>CM060353.1:33688573-34951073 GCA_030545235.1 Helianthus tuberosus
CTTAGCTTGTTATTTGAATTCAGCTTCAAATTCTTTTGCACTCTGGTCATCCTCATCCCTACACAGTGAAAGTTCAAGGAGATCCTGCAAATCTTGAACACTAAAGCCTAGTGCTTCTTTCCTTGATATGTACTTCACATCGCCATTGGCTCTGACCAGGGTCAATACGTGAGTCTTTTGATCAGACATCCACTTTAGTATTTTTAAGCCAAGTGGGTTTCTTGGGAGAGACTTATTTGTAGATGAGTTGAGGGATAATGGCCTTGAAAACATCTGCAGACTCTCAGACATTCTTTTGAAAGTTCTTCAATGACTTTGTCTGCTGCAGCTATATCTTCTGCAGTTTCTTGTTCAATGAGTTCTTGTCTTTCAGCTTCTGTCTTGTCTTTAGCAATGTTTGGAGATGCAGTTTTGTTTAATGCCTTAAAAAGGCTTTGAAGCTTTGTTGAAGTTTCTTCTTTTAGACCCATTTTCGTGATGGTATCTTTGAAGTACTCTGCTTCCTTTTCCATTACCTCTTCTTCAGTCAGCTGTTCTCCCTCTTCTTGATTTGTTACAAAGGTAGACCGGAACAGTGTGTCGAGGTTTCCCATCTTCTGTTCAAGCTTCATCATTTGTTCTTGCTTCTTAGAAGTGCCTGAAACAGTTATCTTTCTTTTCTTTAGCCTTTCATAGGCTTCATCGGTCTGCTGTTTTGACCATTTTGATATGGCTTCAGCAGTATCCATTTTCGCATCCACCAGCTCCCTTTTTCTTTCTTTTATATTCAGCAGTTAAATCAGCAATGAGCTTTTCATATTTTCTCCAGTTAGGAGCATTCTTCTTCTTCGTAGGATCATTCTTAATCTTTTCAATTCTTTCTGCCTCACGCTTAAGAGCTACTACTGGCCATTCTTTGAACTGTTGTTCTTCAGCAGGATAGAATTTCTCTTTCATGATGTAGGCTAGATATTGTTTTCTTAGCTCTTTCTTTGATCAGCCTTTTCTTTGTTTAGGTCTTGTGCAAACCCTTCTATCTGCTTTACTTTTGTGAAATAGAACTCCAGTCTTTTAGCTATGCCATCTTCGCTTAACTTATCTTTTTCACTGTTAACCTTGGCTTTTACTTTAGCCTGTCTTGCCTTGAGTTTGAGGTAGTCATCCATATCATCTGGTGGCATGTAGCCTATGAGAGGAGAATCTCCTTTTTGAAGATCTTCTTCTGTATAGAATTGCCTCATCTCATTTTTATGGCTTCAAGTTCAGTGGATATTGTGCAGCATTAGGATCATGTATACCCTCATCGGCAGGTATTGGCTTTCTTTTTCTGTTGAAGAGCTTTGGCTGTGAAGTAGGAGAAGTGAGAGCAGTGGTGGATGACTGACTAACAGCTGTTGAAACAACTGGTGTCTCAACATCTGCTGTCATTACAACTGCTGATATGTCAGCAGTTGTCTTCTGCTTTCGAGCAGGGGATGGAAGTGGTGAGGTAGTTTTTGATGGTTGTGATGGTGGTGAATCATCATCTGAAATGAGATTCCTTCTCCTTTTAAATGAAGCAGGAGCAGATGATGTTTTGGGTGGATCAGTGGTTTGTGACAGTGATTGACTGACAGTGGTTGAAACAACTGGTGTTTCAATCACTGTTGTCATTACAGCAGATGTTATAACATCTGTTGTCTTCTGCTTTATGGCAGGAGACAGTGATGATGGTGTGATTGTAGATGATGGTGGTAGAGTAGTAGTTGTGGTGGTGTGTGGTAGAGTGGTGTGTGTTGAAAGTGTGTGTGTTGATGACATGGCAGCTGTTTGGCTACTGACAGCAGTTTTTGTAACTGCTGCTGTATCAGCTGTTTGGCTAACAGGTTTTGAGACCTGTTTTTCTTTTTCAGGCACAATATGAAGGCCATGTTCTATTCCCATCCTATTCATTTTTCTCAACAGCTTGTTATTCTCCCCCTTTTTGGCATTATCTGAAGGGGGGTTTACAAGAAATGGTATGGAAGAAGGAACTTTGCCAGAGGCACTTTGAATGCTAGCCTTTATAGCCTTGATATCTGCTTGAGTGTCTTTAAATATTGATTCAACCATGTTGGTCAGCATTTGTACTTGAATAGCATGCTTTTTGTCAGCCATAAGTTGCTGTGCTTCAAGCATGGGTTGGAAAATATTCCAAAGCTCATTTGCAGCAGGTGCTTGTTGTGGAGCAGGTGCTTGAGCAGGAACAACATTGGATTGTGCTTTCTGAGCTTTTAAAATCTCTTGCACCATCTCTTTTATTTCAGAAACTGATTCTTCAAGTTTTTCCACTCTGCCCGTCAATTCCTGATATTTTGAATCATCACCTACTTTAGTAGGATCATCTGAATCCCCACCAGCAGTGGTTATATCAATGTGTGTCTTAGGAACAGAGTCCCAAAAATCACCCATTGATGCCCCTTGTTCTTGGTACTGGGGACTTCTTTCTTCAGCACTGGATAAACCTTTGATGGTGCCAGTGGTTAGATCTAACTCACTGGTGGTTATCGAAACTGCCATGGAAGAAATTGCCTTCAAGGGAGTCTGATTTATGAAACAACTGGCCAGCTGGAGACCTGTTGGTCCACCAGTTGTAGTTGCTGCTCCACTTGAATTACCACCGAGAGTTACTTGTAACTCAGGGGGTGTAACATCCTCAATTGTTGCTGGGATAGCAGGAGTAGTAGCATCAGACCCAGTCACCTGTGGGGGTATACTCTCAGTGACAGGTGATAGAGAGGAACTGGTTTGTGTCTGAGCTATAGCAGCTGCATGCAACAAAGGTAGCATGGATTGTGGCATTATTATTGGTGAGGGGATGGGAGTTGAAAGAGACATGTCCTTAGGATCAGGACTGAGGAAGATGGATCCAAGTGGATTCAGAGCTTCATATTGTGGTGTCCCTGTGCTTACAACCTGATCCTTTTGTGAGGATGCAGGAGGAGTTTTAGGCATGGGTTGAGATCTTTCTTCCAACTGCTGTGAGGAAGTAGCAGCAGTGGTTTGTGGTGACTTTTGTGTTGTCACAGGCATTTCCTCTGGGATCTCATCTTCCAGAGTTGCCTTTGTTTTGGGTTTGGTGGGTTTTCTGGATGTTTTTCTTTTGGTCTTTTTGGTTATGTCAGGTGTGGGTTTCAAAGCAGTGGTTGTGCTGCTATGATCACCTGGAGCAGTGGGCTCAGCAGCTGATACCTGAGGAGCAGTTGTAACCGCTAAAATCTGCTCAGGTACCCCTGCTTTTGTTTTTATTGGTGCCATCATCCTTGAAAATGATTCTTTTGTTAAGCTTTTTATTTGACAATGAACACCTTGTTTTGGCAAATTTTCATTTTCCTTTACAAATTTTTGTTTAAAGTAATAACTCAAAAATCTTGGAAAAAGTAAAAATGCTTTATTGTCAACATTTTTCACTAAATCATTGAAGATTTCCTGGGAATAGTTGTAATCTTTGTTATTCAAAATGGCATACCCCAGGCATTGAATCTTCAATGGTATTTCATTAAATGATGTTGTTTTATTTGAAACACACATCAAGAGTGTGTGAAATAAAAATCTTGGAGCAGAAGGAAAATAACCTTTTTGTAAGGTATCAACCTTTGATTGTTCTGCATACCCCCTTTTTACGAAATCAGTTTTCATCTCGGCTTTCTCAAAAGAGAGTTTACCTTCCTGATCGTTGAGATTAAAGACTTCGGAGATCGACTGTGGGGTTATTTGAACTGCTTTACCCTGTATTGAGGAGTTAATGGCTATGACTTTTCCGTCTTGTTTTTCAAGCGACGCCTTTTTCCAAAACTCTCTCTGGGTTTGCAGATAGATGGGAGCATTTGCTGTCAACAAAGTTTTGTACTTTGATGCAGATAATGTATCAATAATGGTGTCAAAGGTGTGATTATCAGTAGGTTTTGTGAGTAGACCCAGATAGTTGTGAGATTGTTTGAATGGTATTTCGATGGGTTCTTCGGCCGTTTGAGCGACCTCTTTGGAAGGTGATGATGATTTAGGTTTTGATTTTGATTTTGTCATTTTTGCGGAGAAGAACGAAGGAGGATTTTGGAGATTTTGAGAAGAAGGGTTGGAAACTGCTACGAGAAGAGAATTTTGGAATTCAATTCGACAGTGTAAAACCCTGTTTGGGGGTTTAGGGCAGGGTTTTATTTAAAAAATGATCCCTGATGTGGCAGCGGTTATTAAGATCTGAGGGCTAAAAACTGACCACGTGTCAAACACTGATGAAGTGGATGAAGTATGGAGAACAGTTGTTTTAAGGGCCACTGACGTATCAAGCATCAGTGGTTACAACGGTAAAAAAAATTATGGGCAGTGGATGATTTTTACTATCAGTGGATAGCATATCAGTGGATAAGACACTGATTTTGAGCATCAGTGCTTTTCAAGAAAATGAAGGATCAGTGGTTAACTTTCAGCAGTGGACAATGTTTAGAGATCAGACGTTGGAACAAAACAGTGGTTAGGGTAAATAGTATAACTCTGAAGGACAGGTGTTCCAGCAACAGTTTTGAAGATTTTCATTCAAGGTTTTGCCACATGTCAATTTTGAAAGACAGTGGTTTAGTACCCCAGATGATGAAAATTTTTTACTAAGGCAACTCATTTTCGTTTAATATTCAATTAACATATGAGTACCTTAGTAATTTAAGCACGGTTTGCAATCAACCTTTGATAAAAATTTAGGAACAAACATGAGTAAGACATGATCATGACATATGTGCCATTTCCTTTTGACCCATTTATGAGGACACAAATACCACCAAAAATAAGGTATTACATCCTGACAGGAGTTGAAACTATTGCCAACAAAAACAAGCAAAAGTTCCAAATATATTATTTAAAAAAAATGAATAATATATCCTGGTTATTCGAGAGAATCCTTTGAACACAACAAAAAAATGGTTAAAGGATTTTCTAAGAATAGTATCAAAAAGATCTGGTATAATTTCAATAGAGAATGTAATCACATTACTCACAGGTTTTTGAAAAATGGTCAGTAGTTTGACAACAGTGGTAGAAAATTTTTGGAATACATTTTGACCACTGTTTGGTACCATTTTCTTTGTCAGTTGACTGCAAACCTGAGGACACATGGATATATTTTTAAACATTTGTCTAGTCCTCTTTGGAGTTCATTCACTGGAATCAAAACCTTTTCCTAAACAGATGAATGCACATAGTTGCTTAATGACCATTATTACCCTAAACTTTGACTCATAAGTGTTTTATGTTTATACTCTTTTCTTTTGATTTCAAAAGTTTTGAGGTAAACACACTTCAGAGGTTTTTTTTTTTTTTTTTTTTTTTTTTTGTGAATATTAGTCCAAAATCATTTTGCAGTAATGTTTTGAGAGACTTGGTCAGGTTTTCACAAGTTTTTCACCCAATCTCACATTACATATGATACGGACTATGTTGACCCCTGTTTTCTTAATGTGTTTGAACATAGTTGATTTTGTCCTTTTTAGGAATTCAACCTGTTTTCAACACATAAGATCTAAATAACTAAAGTTTTAAATTCCCTCTTTTTGTGTTAACAAAACAACATTGCTTTTATGAACATAGGTTTTGTTAATCTGAGGTTTGTACTTTAGTATTTAATGAAAACATCACATATTTCACATCAACAGTTTAAATCAATTTAGAAAATAAAAATAATCTCATGGTTTAACAGATATTGCTTTCAGATCTAGAAACCATGAGTGTCTTGTGCATGAATTTTCTTGTTGTGTGAAATTTGTGTGTCATATGACATCTTGGTTGATTTACAGAGTTTTTGAATAACCATTTTGAACATGATTTACACAGTACTCTGTTTTTCAACTAAATACAACCAACCTTAGTATCAATGAATTTTGAGCCGAACTGTTATGTCAAATTGATTGTTAGATCGAATTTGACTGTCCAGGCTCTGATACCAATTGTTGAGATCGGAGGCTCTCATGATTGTGTTTGTTTGTTTAAAATAAATGATCAATGAATATGAAAACATGTTAGGTGCAGCGGAAATGAAAACAAACTTTGTAAACACAATCAAAGGAGAAAATAGTTTGATAAACAATTGCTTCACATAGAGTCAAAAGATTACAAATCAAAGCAAAAGATTACAGATATGCTTACAAACTAAACTCCCCCTCAGCCTGATGCCCCAAGGTTGGTTGCACACAAGATGAAAGGATTAGACATGAGGAGAAGAACTCGCTCAGTCAATCAAATGTAACAGTACAGGGTACTGTTACATTTATAGGCAAACCAAACCACTGAGGTATCTCAGCTGACGTCACCATGAAAGCGACGTCTAACAGCCTAACAACCTGTATCTACTGTCTTTACATAACCACTGCTAACCTAACCACTGACTATACATAAAACAGATATTTCACTAAACAGCTGCTTTCTCTTTATGTCAGTGCTTTCCTCAAGGTTGATCAGTCCTTGACTGGGCAGTGCTTTATCATCAGTAGATTTGACCAGCAGTGTTGGATACTTCAGGGTTTTCATCAGCAGTTGAAAGGGCAGCAGCAGTTGTATATGGACAGTGGATAGAGACCATCAGTTGTTATAAATCACTTTCAAGGGGAGAGCAAAGTGTAAACTGCTGCTTATAGTGAATCCTCTGTTGTGACCTGGTTTTGGCTTTACATTATCTGTTCCTCTGGTAGGGTTCAATCCCAACAATATATATATAGGAAGGGGCTCATGCGAGAACTCCATTTATTGTGAGAACCGCGAGAACCAATGTGAACACAACCTAAAATAGCTAAAAAAACCTTAAAAAAACCTAAACCCCACCCCCCAAAAAAAACCTAAACCCCCCCACCCCCAAAAAAAAAAAACCTAATCCCCCCCCCAAGCAAAATGCTAAAAACTAAAACCCCAAAAAAACCTAAAAAAAACCTACCCCCCCCCCCTCAAAAAAAAACCTAAAACCCCCTCCCCCACCCCCCAAAAACCTAACCCCCCCCCCCTAGCTAAAATGCTAAAAACTAAACCCCCAAAAAACCTAAAAAAAATCTAAAAAAATAAAAAAAAAATCTAAAATTTTTTTTTAATATTTTTTATGCTCAAATCGCTACTTTTAGTGTTAAAAAAAAACTTTTTTTTTAATTTTTTTTTTTGCTTCGAAAAGTAGCGATTTTTATATAAAAAATATAAAAAAAAAATTTGTGTGATTTTTAGCTATTTTTAGGCATTTTTGGTTGTGTTCACATTGGTTCTCGCGGTTCTCGCAATAAGAGGTGGTTCTCGCATGATCTTCCCCCTATATATATATATATAGGGGGCCGCTGGAATGAGAACCACCCCGAGTTATGAGAACCGCGAGAACCACACCGTACGGGGCGAGGTGGACCAATTTTTTTTTCGAAAACGTAGATTAGTGTATCACAAACACATTCGTAAAAAAAAAAATTAAAAAAAAAACGCAGTGTGGGTAGTTTTTTACACCACAAAAACGTGGTTTACGAGTTCCGTAAATTACGGAACTCGTAAACCACGTTTTTGTGGTGTAAAAAACTACCCACACGGCGTTTTTTTTTTTTTTAATTTTTTTACGAATGTGTTTCTAATACATGCACCTACGTTTTTTGAAAAAAAAAATTGGTCCACCTCGCCCGGAATCAAGTGGTTCTCGCGGTTCTCATAACTCGAGGTGGTTCTCATTCTAGCGGTCCCCTATATATATATATATATATATATATATATATATATATATATATATATATATATATATATATGTAAACTTAATATAAATTTGTAACTTATTTTCAAAATATATATTTTTTCAAAAAATAAAAAAAAATCAATTTAGAGTGTAAGACAAATTTAATAGGCTTGTAGGATAAATTACAGGTTGTATAGGATAAATTTAAATATGTGTAGGATAAATTTCAAAATGTTTAGGATAACTTTTTATGCGTATAGGAAAAAAAAATAGTGTAAAGAACAATAATCTTTATGAGTAAATAATTACTTAAAAATAGTGATAAATGAAAACAAAGAAAAAACTACTTACTATCTTACAATTGTACCCTTTCCTTTTTTTTTTTCTCAAATGAACCTCTCCTATGTTTGGTTCAAAAGTGAACATTAGTGTATTTGCAAACTAAGCGAACTAATCCTGGCCATACACGTGTGTAAATCAATGGCCAGGATTTGTTTACTCAGTTCGCAAATACACTAGTGTTCACTCTAGAACCCATATATATATATATATATATATAGGTTATTTTAACTAACCATTTTTGAGAAATAATTTTTTTCATTTTATGAATATATTCATCTTCTCCCTTATTTTTAATAACTAAAGGAGGATATTCCTGATCATAATTAGTATTATCAATAGGACTATTAATAGGAGATGGGGGTATAGGAGATGAGGGTTTATACGATGTTTCTCCTATTATTATTTTTCCTTCAAGGTTTATAATCATTTTTTCAAAATTAAAATTTTTCTTTTTTAAATAAATTATTTCTTCTTTTAAATTGATAATCTCCATTTTTAAATCTTCAGGAGTAGAGGGATTATTTTTCCTATTATTTAATATATTATGGACATATTTCATGGAATAAGGGCCTTTAGGTTCCTCTATTCAGGTATCTTTTTGAACTTCTTCATTTTGGTATATCATCTGAAGAATTTTTAATCTTTCTTCTGGATTTTTAATTTTACTTAGAATATTTTCTAAAATATTACTATCTATTGTATTAATTTCACTATTGTTAAGATCATTATCCTGAAATTGTGACATGACTTTATATATCATTTCATTATCAGAATCAATTTTATTACAACAATTTTCTTGACAATTCTCAGAACAAGAACTTTCCTCTGTGCTATAATCTGAGGATTCTTCAGAATCAAAAATTTTATATAATTCATTTTTGACATTCTCTTCTATGTCTAAACTATTTATTTTCCTTTTTACTATTTTTCTTTGGTGACATTCGTTAGCCTTATGACCTTTTTTCTTGCATATATAGCAAGTAGGAACCCATTTTTCTTTTCTTTGGGTTTTTCTCCTTTCTCCTTTTTCTCTTCTTTTCTGGAAGTATTTTTCCCTACTAGCTTTTTTGTATTTTTTATAATATTTTTCATTATCCCTTTCTTTGGTACAATCCATACCAAATTGTTCACAAAATTGTCCTAACTGTCTTTTTTCTGTTAGGTTTTGTTTTTTAATTTGTTGATTTAATTTTAACTCATTACATAAAGCTAAACCTTCTTGAACACAGACTCCTATAAGTCTGCCATAAGTATAATTATCATAAGGGATTTGAATATTATTACCTCTAAGGACTTTTCTAACCCTTTCTGCAAATAAAGACGGGAGGCCATCAATAAACTTGGACTTCCAGTGAGAACTATTATTCTCTGGGAGCTCATAGACTCTACTTAAAAAGACATCTTTATACCATCTAAACGAAGTTAAAGTATGACATTTGAGACCATTTAATAATGTTCTTATGGTTTCAGAATTATCTGACCATCTTCCTGTAAAATGTTCTATAATGGTTATGATTAAAGTGTAAACAGCATCAAATATTTGCTTATCACCTTCTTGCCTATAATGTTTATAAATTTGTTCTTGTTTATCACCTATATAATTATCCCACCATCCTTTTAACTGTCCTGTAAAACCTGCAGTTATCATTTTACAGACTATTTCGTCAGTATTTTGATTATTTTTGGCTATGGTGGCATACATCAACATTCTATGTGTCATCATATAAACTTGCCTATCAGTATAACCATCTAGATTCCATTCATAGATAGCTTTTCCATTATAAGAATTATTTATTTCAAATTCTTGTTCCTCATGAAGAACATCCTGAGGTGTAGGCCTAGGATAGTAATATAACCTTTGTCTAGGCCTCTCAGCATATTTGCTATTATAATTATCATAGGTCTTATGTTTTTTACCTTTCCCAAATTTATTTATGGAATCAGTAACATAAGCTTCATAAGTTTCATCATCCATGTTTTCTTCTTCACTCATGACATTGAGCTGGATATTTGAAAACTTTTCCTTTATAATTCCTATTAAGTCATCCATGGACTTAAGCTCTTCTTCAGGTTTTATTCTATAATTTTCTATCTCAGGGGGAGGCTGGATAGTAGCTTTAGCTAATATGGCTAACTCAGGCTCAGAAGATTACGTATTACTAGATTTTCCAATTTCTTTTTTTCTGGTTTACCAAAACCCTTTCAATTTTATTATTTATTTCTTGGAGATTATCAGACAAGTTTTTAAGACATAAATTTATATAATTATTTTGTTGTATAATATGATTAACATGAACAATAGTCGCTGTCATGGACTCATTATGTAAAGCCCTTTTAAAAGCAGCAAAATGTATAGCACAATTTTCTTTTGTCATTTCAAAATCATTTTGATGAGGAAAGACAGATTTTATTATTTCTCCTATAATAAGCTTATAATTTTTTTCAATAACTGATATATATTTCAAAGAATATTTGTTTATAAACCAAACAGGAAACTCTATGATTTCTTGAACATCATTCAAATCTTTATAAAATTCTCTCCCTATTTGAAACCTTTTATCTCTAGAATATGACTCTAAAAACCATTCTTTAAATGGTATCCATATAGGATTTTTATATTTTTCACATATTTGCTGTCTAATGACAGATCCCGGACTAAAATCAAGTTTTTCTTTTATCATTGTAAGCTAAAACTCATGTGTGAGACTGTATCATCCTCACTAACAGGTTGGTATATTTCTGAAACTAAATTGTTGTTATCAACATTTAAATTTTCTACTCTACTATTTCTTTTTTGAGAAGTAGAGGCTCTAGAGGATTCTGGTAAATCCACTTTATAATCAAGAGGTGATATATAAGATCTAGCAGAAATAGATTTCAATAGTTTTTTATCCTTCCTTTCTTCTTCAAATTCTATTTCTATATTTCCTTCAGGAGTTTCTATTAATCTCCTTAGCTTATGATTTATCTGTGGTTGAATTTTAACAGCCCTATTAATAACCCAATTTTCTGGAAAAGTTATCTCTTCCCATTTAACTGGTCTCCTTATGGAAATATTAGATTTTCCATAATTTGTTTCTATTAAAATAGTTTCATCATTAGGTTTATCAACCCTTTTACATCTAGCATTCATAGTGGTAAGTAATCTATAATATATTCTATAACAGATACATATGACTTCGGATCCTTCAGCATAATTATAACCATGCGTTTTAACATATAAAGTTAAAGCATCATCAATATTTTGATCTGTTAAGGATAAATGAATATCAGGATAGACATTAAAATATACTAGACCATGTGCCAGACTGGTTTCTATAATTCCCATTAATGATTGTTTCCAGTTTAAATTACGAGCATCTCGAAACAATCATTAATGGGAATTATAGAAACCAGTCTGGCACATGGTCCAGTATATTTTAATGTCTATCCTAATATTCATTTATCCCTAACAGATCAAAATATTGATGATGCTTTAAACAAATATTCTTTGAAATATATTTCAGTATGTAAATTTTTAAAAAACATTAACCGTCAAAAGAAGGTTTATTAATTTTACAAAATTAAAACCCGTCAAATTAACTTATAAGGCAAATTAAAACCAGTCACACTAAAATTCCCTATCACACATTTTAACGGGATACAACGTGGACGAAGGTTCCCTTAGTTCATTAATTGCCAGTTTAAAATTTTAACCCTGCCAGTTTTATGTTTTAACCAAAAACTCTTTTATAATATTAGGACCATGTTATCAAAAGACGTTATTGAGCCATGTTTCAATACTTTAAGGGCTTTAGCCCATCATGATTATGATGAAGAAAACAAAATTAAAATTCTTACTTTGGAACACCGAAGGGATCTTCAAAGTTGGAAGATTTTATTTAATATGCTTCAAATATTTTACAAGTGCAGAATTTTTAGAGAGAGAAGAGAGGGGCTAAAGATTAGCGTGCCCTCTACCTTACAAATTAACCCTATATATAGAAATTTAAAAGGGAAACAAACAAAATATAAAAAGAAGAACGGACAAAAAAGGAAAAGCAAAAGAAAAAGAGGACTCTATGATTGTCCTTGATGCCGTATAATGGCCAAACTTTTCCCATATTTCAAAGATGCCCATTATGAGTGGGGTCCTTGTGTTGGCTCAATTATCAGCTTTTTTCATCTCCTCTTTGGATTATTTCTTTGGGGTAAATTCTTCTACCACCGTTTGAAGATATGCTTCTAGATCATCATCCAGTCTTATTTCTGGAATATCTTCTATTGGTTGAGATTCTCCTGCTAAACATGAGAAACGGTTCTCATCTTCTTGGCTGGTGGATGAGATTAACATTGCTCTGGAGGAACTTTCATTGCTTGATTCAAAAAACTTTTTTAACTCCTTCTTCATTTCTTCCTTGTATAATGAAAGAATTTCAGCCTTTGAGGCTACGGAGACTGCTTGCTTATCTTGAATTCTTCTTGATATTTGTTCAAAAGGACTCGGAAGCTGTCTTTGTTGTCTTTTATCAATCTGAGATTTATAATACTCTGTTTTATTGGTGATCAATTTTATTGTGTCTTGGCCTTCCAATTCTTTTGTAGAGTTATTAACTCTTGTCATCTTTGACCAGAACTTTGTATAAGAAGTTCTTTTGAGACAGGGAATATTATCCCGCAGGGTATAACCTGTTGTGGGTTTCCATCTCCAAATCCATGGTATGGAAAATTCTATAAAAAAGTACATTGAGGCTATTCCCTCAAACCAAGTTTTATTATACTCGGCTTCTATCAGGTCTGGAGAAACTGCTACCCATTCTTGGTAGATGTAACAACCCTCATTAAAAGTCCTATTTATTTTATTATTTTATCCAATAGGAAACCCTAATTGAGACACCCAAGTGATTCTGCACAAACCCTAAAAATTTCAGAACAATCAGAATCAGGATCAGGGCCCCTAAAACTCAGGGGGGGCATTCCCTACTCAACGATTATCTTTATAACTTATTATAAAAATCGAATTTAAACGTTTCGTCGACTCAACATGCCTAGTCCCACACGTGGCAACAATATAGGAAAAATGTGACCCTTACGGACCGTAAGGGTTTATGCTTACGGTCCGTAAGCCAAGTCAAAATCGTGTATAAATAGAGGGCAGTGGCACTTGATTTCTGGAATTTGAGCGACGAACCAATTCGTAATACGCTCCGAGATATCTTCTGTTTATCACAATTAACACACACGAAACACTAATTAGTAGGGGGTGCTGCTACGAAACAGGGTATTAACTCGATCATGTGACAACTGGCACAAACCGGTAATTTCCGTACACTTTAATCATTATTTAATGATTGCAATTATGTGCTTAATTGTCAGCAATGTCTGAACACATGATTAAACAAGTGAATTCATGCACGTTGTATACTACAAAATATTGCTTTATGCATAAACGAGAGCGTTGCGTCAAAACTACTAGTAAACTCACCGGTAAGACACATTGTGTCAACAGAAACTGCAGAAAGCAGTCAGACAATAAAATTGGAGCCTAGGTGTAGGTCCGACAACAAGAATGCATTAAAACCCAAGAGTACATACAAGGGTTAATATATATGCAATACGAAAGCAAAAATAAGCACTAAAAAGCACCCGAAACGCACTTTAAGTGCATAATTTATATAATTCAGCAATAAATCAGCATTTAGACATATAAATACTATGCAGAAATGTCGTTTTATTATCCAGAATATTTCCCTAAGTGTTGGGAATTGAAAGGGTACAAGAAGAGTACTTAAAAGACACTAAAAAGTGTAATTTAGCACTTTAACGAATCGGTATGTAACCGAACAACCGGAGATTACCCGGAACACTAAAATATTGCAAGAAGCATTGTTTTTATTCTTCTGAGCTAGTATTGGCTCCCGAACACTTAAACATACTACATAGTGCATGATACACTAAAATACTAGACTTTTACATTAAATCTTCCACTAATTACCCACTTTACCATCAAAATTACAATTTACCCCCCCCCCATTCACCATTCACGGCTCACATAAGGTGGCCCCACTCAAGATTTTCAATATCTTCTTAAATCCTTCCATAATCCTTCTTGGATTTATGTAAGATTTTGTTGGTACTAATTGAAACACATGGACCAAAGGGTATTAGAGCTTGTTGGTTATAAGATCACATTATCTTCATCTTCACAAATCACCACCATACTCTCCTCTCTCCCTCACATAGGCTACGGCCAAACAAGCCCCTCAAGCCACCACCATTTTCGATCCATACACATCCATTCTAAGGTGATATTGAGGTGTAAGAAGGTCATTAACGAAGCTTGGTGCCAACGGAACGCGAAGGACCCCTTTCTCTAGCTTTTATCCACGCGTTTTTCCGCATAGATTCTTCCCTAGCCTCGAGCTAGTGGTATGTTGCTTAAAACACCTTCTTGAACTATTCTAATGTGGTTAAAATGATTCGTAACGGTTAAAACTCGTAAACATACAAGATGAAGCTCAAAAGTCTACTTAAAACACTAAAAATGGTGGTTAAAAGCTCATATGTTGTGTAAATCTTGTAGTATTTGATTTGTGTAATTATTTAGTGCCGATCTATGTTGTGGTAACTCGGGTCATCATCTAACCCGGATTGGTCATGTTCATGAAGCATGACATAGAGTATGTTCAAGTGTAAAAAGGGTTAAATGATGAAACCCTACCACACACTAATCATGAACTTGTGTAAAAACGATTTTTCTTATGAAATATTGTTCAAAATTAGTAGATCTACGTATCTACAAGTGGTATTTTCGAAAGACCAACTGTAAGACAAAACCATGCTTTAAAACCGGATCTTTCATAAAGTAGAAGTGTTTTTATGAACAAACAAGTGTGTGGACACTTGTGTAACAAAAGTTTTAACAAAGAAATAATTTTCGTAAAAACCGACTAGAAGTTGTGAAACTTCATATTCTTTAAAAATAAAGCTTTTAAGAAATTAAACTTATTTTTAAAGATAACAAGACTTACTAAAAGTACTAGTAAGTTACTACACATTTTTATAAATGTTCAAGTTCATGAGATGGAGAAATTAGTGATTATTGTTGATGATTATTGTTGATAATTATTGTTGATGATTGTTGACGATTTAAAAGAAAATAAACACATGTTTTGAAAACATGGGAAACCTCCATTTTTAGGGGAAACTCTGCCAAAATTTTTATAAAATTTTGACACTTAGAAAAATATAAGTTTTTGAGAAACTTATTCCCTAAAAATGTGCTTAAAAGTATTACCAAGGTTTCCCTAATTTTTGGTGATAAGAAATGAGGATTTCCTCAAGAATAAAAGTGGACATAAGTATGTATATTTTTGAGAGAAAAATATATATTATTTTATCACCAACTTATGTGCTAAGTGTATATAGTATGTGTTATACGTACTAGTGTATTAAGACTTAAAAATACACTAAATACTCGTGAGGAGTATAAACATAAAAATACACATACAAAATACAAGATACATAATTCGGGTGCGAAGTGCAAAACACGAGATACTTATATTAATTTTAGAGAAAATAATATAAGTAAGATACGTAGTTAAAAATATAAGAATATTTTTAACACAAGAGTATATACACAAAAGAGAGTGACTGTACTTGTGCGACGCAAGTCTAGTGACTAACGTTAAGAAAACGCGTATAGGTTACGACGTTAATTAAGCAAATCCGGTGAAGTTTACGACGCAAGGAACGCAAAGTTGTGAGTTCATGCTCCCCCTTTTCTTTAACTGTTTTCAGTTTTTATAACTTCGGGGGTGAAATACATGTACAAAAGTATAATATTTATAATTGGTATGATATAAATACAAGAAGTACACTTGGTGAGAACGAGAACCAAGTGTGACAAAATATAAGATAATAAGAAACGCACTTGGTGAGGACGAGAACCAAGTTGGATGCGTTATGAGAAATGATAAAAAGAAACGCGCTTGGTGAGGACGAGAACCAAGTTGGATGCGTTATGAGAAATGATAAAAAGAAACGCGCTTGGTGAGAACGAGAACCAAGTAGGATGCGTTATGAGAAATAGTGTCACGAATAGGGTACAGAAGCACCATTAATCGTGTACATACTTAGACCGCAGAACAAAAGGTTAGATCTAACGGGTGCCTGGCAGCCACACTACTGGTCGGGGCGAGAATCGAGTAGTGCTTTTGTGTCTCAGAATATACCAATTAAATGCCTTAGGTTTGGTGACTTCCTATGTCGTGCCACATGTTAATGGCTTTGCAACCCATTAACAATCTGATGTTTACAGAAATACTGTATTTACATAAAATTCATACCATACTAAAATTGATATATAACTTGAGTACGTGGGGTACTCAAGAAGATTGAATTATACTTGAAGTACGTGGGGTACTCAAGAAAATGAGAATTATACTTGAGTACGTGGGGTACTCAAGAAGAAATTGAATTATACATGTGTACGTGGTGTACACATGAAACTGAATTTATTTATGAAAACTTGATTTACTCACAAACTATGTTTTCATACAAAGTATACAAACATGAAATACAAAACTGCATGAATTCACACCAACATTATGTTGGCGTTTTTTCCAAAACTCACATGTATTTCAGGTAACTAGGGTGGATGTGCGCGTGGTCTTACTCATGCTCGTGGATGTCGCTTTGTTTATCTTTAAATAAAGTCGTGACTTTTAAGACAATATGTTATCTAGTGTTGTAAACACTTGACATATGTTTTTGGTAATGTAATATTTGAAGTTTTTTGAGCATGTAGTATGTTTACTCTTCGTATGCAATGAGAACCTTTCATGATCACACCTCGTGCTTCCGCCGTAGAAAGGGGTGTGACAGATTGGTATCAGAGCTGCGATTGTAGTGAACCAGGATTCCTTCTCGAGTCTAGTCTACAATATCTAGGATCCCTTCACGAAAACAATTTTCAAAGAGTTTTCATTGCATAAAACGTCCCGCGACATCCACTACCTGAAACTGTCTACATGAGTCTAGTAAAGACACTACGAGACTTAGAGTGCACTTGAGTAGCACTTGTCGTTGACTAGAAACTACTTGCAATTATGTGTGATAATTAGCATGTACTAGAAGTAGAATGTCACAAGTATATGTGACTTTACCTGAAAGCAATGGGCCATCTGAAGGAAGAAATACGAGGATGAAACGAACTATGCGGACTGTGCAAGGAGTTACGTAATTATGGATGCATACATAATTATGGAATTCAGTGCACAGAAACCACAGCAAGTCTTGTCACGTGTAAATTCCCTCAGTGCAAGCCTACTAAGTACTCGGCTAGAGTAATAATTGTTTGATGTCACTTATGTGGTATATATATCTGTGAATATATATGATACTACTACCTAGTATGACGATATCAAACAAATGTCTAACCCTATTGGGTTGTGTTCTTCAGAACATGGCACCCAAAAGAGCTGTGAACGCTCGTGACCAACCTCCTCCTCCCCCACTGCCAAGAATTGCCGAAGAGCTGGAGGCTCTACTGGAAGAAAGGATCTCCGCTGCTATCGCCCAGTACGAGGCAAACCGTACTCAAGACAGTGGAGGACCAAGCAACGCTAGACATAATAGGAATGGAGATTCATCTGGAGACAGCGCAGTTCGAAGCTGCACATTTAAGCAGTTCCTCGACTGCAAGCCAATGAACTATGACGGCACAGGAGGTGCAGTAGCATTTGTGCGCTGGACGGAGAAGACTGAAGCTACTATCCGCATGAGCAAGTGTACCGCGGATCAACAAGTCACCTTTGCTACTGGGTTGTTTGTCGATGAAGCTCTGACTTGGTGGAACCTGCAAGTCCAAACCTTGAGCGATGATGCCGCTTATGGCTTAGCTTGGGAGGAACTGAAGGAAAGAATGAGAGAGAAGTACTGCTCTCGTGCTGAACTCCAAAGGCTGGAAACAGAGTTCTGGCACTTGACTATGGAAGGTGCTGACATCAATGGTTACACTCGAAGGTTCCACGATCTGTCCAGAGTGCTTCCCTACATGGTGACTCCCGAATTCAAGCGTGTTGAACGCTACATTTGGGGACTGGCCTCAGAGTTTCATGGCATGGTGACGTCGGCCAAACCACAAACAATCACCGAGGCTGTAACTCTGGCTGTCAGCCTTACTGAAGATTGTGTTCGTATGAAGAAGCTATCGTTGAACCCCACTGAGAAGACCGAGACGCATGCTGAGTCATCCGGTGACAAAAAGAGAAAGCATACGAGTTTGAACCAAGCAAGTCGCAACAACAAGGGTTTCAGCAAGAAGCACGACGCTAACCCGTCTCAGGAGGCAAAAACCCATGCAACCAAAGCATACCAAGGCTCCATGCCTAGATGCCAAAAATGTAAGTATCATCATGATGGGGCTTGTCGCATTCCAAGGTGCGACAAATGTGGTAAATTGGGTCATCAGACAGAAGACTGTTGGGGAAAAGGAAAGAACCGAAGTGGAAACGATGCTGGTAACAAGAATGGTAACGGGAAAGGGCAGAACCAAGGATGCTTCAAGTGTGGAAGCAATGATCATTTCATGAAGAACTGCCCAGAGAGAAACAACGCTCCGGCTCGAGCATTTGTGATTGGAGCAAGAGACGCACGCGAGGACCCTAACGTGGTCACCGGTACGTTTCTCATTAACAATCACTTTGCATCCATATTATTCGACACTGGCGCCGATTATAGCTTCATGTCTGTGGAATTTAAACGCATACTTGGAATAGAATCTAGTAGATTAGAAATTCCTTATTCCATAGAACTAGCCAACGGTAAAATTGTTGAATCGAGCGAAGTTGTTAGAGGCTGCACGCTAGAACTTGGTGAACGAAGATTTAGCATCGACCTCCTACCTATTCAATTGGGTAGTTTCGATGTAGTAGTCGGAATGGACTGGTTGTCCAAGAACAAAGCTGAAGTTATTTGTCATGAGAAAATCATTCGCATCCCTTTAGCGAATGGTGAAACTCTCATCGTGCATGGAGAAAAACGAGACGCGCCTCTTCGAATCATCAGTTGTATGAAGGCACAGAAGTGCTTGAGGAAAGGATGTGTCGCTTTCCTAGCACACGTTATAGACAAGAAGGCTGTGGAGCCGAAACTCGAAGACATTCCTGTGGTGAAGGAATTTCCTGATGTGTTTCCTGAAGATCTGCCAGGACTACCTCCGCAACGACAAGTCGAATTCCGTATAGACTTGGTTCCAGGAGCTGCTCCTGTAGCCAAGGCACCCTATCGACTTGCACCATCCGAAATGCAAGAATTATCTACACAACTCCAGGAGTTGTTGGATAAAGGATTCATAAGGCCAAGCTTCTCGCCCTGGGGAGCTCCAGTATTATTCGTGAAGAAGAAGGATGGATCACTGCGGATGTGTATCGATTACAGGGAACTGAACAAGCTCACAATCAAGAATCGGTATCCGCTACCGAGGATTGATGACTTATTTGATCAACTGCAAGGATCAAGCTACTATTCCAAGATCGACCTTCGATCTGGATACCATCAGCTGAGAATCCAAGACGAAAGCGTGCCAAAGACTGCATTCAGAACACGCTATGGGCACTACGAATTTCTTGTGATACCATTTGGATTGACGAACGCGCCAGCAATCTTTATGGACCCGATGAACCGCGTATGCAAACCATATCTCGATAAATTCGTGATAGTATTTATCGATGATATCCTGATTTACTCGCGAACGAAAGAAGAACATGAGCAACATCTCAGAACTATTCTGGAACTACTGAAGAAAGAGAAACTTTATGCAAAGTTCTCGAAATGCGAATTCTAGATTCGCGAAGTACAATTTCTTGGTCACGTGGTGAATGAGAAAGGCATTCATGTAGACCCATCCAAGATTGAAGCAATAAAGAATTGGGAAGCTCCCAAAACCCCAACTGAAGTTCGACAATTTTTGAGCTTAGCGGGCTATTATCGGCGATTCATCGAGAATTTCTCAAAGATAGCTCAACCGCTAACGACCCTTACACAGAAAGACAAGAAGTACGACTGGGGTCACAAACAAGAAGAAGCCTTTCAGCTACTTAAGAACAAGCTCTGCGATGCACCGATACTATCGTTACCCGAAGGCACTGAAGACTTCGTGGTATACTGCGACGCCTCACGACAAGGCTTGGGTTGCGTGCTCATGCAACGCCAAAAAGTCATCGCTTATGCTTCAAGACAACTGAAGGTTCATGAGAGAAATTATACCACTCATGACCTGGAGCTGGGTGCAGTGGTATTCGCCTTGAAGATTTGGCGACATTACTTATATGGTACTCGATGTACAATCTTCACAGATCACAAAAGCTTACAACACATATTTGATCAGAAGGAATTGAATATGCGCCAGCGACGTTGGGTCGAGCTGCTGAACGATTATGACTGTGAGATTAAGTACCATCCCGGAAAGGCGAACGTTGTAGCGGACGCGTTGAGCTGAAAAGAAAGGGTTAAGACCCTAAGGGTTCGAGCATTGGAAATGACGATTCGAACGAACCTCACTGCACGCATTCGAGATGCACAACAAGAAGCTCTTAAAGAAGA
Organism: Helianthus tuberosus; assembly: GCA_030545235.1. Taxonomy (NCBI): domain Eukaryota; kingdom Viridiplantae; phylum Streptophyta; class Magnoliopsida; order Asterales; family Asteraceae; genus Helianthus; species Helianthus tuberosus. The sequence continues at coordinate 33,709,173 of CM060353.1, forward strand.
GAATCGTAAAGCTGAATACCTCCGGGGTGCATTGAAGTACATGGTGCCAAACGAAGAGGGAGCCTTATACTTTAAGAAGCGTATTTGGGTTCCACTCTATGGTGGCATACGAGAAGTCATCCTTAATGAAGCCCACAAATCGAGATATTCGATCCACCCAGGATCGGACAAAATGTATCAAGACTTGAAGGAGTACTATTGGTGGCCGAGACTCAAAAGCGACGTTGCTGTTTATGTTGGAAAATGCCTAACCTGTGCCAAGGTTAAGGCAGAATATCAGAAACCGTCCGGCCTACTACAACAACCAGAGATTCCCGTGTGGAAGTGGGAACAAATCTCGATGGACTTCATAACGAAATTACCCAGGACCCCGAGAGGGCACGATATGATATGGGTAATAGTTGATCGATTGACGAAGTCTGCGCATTTCCTACCAATCCGAGAAAAGGATAGCACTGGAAAGCTTGCAGAGATATACTTAAGAGAAATCGTGGCACGTCATGGAGTGCCAATCTCAATCATTTCAGACAGAGATGGACGCTTTGTCTCAAGAATCTGGCAATCATTTCAGGAAGCCTTTGGATCTCAGTTAGATCTGAGCACGACATTCCATCCGCAAACAGACGGCCAGAGCGAACGGACTATACAAACGTTAGAAGATATGCTTCGCGCATGTGTCATGGATCTAGGCGGCAGCTGGGATACTAATCTACCTTTAGTTGAGTTTTCCTACAATAACAGTTATCATACGAGCATAAAAGCTGCGCCGTTCGAAGCTCTGTATGGCCGCAAATGCCGATCGCCCTTATGTTGGGCAGATGCCGGAGATAAGCGTATGGTTGGTCCTGAACTTGTACAAGAGACAACCGACAAGATTGCGCAGATCCGAGAGCGCATTAAGGCGGCTCGAGAGCGACAAAAGAGCTACGCTGATCCGAATAGAAAATCGGTAGAATTCAAGGTGGGAGAGAAAGTGTTGTTAAAAGTCTCACCATGGAAGGGCGTAGTCAGGTTTGGAAAGCGTGGAAAGCTGAATCCACGATACATCGGACCATTCAGAATTTTGAAGAGAATTGGTACCGTGGCATACAAGTTGGAGTTACCGGAAGAACTTAATGGAGTACATGATACGTTTCATGTATCCAACCTGAAGAAGAGTCCAACACAAGAAAACGTGATCATCCCGATGGATGAAGTGCATATTGATGAAGCCCTCCGATTTACAGAGCAACCCGTTGAGGTTACCGACTGGAAAGTCAACAAGACCAGGAGGAGCAGTGTGAAGCTTGTCAAAGTACGTTGGAGCTCTAAGCACGGACCCGAGTACACATGGGAACGTGAAGACCAGTTCAAGAAAAAGTATCCCCACCTATTCAAGAAGACTCCTGCGAGAGTGAGTTCAGCCTGAATTTCGGGACGAAATTCTTTTAACGGGGGGAGACTGTGACAACTGGCACAAACCGGTAATTTCCGTACACTTTAATCATTATTTAATGATTGCAATTATGTGCTTAATTGTCAGCAATGTCTGAACACATGATTAAACAAGTGAATTCATGCACGTTGTATACTACAAAATATTGCTTTATGCATAAACGAGAGCGTTGCGTCAAAAATACTAGTAAACTCACAGGTAAGACACATTGTGTCAACAGAAACTGCAGAAAGCAGTCAGACAATAAAATTGGAGCCTAGGTGTAGGTCCGACAACAAGAATGCATTAAAACCCAAGAGTACATACAAGGGTTAATATATATGCAATACGAAAGCAAAAATAAGCACTAAAAAGCACCCGAAACGCACTTTAAGTGCAGAATTTATATAATTCAGCAATAAATCAGCATTTAGACATAAATACTATGCAGAAATGTCGTTTTATTATCCAGAATATTTCCCTAAGTGTTGGGAATTGAAAGGGTACAAGAAGAGTACTTAAAAGACACTAAAAAGTGTAATTTAGCACTTTAACGAATCGGTATGTAACCGAACAACCGGAGATTACCCGTAACACTAAAATATTGCAAGAAGCATTGTTTTTATTCTTCTGAGCTAGTATTGGCTCCCGAACACTTAAACATACTACATAGTGCATGATACACTAAAATACTAGACTTTTACATTAAACCTTCCACTAATTACCCACTTTACCATCAAAATTACAATTTACCCCCCCCCATTCACCATTCACGGCTCACATAAGGTGGCCCCACTCAAGATTTTCAATATCTTCTTAAATCCTTCCATAATCCTTCTTGGATTTATGTAAGATTTTGTTGGTACTAATTGAAACACATGGACCAAAGGGTATTAGAGCTTGTTGGTTATAAGATCACATTATCTTCATCTTCACAAATCACCACCATACTCTCCTCTCTCCCTCACATAGGCTACGGCCAAACAAGCCCCTCAAGCCACCACCATTTTCGATCCATACACATCCATTCTAAGGTGATATTGAGGTGTAAGAAGGTCATTAACGAAGCTTGGTGCCAACGGAACACGAAGGACCCCTTTCTCTAGCTTTTATCCACGCGTTTTTCCGCATAGATTCTTCCCTAGCCTCGAGCTAGTGGTATGTTGCTTAAAACACCTTCTTGAACTATTCTAATGTGGTTAAAATGATTCGTAACGGTTAAAACTCGTAAACATACAAGATGAAGCTCAAAAGTCTACTTAAAACACTAAAAATGGTGGTTAAAAGCTCATACGTTGTGTAAATCTTGTAGTATTTGATTTGTGTAATTATTTAGTGTCGATCTATGTTGTGGTAACTCGGGTCATCATCTAACCCGGATTGGTCATGTTCATGAAGCATGACATAGAGTATGTTCAAGTGTAAAAAGGGTTAAATGATGAAACCCTACCACACACTAATCATGAACTTGTGTAAAAACGATTTTTCTTATGAAATATTGTTCAAAATTAGTAGATCTACGTATCTACAAGTGGTATTTTCGAAAGACCAACTGTAAGACAAAACCATGCTTTAAAACCGGATTTTTCATAAAGTAGAAGTGTTTTTATGAATAAACAAGTGTGTGGACACTTGTGTAACAAAAGTTTTAACAAAGAAATAATTTTCGTAAAAACCAACTAGAAGTTGTGAAACTTCATATTCTTTAAAAATAAAGCTTTTAAGAAATTAAACTTATTTTTAAAGATAACAAGACTTACTAAAAGTACTAGTAAGTTACTACACATTTTTATAAATGTTCAAGTTCATGAGATGGAGAAATTAGTGATTATTGTTGATGATTATTGTTGATAATTATTGTTGATGATTGTTGACGATTTAAAAGAAAATAAACACATGTTTTGAAAACATGGGAAACCTCCATTTTTAGGGGAAACTCTGCCAAAATTTTTATAAAATTTTGACACTTAGAAAAATATAAGTTTTTGAGAAACTTATTCCCTAAAAATGTGCTTAAAAGTATTACCAAGGTTTCCCTAATTTTTGGTGATAAGAAATGAGGATTTCCTCAAGAATAAAAGTGGACATAAGTATGTATATTTTTGAGAGAAAAATATATATTATTTTATCACCAACTTATGTGCTAAGTGTATATAGTATGTGTTATACGTACTAATGTATTAAGACTTAAAAATACACTAAATACTCGTGAGGAGTATAAACATAAAAATACACATACAAAATACAAGATACATAATTCGGGTGCGAAGTGCAAAACACGAGATACTTATATTAATTTTAGAGAAAATAATATAAGTAAGATACGTAGTTAAAAATATAAGAATATTTTTAACACAAGAGTATATACACAAAAGAGAGTGACTGTACTTGTGCGACGCAAGTCTAGTGACTAACGTTAAGAAAACGCGTATAGGTTACGACGTTAATTAAGCAAATCCGGTGAAGTTTACGACGCAAGGAACGCAAAGTTGTGAGTTCATGCTCCCCCTTTTCTTTAACTGTTTTCAGTTTTTATAACTTCGGGGGTGAAATACATGTACAAAAGTACAATATTTATAATTGGTATGATATAAATACAAGAAGTACACTTGGTGAGAACGAGAACCAAGTGTGACAAAATATAAGATAATAAGAAACGCACTTGGTGAGGACGAGAACCAAGTTGGATGCGTTATGAGAAATGATAAAAAGAAACGCGCTTGGTGAGGACGAGAACCAAGTTGGATGCGTTATGAGAAATGATAAAAAGAAACGCGCTTGGTGAGAACGAGAACCAAGTAGGATGCGTTATGAGAAATAGTGTCACGAATAGGGTACAGAAGCACCATTAATCGTGTACATACTTAGACCGCAGAACAAAAGGTTAGATCTAACGGGTGCCTGGCAGCCACACTACCGGTCGGGGCGAGAATCGAGTAGTGCTTTTGTGTCTCAGAATATACCAATTAAATGCCTTAGGTTTGGTGACTTCCTATGTCGTGCCACATGTTAATGGCTTTGCAACCCATTAACAATCTGATGTTTACAGAAATACTGTATTTACATAAAATTCATACCATACTAAAATTGATATATAACTTGAGTACGTGGGGTACTCAAGAAGATTGAATTATACTTGAAGTACGTGGGGTACTCAAGAAAATGAGAATTATACTTGAGTACGTGGGGTACTCAAGAAGAAATTGAATTATACATGTGTACGTGGTGTACACATGAAACTGAATTTATTTATGAAAACTTGATTTACTCACAAACTATGTTTTCATACAAAGTATACAAACATGAAATACAAAACTGCATGAATTCACACCAACATTATGTTGACGTTTTTTCCAAAACTCACATGTATTTCAGGTAACTAGGGTGGATGTGCGCGTGGTCTTACTCATGCTCGTGGATGTCGCTTTGTTTATCTTTAAATAAAGTCGTGACTTTTAAGACAATATGTTATCTAGTGTTGTAAACACTTGACATATGTTTTTGGTAATGTAATATTTGAAGTTTTTTGAGCATGTAGTATGTTTACTCTTCGTATGCAATGAGAACCTTTCATGATCACACCTCGTGCTTCCGCCGTAGAAAGGGGTGTGACAGATCACTATTACGATTCATTGTCCGATCGATCAATGTACTCAATGGATGTTTAAGTGCTGCCCACATTAGGGTGATGCTTTGTCATTAATCGTTAATTCGATGGATGTTTAAGCATAGCACTTTGTCATTCGTTGTGAGGGTTGATCTCGTGAGTTATCGTAATTGCTGTATTAAGTTACCTACCTAGTTCGTGTGCACTAGGTTACAAGGCTAAATCAATAGGCTAAGCTCTGCCTGTATAAATCTGCAATATATCAAGGATTATCTGTAGACTAAACTTTGGCCGTATGAATCTGCATGATTATAAGTGAGTCATTCTCTTTTTATCAAATCTATTTACAAAATCATGTTTATTTTCAAAGTTATAATTACAGGGATTAAGTTTATGTAATCACCATATTACAGCCGGTATGTGGGGTTTTGTATACATTACTTGATAATCTTCACCATTGGGGCAGCCAAGGGGTGATATGACCATAATCACAGACACCATTGGACGAATGGGCCAATGGGTCGAGTGACAAAGTACTGTGGGTAGTTGGTTGATATCAGAAACATTGTAATCTTCCTTAATACTGTAAATTATAACAAATGTGTCGTTTTAGTAAATAGAATGATTCACTCAGTATTTCCCGCTGACAAAACCTTTTTAAAACACGTTTCAGGTAATTACAGTAGATGGGAGTAAAAGATGGATACGGTACTGAAAGGCATCAAGAAGTGGCTTATTTTATTAATTAAATTAAAATTTATAAATATTGTTTTATGTAATTATCTTTATTAAAGCTACCATTGTAAAATGTGGGTTTATCCCATCTATTTAATAATTAAAATCCGGTGTTTTCTAAACTCTGATATTTTTCCTAACTCACGGTCCTGATGAAATTTCCGCTGCAACGTTTTCAAAATAATCACCGGTACCACTGGGCTGTCGCGACTCCCGATTCCGTCCAGGGTGGGTCGAGGGTCGTGACAGTAGAGACCTTTGAATGGTTCAGGGATGATTTGAACTGATGGACCATATAAAATAAACCATTTTTGGAACCAACTAGGAATTCCATCTTTATAAATCTTATCACTCACTTTTATGAACCATGAGTGTTTTTTACTGGGATTTTCATAAAATAAACATTTTTCAAAACTTTGGATGTAATCCCAATAATTATATTTATAAGTTTGCCTATTAGAATTTATAAATTCCTTTTCATTTAAAGTACTTAATCCCCACTTTTGAGGAGATAAAAGAGATTTTATAAAAATCTTACGAAAATTAAATGAACTCTTAATTTTATCTGCTGGATAAAAATGTCTTATTTCAGCAGACTCAGAAACTTGTATAATACTTTCATAATATTGTCTTGGTTTATAAGAAGTGGCATCATAAGATGCTGGTTCTAAATATTTTTGCATAAGAAACCAAGGATCATCAAAAAAACTTTATCTCTTCTTGGTTTAGAAGAATTATTTTCTTCTGTCTGTCGGATATAACCCATGACTCTTCATCATCTTCCTGTGCTATATGAGCATAAGAGGGAGCCTTTGAGGCTTGTTCCTCTTCTTGGGCTTTTATAATAGCCATGATCTTTTCATATGATGGATCATTGGGACTAATTTGAATACCCATATTATTATTATTTGAGCTGCTAGAAGCAATATCAGAGGCTATGAGCCTTCTGTTTCCTTGTTGAACCAAGACTAAATCTTGGCTTCTTCCCCTACCTCTGCCTCTTCCCCTATAAGTGGGAAAAGGTTGTTTTCCTCTGTTATGAGGAATCATACCTGAAAGTATAAAATCAGGCTGATGAGATTATTTTCTCATTATCCTCAAGAACCTTTATTTGATTCTTGATTACATTTAGAACAATATATTCATCTGAAAGATCTTTCATTCTATTAGGATTACTATAATCATTCATTAAATTATGAATTCTCACAATTGTCATTCTTTTTATAATATTATAATTATTTTTATTAGTTTGGATATTATCAAAAACCCTTTTTAGTGGTCCTCTGGCCTTTGTCATTAGAACACCTGCAATTTACACAGAAGATATTATCTTCAAATATTCTCTAGTAAGGAAATCTGGAAGACTATTTTCTCCTCCTTTTTTATATTGTATTTCAAAATCAAATGGGGCTAATTGAGATCGCCATCTAGCAAACATTTGTTTTGAAACATCATGTTTAAAATCTTTTTGAAACATAAATTTTGCTGCTTGACAATCAGTTTTTATTATAAACTTCTGATTGTATAAATCATCTTGAAACTTCAAAACACATTTTAAAATTGCTAAAATTTCTTTTGCAATAGTAGCATATTTCTTCTGGCTATCAAGCCATTTTCCTGAATGAAATCTAACAAGATATTCTTGTTTTGTTTGAGGAGAAATTTGTTTTAATATTCCCCCATAACCTATTTCTGAGGCATCCGTTTCAATAATCTTTTCCCAATTAGGATTAGCAATAGACATGCAAAGAAGACCTAAAACCTTTTGTTTTATTTTTATGACTGCTTGAGTATGATTTTCATCCCAAGGCTTTGGATTCTTTTTTAGTCTATCATATAAAATAGAAGCATCTTTAGCTAAATTATGGTAATAAGGAGCTATATAATTCAGACTTCCCAAAAACCTTTGAAGTTGAGTTTTATCTGTAATTTTATCAGGGAATTTAGAAGCAAATTCTATACTTCTATTAATAGGAACGATTTTCCCTTTTTCTATGATATGACCTAGAAATCTGATACTTGTTTGAAATAACATCATCTTTGGACTAGAAATAACCAGCCCATTTTTTATAATAATGGTTCTAAATATATCAAGGTGTCTAAAATGGTTTTCAATATCTTTTGAAAATACTAATATATCGTCTATATAAACAATTATAAAATTTGAAAAAGGAATGAATATTTCATTCATGATTTTTTGGAATTCGGAAGGGGCATTCTTTAACCCAAATGGCATAACATTCCATTCATATTGCCCAAAAGGAACATTAAAAGCAGTTTTATACCTGTCTTTTTTGTCAATTTGAATTTGCCAATATCCAGATTTTAAATCAAATTTTGAAAATATTAGAGCATCATATAATCTATCTAACAAATCTTTTTTATTAGGAATTGGATACCTTATCCATTTCAAAACTTTATTAAGAGGTTTATAGTTTATAACTAATCTTGGAACACCTCTTTCAATTTCAGAGTGTTTATTAACATAAAAGGCAGTACATGACCATGGAGATTTTGAAGGACATATTAATCCTTTTTGTTGAAGGGAATCAATTTCTCGTTTACATAACTCCAAATATTCAGAGTTCATCTGACAAGGTCTTGCTTTGGTTGGAATATTGTTTTCTATAAAATTATCTTCATAAGGAAGAGAGACAATATGTTGTTTTCTATTCCAAAAGGCATTTGGATGATCATTACATATTTCCTTATTAAATTGATTTTTTATAGTTTCAATTTTTAATATTAATTTGGGATTTTTTAATCTTTCCTCAATCGTATGAATACTAATTTCTTCTTTAAGAAAATTTATTTGGTTAGTCTTAGCCTGTATAAGAAATTCATTTAAATATTTTTCAAACGACTTAGTTATAAACTCAAAATACAGCTCTTTGTTATTATAAAAAGCTTTAAAACCTTTTTTATCAACTTCTTTTAAAGGAAATATTTTTGAAAGAAATGGAGTTCCTAATATAACTTCATTTGTTATATTTTTTATAAGAACAAATGATAAAGGAATACATTCCCCATTATTGCAAATTTTTGCATTAGGAATTTTATATCTAACTCCCATATCTTGCCTATTAGCCGCTCTAATGATATGAGGAATTGCATATATATATATATATATATATAGGGGACAGTTCAAATGAAAACCACTTTTATTGTGAAAACTCGAAAACTAACTAAAAAAAACCTAAAAAACACACCAATTTTTTTTTCAATTTTTTATAAAAATCACAGGTTTTTATATATAAAAAAAACTTTTTTTCAAAAATAAAAATTGTAGTACACATGTGTATTATTACACATGTGCACTACAAAAAAAAAATTTTGAAATTTTTTTTTATATATAAAAAATGGCGAAAATTAGTATGCAAAAAAAATATTGGTATTTTTTTTGGCTTTTTAATTAGTTTCGAGTTTTCACAATAACTAGTGGTTTTCTTTTGAACCTTCCCCTATATATATATATATATATATATATATATATATATATATATGGGAGGGTTATCTTGAGAACGCTAAATATTGCGAGAACCGTGAGAACAAATGAGAAAAACAATCAAAACCAAATTTTTTAATACAACCCTCATTCTAATTAAAATACAACATCAAATAATTCATTTCTCCTCTCAAAATCACTCTTACTAGATTTTTTACACGTGTAAATATGACAAATTTACACATGTGTAAATGACAAACTTACATATATGTAAATTTTTGTTATTTACTAATTCACGTAAATTTAAACATGTAAATTTAATTTCTAACATTGTATTCGAATAATAATGATAAGTGTAAAAAGAAATTTTGAATTTGAATTGTTTTTTACAAAGTTCTCGTGGTTTTTTCATTCGTTATCACGGTTATCGCGATATTTAGTGTTCTCATTTAAACCCTCCCCTATATATATATAAATATATATATATGGTAGGGATTTAGGGAAAACGGTGGAAAGTGTGAGAACGCTTATGGATCGTTGGATTAAAACAATCTATGGACTAAATTGGCCCGGTGGCGTTTTCGTAAATAACATCAATTTTATTACGTGGACGCGCTTCATTAAGGGTAAAAAGGTCTTTTGACTTCTCTACACAAAACGCCAAACTCATGAATAAAACGCCATTAAATTCCTCGGCTTAAAATACAAAGCACACATCATCCTAATCTAAACGCCATTAAATATAAAACGCCAAACTTTGTTTTTAAACGATAAAGTTGAACAAACAATAACTGAAACGACGGAACTTAAGTACTAGCATTTATAATAAAATCCCGCCAAAATACGTGCCTAAACACCCTATATAAACAACATCTCAAACCTTCCATTGCACACACCAAACCCAAAACGCCGTATTTTACTATATACCATTCATTTTATAAACGCCAAAAAACTCAAACATCAAAGATTCCAATCGAAGGTTCTTTGAGATACACTATTTTCTCAGTAAACGTTCACTTAATGTGATGGGCAAAATACTTATTTGGGGATGTTGTCCATCTCATTGAGCAAAATATTATTGAGTCTATCGTCAATATAAACGCCAAAACATACAAAAACCACAAAATTGCAAAACGTCATTTCTTGGAGATTCAGTTTTGTTCTCAATAAAGTTTAGCTGAATGGGGTGGACAACATTGTTAGACATCTTTCTTAACCGAGGATTAACAATGTTGTCCATCTCATTCAACAAAACATTATTGAGTTTAGCATGACCAAAATTAGAGGTTTAAGGTACTTTTATTTAGTGGCGTTTTATTTTTTTTGGCGTTTGGTTTGCTTGTCTGATCTTATATTGTTTGTTGTGTAACTTCGAAGTAACATGTTATGAACAAATAAGTAGAAAAAAAGGATGGAAAAAATGATATATAAGAGATGTAAAACGCCAAATTCAAATATGTGTGTGTTCTGTAAGAATGAAAAATACAAAACGCCAAACTACTCTTCACTTGCTCTTGAAGACCTTGTCGATTTTCTTTTAATTACGGCCTTTTTGCATGTCGATGTGTAGTGTTCAAAGCCTTTGCAATTCTGACACTGTCTTTCTTTGGCCCCGGGTTTCGACTTTGATTTCGTTTTCTCGATTGCTATCTCCTGTTTAGATTTCAGACGCTTCCGAGATCCAGAACCATTTGACTTATACCCAACAGGGACTCTTATCGGATTCTTGTCGTTTTTATATTGACCGGTTATCTCCGCAAATCTATACCTAGTACTAGTAGGATGAGCAACAATATGCATATCTTGAACCTTCTTCATATAAGATTGAACATGATCATTGTACAAGGATAGCTCCTCTTTATTACCAGATAAACGGTTTAACTTATACTCTGTTGAAAAAAATAATCTCTCGCATCATACTTACATCGGGATCCAGCTCGGTCATATATTCACGACTAATTAAGTATTCAGAAGAGCAGTTTGGGGAAGACTCTTTACGCCATCTATTCAAAATGTATTGTTTTGGAAATCCCCTAATGTCCAAACTTCTCAAAACATAGAATATATGTCTACATAGCAAATCAAACTGCTCAAAACGCCTGCATGAGCAACTGCATGTGCAATCAGACTTACGGTACATTACTTGAAAAATGCCAAAAACAATATCTCTATAACACCATGCAGAGAATGTTTGTATAAAAAAAAAATAAATGTTATAATAGAATATGATAAACGCCATGTACAGAAAACGCCATATAAAAACAAAAACGCCAGGGGCGGACCTAGCATTCAACCAGCCCAGTCACGGGACAGGGCTTAACTTTGAACCGGTAGTGTAATTTTTTTTTTATTTTTATACAAAGGATACCCATAAACAACTACGAGGACACCCCTAAGACCACCCGTAGTGGGGAAGAAGAAGATGATTTTGGTTTTTGATAAATTACACATTCACCATTTTTGCAGGTTGTTGCAGAAAGGAAGGTTGAGGAAGATGAACTCTTTTTCTTAAACCAAAAAAAAAATAATTATTTATTAATTAGATTTGTTTTTTCTTTCTTGAAAGTTGGAAACCAACCCACGTGGCTCACTATTATTCATTCTTATATATATATATATATATATATATATATATATATATTAAAGAAAGCTTTCTTGATGTATGGAGACAACTATTCTTTAGGAGATTTTTATTTTATTTATTACTTTCAGTTACAATAATATTTATTAATTTATTTATTATCTACGCCCATTTTAGAAAAACGTCCATTTTAGAAAAATGATTTCAAGCTATAAAAAAGAAAATGACAAATCTATTAGTTATTTGTTTTACTTTATTTATTTATTGTCGTTTTTTTTAATATTGTATGATTGCACGGTGAAAAAAAAAATTTGGGACACCCCTGAGCTAACGTTCTGGTTCCGCCACTGAAAAACGCCATTGTTTACCTCAAATAAGGATGTACAAAGCTGCTGGAAATCATTTATGTAAAACTTAACAAAGCCATCGGGCTGATCTTCGTAACGTTGATTTATGCAATCCGCAAGTCCGATTTAGCTCAGCTTGAACGTCACAAAAATAGTTTTTGTGTATATATCAGCAGCTTAGCCCTCCAACACTTGGTAATTACTCTTCAACTAGGGGCGTTTGTATCGAGATTCATGATCATTTTTCCGGTGCATGTGACGCTGTGCTTCTATTGCAGTTTCGTAATGAGTCATGAACTCAACAAGAGTAGCTTTTGTATTGCACACTTGACCAAAAAATGATTCTCACTCTCCGACCTCGATGCCATTCGCATAAGGCCCGACAACTCTTCCATTCTATAGTATACATGGATCCAAGATTCCCGACAACTCTCCGACCTCGATGCCATTCGCAAAAATATTAGATAGCCAGTCATTATCTATTGAACTCTCCGATAACCACTTCCCATTCTGATTCAAACTCTTCGGGTGTAAGAATATCCGTCAACACAACACCACAAATATGTTCTTTGAAATTTGCGGAATTGCATAGCCTAACACCAACCTATGTATAACACAAAAACTCCATGAAAAAAAAAACATATATATTACACACAGACAAACTTACATGAAAAACAGTAACGAAGTACAGAACGCCATATATTTTAAAACGCAGTATATGCTAAAACGCCAAAGATAAAAATAAGAAAATCAACCTTCAGAGAAAGTTTATGCATCACATGCATAACCGATGCCCCGTGTCAACAAATACAGCAGAAATAGCCATCTTAATTGCTGGATCTTGGTCAGTGATAACAACTTTTGGTTGAGAACCAACAGCTTTTAGAAAAACTCTCAAAAACCAAATAGACGTATCAGCAGTTTCTGAGGCCAATAATGCAGCACCAAATGTAACATTGCAGTGGTGATTGTCTATACCAGTGAACGGTACAAACACCATAGCGTATCTACATGTGAAAACACCATGAGAAATGAAACGATAATAAAACGCCATTGCATGTAAACTCAGAAAACGCCAATGTATGTAACCAGTGAAAACGCCAAAATAACATAAAAAAATTGAATTATAAAATATTACTTGTTGGAACGATACATGGTGTCAAACGAAATCACATCACCAAACACGTGGTAATTACGTTTGGCTTGATCGTCACACCAAAAAAATCCCTTCAAACGATTGTCATCGTCTGTGAAGTAATCGTACGAGAAATTAGGCTGGGACAGTTTTTTTTCATCCAAATGTCTCACAACCATCTCAGCGTCGTATTCCCTATAAAAAAGTTAATTTGCCTCTTGTAGTTCTTAAATTTAACTTTACTTGCGCCCACGTCTTCAAAACCGCCAAAATAAGTCTTCATAACATTAAACTCCTTAACTGGACCCAAATTCAACTTAGACATGTTGTGTATAGCATGCTTCTAAAGGACAGCGCCTGCAATTTTGTAACACCCCAACCCGGAAGGGCTGACGTGTCACAATAACAATAGTATCATAAACAAAAGTCACAATTCCATTTATTTATTTGACAAGGATACAACCACATAACAACTATACTTAAGGTTAATTATACAAGCGGACACATTCGACTTGATTAACTAACATCTTCAGATTTATTCCTAAGATTTATTCTTCTCTCTTTTCCCCGCCCAAAGTAATCTGCGTACCTGTATATATACAAAAATTTACGGAATGAGCCGAATGCTCAGTACGGAATATTAGGCTCAAATAACAAATAACGTTTTATATGAAATGTTATCCGGATGGAACTTATTGCGAAAATGATACGATGCAAGAACATAATTTCATAATCATATCTTACGGATGTACCCATGAGCAAACTTAAAACGTGACAATACACAGGTAGCTACTCCTGCATAATTATCACATGAGATGGCGAGTTGGCATACCCGTTATCCACCTCCTTATACTTAAATCCTAGGATCGATCCATACGCCTCCTAATAGCCTTATGTACCACACTTGTACTTAAGAGACGTCGTGAACTGATCTCTCCGTCACGGTTGGAGCACATGATGTCGATGCCGCAACAACATGCTCGTGGGACACTCCACGAGAAGCGATACTCAGGGTATCAGAGTACAAATGGTCTTATTCACATAACTTATAAAACTTATTTTCATAACAAAACGAAACATATATTGGAACATGCGATAATGAGTATAACAACATAATACTATCGCATGACATGAAAGCTAAATCAAATGATTAGAATAGGAATCGAACGGACTGTCAAATGAATCGATAATCAAAGACGTGAGGAGTTTTTAAAAGATATAGTAATTTAGTGGTTTATAACAATTTGAACAGGAAGCAATAAAGAGTGGGGTAAGGATCCGTACCTTAATAATTTCAAATTGATGCTACCTTGTGATAATATTTCAGATTTATACGGGCAGAGTTTCGACTACTGACTAAGATTTTAACCTAATTTAAATAATATGCACACAAACTGGGTTAGTAACTTAATACAGCATTTACGATAACTCACGAGATCAAACCCTCACAACAAATGACAAAGTGCGATACTTAAACATCCAGCGGATTCACAACGAATGACAGAGTATAGTCCGATTTCGAACAGCACTCAAACATTCAAGTCGAAATCACGATGAATGACAAAGTATAAACCCAATTTGAGCAGCACTTAAACATCTATCGGATAGTTTTAATCGATCGGACATTGAATCGTAATAGCGATCGAGTTAATACCCTGATCTGCAGCACCCCGCTATACTTAATTAGTGTTTCATGTGTGTTAATTGTGATAATCAGACGATAACTCGAAGCCTGAAACGAATTTCTTCGTCGAATGAACACCAGAAAGTGAGTGCCAATGTTCTGTATTTATAGTCGAAATTTACCCCCCCTTACGGACCGTAACAAATAACCCTTACGGTCCGTAAGGGTCATGAATTCCGTATAGGGTGGCCACGTGTGGGACTAGCTTAGCTGAGTCAACAGATTTTAAAATTTCAACTTCGACAGCAAGTTATTAGGATAATCATCAAGTAGGAAATACCCCCCTGAGTTTTAGGGGCCCTAATCCTGATTCTGAAAATTCTAGGGTTTGTACAGAATCACTTGGGTGTCTTAATTAGGGTTTCCTAGTGAGTAATTTATAAATACTAATAATAGTTTTGGTTGATATACAGAAAGATGGATCATAAGATAAATATATATATTATTATTATTCTTTTATTTCTAGAATAATGATTTTAAATTTAGGGTTATTACAAATTTGGTGTAAACATAAATGACAAAACTTGTAATTTACTCAAATAATTAATTACATTATCTCCCACTTTTTTTCTCTTACCAATTAACTAATTTTTTAATTCTAAAAAATATAACCATTATATAATATATTGTTCCATCTAGAACATGATTAAAAACACTGTAGAAGTGAATGCACATATATGTATTATACGTATTCACAATCTAAAATCATATGTATATATATATGTACATTAACAAATATTGTTCCATCCGATCATCTTCTTTAAGTGTACATGTCTGGTTTGTAATATGCACATATGTACATTCATAATATACTTCTAAAAAAGAAGTTAATGATATGGTTGTTCTACATGGTACATATGTGTATAGCATGTATCTAAGATGATTGTTTGGCATTGTACATATGTGTACATAACAATCTCAACACGTATATACATATATGTACATTAACAAGTCATATTCTTAACACGTATGTACATTATCACACCAACGTTCAGAACAAGTGTACATTATCACACAAGATTCATGATGAGTACATAAAGAATAATCATGGATATACAATTGTAAAAAAAAATTGAATATTTAATCCAAAAATAAAAAATATGTAATCAAATATGTAATTAAAAAAAGAATAAATAACACAAACATATGAATCCATTGATTAAAAAATAATACTTTTTAGTCTTGTATGAATATAATTATCCCTTATCAAGGGCCTGCTGAACGACATGAACGTACAGAGAAATGGAAAATAAAATTATTTTGAATTAAGATAGATGGAGAAGATAATTATGCAATTTAAGAAAACTACCAAAATTAAAATTAAAAGTGTAACTGAAATTCAATGAATAAAATAAAGATTTAAAACTAATTTATTGTATATTACAATCCTACTCTTAACAATTAAAAAAGAAATCAATGGTTATGATTAGTTCACACAGTTCACTATGAAAATGTTGTTCACAAATGAACCTAATCCTATATATATATATATATATATAGGGTAAGGTTCATGCGAGAACCACCCTTATTGCGAGAACCGCGAGAACCAATGTGAACACAACCTAAAATAGCTAAAAAAACCTAAAAAAACCCTAACCCCCCCCCCCCAAGCTAAAATGATAAAAACTAAACCCTCAAAAAACCTAAAAAAACCTAATTTTTTTTTAATATTTTTTATGTTAAAATCGCTACTTTTAGTAGAAATTTTTTTTTTTTTAAAAAAAAAAGTTTTTTAATTTTTTTTTTTGCTTCGAAAAGTAGCGATTTTTTTATAAAAAATATTAAAAAAAAATTTGTGTGATTTTTAGCTATTTTTAGGCATTTTTGGTTGTGTTCACATTGGTTCTCGCGGTTCTCGCAATAAGAGGTGGTTCCTAACGGATCTTTGTCCTATATATATATATATATATAGGCCCGACCCATAAGGTGTGCCACCGAACAGGGCCCAACAATTTTTTGGGCCCAAAAATATTCCCGACTTACATTCTTGATATTTATATACAGATAAGTATGCAATATTGTCGTAGCTCAGACGGTTAGGTGCCATCTTTTCCTACCTAAGATTCTGGTTCGAAACCCAGCATTAACGCTTTTTGTTTGTTAAGTGTGAAGCCACTTGACAAGTTGAGGTCAGAAAGCAGGATAAGAGGATAATGAAGCAGGGTTATCCAATATTCCCTGTGATCCAGTTTTCACGGATCATGTCTTTCTCTTTCCTCTATCATTCAATCTTATATATATGATTGTATTGTATCTGTAATTTTTGTACCAAGCTTAATACAAATACTCCTAGTTACCGAGAGTGGATGTAGGTCAGAACCAGACCGAACCACTATAAATCTTTGTGTTCTTAATTGTGTGTATGAGTGAGTTCTATGTTGATTGTGTTTGTGTAACCCGTTCGATCCCCAACAACTGGTATCAGAGCTCAGGCTCTTGTTGTTGAACACGAACAGAAACAGAACTAAACACAGAGGTGTAGAAGGAGGAAGAAGATACTGACATGTGAAATCGGAACTAGGGTTGCGATCAGAAACGTTCAGTCGCCTCCACCGCTCGTCAACCGCCGCCGCCAGAACCGCCGCCGCTGCCGCTCTCTTCGCCGTCGCAAGCAGTCGTCACCTCCGTTTCTCTTCACCCTTGCGACTAGGGTTTACTGACCTAGTAGCCGCTGTGCTTTTATTTCTGGTGGAGAAGAGAAGAACCATAGTTTCTTGACAGAGGTGTAGAAGAGAAGAGAGGAAGAACCATAGTTTCTTTGTTCTGGTGGAATTGGGGAAGAAGAAGCATGTCCGTGCTTTTATTTCTGGTGGAGAAATTGAATTTCTCAAATTGATCAGAAAGGCCCCTCATCTTTATTTCTGATGAAAATTGAATTTCTCAATTTTATCAGAAAGGTCCCTCAACTTTGAACAAGATCTCATTATCCATCAATACTTGTCCCTCGCCATTAAAACTTGAAACAGATAACTTATTTGTTTCTGATTATTGCTTTTGCTCGTATAAATTACCACCTAGCAGTACAAACCGTTTGGTTAGTAGTAATTTGGTAATTTTTTTAATGGCAGAAGATAGTAAAATCAAGATTGATAAATTCGACGGAAGTGATTATGGATTTTGGAAAATGCAAATTGAAGATTTATTGTATCAGAAAAGTTTGCATTTGCCTATGTCGGGTGAATAACCAAATGACATGTATGATGAAGAATGGAAGTTGTTGGATAGACAAGCTTTGGGTGTGGTTAGGCTTTCCTTGGCAAAGAGTGTTGCTTACAACATAGTCAATGAAACAACCACATATGGTGTATTGAAATCTTTGTCCAACATGTATGAAAAAACATCCACTTCAAACAAAGTATTCCTCATCCGACAATTGGTTAACACCAAGATGAAGGAAGGCATGTCGGTTACCGCTCACATAAATGAGTTTAACTCGATTATCTCTCGTTTAGCCTCAGTTGAAATAAAGTTTGAAGATGAAGTACAAGCGCTACTCCTTTTATCATCGTTGCCCAACAGTTGGTCAGGCACAGTCACAGTTGTTAGAGTGCATCCGGCACTACCAAACTCACTTTCGATAGTATTCGTGACTTGATGATAGTAAACGAAGATATCAGATGGAGAAGCAATGGTGAGACTTCTAATTCTAGTTCTTTATTGCATACAGAAAGTAGAGGAAGAAGAAACGAAAGAGGACATAGACGAGGCAGGTCCAAGTCCAGAAAGAGGGGACAGTCAAAGAATAGAAAAGACATTGAATGTTGGAATTGCAAAGAAAAAGGTCACTTTAGAAGCCAATGTACAAAACCAGCTGCAAAGAAAGAAGTAAACGGTGTATCCTCGGAAGAATTAGGTGATATTCTCATCTGTTCTGTTGAAGATTCAGTTGAATCTTGGATTATGGATTCGGGTGCTTCTTTCCATGCTATCTCATGCCCAGATATGGTCAAGAATCTACGAACAGGTAACTTTGGTAAAGTTCATTTAGCAGATGATCAAATGCTTGATATCACAGGTATTGGAGATGAAGACTTGAAGACCTCATTAGGAACTATATGGACATTGAAAAATGTCAGGGTTATTCCTAACCTGAGGAGAAAGTTGATTTCAGTTGGTAAACTAGATGATGAGAGGGCTAGAAGCATGAGGCTAAATGCCGGGATGCCCAAGACATTCTGGGCCGATGCAGTTAACACTGCAGCCTACTTGATCAACCGTTCACCATCCGGTCCCTTAGATTTCAAGTTGCCTAAAGAAATGTGGCAAGGAAATGAGGTAAGTCTCGAACACTTACTAGTCTTTGGTTGTAGTGCTTACGATTTGTTAGAAGTTGGTGACAGGGATAAGTTAGACTCAAAATGCAAGAAGTGCACATTCATTGGTTATGGGTCAGAACAAATGGGTTACAGGCTTTGGGATAATGAAGGCAGAAAAGTAATCAGGAGCAAGAATGTCGTCTTCAATGAAAACGAATTGTATAAAGACAGAAACACAAAAGGACCAGAAGTTCAGAAAGACTATGTTGAATTTGAAAGTGGTGAAACAAGAAAAGAAGCTTCAGTCGACATTCCAGAAAATGGGAATGAGTCAATCGACAGTGGGAGCTCAGGGGATGATTCTAGTAATGATTCTGTAGAAGAAGAAGAAGAGGTCGCTCCTCAAATTCCAGAATCCCCAGAAACTCCTCAGTTTCAACCAAGAAGATCCTCCAGAGTCATTAGACAACCAGACAGATATTCACCATCCGTCAATTACATACTTTTGACAGAAAATGGTGAACCCCAGTGTTACTCAGAAGCCATGGGGTTGAAAGATTCATTGCAGTGGGAGTTAGCAATGAAAGATGAGATGAAATCGCTTGAGAATAACAAGACCTGGCACTTAACAAAGCTTCTAGCTGGGAAGAAGGCTCTTCAGAACAAGTGGGTTTTCAGGGTCAAAGATGAACATGATGGTACCAAACGATACAAAGCAAGATTAGTGGTCAAGGGATTTCAGCAGAAAGAGGGAATTGATTTCAATGAAATATTTTCTCCAGTGGTGAAAATGACTACCATTAGACTTGTTCTCAGTATTGTAGCAGCAGAAGGCTTGCATCTAGAGCAGCTAGATGTCAAGATAGCTTTTCTACATGGTGACCTAGAAGAAGATATCTACATGACACAACCAGAAGGTTTTCAGGTTAAAGGCAAAGAAAACTTGGTGTGTAAGTTGAAGAAGAGTTTGTATGGTCTGAAACAAGTTCCCAAACAACGGTATTTGAAGTTTGATAACTTCATGGGAAGAGTCGGATACAAGAGATGTGACAATGACCATTGTTGTTACATTAAGAGGTTTAAGGGTTCTTATATCATTCTACTACTATATGTGGATGATATGTTGATTGCAGGTTCAGACATGACAGAGATCAAGAAGCTGAAGAAGCAGATGTCTAAAGAGTTTGAGATGGAAGACTTGGGAGCTGCAAACTAAATACTCGGGATGAGTATTTTCAGAAACAAAGAAGATGGTTCTTTGACACTCTCTCAAGAGAAGTACATTGAGAAAGTGTTAGAAAGATTCAGCCTTAAAGAAGCCAAGATCCGAAGCACACCTTTGGGAAGTCACTTTAAGCTTTCTAAAGTTCAGTCACCCAGATCAGATGAAGACAAAGCAGAAATGGCTAAAGTTCCATATGCATCGGCAGTTGGTAGCCTTATGTATGCAATGGTATGCACGAGACCAGATATAGCTCATGCAGTGGGAGTTGTTAGTTGGTTTATGTCCAATCCAGGGAGAGAACATTGGGAAGCAGTTAAATGGCTGCTAAGATATTTGAAGGGGACTTCAAAAGTGGCATTACAGTTTAAGGGGAAAGATGTTATTCTGAAGGGTTTTGCGGATGCTGACCTTGGTGGTTGTAAAGAATCTTACAAAAGCACCACCGGACATGTCTTTACAGTGGGAGGCACTGCAGTAAGCTAGATGTCTAGACTGCAAAAAAGTGTTGCCCTTTCAACCACAGAAGCAGAGTATACGACAGTTGGTGAAGCAAACAAAGAGCTTATATGGTTGAAGAATTTTCTCAAAGAGCTCGGCAAGGAACAAGTTGATTGTGCACTATTCTGTGACAATCAAAGTGCAATACACCTTGCAAAGAATCCTGACTTCCATTCGAAGACAAAGCACATACAACTGAGATATCACTTCAACAGAGAGCAAGTTAGTGAAGGCACTCTGACGTTGAAGAAGATCAAAGGGAGTGAAAATCCATCTGATATGTTGACTAAGGTTGTCACCTTAGAGAAGTTGAAGCTTTGCATAGCTTCAACTGGCCTTCAGGATAATTGAAGAGAAGGCCGGGTAACTAGGAATGTGCTAAGATTATTCCGTAGCTTCAAGTGGGAGATTGTTAAGCGTGAAGCCACTTCACAAGTTGAGGTCAGAAAGCAGGATAAGTGGATAATGAAGGAGGGTTATCCAATCTTCCCTGTGATCCAGTTTTCACGGATCCTGTCTTTCTTTTTCCTCTATCATTCAATCTTATGTATATGATTGTATTGTATCTGTAATTTTTGTACCGAGAGTGGATGTAGGTCAGAACCAGACCGAACCACTGTAAATCTTTGTGTTCTTAATTGTGTGTGTGAGTGAGTTCTGTGTTGATTGTGTTCGTGTAACCCGTTCGATCCCCAACATTGTTTTCTTAGGGCCCTTATGTTGACTGTTGCTTTGGGCCAATTTGTTGTAGGAAATGGGTCACATTTTTATTAATAAAACTACTACAAAATATGAAGATACTCTCTTTAAACATTTGGGAAATTGTAGCACATGAACCGTGTACAAATTCAAACGAAAATAAATATGAACTACAACATATTTAATAAAACAATCGATTCAAACCAATATCTCCAAAAGATAAAGTCTTCAACTTGATCTTTAACCGCGTCTATTTGTATGGTTCGTTGTGTTTCCAGTCCGTTGTGTAGGATTCAATGAGGTCTTGAACCACGTCTTCTTGTACAATAATTTCCTACAAAAAGAACAAACAAATGTTGACGATTATGGCTGAGGCACGTGTTCAACACGCTTCCCTTAAAACAGATTTCGCGCCTCTACTAAAGACGACGCGTCTGTCTCCCAGGGTACAACAGCCGAAGCAGTCTGTACTGCCGGAAATGGCCACGCGCCCGAGGTTACATCGAATAGAATTATAGTGTTTGAACTTGTGGAAAAATAATGATACGAAGGGGATGGAATGGAGTAGAGAAAACTCATCTCTCTATAATTCCCAACATATGGATGTTCAAGTCTTCACCACTTCTCCAATAATTCTTCATACATATTATCTTTCTCTTGTAGTTTTCTCATCATTCCAATGAGTCACATAGTCTACCATTTTTTTACAAGAGTTGTGGGTAGTGAAGAGTTTCTCTTAATTGGTGATTTTATTAGAGACATAAAAGTCTAATAAAAGTTTCACTTAATTAGTGATTTAATTAGAGACATAAAACTCTAATAAAAGCTAATCAAGTGACATAAAACTCTACTCAAGAGTTTCACATATGGAGTTTAATAAGAATTATAATTTCACTCAATTATAAATTAACTAAATATCCATTCACTAATTTTCCCAACAATCCCCCACATGAATGGAGATTGTTCAAAACACTTAAAATTTCCAATGTAACCTCGACAATTGAGTTTTGCATACGATAGGTAGGTGTTAGCCTTTGAACCTTCGCTCATGAAATGCACTTAGCCCACTAGCTCTGAGTAGATCTCGATGTCTTTGAACTCGTCTGCCGTTTGTGTAGACGACAATACACTTCACACAAGACTCTCCTTAGCCAGGTCATCTCCTCATAGTCGTGTCCAATAATGGTCGTGGAACACTTTCCTGGTTCTGCGAGAGCTCTAGGAATTGTGCCCTCAATTCCATTCGAAGCGACCACACTTCTCTCTAACATAGGTGATTCTCCTTAGATCATTAAAAGCATTGTGGTTATCGTGATTTATCCAAATCATTTACCACATATTATGCTTAGCCTCACTCTTTGTCACTGAATATTATAGGAATAGACTAGGACGTATTTAAACACCCTTTTATAATTTGGGGTATGTATAACCATATATACTAGCATATGCATATCATTTATGCCCCCACAGTGACCACCTTTAGGCATATGAGTTAGTTGTCCTATTGAACTTAGATCTTGGGATCTCCAGTCAACTAATTTAGGTGTCCTTCACATGCCCTTTTTCCATGGGCTTCAGTCTCATTCCACAACTTGATCTCTAATAAACCCTCAGGTTGTTGGATCCATAACATTAACAAATAACTTTGTATATTTGAGATCAGTTGTCATGATGTGTTCTTAACTCGTAAGTTAATTTTGCCTATTGTCAACTTCCAAGACTATAACCTCAGTGGCCATCTGAATTTGGTTATAATATATGTCTTTGTAAGATACACTTATCATTTAAGGCAAACACATCTCCATTATGCACCACGACCTTTGTGTCCTCCACATAGTCGTCTGTTTGCAATGTTAGATTTGATTACAAAATCCTTATTGCCAAACTTTTATGATACAAATGCAAGACACCCCCACATTTAAGTGTTATAGGATATCATCCAGATAGGGTAATGAAAACCATTTCTACATACCCTTATAGGGTTGTTTCTAAATGGATCCTCCCCCACATTTCTTGCCATTTGATCAACATTTTCGTAACTTCACTTATGACGACATTTACACACATATGATTGAACAAGATCAACCTCATTGTATCAGTGAATTCAACTCATATTGCATTAGCTTACATAAGCTTCCGAGCTAACCAAAGCAACACATGCCATTGTCATAAGTTTGTCACCAACTTAGAATAATTCTAATTTAACACCTATAATAAGCCTAGACAATGAGTTCTCCTCATTAGCTTTTCGAACAAACTCTTCAAAAGTTACATGTCTTTTCCTTATAATGAATGAAAATTCTCCCTAAACTTTGTCCATACACAATTTCTTTTTGTGTTCATACACATTTGAATGTTTAGAGTTAATTAGTCGCCGTCAAGACCCATAATTAACCAAGTACTAGTCTAGCATGCTTTAGACTACAGTACTTTAGCATGTGAATAGAAGATGCATCATTCTGATTCTTCACAGCCCTAAGGATATCATAATATCACTTTGCAACATTCATCCCTTGTTAAGACAAACTAATGAGACTTATTCATAATCCTAAAACATCAATATTTAGGAAGGTCTCACAAATTATTGTATATAGCACATAGCTAAATTTCATCATTCATTTAAGGAACATAACTTGTTTACCTTTGATCTCCAACAATATACCATTGACTCATAAGTACTTAAACATATGTCTTAATCCAAGTCACTTGGTGAACACATTCATCACCAACAAGATGAACGTTTCTCATCTACAATCACTATTATGTGTGAGATAGAGTCAACTAGATCGACACTCAACAACATGGCATTCATAATTTTGCCATAAGTGATTTGCACACATCTATTGTTATTCATTAGGAGATATGTATATTTAGGATGCTCTCCCAAATGAAGGTAAAATCTCCATATAAATCTAACAATAATCAAGTGGTAGACGCATCTACTTATAAATCTCGCAAGATTTATTAAAGGTATACAATAACATATAGTACTTTTACTTTCATATGTTAGAATTCACACTTGTGGATTTTCCAATGACTTCTAATGAAGTATGTCGACATGAATGTCGTTAGTGTATTTCATCTCAATACACTCACTACGTTCTTTAATTACTCACTCATGATGTGGTTATACATTTGATGTTTCGTCTTTGACTTTTAGTCAATGTAACAACTCTCAAGTCGTTTATGTCCAAGTATTTTCAGGTACTATCCGTTTAAAACCATATTCTTTTAAACAATGTATAACAGACGTTATAATTATTTTCCACAAAAATAATTTATACGTCACAACCATTAGTGATTTATTTCTTTGTAAAAAAATGCATGTGTTATCCGAAGATATTGAACACAAAACAATAAAATACATTAGAAACTAAATCATTAGTGCCAATCACTTTTGAAATTTAAACGGAAGCATAGACAATATGTAGACATCAAATAGCAAAGTGCTTTATCTTCAACACTTTATAATCTGACCGAAATCTTCTCAACAATATCGTCCCATGGCATGTCTTGAGGTGTCCCTTCAATAAGACTCTATGCACTTGTAAGTATAAGTTCCCCATTTCATCTTGAAACTTTAAACTTGGACAATTATGCTCAAAACAACACCAAGTTGTTACAAATACTACATTTAAGTAGTAAACTTGAACAATTAAATTTGTTCACAACAACACCAAGTTGTTTTTCACCAAATAACATTTTCTAACACACATGTTAGGAAAAAATGTTATAACAAGCACATTATAGAATCGAACGTTTACATAAAATGTTTTCGAAAGATATAGTTTATAAAATAAACCATTTCTCATCATTTTTAATGCACACATAGGCAATTAAATGTTTACATAAAACATTCCTGTTCATTATGAAGAATCTCTAACCTCGTATTCGTGATACACATTTTCTAACACACATGTTAGAAAATTTAAGTCATTTTATATAAAACATGACCATTTAGATTTAGAAATCAAAAATTAAAGTTGGTGATAAAATCACACACAACTACACCATCACTTTATGATGATTTAATTCTTGTATTCTTACTCTTGTATTTTTTTTTCAATCTCATCAAGTTATGCACATATCCTACTTTTAATACAAGAGACATGGGATGGAGATAACTCTCACTTAATTAAAGATTTTATTAGAGACATAAACTCTAATAAAAACTAATAACTTGACATGAAACTCTCCTTAAGAGTTTATCTTCCATATGAAGAGTCTAGTAAATGATTTTAATTTCATTAAATTCATTTAAATACCACACCATCAAATATCAACTTCAATGTATGACATTTTATTTCTAAATCATACAAAGCATTAAAAACAATGCTACAACAAATTACTTATATAAAATGTTTACATAAAACATTTCAAAGCATCTGTATTTTAACCATTTTTAACAATCATGTTAAACTGGAAGAAAATCTAACACGCACGTTAGAAATATTAACATTTTCACAAAATGTTAAATCGACTTGCTAAAAACACATATATGGTTCAAATAAATAAGTCATTTCTAATACACACGTTAGAAACTAAACAATTAAAAAATTGCTTCCAAACTAACGTTTTTCATGAACGTTTCTAACACACATGTTAGAAGACAAATGATTACAAAAATCATTATAAGACTTATTTGTTCATATCAATCCATGGATGGATAAAGAGTCTACTTTAAATAGAGACTTAATTAGAGACATAAAACTCTAATCAAGTAACATAAAACTCTTATTTAAAGACATAAAAAACTCCACTTAAGAGAATTTAAAGTTTACAAAAAACGTATGGTTTACACCAATAATTCCGGTCTAACACACATGTTAGAGAATTTAACGTTTACAAAAAAATGTATGATTTACACTAATAAACCCGATCTAACACAAAAGTTAGAAAAACTAACGATTCCCAAAATCATTTCAAAACCAAACATTGGAACCAAAACTATTCGTTTTGTACCACGGTATAGGATTTAAGATTGTATCTTAATCTCAAAAAATCCAAACACAACAAGTTGTACTACATACATATTTCCCAAAATAAATATTTGTAAGATCATAACCTCTAAAAATATTTTTTTATTCTATTATAAATCATTTCATAAACCCAAAATCCTTATAAATAAGGTTTTTAAGATTGTATCAACAATCTCATGAAATCTGTTTTAAGTTTGTAGGAAATGGGTCACATTTTTATTAATAAAACTACTAAAAATATGAAGATACTCTCTTTAAACATTTGGGAAATTGTAGCACATGAACCGTGTACAAATTCAAACGAAAATAAATATGAACTACAACATATTTAATAAAACAATCGATTCAAACCAATATCTCCAAAAGATAAAGTTTTCAACTTGATCTTTAACCGCGTCTATTTGTATGGTTCGTTGTGTTTTCAGTCCGTTGTGTAGGATTCAACGAGGTCTTGAACCACGTCTTCTTGTACAATAATTTCCTACAAAAAGAACAAAAAAAATGTTGACGATTATGGCTGAGGCACGTGTTCAACACGCTTCCTTTAAAACAGATTTCGCGCATCTACTAAAGACGACGTGTCTGTCTCCCAGGGTACAACAGCCGAAGCAGTCAGTACTGCCGGAAATGGCCACGCGCCCGAGGTTACACCGAATAGAATTATAGTGTTTGAACTTGTGGAAAAATAATGATACGAAGGTGATGGAATCTAGTAGAGAAAACTCATCTCTCTATAATTCCCAACATATGGATGTTCAAGTCTTCACCACTTCTCCAATAATTCTTCATACATATTATCTTTCTCTTGTAGTTTTCTCATCATTCCAATGAGTCACATAGCCTACCATTTTTTTACAAGAGTTGTGGGTAGTGAAGAGTTTCTCTTAATTGGTGATTTTATTAGAGACATAAAACTCTAATAAAAGTTTCACTTAATTAGTGATTTAATTAGAGACATAAAACTCTAATAAAAGCTAATCAAGTGACATAAAACTCTACTCAAGAGTTTCACATATGGAGTTTAATAAGTAATTATAATTTCAATCAATTATAAATTAACTAAATATCCATTCACTAATTTTCCCAACATTTATTTCAATAGTGCTAAAATCATTAGATTTCTATATTTTTTGGTGTTAATATCATAACTTTCTATCAAGCAGATTGCCACATGTAATTAACCTATATATTAAAAATACAAGTGAATGAACAGTATTAATATAATAAATAAATAAATATTAAAAAGAGAAATTAATGAATAGTATCGGGTACCGGTATCGGTATCAAATTTACCAAACTGAGTGTATTTTCGGTATCCGTTCGGCACCGGTATTCATCGGGTTTTACCCTCAAATACCGGTGCCATACCAGTAACGACCGTATCAAGCCGTACTGTACCAGGTATATTCGGTACTGGTACCCACTTTTGGGGATTTCGGTAACGGTATTTTCGGTACCGGTTGGTACCGAGCTCATCAAATCCTGTAGCAACGTAGCAATGCAGGTAATTGCACAGTTTATATTACTTTTCATACACACAGTAAGTAAACTGTACTTCGTTTGAATGAGGTTTTATATACACAACAACTTATTTTGTTTTGTTTTCTATCTTTTTACGTAATGAATGAATTGTAGCATGTAAAATTAACTTTGATATTTAGATTATTGATGAGCAAATCGTATCAAATCCTATAATCAAACCGGTATCGTATCGGTACCAAATTTACTATACCAAATCATTTTCGGTACCAATTTGGTACCCACCTTTTGGCGTTTTCAGAATTGTTACTTTCGGTTCGACACCGGTCAAGCACCATACCTATATTTATTGATTTTTACCTTCAAATACCATACTGTATTGTACCGAGCATTTTCGGTGCCGGTACCTGATTTCGATGATTTTCCGGATCGGTACTTTCGGTGCCGTTACCGGTACCGAGCTCATCCATATTTTAACGTGTTAGCACCGTAATAAATAAACTGAAAACAACCGAATTTCCAACGTGTAGGACGTGTGGGTCCTATTATTATATATTAGGTTATTTAAAATCGCTTTTTTAGGACGGATTGACTATCCTTTTCATGACATTTTTATTTATGTTTTGATATTCGGTATCTGCTTGCCGTTACTGACACGCGTTTTGCAGTCACTGAGTTCCCGCCGCAACGCGCGGGCTGAAATTTAACTAGTTTAGTTAAAGTTAACTTAATCCTCATTATAAATATAACAACAATTTGATTGATTATTCTCTAAGCATCTCTTTTTAGTGTTTATCTGAGCATGCATTTGTAAGTTAATTGTAAAATTTCTAACTTATTATTAACAAAGTTTAAATCAGTCCTTTGCCAGTCATTTTTATCTATGTATATTTTCATCTAATTACTGTTGTCACTATAGCCAAAGTTGAC
Organism: Helianthus tuberosus; assembly: GCA_030545235.1. Classification (NCBI taxonomy): domain Eukaryota; kingdom Viridiplantae; phylum Streptophyta; class Magnoliopsida; order Asterales; family Asteraceae; genus Helianthus; species Helianthus tuberosus. Next base: position 33,738,187 of record CM060353.1, read on the forward strand.
ACTAACTATTTGAGGGCCCAAATTTTTATCTTGCATAGGGCCAAATATGTTTTTGTGATTTTCGGAGACAGTCATATATATATATATATATAGAGAGAGAGAGAGGGGGGGGGTCCTTTTGTACGGTACTTGAGCTTTTGATGCATTTTGATTTGTATTGGTTAGTTGTTTTAGGCCTATGGTTTTGCTTTCATTATTTTGCATTTGTTATTTTTCATTCCAACTGTTTTCCATTTTTATTTTTAAATTTGTAAATCAAGTTTTCAAAACTCGGATTTTTGATGTGGCATTAAATGGTTAAAATATACAAATGGGTTATTTTTTTCAGCACACTATCATATGGGTTTGTTATTTTTTGGGTGTTTTAATAAATTGTGAACATGCATTAAAGTAAGCCGTTTATGATGCATATGGTACCGGACAGAGATTCCAGCAAGACGTTTCAAGGACCGAGTTAGGGGCAGAGTAAATCGGAGTCATTGATATATTTAAGATTATTCATGTCGATGCAATCTCAAGAACTAGAAAAAAGATTAATAGATATATTAGCACTCGGTTTGGCCTCGGCTTCTTTCGGGTTTAATTGGTGTTTTGTTATGTTTACCTACGGGTTTTGTTAGTTTTTACGTTGGGGTTTCGTAGGTTTACTTGGTGTTTTGTTATGTGTACATGCGGGTTTTGTTGTTTTCTAAAAAAATGGGTGGTTATGGACCCAAAAACACTGTGTTTTGTTATATTTACATTGTGGTTTTATAGGTTTGGTCGGGTTTTTTATGTCGGGTTTTTTTTTTGTAAAATGAGTCGTATATTGTGTTTTTAGTCGGGTTATTTATTTGTTTTGTCGGGGTTTTTTAGGTTGCACGTCGGCTTTGGGGTCGAAAATGACCATGATCAAGAGAAGGAAGAAAAGTTGGATTATTTTTGTCTCGTTTCAATAGTGTCATATACCTTTTCCGGACAAAGATGACGAAGATCAAGATCAAGGATCGCAAACATTTTGTTTGATGCATGTAAATGTAACTTTTTTAGCAGATGGGTATTCTACGTCTGGCTGACATCCCTTGTTTTTCTGTTCATGCTTTTTTTTATATTTTTGTAGATTTAGTTTTTTTAGTGGTGGAATGGATCCTTCAAATCCGAATAACAATCAAACTTTTTCTCAATCAGTGGGTTTTTTGTTAAACGAGTCGTATATTGTTTTTTAAGTCACGTTATTGGTTTGTTATGTCGTGTTATTTTTGTTATTCTACGCTTAATTGTGTCGAGTTTGTAGTTGGGTTTTTTTGTGTAATTGTGTCGAGTTAGTCGTGTTTGTTATGTCGAGTTTTTTAGACATGTTTTTTATAGGTTTTTTTTGTTAAGTTGTGTATTGTTTTTTAGTCGCGTTATTGGTTTGTTATGTCGGGTTTTTTGTCGTTTTTTTGGTTAAATGAGTCGTATGTTGTCTTTTAGTCGCGTTATTGGTTTGTTAGGTCAGGTTATTTTGTTAAACGAGTCGTATATTGTTTTTTGAGTAAATTACAAGTTTTGTCCTTTATGTTTGTCCCAAATTTCAGGCGTTGTCCTTTATCTTTAAAATTGATGAGTTTTGTCCTTTATGTTTGAAAATGTTGCACGTTACGTCCTTTATGGCAAACTCAGTTATATTTTTCAGTTAAATTAAATGAAGTCAAGTGCAGGGCACATGAGGGTAGAAATGTAATTGCACCTGCTACTTGTCTTTCCCCTTTAATTATAACCACATCTGCCCCCATTCCTTTCACCTGCTTCACATTGATCATCCCTCATCTTTCATTTATAGGGTTTTAGACACTGAAAAATGACGATAAGGATTCTGATGTCGCAGGATGAAGAAGGCTGTTATGTCAGGGATAATCTTGACACTGAAAGTGTCGTTCAACTGTATGGTAAGTTACAAACTCCGTTCATAACCCTAGCTTCGATTTTGGGATAAAATGTTGTGGTTTTTGTTGATCATCAGTTGATTAATAACACAAATGTTGAAAATTTGCAGATGGTTTTCCCAATTTCTTTAGCATTTGCTTTCATCATGGTGGTAGGCTAACATCACCTCCTGGACGCACATATGTAGGAGGCAAGATCAGTTATGTTGACTTGATAGATATTGATAAGTTTTCCATACATGAAGTCGATCTTATGCTTGATCAGATAGGGTATAATAGCTTGAACCCAATGTATTATCAGTTTTTAAATCCTGAAAAAACCCTAGATGATGGTCTTGAACACCTAAGAAGTGATCAAGACTGCCTGAACTTGGCTAGGTATGTTGAAATGCACAAGATTATCAATGTATATACCACTCATGGCTTGAAAAACATGAAGGAACTGTTTAGCTCACCTAGTAAACCTCCTAAACCTAGCATCACCATTGAAGAGATAGATGAAATTGGACGATATGCCATAGTTCCTATGAAGGAAAATGCAAATGTTGGACATAATATTGGCTATGGGGAATCCAACAATAAGGTGTCAGTTAGTCCAGCATGGGTTGAGATTGAAGTGAATGTTAATGAGGATAGGGATGTTAGTGAGGATAGGGATGTTACTGATGATAGGGATGTTAGTGAGGATAGGGATGTTACTGAGGATAGGAGTGATAATGGTAGTGAAGGTAGGAGTGATAATGATAGTGATTACATAATGGATGAAGTGAATAATATGAGTGATCATGAAGTGGACATGAGTGACTATAGGGCTAATGTTGATATGGAAGTTGAGGACAATATTAATGAACATATGAATGTTGATGAAGACATGGAAGGGAATGTATTAGATAATGACAAGTTTAATAGTGGTTCTGAATCTGATGATAATCATACAGGCACCATGAAATATTTGCTTCACAAAATAAGAAGATCAAATGAGAATTTGGTAAACTTTTACCTTGGGCAGGTGTTTGGCAGCAAGCAAGAAGCTAAAAAGCTGATCAAAACACATGCTGTTGAAACTAGAAGGATTATAAAGATTATCAAAGATGATCACAGCAGGGTTAGGTTAGTCTGTCAAGGCTCAAAACCAGACTTTGAGGTATATGACAATGGGGTGCATGTCAGCCAAGCAAAAGGTAAAGAAAAAAGTGTTGAGATGGAAAAAAGTGAAGACAAGGGGGAAAAAGGTAAGAAAAAAAGGGGGAAGGGGGTTTCTGTTGAAAAAAATTTTGACACAGGGACCAATCAGCAAAAAGGTGAAACAAATGTGGGTGGTAGGGGGAATAGGACAAACCCCCATCAATATCAATGTCCTTGGGTCTTGTTGATTTCAAAAGAAAAAAATGCAGAATCCTGGGTGGTCAAAACCCTAATTACTGACCACACATGTATTACAACCCGGAAGCATTATGCATGTACTTCAAAGTTCCTGTCACAAGAGATGCTAGAGCAGATTGAAGAGAACCTAGAAATACCTGTTAAGGTTGTACAAGAACAGTTTCAAAGGAGGTTTTCAGTTGGAATTTCAAGAATGAAGGCATATAGGGCTAAGTGCATAGCCAAGAAGCATGTAGAAGGAGACTATGCTCAACAGTATACACTGTTGAGGGATTATGCTAATGAATTCATCCAACAAAATCCAGGTACTACTGTTAAGATCGGGGTTGATGCTAATCCAGATCCAGGGAATAATACCAGACAGTTTAGAAGGATATATGTGTGTTTGGCTGCATCAAAGCAGGGGTTCAAAGCAATTGGAAGGGATTTCTTAGGTCTAGATGGGGTGTAACAACCCTCGGTAAAACCAACACCCTCATAATATTTCCGACACTCTAATATATTATAAAATGTCCCAATATGTTTTATATTATACCCCGTATGTGAAAACCGAGCCCTAATTATATTATAGTATATAAAATAAATCAAAAACATGAAATATAGGGTTGAGGCGGGCCGCGACATACTCTACCCTTAGTTTACGCGGGCCGTATCAAGGCTGGACTTGACTGCGCTGATTTCTTAAGTTGAAGCGGGCCGCGTAAGGGTGTATAGGTCTTTGACGCGGGCCGTGACAGATCATAAAACGCGATTACACCAGAGGCTGACACGTGTCGACATCGTGGCGGACCTACTAGCTGACCCAGCTAAGCTACTGCGTTGACTCATGTTGACGCGGGCCGCGTACATGTTCCCTGTCTTTTACGCGGGTCGCGACAGAACCTAATTACACAACTATAAATAGCATGCATCAGTTTTCAGTTTTCGTCGCTCATTTCTTATTCTCAATCTCGAATTCTGAAGTTATAAGCTTAATATTTTGGGTATTATACCCCTAATTAGCGAGGTTCTGCTCCATTGTAAGTATTATAACCCCAGTTTCGTAACAGTTACGCTGCCCGATTGATTTAGGGTTCCGTAACAACTGTCGTGGTTCTGCCCGACGTAGTTGTTGGAATGCCGTCTCGGGGAGGGTATTATTAATATTTTCAAAGGGTTATGGTACTAATCAATGTACATTTGTATAAATTATAGATTATAGCCAGGAAACCCTTACGAAAAGCCTAAGACAGCAATGTGAGTTTATCCTCTTTTTGTTAATGTTTTTGGAATGTTTTACAAAACCTTAATTATTTTACAATGTGATTAAGCGGTGATTGAGTCTTTGTAGTTCTTCAATTACTGCCGGTATTATGGGGTTTTGTATACAAAATTTATTACTGCTTGTGAGTAGTAAGTCAGGAATGACAGTTCGTTACTATTGGACAACGAGTTAGCCAATGGGTAATTTGACCATAGCCATAGATCCGGTCGAGTGGCAAATACTGAATGAGTAATTGTGTAGAAAAAACAATGTGATCGCTCTCAATACTGTCTTAATTGATAAAATGTTTCTTGATTAAACTGGGATTCACTCACCAGTATTTCCAACTGACAAATGTTTTTAAAACGCGTTACAGGTAACACAATGTGAACAGCCAATTAATGAAAAGCCAGCTGGAGAGCACTGAAGGCTTGGGAAAATGTGGCTATAAAAGTTACCTAATAAATGATGTTTTAAATTCAATAAAATAGGGTTTGTCCCTATAAATGTATTGTAATAAGAAACTTGGGTTTTGCCCATGTATTTATTAATATCATGTATGGTGGTTTTACTCTGATAAACATTTCCTAACTACGGTCCTGATGTAAATTCCCCTGCGAGACTAAACAAACTGATACCACCAAAAATCTGTGATCACGTCCGCCCGTTCCCGGGGATCAGGGATCGGGGGTTGTGACATGGGGCATTCATGAAAGGACCATTCCCAAGGAAACTGTTAAGTGCAGTGGGTGTTGACTACAACAATGGGATCTACCCTGTTGCTTATGCAATTGTGGAATCTGAAAACAAAGAGTCATGGACTTGGTTCTTAGAGATTTTAGGTGATGATCTTGGTTTAGGCAATAACTCAAATTTCACTTTCATAAGTGATAGACAAAAGGTACTGTCTTTTACTTTCTTAACTAATTCAATATCTAGGTTTATTCTTGCTTCTAATTGCAATATATTGTGCAGGGGATACTTCCTGTAATCTCAAAATTGTTTCCTTGTGCTGAGCATCGATACTGTCTTCGCTACATACATGAAAGCATGAAAGTTAGTTTCAAAGGAGATCTTTACAAGGATAAGCTTTGGAACTGTGCTTCTGCAACAACGGTCCAAGAATTTACACTTGCTATGGATGACTTGAAGGCTTTCAACAAGAAAGCTCACTTATGGTTGTCAAAGATTCCTCCTTTACATTGGTCAAGGTCTTATTTTTCAGGTATTTTTTAGTTTTTCAAGCTCACTTATGTATTCATTTGTTCACTTATGTATTCATTTGTTCCTACTTTTGGCACACGGTGGACTGTTTCTGATATAGTGCTTAATAACATGTGTGAGGTTTTCAATGGAAAGATAGTAGAAGGCAGGGACAAGCCTATCATATCAGCCCTTGAATACATAAGGGAGTATCTAATGAGGAGAATAGTAATTGTGTTGAATGTAACGGAGAGAAGTGAAGGCTTGCTTATACCCAAGGCAACAGAAGTTTTTGAAGGGATCAAAAGAGATGTAACCGCTTACCATGTTCAGTGGAATTGGGGGGGGGGGATTCTATCAAGTTAGTGGAAAGCCAAATCATGTTTTAGGGTGAACCCTATCAATGGTAGCACTTTATGGATAAGGGTACATGCTCCTACAACGATTACACCCCCAAAACACCACACCCAGGTTGGTAGACCAAAGAAATTGAGGAAAAGATCTGCAGTGGAGCTTGAAGAGATGACCCAATCAGGAAGGCTGTCCAAAAAGCACACTAAAGGGGCATGTTCAAAGTGTAAGAAGACTGGACATAATTCCAGGACTTGCAATGGTCAAGGTGAAGCTGTCAAGACTGGCAAATCAGGGAAGAGTGGCAAGGCAGAGAAGAGTAGGAAGGCAGCAGCAAACTGAACCTGTTTTATGTCTTTTGGAAATGTTGGTTGCTACTATTTAGATGTTTGTGAACTTTTGGGTAGTTACTTTCGGTGTTTATAAACTGCTGGTAGTTTTTGGAACATGAATCAGATTTGGTTATAATATGGTAAGTAGTTATTCGTGTTTACAGTTTGTGTTGGTTTGAATGTCACTTGCTGGACATCGTTTGGTCCTTACAGATGTCCATTGCTGCACATGGTTTGATTTGGTTTGAATGAGTCAGCTTGTTTAGGTCAGTTTGTTTTGGGTCTGTTTTTGTCACTTTGTTTTGGTTTGAATGGGTCAGCCTGTTTAGGTCAGTTTGTTTAGGTTTGAATGGGTCAGTTTGTTTTGGTCGCCTTGTTTTACTTTGAATGTCAATTACTGCACATCGTTTGGTCATTACAGGTTATGGTACGTCTTATTTTGGTCACTTTGTTTGAATGGGTCAATTTGCTTTGGTCCAATTACATTGGACATTCCACTTTGATCTGCACATAACATATAACAAACTAAAAAGCCATAACATACATCACAAACTTAGATTTTGTCATTCAAAATTAGATCTTGTCATTTTACATATACTGCACATCATGTATAACACCCTAAAATGCCAGAACATACATCACAAAACAGATCCAACTGCAAACCAAATACTTTTTCAATTTTCTTGACTTTGCTTCAAGTTTCATGTTCTCTTGTTGCAACTTAATGTTCTCTTCTTCCAGTATCATGTTCTCTTGTTGCAGTTTCATCTTATCTGATTCCAAGTTGTTCTTAGCCCTAAGCAATACAGGTATGATATCTATGCACCTTTGGCACCTTTGCTGAACGAACCATCCAATAAATGGACAATTTGAACCCTACATTTTACCAAATCAAAACATTAAAGTCACAAACGACATTACCTTATCTAATCGAACCATCCAGCCATGCGTTAAACATTACATGGACAGGACAAGAATAAAAACGACGACCCGAATTCTTCTTTGTCCATGAAGTTTGTATAATCGCTTCCCTTCCACAATGGCAGTTGACCATGGCGACGAACCCTAAGTTGCAATTTTTTGATGAACCCTAATTTGAAGAAGATGAAAGGAATGGGGCATGTAGGTTATAAATAAAAGGGAAAGACAAGTGGCAGGTGCAATTACTTTTCTACCCTCATGTGCCCTGCACATGACTTCATTTAACTGAAAAATATAACTGGGTTTGCCATGTAGGACATAACGTGCAACATTTTCAAACATTAAGTACAGAACTCATTAATTTTAAAGATAAAGGACAACGCCTGAAATTGGGGACAAACATAAAGGACAAAACTTTTTATTTACTCTTGTTTTTTAGTCGCGTTATTGGTTTGTTATGTCGAGCTTTTTAGTCGCGTTTATTTTTTGTTAATCTATGCGTGATTGAGTCGAGTTTGCAGTCGGGTTTTTTCGTGTAATTGTGTGGAGTTAGTCGTGTTTGTTATGTCGGGTTTAGTTAGGTTTGTTATGTCGGATTTTTTAGTCGGGTTATTTTTGTTAATCTATGCGTAATTGTGTCGAGTTTGTAGTCGGGTTTTTTGTGTATCTGTGTTGAGTTAGTCATGTTTGTTATGTCGGGTTTTTTTAGTCTGGTTATTTTTTTGTTAATTTATGCGTAATTGTGTCGAGTTTAGTCGAGATGTAGTCGGGTTTTTTTTATGTCTTTGTCTCTAGCTTAGTCGAGTTTTTGGTTGGTTTACGATGGGTTTTTTAGGTTTACATACATGATTTGGTTGGTTTATGTTGGGTTTTTTTTTTCAGGTTGCCCGTCGGCGTTTGGCATTTTCCTGGACGAAGATCAAAATCAAGGATTAAAGACATTTTGTAAATTGTAATTTTTTTATCAAAAAACGTGGTGTAAATTTTCCTTTTCAGTGCTGTAAATATGGAATTTGTAATAAACTTTTGTCTCTCTTGTTAGAGAGAGAATATATATTTGGCTTGGTCTATTCGCACACGCTCTTTGTCTTTTTGCACACCTAAAGCGCCCCGCTTTGGCCATAGCGGGGCGCTTTGGGCTTGGTCAACAAACAAGGACTGACAAAGTCACTTTTCGGAGGCTTGTTTCAAAGCTACTTCTAATCTCGGCGTATTGTCTATCAACAACATGATCAACATACAGTACAAGTTTATCCAGTGTGTTGCGATGACTTGGAAAGTGACTTTTTAGTGTTGCATGCATGCCCTCAACCCTGTTGGTCGTAGTTTGGTGAAAGTTAATAGTTTTGTTAATCCAGCAAGATACAAACTTTTCACGGTACGGATCCAACCAGGATTTCATCAAATAATCAAAAACCTCTGAAATTAAAAAACGTAAATAGTCAGTTTTTGTTATTATATAAAATTTGAACATAATTATGTAAGAAATACTCACGTTCACGGCCATCTTCTTTCAGCTGTGCTTCAAGGTTTTCCAAGTTATACCTGTATATTTCCTCGGTCGTAGACTCGCACAATGTCCAAAATGTACGTACGAATTCTTTCCACTGCTTGTCAGAGAATTTCCTCTTGCTGTTCTTATTAATATTTTGTTGAATATGGAACCGACAAAGATACTTATGTGCTTTTGGAAAAACTTGTTCACACGCGTTAATTAGCGCAAATTCCCTGTCTGTTAAAATCACGCGCGGTTCCATACATCCTACCAGCATAGACTTGATCCTCTGCAACACCCATAGGTAGTTCTCTAACTTCTCAGCGGAAATTACCGCACAAGCAGCCGTAAACGATTTGTTTGTCGACGTCATGCCTACGACCTGAACAAATGGCAGGTTGTACATGTTCGTTTTGTAGGTGGCGTCAATCATTAGCACATGCGGGAATGCACACCACATAGTGAATGATTTTTTGTGAACAAAGAAGACATCTTCAACTGCGTTCGATATCTCATTCGTGTGCATGTAATAAGTGTAATCTTTTTCGAGAAGAATGTTTTCAAGTTTTTGCATCGGAGACTTACCGACATTTTTTCCGGCGTTGATCTTCTGAACAGCGTTGTGTATATCTTTCGGAATAAGCTTTCTAGCCGGATTGTTTTTCGTCAGCGTTCGCCAGATACTTTGGTTGGGAATATCTTGCTCTGCCAGCTCTTTAACCAGTTTTGTATCCTCCGAAGAAAGCCTTCTCGCATACGCGTGACCCTCTAAGTTTTCAATAGGAGTGTGGTTATGCTTCGCCTTCGTCACCTCGATCCTCCAAACACTTCCGGATGATTCCGAAAACCCGATCATCTCGAACGGGCAGCCTATTTTCTTGCTACCCGTTTTCCTCTGTGTAGCTATACTCTTATGCTCCCCACCAAAAGTACATTGAAACCAAATCTTGTAATTCTCTCCTCTTTTATTCGACCTCTTAATCACAATGAGGTAACCATTGTCTTTTGCCGTGTCTTGTACCCAACGCACCAACTCATTACGTGACGAAAAGGTCTGCGTTGTATCAAACGAAAATGTAACCGGGTAACAGCCTTCCTCGTCAACAGACACATCCTCCGGCTCACCATCGTCACCGAGGTCCGAATAGACTTGATGTTCAAAGCTCTGTTGACAACCGTAACTGTGATTTGGATAACACTCCTGCTGTACAAAGTTGTGCTCGCCACCGTAACCGAAATTCGAATAACCTTGTTGTGCGTAAGGGTCCTCCACAGGGGTATTCAAATCCAGCTTCACCGTGTTATCATGATAACGAATGCCAGATACAACCTCTGCCTCCCTCAAGTTGGACGAGACCGGTTTCTCATATGAGTCAGAAATAGCGGCCCCCTCGTAAGAATCAGGAACAACTGACTCGTCAGAATATTGACCGAAAAGATAGTTGCTTAACCACGACGTCGTTTTTTCAACACACGTAACTAATACAGCATAACCGCGCGTTATTTTGAAGAAACACAAGTAATTTAGAAATCGACAAACAACAAAACCACCGTATGTTTGGAAACAATATATTGAGTGCTTTATGTCTCGAATGCAGTTTTGTGCCTGACCAGCTTTTAAAAGTAAAAATTTGGGGTCGAAGCGCTGCGCTATGGCCATAGCGCGGCGCTTAGGGTTCACGGGCCACCTGCAACCTTGGAATCAACATTATGTCAAACAGCAACTTTATGTCTCCCAGACATCAGTCAAATCATCTTATGTCGACCTAAGCACCGCGCTATGGCGCTTTGAGGTGTGAAAATAATTTCTTCCGTATGTAAATAGCATGACCCTATATATTTTTTTATAAATATGAGTTTTGTGTCATACTAGTCAATAGTCACAATATGGGAAAGTATAGCATGCCATTTTATGGCTTTACCCCACATGCAACTTCTCCACATTAAATAATCCAAAAAGGGCACATGCGTGTGTTGAAAAAGTCAACTAGAGATCACAACCATTGATCTTATTAATCAATGGTCCATAGTCTAGTTCCTTAGTACTCACATGATTATGTGGTTCTTATTTTAACCATCCCACATATATATAAACGTTATAAACATGATTTGGTTTTCATCCATTTTAGTTAAGGGTGCTAACCGGTTCGGGTTTTGGTTCAAAGAATTTTTCAGTCGAAACTAAAAACAGAATTAATTCAAAACCGAATTCAGGCTCAATTTAGTTTGTGGTTTCAATCAAATAAATAAAAAAATATTAATTTTCAAATTTTTATATTTTATGTTTTTTTTATTTGATACTGACTTGAATTGGGCTAAATAATAATTTGTTTAAATTGTAATTGGATTGAGCAAAATGGAAAAACAATACTTGAGTAACCATTATTTATTATTCGCTTTGAACTAGATTCAGATTTGTAAATTTAAAATCACATTACCAATTCGGTTTTTGTTTAAAAGGGAACCAAAAACAAGGTCTTTAATTCAATTCGTTTATATTGACTCGATCGTTTATATTGACTCGGTTTTTGGTCTCTCTTTTAAACATCATAATGAGGGCGCAACCAAAAGTAGAAAGGTGCTTTGAATTTACATCATTGATTGACTCGGTTTTGCTTTAATCCGTTTTAAACATAATAGTGACGACGCATGGTTTTGCGATCTTACCAAAAGTAGAAAGATGCTTTGAATTTACGTCATTGATTGACTGGGTTTGGTTTAATCCGTTTTAAACATAATAGTGATGACGCATGGTTTTGTCATCTTACCAAAAGTAGAAAGGTGCTTTGAATTTCCGTCATTTATTGACTTGGTTTTTGGTTTAATCCGTTTTAAACATAATAGTGATGACACATGATTTTGTCATCTTATCAAAAGTAGAAAGTTGCTTAGAATTTCGGCATTGATAAATCATCAAACCATGTGTAGTCAAGGCCCAACCTTATGTATTACTTTTTAATTTTTAAAACGATTGCTTTAGCCCTCATCTATTACGTTGGTGGAACATCCGCCGAAAACGGATCCCCGAAACCCGACTTATATTGTAAACCGATCCGAAATTTTTGAATAAATGTGAATTTATTATAATCTTTGTTAATAGTTGATTATTGATTGAATTAAAAACGAATAATCATAAGGTTGAAAATATGAATAAGAGTTAAATTCGCTAGTCTGTTAAACTTTACAAAAGAAAGTGATTAACGAAGTTTATTATTATATATAAACTGAGTTAGAGTAGTTAACTATTTTTAATAAGGTTTTAAAATTTGTTAGTGTGGTTAATAAAGTTTAAAGATTTATTAGTTAGGTTAGATAAATGAAGGGGGCAGCTCTGCCATAATATTTAAAGATTGATATGCCAAAACGTGTTTTTTTATCTTTTCCTTCAATTCGTACGTTTTGTACGTTAAGTTTATTTGTATTTGATCTTTATCCTAAGTATATATGCTCACATGCATTATACATGATATCACGTGATAACACCTATAAGCTGAGAATCTGATATTACTGTCACAGCTAACGCTTTTTTACTTATATATTTAATTGTTCATATTTGTTTATTTTTTAAATATTTTTAGCGATCCCACGACCTTTTCCACATGAATACTTTTTCAAAATTTTAATTAAATAATACAATCGAGAAAACTAAAAAAAAAGAAAAAAAAAACCTACTTCCCGCCATCTTAGCCGTTGGCAAAAAGGGAGCCTTGCATTTAATCCTAACCTCCATCACCTTTATTTAAATATTCAACCACATCCATATGTTAATTTCCATCAGTGTGTCCTTGTTTGTTTACTTGTTTCTTTATTATTTAATCCTCTATTTGATTTTCTTTCATTATTGTAGGAGACTATTAGCTAAAGATCAGACTTTCCAACTTTCCAACCAACATCTTCCAACCTGCAAATTACCCTTTGTGTGATTCTCGTTTTGCAATTTTTTCTTCTCGAATCGCTTTAGATTTCTCTTGAAAATGATGGGGACGATGTCTCTCCGTTCTTCAATCGCCATACGCCATAAAAATGCTGCGAATTTGGCGCCGTGTGACAAGATTCACCCATGCTTGTCAAAGAAGAACATCAACTTTTTGGTGAATTGCCATAGTGAAGGAAATGTTGGTAGGAATAATGGGGTGTCTTCTATTTTGACCAAGCGGTCCGCTTTGGTCAATGTGGATCCTGGAACCGCGCTTTTGGATACTGAAAACTTGGTTTTAGCGCCTAACGGGAATGTGAATGGGCAGGATTTGGTCTCCTACAATGATGCACAGAATGGTTCTGTGATGGGTATGAATGATGATGGTATTGGGATTATAAATGTACTCAAAGGAAAAGCGTTCTTCGTTACGGGTGCAACCGGGTTCTTGGGCAAAGGTACATGTCTTTTTTTCTTTAATCTTTATGCATGGTGTTCTTGATATAATAGCTATGTGTAGCACAAGCAAGACATGATAATTTAGACCCATTGATTGCATGGCACGCGATCTTGTTATTATTTTATGTACGCGATATTTTATTTTTAATCGTTAAGTAGCTACAAAAACAAATATAGTAGATCAAACATGTAGAAAGTCGCCCAAAATATATATTTGATGCATAGATCCTAATATATCACCTTATTCAAAACTTTATATTATTATAGTTATAGCATTATGTTGTAAGTAACACACAAGTTATATATATAATGTTATTTCGAAAAGTGTTTTGGGTAAACCTGACCTGTTATGACTCGTTACCCCCCTCCCCCCCAACCTCCCGACATGTCCATTTTGTCACGTCTAGCACGAACATATAGGAAACAAGGATCTTTAAAGTGTAGTATCACAATGGTAAACTATGATTAGCCCAATTAGGCCACCCTGCCGAATTTGGTGCCTAAACGAATGATTATTCTTGGATGATAGTAACATTTTTGCTTGTTAATTAACTTTCGCTAAAATATACCATATCAATTATGTAGTGTTTATAGAGAAGATATTGCGCACAGTGCCTGATGTGGGGAAGATATATCTCTTAATCAAGGCAAAGGACACGGATGCTGCCATGGAAAGATTGAAAAACGAAGTACGCATTTTTGTTTTGTCTTCTTTCTTGTTCTTAAGGGAGTCCCATGTAGATGTGGCAATTCGATCCGTTTACTTATGAATGGACATGTTATAAAAAAATGAGCTAAATGGAATATCAATCAAATTGGTCTAATGAGATGAAAGTCACCTAATGTTTATACAAAGCTTTAGATTATTACTGTTATATTATTGTTTTTGTAATCATTATTAAAGCATTAATTTTGTTTAAAAAAGTTTAAAAGTGGGTACAAAAATTGTTTGTGCGTCAACTGGCCCGACCCATATTGTTTTGACCCGTACTAAAAATATCCATTGCCACCTCTTGTCTATGCGTCGCTTAATATTTACATGATCAATCTCACTATCGTTAAGTAGTAAAATTTAAATTTAATATAGGATTGCATTACAGATAATCAATACCGAACTTTTCAAATCTCTCCAACAAGCTTATGGGAAATCATATCAATCTTTCATGTTAAGCAAGCTGGTTCCTGTGATTGGAAATGTGTGTGAATCTAACCTTGGGTTAGATGAGGAAACAGCAGATGTGATTGCAAAAGATGTTGACATAATTGTAAATTCTGCAGCTAATACTACTTTCGATGAAAGGTTAATCTCCTCCTGAAAACTTTAATCATTCGAAAAACCATCAAGAAAAGCGGTAGAGATTCATGTTTTTTAAAGTGCAGATATGATGTAGCTCTCGACACAAACACTGGCGGGCCTAGTCGCCTTATGAGCTTTGCAAAAAAGTGCAAAAAACTTAACCTCTTCTTACAAGTTTCTACAGGTATAGAACGCGCCCCACATATACATACACATATAAATCTATACGCATTTGACCATTTTCTCTTGATTGTAGCATATGTTAATGGACAAAGACAAGGAAGAATCATGGAAAGGCCGTTTAATGTAGGCGAGACTATAGCACGAGAAAGCCTCATGTATGGGAATCATATGCCAAAGTTGAATGTAGAAGACGAAATAAAAATGGTTTTGGAATCGAAGAAATCCTTGGGAGAAAACGCGTTGCTTCAAAAGCTAAAAGAGCTTGGATTAGAGAGGTATAATGGATCTGCAATCTTGCATACAATATTTGTCTTATTTTTTGTTTTGTTATTGTTAGCTCACTTAAAATCATCTACAAAATGTGTTGTTTTTCACCCAATCATGTGATTTAACTAGGGCAAAGCTATACGGGTGGCAAGACACATATGTTTTTACTAAAGCAATGGGAGAAATGATGATTGACAAAATGCGAGGAGACATACCCGTTGTCATAATCCGGCCTAGTGTCATTGAGAGCACTTACAAAGAACCGTTTCCAGGATGGATGGAAGGAAATAGGTACGTGTGTTCTTAGAGGTGGCAAAATGGCCAAATGGGTAGCTCGCAGAAGTTGGGTAATGGGTGGGAATGGTCGGGGTTCATTTGATAAAATTTATAAGTAATTATTGTTTTAAATAAGATTTAAAAACTACATTACTAATTATATCATTTCTTTTAATAAAACTAAACCAACCCATTTTTGGCAAACTAGTTACAACTTGATGTTGAAGATTGATCTATTTTATAAATATCTTATTTGTAGGATGATGGATCCAATTGTACTTTACTATGGAAAGGGACAACTTAGTGGATTTCTTGTTGACCCAAATGGTGTTCTTGATGTGGTAAGTGTTTTCTTGAGATGTCTATGTTCTCATGTCTTAATAAATGTTTCATGAACCACCCGCAAAATCGTTGCAGGTTCCTGCTGACATGGTGGTTAATGCCACCATGGCAGCCATGGCCAAACACATGGCAAATGGGAAAACCGAAGAGAATTACATCTATCATATAGCTTCATCGGTAGTGAACCCATTGGTATTCAAGGATTTGGCAGGATTGCTTTATGAACACTTCAATTCTTCTCCATGCTTGGATTTAAAGGGAAGGCCGGTTCATGTACCAATCATGCAACTTTATCGGTCTATGGACGAATTCTCCGCTCATGTATGGAAAGACGCGATGAATAGAAGCGGGTTGACATCTTTAGCTTCTACAAATAAAGGGAAATTAACACATAAACTTGAAAATATTTGCAAGAAATCTGTGGAGCAAGCAAAGTATTTGGCAAACATATATGAACCATATACATTTTATGGTGGAAGGTAACATCATACTTTAAATCTTTAATGAACTTACTCTTAAGTGCTTATAATGTTGTTCTTTGCACTTTGGATCCATAAGCGCATGATCCATGAATCTTGAAACCGTTTTGCAGGTTTGATAACAGCAACACTCAAAAGTTGTTCGCGATGATGTCTGAAGAAGAAAAGAAGACATTTGGATTTGACGTCGGGAAGATAGATTGGAGAGATTACATCTCAAATGTTCATATTCCGGGGCTAAGGAGGCATGTAATGAAGGGAAGAGGAATGTGCACTTGATTAATGAACCTTATAAATATGATTCAAAACAACTACATTATAAGCATGTTTTATATAAAAATAAAACCGTATTGTAATAAATTATTATGTTTTATATCTCTTTTATCGATTTAGGAAGTACTAAAAGGGTAAAACCTTTGATTAATGGTGTGGGCTTCATAGAATGTTTCAGATAATGAGATTGTATGTTGTCTGAACAAGATTGTGTAAAACATGTATGCCAACATGTGTAATGTGATATGCAAATTAAGTGGTTGCTCTCAATATACATTGAAAGTCGATTAGAATTTACATTTATTTTTTTTATCGCATTTTATAATTATGTTTCAAAAGACTTTAAATAAATAAACTTTAGGGAAAATTACCAAATTAGCCAAGAATAAACTTTGACCACCAAAATAGCCATTTGATGCCTCCTTGGAGCAGGGCATCACGGATTCAAATGTGCGGGATGCCTCTTTCAATGTGGAAGTGACACGTGTCTCAATGATTAGGTAGACTCTTCCAATGCCCCTCAACAGACTCATCCAATGCCTTAGCAGACTCTTCCAATGCCCCTCAACAGACTCTTCCAATGCCCCTCAGCAGACTCATCCAATGCCTCAGCAGACTCTTCCACTTCATCTTCACCACCACCACCACCGTCACCACCACCACCACCGCCACCACCGCCACCACCACCGCCTCCGCCGCCGCCGCCGCCGCCGCCGCCACCACCATAAAATATACTACTAATCTTTGAATTCGAAAATAATCATATTAAAGATATCAGAAGTTATAGGGACCACGTTCTTGCATAGACCGAAGGATCTTGAAGATGTGTTGGAGCTCATGAAGGATCTTGAAGATGAGGTGGTGGTGGTGGCGGTGGCGGTGGTGGCGGTGGTGGTGGTGGTGACGGTGGTGGTGGTGGTGAAGATGAAGTGGAAGAGTCTGCTGAGGCATTGGATGAGTCTGCTGAGGGGCATTGGAAGAGTCTGCTGAGGCATTGGAAGAGTCTGCTGAGGGGCATTGGAAGAGTCTACCTAATCATTGAGACACGTGTCACTTCCATATTTAAAGAGGCATGAGGGGTCTTGAAAGAGGCATCCCGCACATTTGAATCCGTGATGCCCTGCTCCAAGGAGGCATCAAATGGCTATTTTGGTGGTCAAACTATATTCTTGGCTATTTTGGTAAATTTCCCTAAACTTTATATTACAAGTAGTTTTGGTAACCCGGCTTTTTTTTTTTTTTTGAATGGCAAACAACTCTTCATTTCATAACCCAATATATACAGTACACATCTATAAGCAAGGTGCTCATTTGATGATATGTCCACAAATCGCCCCAACCCTTATTACATTTAACCCGATTACTAAATCTAATCCCAACCCATGTTACAGATTGCCCTTTTCAGAATCCGCATATATTATTCGATCAAATGTCAAAGGAGCACCATTTTCCCCAATCTTTTGTGATTTCTTTAGCTCTATTTGTTATCCATAAGTGCGATTGTGCCTTTATTTCGCCTAGTAGTTCTTCGAAGTTAACTCTTTTCCCGCGAAAGATCTTGTCATTTCTGCCTTTCCAGATGATCTAGCATGTTGTTAGTATGATTGCATATAAAGCCTTTTTCTTTGATTTTTTGAGTCCATTTATCTTGCTGCTTTCCAAAAGATCCCGGAAGTTGAAAGCGAATATTGGGGAGATGTTGCACCATTCCGCCACCTTTTGCCATATGTTTGAAGCCACATAACAATGAATTAGTAGATGATCAGCGTTTTCAGGATAGTCTCCACAAAGGCTGCATAATGGAGAGGAGTTAACGATGTTTCTCTTGATAAGACCTTCCATTGTTGACAGCCTATCTTGTTCCGCTCGCCAAGCTAATATGTTTACTTTCTTTGGTACCCAAGATGACCACTTGAAGGGGTAAAACGGGGCTGCATTTGCAGCCAACAGGTCACGGCATGAAGCTGTTGTGAAAGTTCCAGATGGGTCAGCCAGCCACTTCCAATTGTCGCTTGCTGAAGATAACATACACGTCCGGATCAAGTTGTTACAAGCTGCAAGTTCGTCTCGTTCCAGTACCTGCAGTGGTTCTCGTTTCCATACCCAACCCCCACCCTGAAAATTACCCGGAACAGATAAACGGGCTGCAACAGTGCAGCCCTTGTTAGATTCTAAGGCAAACAGATTTGGAAAGGTGTACCTGAGCGGTGTTTCCCCGAGCCAGCAATCGAGCCAGAACCGTGTATGCAAACCGTTACCAATAACCCCTTTGAATAAGTTCTCAACCATGATATTTACCTTCTCAAAGTCTTTCCCAACTTTGTTGATTGAGTTCCAAACCCCGGGTATAGACGCTTTTATGGGCAAAAATGTCCACGCTCTCTCATTGTGATGAATTGATTCGATGACTTGTTTCCACAGACCAGAGCCTCCACATTTATAGCGCCACCACCACTTTAGAAGTAGGCTCATATTCATATGTTGAAGAGAACCGAGGCCTATACCACCTTTGTCTTTGGGGCCGATTACTCGTTCCCACGAAACCCAAGACGTTTTATTTTTCTCATCCGAGCCTCCCCAAAAGAACCTCCTTCTCAGTTTCTCCAAATGATCAATAACACAATTCGGAGCTCGGAAAAGAGAGAAGTGATAAATTGGGAGGCTATCCAAAACTGCTTTTAGCAACACCACTCGCCCACCGATTGAAAGGTTTTTGGCCTTCCATTTGGATAGTCTTGAGTTGCAAATGTCTATCACATACTTCCAATTTTTTGCCTGGTTCATGTTCGCCCCGATGGGGACCCCGAGATACTTGCAAGGGAGGTTCCCTTTATGAACGTTGATGTTCTCGGCCATCCCCTCAATTAGTTCTTCGGCTATACCAATACCAAAAAGATCTGATTTGTGGAGATTTAATTTAAGTCCGGAAATTAGATGAAAGCATCTAAATAAACGGACCACGTTCTTTATCTTTGTTTCCTCCCAATCGCCTAGTATGACAACATCGTCCGCATACATTAAGTGTGAGATGGAGGGGCCCGAATGCGGAAGTGTTACACCTTTGATGAGACTCATTGACTCGGCTTTTTTCAAGAAGCAAGATAAAGCCTCCATGGCAATAATGAACAAGTAGGGTGAGAGAGGGTCGCCTTGTCTTACCCCGCGGTAGCACTGAAATTCCCAAGTTGGAGAGCCGTTAAGAAGCACTGAAGCCCTTGCGGAGCTTAAAATACCTTTGATCCATTGTCTCCATTTGTCCGGGAATCCCATTTGTGACAATACTTCCAAGATGAATCCCCAATTAATGCTATCGAAGGCCTTTTCCAGATCCATTTTGAGCATGAACATGGGTTTCTTATGTTTCTTGGCCCAACCAAGGATTTCATTAACCATTAGTGGGCCATCAAGGATGTTCCGATGAGAAAGAAAGCCGGATTGGTTCTCCGATATAATGCTATTCAGAACAGGCCTTAAACGGTTCGCGAGGACTTTTGAGATGATCTTGGGGATGCTCCCAAGTAGACTAATCGGCCGATATTCATTAAGTGAGACCGGGTCAACACATTTTGGGATTAGGACAAGGAATGAGGATGCGCAACTTTGGCTGATGTGACCGGTTTCATGGAAGTCTTGCATCACCTTGAGAATGCCACCTTTAAGTGTGTCCCAGAATTGTTTAAAGAAGCCAAAGTTGAACCCGTCCGGTCCGGGAGCTTTGTCGCTCTCACAGTCCCAGATTGCAGACTTGATTTCAACCAAGGTGAAAGGTTCAATTAATGTATTGGAAACCGCCGAGTCAATTTGGTTAATGTTGGGGCATAAGAAAGATGGCCGCACCAACAAAGGCTCACTGAACTTTTTGGCAAAAAATTTCCTTGCTTCCCACTTCAATTTGGTCGGATCAGAACACCATTCACCATTAACCAAGAAGCCATTAATACGTTTGCTGCTGTTATTGAAGTTGACCATGGCGTGAAAGAAGCTGGAATTCTCATCACCGTCTAACGCCCATTTTGTTCATGATTTTTGTTTAAGATCTTTTGCTTCCTCAATTTTTAAAGTCTCCCATTCCTTTTTTGTTTCACTCCACGAGTTCTTTTCCGAATCTGAAAGTACCCTTTGCTCTGCCGTTTCATCAAAAAAGTTCAAGTTTTTCATACATTCCAATTGCTTTTGTTTTTTCTTGTCCCTTTCCACTACTAACCATTTTTTGATTGCTTCTTTGATTAACTTTAGTTTTTTTCCCAGAATCTCATCACTTCTACCCGTTTGAGATATGCCGCCAATTGCATTATTGACCAGCTCATCAAATCCCGGGGCAGTGAGCCAAGAGTTGTAAAAATGAAAGGATGAGGGACCAAATGATACCACATCGGTGGAGAGTGTGAGTGGGCTGTGGTCGGAGTCTCTCCTAGGGTGTGCTACCAAGGCGGCATTCGGCCATTTATCCCAAAAGCTTTGCGAGACCAATATTCTATCGATTTTGCTGAATTTTTCACCGCCACCTGAGACTCTTGTGAATTTACGGCCCCCCATTGGGTATTCAATAAGTCCGTTATCATCAATGAAACTATTAAGAGCCTCCGCACAAGCCGGGTTGAAAACTGAATTCATTCGTTCGTCTGGTTGTCGAACCGCATTATAATCACCCATTAATACCCAAAACCCTGGACTTGCATCAAGCTGGTCTGAAATTAATTTCCAGAGATCTTTTTTTGCATTTAAACCTTGGGGGGCATATATATTAGCAATATGAACAGGTATCCCATATTGTGTGATTGTACCGGTGAGAATCAAAACATTTCGATGTTTAAAAGAATTAGAACAATGGAAAAAACCTGGATCCCAGACACTTAGAATTCCACCTGAGGTGCCTTCGGCATTTACCCAATCCGCTTGCATAGGTCTTCTTCCCCAAATTTTAGAAACCGGGATTCTTGATCCTTCACTACGCATTGTTTCCTGGATTGCAACGAAATTTGCCTTGTGTTCTCTGATCGTATCTCCAATGGAGAGCATTTTGTGGTCCTCTCCTACCCCACGGACATTATATGAAAGAAAAATCATTGGGGAACAGTGGATTCACCTTCTTCCCGGATGGTTTTTACGAGTAGCTCTTCGAAACAAGCTGTTTGGATCCCAACGGCTTCTCCAACCTTTGATGTTTCACTGGCTTCGGTGTGTACCAAGGACCCAGCGTTTGGATCCGATAGGTTAGAGGGCGGAACCGAGGCAACAGAGCCCGCAGAGAAGTTGAAAACATTGCTAAAGGAGGGGGAAGGGGGAGGGGGAGGAGGTAAGGGTGGGGGGGAAAGGTCAGAGGTAAGGGGAACAGGGGAGCAGTGGGAGGAAAGAGGGAGACGTTTGGCTACCTTAGGTCTGCGAGATTGTGAGGGAGGGGGAAGAGGAGGTGGGTTGTATGGGGCCAAGGGAGGGATAGTATGTTGGGCTGAGGAAAAAAGATTGGGCTCAAAAAAGTGGTCAGAAAAGTCCCCAGAGTCCAAAGTGTTGGGTGAAGCTAATCTAGGCCTCTTCCTGTGTGGTAAACCATTTGTCCTAGGTGGGGACACCCCAGCCGAAAAGATGGAAGTATCCAGCAGGGACCCACCCATATTTGGGATATTATTCATGCAGTCATTATTGTTTTGGGGAGCAGTGCCCACGCCAGCCGATTTCTGGGGTGTTTCTTCCAATGGGTTTGATGTTCTGTCTTCCAAGGGGTGACTGTTGGGTTGCTCCACCACGATAATCTGTTCCGACTCAATCATTGCCGGAGTATCATCCGCCTCTGCCGGAATGTCACCGATCACCTGTTTATCCACGTTCATGTTGTTATCATTAGTCTCCTGATCTTTTACTTCGGTATTTACCGTAATGAATTCACCTTCTTCAACCTCTTGTTCCGATGTGTTAGGATCACTGGAGGCGATTTTGTCGGTGTTCTCCTTTGATAAACAGAAGTCCGGTACCCATAATTCATCTACTTCCTGAATCCAGACCGTGAAAGTTTGATCTTGACATCTGACCTGGAGTTCTCCTTTGATCGTATTACCATGATGGATCAGAATTCCCATGTTATCATATGCTAGATTGCCATCTCTTGTTGACACTTGGGATTCATGGACCACCGAACCAAATTTTTCACCGATCATGTTCAGCACTCGTTTATCCCAGAATTGTGTTGGCACACCCATAATTTTAATCCATGCAACTCTTTCAAATTCGATAGATTGTCCAGTCCAAATCTCTAGGGAAGAAAACCATGACTTGTACATCTCCACTTTTGAGGCAAGGAACTCTTTGGCTTCGAAGGAGCTTTGGAAGGTCAAAAGAACATAGAGACCTCCCACATAACAGAGGGTAGTACTATCCGAGTTAGTCATTGACAAGAATTGTTCCATGCACGATAGTTTGTTAAGGTCTAAGGCTTTACCGATAAGGGAGCATTTTTTCCAAGAAAAGGGTACCGGGGGAGGACGTGTGGGGAGGTGGATCATTAAAGTTTCCGGGTTTTGGTCAGGGATACCAGTTACAACGGCTCGAAACGACGGACCATGATGGGGTGACCAGGATGTATGTATGGATCTGGGTGGGGGAGGGGGATGTCGGAGAGTTGGAGCTGGGTGGGAGGGTGGAGGGGCAATGTTGGCAGACGGTGGGTGTGGTGTTTTCTTGTCCGTCTTCCCAAACTTAGCTATGTTAGCTACCACGCGATTTCTTCCAAGAGTGACTTGACTCAGCAGTTTTGCCGTTTCTTGTCCATTGATAATGTCTTCATACCTTATGAATGCGAAATATCTTCCCAACTTGTCCTTTCTCCTTGTAAGATATGCATCAACCATAAGTCCGAAAGCGTTGAATACTCTCCACAAATCCTCCAATGAACACCAACCAGGAAGATTGGTGACAAAGAAGGTGGTGGTTTTATCATTCTCGATGTACTGGTTTGGCTGCATACACGGTTGAGGTCTTTTGCGGCGCCGGGGGAACTCCCAGCCCTCTTCTCCTTCTCCATCACCTGTTTCCTCTCTCTCACTCTCTCGTTCTCTCTCATTCTCTCGATCTCTCTCACTCTCTCTCACTCATTCTCTCCGGGGACCTATTCAAACAAAACTTACAAATCTAAACTACTTCAGCTGTAACATGATGGTAACCCGGCTTAGTCATAAGGTTAACCACATACAATAAATATTAATTAATATTAAAAAATAATATCTTAGTTAGGGTTTAATGTTATATATTATTATGCTGGATGGTATGGGCGTTATCGCCCCATCCACCTCAGCAATTGACAACTCAATAACGCCCCCTTTCTATTGTTTGGGAGTCATTGGGGGGGGGGGGTCATTCAATGCTCGTCATCCCAATAACAAAGAATAACGGATGAAATGTGGGCCCCACTTCACTCTTAAACCTTTAATACCAAAATAACAAACAGGGTGGCGCCATTGTAGGGCCTTCATCCATTTCTTGGTTGTTAAAGGAGGAGGCGCCATTGCTTGTGTGACATTGAGGTGGTACAATGGAGCCTCTAGGGACCCTCCAGCTTTACTATAACAATAAATCCTTGCTATTATATTATCTCTAATAATGAAGTTAGGATTTATCTATACTTCACTTATGCTGCATGCCCGACGTATGACGTCCAAATTGTATATTTTTTACAAGGAAACCATAATTCAGGTGAACTTTTGTTTTTTATTGGCTAATTCCCACACCTTTTACTCATATCTTATATCTACACATTTGCCTATGAATCCACCTTTTACTCTAACCTACAACTTCACGGAAAGAGACACATTTTCATCGCACATTAATACCACTAGGTTACTAGCGTTAGTCATTGAAGGGGTATGGCCCCAGATCTCGCGTCAGCACGACCGCGAGTGACCATTACCCTTATTAAAAACCCCCACCAGCAAGAACTTATCTGTGTCCGTGCGGGCACGCGCGAACACAACGGTTGAAACCAATCTGTCCATTGATGAGAAGACTTACCTTAAGTACGAGAACGAATGTTACGCATAGCGATGCGGCCTGGCACCGCATCCTATGAACATTTTCGTCACGACAAGGGATCTGGACAACAGTAACGGTCACCAAGCGGCGATGCGGCACGGCACCGCATCTCGCATCCATCTTGGCCAGAACAAGAACGCGGGAATAAAATCAGTTACCGCAAGCAGCGATGCGGCCCGGCACCGCATCCTGCCCACAAGGCAAGTGGGTCTGACACCACAGTGCAAGTGGCACTGAGAACAGTCGCTTGTCAGCCCACATGTATGCAACAGCCTGACACCACAGCAGGACGTGGCATCACCGCCGTAATCGACAGGCCTGACACACCTACAGGAGGCTGTGCGATGTCAGACTAGCTACTCAACTACCCTCCTTCACTCCTCGGCTATAAATACCCATCCCAAACCAGGTTTGAGGTATCTCTTCACAACTCTCTCACTACTACTACTACTATCACACTTTGCTTCCCAAGCAAATTACTGATTCTCACGCCGGAGAGTGGTAACAAGGAGCACCCCCCACCCCATTCTCCTTGTTACGAGTCACGGTTTGTTTCCTTGTGCAGGAGATAACCAGCAGATGATCCAGCCAGCGATCCTCGGAAAGAAGGGATTAACCCTACTTGACAAGACCAGTGTGTTAACCACCTCGGTTAACCATTGTTTCATCATTGGCGCCCACCGCTACTCTTAGCACTTTTTTCCACCATCCATTTCTCTCCAAAGATTATGTCTGATCGTCTAAACAACACTGCCGGGGATAATCTAAACCCCGCGAACACAGGGCCTGCGGGGACCGCTCCTCCAGCCCCAAATCCTGGCCACATTGGCACATCAACGCAAGGGGGCGCATCCCTTACGTTCGGACACGATCTTTCACAGTACGCTGCTGTGATACCTCCAGACATGAACCTTCATGCCTGGTACGACCAACAACATGCTTTGCTGGCCGCAGCATACTACAGAGCTTGCGCAGAAGCGCAAGTACCGGTGGGGCCTACCCCAGCACCGCATACCCCTGCGGGTCGTATTTTACAATACGACGGCAGGGCCCCCACACATCCAGCCTCCCGAAGTAGGCATGAAGACCGCGGCTCCTCTTACTGTGAGGTCCGCACAATTAATGAGGATGATTCCTCATACGGGTCCCGCAGTAGGGGCCCAATACATAGCCGCCTGGGCCCTCATGGCGAAAACAGGCGGCAATCCACAGCCCAGCGCGGCCCCGACATCCACAGTCGGCTGGGACCTCAGTCCCACCATGAAGGATATGGCCGTACCGATCTGGACGACCATACATATGGCGGGGAGTCCCACGCCACTAGCAGCAGACCGGGAGGACGCAACTATGTTCCTCCCACTCAACACCGCACCACATACCTCCGCGCTGCAAAGCGCCACCGGAGCCAACCCTACAGGCCGAAATCTGCGGCCGAAAACTCTAAGTTCACCCCGGAGATTGCCCACGCCGATGTCACCACCACTAAATTCCCATTAAACATTGGGAAATACAATGGTTCGTCCGACCCGGACGATCACATGAACATCTTCACCGGCGCAGGGTGCAACGGCAGGTGGGACGAGCCCACCTGGTGTCATTTTTCCCCCAGACCCTCACGGGTCTGGCGAGGGCTTGGTTCGATTCTTTGCAAGTGGGATCACTAGCCTCATTCGAGGACTTGGAAGCAAAGTTTCTCACACATTTTAGCCAGCAACGACGTCACGAACGTGATTCTATGGACGTCATGAACATCTGGCGCAGAGACAACGAATCTCTCGAGGCGTTCGTTGTCCGTTACAACAAAGAGTGCCTGGAGATAGGCGGCGTTGCAGACCAAATGGCACGCAACCATTTCATTCGAGCCGTCAAAGACGAAGAAATGGTTATGACCATCTCCGGCAAGGAGGGCTTGCCAAAGAAATGGGAAGACGTCATGGCCGCGGTCAAGACGTACGCCCAGACTTAGCGGTCCCTCAAGCCGCACGTCACAAAGGCACAGCCCCAGTCGGAAGGCCAGTCCTCCCGACAAGAACCCAAGCGCAACAACAAGCGCAACCGGGACACATGGAATCGCGGCAGCGATCCCAAACCATATGTCCCGCGTAACAACCAGCCCGATGCAAGGGCAACAATCAACACCCATCGTGAAAATAGGGCGTCGAAGAAGGAGTCTCGGGACCGTAACTGGACCGAGATCAACCAGTCGCCAAGCGACGTCCTCCTTACGGACGCGCAATTCCTGCGACCGGCCCAACCGATGAAGTCCAAAAAGAACCAGGATCTCGCACTCTACTGCGAGTATCACAAGGACTCGGGCCACACAACAAACAACTTCATCAGTCTCCGACTAGAGATTGAGCGAGCCCTAAAAGAGGGGAAGTTGCAACACATGTTGCCAGCCGCGCAAAAACAAACCAAGCGCATCATCCCCCACAACGAGGGCCCCTCCACGGGTAAGAGGACCATGTACGTGGCCTCAACCCACATGATCAATGGACAACGACTGGAAAAACGAGCAAGTGGTCTTTCCAAAAGTTCGAGGCGGACCGCGCGACAGGTGCGCCGTCGTTATCACAGGCTACCTGGCTCACTACTGCACCGAGCGACTCTTCATCGACCCGGGCAGTACATCTAACATCATATACGAGCAATGCTTCAACCAGTTCGATCAAGAAGACAAGGATCGGTTGCAGCCGGTAGACTACCCTTTGGCCGGGTTTGTGGGAGAAACCGTATTCCCCCTGGGCCAAATCACTTTTCCTCTGCGCCTCACCAACGGAAGGCACGCACGAACGGAGGAGGTAAACTTCATGGTTTTACCTCACACCTCCAAATACGACGTTCTTCTCGGGAGGGAGTCCCAAGGCGACTTCAACATGATTACGTCCGTACCCCACTCTACTGTCGGTTTCCCAACCGAAACGGGGGTCGCGATAATCTACGCACGCAGAGAGGTCATGTCGTCGGACGAACTGCGTCCGACCAAGATTGCAAGGCCTACCCCCAACACGCAACCAGAAAAATGGGTTCTTAACGCAAGACACCCAAAGCAAACAGTCACGTTGGGCCACGCCTTGTCCCACAGCATCAGAGTGCGCCTGATGCAGCTCCTCTTCAGGAACCAGGATATTTTTGTGTGGACACCCGCAGACATGACAGGGGTACCACACGAAATTGCGCAGCATTTCTTGAATACCTTGCCAGGTATCAAGCCGGTGATCCAAGGCCAACGCCACCTTGGATCTGCAAAGAACGAGAAGATGAAAGAGCAGGTCCAAGAACTGCTCTCCGCAGGCATCCTACGGGAAGTCAAATACCAGACTTGGTTATCCAACCTAGTCATGGTAGAAAAACCAACCGGGGGCTGGCGCATGTGCGTCGATTATAAAGATCTCAACAAAGCTTGCCCCAAGATTGTTACGCACTTCCGGAGATCGACGAGAAAGTCGATAACCACGCACCATTTCGATGGAAGTGTTTCCTCGATTGTTACAAAGGCTACCACCAGGTACAGATGGCAATCGAGGACGAAGATAAAACGGCATCCCGCACGCCTATCGGGAACTACTGTTACACAAAAATGTCGTTCGGGTTGCGCAATGCGGGCGCAACCTATCAAAAGTTGATGAATGACACTTTTCGCAGTCAAATCAGCAAAAGTGTCGAAATCTATATGGACGACCTGGTCGTCATGAGCATGGAGGAAGACACCATGCTCAACGATATTGAAAGAACATTCCAAACTCTGCGAAGCATCAACATGAAGCTCAATCCAGGGAAATGCTCGTTTGGAATGGAGGAAGGCAAGTTCCTTGGATTCATCGTAACCAAAGATGGATTCAAGGTAAACCCGAAAAAAGTTCAGGCGATCGAGCGCATACCATCGCCTTCCACGATGAAAGAGATGCAACGACTAGCCGGCAGGCTAGCCGCACTAAATAGATTCTTACCCAACCATGCAGCTAAGTCTTATCCTTTCATCAAGACCCTGTGGAACTGCTTAAAAAGGAGCAATTCCAATGGACCGCAGAGGCCGAACACGCTTTCCGGGAGATGAAAGAATGTTTGATTCAACTCCCAACTCTAACTGCACCACGCAAGGGTGAGCCACTTATCTTGTACCTATCTGCCACAGACAACGCAGTAGGCGCGATACTCATAGTGGAGCGAGAGGGAGTCCAAACACCCATCTACTATATCAGCAAAATGCTCAACGACCCTGAGACAAGATACTCCATCATGGAGAAGTTGGTACTGGCACTAGTGCACGCGTCGAGACGGTTACGACGTTACTTTGCAAACCACGTCATCACGGTGTTAACCAACTATAGGATCGGCCCGATCCTATCCAAACCCAACATCTCTGGGAGATTAGCAAAATGGGCAATTGAGCTGGGCGCACACACGCTGAATTATAAGTCGCGCCCGCAATCAAAGGCCAAGTTCTAGCTGATTTCGTTGCCGAAGTACCGACAAATCGCATTCAGGAGTGCGAAGAAGAGCAAAACCCTACACCACCACCATCCTCCTCAGAAACCTGGGCACTATATACCGATGGTGCATCCAACGAGGATGGTGCAGGTGCGGGTCTGAGACTCGTCAGCCCCGATGGCCAAGAGCTTACCTATGCAATCCGCCTCGATTTCAAAAGCACAAATAACGAGGTAGAGTATGAGGCTCTACTGGCAGGGCTACGTTTGGCAATCAAACTCGGCGTCCAACATTTGGAAGCACACGTCGACTCATTATTGGTTGCAGGGCAGATGCGCGGCGACTATGCCGCAAAAGGGGATATCATGATCCTCTACCTCGAACAAGCCTTGCAACTGAAATCAAAGTTCACTTCCTTCAATATCCGCCATATCAACAGGAGTGAAAACAAACCTGCGGATGCACTGTCAAAACTCGCATCCACCAGCTTCCAACACCTGGCAAAAGAGGTACGCATCGAGATTCTGCAAAATCACTCAGTACCCCTGCGCCAAGTCAATGTCATCCAGTACGGTATAACATCCTGGATGACTCCAATCATTGCATACTTGCAATAAGGTGTTACTCTCGAAAGCAAGGCAGAGGCACGTAAGTTGCAACACAAAGCGTGTCATTATCAGATGGGAGACGGTATCTTATACCGTAAATCATACCTAGGGCCACCCCTACGATGCGTCGACCCCCAAGATGCCACATACCTTATCAGAGAAATACACGAGAGAATATGTGGCATACACGCGGGCCCACACATGGTGGTGGCCAAAATTATGAACGCCGGGAATTACTGGCCCGGTATGCACCTGGATGCAGTCAAAGTCTTGCGCAAGTGTTCTAATTGTCAGCGGCATGCTCCCAAAACCTTGCGCCCCAAGAACAACCTGATCCCCGTCACCACCGCATGGCCATTCCAAAAATGGGCAATCGATGTGGTGGGACCATTTCCAGACGCACCTGGTGCGGTGAAGTTTATCATAGTGGCTGTTGATTACTTTACAAAATGGGTAGAGGCAAAACCGCTCGCCTCAACCACCGCTATGATAACAAGGAAATTCATCTGGGAACATATCATATGTCGTTTCGGTCTACCAATGTGCATAGTTACCGACAACGGTACCAACTTCGCTGCCGACAACTTTCAAAAATGGCTAAAGGAACTACACATTGAACACATATTCTCCACAGTGGCGCATCCGCAAGGGAATGGCCAAGTAGAGAGTATCAATAAAAGTTTAGTCGAAGGCATCAAGGCACGGTTGGGAACAGCCAGACGAGGTTGGTTCGATGAACTCCCTAGTATCCTATGGGCTCACAGGACAAGCCCAAAGACAAGTCACGGTGAGACACCCTTCAGCCTTGTCTATGGCTCAGAAGCGGTGATCCCCGCGGAAGTAGGTCTCCCCTCACCCAGAATGCTGGCTATCAACAAAATAAACAACAGCGAGGAATGCAGGGTTGACTTGGACCTCCTAGAGGAAAGGCGTGAAAATGCAGCAATCAACGAGGCCAAGTACAAAACCAAACTTGAAAAATACTACAATACACGCGTTCGCATTTGTACCTTCAACCCGGGAGACTATGTCCTTCGTGACAATGAAGCATCTAACGCGGAACGCCCAGGGAAACTTGCCCCCAAGTGGGAAGGACCCTACCTCATCCAAGAGGTCCTGGGCAAAGGCGCGTATAAACTGCAAACGTTAGAAGGCGAACCTATCGCACGCATATGGAATGCACAACAGCTTCGACGCTGTTACATGTAAGCCATGTTTTACATTTTCCATGTAACCCTATCGAGCCGCAGGCCATTTGCAAATAAATAAATTATCGATTGAATGCAATATTGTTTATTTCCTTCTATTACAAATGCGTGTTCCACTTTGCGGTATCTGCAAAAACAGATTGGCAAAATCTTCATTCGCGATACCCACACAAAGTGGTAACCACACACAAATATTGTAATAGGCCAGCAAAGGCAAAACGTTAAATGTCTATCCGGCTGGATACGCACATACGGTTTTCACAAAGCCTACACAATTCCCAAACCCTAACGGGATAAAAGCAGGAATTGACTAATGCTCATACGACAAAGGTATAGAGTACACTTAACCGCGCTTTACAGCGGGTAGAGTACTTCATACTTGCATATTACCTAGATATGCAAAAGGCAAATACAGACTTAGTTTTATTCACAATAACATTAACTCATACAAGTTCAAACATGCAAGTAGTAAAAACACTTGTACAAATTGAACAAAACGGCTAAAACTTTATATTCAGAAAAATTTCTACACCTATACGGTGCACATGAGATTTACACAAAGTTTCTAACATTTACATCAAGGAAACAAAAAAGGGCACGCAGGCCAACTGATGCGTGTGAAGTTTGTATATAAGTTTAAGTATATTTTAAGCCCTTTTACACTTTCTTTAGCCAAGTTTTAAATTTATAAAACACGATATTACTAACACTAGACACACATATGGGCAAGTGCACCCATCGTGAGCGTAGTATAGTGTTGGTAAGATACCGAGGTCGTCCAAGGACACAAGAACTTTTAGTACCGGTTTATCCTCAACGTCTAATCAAATCAAAAGTTTAGAAAAAATGTTTTTTAAACTAAGAAAAATAAAAACTAACTAAAATGCTGAAAATAAAAATAAAAGAAAAGCAGATAGACAAGATGAATCACTTGGTTCCGACTCGTGTTTAGTGTAACCTTTAATTATTTCCGCACTTTTGCACTATTTAAGAGATTATCTTAGTTATTGTAGTAGGCCCCTCTTTTGGAGGTGACGTTACCCTCAACCCAGTAGTTTGAGTCAGCGAGGATACAATCCTAAAGGATCGGATTATTGAAAGATAATTAATTAAGTTATTAATGCATAATGTGGTAGGCCCCTCTTTTGAAGGTGACGTTACCCTCGGCTAAGTAGTCTGAGTCAGCAGGGATACAGTCCTAAGTAGCCGGGTTAAAGTTTTAATAGTAGTTTAACTTATGAGGGGATCAAAGAGTTTGGACCCCCGCCATCCAACACCGTTAAGTATTGAAGGAGGTCCTACTAAATTTGACCCAGGTCCTTTGCAGGATCTATACACTGAACAATGGCAAGACTCTTACCAAACCGTTCCCTTAACCCCCGACCAGGTAGCTAACATACCTCCATATAGACCGTGGAGATATGAATGGTGAAAATCTTTTATTTTATATAGACAGTAAAATAATGCCAAGACACCACGGACAAACGATAAGGAAGAATCACATTCAACATAAGAAACTAGTTATTAAAGTCATTAATACATAACCAATTAAAAAGTGCGAAAAGATTAAAAATAAAAAGTATTACACTACACACTTTGTCTTCACCAAGTGATGTAAGAGACTTAGGCAAACATGGCCTTGATTGTCAAGAACTCTTACGATCAATCTTGGATCCTGAGACGACTCACACACTCTATGATGGACAATGGATGATGGTGGTGGATGATGGTGTTATGGTGGTGGTGGGTGAAGTGTGAGAAAGATGGTGTGCCAAGGGATGGTTTGAGCTTGAGCCAAGCACTCCTATTTATAGGCTGAATAGAAGCTCGGGCACGGCCCCGTGTCCAGTGGGCACGGCCCCGTGTCCACATCCTTCTCTTTCTTCATTAATTGCTCTTGTCTTTATTAGTTGACCACGGCCCCGTGTCTGCTGGGCACGACCCCGTGTGCAGAAGCATATCTGTACTATCAAGATTTGCCTGGATTCTGCGAAACTTATAGTTGACCACGACCCCGTGTCCGCTGAGCACGGCCCCGTGGTGGGCGATGGAAGCTTCTACAACTTTGTCTTTTATGCTGACACTTGGGCACGCCCCCGTGCTCACTGAGCACGGGGCGTGTTTAGTCTTTTGTCTTCTTGTTTTGCTTGGGAAGATGCTGTCATGGGGTCGGGCATGTCACGTTTGTTCCCTTTCTTGTATTTATGTTAGATTTTGCTGTTTTTTGCTTCTTTTGTTAATTTGAGCTCATTTAATCCCGAAAATACAAAAGGAAGACAAAAACACACTTTTTCCAACATTAGTACTAAAAAAAGGTTAGTTTTATACCACAATTGATGTAATTTATATGTTGCATTTTGCACACATCACCAACCTAGTCCTTCTTTGTACCGCTGGACACCGCACCACTCGTGCCATCACCAGCGGTCTTTTCCTCCTCTTCCTCATCAGCATATAAGAACCGCAAGCGGTCCACATAGTCTTCCGCATCCAAGCATTTATCAAGTTCTTCGAGGGCGGAAATGGACATGTCGTTGTACGCTGCAAGAGCGGCATCAAGACGCACTTCAGTATCCACGCCATGGAACCCGGACCTTTCATCGGTATATTTGCCTTGGGCTAAAACGTTGATATGACTGATGCAACGGTTGTAGCCAGCTTTCAAACCAGCCTCCCGCGCGCGCAGCCTAATCTGCGCTACACCAGCTGGGTTCTCAGGTGCGTCGAGGATAGCCCTAACAATCTGCAAAGCACAAGAAATAAGGTTATCACAGGCAAATATAACACAAAAGCAAAGGCATCGGATACTTACATGCCCAATACCGTGATCACGCATTCATTCGCGATCGGCCTGGAGCTGATCAAATGAAGAAGCAAGGCTATCTCTAGCCTTGGCAGCATCCCTAGCCCGCGCTTCAGGTTCGGTCGCACGGGCAGTGACCTCCGCAAGAATGGTCACGCGCTTCTGCACTTCAGCCTTTCAGCAACAAAGAAAACAAGTATATAAAGATGCCCAATCATACTTGTGAAGTAAACCTACAAACTCAAGAGCAAAAGAAACACATACCTGGAGGTCCTGAACAGTCTTGTTTAAGCTGGTGCGGTCAGCATTTGCCTCTACAAGAGCCTTGGCAGCGCGGACCTCCGCCTCCTTGGCCGCTTTGGCCGCCACCTCTGCCTCTTTGGCAATCGCCTCAGCTGCGGCTTTTTCCTTTACCAAAGCGGCTGTCTCCTTGCCCAAAGCAGCGTTCGCTGCCTTGACATTTGTCAGCTCCTGACGAACACGAAACAGGGTTTCATTCTGTTTGGCCCAAGATTCTTTCCAACTCTTGCGCTCATTAGAAAGTGTTTCTTTCCAACTCTTGCGCTCATCAGAAAGCAGTTTGGCAAGAGTACGAACCTGTTTAAGGCCAGCAGTTGTGGCCCACTCCTCAGTCTGCTTATGCTGCTCGAAGGCAGCCTTATCCCTTTTGAGCTGCTCCGCACCCTCACGCGCAGCTTTAACCAACTCTTTAGCCTCAGCCCGCAAGCGAGCAGTTTCCTCCTCCTTGCGCCCCAGCACCTTATAGTCTTCCATAATGGCATTCGCCATTATGGAACTCCCCACAAGCATGGAGGGGAGTTGATTGATCCGGAGCTCACGTGGCAAACCGCGGGCCCGGTTAAGTTCAAACGGGGTGCCCAAACCACCCAAAATCTCCCTACACGCGGAGGGATCAGCGGAAATATCATCCTCTTGCATAACATTCCAAGGGGGACGGTGATAGTTCACAGCCCGGTCTTCAGTGTAGGTGCGGTAGTAGAACTCCAATTCAGACTCTTCAGGCTGAATAGGAGGCCCTTTAAAACACGCACCCCTAGAAGCGGAACCGGAAGCCTTCTCGGCAGTAGGAGATTTTTTCTTTTCAGCATCAGAAAACTTCAGGTTCAGATCATCAGTATCTTGCGGGGAGATCAGATTATCATGGGAATCCACCGTATCAAAGATCTGAGCCGCAGTTTTCTTTCTAGTATCCTCTGCCCGCATAGAAGGCTCATTCACCACTTCCATCGAAGGGCTTCTGGTAAAATCTTTATGAACCCCCGCATCCGCAGTCGTGTCATGCGGGGGGGAATGAGGAGCATCAAACAAATAGAACCCTTCATCATGCGGTTCTGCAGACAAAGCAACAATAACCATCAAATATAAGCTACAATAACAAAACACTTGTAAAGGTTATGAATCACTTACAAGACGTAACCGCATGCTTCACCTGA
This sequence comes from Helianthus tuberosus, assembly GCA_030545235.1. Lineage (NCBI taxonomy): Eukaryota > Viridiplantae > Streptophyta > Magnoliopsida > Asterales > Asteraceae > Helianthus > Helianthus tuberosus. The sequence goes on from CM060353.1 coordinate 33,773,034, forward strand.
GAAACGGCAGTTGTCCGTTTGGTCTGTATCCTCGGACGCTTCTTCTCACCGGCACCAGCAGCTTTATCATCTATCTTTCTCTTCTTCTTCTCATCAACAGGTTTGGAACCCGCAGAGGATCCACCTACCGCCGCACCACCACCTGGAACACCCAAACCCTCAAGGGTGTCAGATACTACCACGTAATCGGTATATCTGCGGAAACGAGAACGAGAGATACCTGCCGCCTGCGGCACCAAAGGAGGAACAACAGCAGCCTCAGGTTTTTTCTTGTCGCGACCCAGCACAGCTTTCTCCACATGCTTCTTCTCCGCATGCTTCTTGGGGGCACCTTTCACCTCAAATTCTCCCAAGGACCCAAGAGTACCTGCGTTTAAATCATCAAACAAACAAATCAGCAAGATGAACTTCTTTACAAGGCAAGTAAGAAGATTATGGATTATACCTTTGCCTTGTGGCAGGGGTGCATTTAGCACCTCGCGTTTAGGAACGCGAAAGTTGTCGACAATGGTCAAGTTAAAACCTTCACCTTCCGCACACGGAAGTAACTCAACCTTGCCCAAGAAAGTCGGATAAAATATCCTCCATAGGGCAGCGTCCTCTGATAGTACACTTACAAAATCAGTAGCAAACAAGGAAGTAAGGAAACCGCACAAAAGTAAAAATGCTTACCACCACTCTTCTCCCGCGCAACGGGGCCTTGACTTCCTATCAGGCCTGGTCAACATCATCCGCAGCACCCACAACTGCGAGTTGTCCAGCTTTTTGAACTCGATGGTTTTCAGCCTGGGGAACCACACAACCGTCTCCGCACTAGGAAGAGCAATATCTTCCACAAGGATGGTATCATTCACATTCCGCAAGGTCATGTTAGCAACAACCGCGACAGCCTTAATGTAGAAGAACTTGGTCTTCCACTTTGTAGTACCCTTCGGAGGGGTCATCAGCTTGGGGCTCCCATACCGTTGGCCAAAAGAAAAGAACCCGGTGTTCACCGTCAACTGGTAGAACCACTGGAAATTTTCAACGGTAATCTCCAAACCAAGAGCACGAAAAGTGTACTAAAAATGCCTAATTTGAATCATCTCGAACGGGCTCAATTAGGAGATATGAATTTTGTAATACTCCAACACTTCGGCAACAAACACCGTCAACGGCAGTCGGAGGTTACCATCGTAAAAGAATTCGGCCCACATGGTGACATAACCGGCCGGAGCATCGGCACCGGTGTCACCTTCCTGTGGGAATATAAACCTTTACTCCTTGGGCATCTGAATGCTGGTCATCAGGTTGTCAAACTGACCCTTCGACCACTTCAGCACTGGTAGGCCCCCGCCGGGGGCACTACTACCTTCTTCATCTTCTTCCGCCACCGCCGGCGATGAGCGATCAGGGTTTTCACCCTCAGCATTGTGTGGATTGGATGGTTCAGCCATCAGGGAATGTAAAGAAGAAGACAGCAGAATGAGTTCACAAGAAACTCAGAAATCTCACCGGAATTTCAGACAAGATTATCGGAGAAGACGAAGGAAGCACTCTTTCTTTCACCGGAGAATTTTGAAATTTCGAACAAGTGAGAGGAAACCACAAATGGTTTCCCCTTATATACGCATCGCAATTAATGTGATGCAGTAACCGACTCATCATGTTCTAAAAGGGTGAATTATGCGAGGCCACGTGTTCAGCGACGTTTTCGTTGACAGTTACCACGCGCGAGTGGCCACCCACGCGCCTGACAAAAAGAGACTTTTACACTCCCTGCTACAGTGCACTTATTACCTCGGGCAGTGCAAACGTCCTTTCATTTCAGCACATGCCAGGAAATCCTACCAACTTTCACCAACTCACACGTGCGTTCAGCCACGTATGCAGCACAAAAGCGACAACAATATCCAAACATAAACGGCATGCGGTTCCTCTGGTTTACCGCACCATAACCCATACCGCATGTCCTTTTTTACATACCCCTCAAAAAAGGCAAAAATAAATATCTCTACATTATGTAAAGGGGTATAACCAATATCCGCACATACCTACGAGCACACGTGGAATATGCGGAGATGACACACACGAGCCCGTACAGGTGTGTCAGATACTCAGAACCAGCATGGTTCTTTGGACTGCGAAAACCGCTTCTCAGGATGCGGTAAACCGCGTTCCATGCAAGCTTCTTCAGGTTTCAAATCCCTCGTGTCCGGTTCACAACCACAGAGGGGACGCAAACAGCTTCTCCTTAAGATAAAGGACAAGTATGTTGAGAAACCGCACATCAGCAACCCTGACTCCTGATCCTTCAAGAGCCACGTCCAAGCTTCAAGCTCTCTAGAAGCGAGTTCTTTGCTGCAAACCGCAGACACTCATGAGTAGCTACGGCGAACTACAAATACGCAAACGGTAGCTACGGAAGAGCCACGACTAAACTACCACGCAGTTGATCAAAGCTACTTCCAGATAAACTGCTTTCCAACTAAGCGTGAAGGAAAGTGGTTACAGAACGAATGCGGATGAGTTTCACCCAGATTCCCAACTATCTAAGGTGATCTCCTTCGGCAACACTACTTAACGGAAAACTACTTTCCACCAAAGCATGAAGGAAAGTAGCTAAGGAACAGCGGTAACAAGTCTGCTTATGACTGTTTGCCCACCTATGGACCGCATAGAATAAACAATGGTGGGCACTACCATGCCTATGACCATGTTTATTTGCCCATAGTCCAGATTCACATTGTTCGACCAAACACGGCCAACAATGACGCAAGTACCCCACGTAGCTCGACCACACATGGCCAACAATGTGCAGCAACGAGGTAAGCGCAAAGGACGTGCGGTTACTTGAGAGCTAAGCCGCAAAAGAAGTGCGGTTACTTGAGAGTTAAACTGGAAGAACACGAACACCCCACAAAGCAGGGATCATCGTTGAATGTCCAGTTTATGAACATAGAGCTTGAGCAAAGCACTTACAGCATTACCTAAGCTGACGCAGAGGTTACAACTAGAGTTGCGGTAACGGATACCTTCCGTCACCATCTCAAAGGTTGGTTCGAACCCTGCTAACATCTTCAGTCACCGTTTCAAAGGTTGGTTCGAAACACCAATAGGTGGCTGAAAGGTAGACCATATTACCGGATCAAATCCTTGGCTGAGAATTCCGCATCAGACGGAACTTGCTCACCGGTACGGAAGAGACGTCACCAGACCCGCAACTTGATTTACTGAAAGTAGGAGCCATCTGCATGGCCCATATTATACCTTCTAGACACCATAGTCCAGTATCCCTCCCACATGCAACTTGCATAAGGAAGGAACACTAGACTGGGGGGACTTGAAGGGGTATGGTCCAAGATCTCGCGTCAGCACGACCGCGAGTGACCATTACCCTTATCAAAAACGCCCACCAGCAAGAACTTATATGTGTCCGTGCGGGCACGCGCGAACACAGCGGTTGAAACCAATCTGTCCATTGATGAGAAAACTTACCTTAAGTACGAGAACGAATGTTACGCATAGCGATGCGGCCTGGCGCCGCATTCTATGAACATTTTCGTCACGACAAGGGATCTGGACAACAGTAACGGTCACCAAGCGGCGATGCGGCACGGCACCGCATCCCGTATCCATATTGGCCAGAACAAGAACGCGGGAATAACATCAGTTACCGCAAGCAGCGATGCGGTCCGGCACCGCATCCTGCCCACAAGGCAAGTGGGTCTGACACCACAGTGCAAGTGGCACTGAGAACAGTCGCTTGTCAGCCCACATGTATGCAACAGCCTGACACCACAGCAGGACGTGGCATCACCACCGTAATCGACAGGCCTGACACACCTACAGGAGGCTGTGCGATGTCAGACTAGCTACTCAACTACCCTCCTTCACTCCTCGGCTATAAATACCCATCCCAAACCAGGTTTGAGGTATCTCTTCACAACTCTCTCAGTACTACTACTATCACACTTTGCTTCCCAAGCAAATTACTGATTCTCACGCCGGAGAGTGGTAACAAGGAGCACCCCCCACCCCATTCTCCTTGTTACGAGTCACGGTTTGTTTCCTTGTGCAGGAGATCAACCAGCAGACGATCCATCCAGCGATCCTCGGAAAGAAGGGATTAACCCTACTTGACGAGACCAGTGTGTTAACCACCTCGGTTAACCATTGTTTCATCAGTCATGGTTCATTTTAATACCACTACAATAAAAATAAACCCAAACTAATGTATTTTCTCTTAAGCTAGGATTTGCCCGTAGACCTTTGCTTTATGCTATGTGCTCCGAATGGCATCCAAATTGCATATTTTTTAAAAGGCAGCCATAATTCAAGTGCACTTTTGTTAATAAAAGAAAGTTACTCCAGAAAATACATTTTTGATCAAATCTGAGCACATACATACAAGGATTTAATAAGTGTAAAAAAAAACTTGGTTAAAGCTATAAAATAGAACAATCATACCCCACCAACTTAAACTAAAAAAACTCAAATTGTTAATACACGGTTTAGACTTAAAACTTCTCACACCCCAACCGATGGCGGAAACATCGGGGCGTGACACTGAGCGAAACAGATTGTCCAAGAGAATCTATAACAACTATTAATGACAATATATTTAACGTTAATGGCCCATACCACTAACATATAAAGTAAAAACAATCATTACAGAAAGCGTGTCTCAAAAACAAATAAACTGTTCCGACAACTCAGATTTCTTATTTGGTGGGTTTCTAGACCTCCTACTTGATTCATTACAACAAACATAACATCCTATCAACCTGTCACATACGTTAAAAATAAAGTCAATACATAAAATGTAAAGGTGAGTACACAAGTTTGAGTAGCATATAGTATGGCGAAAGCGTTTACGCATAACCAGCATGTAACACGTAGAAATGTGAATAAAGTAAGCTATCGACAATGACGCATGCAATCGACATGACTGTGAGTTGTAGAATGCGCAACACATTTTCACCACTGTGAACATGTGAAGTAGGGCCCTTAACAACCCCTGAACAAACAGGTGCTGAGTCCAAACTATAGTACTATCGTTGCTAAGGTGTCAGGCAAACAATCATTGTGTAAACATAACATACAAGCATTCATCGAGTCACGTATAACATGCGAGAACGTTTAGCGTTTACAAAAGAGTTGAGTATTGTGTGTGTTGTGTATATAAAGAGTTGAGTATTGTGTGCGTTGTGTGTTGATATAAGAAACGTATGTAACACCTAAAAATGCGTTAAGCGAAAAAGGGTTCGAGTATACTCACAGTTCGTGTTTAACAAATAAACACAGACTTGAATTGGATTGAAGGGAGAGCGTTGGAGTTAGCCTGGGCATAGAACAGTAGCGTAAGCGTTGAACGGTGCGTAACAAAGTGTCAAATGGTGAGTCAAACGGGTGAATACCCATTCGATCGGATGGTCATCCGAGCGGATGACCATTCGAACGGATGGCCATTCGAATGTGATGTGGGTGTTTGTAAATCGTTTCAAAACTTTTGAAGTTTTCGTTGTAGTATTTAAACAAGTCATCCGGCCGAATGGTCATCTGGACGGATGGCCATTCGATCGGATGGCTATTCGATCGAGAGTTTGGTAGTTTGAAGTTTTGGTCAAATCGTTTTGAACAAAGGGATAGTATAAAGGACAATTCACCTAGTCGAACGGTCATTCGATCGGATGGCCACTCGAGCAGGTGATTTTTTGGTTTGAAATTTTATAAAATTTTCTAAGTTAAAAGTTTTGAAGTTTAACGGAGACGGCGTGACGACGTGTCAAACAACGGGAAACCACGCCAAGTCCAACTCAGTCGATCGGATGAGAATCACCCCATTCGATCAAACTAACTGTCCTTGTAATCAGTCGTCTCTCCGGTGGAAATCCGTTTTCAAGCCGGCTCTTAACTAGAGAATGAGTAGAGAGTCTGAATGAGTCCAGATTCCATCGGTTTTGAGTAGAATGTTGAAGAAAGTTTGAAGAAAAGTAGAAAATAGTTTGAAAATGTTGTGATTAATGTTAAAATGTGTGAAAATCCTTTAGATCTGAACAAATCTTGATGAGATGATGTCACACAACAGTTTGCTTACGCAACCGAGTGAGAATCACCTTCAAGGAGTCCAAATCAGGTGATTTCAAGATGAAAACAAGTGATTTTGATGGAGAAGATGATGGAGAAGTTTGTAGTGATGATGGAAGTACAAGATTTAGGGAGAAATACTTACGAGATAGCCTTGAATCGAGAGAAAAATGCTTGAAAGTGAGTTGGGAGCGTCTGGTCGAATGGAGCTGTCACATCAGTGAACAGTGGTATACGGGCGGGTATTTATAGTGTGGGAGAGAGTGTAAGGCGGTGCACGCGAGGGTCGAATGGATGTCCGGTCGGATGGTCATCCGGACGGATGTCCATTCGATCGAATGGTCATTCGACCAGTCGAGTTGTGCGAGTTAGTTTTCCAACCTTCTTTTCGTGCCTTAAGCGTTGCGTTGCGTTAACCACATAGCATTAAGACAAGTAATCACACAAGTAACACATATAATACAAGTAAAGCATAAAGTAAGTCTGCGTTTCGAGTTGCGTTGCGATAGCGTCGTGATATAAACATGTGATGCGATAATGCGATAAAATGCGTATAAATAGTATGCGTTGTAGATAGCGTTTAGATGTGATAACTGCATTTTGAAATAAGCATTGTGAATGCGTTGTAAAACATAGTTTAAAATAGTTAACCTGTGGCGATAATCGATATCTAGAGAGTACAAGTCAATTAAGCAAACAATGGTAGATCTACGTAATGACCCGGAAAGTCGGGTTGTTACACAACTGACTTGTGTTCATTAAAAAAATGTTGAATACGCAACTGTGTTTGATTTTTTTTCCTTTGACGTTCTTATATAAATCTCGTCGAAAACAGAGTTGTATTAAAAACAAAGCAACTTTTTTTGGTATTCTAACGAACATACCCGATTCCGACCGAACAACATTGGTAAGCATTATCATACCGGATAACAATATATATGGCTATTGCAAAGTAAATTACAATTTTCGATCAATGTAAAATACATCTTGATGTCCCTTTAGACATACCACGACTTTATATTTTAGGTTTTCTCTTTCGACTAATATAATAAGTGTCGTATAGTAACAAACCAAATCGATACAGACCGAAATTCCACCAGTTACTCTTAAAATTTACTTGTTCCCAATCTTTGACCCACCCATCACGGACAAACAAAATCCATAGGAAAAGATTTCTGATTCTTCATGAGAACAAACTACATATAACAAATCGGTTACGAATCACGTTTGTTGAGTATCTCCGTGAATCAGATCTCGTTCGTAACAAAACCGTAAATTCAGTTAGGGTTTCAAGATCTACACCGGCAACCACCACCACCACCACCACCATGAGAGTGCCACCACAACCGTCATCTCCGTCCACATTGCCGGCAAAAGATGCCGAATCAATCTTCCGTACAAAACCTATCTCCGAGATCCGAAACATCGAATCCGCAACCCGAAAACAGATCCAGGATAAGAGCGAAGAGCTCCGGCAGCTCATCGGCAATCGCTACCGTGATCTCATCGATTCCGCCGATTCAATCGTCAACATGACGTCATCCTGCCGCTCAATTTCGCACAATATATCTTCAATTCACGACGGTATTCTTCATTCTCTTACATCTACAAATGTTAGCCCTAATTCTGCATCGTTAAATCCAGTTAGGGCTCGTAGTTATGGTATTGCGTGTCGTGTTAAGTATATTGTTGATACTCCTGAGAATATTTGGGGATGTTTGGATGAATCGATGTTTGTCGATGCAGCGGCACGTTATATGCGTGCGAAATTAGTTTATAACGGTTTAACGAGTGATGCAAGTAATAAGAGTTTGCTGTTGAAGTTTCCTTTGTTACAGCATCAATGGCAGATTGTTGAGAGTTTCAAATCTCAAATCTCGCAGCGTAGTCGAGAGAGGTTGTTGGATCAAGCGGTAGGGCTTGAGATCTCGGCGTATGCTGATGCTCTTGCTGCTGTTGCGGTTGTGGATGAACTTGATCCAGCGCAGGTTTTGAAACTGTTGCTTGATGCGAGACGGTCGTGTGTTTCGCAGAAGTTAGGTAGTTGTAAGGTTGCTAGTGAGGATGTGATAATGGTGTTTTGTGAAGTGTTGAAGGTGATTCAGGTTAGTGTAGCGCATGTAGGGGAGTTGTTTTTGCAGGTGCTAAGTGATATGCCTTTGTTTTATAGGACGGTATTGGATTCACCCCCTGTGTCTCAGTTGTTTGGTGGGATACCGAATCCAGATGAGGAAGTGAGATTGTGGAAGTCGTTTAGGGAGAAACTGGAGTCGTTAATGGTAATGCTGGATCGAGAGTTTATCGCTAAAGCTTGTTTGGATTTCTTGAGGAGTTGCGGGAAAGAGATAGTCAACAAAGTCAACGGGCGGTACTTAATTGACGCTGTTGATAGTGGTCAACAGCTTGCTGCAGCTGAGAAGTTGATTAGGGAAACTATGGAAGGAAAAGATGTGTTGGGAGGGAGTCTGGAGTGGCTAAAGACCGTTTTCGGTTCTGAAATTGAAATGCCGTGGAGTAGAACTCGTGAGCTTGTTTTAGGAAATGATGATGATCTTTGGGATGAAATTTTCGAGCAGGCTTTTGCAAACCGAATGAAAGCGATAATCCGCTCCGGGTTTGATGAATTGAATAATATAGTCAACGTAAAGGAGTCGATTCTCGCCACTGATAAGGGTCATGGTGACAAAGTTGACTTCCAAGATTTCTTGAATCGATCTCCGTTGGGTGGTGGAGTTTGGTTCATGGAGCCCACCACGAAAAAGTCTTTCGTAGTGACTAGCCCTAAGGTATCTCCGAATGGTAATGATTTCCAAAGCTGTTTAAACGCTTATTTTGGTGATGAAGTTGGCCGAATTAGAATGGCAGTGGACAACCACTGCAAGAATGTACTTGAAGACTTGTTAACCTTCTTAGAATCTCCAAAAGCCTCTTTAAGATTAAAGGAACTAGCACCATATTTACAAAACAAATGTTTCGAAAGCATGTCAACCATACTTACAGAGCTCAAGAACGAGTTGGAATCCTTGTATTCTGCATTGGGTGATTCTTCATCATCATCTCCAGCTATAGTTGTTGAGAGGTCACTATTTATTGGAAGACTCTTGTTTGCATTCCAAAAGTACTCTAGAAACATTCCTGTTATTCTTGGTTCTCCCAGATTATGGTTGAATGAATCGATGTTAGCAGTTTCCGGTAAGGTATCACCACTTTTGACGTACTCTAGTGGAACGTTTGATTCCTTTCCTTCTGAAAACCATGGCAAGAAAATGCTTACTTCACCTAGAAGACAATCTTCACTTGCTGCTTCAGCATTATTTGGAGTTGATGATAGTTCGAGCCCACAACTTGGTGAATTTAGAAAAACAACACAAGATCTTTGTATTAAAGCTCATAACTTGTGGATAACTTGGGTTTCGGATGAACTTTCCGCCATCCTCTCACACTGTCTCAGAAACGATGAAAGTTTATCAGCAACCGCTCCCTTGAGAGTAAGCATTGCATTAACATTTTATAATTTTGTTTTAGTTTATAAAATCTAATATACTTTTTGTATTCTGAACAGGGGTGGGAAGATACAATAGTTAAACAAGAGGATTCTGCTGAACATCCATCAGAGATGAAAATCTCACTTCCGTCCATGCCTTCTATATATATCACATCGTATTTATATCAAGCTTGTGAAGAAATTCACAGAGTTGGGGGTCATGTACTTGACAAACCAATTCTGCAAAATTTTGCTTCAAGATTATTAGAAAAGGTATTTCTATTTTCTAAGAATTTAATATTTGTTGTTTTAACCTTTAATGACGCTATGTGATTGTGTTTCTGGATTAAGTTTAAGGTGGCAAATTCAACCCATTTACTTATGAATGGATTGATTCCGGTAATGTTTAATCTCAAAAGGGTAAAATGATATATGTTTTTTTCTATAGCAACTTAAAAGAAAATGGATCACATGGTTCGGAAAGTATGTATTAATGCATAAATTCTCCTAAGTTGCTTTTTTAATATTAAATTGTTTTTTAATTAATGTAAATTTTGTAATTATATTTGGTAGAGTAAAATGCCAAAATCGTCCCTGAAGATTAGGCACTTTTGCCTGTTACATCCAAAATAAGAAATTTTTTAACTGGATCCCTGAGGTTTCATTTTTGTTGCCATTTCCATCCAAATCACTAACTCAGTTAAAATGCATCGTTAACTCACGGACGATTTTGGTAAAACAGAAAATTTAAATAATAAGTGTGTGTGTGTGTATATATATGTAAATTTTGTAATTATATTTGGTAGAGTAAAATGCCAAAATCGTCCCTGAAGTTTGGGCACTTTTGCCAAATAAGAAATTTTTTAACTGGACCCCTGAGGTTTCATTTTTGTTGCCATTTCTATCCAAATCACTAACTCAGTTAAAATGCATCGTTAACTCACGGACGATTTTGGTAAAACAGAAAATTAAAAAAATAAGTGTGTGTAGAGTGTATATATATATAGTGAAAGTGTAAAATACAATATTGCTTAATGTACGAGCGTACACTGTGAAATTACGCATATTGAAAACATAATTACGCATGTTGAAAGAATGAAGATGATTCCGAGTTTGTGAAGTAGATTCCGAGTTTATGTTGAAAGATTGAAGATGATTCCGAATTTGTGAAGTAGATGTTCCGAGTTTATGTTTTGTGTCAACATGCGTGATTATGGAAGTGTTCCAAGTTTACGTTTTGTGTCAACATGCGTGATTAGGGTTTTGAGTTTTATAACGTGTGTAATTTCATATTGTACGCTCATACATTAAGGAATATTGTACGTTAACCTCCCCCTATATATATAAATGTGTGTATATGTATATATATGATATATGATATTTATAATTATTTTTATTGTTTTTTATTTAATAATAAAAAATAAAATTTGAAAAATTAAAAAACAAAAGAATAAATGGGTAAATTGCCCAAATCGCCCCTGAGTTAACTATACATTTTGAATGAGTTAGTGATTTGGATGGATATGGCAACAAAAATGAAACCTCAGGGGTCTGGTTACAAAAAAAAAAAGTTTTAATTTGGATGTAACAGGCAAAAATGCCCAAACCTCAGGGAAGATTTTGGCATTTTTCTCTATCTGGTATTTACAAAAAAAAGTAAATTATTGTCCGACATACCAAAAAATACCCCCGCTTCATCCCGTTACACAACCTGCCCACCTCTATTAACCCTGAGATAATTATATTCTTCTTGTATGGTGATGTAGGTAATTGATATTTATGTGGATTTCCTCTTGAATGATGAGGCTAGTTCAAACAGTGTGTCTGAAAAAGGAGTGCTGCAAGTCTTATTGGATCTAAGGTTTGCTGCTGACATTCTATCTGGTGGTGATTTAAGTGGGAATGAAGAAATATCAAAAATATCAAAAACATCAAAGACAAAAACGGTTTATAGACGTAAACAAGATTTGCAACAAGCAAAATCAGTCATGAATGATCGCCTTGATGGGTTGATGAATCGCCTCTCGCAGAAGCTAGACCCTATAGACTGGCTCACGTAAGCTTTCAGGTACCTTTTCTTGGATAAATATAGTAGTTGTTTATAACGATTTTTTTGTGTGTAGTTACGAGCCGTACCTGTTGGAGAACGAGAAACAGTCTTACTTGCGCCATGCTGTACTATTTGGTTTCTTTGTGCAGCTTCGCCGGCTGTACACAGATACTATGCAAAAATTGCCTACACATTCTGAATCAAATATAATGAGATGCTCTACCGTTCCTCGTTTTAAATACCTTCCCATCAGGTTCATCTTATATTTCATATTCATAGTATTTAATATTTTAGTTTCTAATTTTTTGTAACAGTATTTCTAATTCGTGTATTAAACTTGAATTCTGGTGTGCAGTGCTCCTGTATTATCTGCAAAGGGGACAAATATTAAGTCCCCTACATCAACATCTATAAATGATATTTCTTCAAGGAATCCTTGGAGAAATTATACCCAAGAGGAGCTCCAACGCAATATTGATATGGATGATAATACAAATTCGGGGGTCGCAACGCCTTTCTTGAAATCTTTTATGCAGGTTAAATCTCATTTAAATTTAGGGTGGAGGGTGTCGTCTCAATTTTCCCCGTTTTCCCTGTGTGACATATCAGGGCCACATCAGCTTTCCCCAGATTTCCCCAAAACCAACTTATTTTAATTGAATTTGAACTTTAAAACAATTTATATGTACATGTTTTGAATATAAATTAAAACAACAGATATATAAACAAAAAATATATTTAAATGTTTTAAATATAAATTCAAATAAAATACATACACACATACCATGCTTCCTTCTTCTTCAACCTGCAAAAACAAAACACACACATGAAATACATACACGCACACATAAACCTGGAAAAAAAACACTTCTCACCGTCGATCGGTGCCAAGTCCCCATTCACCGGTTAAAAAAGTCACCGGGTCCGGGGCCGGTGTTCCCGGACGGTGCCGGGCTTCACCAGCCCTTCCCCGACCCCCACACTGTCCGCCCTTATGCTCTGCTTTCTTTTAAGTTTCATGGGAAACTGAAATATTAGCTTCAAATTTCACTCATTAAGTACAATAGCATTTATGTACACTCTTTTCTCGTATTAATATGCTTGATCGACGTTGAAAAATGATGGTTTGTTGAAATATCAGGTTGGCAGTAGGTTTGGGGAGAGCACACTGAAACTAGGATCCATGCTAACAGAAGGACAAGTGGGCAGGTTTGGTGACATTTTACCTGCTCAAGCAGCTGGTCTTCTTTCCCAATTTACAGCCACAAGATCAGATTACTAGTTTCATTCATCCCACCTTAAACACACCGTTTATATATGATTTTGATGTCAAGAAATGGTTACTTGGGTGCCAAGTTAACGCCAATGGATCGGGCCCCATGATACCCCTACATCTACAAGTTTGCAGTTTTCGGAGAAACTTGTGGAGACCATATCAAGTTTTTGTGTTTGTGAATGTAAGTTTGGGATCATTATGTGTGAATGAGGCGAATAGGGACCGCTATAGGGAGAGGGAGGTATGTAGACCGGTGGGTTGTTGCTGTTGTTGAGATTTGTATACCATATACGGGTTTTATAGTAATATTTTCATTTCATTGTTTGACTTGTCTTAAAACCTATTTTGTGACATGTATTTAGTCTATTTCGACTTAAATATCATTGGTGCAACAAATTAAAAAAAACGATGATCATTAGTATAATATCTTTAAAAAGATCAAATTGGACTTATGTGTGTAGTTTACTTCTAGTTTTATTTTGTGATGCTATTTCTTACACCCTAAATGCCAACAAGTTTAACAAGTGCTTGCCCTTTGGTTGGTTTTGCATCATGCCTCTTAATATGAACAAAATACATTAAAAACCTATATTTCCGTTCACGTTGCTTTCCATCTCATGAACAACACCTCTCTCGTTCTGTCAGTTTGAATCAATCTCACGTGTCTTGTTCTCACCAAGCCAATATGCTCGTTCGTTTCTACAAGTTTAGCATGTGTTAAATCTTTCAATTCAGGAATGTTTCTAGCTGTTTTATCTATGAGTTTGCAGGTGTGATGTATGTGTTCTTTTGTGACGTTGAACCTATATGTCCAAGACATAGCATATGACAACATTGCCGTTACATATGATCTCAAAGAGTCGCAACATTGCCATAATACTAGTACTAAAAGACTTGTTTTGTTCTACACCTTTGTTCCCAGTATAGAATTTATGAGGTGTTAGAGTGATGTAGCGTGTGAACGGTAACGAAGAATTGATCTCGTTGATTCTGAGAATACCCGTGACAATCTTCCCCAAACCACCCAAATTCGTCTCAAAGGGTCGAGAATTTGAAATGAAAGGATATTCTTATTGCAAAATTGATGAATAACCTATCCATATTACATGACAAGTACTTAAATAAAGACAGAAATTCAAAACGGGTCATAAAAGGGCCATAGGCCAAACACAAGCCTAAAAACAAAGTGCATAAAACATGAAGAAAAACATAAAAGTGCTCGTAACTTCCACTAGAATGCATTTTTTAGACCGAAACTTGGGCAGTCACAGCATGTTCATCGTTTCAAGCTTCGATTTGACTGGTAGAACCCCTAAAACCGAGACCCGTAGTCACAGTTATGGACATTTTCGTGTATCACCCTTGATAGCTCGATCATGGGCCTCCAGAAATGTCATGAGTCACACTAGGTAACGTAAAGAAAGAAGTTAAAAGTTCAAAAGTGAAAGTTGTGAGAAAGTGGGGATCTTTTTTGTAAAATTACTCTTAAAACAAGGGGCCATGTAACTTTTTCAGCTTTATTACTCATTGGCTCATTGCAGCCACTTCACCGACGATCTTCTTCTTCAACGGCCACAAACTTCCGGCGACAATACACGGAGAGGTGAATTCGACGGTGAGTTTTACAGTCTGAAAATCATCTTATTTTAATTCATTTGTTACTTTCTGCTACAATTATGAACCGTATGATACGATCAAATGGAATATTCTATAGACCTTCCTTAGGGTTTGATACAGTTACATACGTCTAACACGTCTTTGATAATCCTTTTGTTGATTTGAATTTGATTATTGTATGGTGTTATAATACTTTTTCAATCTGATTATTGATGTATTATCATATAAAGATTTAAATTTAAATTCATTAGTTAAACTCATCAACATTGGCACAACAAGTCATATATATAATCAATCAAGATCTTGGTAAGGATTATGTGTCCGATTCGATAAAGGATACGAAGCTAATCGAAAGATTAATAGACTCATTGTTGGGACAGCTATATAGAACTTAGAAGCAAGTGTTTGAGAAAGTGGTACATCTTAAAATCGCATAACATTCACTACGATCGAGTCTCTTTATATAACTTTCATTGATATAAAGTACAGAAGGCCACTATACTTGTTTACTAGACTGCTAAATTGATATAGAGTCAGAATTGATTCATCATTTTGTTCCAAATGCGTGTGTGAATGTCTATCTTGTCGAAAGCGTACAAGGCGCAGAACCACAGCCCGGCGCAGCTTTTGCGTTGTGTGGCTTGTGTCTTTTCAGGCGAGCCACAACTTCAGGCCAAATAATAAAAATATCATCCGAAACCCCTAAATAAGCCTGGAATCAACTAAATTAGCATGAAGTCATCCTAAAAAAAGTATAAACTAGCTCTAAACAAGCCTAAAGCATGTCTAAAACTCCTAAAAGTGGTATTGTATACTATGCGCCTAGCTTAAAAAAGACCTCACTTTTTGCGCGTTTGACAATTATTTATTATGTATTTATGTGTGAACCAACACAAGGTACTCGTTGTTCATGCGTATTTTGGTAATATACTTCAATGTCTAAGAATAATGACTGTTCAATAAGATATATTGTTGCCATCATAATGATTTTTTACTTTTGCAAATTTACGTATATGCTGCTTAGAAGGAAAATGTTAGTAGGATGCGTTTTAAGTAGTAGTAGCCAATCAGCATGTTGCTTTAAATATTAATGTCTAAATATTAATAACATTAATAACAATGTTGGATAGTAGTAGCCAAGCAGCAAGTTGCTTTAAATTTCACTGGAGGTGTATGGTATTCAACTACCGAATATCAAGATAGGCAAAATGGCTTACCACTTATTGTGAATTATGATTTGTTATATTATGTTATTATGAATTATCTACATCTGAAGTAGAGCATGCTATTCTGAAGTCGTATATATTTTCTTATTGGTGTTTAGAATCCTGAAAAAGGAACAAACGTATATCATCTCGAAGAAGAGATGGGGGATTCAGATCCTATAAGTTCTTTGAGATGCAGGCACTGTGCAGGTCCTCTCACCAAGGAGATGGTAACTTCTTTGAATAATTTCAGCTTACTTTTTTACGTATAAACTATTTTCAAAAGTTGGCTCAATTGGTTTTTGTACCATTTGAGGTCGGAAATGATTTGTTACACGGCAGTTATTCCAGAATTTAGGCAGTTTGGAATTCATATCGTAAAAGGAATCACCTTGATTGTTTATCAAGTAGTAGAAATATCACACGATATAATAAGAATTCTAATTATATTGTTGAAAGGCATAAATACTATGGTTTTTGCTTGTCGTGTTTTCGTCTGTTTGTGTGTGCATTACAATGTGTTTCTGATTAATGGCAGGAAACCAGTGCTTGGACAGTTGGACCTCTTATTAGAGATAGCTTTTCTATGGTAACTGTTTTTCTCTCTTCCGCTTCCCTTCAAAAGAAACGAACAAAACGATCTTCTTTTATGTTAGAATATACATATCACGTTTTCTTATTTCTATCTCTCTTGCTCGCAATTCAGATTGGTTCTGCTGTTGGTGGGGTGTCAAGTGCATTCTACGGATTCAATTTAGGTATGTGCACTAGTATTAAACAGTCCTGTTCTGCCTGGACATTACAATTGAAATTCGAGGAGGTACATTTTTGGTAGATTAAACTTTATTTTTTATCGTTTTTTTTTTGTTGTAGTGATGCCGGTTGTTCAAAGGCGTGTGAGAGGACCCATGTGGTTGCATTTTCTTATTGGTGTAAGTTTCTTAATTCTTACGACAGCTTGGTTTATATTATCCAGTTAATTTTTGTGTAAGTCTAAAGTGTATGAGCTTGTAACATCTATCTTTTAAGTACAAAATACATTCCCTATAATTAGAAGTGGTAAAATGGGTGGGTTGGACATATTGGGTAATGAGACAAAATGGGTAAATCTTGTCTGGATAACGGGTGAGGTTGGGTTGACCCAAAACACTTTTTGTTCAATTTTGTTTATAACTAATATATGGCTTAAATATTTGCAATCATATTGTGACAATAATAATTATTTTTTCTTTTAATAAGCGAGTTTCAAAATTGTATCCATGAGATACACTTTTGGGGATCTTTCTGTTTGCCTTTTAGCCAAAAAAAGATATTTACGCCTTTACAATGCCCATTAGACCCATCAGAAGAGAAAACGTGACCCAAACATAGTTGTCAGTAGCGAATAGCGGACCATAGCGACAAGCTACCTATATGCTACGTAGTGATCGCGACGAAATAGCGCCCGCTATTTCATGTTCAGTGATAAAGGGGTAGAAAGATAAAAAATATAAAAACTATATTTAACACGCCAATTGTGTATAAAAGTGCTAAAAATACGTTAAAATAGCTAAAGTATGGTATCGCTAAATACTAATCATCTAAATAAAAAAATTAAAAAAATCAGCTATTTATCGCTACAGGGTCTGTAGCGACACTTCACCTATACGCTACGCTACGCTTTCGCTTTAGCGGGCGCTACGAGCGCTGTTGACAACTATGGACCCACATCAACCTATAGTAATTAATGGATATTGATTTCAATTATATATAACGAACAACACGTTAACAGAAAATGCCATCATCAGTGATTCTTAAGTTGATTAGTACATGGTTTTTAATATATATATAACTAGTAATAAGACCCGCGCGCGTTGCGGCGCTGGTAATTCGCAAATATCGAACGGATTAGTCCAAGTGTTATGTGATGTGTTAACCATATGAAAGCGCACGTTCTGACGTATCCGATTGAAGTCAATGTATCCTATAGTTGCATTGCGATTGGATTAAAGCGTAACGTAAATCGAATTTATATCGTACAATCATAACGTATTATACGCGACCCGACTAACTCGAATTTATATCGTCAAGCCAAAAACTCTCGAGGGGTCAAAGTGGCATTTACAAAGTTCATAAAAAGTTAAGTGGTTAAAAAGTGCATTTCCTAAACTTAAGGGCTAAGAAAGGGTAAAGATAAAATTTGATAAAGTTTTGGGTAAGAAGGAAACTATAACAAAGTTGGAGCTGAAAAGGAAACTACCACAAAGTTGGGGTGTCAAAAGCAAACTATTTGTAAAATGGAGTAGTAGTTTAGGGACTAAATTTGCCATTTTATGAAACATTGAAGATACCAAAGTCAAGGGGCTAAAATTGCAACATCGTGAAAGTATGGGGGATGGGGAGGCAAAGCCGGTGGGGGGTTCCACCGACTTTGTCTTTTGACGGGTGGAAACATATAGAAAGACAGAACACGATTCGTAAAACGCAGTGCATAAAAGACAATTACAAAAAAGTGTAAAACACAAAGGTAGACAAAAAGTGTAAAACACAATGCCCAAGACATTTAGTAAAACACAATGCATTGGCATTTGCAAAAGTAGGAGTTGTAGTCTAGGGGTTACAATTGCAATTTTTTCAAAGTTGGGCGTGTGTAAAAATGGAGTAATAGTACAAGGGGTAAAAAAGCTAATTCTAAAAAAGACAAAGTGTAAAAGTATATGGATGGTGGCGAAAATGTGTAAAAGATGAGGGGGTGTTGGTGGAAATGTAAAAGAAGAGGGTTGGTGCGTAACTATGTAAGAGCTAAGGGGGTGATGGTGGAAAACCTAAGTAGAAGGTTGGTGCTGGCAAAGTTTGAAAGATGAGGTTGTGGTTTTGAAAATTCAAAGTAAAAGGTTTAGGGACTAAATTTGCCATTTTATGAAATTTTAAAGGTTACAAAGTCAAGGGGCTAAAATTGCAATATTAGAAAAATAGGGGGGCAAGGAGGCAAAGCCGGTGGGAAACCCACCGACTTTGTCCTTTAAGATTTTATAGAATAGAATATATAAATAGTTTTATATTTTGTTCTTGATTCTTTTCACTGTTACTTTCTGGGCCAAAACCTTTTTAACTTTGCAAATCTTCTGTTAATGTTTATCTTCATTCTTCAATTAATTTCTTCGCAACTCTGATGCAGGCCCCACCTGTGATAGTTTTCTCATCAGCTTGTGCAGGATTGGCAGGTTAGTTCCTTAAGAGTGATAGATTTGCATAAGCCTTAGCACATCCTGACATTATTCTCTACAGCCCCGTTTTGTTACAACCACTGTTCTCAGAACCAGACCGGGAACTGCTTACATAACCGGTCTGGTTGAGCACTTTTAAACCGCTTCCATTTGGGCAGGATTGTTATGAAATCTACTGGTTTAAAGTTCTATTGTA
Organism: Helianthus tuberosus; assembly: GCA_030545235.1. Taxonomy (NCBI): domain Eukaryota; kingdom Viridiplantae; phylum Streptophyta; class Magnoliopsida; order Asterales; family Asteraceae; genus Helianthus; species Helianthus tuberosus. The sequence continues at coordinate 33,792,137 of CM060353.1, forward strand.
TTGGACTCAGTTATTAAATGAAATTTTGTAGGTGGTGCAATTCCAGCGCTTGCTCAACTCGCGTCGTCATCTTATCATGCCGCAGTCTCATCCCCCTCGTTATCTGTACCGCCACCTCAGGATGATGACATCAGCAAATCTCGAAGCTCCTCCACGCTGTAGTTATATGGCGTTATTCCCATGGGTACAAATACGATGCCATGTATGGCAGCAACTGTTACATGTACATGTTTTGGATTTCCGGGACTTAGTTTAAAGCACGGCACACATATATAGTAGGTGGGTACTGTTTCTAATGATTTGCATAATTGACAATACGAGGAACACAAAGATTTGGCCTGTCGGATATTTGGATGTGAGATGGAATCACATTCTATAGCTCAGTTTGCTTTAATTTGTTGCTTGTCACAATATGAGGTTTTGCATTTCCTGTATTTACTTTCCACATATAAACATAGTTTGGGCATTAATGTTAACACTAGGATGGAGTTCAATTGTCAAATATGATTTGAGTCGAGTCGTTTAAGTTAAAACTTAAAAGTCATGTCTAAAGTGATGGTAACATTGGATGTTTGCATGTTCGGATTTGTTTTAGATTGCTTGTTAACGAAGGTATAAATAAGCTTGACCTTAATGAGATTTCTTTTCAAAGCTTGGCTCGTGTATATTAAACAAAAATTATTATATTTACACAGAATAGGCTTGTTTAGGTTGGTAGGCGGTGGCATAGTCAAACTCAGTATGAAACTCGAGCTCAAGTTTGCTTACTAAACGAGCTTTAGTTTAGACTTGGGCTCGATTAAGTTAGGCTCGATAAAACCTTTTAACAAGCCGATCTTGAATAGTTCACTAAATGCTTGATTTGTTTAGACTTGGGCAGTTGGGCTCGATTAAGTGACAAAGTACATTTGTTAGACGTCGTCAGACTACGATTCATCGAGCTGCAGCGTGACGACTTGCATGAACTTATTATTAAGAACATTGAGCTCTTGAGTAAACTAGAACGGAAGGTAGAGGTGGAGATTGTGTGGTGTCTTCGTCACTAGACCTCTCTGCTGCAAAGAATATTACTTTTAGGCCGATGTTGCGTGGTTTCTTCATTGCTCGAGTTCATTGTGTTTGAAATGGAATGTGAAATTAGTAAATTGAAAGTGGGGGTTGAGATTGTGTTTGAAATGGAATGTGAAATTGCTAAACTGAAAGTTGGGGTAGATAGTGTTTGAAATGGAATGTGAAATTGCTAAACTGAAATTACTACAAGGCAAATTAGACTTAAACAATCTCAACTTTCTTAATTTGGCCGTCAATAATCCCAACTCAGTTATTTGCTGATAATAATCTGAACCGGTCAACTTTTGACCGATAATTGTCTGCGTTAAAAATAGCTTAACGGAGTTAAGTTTTTTCCCGAATTACAAATCGATATTTTAGGGCTTTTGATTAGAACGATGATGCAAGTTAATTGATGTAAAATTTACCTCGAAATACTGTCACAAACAGCGAAAACAGTGCTTCAATTCGGGTGTTTAAACTTCCAACTAATAAAAATCAAGTCGTTTGGAGCACCATTTCGATGTAAGTTTTACGTAAATCGACTCGTATCCTCGTTCTGCTCAAAATCCCTAAAACATCGGTTTGTAATTCGGAAAAAAAAAACTTAACTCTGTTAAGCTATTTTTAACGGTAGACTATTATTGGCCAAAAGTGGACCGGTTTGCATTATTATCGGTAAATAACTGAGTTGTGAATATTATAAGTCAAATTTAGAAAATTGAGATTATTTAAATCTAATTTGCTTAACTATAATCATAACCAAATCATCAATTAATCAAACAACATTAACCATAACCATCAATTGATTCAGTTTATTTCCGGGCTAATAAACGGGTTAACCTTTACTCACCCTAGTTGTTAAAATTTTAAAAACCAGGGGTGATATGTGAACATTTAAATAGTTATTTGTATCTCTATAAAAGGAGACCAAAACCCTAACCTTAGGGTTTAACACTACTTGATCTTATCTGAGCGGTACCGAAAGGAGTAACGGCGGCGGCGGCGGCGGCGGTTGACGGTCGTGACGGAGAAGTAAGGCGGATACAGCCACCCAATCACAGCATCTTCCGATGCCTGATGGTTGCAGGAGGCTCCGTTATTACTTCACCCGTTAGCCTCATCGCTATTCTCCGTCGTAACCCCCTCCGGTAACCGCGATGAAGACTGCCCGCTACCGGAGCCCTACATTCAATATTAATCCGGCGATGATGGCACCGCGGGCTTACCAATTATTATTATTATTATTATTATTTTTAACTTTTGGATTGTGATTAGGTTTTTTTTTTTTTTTTTTTTTTGCAGTTTTGGATGTAATTAACATGATAAGATTTGAAAGTTTAATTAGAATTTTATTTTTTAGGTTATATTTTTGGTGATTCTAAATTTTACCAGTATTTAAGTTTAATGCTATGATTTGAAGTTTAGTTTTTTTGTTACTGCATTAATAATTTAAATCTGTATAGGAAGCTTCTTTTAATGATTGCTTTGCAGTTGCATAATCTAGAGACATTTTTTTGGTTATTTTCCCTTGAAGTTGCAGGTGTTGCTGCTGGGATGATGAATTTAGGTCCATGATTTTGAAGGAAAGAGGAAGAGTTTGAAGTTCATATGAATTTATGGTTTATTTAGTTATGTTTATTGGTATTATTAGATAGGTTTGTCTGGTTGGTTTATGTTGTTTTAAGTAAAGTTTGAGTTGGTATGAAATTAGTATAAATAGATGGTTAATGTTATTGTATTTTTATTTGTGTGCTTTGGTTTATAATAATAAAAGAGACGGTGTTTGTTTATATCGCGTTTCTTGTTCGTTAAAGGGGCTGATTGTCCAACATAATTGTTTTCGCTATGGTTTATAAGTGTGTTTTATCACGCCACATTAGTGCCATGAAAAGGGGCCGTTTTATTTCTTAAAGCGTATAATTTTTTTTAAAAGAAATAAATCTAATTGGTGAGAATCATGTGTGCCTCACAAACTATCCCTTTGGCACTTGTTATGTTGATGGCGAAGCCCCCTTTAGTGCCCCTCTAGAACGCCTTTGTAGTGGTGTTTTGAGGCGCTATAGCACTATAGAGGTGAGCTGGCAAGGGTGTTTTGAGGCGCCATAGCGCTATAGTGGTGTTTATAAGGCTGCATAGTGTGTTTTATCACGCCAAATTCGTGCCATGAAACAGGCGGTTTTATTTTTGAAAGCATATATTTTTTTTAAAAAGATATAAATCCGATTGGTGAGAATCATGTCGGCCTTACAAACTATCCCTTTGGCACTTGGTATGTTGATGGCAAAGCCCCCTGTAGTGCCCCTCTAGAACGCCCTTCCTAGTGGTGTTTTGAGGCGATATAGCACTAAAGAGGTGAGCTGGCAAGGGTGTTTGAGGCGCTACAGCGCCATAGAGGTGAGCTGGCAAGGGGGTGAGCCACCGGGTGACCTAAATGATAGAGAGCGGTTTTTGTTCATATCACGTTTCTTGAAGGGCCTGATTTTCCAACAAAATTCTTTCTGATTCAGAGATACTAGTTATTCAACATGAAAAAGTGTTCAAAACATGGTAATTTGGAAGATCATTCAGTTTGTTGTGTTTAATGTTTATTATAGTTATATAGTTGAGTTCATATTCATGCTATGCCTGAGCTGCAAGGTTGTAGTCAAATCACAAGTTTCAATCTTTATAAATTTAAACTCTAAATGAGAGAACAATAAGACCTCAAATACTATGCTCAAACCATAAATTGAGCAATTATGTTCACAATACACACAACTTGTTTGCTAAGAAACACAACTACCAACCCTTGTTGGCCTTGTATTTGTTGGGTACTTTTTAGAAAAACCAAACAATATCTAAAATTTTGAACTTTAGTTTAGAGATCCAATCTTGACTGTTCAAAAAGCGGCCGTCTAACCGGATCGTGATCACTATATTACTACAGTAGAGTTACAACACTAAAATCTGTTGAAAATCTTGTGTTAGGAGGTTTGAATCTTTGTGTCAGATGAACTAAAACTGCTTTCCTGTATAGGTGTGACCAAACGACCAGTTAGGAGGTGCAACGTTATTAGAAACAACGGTTCTGCCATCGCTTGTAGTAACCTTAAAAGACAGAGATTGCCCGTTTAGGTAATTGTTACTCTGCCAGTTTTGACCCCAGTTGCGCGACATGGATTGCCACGTCATGGTTTTAGAGCCTTTGATAGAGACGGAAATAACATTGCCTGCACCACCTACATTGGTCACGAGCACTAGGTTAAAGAATGAGTGGCCGTTGATCGTGAACCTTATTCCACCAATCTTTCTGCAAGCAACTCTGCCAAAATCAATCATTGAACACAAGTTAGTACGTTGGTCTTGTCAACGCTACACCAGAGGTAGAAAAATGGGCAGGTTGGGATCAGCTCAAAGCGATAATCGTTTGTAACTTATTAACAGGTTGACATGAAATACTTTTGATCCAAATCTTATCATTTTTATACAGTCAACGTGTCTAGGTTGATTACAAAAAAACATATTATTACATTGATAATCTTGTTATTTTTAATAAAATGATTGATCAGGTTTTGCGCATTCAAAAGTACACAAGGGGTGCAAACGATCTGAGCGGCTCGAGAAAAAGCTCGAAACGAGCCGAGCCGAGCCGAGCTTGAGCCTAAAATAAATCGTTTACTTATCGAGCTCGAGCCTGGCATGTGAAGCTCGTCGAGCCTTAGTGTAATATTAATTTTTATTAATATTTAATAACATTTACCCTTTATTTAAAGTTGTCTAGTAAACGAGTCGAGCTAAGCCTAGCTTATTTAGACTCGTTTACGAGCCAAGCCTGATATTTAATAACATTTACCCTTTATTTAAAGTTTTCTAGTAAACGAGCCAAGCCGAGCTTATTTAGACTCGTTTACGAGCCAAGCCCGAACCTAAAAATAAGCTTGTTTAGTAAACGAGGCTGAGCCTGAGCGTCACTTATCGAGCTCGCGAGCCTAAACGAGTCTACTTTTTATATATTATTTTTATTTAATCTAATTAATAGATAATAAACAAGCCGAGCCCCAGCCATGCTCGAGCTTGAGAAAAACCACCAACGAGCTCTGAAAACAAAGCTCGAACCGAGCCAATCTCGAGCTCGGGCTTGACTCGGCGTTTGCACCCCTCTGTATACTTTAGATTATAACTAGTTTTTTCTCCATTTCTTTTTACTTTTAACCGTTTGTTCTGCTAGAAATAAGTCAAGAAATAAAACATGACCTGAATCGACTTGTTTATAGACGATAAATAAACGGGTCGAAATTGCTCAACACTTATGTTACCTTCTGTATTTAACTGGTATTATTCCCGCTTTTTCTTGAGCAATGTGCTTGAAGATTGGTTGTGCAAGATCAAAATGTCGCAATGGAGGATTACACCACCCGCCTGCGTTATTTGGGAGCGCATTATTAGGCGGGCAGAAGTTTGTAGCTGTCACAATTATGGATCCTGGGAGACACCATTGCTTATCATTAAAACACATGATTTCAAAACATGCTCCACACGCGAGACCATTGTTGAACAAAGCAGTACTCAGTGCCGCTGTAGTTGTACCGTATCCTTGACTATATAGATTTCCATATCCACATGCTCCTCCTGTGCAAAAGAGTCAAGTTAGGCGTTTAATAAACAGTTCATGTTCAGTTGTGTAACTTGTTTAATTAAACAGATTGATACCCCAACGGTATCAACCTGTTCAACTCACATATTACAACTTAGTTACAACGTATCAACCTATTTACAACTCATTTGACTCATTTAGATAAACGGGTCAAACAAGTCGTGTTCAGGTTACACAATTTTAAGTGTGTCAGGTTTCTGATTGTGACATATATAAATTGACCCGTTTGGAACTGAACCATAAACCTGGATCAACTTATTTACATTTACATGTAAACGGGTCAAAATTGTGGAAATTACGCATGAATAATATATCGGTTTGATGATGATGCATGAATTAGCTTACCCATTGTACCAGAAGCATCATGACCTCCATAGAAGGTGGCATGCGCATTCAACCATGAACCTTTAACATGAGCAGCAATCGTTGTTATCGAGCCAGAGGTGATGGCTACAAGTAACCACAGATCAAGAAACTTCATTTTTACCTAGTAAAACTGATGAATTGGATTTGGTTTAATGTGGAGAAGTGAGTATGAAGATGTATATGGGAAGTTTGAGACTATTTATAAATGATATAGGTGGTTACATGTGTTAATGTTGTAGGTTCTCCTATCCTTTATGCTTTTGTTTCATAAATAAATAACTTTTTATCTTTGTGTGTTTTACTTTATATGTTTCACTTTTTTTTTTCTTTCTATAGCCTCTAGTTTTGTCCTTGTTTTAAATATCAAAACAAACTTTTATAGTCATTTTATCTTTACAGTTATTCATATATTTTACCCCAAGTTATGTATAAAATGTATCTGAGTTTGTGGGCCTTGGGGAAGGTTGAAGTTGGACTTAAATGTGCCCAAATTAGGTTTCTGGCCCAAACCTGTCCCGGTTAAAACCAGCAGTGGCGGATCTAGAAAGTTTGTATAGGGGCAACATTTCAAAGAAAAGGGGTAACGAAATCGAAAAAACATCAAAATTTTCCAAAATGTACACTACCGCCGAAGCGTTAAGGGTAGCAGAGGCTACCCCTTATTACATAGTAGGTCAGCCCCTGAAAACCAGGTTGGGTTTGGTCAAAGAAAAATCAAAACCTGCTTTTGGTGAAACCGGTTCGGGTTCCAACTCGTCAATTTGAGGGTGGATGGCTCACGTTTGGTTTTAAGCGTTGTTTTAACTGGTCGAGTTAGGTTTGATGGGTTTCAAATTATAGGGTTATAAACCAGTTTCAACCCTATAGTTGGGGCCAGGTTCAAACTGGTCGCTCTTAAACCGACTTCAAAATCGGGTTTGGTTCGGGTTCAAAACCGGGTTCTGTTTCAATTTTCAAACCCGGTTTTTTATGCACCTCTAGTTAAAGTGTTGAACTAAGCTTTTTCTTTGTGAAAAGGTCACCGATATTGCCTTACATTGCGGATGCTCTAAGCATACCATAACGTAGTGTGTAGTTTTATGTTATATATAGAAAAACTAAGCGGTAGTAATTCTAAAGAATCCCGGATAAACACCAGAATAGAATAGGCGATATTCACCGAGGCATTTACCTATTAAAGAGATGGTGCGATTTGATTTTGGCTCGATATATAAAATCCTCAAGGACTTAAGATTGTTAGGAATTTAACATTAAAATAATTTTTAAATTTAAAAAAGAGTAGAAAAGGTTACATTAAAGGTTAATTTATAGGAGTCTTTTCAAGTAAAAGTGTAAAACATGCAACCAACCAAGTGACCAACCTTCTTTTGCTTATTCAAATGCTCCACTTGATATTATGCATGGAATCAAATTCTCTTTGACCCGACATAAGATCACGTATAGGCTGTCACCATTTTATTAACCTTCAACACGAACTCGAAAGAACATAAAAAAGTGAGAACATAATCTGCGTAAAGAGGCCGAGACGCGGTTATAGCTCATCACACACGCACATGCGCACGCCCAAGGGTTTAAAATAGTACAAACATTTTTAACTCATGGTCTTGTGGTCTAGTGATATTGGTGATTGGCTTATTGCTCTCCACAAATATATATGGTATTTAAATATTAAGAGTAAAATTTAGGTAAATTGGAATTAAATATACCAATCTAGCTGTTTTTTGCCAATAATAATCCCTATTGAGTTTATTCCCGACAATGGTCCAACATTTTTCATTTTGTTTGTATAACCGTTAAAAACCATAACGGAGTTAAGTTTTCTTTTCCGAATTAAAAACTGATGTTTTAGGGCTTTTGAGTAAAACGATGATACAATTGATTGATGTAAAATTTACCTTGAAACATGTTTCAAACGACGAACATGGTGCTTCAATTTGGGTGTTCAAACTTCCAATTACTAAAATTCAAGCCTTTTGGAACACCGTTTCGATGTAAGTTTTACATCAATCGACTCGTAAAATTTATTGTTAAATATTGAAGATCCTTAATTAACTTAGTTTTTATGTTGTTAATCTTTTGATCCGTAACTTTTTGGATAAAGAAAGTAAGTGTAAATATATTGTTGTTAAAAGTGAAAAGCATGGGGGACAATTATGATGCGATCCGTAGGGTTTTGAGGCCACTTTACAGCATATGAAAGTCAAGCATACTTAAACTAAAATGAATAAAATAAAACAAAATACTTTACAGCTTTAACTCAACCGACTGCTTCTTCTTTTATGCCTTTGCTTAGGGATATAAAATTCCTTATCATCACCACTACACTTTCTGGTTTAACTTTTTATGTAAATATTGAGTTTAGTATCTTTGAGATTGTCGAATACCCAGATCCCGGCTGACGTTAAATGGATCTTCGCTGACGTCAAAATAGTCTGTTCCTTGAAGCTACAAAAGAATAAACCGTTAGCCTCGTCACAGAGGGCCCCGGGAGGGGGATCCGTGACCAAGCTCCGGCGTGAGAGTAAGTAAACTTGCCGGAGAGTGAGAGGAACTTCTTCCGATGAGTGTGATCACCGGAATGTTTCCTCTTTGGTGTGAATCCAATAAATACGTGTGTGTGTATTGAATGTATAGGAATGTTGGTCGGAATTAATGAGAGAAGAGTAAATGAGAGAATATTAAATGTGATACCTCCGATCTACCTTGTGACCATCCTCTGTAGCTCTTATATAATCCCTGGCCCTTTTTCCACATGTGAGATATTTTTATCAAGGTGATCCAACGGATTCTGCGGGCTCTCGAGGGGTTCAGACACGTGTCTGACCCCTAACGGCATGATGGCAACCTTATTTAATGTTCTGGCCGGAGAAGTACGATTGCCAGCCAAGATCCTCTGTTTATCAAACATTAAATGAGGCCTGCCCCTTCTGATTACGGTTTCCCGCTCATTACAAACGAAGGGAACCTTAATGGGCAAGGCAGCTTGTTATTTGGGCTTGTTCGTAGTTGGGCCTGCATAAGGGTAGCCCAAAGCGGGTAAAATGGGACTTCCCATTGGCCCGTCGTCAAGTCATCTTTAGTCCCTAGTTCTGAGACTCGAGGCTCATGATCCGGGGCTGAATCATAGCTGTTCAAAAAGGGGGGGTTTTCTTTTCTTTGGGCTTCGAGTGTGGGTCCACTCCTGATCAGTTATAATTAACTGCTCCCACTAGCCATCATATCGCCGGACGCCTATAGCGGGAGTTAATCCCCTAGAGACACGTGCATTTTTCAATTTTGAAGGGACTGATGACAGGACGGTTTCCTGTGTGTCAGTTATCCTCTTTAAATACCCCATACCTTTTCAAATTTCCTATCTAAACCTTCTGGTTCCTTCTCTTTGTCCGTCATAATTCCTCCGATCATCATTTCTTCTCTGATCATGAGTCGCTCCGGCCGTTCTGTAATCAAGTCTGTCTTGACGGCAAAGGACTTAAAGTCTTTTGTTAAGACATATAACATCCCTGAACAGTTTTCCCCCACCTTGCCGGGTCCTAACGAATCGGCAGTATTCACACCGGATAGGATCCTTCTTTACACCTTGGCTTTTTCCTCCTGCGGAGTTCGATATCCCCTTTCCTCTTTCAAGGTTGCTCTGCTTCGTCATTTTGGGGTTCACTTTTCTCAGCTGCATCCCTTAGGGTTGATGAGAGTGGTGCACTTCGAGTTGTCCTGTGCGGCCATTTCCGGTGAACCTTCCATTCCCTTATTTTGTATGTTTTACAAACTGATCTCCGACGGAGATTGGTTTACCTTTGCCAAGAGACCGAACAACGTGTCAAACCCCTGTTACACCTTTATGCCAACTTCCACTTACCCGAAGGATTGGAAAAGTAGGTTTATTTTTGTCTCTGCTGCTATGATACCAGAATCCCCATTGCCCAATGATGTCGACGCCCCTATTGAAGATACTGTTCCTACCCTATCAGCTAATGAGACTGTTCAATGGAAACGCATGTGTGAAAACCCTACGAGAGCTTTCACCTTTTCTGAGGGAATCTTAGCCATGGGAGGGTTGAGTCCCTCTTACCCTGTTCGTCCCAAGGCTTTCTTTGGTAAAAAAGGTATCTTTTTGCCTTGGGTATGCATTTGTTTGTTTTCTGTTTCTCGGTACTTGTGTAGTCATCTTTAGTGTCCTTCTTTCACAGAGTTGACTTTATGGAGGCTGCTTCAGGGAGATTCTAAGGATGTGAAGTTTGTAGTTGGCGATGAAGTTGATCCGGGCTTGAACCGGAGTGGAATGGTGCAGGTTACCGGGGGGTCTACCCAGGCAGGGGGCTCCGTCGCTGTAGAAGGGGATGGGGGAACCTCCTCTGATGGGGAGGAGAGTTCCCCTGATCCTGCCCCTGTCGAGCATTCTAATCAAAGCGATGATGAAGCTCTGGAGGTTCGTTTAGTTCGTAAGAGGAAAGTTGCAGGTCCTCAGCCAGCCCCTGTTTCTCGTGATATCCGGCAAAGGCTCCGGAGTGCCAGTGGGCAGAAGCCCCCTCCTTCCTCGAAGACTGTTTCTGACCTTCCCCTTGTTGGGGTTAAGGGTTCTTTGTCCAAGCACCTGAGGCCTTCAAGTCTTGTGAGTGCACCTTTGGTGGTGAGTCCTTTTTCCTTCTTGTCTATCTGTCTCGTTTCTGTTTTATTTCTGATGTTCTTTTTCTTTTTATGTAGGGGAGTTCTCATGATCCCATAGAGATCCCCACTGGCCCCTCCCGTGCTCGGGACAAGACTCCGGAAGTAGGCCTGGCTCGCTTTACCTCAGCCTTTGAACTCTCACCTCTTCATGCTACAGGGACCAGTAAACCTACTGAACCTGAGAATCTCACCCACCGGTCCCCTTTGGCTCCTCTGTTTGCTGATGCTATCCCCTTCACCTATGTCCCTAAATGGAAAGTGACTCACTCCTCGGTGATAGGGACTCCTGAGGCTGCTAGGGACTTCCTGAGTCATGTTGTTCCTCCCTCCCATAAATTCGTAAATTCTGCTTTGAGGGATGATCTTTTCGAGGATCAATATAGCATGTCTCTTTGTGAAACTTTTTTCAGGGGTGCTGGCATGCTGCAGCGGATTGATGATTTGAGGAGGACAAATGAGGGTCTCAAGGGTGAGCTTAAAACCTCCCAGTCTGTTGCTGCCGGACTTAGGTGCCAAGTGGTCGAAGCTGAGAGGAAGTTGCAGGAGGAGAAGGTACATAGCCTTCCCTCCCCCCCCCCCCCTTTTATTTTCCAACTGTTTTTTTTTTTGTGATGTTTCCTGTCCAGGGGGCTGGAGCCATGTTAGAGAGGAAGGAGCGAGCCTGGGAAAAGGAGATGGCGGTGTTGGTGGAAGAGAGGGAAGAGTTGGTTGCTGAGCTAAAGCATCTGAAGGAGGTTGGCTCCGTTTCCCATGAGCAATTAAACACTATTTATGCCAACTATGGGATAACCTCTGATGATAATCAGCGACTGGCTAAGAAGAAACATTGGCTAATTACTGAGGGTTTCGGGGCCTTCCTTATTGCTGTTTCTTAGTCAGAGGATTTTAAAAATGGTTTGGAGGAAGTGTATAGGGCGTACCGGGATGTTGGCTACCAGGCCGGGCTAAAGGATGGCTATATCTACTCTGCTCAGGGCCTGGGCAGAAAAGAGACTCCGCTTTACAACTCCAAAGAAAATAAGAGATTATCCAAGCTGGATGAGGAGTTTGGGCGTAAAACCCCGGCCATTCTTAAGAAAATCCTGGAGCATCCTATGATATCAATCGACGAACTGAAAGCCCTGTTTTCCTCTGCTGGTCCTTCATCTCCACTGTCTTTGTCTGGGGGTAATCCCCAGTGATTTCCAAACATTAACTCTTTTCGATATGGTTGTAATTTGGATAACTTGCCTACTCTAGGATACTTAAACTTTTTTGGTTGTTTGGAAGGAGGTCCTTTGTGTTGGGGGCCTCCTTGGTATCGAATCATGCAACTTTATGACTGTTTGTTGTTTTCTTGCCTTTGCTTGTTTCTTGTTGCGGTTTTTCGTGTTGCAGGGGCTTTTTGCCAGGAATCAAGTTGGCGTTTCCCTGAAGACCTTTGGGTGTTTTGCCAGAAGATGTGCTTTGGTCTAAGTTTGTTGTGTTTGTTGTTTTGTATGCTTTTTGCTTTTGCCAAAGTTGTTAAGGCTTTTCTTTGTACATTTATTTTGCAAATAAATAAAGAAAGACTTCTTTTTGTAGTTTGCTTACAGAAGTGTATTGTATTTATGGTTTGTTTGGAAAACCAAGATTGTCTGTTCGAGGCCAATCACTGGACAGGTTTATAATGTGAGATTATGTTTTTGGTTTGTTTTGTCCGCTCTTTTTGGGTTAGCTAGACCCTATTTTGCCCCACAGCCGGGCTTTTGGTATGTTTGATATACCTTATACACGTGTGTTCATTTATTGGTTAAGTTTATAGTATTCCTGGGCACGTCTGCCTGGTTATAACACCTGTTATTTTACCAAAAGAGGACAGGTTAGTTGTCCGTTTGTCATTTACCTCTTGGGGGTTAAACTTCCCAGCATAAGTTGTTACAAAATATCTGTTCTTGGGGGAGCCCCAGATTAATAGTTTAAATATTACAAAAGTGGCTCTTGTCCGTTTTTCCTGGGGATAAACCCCTCATATGTAGTACTTCCTAAGTTGCATAAGGTTCCACGTCCTGGGGACCTCCTTGCCTTGGAGAGTTTCCAATTTGCAGCTTCCTTTGCCATTTGCCCATACGACACGATAGGGCCCTATTGGGTCCTAACTTTCCAGTGCTCTCCTGCAGGCTGGCTTCATTTGCTCTCAGGACCAAATCTCCCGGGACTAGGTTGAGCTTCTTCATCTTGGCATTGTAATAGCTTTCCAGCTGTTTCTTATACTTAGCCTCCTTGACCGCTGCCACTTCTCTCCTTTCTTCCAGTAAGTTCAGGTTCATCCGGAGGTCCTGTTCGTTCTCCGCCTCCCTGAGCTTCATCCTTGCAGTCGGGGATCCTATCTCAGCTGGGATGACTGCCTCAGTCCCGTAAGTCAGGCTAAAGGGAGTTTGCCCGTTGCAGTTCTTGGGGGTGGTCCTGTATGCCCATAGTACGAACGGTAGCTCCTCCAGCCATCCTTTTTGTTTCCTCCCTAGTCTTCCCTTCATCCCTTTGATAACGCTTTGGTTGTCTCTTTCTACCAGTCCATTGCTTTGGGCATGAGTGATGGAGGTGAACACCTGTTGTATGTGCATCTGCTCGCACCATGGCTTGAAGGGTCTTCCAGCAAATTGGACACCGTTATCACTTACCAGCTCTTTTGGGACCCCGTACCTACAGATGATGTTATCTAGTACGAATCGCCTCATATTGCAAGGCCTTTACCCTTATCTTCCTAGCCGCCCAGTCTCCCTCGGGTAGTGTCCCATCCTGGAGGAACTTTACGATTGGTGTCATCCAAGTCTCTTGTACATTCTCAACCGTAGCTACCTCCTTTGTGCTGAGGGAGGGAGAGGTTAGGACTTCCACTTTGACTTCTCTGGCTAAGTGGTCAAATGCTACTGAGGCTAGCTTACTGAGGGCGTTAGATTTTCTGTTTCTCCCGCGGGGGATGTATTCCAGCTTAAAAGTTCTGAATGCATTGGTCGTCTCTTTGACCTTTGCCACGTATTGAGCCATGATGTTGTCTTTGGCCTCATATTCTCCTTGGTATTGTTTGACTACCAGCCGCGAGTCAGTACTGGCTTCCACATGCTTTGCTTTCATCTTTTCTGCCAATCTCATCCCTGCTAGAAGGGCTTCATATTCTGCAGTATTGTTGGTGTTTTCAAAATCCAGTCTTATGGCATAGGTTAGCTCAACTCCGTCAGGGCTTTTCAAAGTAATGCCCGCTCCGCTCCCTTCTTCGCTGGAGGCTCCATCTGTGAACAGCTTCCACACTGCCTCGTCTTCCATTTCTTTCTCTTTTTTCTCCAAGGCCTCCCATTTTAGGAGTTCTTTTTCCTCATCCTCAGGGAGTTCTGCTAAGAAATCGGCCAGTATTTGTCCTTTCATGGCTGTCCTCGGTTTGAACTCTAAAGAGTGTTCTCCCAGTTCCACGGCCCACTTAGCCAACCGCCCCGACAGCTCTGGCCTCCTGAGTACCGTGTGGAGGGGTTGATCAGTCATTAGGGTGATCTTGTGCCCTTGGAAATATCTCCTGAGTCTCCGGGATGTGAAAACAAGGGCCAATGCTAACTTCTCCAGAGGCATGTAGCGTTCTTCAGGGCCTTTAAGTGTTCTACTGATGAAGTAGATCGGTATTTGCTTTCTCTCTCATTCCACCATCATGACCGCACTTATGGTTGTTTTTTAGGCGGATAGATATAAGAGGAGCTGCTCTCCGGGTACTGGGGTGGCCAATGTTGGGAGTTTGCAGATATAAGTTTTCATTTCTTGAAAGGCAGCCTCAGCCTCGGAAGTCCATTTAAACCTGTTTGTTTGGAGACAGTCCTTCAGCACCTTCATGAAGGGGAGAGTCCGGTCAGCTACTTTTGACAAAAAACGGTTTAATCGATTAGCCTCCCGTTCAGCTGCTGGATGTCCTTCAGGGACCTGGGAGACCGCATTTCAGTCACAGCTTGAGTTTTCTCCGGGTTAGCTTTGATTCCGCCCTTAGTGACTACTACCCCCAAGAATTTTCCCTCTTCTACCCCAAAACAGCACTTCCCAGGGTTTAGCTTCATATTCACATCTTGCATAATGCGGAGGGTCTCGGCTATGTCATCTATCATGGCCATCTCGGTCAGGCTTTTGATAACGATGTCATCAACGTATACCTCCAAGTTCATAAATCTTTGATACGTGGCCCCAGCGTTTTTAAGACCGAAGGGCATCTTGGTATAACAAAATGTCCCTTCGTCCGTGATGAAGGCGGTTTTTTCCTCGTCCTCTATGGACATTTGAATCTGATGGTATCCTTTATAGGCATCTAGGAAACATTTCAAGGGGTATTGGGACAGGGAATCCACCTGGACGTCTATTTCTGGGAGGGGGTAGCAGTCCTTAGGACATGCTTTGTTTAGATCTTGGAAGTCAATGCACATCCTCCATCCCCCGTCTTTCTTCTGAACCATGACTGGGTTAGCAACCCAAGATGGGTACCTCACTTCCCTCACTATTCCGGCTCTGAGCAGCTTCCTGGTCTCTTCACAGGCGGCCCTCCTTTTACTAGGACCCATGCTTCGTTTTTTCTGCTTTACCGGCTTTACCCAAGTGTACGTATTCAGCCGGTGTTCAGTTAGGCTCCTTGGGATTCCTGTCATATCCCCATGTTGAAATGCAAACACATCAATGTTGAGAAGGAGCAATTCCTTGAGAGCACTCTTGCACTTGTCACTCAGGTGGCTTCCTACTTTAACCGTCTGCTCCGGGAACCTGTCGCTAAGGACCCATTCCTCGACCCCCTCTTTTTGGGGCTTCTCGGATGCTTTCCCCTCAGATACGGAAGAAACTACTTCGTATGCAGACTTTACCCAGGCCAAGCCCTTTGGCGTCTGGAACACTAAGGCTCCGTGTGGGGTGGATGCTTGTGCTTGCAAGTCCCCAATTCCAGGTCTTCCCAGGATTGCGTTGTATTTTGAGGGTGCCCGGACCACCGTAAAAGTTAGGTTTATAGTTCGAACGCGATCTCCTACCCCAACTGTAAATGGGAGTCTGGTCTTTCCCAGGGGGTGTGACACACTGTTGTTGAATCCTACTAGAGGGATGGAGTCCTCCTCAAGCCTGTCTCTTACATCCCTGTCAAACCTGAGGAAACAGTGCTCGTATATAACTTCTACCCCAGATCCCCCGTCCACGTGTATTCTGGCCACCGGAATGTTTCCTCTTTGGAGTGAGATGAGCTTCTTCCGATGAGTGTGATCACCGGAATGTTTCCTCTTTGGTGTGAATCCAATAAATACGTGTGTGTGTATTGAATGTATAGGAATGTTGGTCGGAATTAATGAGAGAAGAGTAAATGAGAGAATATTAAATGTGATACCTCCAATCTACCTTGTGACCATCCTCTGTAGCTCATATATAATCCCTGGCCCTTTTTCCACATGTGAGATATTTTTATCAAGGTGATCCAACGGATTCTGCGGGCTCTCGAGGGGTTCAGACACGTGTCTGACCCCTAACGGCATGATGGCAACCTTATTTAATGTTCTGGTCGGAGAAGTACGATTACCAGCCAAGATCCTCTGTTTATCAAACATTAAATGAGGCCTGCCCCTTCTGATTACGGTTTCCCGCTCATTACAAACGAAGGGAACCTTAATGGGCAAGGCAACTTGTTATTTGGGCTTGTTCGTAGTTGGGCCTGCATAAGGGTAGCCCAAAGCGGGTAAAATGGGACTTCCCATTGGCCCGTCGTCAGAGATATACGTAGATGAACTATAAGTTTGATGATGGATGAGATTGTGACTGAAAATACATATGAAATGCTATGAAAATTTAGGGTTTCTAATCTCATCTTTGATCGGTATGGGCATAGGGCGTCATCCCAATTTCCCCATATTTCTCTGTGTGATACGCTAGCAGTACATCAGCTTTTTCCAGTTTTCCTTAGATTTTCCCAATTTTTCCTAGATTGCGCGATGTCGTCCCAGATTTTCGAGTTTTCCCCAAAATATAAATATTTTTTAATTTAAATTTAAATAAAAATAAAGTTAAAATGTAACAATAATTTTAAAATAATCATTAATAATTCAAATTAAACATTAAACCCTAAATAAAAATTTAAAATAAATAAACGGAAAATACATAATTAAACAAACACACAATTAAACATAAATAAACGAAAAACACATAATTAAACAAACATCCTTATAATTTGTCATGCCGAAACGTGTTTAAAGTGACGGCCGTAGATATGTCTGTAATCGACGAGGGCCACTTGAATCACGTCATCTTCCGTTATCTCACCGTCGTCATTTTCTACATTCTTCAAGAGCGAATCAAATCTTGCACTTTTATGACAAATATCCCTGAAACATGAATAACGTTGATTCTCATTGAGGTTGGTCTCACCTATATGAATACGAAACTGTTGAAAAACCATGTTCCAAAACGAAGTCATTGCACCAGAAGGCCTTTCGTTATGGGTTGAGACCCAAGATGTAGCCAAAGCAATATCTTCTTCTTGGGTCTATGGTCTTCTTGCCATTTCAGATAAATTTTTATAGAGAGTAATAAGTAGGTTTAGGTGAGAAAGAGAGTGTTTTTTATGGTAAAATGGTAGAAATGAGGTTGGTATACAACAGTAATATTATCGTTTATATTTAAAAATTACACTTCCCCACTTTCCATGTTGTTCGGTCTAAGGTCCTTTTCCCGATGAAAAAAACATGCCCAAATTAGGGGGGGTGTTCCACCCAGGGTCGGGCTTCCGCATCTCCTACCAGAGCTCCACACCACATGCCCTAAAACACATTTTTAAGTGGAACTAATCGCAATTCTAAGTTTCTAACTAGTGGTGCACAAATCGGGTTTTCTGAATACCCGGTTCCGGGTATGGAATCGGGTTTGGGTACGATCGGGTTCTACAAAATCGGGTATTGACAATACCCGGGTCGGGTCCGGGTTTTATATAAAAAATGTATACCCTATATACCCGGGTTCGGGTTTTCTAATACCCGGGTATTATAATACCCTATTTTCGGGTAGGGTCGGGTATGGATCGGGTTTCGTTCGGGTATGCCTCGGGTATTCATTTTTTTTGGATAAATCATAGAAATATAAAATGCAAAACCTTTTTATTTCATAAAATATAGAAATACATGACACCTAAATAATCATTGAACCAGATCGAATAAGATGATGAACATAGATAGCTTCGAATAACTTGATCGTCTTCGCTTATTGTTCGTCATCAAAGACCCTTTTTATAGGGTATAGAGATACAATGTAAACCAAACAAATGATCATAATACACTTTCTAACGGCTATATAGCCGTTACCAAGGTACAAAACTCGAAAAAACACAAAAAAACGAAAAAACCTGAACAGGGTATTGGGAAACCCGGACCGGGTATTGAAAAAACCCGGTTCCGGGTTCGGGTTTTATAACAGAAATGCATACCTAACCCCTACCCTATGGGTAGGTTCGGGTTCGGGTATAAAAAACCCGGGTTTTATAATACCCGGTTCCGGGTTTTATTTTCGGGTCCGGGTGCGGGTTCGGGTTTTTTGTGCACACTATTCTAACAAATCATATGAATGGAACTGGGCCCTCAGGTTTTTGAATATGGGCTGATCCAATTGAAGAGGGAGAAAGGGCCCCACTAAACATCATCATAAGCCGTAAAATTGTTAGCAAAGTTGTTACCTTTTTAGCCTAAAAATGAGAAGCCCTCAGTGATCAGTCTCACTAAAAGGTTACAAGCCCCCTAGCCCACTTCTAAATTGATATCAAAATTGTCATGTTTTTCTTCGTTTATGCAGCAATATTGTTGTTTTTATATGGTTATATATAGCAACTTATTATACAAATAGGTGTGATTGTTTAGTTGCAATGCTGCCGTTCTCACTAAAAAATGTGTCGGGTCCTTATCGCCTTAGATTTAAAATTAAATGTAGCTTATATTATTTGGAAAAAGAGTGACATTCTCAAGAGATTAAAGCTCAAATGATTAGTTGAAATAGAGTGACATTTTTGTTTTTATATTTAAGTTGTTTGTATTTTGAGAAATACCACACTTACAAGTTACAACTTTATTAAAACACTTATTATTATTGTGTTTGGTCCATTATCTTGTATTTTGTAAAATAAAACTAGTAAATATAAGGTTTCTATTATATTTTAGTTACTAGTTGATTTGGGTATTATCTCTCATGTGATATCAGAAATATAAATTAGACGAAATTAAATGTTTTGAGAAATCTAATTGGTTAGCAGGTATTGATAAGTTGTTGTTAGTTCTTTGATAGTGGGTTCTTATGATATTTTTAAATAATTTTACTTTGATGACTTAAGTCCTATAAATATAGTGCAATCCAATTTGAATTAATACTTTAATCTTGATAAGTCTAACTTGTTGGGTATTGCGGTGGGCGATGTCGAGGTGGGGACGATGGCGGGCGTGGTTGGTTGCAACCCCGATTCCCTTCCGTTCAAATATCTAGGGTTAAAAGTGGGGGCGAACATGAACCGAATCAATAATTGGAGGCCGGTGTACGATATGTTTGAGGCGAGGCTTGCTTTGTGGAAGTCAGCGTTATTATCTATGGGAGGGAGAATTACTCTTGTTCGTTCGGTGCTTGAGAGCCTCCCATCGTACTATTTTTCTCTTTACAAGGCTCCGCTGAAAGTCATTTCGGATCTGGAAAAGATTGTTAGGAAGTTTATTTGGGGTGGGTCGAGTGAGGTTAACAAGATTCACTGGGTGGCGTGGGAGAATGTGGCGTGTCCGAAGAAGGCGGGAGGGTTGGGAATCAACAAGCTGTTATTTTCTAATCGTGCTCTTTTATGTAAATGGGGGTGGAGGTACAAGCAGGAGAAGCAGAATTTGTGGGTGAAAGTGGTGGACGCGCTTCATCAAGGGGATTCGAGTTGGTCCGTTTTTCCGGCGAAAAAGTCTCTTACGGGGGTGTGGCTTAACATCGTGTTTGTTATTAGCAAACCGTTGTTTGGGAACTGCAGCCTTAGGAGCATGATTAAAGGAGTTTTGGGTAAAGGTGACCGGATTATGTTCTGGCTAGACCCCTGGATTACCAACACTCCGCTTTTCGAGCTTTATCCGAATTTGTTCTTAGAGGTGGTTAAAAATTGTGTGGTTATGGACCGGGTGCATGGTGACTGGTTATGGAAACACGATCCGGAGCCGGGAGTTGAGCTGACGGAGCTTGCATCTATTTCTTCGGTTTTGGCTTCAGTCTCGGTGGGGACTTCGGGTGACGGGTGGAAGTGGCTCGGGGACCAGTCGGGGACGTTTTCTGTCAAGTCGGTCAAGAAGGTTATGCGGGGGCCGGTTGTTAATGATGGTAGATATATTTTGGATTGGTGCAAATGGACGCCTAGTAAGTGCAACCTGTTCGTTTGGAGAGCTGAAATGGGTAGGATTTCTACTGCGGATGTGCTCGCGATTAGAGGAGTTGCGGTGGGGGACGGGTTGTGTCCTTTTTGTAGAGACAGCAACGAGTCGGTAGAGCATCTTTTCACTTCCTGCATTATATCTGTTCTGCTTTGGCAAAAGATTTGCCGGTGGTGTCGCATTCCTCCGATTTATGCCTTCTCGTTTAGGGACTTGTTAGAGATCCACAAATCGGGTTCCATCAACGCGGGGAAGAGGTCGCTCGTTCAAGGTATTATTATTGTATCATGTTGGTGTTTATGGCAGGCCCGGAACAAGGCTGTCTTCTCGGAGGAGGAGGCCAAGGTCGACAAGGTTTTTAGTGAGGTGAGGTCGTTGGGCTTTTTATGGTTTAAGCATAGGTCTAGAAACAATCATATCTCATGGTTGGATTGGTGTAATTTTGATGTGTTGTAAGGTTTTGGTGTGTCCCCGCTCGGTTTTCGGGCTTGGGGTGTTTTAATGAAGTTTACGTTTCAAAAAAAAAAAATACCAATCTACCGTATAATCTATCTACTATAGTAAAAGAAATCAACTTTTGGACACATGTCATTCATTGAAGGTATCCTCAAATTTATACTATCTTATATTAACTAAATAAATTATAAATTAATATTAAATCTTATCATACTTTAATAGAATATTATCGTTAAATCTAGATTGTTAATTTAATATATTTTTAAAACAAATACCTCTCTTTCCTACTTATCTTATATTAAATATATAAATAATAAGTTAATATTAAATGTTCTCCTAATTTATTAAAAATATATTATTTGGTATACAAAATTATATTTATTCAACTCGTGTAAAACGCGAGTTTTTTTAAAAATAATTTTTTATTATTTACTACTCAAAGTTACATTTATATAACTCGTGTAATACACGAAGTTTTTAAATATATAACTATGTAAAATAAGATTTATTCAACACGTGTAATACACTGAGTTTTTTAATAATATAATTTTTTTTTATTATTTAGTAGATTTTTCAACCCGAATATACATGGGTTTTTTAAAGATACGACGTTTTTAGTATTTAATATACAAAATTACATTTATTTAATATGTGTAATACACATGGTTTTTAAAGATATAACACTTTTTTAGATCTATTCAACACGTTTAATATACGGGTTTTTAAGGATATAATTTTTTATTATTTGGTAGATTTATTCAACCCGATTATACACGAGTTTTTTAAAGACACGGCGTTTTTAGTATTTAGTACACAAAATTACATTTATTTAATATGTGTAACACACATTATTTTTAAAGATATAACTTTTTTTATTATTTGATAAAATAAATTACATTTATTTAACCCGTACAATATACGGAGTTAATAAAGATATAACTTTTTATTATTTAATATATAAAATTACATTTATTCAACCCGTGTAATACACGGGGTTCTAACCTAGTTTTGTATAAACTTTAACACGAGAAAAGCAATAGCAAACAAAATAACATATAATCAAAGGCGTGGGAAGTGAAATCATTATTCGCTCCCTCACACTAATGTGTACAAGTGGATAGGGCTGCAAACGAACCTAACGAACACGAACAAAACCTTATTTGTGTTCGTTTGTTAAGAAATATATGTGTTCGCGAACCGTTCACGAACACTTATCGAAAGAGATTTTATGTTCGTGTTTGTTTGTTAAGGAAATGAACTTGTTCGTGTTCGTTTGTGTTTGTTGTTTGTTAATTATAGGCAACGAACGTTGACGAACACAAATGAGGACAAACTAATGTTCATGAACACAAATGGAAACAAACGAACACACACAATCGTTTATGAACAAAATATATATACACTGACACTTATTAGATATTTAATTTGTTGGATTTTTGAAGTATTTAAATAAATATAAAAACTAAAAACACTAATGAACTATCGAACACAAACGAACACGTTACCAAACGTTCACGAACATAAACGAACGAACACGACCTCTGTTCATGTTTGTTCATTTAACTACACGAACGGATTTTCTTATTCGTGTTCGTTTATTTAATAAACGAACGAATACAAACGAATTTCCCGCAGAAAGGTTCACGAACGGTTCGCCAGACGTTTGGTTCGTTTGTAGTCCTACAAGTGGATAAGCATCAATGTTCTACTTCGCGACGTGCTTAATTCTATTAACGTTTTGACGTGAAAAACTTGCTATGTGCTTAATTCTATTAACGTTTTGACATGAACGTATTTCGCGGGTCTAATACTAAACTATTTTTATTTTTATAATAAATAAGTAAATAGTTTTCAAACAATTTAATTTTTATAATTAGTTTTTATCTTAATTTTTATCTACGTTTTATATTAACTTTATTAGAAATTGGCACTGCTACACGCTTAACTTTATTAACGTTTTGACGTGATTTTTTTACACAAGATTAATACTCATGTAAAAGTCGTCAAAACTGAGCGTTACCAATTTTAACACGACCGTCGTATCTATGTTTTGAAACTGACATGAGCATGTACTAAAAGTCACCCTCTAGTTCAATGTATTTACCACGTGTCTTGTAAACATTCAATATGCAATGTGCATCATGTTTCTTGATAAGTTAATTATACCTCATCCGACTGTTACTTCAGTGAGGCAACTCGTGTGGAGGCAGTACGGTTTCCGGGAGAACGCCGTAACTAAGTCTGGTCAACCCAGCGCGGGCCCGGTTAAGACAACGTAAGTCTGGGCAGACTTGGCTAGAGCCGCCGATTAGGCGGTGTGACATTGGGTCACTCAAAAAGAAAGTCACCGTTCAAAAAAAAAAAGTTAATTATACCTCATCCTAAACCGTTACAAAATAATAATCGTTATCATTATAATATAGGGTTAGGATATAATAGAAAGTTTATTTGGCTAAGAAGGCTAGGAAGTAATCTTGACTATCCATTTAGTTAATTAAGAGCTAAGATTAAATGAGAGAAATTGAAAGGAAGAAAAGAGGCGCGTGAATTTGTTTAGGGGCATTTTAGTCAATCCAAGATAATAGTTTCTCTCTCCTCCAATTCCCCCCCATTTTTTAAACGTTAATAACTCTTTCATACGACATTATTTTTTTTATAAAAATTGCACCAAAAAAACGAGCGTTTTTTATCTTTAAAACGAGTATACTATTGCTACATTTTCGAAAAAAAAAATTTAAAACCCAGTTGCGTAAAACGCAATGGAAAAAACCCAGTTGCGTAAAACGCAATGAAAAAAAAACCCCTAAAAAATGTCATTTTTCTAAAACGCAATGCACAAAAAACACAAAGAAATGTCTTATTTGTAAAACGCAATGGCCAGAAAACACAAAGAAATGTCTTATTTCTAAAACGCAATAGCCTAAAAACACAAAAGAAAGTGTACTTTCTAAAACGCAATGGACTGAAAACACATAAAAATGTGTTTTACCTAAAACGCAATGCACAAAAAACACAAACAAATGTCTTATTTCTAAAACGCAATGGCCAGAAAACACTTAAAATGTCTGTTTTATAAAACACAATGGACTGAATACACATAAAAATGTGTTTTTACCTAAAATGCAATGCACAAAAAACACAAACAAATGTCTTATTTATAAAACGCAATGGCCAGAAAACACTTAAAAATGTCTCCTTTCTAAAACGCAATGGCCTAAAAAAACAAAAGAAAGTGTTCTCTCTAAAATGCAATGGACTGAAAACACCTAAAAATGTGTTTTATCTAAAAGGCAATGACTAAAAACACTTCAAAAATGTGTTTTTCTAAAACGCAATAGCCAGAAAACACATAAAAATGTCTTAGTTCTAAAACGCAATGGCCTAAAAACACCAAGAAAGTGTTCTCTCTAAAACGCATTGAGCCAGGACAATGGTTTTGTCTGTGCTGTGAATTATCTGAACCAATGCAGTTTACGAATTCAGTTTTCCAGAGGCAATTTACAGAAAATTAACTTTTCTGATGCATTTTTATTAAAGGAATTTAATCGAAAAAATGTCTTATTAACTTTTCTGGCAGCTCAACCCCAGCCAGGGGCTGCCGCCACTGGGACCCTGCTACCAGGAGCGCTGCCCCCCGGACCCCCGCCAAGATCGTAAAACGCAATGACTAAATCAAAAACCCAGATAATAAAAATGAAATTAAAGAATTTCTTACATGGATCGAAGTCGGTTTCTTCAACGATTGACGAAATTTGAATGATTGAAATACTTACCAGAGATCAAATCGAACGGATCGATTGATTATCTTCAAAATCACCGGAAAAAACGAGATTTTGTATGAAATTAAACTGGGTTTTCTTCAAAAAAACTGAAGAACACGTTGATCAGGTGTTTGAATCATTGATTGGTGACGAAAATCGCACTATAATGTAGTAATTATTGAGATAGAATGTGAATAAATGGTTGAAAATGGTGGGTTTTGATGTTACTGGGAAGAAGAAGGAAGAAGAAGAAGAGGATAAGATTGACTAAAATACCCTTCCTGTTTATTTTAAATTTTGCCATATGTCCTAATCATATTGATTCCTATACTTTCTAGCCAAAATAAACTTCCTATTTGATCCTCACCCTTATAATATAATATAATAACAAATAGCATATAAGTTTAAGTGATAAATTGCATATATCAAGCTTTTTCGATAACAAACAAACAAATACATCTAGTAAATAATATGGGAAGGTGAGATAAATGCAAATCTTAACTCTATGCTAGAGAATAAAGACTTTACTGACGTGTAAAAGTTAACACGCTTTATGATTATGTGTTTAACTAACTAAAGAATATAACTTTCATAGTATTTTGTATTCATGTGGAACATCCCAAATCCATGACACAATATATAAGTTTTGGGGTGTATCATATGCTACATTTTACACTAATATTCCATTATAATTCCATACGTGCAAATACCGACTTGTGTAATTAATGTGCGTGAAGTGTGTTATGGTTTTAAGTATATTTTAAGCCCTTTTACACTTTCTTTAGCCAAGTTTTAAATTTATAAAACACGATATTTACTAACACTAAACACACATATGGGCAAGTGCACCCATCGTGAGCGTAGTATAGTGTTGGTAAGATACCGAAGTCGTCCAAGGACACAAGAGCTTTTAGTACCGGTTTATCCTCAACGTCTAATCAAATCAAAAATTTAGAAAAAGGTTTTAAATTAGAAAAATAAAAACTAACTAAAATGCTGAAAATAAAATAAAAGTAAAAACAGATAGACAAGATGAATCACTTGGTTCCGACTCGTGTATAGTGTAACCTTTGATTATTTCCGCACTTTTACACTTTTTAAGAGATTATCTTAGTTATTGTAGTAGGCCCCTCTTTTGAAGGTGACGTTACCCTCAACCCAGTAGTTTGAGTCAGCAAGGATACAATCCTAAAGGGTCGGATTATTAAAAGATAATTAATTAAGTTATTAATGCATATTATGGTAGGCCCCTCTTTTGAATGTGACGTTACCCTCGGCTAAGTAGTCTGAGTCAGCAGGGATAAAGTCCTAAATAGCCGGGTTATAGTATTAATAGTAGCTTACATATGAGGGGATCAAAGAGTTTGAACCTCCGCCATCCAATACCGCTAAGTATTGAAGGAGGTCCTACTAAATTTGACCCAGGTCCTTGCAGGATCTATACACTGAACAAGGCAAGACCTTTACCAAACCGTTCCCTTAACCCCCGACCAGATAGCCAACATACCTCCATATAGACGTGGAGATATGAATGGTGAAAATCTTTTATTTTATATAGACAGTAAAATAATGCCAAGACACAACGAACAAACGATAAGAAAAAATCACCTTCAACATAAGAAACTAGTTATTAAAGTCATTAATACATAACCAAGTAAAAAGTGCGAAAAGATTAAAAATAAAAAGTATTACACTAGACACTTTGTCTTCACCAAGTGATGTAAGAGACTTAGGCAAACATGGCCTTGATTGTCAAGAACTCTTACGATCAATCTTGGATCCCGAGACAACTCACACACTCTATGATGGACAATGGATGATGGTGGTGGATGATGGTGTTATGGTGGTGGATGAAGTGTGAGAGAGGTGGTGTGCCAAGGGATGGTTTGAGCTTGAACCAAGCACTCCTATTTATAGGCTGAACAGAAGCTCGGGCACGGCCCCGTGTCCGCTGGGCACGGCCCCGTGTCCATCCTCTTCTCTGTCTTCATTAATTGCTTTTGTCTGCATTAGTTGACCACGGCCCCGTGTCCGCTGGGCACGACTCCGTGTGTAGAAACATATATGTACTATCAAGATTTGCCTAGATTCTGCGAATCTTATAGTTGACCACGGCCCCGTGTCCGCTGAGCACGGCCCCGTGGTGGGCGATGGAAGCTTCTACAACTTTGTCTTTTATGCTGACACTTGGGCACGCCCCCGTGTTCACTGAACACGGGGCGTGTTCAGCCTTCTGCTATCTTGTTTTGCTTGGGAAGATGCTTTCGGGGAGGTCGGGAATGCCACGTTTGTTCCTTTTCTTGTATTTATGTTAGATTTAGCTGCCTTTTTGCTTCTTTTGTTAATTTGAGCTCGTTTAATCCTGAAAATACAAAAGGAAGACAAAAGCACACTTTTTCCAACATTAGTACTAAAAAGGGTTAGTTTTATGCCACAATTGATGTAATTTATATGTTGCATTTTGCACACATCAGTAATTTATGTGTTTGTGAGACTTATTTGGTTATCTTTTGGTGCGTTACATTCATGTGACAGTTACATATGGATCCATTGGCTCGTCTGTTCCCCATTACCATGAGCGGAACCTGACTTGCCAACACATGAGATCAGCTCCGTTTGATTGAGCTTGAATCTTGCATTCAAGAGAGCACACATTGATACAGTGCACATATATATTCAGTTGCGTTGTTATATTATTTGGGGTTTGGTTATTGAGGTCTGACTTAATTGCATACAACACATTAAATTATATTTTGTTATTGCACGTTTTTCTGTTAATATACAAAACAAACATATTATTCTCATAATAACAAGGAGAGTCACTCACCAACCTTTGTTGACCTCAAACTACTTTTTACGCATGATACAGGTGAACAAGCATGAAGAAAGGATCACGTAAGACTTGGGCCTTAGAAGAATAAAGAAGTTTATTTAAACATTTTGATTATGTAATTGTTGATTGGATTATGTGTTACTTGGTTTTCTTTTTAAATATTGAACTAATAAATACTGAAACTTTTAATAGCATGTCATAAGCTTTGGATCAATCAATCATGCCCCGGTCACCTAGTCCGCTGCGGGACGGGGTGTGACACAATATATATGTATATATATATATATATATATAATTTATTTGTATATATATACAATATTATTTAAAACTTAGTGCATTAAAGACTTGTTCCTATACTCATATGTATATTAGACTTGTACTTTGTGTGTAAATGACTAAATTACCCTCATAGTTAACATACTTGGTGGATGATGTTAAGAATTTGGACTCAAATGATTAAGAAAAGTGGTTGTAGGGATGTAGGGCGTTAAACATTTTGATTTTGGTCTCAGGTGATTAATACCTCTAAAACATAAGGACTCAAAAATTAATTTTCTCTAGGATTTCACATATGTTAGTAACATTAGGCCAAATGCAGGTAATTAAGTATGACCCTAGACAACTAATAGTGATATGTTTATTGAATTGCCATCAATATTAATGTAACATCTGTGCTTGTAATCATTGTGAACAGTTCAGTTATCAATAAAACAATGTTATTCAACCCCAATGTTTGTTTTGTTATGTTTGACATTTTTCATGTTTTGACTTTTGCTCGATTTCAAACTCTATATCTCTTTCTGGAGAGTTATACGCCAACTGATGCATAAACATACTCAGTTTAACGCGACAAATACTCTGAAACATCAACATATACTTAACATACCTTAAATAACATTTACATAACTTAAAAATAAGTTTTAAAGGCTTTGGTATGGCAAAAACAAGTTAATTCGCTTACAGGGACTAAACTTGACAAACTGCGATAGTATGACGATTCGTACTAGAACAGGCATTCCGGAACATGACCATAAGTTAAACATACCATAAATATCCTTTACATAGCTTAGAAATAGGCTTTGAGGGGTTCGGTGTGCTAAAATAAACTTTTGGGTCATTCAGGGACTAAAAGCGTCAAAAAGTGCACAAGTTTGCATTTTCGCGCATAACTTACGTTCTGAATACATCCGGACATCCAAAAATTTATGTAAGCACTAAAATATTTTATTTTAGTGTTTGGCATGAGAAAAATCCATTCGTCACGCAATTTGGATCGTTTTTCGCGCTTATGCGCATTCCGTCGTAATTAAGCGAACATCGCGATCGTACGACCAAACGAACCAACATCCGGCATATTTTTGAGCATGTTTCATGTCCACAATGTTTAGGCATCATTTTAGGGCCTTAAAGTTGACTTAACGAGCTTTAAACATGTCGGAAATAGCCTTAATACACAACGGGGACTGAAATGGAAACTTTGGAAACTGTTTGCTGATCAGAAGGACCTAGGCGTGACACCTAGCCCCCTAGGCGTCACGCGAGGCCCTTTCAGATCAGCAAAAGTTTTTTAATTAGTTATTAACAGCTGCTAAACACTCCAAAGGCCAATGTCACAAGTTAATCCCTGATGTTGGGGGGGCCAATATGATGCACATGGGGTTACCAACAAGTGTAGGGACAAGATCAAAGCACGGTATTCGAGGAACGATCCTAACGGTGGTCCATTTCCTATAAATACCCAACCCTTTTGTTATGGATGAAATTCTGAGCCCATATCCTGAAAAATATCTTGGGTCATATCTTGGTTATATGATATCTGTTCACATCCGGGATGCTGATTCAGGATATTGGTAACATCCTGAATGGTATCCTCAGGATTACTAACGGATTATGTGCAGGTACGCGGGTTAGAAGCTAGCAACGTTCACAAGGACTCATTCTGCGGAAGACTCGGTCCAAGTCGTTCAAATAAAGACGTTGAAGCCACATTACTCGGTCTTCAACGTTAACAATGGAATATTCGGAGCATCCCATATTTATAGGAATTTTCGTTTGTAATTCGTTACTATAAATAGGTGGGTATATCAGATCGAATAGGACATCACATCAACACTCACTACACTCTTACACTTGTTCTCTAGCAATTTTCACTCTCGCACAAAAGCGTTGTAACACTTAGGGGATGTTTGGTAGCCTCTTAATGACCATTCAGATGCTACCTCTTAATGGTTTAAAACCTCTAAATGAATAAGAGGTAACCTCAAGTCTGAGTGGTTAAGAGGTAACCTCTGAATGGTAAATCATCACATGTCACATTCTTCTACCTTCTCATTGGTAAAATTCTTAATGGTTCCATTAAGAGGTAGCCTCTTAATGACCATTCAGAGGCTACCAAACAGCCCCTTAGCGATCTGGTCAATATCCTGCACTGTATCCTGACGTTTAAAGCAATAAGAAGAACAAGGCAGCTGCGATTGTCAGCTCCTGAGGTTTTATGCCGACGATCTAGATTGATCAAGGGCTTTCCTCGTATATCTCGTGTCACCCCCTTTACTTTTTGCTCATTGTTTGATCGTAGATACAGCTCAATATCCTGAGCCGTATCCTGAATATACTGTTTTTCCAAACAACTTAACCAGCATATTTTCAACACACTTTTTAGCACACTACCTCACTTAACTAATTTGATCACTTAATTGCTTCGGTAATTTTTGACCAAAACAATTTGGCGCCCACCGTGGGGCAAGTGGTGCTCTTTTTACTAAAAATCTTTGTGAAAACGTTAATCGGTTTTCTGTTTTCAAAACTTTTTGCCACATTATTTACAATGGCCTCAAGATCAAACATGAGCTCCTCCACTGTGTCTGTTACAACTTCTGCTACTACTGGTCCGGTGCTTCCACCACCTCCTCCAAGGATGCAATCTTCTTCACAACCTCAGGATATTATCCCTACTCGGAGTATTCAGGGATCTGCTCCCATTTTAGCTTCTAATGATGAAATTCTAACCTTATTTGGAAGTGTGCAGGAACAAATGAGGCAGCAACAGGAAACAAACCAAATGCTGTTGAGGGAAATACAACTCCTGAAGTCTGGCTCGAGCAGATCTGCTGAGGATATCGTCACTCCATTACAACCCAGAACTTTGAACTTCAGTTCGGCTGTGTACACTGAGGATAATAGGGGGAATATTATGCCCAGCCTTCCTCAGAATCATACTCCTGAAATACCCTCCTCGGTCAGGATGTCAACCATGAGGAGCTCAGGATATGCTTCAGGATATGGGCAGAATCCTCAGATGGGTAACGTGTCAAATAATAATAATACTCATGCTGTTAACAATAGTGGATCTTTGCAGGATACAGGTGTAACATCAGCATTTACTAGGGAGCTTCAGAAGTTGAAGGACATGATATCCAGTGTACCTGGAGTGGTACAGTCAATCCCAGAAGTGTCCCAAGACAGCCACAGGATATCTCGCTTTGCATATCCTATCTGTGATGCTGAGATTCCAAAGAGATTTCAAACCCCCAACATGAAGCTTTATGATGGAACTAAGGATCCTGAAGAGCATATTGCCCAGTATAGGGAAAGAATGGAGATTAACCCTATCCCTCCGGAGCTCAAGGAAGCATGCTTGTGCAAGGGTTTTGGTTCTACCTGTTTTGGTCAAAAATCAAGCAATGATAATGCAACCAAACTTTCTGTTGTGAGGTATGATGCTTGAATTGATGAACAACAATAAGGATCACTCTGAAATGTAATGAACAAGTGACACGAAGATTTATACGAGGAAAAAGCCCTTGATCAATGAATGATCTCCGGCATAAAAAACCTCGGGTGATGGAAACTACCGATCACCAACTCAAATTAAACAAGAAATGTATTACAACTTCGGATGATAGCGAGCTAAGTACAAGGATCACTATAGTGTATTGTGTAAAAAAGTGTGTAATCACCAAGTGAATTAACGAGAGCTGGTGAGAGCAGTTGTAAGAGTGTGTGTGTAGCCAAAAATAGCCAAGTGTTTTTTTTAGCTCGCTACCCCTTTAAAAATGGAAAAATATCTAAGCTAACAAACATTCCGCATTTCATGCAAGTCCTCCACGAACTCCATAACGTCCACTTCAGTTAAGCACGTGCGGAATAAGCCATGGAACATGCTCCAGGAATATTGCCAAGACCAAGTCCAAGCTCGTACTCCTGCAAAACAATACCATATTCAAAGTAGACAATCGTTAGTATAAGGATCCTTAAGATGATCCATGATCCTGATCCTGAAACACTTCTGAGGATCACTAATTCAAACAGAAGTGAGGATCACCAAACCCAACAGTAATTGAGGATCACAGGTCATTCAGAAATCCTCCCCTAACAATTGCCCCCAAAATATAAGGAGTAATTATGTAAATAAACGAGTTGTATTTTGTTCTTATCCATAACAAATCAACGGATAACTAGCCCTTGGAGTCGGACTAGCCGTTACGAGCATGACGTCATTGAGGTGACTATCCTGCAAAACCATCATTATAAATTGAAGTTATGGATAGGGATCAATTCGCATTTAAATTCAAGAGAAACTCCCTTTAAATCCACATTCGAAGATCAAGCAGGTATCTCTCTTCCTCTTCTCCCTTTACGTTTTCTTTCACTGTTCATCTTCTTCTCTACCCTCATGACCAAGATGATGCTAAGATCATCTCCGGCTAAGGATCACACTAAATACAATCCTCTCAAGAGCCAGGGGATCATCAAAGATTCGGCGAAAGAAAGATGCTGCTTCACTGACCCACAAATAGACAGGATCCGACATTGCTTTCCGGCGAACACCGATTTCAAACCGTTTGATCCCACCGTTCTAAGTGATTACGTTTCTGAAACTTGGGTAGCTTTCCCGGTCACCCCTTTCACAATACGATACTCGTATCCTTTCCCCGAATTCACCCAATCTTTCTTCTCCCTCACCAGCATCTCCTACATTCAAGTTATGCCAATGATCTGGAGGGTCTTATATACCCTTGAGAGGATCATTGAGCAAGAAGGAATTGCTCTAGGAATGTCGGAATTGGCGGAGATGTATGACCTCACAACATTTGGATCCCATCAATATCTATTCAAGCGTAAACCCGGTGAAGAACACCCCATCTTCAAAGCCACTAAGAATGATACCAACTGGAAACGGCGATTCTTCTTTGTCAGAAGGGATTCTATCCCGGATGGAAAGGATCTGCCAAGGAAGTGGACCACCCATGGTAGGATAGAGGATCCTGAGAAGGATCACCAGATAACCTTGTTTTTGTTTAAGGATCACTAACACTCTTTTGTTTCTGTTGTACAGCTATCTCTATTTCGCACCTTATACCATCACCTGCCACCAAGGAAAGGCTTGCTGCTTTCAGAAAACTTGACCCTGCAACAAGATCATTCAAAACAAACACCCAGGATTCTCAAGAAGTATCCTCAGGTTCTGTCACTATATCAAGTAAGTATCCTGTTTTTTGTATAGTTAAATGTTTAAATAAATAGTTAAATAGAAATAGGATAAGGATACTTATCTGTTTTGGGTGTGTAGGCGCCGGGAAATCCTCAAAATCTGCCTCCAAATTCAGTGTCACTGATCTTGACACTGTCAGATCCTCAAAGAAAAAGTCTGCTGCTAGCCCCTCCGTCGTAATCCCCAAGGCAACCACTTCAAAGGGAAGAGGTGGAAAGAAAAGGAAGACCTCTGAAGCTGACAACCTACAAGGCTTGCCTCTGATCCGCCATCAGTTCCTCGAGTATTTCGCAGATGTAAGGATCACTGACCTAGCTTAGTTATCCTGCCCATTTGAGGATCACTTGACTCTAACCTTTGCATTGTCTTCTTTGTAGAAATTTGCTGAGATCGAGGACTATGTTGGGAATGTTGAGGAGCTTGAGGAGAAATACTCTGACCTCCAAAAAGTAGCGGTGCTCAAGGATCACAAGATTGCTTCCCTTGAAAAGGATCTCAATGATGCCAAAACTCAGATAGTTGCAACTCAGATCAATGCTGATTATGAGAAGAGTGAAATCACGGAGGATGCTAAAGTCTCCGCCACTATTGCCATGTACAAGACCAAGCTACAGATGGCCCAAGAAGCTCAGGATCCTGCCTTTGACAGGAGCAACTGGGACATGGAGGGCTGGAAGGCTAGGTTGGCTGAGTTGGAGGATGATGAAGATGAGGCTGACGAGGTTCTGGAAATCGAAGCTGGTGGCAGTGGCAAGGATCAGGTGAAGGATATGGGAGCTGGAGGAGACGGTGATGCAGCGAAGGCATAGGCTGCATGAATGGGCGATGAAGGACATTTCTAGACGTAGCCAGAGCCCATTTTTTAAGTTTGATAGTTTGTTTTGGTTATGGTGTTTTTTGTTGAACAATAATGGGTTGTACTTAAACAATAGTAATTAGGGCTAAGGATCATGGATCCTTCGAACTATAGGTAGGATTACAAATGGTGGAGGGATCCTCTGTTTGGGGGATGAAGCCATTGTGATCCTGCCGTCTTTTGATTCCTGCACTTTCTAGACCAATGAACAATGGACACCCTTTGTCAACCCATGTGGACGGGCCATGTTTTGCTGGTAGAAACATGGGTTGGCAATTTTGACAACCTTAAAGGGTTTAATGTTTCGTGAATAAAATAACTTTAACTTTTTGACTATATCCCGTGTTGCTATCCTTGTTAGTGTTTTACTTTCCAATTGTTGTGATGTTCATTTTGTCTAAACTTATCAAGTAAAAGAAAAACTTAATAAATATCTTCAAGGATTTTAGGATATGATCAAGGATCACATACCCTATAGTCGATAAGTTTTGAAAAGTAATATAATTTAAGGATCACAAGTTCAGTTGTCAAAGGATAAGGGTTACTTAAATGAATAATGGATAAGATCAAAATAGTTAAGGATCATACCTGAGGATCCACGTTAGGATCCCAACCTTTAACACTTGTAATCAGGATAACCCAAAAGACAAACCTTAGTAGAAAGTAAGGATGAAGGATCCTTGGTCATTTATCTCCAAGAACCTGAAATAGGATACAACTTGGGACTAAGCCAATAAAAGAGTTAGTAACTGGGGACAAGCCCAACAATTTTGGGGACAAGCCCAATATACTGGGGACGAGCCCAAAGGATAACTGGGGACGAGCCCAAAGGATAACTGGGGACAAGCCCAAAGGATAACTGGGGACAAGCCCAAAGGATCGTATGTAAACTGGAGTATGGCCCTTACTGGCGACTATCCAAACTTAGTGACATGAAAATGCAAAAACCTTAGCTAACGTGAAAACATTAGAAACCTTAGGAACGGATGTATGGTACGTCTACCATTATACGTAGGATCCTGAGTATAGCCAGTACAATGAAATTATCAGCCCCTAAAGCGAGTACTATACCAGGATCATCGTGCGCTATTGGCGAAACTGGGGACAGGCCCAAACTGGGGTCAAGCCCAAAAAACTGGGGTCAAGCCCAAATAACTGGGGTCAAGCCCAAATAACTGGATACTTCTGTGGATACTCAATCCTCAGTTAAGGATACCTGAACCTTCAAAACTCAGAATCAAGTGAAAGAAGGATAAAGGATACAGGATCCTTATCCTTATATAGGATAATTAGAAAATGAAAGAGTTAGAAATCAGAATATTACCAGAATGTGGATCATCTGCCTTATCAGGATCCTTCAAGGATACTTGTCATATTAGGATCATGGGTCTTGATCACATGAAATATTTCTTCAAATTGACAGCATTCCAAGCTCTTGGTAGCAAATCACCTTCCATTGTTAGTAATCGATATGCCCCCTTTCCTGCCTCGGCTTCAATCAAATAGGGGCCTTCCCATTTTGGTGCCAACTTTCCATCAGCAGGATTGGTGGTATTCTGAAATGCTTTCCTTAATACCTACCATATCTCCAACTTAGAATTTCCTGATCCTGACATTTTTGTTGTAGGCTCCAGCCATCCTTTGTTGATAACTAGCCATCCTTATCCTTGCCAAATCCCTGATTTCTTCTATAGTATCCAAGTCTTGAACCAAGTTTTCGGCATTTTCTTCAGGATCACGAATGCTTGTTCTTGCAGTTGGAACCACCATTTCTGTAGGGATCACTGATTCTGCCCCAAACACCAAAGAAAATGGAGTTTGGCCAGTAGCATTCTTAGGAGTTGTCATATCAGCCCAAAGCACATAATGTAGTTCTTCTGCCCATTTTCCTTTCTTGGATCCAAGCTTATTCTTCAAATTGTTGATGATGATCTTGTTGGATGATTCTGCCTGTCTGTTAGCTTGTGGGTGGACTGGTGTTGATGTTATCATCTTAATCCCCCAGCTGTCACAAAAGTTAGTAGTTCTATTCCCAATAAATTGGGATCCATTATCACAAACAATTTCAGAAGGGATACCAAATCTAGTAATAATGTTTCTTTTAATAAAGGATATAACTTCCTTTTCTCTGACTTGAGCAAAGGCTTCAGCCTCTATCCACTTAGAGAAGTAATCAGTCATAGCAAGCATGAATACTTTTCCACCAGGTGCCTTAGGAAGCTTACCAACTATATCCATTCCCCACCTCATAAATGGCCAAGAAGAGGATATAGGATGCAAGGGCTCTGCTAGTTGGTGAAGGATATTACTATGCCTCTGACAAGGATCACACTTCTTGGCATACTCCACAGCATCCTTCTTCATAGTGGGCCAGTAGTATCCTGTCCTCAGGATCCTTGAGAATAATGCCCTGCCCCCAGTGTGGTTTCCACAATCTCCTTCATGGAAATCCTTTAGGACTTCTTGGATTTCAGGATCCTCAATGCATGTGACACCTGTGTCACTTCAACCATCAAACAAATACCGAACCAATGAAGTATTGTATTTCATACTTTGTACTTGTATAAATATGTGTATCTTTTGCACATATCAATTCTTGTTCGATTACAAACTCTAAATCGCCTTCTGGAAGGTTATACGCGCACTGATGCGTAAATATAACCAGTTTAATCCAACGAACACTCCGGAATAGTGAAATAGGCTTAAACATACCTTAAATAACCTTTACATAACTTAGAAATAAGTTTTGGAAGGTTTGGTATGGTGAAATCAAGTTAAATCGCTTACAGGGACTAAAGTTGACAAACTGCGAAAGTATGCCAATTTGAACTGTAACGAACATTCCGGAACATGACCATAAGTTAAACACACCTTAAATATCTTTTACATAGCTTAGAAATAGGCTTTGAGGGATTCGGTGTGCTAAAATATACTTTTGGGACATTCAGGGACTAAAAGCGTCAAAAAGTGCACAAGTTTGCATTTTCGCGCATAACTTACGTTCTGAATACATCCGGACATCCAAAAATTTATGTAATCATGACTATATTATGCTTTAGTGTTTGTCTTGCCAAAAATCCATTCGTCGCGTCATTTGGTTCGTTTTTCGCGCTTATGCGCATTCCGTCGTAATTAACCGAACATCGCATTCGTACGGCTTAACGAACCGACATCCAAGATATTTTTGAGCATGTTTTGAGTTCCCTATACTTTAACTTCGTTTTAGAGCCTTGAAATGAGGTTAACGGGGTTCAAACGCATCGAAAATAGCTTAAACGGGCTGCAGGGACCATTTCTGCCATTTTTGAAACTTGGCTGAATCTAGTAGGCAGTGGCGTAGCGCGAGCCCTTCATGCCTTGGCAGTGGCACTACACGACTGCCTCATCTGAACAGAATTGTATGCAGAAACATCGAATCGGGTCCATTTCACTTCGCACATGGTTTTGAGCAATACCGTGGGCTCAAATGGTTTTGTAAAACCACTATCTTGAGGTGTATGGCCAAGATCAAAGCACGATTAACGAGGAACAATCTTAACGGCTCTACGAATCCTATAAATACCCAACCCCCATTCACCCCAAAAACCCACACCTTTGAATCTGAACTTGCTCTCTAAGTTGTCGTGTTTAACACTTCATACCTGAGAGTGTTCGGATTCAAACCTTCCATTCTTGGACCCTTCGTAAGTATTCTTTCGTTCTTTTATTTCTTTTCGAGTCCGAAAGTCAAACTTTGTTTGACTTTTAGCGTTGACCAGCTTATGGTCAATGCGAAGTTCGTTTGAACTTCGCAACGTGATTGTAATCACGATAGTCATAGTCCCTTGGGACTATGCCTACTGATTACCACGTTGTCTAGGGTCGTAAGGGTAAGCGACTTGATCAGTCGCTTATGCTTTCGAATCCGACCCATTTGGTCGATCATTAGGATCCGACCAAACACATTAGGTGACCATAGTAGGTAGGGAATAACCCTCCGAGGTTATACCCTATGGTCACATCGTTTGAGTAGCTGTATGATAGGTAGTTTATATGCCTTAGGTAAATTACCAGAATACCCTTTTCATGTATAATTGGTAATTAAGCATATATAACCTAAACTTTTGTCACATAACTGATCATGTAACATGTTTAGGCATATAACACTTGTCATAGGGCTAGTTAGGCGGTCCGAACGCGTTTCACACGAACGACGCGTTAAAGTAGCATAAGCTACCTAAACGGGTCGTAATGGGTCGTAAACACTTATGTTAGGTTTCATTTAGTATGTAGGCTTTGTTAAACCATATTACACGAGTTCCCATACTCGTTTGGTTTACGAACCCTCATGCTACCCGATCTTCCGATCTAGGTCTGGTTTATTAACATAGTTACCTATATTAGGTGCCGTTTGATTCCGCGATCTCTAGCATTGTTTGGTTGTTACTCAAGGACTACTAAGCAATCTCAAGTGAGTACATAGACCCCTCTTTTACTGTTTTCAAACTGTTTTGGGGTGAAACACATGTGCCTACTTGTTACTTTCATGCTTTCCTGTTTTGACATCATATACTTGCTACGTTCATTAGTACATTTATAGTACATGATTTCAATACATTTTATGCTATGTATGTCCATTACGTGCATACTTAGTACATTGTTTTACATCGCATTTTTGTTGCATATGCTCATCCAGTATATGAATACATTATACTACATTTTGAACCGTTGTAACCATTTGACTATGTAAACCGTCGTAACCATTTGATTATATGAACCGTTTGTAACTGTTGAACCGTGTGAACCGTTTGTAACTGTTGAACCGTGTGAACCGTTTGTAACTGTTGAACCGTGTGAACCATTTGTATCTGTTGACATGATTTACATTTGACAATAGACATTTGACTATACATAAACATTTCTACAATTGTTAAACATTTCAACTTGGTGGTTTGGTTTGAGTAAGTGATTAAGTAACGAGGCGTGTGTAATATGATACAGGCATGGTGGATACGCCGCTGATACTTCCTATATATAAGTGTTTGTATGGTGTTACATATCGTAGCGTTATTTGAATCATTTCAATTTGAGACATATAACATTTTATACAAATAACATACTTTTCACAAGACATTGATTTACAAACAACTGATCTTATACAAACTCATTTTACATGGTTATTCATTTAACCTTACATTTATTTATACATATCATCTGATCTTATCGTTTTTCAAATGATTTACAAGACAAAGCAAATTACAAGGTTCATGACTAAACATTTTCTCAAACATAAGTCATGAATCCTATTTTCTCAAAACCTATGTATCTCACAGGCATTTTTATGCTGACGTACCTATTTTCACATGTGTTTTTCAGGAGGTGATGCATAGGACTTATCAAGACATACTTAGGCGGACCTGTGCCTTAGTGACTTAAAACGAGACGAGAACTAGTTAATTTATGTTATGTACTCTTTATTTCTTGTTTAAAGACAATGTAACTCGCTTGTTTGTTTAATAAAACGAAACTTCAATTGCCATGGATTTGAAACATTAATTCTGTTATAACACTCCCCGACGTTTCCGCCACGTTTTGTATGTTCTACGTGGTCGGGGTGTGACAGAAAAGATGGTATCAGAGCCGATGGATATAGGGAATTACGTTATTAGTAATGCTTTGACCTAGTCTATAACCTTTCTAGGACCCTAACGCGAGTTTACTTGCGTTTAGTCATAAAACAATACTGTCACCTATCCTTAGGTGACGACCACAACAAGAACATAAATTTCAAAACTGCTTTGAAAACAAATCATCTGTTCTAGGATGATTGATTACTAGGTTTTGAACCCCTTTTGAATTTTCAAACTCTTGCCAAAGTTTTGAGTCCTAAATAATGTGAACACGTGCAAACTGGAAGGGTGAATGCCTGTATTCTGGGTTTTCTGTCTAGGCAAGCACTTCGTATATATCTCATCAGACGCGAGACCAGTTGTGCTTACCTGGGAATTCTTGGGATGAGTGTTCACTTATAGGCGAGCATGTCTTCGCGATACATTATTTTTTACCTATTTACTTTGGTTAATCACCGAGGTCGTTTGTTTCTTTGTAGTAACAAACAAATGACCACTATCCTTGCTTTCATCAGATTTGTTTCATTTCATTCTCTCACTCGTTTCATTTCATGTTTCCTCTTTTAGAATGCCTCCTCGACGCGAACACCAGATAGCGACTGCCGAACTGGCAGAAATCATTGTGCAGCAAATGGCTGCTCAATTCCCAGTTTTCATTGCTCAAATGAACCAAGCCAACAACAACAATCATGCTATATGCAATTTCAAGAGTTTCAGCTCGGCTAAACCACTCAAGTTTAGTGGTATTGAAGGAGCAACTGGGCTTCTTCAATGGTTCGAGAGCATTGAGAATACTTTTCGTCACGTGCAGTGTCCTGACAATCGCAAGGTCGAGTTTTCTTCGAGTGTGTTTCAGAAGAGGGCCCTTACGTGGTGGAACGGGGTTATGAGAAATCGTGGTGCAGAAGTTGCTCTTGCACAGACATGGGCTGAACTTAGGGCACTTATGATGAAGGAATTCTGTCCTCGTCACGAGATCAGGGCTTTGGAAAGGGAATTCGACGATCTTAAGCAAGACAGCGGCGAACATTGAGCATACACTGATCGATATGAGGAGCTGAGCCTGTTGTGTCCTACCATGGTTACGCCTTTGGATAAGGCGATCGAAAAGTATATTGATGGCCTCCCCGACTCAATACAAGACATTGTGACTGGTAGCAACCCTACTACTGTTAGGCAGGCCATTGAGCTATCTGCAACCTTGACTGAATCTCAGATCAGGAAACGTAAGCTTTTCCGAAAGGGTGACAAGAAACCGGTCGAGGAATCGAAACCAATCGAGGAATCAAAGACCATGGATGAACAGACTGGGTCCCCCAAGAAGTCAAAGAAGCGAAAGGCTTCTCAGAACTTCGCGATGGTTACTCACAATGGTCAAGCCGTCCCCAACCAACCAGCTCAACCCCCTGCTAGGAAGCCATACAATGGAACTGCACCCTTGTGCAACCAATGTAGCCTCCATCATCAAGCCAATGTAAAGTGCCGTAAATGCCAAACTTGTGGACTTATAGGCCATACAGCAAGAGTTTGCCCAGCTGCAGCTACACCAAACCAAGCTGGCAACAATCCTGCTCAAGGTCGTTTTCTACCAGGTTCTTGCTTCAACTGTGGCGAGATGGGCCATTTCCAAAGAAATTGCCCAAAGCTTGCTAATGCAAATCCAGCGCAGGGATGAACATCTGACCGAATGGAAGACAACGCTGTTTAGAAATAATCAAGCCTTATGTATTATTTTCTTTTGTTGTCAAGTCCATGAAACAGTTGTTATCATTGTTAATAAATAAATCTTTTTATTTACATTGCAATGTATATTATGTGGTTGTATGTATAAACAACATATCTCTTACAATACCGACAATCAAGGAACCGTATTCCTTGAAGGATAGACTACCCCCAAACTTTCTTCCACTTTATGATCTCTTGCGTTTTCTACGAAATTCCTATGTACCCGTTTATTCTAAGGAAAACGAAGTACAAGACGCCAAGTTGATAACAATCAATGACAAAATAATAATTATGTGATTAAGTGTTTATGTGTTCCCTTTTATGTGTTATGTGATCCAAATTATGTTGTCCAAATACTCGTAGAATCTTACATATCCTTGTACAAGAGATTCATAATAGGATACCCCAAGGTACTACATAAAATCCTTAATGGACTTCTACGTTGTAGTTAAGTCCCTTGGATTTTAAAGTACTATTCCATAATTAGACCCCTTGAGTGGTCTAGTTAAACAGATTGATCCAAAAATCTGGTTAGGAATATCATGTGATGATATAGCTGAAAAGACTCCTTGGTGGTCTAATTAAAAAGATCATCTGTCGATCTAATTAAAAAGGACCCTATGGTAGTCTAGTCACCCTCATCACAGGTTTGTTTTTCTTCCCATAAACATTACAAAACAAACTGTGCGGACTGTGCAAGGAATTACGTAATTATGGATGCATACATAATTATGGAATTTAGTGCACAGAAATCACAGCAAGTTCTGTCATGCGTCTAGAGTTAACCTTATTCATTTCCAACTCTAAGGAAGCAACCGTTGAAAATGACTCCGTTTGTTCATTTT
Source organism: Helianthus tuberosus (assembly GCA_030545235.1). NCBI lineage: Eukaryota > Viridiplantae > Streptophyta > Magnoliopsida > Asterales > Asteraceae > Helianthus > Helianthus tuberosus. The sequence continues at coordinate 33,833,816 of CM060353.1, forward strand.
CGTTTCTGAAGATTTTTCGCTAAGGAAATGAATATCCGTTTGATTATCCTTTTCATTTCCATTTCTGATGAAGCACCCGTTGAAAATGACTCTGTTTGTTCATTTTCGTTTCTGAAGATTTTCCGCTAAGGAAATGAATATCCGTTTGATTATCCTTTTCATTTCCATTTCTGATGAAGCACCCGTTGAAAATGACTCCGTTTGTTTATTTTCGTTTCTGAAGATTTGTCCGTTGAGGAAATGAATATCCGTTTGATTATCCTTTTCATTTCCATTTCCGATGAAGCACCCGTTGAAAATGACTCCGTTTGTTCATTTTCGTTTCTGAAGATTTGTCCGTTGAGGAAATGAATATCCGTTTGATTATCCTTTTCATTTCCATTTCCGATGAAGCACCCGTTGAAAATGACTCCGTTAGATCATTTTTCGTTTCTGAAGATTGTCCGTTAAGGAAATGAATATCCGTTTGTCTATCATTTTCATTTCCATTTTTGAGGAAGCACCCGTTGAAAATGACTCCGTTTGTTCATTTTCGTTTCTGAAGATTTGTCCGTTGAGGAAATGAATATCCGTTTGTTTCTCCTTTTCATTTCCATTTCTGATGAAGCACCCGTTGAAAATGACTCCGTAAGTTCATTTTACGTTTCTGAAGATTGCCCGTTGAGGAAATGAATCCCCGTTTGTTTATTCCTACATTTCCGCTTCTGAAGAATACTCGTTGAGGAAAATGACCCCGTCTGTTCATTTTCGTTCTGAAGAATGTCCGTTAAAGAGAAATAACAGGATTATGCATTGCTTATCTTTGATGGTTACTTAACACAAAGCGACATATAGACTCCTACGAATTTATTTCGGGACGAAATTTCCTAAAGAAGGGGAGACTGTGACACCTGTGTCACTTCAACCATCAAACAAATACTGAACCAATGAAGTATTGTATTTCATACTTTGGACTTGTATAAATATGTGTATCTTTTGCACATATCAATTCTTGTTCGATTACAAACTCTAAATCGCCTTCTGGAAGGTTATACGCGCACTGATGCGTAAATCTAACCAGTTTAATCCAACGAACACTCCAGAATAGTGAAATAGGCTTAAACATACCTTAAATAACCTTTACATAACTTAGAAATAAGTTTTGGAAGGTTTGGCATGGTGAAATCAAGTTAAATCGCTTACAGGGACTAAAGTTGACAAACTGCGAAAGTATGCCAATTTGAACTGTAACGAACATTCTGGAACATGACCATAAGTTAGACACACCTTAAATATCCTTTACATAGCTTAGAAATAGGCTTTGAGGGGTTCGGTGTGCTAAAATATACTTTTGGGACATTCAGGGACTAAAAGCGTCAAAAAGTGCACAAGTTTGCATTTTCGCGCATAACTTACGTTCTGAATACATCCGGACATCCAAAAATTTATGTAAGCATGACTATATTATGCTTTAGTGTTTGGCTTGCCAAAAATCCATTCGTCGCGTCATTTGGTTCGTTTTTCGCGCTTATGCGCATTCCGTCGTAATTAACCGAACATCGCGTTCGTACGGCTAAAGGAACCGACATCCAAGATATTTTTGAGCATGTTTTGAGTTCCCTATACTTTAACTTCGTTTTAGAGCCTTGAAATGAGGTTAACGGGGTTCAAACGCATTGAAAATAGCTTAAACGGGCTGCAGGGACCATTTCTGCCATTTTTGAAACTTGGCTGAAACTAGTAGGCAGTGGCGTAGCGCGAGCCCTTCATGCCTTGGCAGTGGCGCTACGCGACTGCCTCATCTGAACAGAATTGTATGCAGAAACATCGAATCGAGTCCATTTCACTTCGCACATGGTTTTGAGCAATACCGTGGGCTCAAATGGTTTTGTAAAACCACTATCTTGAGGTGTATGGCCAAGATCAAAGCACGATTAATGAGGAACGATCTTAACGGCTCTACGAATCCTATAAATACCCAACCCCCATTCACCCCAAAAACCCACACCTTTGAATCTGAACTTGCTCTCTAAGTTGTCGTGTTTAACACTTCATACCTGAGAGTGTTCGGATTCAAACCTTCCATTCTTGGACCCTTCGTAAGTATTCTTTCGTTCTTTTATTGCTTTTCGAGTCCGAAAGTCAAACTTTGTTTGACTTTCAGCGTTGACCAGCTTATGGTCAATGCGAAGTTCGTTTGAACTTCGCAACGTGATTGTAATCACGATGGTCATAGTCCCTTGGGACTATGCCTACTGATTACCACGTTGTCTAGGGTCGTAAGGGTAAGCGACTTGATCAGTCGCTTATGCTTTCGAACCCGACCCATTTGGTCGATCAATAGGATCCGACCAAACACATTAGGTGACCATAGTAGGTAGGGAATAACCCTCCGAGGTTATACCCTATGGTCACATCGTTTGAGTAGTTGTATGATAGGTAGTTTATATGCCTTAGGTAAATTACCAGAATACCCTTTTCATGTATAATTGGTAATTAAGCATATGTAACCTAAACTTTTGTCACATAACTGATCATGTAACATGTTTAGGCATATAACACTTGTCATAGGGCTAGTTAGGCGGTCCGAACGCGTTTCACGCGAACGACGCGTTAAAGTAGCATAAGCTACCTAAACGGGTCGTAATGGGTCGTAAACACTTATGTTAGGTTTCATTTAGTATGTAGGCTTTGTTAAACCATATTACACGAGTTCCCATACTCGTTTGGTTTACGAACCCTCATGCTACCCGATCTTCCGATCTAGGTCCGGTTTATTAACATAGTTACCTATATTAGGTGCCGTTTGATTCCGCGATCTCTAGCATTGTTTGGTTGTTACTCAAGGACTACTAAGCAATCTCAAGTGAGTACATAGACCCCTCTTTTACTGTTTTCAAACTGTTTTGGGGTGAAACACATGTGCCTACTTGTTACTTTCATGCTTTCCTGTTTTGACATCATATACTTGCTACGTTCATTAGTACATTTATAGTACATGATTTCAATACATTTTATGCTATGTATGTCCATTACGTGCATACTTAGTACATTGTTTTACATCGCATTTTTGTTGCATATGCTCATCCAGTATATGAACACATTATACTACATTTTGAACCGTTGTAACCATTTGACTATGTAAACCGTCGTAACCATTTGATTATATGAACCGTTTGTAACTGTTGAACCGTGTGAACCGTTTGTAACTGTTGAACCGTGTGAACCGTTTGTAACTGTTGAACCGTGTGAACCATTTGTATCTGTTGACATGATTTACATTTGACAATAGACATTTGACTATACATAAACATTTCTACAATTGTTAAACATTTCAACTTGGTGGTTTGGTTTGAGTAAGTGATTAAGTAACGAGGCGTGTGTAATATGATACAAGCATGGTGGATACGCCGCTGGTACTTCCTATATATAAGTGTTTGTATGGTGTTACATATCGTAGCGTTATTTGAATCATTTCAATTTGAGACATATAACATTTTATACAAATAACATACTTTTCACAAGACATTGATTTACAAACAACTGATCTTATACAAACTCATTTTACATGGTTATTCATTTAACCTTACATTTATTTATACATATCATCTGATCTTATCATTTTTCAAATGATTTACAAGACAAAGCAAATTACAAGGTTCATGACTAAACATTTTCTCAAACATAAGTCATGAATCCTATTTTCTCAAAACCTATGTATCTCACAAGCATTTTTATGCTGACGTACCTATTTTCACATGTGTTTTTCAGGAGGTGATGCATAGGACTTATCAAGACATACTTAGGCGGACCTGTGCCTTAGTGACTTAAAACGAGACGAGAACTAGTTAATTTATGTTATGTACTCTTTATTTCTTGTTTAAAGACAATGTAACTCGCTTGTTTGTTTAATAAAACGAAATTTCAATTGCCATGGATTTGAAACATTAATTCTGTTACAACACTCCCCGACGTTTCCGCCACGTTTTGTATGTTCTACGTGGTCGGGGTGTGACAATGCATCTTAGATATGGTCCTGCAAGAGATCGTTTATACAACATATTATTTAATATTGTAAATTGAGATACCTTAATTTTGAAAGCCCTTGGGTTTTCTCCTGTACGAATCTCTCCATGCTGTATGTATCTCATGATTGGAAGGATCCATGATCCTGAATGAGATTGAGTATCATCACTAGGGATGATTGCAGAATCCTCTCCTATCTCCATAGCTACATGATCCTCGATAGCAGGGGTCAGGATATGGATAATAGGGATCCTTGTATCCCCCGGGATCTTCAAGGATGATCCTAGATTAGCTAATGCATCAGCCTCTGCATTCTCTTCCCTTGGTACCTGTGTCAAACTAAAGGATACAAAAGAGAGTGCCAATTCTTTGACTATCTCCAAATATTTGATTAGCTTTTCACCTTTAACAGCATAGGATCCATTAAAGTGATTAGTGATTAATAATGAATCTACATGTACCTCAAGATACCTGATCCTCATATGCTTAGCAATTTGTAAACCAGCTATCAAGGCTTCATACTCAGCCTCATTGTTGGTAGTTTGAAATTCACAAGCTATGGAGTGGGGTATTATGTCCCCCTGTGGAGATTTTAGTAGTATTCCAAGCCCTGTTCCTTTTACATTAGAGGCTCCATCAGTGAAGAGTATCCAAGGATCCTTAGTTTCTTCAAGCTGTTGGACTTCTAACTCAGCTTCCTTTTGCAAATCACTACTAAAATCTGCCACAAAGTCAGCTAAGGCTTGGGATTTGATGGCAGTCCTTGGTTCATATCTTATATCATATGCACTTAGCTTCACTGCCCACTTAGCCATCCTTCCTGACATTTCAGGTTTCCTGAGAACATTCTTAATAGGAAAATTAGTCTTAACAATAATGGCATGAGTCTCAAAATAATGTCTTAATTTAGTAGATGTCATTATTAATGCAAGGATAAGTTTTTCCAAATGTGAATACCTGGATTCAGCATCAAGCAAACTCTTACTTACATAATAGACAGGATGTTGTGTACCTTCGTGATCCTTAACAAGGACCGCACTTACTGCTTTTGAGGATACTGCTAAGTATAAGGATAATATATCCCATTTTTCTGGTTTCATCAAGGCTGGGGCTGAGGATAGGTAATCCTTAAGAGCTTTGAGGGCACTTTCATGCTTCTCGGTCCATTCAAATTTCTTGTTCTTCCTCAGGATGTCATAGAATTCCTTACACTTTTCTGAGGATTTGGATATGAATCTGTTCAAGGCTGCGATCCTGCCCGTCAATCTTTGCACATCCTTAGCATTGGCAGGAGATTTGATATAGCATAAGAATTTACCTGCCTTAACACCAAAATGACACTTGGAGGGATTAAGTTTCATATTAAATTTATCAAGGATATTGAATGCTTCCTCCAAGTCTTTAAGGTGATCCTCAGCTTTCTTGGACTTAACCACCATGTCATCTATATAGACTTCCATAGTGTGTCCAATTTGTTCCTTGAATATCATATTGACTAGCCTTTGATAAGTAGCACCTGCATTCCTTAATCCAAATGGCATAGCAATATAACAGTATATACCAGTTGGGGTCATAAAGGCCGTATCCTCTTGATCAGATGGTTCCATCTGAATTTGTTGAAATCCAGATGAAGCATCCATAAAAGTCAACAACTCATGACCCGCGGTAGCATCCACCATGGAGTCAATGTGGGGTAATGGGAAAGGATCCTTGGGACATGCCTTGTTTAAATCAGTAAAATCGACACATACCCGCCACTTTCCATTTTTCTTTTGAACAACAACCACATTGGCTAACCATTTTGGATACTTAACATCTCTTATCATACCTGCTCGAAGTAACTTATCTACCTCTTCCTGGATAATAGCATTCCTTTCAGGTGCAAACTTCCTCCTCTTTTGATGTATAGGCTTGAATGACCTGTCAATGCCAAGTTTATGAGTAATTATATCCTTAGATATACCTGTCATGTCTTTATGTTTCCAGGCAAAGGTGGATTTCCTTCTCTTAAGGAAGGATACTAGCTCCTGTTCGATGTCGTTAAGGATCCCTGATCCTATGAAGATCTTGGATTCAGGATCCTCAGGATCCATGAGGATTTCTTTCAAATCCTGTTCTCTTGCCTCCAAGACATCTCTTGAAGGATACTTTAATTGCTATTGCTCCCTTGGTCTTGAGGCTGGCTTCATTGATGAGGTATAGCAATTCTTAGCTTCTTGTTGATCACTCTCAATTTTCACCACTCCCCAAGGACTTGGAAGCTTTACACATTGATGATAGGTGGATGGAACTGCCTTCATATCATGTATCCATGGCCTGCCAAGGATAACATTACAACATGATAAGCAATCTATAACACAAATTTTTTGATAAGAATGTAATCCTTCAATATAGATTGGGAGTTTGATGTCCCCCAATGTATTCTTAGTTTCTCCACTGAATCCCACAAGTACTGAGGATCTTGGGATAATATCAGACTCTGGGATATTCATCTTCTTGAGGACATCAAGCTGAATGATGTTCACAGAGCTTCCTCCATCTATAAGGATCCTGCGAACAAAGTGGTTAGAAATCAACAATGTAATTACAAGACCATCATGATGAGGATCCTGGACATCAACACGATCATCCTCATCAAAAGTTATGACTTTATCCTGGGTGAAAACGGAGGTCCGGACGGGTCTGTCTCCATTATCCATCTTGGTTTCCTTAGCGTGTCTTTTTGCTGCTGAAAAGGAGGTACCACAAATGTCTGATCCTCCGGATATGAAGTTTATGACTTGTGCATCTGCTGGAGGAGCAGGAGCCTTTTCCGAGATCCTTTCAGCATCCTGGATCCTTGACTTCTTTCGTCCCAAAAGCTCCTTCAAATGCCCCTTGCTCAACAAGTAACCAATTTCCTTTCTCAGTGCAATACACTCTTCAGTGAGATGCCCAAAATCCTCATGATATGCACACCACTTGGATTTATCCTTTGTAGCAGCTGGTTTATCACTCTTCCTTGGCCACCTAGCTTTTTCACCTAGATTCTGCATTGCAAGGATTAGTTCATTGTTATCAACAGAAAAACAGTATTCAGAAATAGGAGGATAATCCTCATCATCCTCTTCTTGTTCCACTGCATGCACATTCTGGTTATCAGACTTGTTGTAGGACTTGGATTTGTTGTTCCTGAAGTAGGATCCTTGTTTCTCCTGTCTCGAGGATCCTGTCAATCTATCCTGGATCCTTTTGTCATCCTCTAGGCGGATGAACCTAAGGGCCCTAGTTCTTACTTCATCAAGATTCCTGCAAGGTGTCATGACAAGATCATCATAGAATAATGAATCCCTAAGCAATCCCATTTTAAAGGCTTCTACAGCCGTAGCAATATCTAAGTTAGGGATATCCAAGGATTCTTTACTAAACTTAGTGATATAATCTCTAAGTGATTCATTTTGACCTTGAGTTACCCTATATAAATCACTAGTCAATCGTTCAAATTTTCTACTACAAGAGAATTGACTATTGAACAAGTTAACTAGATTAGCAAATGAGGTAATAGAGTAAGGGGGAGACTTAGCAGCCATTTAAGAGCAGATCCTATGAGTGTGGATCCAAATCCCTTGCATAGACATGCTTCTTTTAACCTTTCAGGAATTGGATTGATCTCCATCCTCTCCCTGTATTGAGCTACATGCTCCTCTGGATCCGTCGAACCATCATACAGCTTCATAGATGGTATCTGGAATCTTTTAGGTATCTCAGCATCACATAAGGGTGGTGCAAAACGAGATATCCTATGGCTACCATCTGCAATTTCAGGAATGGGTTTAACCACTCCCGGCACACTGGATATCATATCCTTAAGCTTCTGTAGCTCTCTAGCCATAGCCTGATTAATACCTGTATCCTGCATTAAGCCATGGTTAGTGTTATATGAATTATTAAAAGTGTTACCTCCCACAGGATTCGTGTTTGGAATTGCGGATGTGAATCCATATTGATAAGACTCTGGCATAATTGAAGGACTAGAGGGAGCAATGGTCTGCATTGGTATGAAGTCTCCTTGATGAACGTCCGAGCTCTGAGGCTGCAAACTTATTAAGAATCCTTGATCCTGAAGGACGTTGGATCCTTGAAGTTGAGATGATCCTTGAACCTGAAAGGATCCTGGAACCAGAGAGGATCCTGGGATAAGGGAGGATCCTTGGACCGGGAAGGATCCTAGGACCTGGGAGGATCCATGGACCTGGGAGGATCCTTGAACTGCATGCATTCCCAAATATCCTCCTGACGTGAAGTATCCCTGATGCTGAGAAGAGGATCCTGATGGTTGAGAAGAGAATCCTTAAGGCTGGAAGTGAGAGCCAAGTGCCTGACTCATAGTTGCTGTTCCATAACGCCTTCCTGGTAATTCACCCAAGTATTGCACATCCGGAACTGCTGAGTGTAAGGAAGTTATGACTGGAGTGTCGAAGTTCAGCGATCTTGGCATCAGAGGGGAGTGATCCTCCACTGATTTCTTCTGTTTCTTGATCTCATCGATCTCCCGGAGGATCCTTTCGTTGGTTTTGTCCTGCTCTTGTGCATGATTCCTCATCTGCAAAATCAGAGCATAAAGATCATTAGTAGTAGGATTAGTTGAAACAGAAGAAGTTGATGGTTTTGTGAAAAAGGGGGTTTGTTTCTTCGCAGCATTCTCAGCATTCTTCTGGGATCCAGAAGGTGGTGGAGGCAAAGGAGGAACGCCTTGAGAAGAACTGAATGACGGCATCAAGTTTGAAGTGTTCTTCGCTGAAGAAGCCATCTGCCTGGTTGTTATGAACCGAAATGACCACAAAGGTATGAATCTTCTTAGGAATGAAGCACCAATTGCCCCACGGTGGGCGCCAAACTGTTTTGGTAAAAAATCAAGCAATGATAATGCAACCAAACTTTCTGTTGTGAGGTATGATGCTTGAATTGATGAACAACAATAAGGATCACTCTGAAATGTAATGAACAAGTGACACGAAGATTTATACGAGGAAAAAGCCCTTGATCAATGAATGATCTCCGGCATAAAAAACCTCGGGTGATGGAAACTACCGATCACCAACTCAAATTAAACAAGAAATGTATTACAACTTCGGATGATAGCGAGCTAAGTACAAGGATCACTATAGTGTATTGTGTAAAAAAGTGTGTAATCGCCAAGTGAATTAACGAGAGCTGGTGAGAGCAGTTGTAAGAGTGTGTGTGTAGCCAAAAATAGCCAAGTGTTTTTTTTTAGCTTGCTACCCCTTTAAAAATGGAAAAATATCTAAGCTAACAAACATTCCGCATTTCATGCAAGTCCTCCACGAACTCCATAACGTCCACTTCAGTTAAGCACGTGCGGAATAAGCCATGGAATATGCTCCAGGAATATCGCCAAGACCAAGTCCAAGCTCGTACTCCTGCAAAACAATACCATATTCAAAGTAGACAATCGTTAGTATAAGGATCCTTAAGATGATCCATGATCCTGATCCTGATCCTGAAACACTTCTGAGGATCACTAATTCAAACAGAAGTGAGGATCACCAAACCCAACAGTAATTGAGGATCACAGGTCATTCAGAAATCCTCCCCTAACACTACCTTAACAGGATCAGCCTTGAAATGGCTCCTGAATGTTCCTCCTCATTCGATTACATCATTTGCTCACCTAGTGAATTTATTTAATAGTCAGTTTTCTTGTAGTAGAAGCTTTGAAAAACTAACAAGTGACCTCTACAGGATAACACAGGGGCCTCAAGAATCCCTAAGGGACTATGTGAACAAGTTCATCCGGGAATCCTTAGACATTCCGCATCTCGATGTTGCAACAGTTTTGCAAGCTTTCAAGATGGGGCTGCAAAAAGATTCTCAATTTTACCAAGACCTTGTAATGAACCCGTGCCGGAACTTGGATGAAGCTCGAAACAGGGCCCTAAGATATATTCGATTGGAGGATGACAGAAAGATGCAAGAGAGGATGAACTCATCCAACACCTATGAGTCAACTAACAGGAAGTCAGAATCCTCATTTAAGCCATATCGCTCTAAGCCATGGTAGAAATGAAAACAAGAAAGTGAATGCTATCGAAGACGAGGATCCTGAAGAATATCCTGAATTATCTGAATATTGCTTTTCTGTTAACATTCTTGAATTGATGTATGCCATGCAGGGTTTAGGAGACAAGGCTAGGTGGCCTCGAAAGAATCAACAAAAAGCCGATTGGAAAGATAAGTCAAAATGGTGTGCCTTCCACGAAGATTTCGGACATGTAACTGAGGATTGCATTGCTCTAAGAAAAGAAATAAGCTATCTTCTAAGCAAGGGATATCTGAAAGATCTCTTAGGAAGAAAGAAGAATAAGGGTCAGGATACTGAGAAGGATCCTGAGCGAGCAGCGTCACCTCCCGCGGATGCCAAGATAATCAACTTTATTTCGGGAGGATCCGACATTTGTGGGACTTCGTATTCGGCGGCGAAGAGACATGCAAAAGAAGCTAAGGCCGAAAGGGGAGACAAACCTGTCAGGATGACTACCCTCACAACTGACAAAGTGATCACATTTGATGGTGATGACAGGGATACTGTCCAGGATCCTCATCATGATGCTCTGGTAATAACATTATATGTGGCTAACCATTTTGTACGCAGGATATTGGTTGATAATGGCAGCTCCGTCAACATAATCCAACTAGAGACTTTTAAGAGAATGAATGTATCTCCGATGGATATGACTTCGAAGTCCACCGTGCTTGTTGGGTTCAATGGAGAGGCTAGGAACACAGTGGGAGAGATAAAGTTACCAGTATATGTTGAAGGAGTCAACTCGATACAACGTTTCTGTGTGATGGATTCCCTATCCTGCTATAACATCATACTAGGAAGACCATGGATTCACGATATGAAGGCTGTGCCATCAACATATCACCAATGCATCAAGATCCCTACCCCTTGGGGAGTTGTCAAGGTTGATAGTGATCAGCAGGAGGCGAAAGAATGCTACTCATCCTCGATGAAACCCTCAACCAAGCCTAGTACAGCATAGCAATTAAAGATGCGGGCCTAGGATATCGTGGAGGATTCAGAGCAGGATGTGAAGAAAATTATCCTGGATCAGGATAATCCTGATATCTCGGTGCTCGTAGGAACCGATATCCCTCAGGATATTGAAGAGCAGTTAACTAACTTTTTGAAATGCAGGATGTCAACGTTTGCCTGGAAGCATGAGGATATGACAGGTATATCCAAAGACATTATCACTCACAAGCTTGGAATTGACAGATCATTCAAGCATGTTCAGCAAAAAAGAAGGAAATTTGCTCCTGAGCGGAATACGATTATCCAAGAGGAAGTTGAAAGATTGTTGAAGTCCAGGATGATCAGAGAAGTCAAGTTTCCAAGATGGCTAGCAAACGTAGTCGTGGTACAGAAGAAAAATGGGAAATGGAGAGTCTGTGTAGACTACACAGACTTGAACAAGGCTTGTCCTAAAGACCCATTTCCTCTTCCTCACATTGATGCAATGGTGGATGCTACTGCCGGGCATGAAATGTTGACCTTCATGGATGCATCCTCAGGATTTCAGCAGATTCAAATGGAGCCTTCTGACCAGGAGGATACTGCCTTCATGACACCAACATGTATTTATTATTATACGGCTATGTCTTTTGGTTTGAAAAATGCAGGTGCAACATAACAGAGATTGGTAAACATGATGTTCAAAGACAAGCTGGGGGACACCATGGAGGTATACATTGACGATATGGTGGTAAAATCAAGGAAAGCTCAGGATCACCTCCAGGATATTAAAGGAGCATTTGATATCCTGGATCAATATAACATGAAGCTAAATCCTGCTAAGTGTCATTTCGGAGTGGGGGCAGGAAAATTTCTAGGATATATGGTGACCAAAAAAGGAATAGAGGCGAGCCCGGAGTAGATTAAAGCCATCTTGGATATTAAATCACCCTCAAATATGAAGGATGTTCAACGATTAACAGGGCGAGTGGAAGCATTAAACAGATTTATTTCAAGATCCTCAGAAAAATGAAAAGAGAGTTATGATATCCTGAAGAAGAACAAGAAATTCGAATGGGGTGAGAAGCATGAAGCAGCCCTGCAGGATTTGAAGCAATATCTTTCAACTGCACCTCTACTGATGAAGCCTGAGAATGGTGAACCACTATCCCTATACCTCACAGTATCAAGGAATGCTGTAAGTGCCGTCCTTATAAAGGATCATGAAGGTCAGCAATATCCTGTTTATTATGTTAGTAAAAGTTTGTTAAATGCTGAAACTAGGTATTCTCATTTAGAAAAATTGATACTAGCATTAGTTATGGCATCAGCGAAGCTTAGACATCACTTTGAGACACATAGGATTCATATTAAAACAAATTATCCTGTAAAAAATGTGCTTAGGAAACCAGAGATGTCAGGCAGGATGGCCAAGTGGTCAGTAAAGTTGAGTGCTTATGATTTAGTATATGAACCTAGAAATGCCATAAAGTCTCAGGATTTAGTTGACTTTGTGGCTGATTTCAGTAGTGACATTCAGGATGAGGTAGACCTAGAAGTCCAACAGTTAGGAGAATCCTCAGGATCCTGGACGTTGTATACTGTTGGTGCATCTAATGTAAGAGGAGTAGGATTGGGAATACTACTAAAATCGCCACAGGGGGACATATTACCCCAGGCTATTAGGTGTGAATTCCCTGCTACTAATAATGAAGCAGAGTATGAGGCTTTAATTGCAGGATTAGAGTTGGCTAAGAGTATGAGTATCAAGAATTTGCAAGTATATGTTGACTCCTTGTTAATTACTAACCATTTTAATGGATCCTATGCAGTTAAGGGTGAGAAATTAATCGAATACCTCAATATTCTCAAAAAATTAGCAGGATATTGCGATGTTTTTACACTTGAACAGGTACCAAGGGAGGATAATGCTGAAGCAGATGCCTTAGCAAATCTAGGATCATCGATCAGGATACCAGAAGGGACCCAAATACCAATATTACATATCTTGTATCCTGCAACGAATCCTCAGGATAAAGAAGTAGCGGGTATTCAGGATCCTGGAGCAGAGTATCCTGAAAAGGATCCTAAATCCTGGACGGCTCCAATCATGAGATATCTCAAGGAAGGACACATCCCCGGAGATGAAAATCCTAAGGCATTTAGGATGAAGGTATCACGATTCACTATTATAAATAATGTTTTATACAAGAAATCTCTTGCAGGACCGTATCTGAGGTGCTTGGAGGATCCTGAAGCCAAAGAAGTACTTCAGGATATACATGAAGGGGATTGTGGTAACCACACTAGGGGCAGGTCATTGTTCTCGAAAGTATTAAGGACATGATATTATTGGCCAACGATGAGGAAAGATGCTGCAGAATATGCTCAAAGGTGTGATGCATGCCAAAGGCATAGTAACATACTGCATCAACCAGCTGAACCACTATATCCTGTAGCTTCCCCTTGGCCATTCATGAAATGGGGGATGGATATAGTAGGGAAGTTACCAAAAGCTCCGGGAGGAAAAGTCTTTATGCTAGCAATGATGGATTATTTCTCTAAGTGGGTTGAAGCTGAAGCATTTGTTCAAGTTAGAGACCAAGAAGTAGTATCCTTCATAAAGAGGAATATCCTGACCAGGTTTGGGGTACCAGCTGAAATCATTTGTGATAATGGGTCCCAGTTTATAAGCAAGAGGACTACTGACTTTTGCAAGAGTTGGGGAATCAAAATGATCACGTCTACTCCGGTACATCCTTAAGCGAATGGACAAGCTGAATCCTCAAACAAGATAATTGTCAATAACTTAAAGAAGAGACTTGGAGCCAAAAAAGGAGGATGGGCGGAAGAATTACCCTTTGTTTTGTGGGCTGATAGGACAACGGTAAAGAATGCAACTGGCCAAACCCCATTTTCCTTGGTATTTGGAGCAGAAGCAGTGATTCCAACGGAAATGGCGATACCTACTGCAAGATCTATCCTACAGGATCCTGAACAGAATCCTGAAGCCTTATGTCGAGATTTGGATACTATAGATGAAAAAAGAGATGCAGCAAGGCTAAGGATGGCAGCATATCAACAAAGAATATCCAGAGCATATAACAAGAATATAAGGACTAGGAGATTTCGAGTTGGTGATTGGGTACTAAGAAAGGCTTTTCAAAATACCACTAATACTGCCGATGGCAAGCTAGCTCCAAAATGGGAAGGACCATATGAAGTTGAGTCAGAAGCAGGGAAAGGAGCATATCGACTCAAGAATATGGAAGGGGATATGCTACCGAGATCCTGGAATGCAATACACTTAAAGCTCTATTTCAAGTAAGAATAGAATTTAATTTCTATCTCAAAATGGTATGTATTCTATCTCTTTTAAATATATTTGTTTATTATCTTGAACCCAATACTGACTTAAGCATCGGAGGGGTGTTAGCTTCCTTAGTTTGCAGTTGTTTTGCAGCATATGTTTCAGGATATAGCTCCAGGATATGCACTCTGGATAACTCGAAAGATTAGAGGAATGGCCCCCTCTCTCACGTTTAAGGGATCCTGGTCCCTTCAAAGGTTTAAAGGTATTCACCTTTCTTTCGAATTGGGTTTAAACACCTCGCCTGGAGCGCAAGTTATCTAGGTATAGTTCAAGGTAGTGGGACCAGTTCATGTAAAAGTGGCTGACAATTTCGTTACTGTTGGCTATATCCTGGATCCTGAAGGTATATGAGGATTGATCACCCTCTCTCACGAAAGGGTATTTTCATACTCTCTAAGGTTTAAAGGTTTTCACCTTTCTAAGATTTGGAGTTTATACACTCTCGCCTGTAGCGCATGAAACTCAGGGTTTATCCCCAGGATATCAGGGTTTATCCCCAGGATATTAAGGGTTTATCCCCAGTATGCTAAGGATTCATTTCAGGATATCAAGGGTTTTGCCTCGGGGTGTTCGGAATTTATTCAAGCCAAAGTGTGAACACATTTGCATTTCTGTGTCGAACACAGGGGACATACATTATACTATTCAAATGATGGATCCAAGTTTGTAAGTGTGCACTGGGGACATACTTATGATGGAAGATTGAAATTGATTCTTTAAGAATCTCTGGTATGATCTCTCCTTTTTATTTGGATAATTTATAGATTGTATTTCAGTATCCTGGTCAGGATATCTTTCAGGATACACTTACTATGGGTTCCCAAATATGATCAAACAAAACTATTTTTATAAGTAAAATTCATGTAATAAAGGTGTAATAACAAGAATAAAGCTAAAGGAAAGTTATATTAACATATCAAAAGACGTGCTCTTGGTTTCACCTTAAACCAAGGTCCATCCACCAAGAGCACAAATAGTTTCTTACCCTATGTACTTAACAGTTGAAGGTTTTGTCTCAAACTGAGACCCATCCACCTCCAACTGTTATATTGTTCAAAAGCAAAATGTACTAACGATGATGACCAAGGGCTTCATCCTAAAACTCAGGATCCCTCCACCAATGGCCATCACATTGTTTAAGTGCAGAAAAGTAAAATGCAGGAAAAGTAAATTGTTTGAGGTTACAAGCCAACAATCGAATTTAAAAGGTGGGCTCCGGCCTTGGCACATATATCCATCATTGCCCACCTGAATGCCCTCACACAGCGGCATCTTCTCCAACCTTCTCTGCCTTTTCAGCTTCAGCATCCTGAGCAGCATCCTCACCAACATCCTCTCCAGCATCCTTCTTATCTCCAGCCATGTCTACCACCTCTGCTGACTTAGAGGATTCTCCGGCTTCAGCAGGAAGTGGCACAACTTTGCCTCCAAGCTCCTTCAGCTTGGCCACCCAAGATTCAACTGGCCAGGATGGGCATACAAGGCCTGTCTCCTTGGCCTCGTAGGCCATCTTGATGTGAGCTTGTAGCAGGGAGACGATAGCAGAGGCTTTGATTCCTTCCCGGAAAGAAACCATGGCCTGTTCGTGATCCATTTGGACAGTGGCAAGTTTGAGCTCAGCATCTTGGGTGACCTTCTTCAGCATGCCCTCGTAGTGCCGGGTCTTTGCTTCAGCAATGGCACCTTGGTCGGCAATGGTACTTTCGAGCTGTTTAATCCTGGCTTCATGGAGTACAGCAGTTCCACATGTATCGTTGTACAGGTGGAGCAAATGCTGGAGGCCCTGCACATCAAATTCAGGTATGAGTCAGAATATATTAACCAGGATATCCTGTCAGGATATCCTGTCAGGATATCCTATCAGGATATATGTGTAGGATATGTAGCAGGATGTTACCTTGTTGAGGAAGTATGTCATTGGCTCTAAGGAGTCAGAAAAGCTGAGTTCATCGTAGGAGAACCCTTTTAGACCTAGAGCACTGACTTCAGGACCTTTCCTCTTTTTTGCTGTGGAAGCACGAGTCCTCGGATTAGCCTTAGGAGCCGGGAGCGGCTTGGAGCTGGTGGCAGCAGGGGTCTCTTTCTTGACCGTGACTGGAGTGGGGTAGCTGTCAAGTTCGTCAAGGTCTAGGTAGACTGGAACCTTGCTGGAGTCTGCATACAGGGAGTAAAATTTCTCCTAGGTATATCAAATAAAGACATGTATGTACAGGATATTTTGCAGGATCCTTACCAGACATGTTTGCACTAGAAAGAGGACTTGGAGATGGTGGAGATGGGTTGAAACTTCTTTCAGCCTCTGGAAGGAGTCTGATGGCGTCAATCCTTTTTTGTGAATCAACAAGGGGAGGTGTAACCTTCCTAAAATCAGCTGCGTGCACAACAGAAAAAAGAAAGTTGATCAGTTCAGGATATGGAACAGGATAAGAGGCAGGATCATCCTTAAACCCTAAATCCTACCCTTTTTTAACCATTTCACCGGATATTCCGTTCCATCAGGGATTGAGTCTCTTTTTACAAAGAAGAACTTAGATTGCCAATTATCCTCGTTCCTGGTGGCATGAAGTATCAGCGGGTCGCCGGAGGTGGAATAAAACAAAAATCTACATGATCCGTGGCATCTAAGCCGGTAAGCTAGGGGGAGATCATGAACAGAAAGATCAGGGATGTGGTTTTTCTTGATCTGGTCAAGAACGGACAGAACACGCCAAAGCATCGGCATTGTTTGGCTAAAAGAGATTTTTGTAATGTTGAAGAATTCGGTGATAAAGTCTGGAAAGGGGAACTGTAACCCTAAGGTGAAGGGAAAGGCACTAAAGCACAACCACTCATTGGAGACCATATCCGACCGGATTTCCCGGTCGAACGGCCGAAATACCGTTCCTTCCGGAAAGATACCGGAGGATTTGAGAGCCGACAAGTGGGCACTATCAAAGGAGCATATCTCTTTCTCCGGTTCTTGGAGAAGATTCTGCTGGATAAATGTGGGAGCCGAATAACCAGAACTAGATCTTGTCTGTCTCGGCATTTGATCACCTGATTTTTTTTTACCGGAAGAGGAGGATGAAGATGAAGATTACAGAGAGAATGTTTACCTTTTTCCTTATCGGTAGTGATTAAAAAAGAGATGGGGATGAGAAGATATAGGGTGCAATGAGTAAATATAGGCTGAGTAGTTGCAAACGGTCACATCATGGGTCTTATCTCTTAATTGCCTCGATCTCCGTGAAAAATGTAACCGTTAGTGGCAGGATACTAAACGGTAACATTTTTGGGGACAATTGTTATGGGTGAAATTCTGAGCCCATATCCTGAAAAATATCTTGGGTCATATCTTGGTTATATGATATCTGTTCACATCCGGGATGCTGATTCAGGATATTGGTAACATCCTGAATGGTATCCTCAGGATTACTAACGGATTATGTGCAGGTACGCGGGTTAGAAGCTAGCAACGTTCACAAGGACTCATTCCACGGAAGACTCGGCCAAGTCGTTCAAATAAAGACGTTGAAGCCGCATTACTCGGTCTTCAACGTTAACAATGGAATATTCGGAGCATCCCATATTTATAGGAATTTTCGTTTGTAATTCGTTACTATAAATAGGTGGGTATATCAGATCGAATAGGACATCACATCAACACTCACTACACTCTTACACTTGTTCTCTAGCAATTTTCACTCTCGCACAAAAGCGTTGTAACACTTAGCGATCTGGTCAATATCCTGCACTGTATCCTGACGTTTAAAGCAATAAGAAGAACAAGACAGCTGCGATTGTCAGCTCCCGAGGTTTTATGCCGGCGATCTAGATTGATCAAGGGCTTTCCTCGTATATCTCGTGTCACCCCCTTTACTTTTTGCTCATTGTTTGGTCGTAGATACAGCTCAATATCCTGAGCCGTATCCTGAATATATTGTTTTTCCAAACAACTTAACCAGCATATTTTCAACACACTGTTTAGCACACTACCTCACTTAACTAATTTGATCATTTAATTGCTTCGGTAAATTTTGACCAAAACACCTTTCATTTGCAAAAACCCACACCTTTGAAATCTGAATTTGCTCTCTAAGTTGTTGTGTTTAACACTTCATACCTGAGAGTATTCGGATTCAAACCTTCCGTTCTTGGACCCTTTGTAAGTGTTCCTTCGTTCTTTTATTCTTTTAGCGTTAAAGTCAAACTTTGTTTGACTTTCTGCATTGACCAGTTTATGGTCAATGCGAAGTTCATTTGAACTTCATAACGTGAGCGTGATCACGATGGTTATAGTCCCTAGTGACTAAACCTACTGATTACCACGTTATCTAGGCTCAGTGACGAGTCGTAGTTTCGGCCAAAATGCGTGTTATTGCGTATTTTGCAACCAAACTACTCCTAGGTATCAAAACCGTTTGTTTTGATACCAAACCTGTTTTCTAAACTTAGTTAAGCATGTTTTAACATGCTTAGCTCGTCACTTTTAGTTTAGTGCTTATATAGGGTCGTAAGGTAAGCGATCTAAACAATCGCTATACTTTTGAACCCGACCCGTTTGGTCGATCATTAGGATCCGACCAAACACATTAGGTGACCATAGTATATAGGGAATAACCTTCCGAGGTTATACCTTATGGTCACGACGTTTAGTTAGTTGTATGATAGATAGTTTATATGCCTTAGTTAAATTACCAAAATACCCCTTTGACGCCAAAATTCATTTTAAACATATGTAACATAACTTTTGGTATCTAAACTGATTTGGTAACAATATTAGACATGTTAAGGCATATTGGGCATTCCGAACGCGTTTAATGCGAACGACGCGTTAAAGTAGCATAAGCTACCTAAACGGGTCGTAATGGGTCGTAAGCACTTAGGTTAGGTTTCATTTTAGTATGTGGGCTTTGTTAAACCATATTACATGAGTTCCTATACTCATTTGGTTTACGAACCCTCATTCTATCCAGTCCTCCGATTTAGGTCCGGTATATTAACATAGTTACCTATATTAGGTGCCGTTTGATATCTGTGATCTCTAGCATTGTTTGGTTGTTACTGAAGGACTACTAAGCAATCTCAAGTGAGTACATAGACCCCTCTTTTACTGTTTTCCAAACATTTTGGGGTGAAACACATGTGCCTACTTGTTACTTTCGTGCCTTTCATGCTTTCATATCATATGCTTGTTATGTTCATTAGTACATTATAGTACAAGATTTCATTACATTTTATGCTATGTATATCCATTGTGTGCATACTTAGTACATCGTTTTACATTACATTTCATGCTATGTATGTCCATTGTGTGCATACTTAGTACATTTTTTTACATTACATTTCACGCTATGTGTGTTCATTTTATTACATACTTAGTGCATTGTTTTCACATGCTTACATTTTTTGTATGGCATTTGGTTTGTTCAAATGGGATAATATACATTCATTAACATTAGCTACGTCGTTCGTTAGTAGGTAATGGTACCATTGGACTTGACAACTCCCATTCCTGAACCCTAGGTTTGTTTGGGTGGAAGGAATGACCGAATTCGATAAATATAACACAGATAAACCTTTAATTTGTTTAAAGGTCTATCACCACAGTCACAAGGCTTGAATGTATGCATTTTCACAATACCGCATAGATGTTTGTATCAGTATAGCATGCATTTGTTCCACAAAACATAACTTTGACTTAAACTATGTTTAATTCAATACCCTGTTTTTGTGCATTTTTACCTATGGTTTAGTTGATATATTTCACATGCCATACATGATATTTTTGGATACACCATTATATGATTTACATTAAACATAAACATTTTGACATTGATATACATATTTGGTGATTTACATTAGACATGGACACTTTGATATGGTTTACACAATAACACTTGACAATTGATTTATACATGAACAATTTACATTGATGGTTGGTTTGGGTAAATGATTTGAGTAACGAGGCGTGTGTAATATGATACTAACATGATGGATACGCCGCTGGTACTTCCTATATATAAGTGTTTGTATAATATTACATATCGTAGCGTTAATTAAATCATTTCAGTATAGACATATTACATTTTACACAAATAACATATTTTCCACAAGACATTGTTTTATAAAACGGTTTATTTTATACAACTCATTTTACTTGGTTATTTCATTAACCATACACCCTTCTTTTATATAATTTGATTTCTTATCGAGTTTTCATATGATTTATAAAAGAAAACACTTAACAAGATTCATGACTAACTTTTATTAAACCTTTCTTTTAAAACCCAAGTCATGAATCCTTTTTTCACAAAACCTATGTATCTCACAGGCATTTTTATGCTAACGTACCTATTTTCACATGTGTTTTCAGGAGCTGTTGCTTAGGATGATGATCGTGACACTAGGGCGGACCTGTGCCTTAGAGACTTAAAAATAAAGATAGAACTAGTTTAATTATGTTCTGAACTATTTATTTCCTGTTTTGAGACAATGTAACACTCTTGTTTGATAAATAAAATATAACTTTGTATGCCATGGTTGTGAAACAATTAATTCTGTTACAACACTCCCCGACGTTTCCGCCACGATTTGATGTTCTACGTGGTCGGGGTGTGACAGAAGAGTTGGTATCAGAGCTCATGGTTATAGGGAATTAGGTTATTAGTAATGCTTTGACCTAGTCTATAACCTTCCTAGGACCCTAACGCGAGTTTACTTGCGTTTAGTCGTAAAACAATACCGTCACCTATCCTTAAGTTACAACCACAACAAGAACATAAATTTCAAAACCACTTTGAAAACTAATCATCTGTTCTAGGATGATTGATTACTAGGTTTTGAACCCCTTTGAATTTTCAAAACCTCGTCAAAGTTTGGGTCTTATAATGTGAACACGTGCAATCTGGAAGAGTGGATGCCTGTACTCTGAGTTTTCTGTCTAAGGATAGAGTGTTCGTACAAATCCACATAATCGGACCAGTCACTCTTACCTGGGTACTCTTGGGGTGAGTGTTCACTTATAGGCGAGCATGTCTTCGCGATACATTATTTTTGACCCATTTACTTTGATTAGTCACTTTGTTTCGTTTGTTTGCCTTGTGATGCAGACGAATGACCACCATCCTTGCTTTTGTTGATCGTGTTTCATCTCATTCTTTTCATCCAATCATCTCACTCGTTTCCTTTCATGATTCCTCTTTTAGAATGCCTCCTCGACGCGAGAACCAGATAGTGACTGCTGAACTGGCAGAAATCATTGCGCAGCAAATGGCTGCTGCATTCCTAAACCTCATTGCTCAATGGAACCAAGCCAACAACAACCACAATGCTCCTTGCAATTTCAAGAATTTTAACTCGGCTAAACCACTCAAGTTTAGTGGTTCTGAGGGAGCAACTGGGCTTCTTCAATGGTTTGAGATCATTGAGAATACTTTTCGTCACGTGCAGTGTCCTGACAATCGCAAGGTCGAGTTTTCTTCAAGTGTGTTTCAGAAGAGGGCTCTTACGTGGTGGAACGGGGTTATGAGAGATCGTGGTGCAGAAGTTGCTCTAGCACAGACATGGGCTGAACTTAGGGCTCTTATGATGAGGGAGTTTTGTCCTCGTCATGAACTGCGAGCGTTGGAGAGAGAGTTTGATGACTTGAAACAAGACAGTGGCAAGCACAGGGCGTATACTGATAGATTTGAGGAGTTGAGTCTGCTTTGCCCAACCATGGTTACCCCACTCGACAAGGCTATCGAAAGGTACATCGATGGTCTACCTGACTCAGTACAAGACATCATTACTGGTAGCAACCCTACCACACTCCGTCAGGCGATCGAGTTAGCAGCGACTTTGACTGAGTCGCAGGTTCGAAAGGGGAAGCTGCACAAAAAGGGTGACAAGGGTAAGAAGCAGGCGTCTGACAAAGAAGATAGCAAGAAAGGTCAAAACAAGAAGGGAAAGGATTCTGGTTCCTCAAGAGGGTCAAGGAAGCGTAAGGCTTCCCAAAATTTTGCTGTCACTGCCCAAGCTAACCAGGCAGCTCCCAACCAACCCGCACAGCCTCCAGTGAAGAAACCTTATGTAGGAAATGCACCTTTGTGCAATAGATGCAACAGTCACCATCAGCCGCAATTTTCGTGCCGTTTCTGTACTAGCTGTGGGAAGTCAGGTCATCTTGCTGGTGTTTGTCGTTTTGCTCAGAATCAGGCAGTTCAGAACCCGGCTCAACGAGTTGCTCAGCCTCCTGCTCAGCAACAGGGTCAAGCTACACGACCACACTACCCTCCAGGTTCTTGTTACAATTGTGGGGATCTGACCCACTACCGTAACCAGTGTCCAAGATTGGTGAATGCGAATCCAAATCAGAATCAGGCTCAGGCTCGAGGTCGAGTCTTCAACATGAATGCGCAAGAGGCACAAGCAGACAATGAAGTGGTAAACGGTACGTTCTTTATTAATAACCAGCCTGCATCTGTTCTTTTTTATTCGGGTGCCGATAAGAGTTTTGTGTCATTATCTTTTGAGCCTTTGCTTCGCGTGTCTAGAATGAAACTAGGAAAACCCTTGACAGTAGAAGTTGCTAGTGGTGAACCCATTGTTCTTGATTCTGTTCTTCGCAACTGCCAGTTGAACCTTAACGACCATCTTTTTCCTATTAACCTCACGCCTATGCAACTTGGAAGCTTCGACGTTATTGTGGGTATAGATTGGTTAGCCAAGCATCGCGCAGAGGTAGTTTGTTTTAAAGCTCGGAAGTATCTGCGAAAGAACTATGTGGCCTTTTTGGCACATGTTGTAGCAGATAAGGGCAAAGGTAAGTCTATTCAAGATATTCCTGTTGTTCGGGATTATTCTTAAGTGTTTCCTGAAGAGTTACCTGGTCTACCCCTAGCACGCCAAGTCGAGTTCCGTATTGATCTCGTACCTGGTGCAAATCCCATTGCCAGAGCTCCCTACCGTCTTGCACCGTCTGAGATGCAAGAGTTGTCTAAACAGCTTCAGGAGCTCTCTGACAAAGGTTTTATCCGTCCTAGCTTTTCACCTTGGGGTGCTCCCGTTCTTTTTTTCAAAAAGAAGGATGGATCTTTTAGGATGTGTATCGATTATCGTGAGCTTAACAAGCTTACCATCAAGAATCGATATCCCCTACCTCGCATCGATGATCTCTTTGATCAGTTACAGGGCACTTCTTATTTTTCGAAGATTGATCTGCGTTCTGGGTATCATCAACTTCGTGTGCATGAAGAAGATATTCCCAAGACAGCATTCCGCACTCGATATGGGCATTATGAGTTTACAGTCATGACATTCGGTTTGACTAATGCTCCTGCTGTTTTCATGGACTTAATGAATAGGGTCTGCAAGACTTATTTGGATCAGTTCGTCATTGTTTTTATTGATGATATCTTGATATACTCTAAGACGCGAGCTGACCATGAGCAACATCTTCGTCTTACTCTGGAGCTCCTAAAGAAAGAGCAACTTTTCGCCAAATTCTCCAAGTGTGAATTCTGGCTTAAAGAAGTTCAATTTTTAGGACATATTGTCAACGAACAAGGTATTCATGTAGATCCCTCCAAGATCAGTGCGATCAAGGATTGGGATACGCCTACTACTCCTACCGAAGTTCGTTCTTTTCTTGGTCTAGCGGGTTATTATAGCCGCTTCATTGAAAACTTCTCGAAGATTGCAGTTCCTCTAACTGCTCTAACTCAGAAGAACAAGCCCTTTGATTGGGGATTCAAACAAGAGGAAGCTTTTCAAAACTTGAAGCAGAAGCTTTGTGACGCGCTTGTTCTGACTTTGCCTGAGGGCAATGATGATTTCATCGTTTATTGCGATGCATCTAAATTGGGTCTTGGCTGTGTTCTGATGCAAAGAAACAAAGTCATAGCATATGCATCAAGACAATTGAAGATACACGAGAAGAACTACACCACTCATGATCTTGAGTCGGGTGCAGTTGTCTTCGCTCTTAAGATCTGGAGACACTATTTGTACGGTACAAAATGTGTGGTCTTCACGGACCACAAAAGTCTTCAGGATATCTTCAATCAGAAAGAACTCAACATGAGGCAACGACGTTGGGTTGAGCTTCTAAACGACTATGACTGCGAAATTCGCTACCATCCTGGTAAGGCGAATGTCGTAGCCGATGCATTAAGTCGTAAGGAACGTACTAAGCTTCTTTGTGTTTGTGTTCAATCTGATATTCAAGCTTGATCCGATATCCAAGCCCGTATTTCTCAGGCTCAACAATCTTGTGTTTCACAAGGTTTGATGGATAAGGAATTTCCCTATCACATAACACCTGATCTTGAACTGAAGGACAATGGATCGTATTACTTCATGGACCGTTTGTGGGTCCCAAGCCAAGATAACCTTCGCACCTTGCTTATGGATGAAGCCCATAAGTCTCGCTATTCTGTTCATCCTGGCTCAGATAAGATGTATAAGGATCTTCGTATTCAGTATTGGTGGCCTGGTATGAAGAAAGACATCGCCTTATATGTATCAAAATGCCTTACTTGTCTTAAGATTAAGGCTGAACATCAACGTCCTTCTGGTTTATTGGTGCAACCAGAGATCCCAGTTTGGAAATGGGAAAACATTACTATGGATCTCATTACCAAACTTCCGCGCACAAAGAAAGGTCATGATGCCATCTGGGTAGTTGTTGATCGTTTTACTAAGTCAGCGCATTTCTTGCCAATCCATGAGGATTTTTCTGCCGACAAACTTGCTAAAATCTATGTGGATGAAATTGTAGCTCGACATGGTGTTCCTTTGAACATCATTTCTGACAGAGATGCTCGTTTCACTTCTCATTTTTGGAGAACCATGCAATCTGCTATGGGGACCCAACTTAATCTGAGCACAGCTTATCATCCGCAAACGGATGGTCAATCTGAAAGAACAATCCAGACTCTGGAGGATATGCTTAGAGCTTGTGTGATCGACTTTGGTGGTAGTTGGGATTCACATCTTCCGTTAATTGAATTCTCCTACAACAACAGTTATCACTCCAGCATCAACATGGCTCCCTTCGAGGCTCTCTATGGTCGAAAATGTCGTTCACCAGTCTGCTGGAATGAGATCGGTGAGGCTCAGCTTACTGGACATGCCCTCATTCTAGAGACAACAAATAAGGTTAAGAAAGTTCGTGATAACCTTCAGGCAGCTAGATGCCGTCAAAAGAGTTACGCGGACCTAAAATGCAAACCCTTGGATTTTCAAGTCGGTGATCGTGTATTACTTAAGGTCTCACCTTGGAAAGGTGTGATCAGATTTGGAAAGAAAGGAAAACTTGCACCTAGATACGTTGGACCATTCAAGATCGTCGAAAGAATCGGAAAGGTGGCCTACAGAATTGAGTTACCTCCTGAACTTGGAAATGTTCATCCAACCTTTCACGTGTCCAATCTCAAGAAGTGTCCAATCTCAAGAAGTGTTTAGCTGATGAGAACCTCCACACACCACTTGACGAAATTCGTGTTGATAAAACACTGAAATTTGTTGAGAAGCCTGTGGAAATCATGGAACGTGAAGTCAAGTGGCTCAAACGCAAGCGCATTCCTTTGGTCAAGGTTCGCTGGGAATCTAAACATGGACATGAGTTTACTTGGGAACGCGAAGATCAAATGAAGGCGAAGTATCCACATCTATTCCCACGAGTTTCCTCTAAATAAATTTCGGGACGAAATTTCCACAAGTAAGGGAGACTGTAACATCTGTGCTTGTAATCATTGTGAATAGTTCAGTTATCAATAAAACAATGTTATTCAACCCCAATGTTTGTTTTGTTATGTTTGACATTTTTCATGTTTTGACTTTTGCTCGATTTCAAACTCTATATCGCTTTATGGAGAGTTATACGCCAACTGGTGCATAAACGTACTTAGTTTAACGTGAAAAATACTCCGAAACATCAACCTATACTTAACATACCTTAAATAACCTTTACATAACTTAGAAATAAGTTTTAAAGGCTTTGGTATGGCAAAAACAAGTTAATTCGCTAACAGGGACTAAACTTGACAAACTGCGATAGTATGACGATTCGTACTAGAACAGACATTCCGGAACATGACCATAAGTTAAACATACCATAAATATCCTTTACATAGCTTAGAAATAGGCTTTGAGGGGTTCGGTGTGCTAAAATAAACTTTGGGTCATTCAGGGACTAAAAGCGTCAAAAAGTGCACAAGTTTGCATTTTCGCGCATAACTTACGTTCTGAATACATCCGGACATCCAAAAATTTATGTAAGCACTAAAATATTTTATTTTAGTGTTTGGCATGAGAAAAATCCATTCGTCACGCAATTTGGATCGTTTTTCGCGCTTATGCGCATTCCGTCGTAATTAAGCGAACATCGTGATCGTACGACCAAACGAACCAACATCCGGCATATTTTTGAGCATGTTTCATGTCCACAATGTTTATGCATCATTTTAGGGCCTTAAAGTTGACTTAACGAGCCTTAAACATGTCGGAAATAGCCTTAATACACAACGGGGACTGAAATGGAAACTTTGGAAACTGTTTGCTGATCAGAAGGACCTAGGCGTGACACCTAGCCCCCTAGGCGTCACGCGAGGCCCTTTCAGATCAGCAAAAGTTGTTTAATCAGTTGTTAACAGCTGCTAAACACTCCAAAGGCCAATGCCACATGTTAATCCCTGATGTTGGGGGGCCAATATGATGCACATGGGGTTACCAACAAGTGTAGGGACAAGATCAAAGCACGGTATTTGAGGAACGATCCTAACGGTGGTCCATTTCCTATAAATACACAACCCTTTCATTTGCAAAAACCCACACCTTTGAAATCTGAATTTGCTCTCTAAGTTGTTGTGTTTAACACTTCATACCTGAGAGTATTCGGATTCAAACCTTCCGTTCTTAGACCCTTTGTAAGTGTTCCTTCGTTCTTTTATTCTTTTAGCGTTAAAGTCAAACTTTGTTTGACTTTCTGCATTGATCAGTTTATGGTCAATGTGAAGTTCGTTTGAACTTCATAACGTGAGCGTGATCACGATGGTTATAGTCCCTAGTGACTAAACCTACTGATTACCACGTTATCTAGGCTTAGTGACGAGTTGTAGTTTCGGCCAAAATGCGTGTTATTGCGTATTTTGCAACCAAACTACTCCTAGGTATCAAAACCGTTTGTTTTGATACCAAACCTATTTTCTAAACTTAGTTAAGCATGTTTTAACATGCTTAGCTCGTCACTTTTAGTTTAGTGCTTATATAGGGTCGTAAGGTAAGCGATCTAAACAATCGCTATACTTTCGAACCCGACCCGTTTGGTCGATCATTAGGATCCGACCAAACACATTAGGTGACCATAGTATATAGGGAATAACCTTCCGAGGTTATACCTTATGGTCACGACGTTTAGTTAGTTGTATGATAGGTAGTTTATATGCCTTAGTTAAATTACCAAAATAGCCCTTTGACGCCAAAATTCATTTTAAACATATGTAACATAACTTTTGGTATCTAAACTGATTTGGTAACAATATTAGACATGTTAAGGCATATTAGGCATTCCGAACGCGTTTTACGCGAACGACGCGTTAAAGTAGCATAAGCTACCTAAACGGGTCGTAATGGGTCGTAAGCACTTAGGTTAGGTTTCATTTTAGTATGTGGGCTTTGTTAAACCATATTATATGAGTTCCCATACTCATTTGGTTTACGAACCCTCATTCTATCCAATCCTCCGATTTAGGTCCGCTATATTAACATAGTTACCTATATTAGGTGCCGTTTGATATCCGTGATCTCTAGCATTGTTTGGTTGTTACTGAAGGACTACTAAGCAATCTCAAGTGAGTACATAGACCCCTCTTTTACTGTTTTCCAAACATTTTGGGGTGAAACACATGTGCCTACTTGTTACTTTCGTGCCTTTCATGCTTTCATATCATATGCTTGTTATGTTCATTAGTACATTATAGTACATGATTTCATTACATTTTATGCTATGTATGTCCATTGTGTGCATACTTAGTACATCGTTTTACATTACATTTCATGCTATGTATGTCCATTGTGTGCATACTTAGTACATTGTTTTACATTACATTTCACGCTATGTGTGTTCATTTGATTACATACTTAGTGCATTGTTTTCACATGCTTACATTTTTGGTATGACATTTGGTTTGTTCAAATGGGACAATATACATTCATTAACATTAGCTACGCCGTTCGTTAGTAGGTAATGGTACCATAGGACTTGACAACTCCCATTCCTGAACCCTAGGTTTGTTTGGGTGGAAGGAATAACCGAATTCGATAAACATAACACAGATAAACCTTTAATTTATTTAAAGGTCTATCACCACAGTCACAAGGCTTGAATGTATGAATTTTCATAATACCGCATAGATGTTTGTATCAGTATAGCATGCATTTGTTCCACAAAACATAACTTTGACTTAAACTATGTTTAATTCAATACCCTGTTTTTGTGCATTTTTACCTATGGTTTAGTTGATATATTTCACATGCCATACATGATATTTTTGGATACACATTATATGATTTACATTAAACATAAACATTTTGACATTGATATACACATTTGGTGATTTACATTAGACATGGACACTTTGATATGGTTTACACAATAACACTTGACAATTGATTTATACATGAACAATTTACATTGATGGTTGGTTTGGGTAAATGATTTGAGTAACGAGGCGTGTGTAATATGATACAAACATGGTGGATACGCCGCTGGTACTTCCTATATATAAGTGTTTGTATAATATTACATATCGTAGCGTTAATTAAATCATTTCAGTATAGACATATTACATTTTACACAAATAACATATTTTCCACAAGACATTGTTTTACAAAACGGTTTATTTTATACAACTCATTTTACTTGGTTATTTCATTAACCATACACCCTTCTTTTATATAATCTGATTTCTTATCGAGTTTTCATATGATTATAAAAGAAAACACTTAACAAGATTCATGACTAACTTTTATTAAACCTTTCTTTTAAAACCCAAGTCATGAATCCTTTTTTCACAAAACCTATGTATCTCACATGCATTTTTATGCTAACGTACCTATTTTCACATATGTTTTCAGAAGCTGTTGCTTAGGATGATGATCGTGACACTAGGGCGGACCTGTGCCTTAGAGACTTAAAAATAAAGATAGAACTAGTTTAATTATGTTCTGAACTATTTATTTCCTGTTTTGAGACATTGTAACACTCTTGTTTGATAAATAAAATATAACTTTGTATGCCATGGTTGTGAAACAATTAATTCTGTTACAACACTCCCCGACGTTTCCGCCACGATTTGATGTTCTACGTGGTCGGGGTGTGACAATTAAAAACTTCTAGCCACAATTAATAACATTGTCCGTGACCATAAATTACTTATAATTACTGATTTTTTCCCTTTTAGTAAGTAGCTAACAAATTCGTAAGTAGTCAAATGTATTATCTGTTAAACACATCCTTAAAAAGCCAATATGGCTATAGTAACATTTGGTCATATTTTTCTACTATGACTAGTGACTGTCACATTTTTTTTATTGAAAGTATGTCTGAAGGTTTCGAAAAAAATGTGTTTTCGTCACACGAATAAAAAATGTAACAAATACTGGGACAATGGTCACATTTGGAAACACTTTTTGAGTTGTGGCTATTAAATGTCGCATTCTTCTCTAAAAGTTTGGTTGAAGGTTTTGAACTGTTATAAATGATCACATTACTAATAAAATGCATGGTTAAAGGCATTTTAAAATGTTGTGAATGACCTTTAACCACACATTTTTTTCAAATGTGTGACAGGGTAGTTTTGCCAAAACTGTGGCCGTAGCCCCGTTTTGAGGTAGTGAACCCACTTAAGTTGAAAAAAAAAAAACTTGAAAATCATGTGTATCTTTTGTGTAACACTATCTAAAACAACATAGTTTTTATAAAAAATTTAGTGCATGTAATATACATGTTTTTGAGTGTTTTTATCCAAAAAAATGAAAAAAAAAAAGTTGTCGAGTGGATATCTAAAAAAATAAATTAAGTTTCATATTTTACATATGTAACTACGCTTTTGTTTATAAGGATGATGTTGCACACCTGTTACGTAGAAATTTTATTTTGTATTTTTTAAATTCCTTTATAGTCCTGATGAAATTTTTTAGCTAAAAATGCTTGAAAATATATATATTACATGCTCGGAATTTTTTATAAAAAGATATGTTCTTTTAGACGGGGTTACACAAAAGTTACGGAGTTTTCAAAGTTTTCTCATCTCAAATTGGTTTCCAAAATAACCATTCCCTTATATATATTTGATTACGATATAATGAGAACTAGAGTAAGTTGCGAGAATCCATAGAAACTCCATCGAAAATATAAAAAAGTGCATGTAATCCCTGTATTTATAAGTGAATAGTAATATTATTTTGTAGAATATAAAAAAAAGCTATATGCTACAAATTACATGTGTAAAAATGATATGGTGAAAACATTACATCCTTTATATTGTAGTGGTGTTTTTTCTCCATATATGTAATCTTTATTATCAACTTTTTTTTAAGATTTACGATTAAGCTAATGTAAATGTGCAACATGAAAAGCATGTTGTACAACAACTTTTTGTATAAAAATATGAAAATTACATGAGGTGTGCGTCTCAGGGGTTAATTTTTGCCAAGAGGTCACGCCTCAAGTGCACTATTTGAAAAAAAGTGCGCCTTACGCTACCAAAAATGCAGGGGCTTAAGTCTAGTTGAGCCTAAGACGCACATTTTTAAAACAAGATTAAAAATTAACTGACATATGGTTGTTGACAAGAAAATTATCAGATTTGATATAAATAACTTAAATAATTTTAAATTTACATGCTCAATAAAACCACCAGTAGGGGTAGGGGTATTTACATATAATAAATAAATATGTATAATTTTAATTTCGAATCGAGTCGAATTTAAAATTATAAATTTGTATTCGATTTATTGGACTCGAATTGAATGGAATTCTTGATAATCAAAACGAATTGCTGATAATCAAATCGAAATGAATTCTGAACACCCTAAACCTGAGTATATATGATAAATCTAGGTGGTTAATAGATCTACACTTATATAGAGTAGACCATAGCACAATCAAGTATAAAAGTAAACATAATAGTAAATCAGATAGTCTTCATTCAATACTACTTTAATCTAACGAAATAATTTTTGTTAACAAACTCTATTTCAACTACTTTAATCTAACGAAATAATTTTTGTTAACAAACTCTATTTCATACAATATATTTCTTGCAATATATACCAAAGGTAGTATATATTGCAAGAAATATATTCTTACAACGATGCTACTGGAATAATATAAGTATTGAATGTGTCATCTTGCTTCAAATGTCTAAAATACCTGAATAGTTAAACATAACATTTTTTTCTTTCAATTATACAAAGTCTATTTTTAATTAATCTATACTATATTATAAAGCATTTCATAAGGATGACGGTAAAAGTTAAGTAAATACAAGTATTTATGCTTATGATACAATACAAAATGAGATTAGTTTAAGGGTAAATTTGTCTTTTTAACACCATCCAATATTAATGATTTATTTAGATTAAATAATGATTTAATGGGAAATACATTTATACAATACAAAATGAGATCAGTTGTATTAATTTAGGTCATGTGAAGAGGTTTCAGGTATGATTTTGGTAATCAAGAATCACGCATCTTAATGTTCACCTATAAATCCGTGTACCATAATCCTTCATACCGCTTCAAGCTTTTGAAGATTTCTCAAAACGTTGAGCAGGTATCAATGGTGGATTATCTCTCTGGGTGAAATTGTAAGTAAAATTAAGCTGTCTTTCATATTTTATAATATGTGTCTTTTTTCTGGATTGCTAGCAATGTTCTTACAGGTCTCCTAGGGTTTCAATTGGCATGGAAGGTAAGTTTAATACAAGAAATTGATTTGGGGTTTGCTTTTTTCTGTAAGTTGACGTGATTACATATGTTTGTTTGGGTTGCATGATTGATAATTCATCAATCGAATGTATGATATTGGATTTGGGATTTTTTTTTAGGGAAATTGGCCTGTAATAATCTCACCTACACCTTATTGGCCATTAATAATCCCACCTCAGAATATTCCTCCCACCAGTCCCACCTTTCACCTATTTTTCCTACAATGGTCCCCCGTTAAAATCTGTTAAGTTTTTTTCCAAATTAGAAACATATTTTTTAGGGCTTTTGATTAGAACGACGATACGAGTCCATTGATATAAAACTCGCCTCGAAACGGTGCTCCAAACGATGATAACAACGCTTCAATTCGGGTGTTTAAATTTCCAGTTAACCAAAATCAAGTCACTTGGAGCACCATTTCGAAGTAAGTTTTACATCAATGGACTCGTATCATCGTTCTGATCAAAAGCCCTAAAAAATCTGTTTGTAATTTGGAAAAAAACTTAACTCCGTTAAGTTTTTTTAACGGGGGACCATTCTAGGAAAAATAGGTGAAAGGTGGGACTGGTGGGGGGAATATTCTGAGGTGGGATTATTAATGGCCAAAAAGGTCTAGGTGGGATTATTACAGGCTAATTCCCCTTTTTTTTTATTGACTTGAGTGGCTTAAATTAGGATTAATTGTCTTGGTAATGCTAATTTAAAGTAATCTATGGGACAAAGCTACAATGCACCTTCCCCAATGTTATACGATTCGTACAAGTAACATTACACATTCACTTTTTGATTTGGGTATAACTTTTTTTCTGACTACTTTTTTATTTTGCAACCTCAAGGAGGTATGATCCTCTGCATAATGGACATGCTATTATAGATGAACTGGATGCGCTCTTAAAAGTGATTCTTTAATCCATATATATCATAGATTGTATGTCATGGTCTAAATCCATCTTTTTTATCATGTTTAAGAATGTCATGATTATGACTTGCAA
Source organism: Helianthus tuberosus (assembly GCA_030545235.1). NCBI lineage: Eukaryota > Viridiplantae > Streptophyta > Magnoliopsida > Asterales > Asteraceae > Helianthus > Helianthus tuberosus. The sequence continues at coordinate 33,867,163 of CM060353.1, forward strand.
AATGGGTGGGTTGGATCGGGTTGTACATGTAATGTGTCAAAAGGTACTGGTCAGGTTGGGTTACGATGAATTGTGTAAGGGTTTAATTTGAGTTCAAAATGGGCGGCTTTTAAAAATTGTCAATTGGGTTCGGGTCAAAACGGGTTGGGTCACAGAGGGTTCGCGCGCTATATGTACATATGATCAGACCTATGCTTTTTTGATTTGTATTATTTTGTGTCTTAAAAGTTTTTCATTGTGGAATGTGATGGACCTATTTTCATTTGTTTAATTGTTGCTCTTATGGTTTCCTGTGAATCATCTTCAACATGGTGGTTTGTTTTGGGGTTTAAATCAAAATTTAGATATTTTGAATAAATTAATAGACGTTTTTTTTTTCTTTTTGAGAGCTGACATAAGAATATAGTGATGCTACAATTTTTGTTAGAGTATCTCTTTGTGATGAGGAGAAACAAAGGAAGAAAAAAAAGAAAAAAAGAAATGGTAATTACGTGTTATTTTTTACTTTCTTATTGTTTATGTGTGTCTTTCTTACTCTTTTTTTTTACATTCTCATTTGGATGTGATGCCGGGAAGCACCAACAAGCGTTCGAGCTTGACAGAGGATTCGCTCCGTTGAAGTGCTTTGATGACAAGAGGCGTTTTAAAAGAACCTGTAAACTTTTATTCTCTGTAAATTTTTATTCTCTATGTTGATTTTTTTAGTCAAAGTTAAATGTCATAATTGAAAGGAGTTTTTTATTCTTTTCTTCAAATTTTAGGGACTGATTGGACTTCAAGTGCACATATTATAACTGTAGTCATCCCTCTGACATGTTGTCACTGGTATGTGCCATCGCGCAGCTAGTTTGATTGCAGGACCGACGGTTCTGTTACTATAGTTTAGACTAATGCTTTAAGGCTTGTGGGTATGGTGACGGAGATGAAGCCGGCGACGGGATGAAGACGGAGGGGGCGGCACGGTGTTCAAACCGGCGACGGAGGGGGGACCCATTGTTTTGCTCCGTCCTGGACGTCGGAATACCGACGGAGAGGACGATGACTGGACGGCGACGGGGGTGGCGGCACGGTGTTCAAACCGGCGACGGACCGGGACGGTAGGGGGACGACCCCCATACCGTGTAGCCTAATCATTTTCACTCACCGCTCTTGTTGCCTACACATCCAGAGTTTTTAGTTCTTTATTTAATTAAGGCCTCTGATCTATGGTAGGAAAGTAGTTGTACTAGAAATAGGTTTGAACATTATGCGATATCTTTTTTTAACATATGTTCATCACTCCTTTTTTTTTCTAACTTGGAGGGGTCTTTTTCGTTGTTCCTCGCATTTGTAGGCTTAATTGTGATACCAGGTTCACTTTGTTAAATGCAATTTGTATTATGATTTTATATAGTTTATTTCATATAGTTGTTATTAATTAGTACAATAAGAAAAGCACATTGACCAAAATATAATTTTTGCTAAAGGTGGCTAAGTGGGCGGGTCATGAGGTCGAATGGGTTGGGTACATGGTATCACAATCGTTCGTATATTAGGGGAGATAGTTAATAGCAAATCCATTTCACCCCAATTAATTCAATCGACCATTTTGTAGGGAAGATATGTACTTCAAAAACTCCCGCTCTCTAAATATTTTTACTTAAAACACAAATGTTTTTAAGATTTTATATATTTTCAGGTTGAAGACTTCAACCGGAGACAAAAAAAACCAGTAAAGCGGGTCAAAATCAGCTCAAAAGCAACGATATTATCTGAAATATCATTCCAAACTAAATGATGTTGCAAACGGACCTGGAGACTAACAGTAATAGAAATAACGGTTTTGAGAATGGTGGAAAATGGTCATCCGTGTCAGCAGACAAGGTATCATCGAATGTCTAGATCTAGAAGCATATAACTATTTCTTTCGTGTTGTCGAATAAGGCACGCACACGACGGACTCTATCTTTATCGGATGATGTGACATTCGTTTTCCTGATGTCGTTGTACATGTACACGTAGGAGTTGCTGTAAGTGTTTTTATCGTTGGCATTATTTGTTTTGTTGATTACACTAAGATTCGTTTTCCTGATGACCAAACTTTATCGGATGACGGACTCTATATCAATCGCACACTAGCTTCAATGGTATTATTTGTTTTGTTGATTACACTAAGATTGTGACATCATGTTTAATTGGGCCAATGCGTGTGTGGAATGACATCTATTTTTTTAATAATATGCATGTGATTATGTGAAAAGCCATGGTGCTGACCACAGTACGTTTAATGTGATTTATTTTGGGGTTCGTGTTGATTTTAGATTGATGACCAAACTTCATCCACCGTTTGGAACACATACAAGTTCTTTAGTGCTAGATGAGTTTTTTTAGACCTAGCTTCCAACGACAAAGCCAAAAACTATGTGCGCCAAAAAAACTAAAATACCCGCAGTAACGCGCAGGCATTCCCACTAGTAAATATAAATATATTTCAACACCAAAAAATATATCAGGTGTGCTACAACTCCGTTTTATAACATTCATGTTTAAGGCGTTGACACATAAGTAGATAGATTTATATTTAAATGTACATTTACATTTACAATATATACATTTCTAACTTAGGGCTATTGTACCAACTTATTTTTAATTTAATTTTATTCACAGTTTAAAATTACGCTTTCGTCCTTTGTTTAAAATTACGTTTTTGCCCCAGCTCAAAATAAAATTATACTTTTGCCCCTAGCTTAAAATTACGCTTTTGCTCTCGGTTCAAAAACTCACTTTTAATTTTGTTCCCAGTTTAAAATTACGGTTTCGCCCTCCGTTTAAAATTACGTTTTTGCACCCAGTTCAAAATAGAATTTTGTTTTTTCCTCTAGCTCAAAATTACGCTCCTGCCCTCAGCTCAAAATTACGTTTTTGCCCACAGTTCAAAATAAAATTATGTTTTCCCCCCTAGCTTAAAATTATGATTTTGCCCTCAGTTTAAAATTATGATTTCGCCTCCGGTTCAAAATACAATTTACGATTTTACCCTCTGTACAGACATAAATGTTGTGAGAGAGAAATATTAGGCTTATTGGCCCGCAGCACAGGCGGGGCAAAAACTAGTTTATTTACATATCAAACAACGGGATATTTGAACAGAAAAATAGCTAGCAGAAAAATAATAAGTTTGTCTTGTCCTCACATGACCATTTTTTAACGTGAAAAAGATATATAGTGGGTCCCACCATCCTTCTGCCTCCCGAAGGCCCACCATCCGATTGCCAATCTCCAACTAAGAAACAATCTTCTTTTGTGTTTTAAAAAAGTAACATTATCACATCACCATTATACGCAATATCTTATCTTTAAATCACTTTATTATTAGATAAAACGCGTAACTTTAAATAATATATTTAACTAATTGTTTACTTTACATAATTATATGTCACCTTATTCCAGCTACGACCGGATGATAGAGACTCTTGCCTCTTAAGAGAAGATCAATATTCAATTCATAGCATGAGTTTATAAAATTAGGATTTGTTGATGCGATTTAAGAATAGGGGTAAAAGTAGGAAACAATACAACAGTGGCGGATCTAAAAAATCATTATAGGGGCAACGTTTCATATAAAAGGCGCCGGTAACGAAATTTTAAATACGTCAAATTTTTGCAAAATTTACATTACCATCAAAGCGTCAAGGGGTAGCAGGGGCTACCCCTAGTAACATGCTAGGTCCGCCCCTGCAATGTAACATGTGCCGTTAAAACAATCATACGACCCATTTTAAAAGTATACAATTAATATTGTTTAGTTTCTAAAACTTGAATTGATAAATAGTTTAACAGTAAGATTTTTTCTGTAATAAATTAAAATAAAAAGTAATCCGTTATTGTGAACAAAATGTGAAATTATTTTTCTTTAATATAAAAGGTCATCTTCTTTTGTAATATACTTTAAAATAAAACACTATATCTTTTTCAGAAAAGATATGTTATCTTTTTCTAGAAAACATTTTTATCAAACACTATATCTTTTTCAGAAAAGATATGTTATCTTTTTCTAGAAAACATATTTATCATATGGTTAAAAACTGAAAAATCATCAAAACAACTTATTTGACCAAGAAATTTATAAAAATAGCCTCGACTCTTTTGCATAACTTAATAGCCTTTACTTTTCGTTTTCTGCGCCATACGGCGCAACACATCACTTTCCTGCGCCATCTTTAATAGACAATTCTGCTCCTGCGCCAACCCTTCATCTTCTGCGCAATATAGCGCATCACATCACCTCATGCGCCGTGACTCAAATATAAATCACCTCTTGTGTTGTCTCTCATGCGCCATCACCTTCCGCACCACTTTTTCTTCAGCGCTAAAAAGACACATATCGATCTCTGGTTAAGTGGTAATTCAACACATTTCATGACTATTTTCTTTAGTCAACATGACTATTTTAGTGATTTTCTCTTAAAAAATATGATAGAAAGATCACGTTTTTCTTAATCGGAAGGCGTTCGCGAACCTCAATGTACGACTACATGAGGTTTGTTCCTATCACAAACAATCCATGTACAATGACCTTTCAATCTCCTTCGCTCTTCTATGTTTGCAACGACCATCTAGTTCTCCTTTAAATCGGCGTTTGTGCGAGTCGGAAAACCACATTTTACATGATCCAAGTATTTAACTACTAACTACTTTTGTTCAATTTAACCATGATGTATGGTGATATTGTACTGACTAAACAAATCAGATTTGAATCAACCACACAATCTTGAAACATATAAAGTTTCCATAAATGAATGATTTTTAGTCATTAAAATTGCAAATTTATATACTTATTTTTCAAAATGATTATTATCATCATAAATATAAGCTACATATACTTTCAAAAGGATATAGATTCTTTTTGAATTTTTAATACACAATGTCATCATAATATATTTCTATTATATTTTAAATTATTTAAATATAGGAGCATATATTGACATTTGATACTAACAGCATGATTCTTGTTCTTGAAGTACCTTGCCATCTACGCATCTCTTGTATTTAACACGCATCAAAATTCAATACATTTTACTTCTCCGATCGATCAACCTGCTAAACACTCCATATCCGAAAACTATACAAATCAATTTTTGATCATAAACATACATGGAAATAGCACAAATGGTGACAGATGGATCAGATGAAGCATTAATCGGACTTCCTCCCGGATTTCGGTTCCATCCAACCGATGAAGAAATCGTCACTCATTATCTTACACCCAAAGTTCTCGACCGAAGTTTCATCGCTGTCCCCATCGGAGAAGCTGATCTCAACAAGTCCGAGCCATGGGAGTTACCTAGTAAGTGTTTCATTATCGTTTAACGTTTTTATTATCTATTATAGTTATTATTATTATTATTATGTTTATCATTTATATTTAAGTTTGTTGTTAGTTATTGTTTTATCTCCGCTGTTCAAAAAAAGTTATTAATGTTATATATTAAGGTAAATTTTTACGTTTTATCATTATCATTTGTTTGTTTTCTTGGTTTTTAGTTATTCAATACATAGAAAATGTTTTAAATAAATAATTTGAATATTAGAATAATTTAATTTGTGACGTTTTATTATTATCATTAATTTGTTAGCTTTATGAGTGTTGGTAGCTCGGTTTTTGTAATTTAAGATAAAAAAAAATATTATTATTGACTACTTCAGTTTTTCAGTTCTTTTGTATTCTTCATGAAAACATTATGTAGAGAAAGCTAAGATGGGAGAGAAAGAATGGTTCGTTTATTGTCAAAGAGATCGGAAGTATCCGACGGGGACAAGAACAAACCGCGCTACAGAGCGTGGTTACTGGAAAGCGACCGGAAAAGATAAGGAGATTTTTAAACCGGCAGGAGAATTGGTAGGGATGAAGAAAACACTTGTGTTTTACAAAGGGAGAGCTCCTAGAGGTGAGAAGACCAATTGGGTGATGCATGAGTTTAGACTTGAAGGCAAATTTTCATATTACAACATGCCTACATCTTCTACTCAGGTACAACTTATTACTTTATGCTTATGTTTTTAAAAAATTAAAAAAAAGTTGTTTTTTATAATTATTTTTCTTTCTATTTTTAAGATTATAACTACGTGAAAATAAAGATTCATAATACCTATTAATAGAAAATTTGGCCAATCGAATGATAGAATTAAAAAAAAACTTACTTTATATTTTAATTTCTTATTTCAAGTTAAAACTATGCAAAAATCAAGATTTTATATACCCTATTAATAGAAAGTTTGGGTGATCAAATGATAGAGTGGTCTCTCACACTCACTAACAAGTTTCTTAAAAGAAAAAAAAACGAAAAAAAAAAACGTTATACATGTTGCTATGAAATGTACAAAATGTTACATAAAAATAGAACAAAAATGTAAGTTTAAATATAAAAGATTAAATGGATGCCCCAAACATATATTATACAAACGTAATGACTAAAATGGACTACATCTTTACATAAATATAAATAGAACATGTTGCAAAATGTTCAAATAAGATGGATATCACTGAACTGGCCGCTGGGTAGTTTTCACAGTCTTTTTTTTTAATTTAATTATTTAAGTAGTATTTTTTTTTTTGTTAAAACAAGCTAAACGGTTTTGTTTCAGTCCAAAAACTAAAACCCAGTTAAGTCAGACATATTAAATGAAGGGTATTATTGTCAATACAAATATCTTTTATTTTCACCTTATTTTATGAATTGACAATAATACTCTTCATTTAACCTGTCTGACTTAACTGAGTTTTAATTGTTGGACTGAAGTGACATGTTTCCAGTATGTTAGGGAGAAAACTGATGCATTTTTTAAAATTGACCTAAAATGGCAAAACTAAACAAACAACAGAAACGAAAATGACAGTTAACTTTAAAAAAAAATCCATATATTAATATGTTACATGTAATGGAAGTTACAATCAACCCAATCCGTGTCACATTGTTACATGTTTTAAAGTTCAAATAAGCGTTTCCTATGAAATTAACGAAATGACAGCTTGTAATTTGGAACCTAATTTTAGTACGTACCTTTTGACTTTAGTCATACATGTCTTTTCATGTATTATAACTTTTGGACTTTCTAATATTCACTGGATGCGTACACTAAAAAATCTATTGAGGGAAAATTATATATAATATATATAGGGTTATAGAGAAAGTATAATGTACAAAAGGGTTTAACGTACGTTAACGTACGCGACAGAAAAACAACTTGCGTGATTACATTTTCATGCGTTATTATGCTCCCATGCGTGATTGCGACAGAAAAACAACTTGCGTGATTACATTTCCATGCGTTATTAATGCTCCCATGCGTGATTATCACCAAATAACTGATCCCATGCGTGATTAACTGATCCATGCGTGATTATTGCCCTGATCTGATGGTTACGCTTGTCGCTTACGTGAAGTACGATAAGGCTTTTTGTATGTTAACCTTTCTCTAGGGTTATATATATATATATATATATATATAACTTGTGTACCAATTGAAAATCTATTGGTTTTAAATTTAAATGTTAATAGAGTTATTCATCACATTGATGTTACTTACAGATATTCATCACATTGATATTTGGATTATTTGAATCGAGTTATTCAAATTTGAACATTTTCAAACCGAATAGGAATCTTAGAATTCCAGAAACCTATTCGATAAAAACTTGAATTCGAGTTGAGTCGAATAAACTGGAATATAGTAAAACTCAATAAAATAAGTTAACTAACATATATATATAAAATAAATAAAAACAAATGTGTTTTTTGTTAAAATATATATATAACTCGAATTCGTATATTCTAGTCGACCGGATAGATTCGTAAATCACAAATTCGATTAGAAAAATGAATTCGAAATTCGATTCGAATAATGAACACCCCTTTATCAATGGTTTTGTAAAATTTTATATATCCTAATAATAAGCTAACAATTTGTGACAATACCATTTAATTTTATCAATGGTATCATTTAAATTTATTCATAATTTTGTATAATTTTTGTCTCTTATTCCTCTAATTATACATATCACATAGGATGAATGGGTAGTTTGTCGCGTTTTTCACAAAAGCACGGGAACACAAAGAAGCGCGGTTTCAGATCACAGATTGAACACTTTTGTTGAAGAGCTTTTAAACACTCAATCACAATTGCCTCCATTGATGGATCATTTTGGTTTGAACTTTGACCCGGGCTTCACTAGTAGCCATTCTTACTTCTCTAATGACCAACATGAAATACTTCAGAATGAAGAAGATTATAAAAATATATTTGTTTCTTCTTATAATTACAAATTCGACAATGACACGTATCAAGCTAGTTCATCCATGAGTGAACACCAATACGTTGGTGAGAATGCAAAATGTCTTCCATCCGGATCAACCCTTTACTTGCCAAATAATGGCGTTAAGATAGAGAAGAATAATGCTTTTGACAAGCGTAAGATGGAGCATCTTATTCCAACGTTTAACCAAGTTAGGAAGATCAACGTGTCAAATGATGTCAAAGTAAGCAATGACATGACTAATAATGAGACATCGTCGACATCCATGTTATCGGAACATGATTTGAGAACTAGGGAATATTACAATGATGACGACGATGATAACGACCCATCTACGTTCTCAGAATTGGATTCTTTCCTGCAATATTAATCTAGTTATTTTTTTATTTTTATTTTGTTCATATTAATCATGTATATAAACTTCATTTGTTAGTATCTATCTCAAGTAGATCTTAGAGTGAATAGTGATTGTCTTTTAACTTTTTTTTAGCTTAGATAGGAAATTGTTTGATTAAAAACAATACACTTCATGTAAGTTATTTTTGGGTTTGTTTGGTATAGTGTTGTGATATACATGTATTATATATTTGTTTCGTTATATTTTCTCTTTAATGGCATTGCATGAATAACTATATAAACAAGCTTGGTTAAAGATGAACATTGTAGCTAAAAGATTGGACGGAAGATTCGATAAAAAGAGAAATCAGAAGTGTACGATCAATGACGAATCTAGGAATTTTTTCAATGGGTTCCTCTATATGTTTTCACTATAAATTTTATAAATTCTATACAGATTCTCACTAAAAATTCCAAACCGAGTGGGTTCCTAAAAACTCGGTAAATGGGGCTAGATTCGCCCTTGAATTCATCGATGATACAAAACACATTAGGAAAACTACTAGAATAGACAAGCTGATCTTCAAAGTTAATTACGTATACATCGCTAATTAGCCCTTCCCTTGCAATAAAGATGGAGACAAAAAACCTAACTAGGAGACACCAAACAGGACTCGTGGGCTTAAATATCTTACACAAAAACTCATCGTGAAGTATGATTGGATCCAAAAAAAAATCGAAAAACAAGACGTGTAAAGCAAAGGCTAAATAGCCTATAAATGAAAAGGCGCATGCTAGATAGCCGGCGGCACATGAAAAAAAAAAAACAACACGGGCTACATAGCTTAAAACTAAAAACAAAAGACTAAATCCTAACCATAGGCTATATATCCCTATTTTACACGTGTCTTTATTTGAGTGACTATTATGTGGAGCCATTTGTACTTCACCATGAGTTTTTTTGCAGGCTAAGTCCTAGTGTGAGTGTGAGTGGATCCTATTTGTTATCTCCTGATTGACTATTATTATTTTTAGGGAAAATTACGGGAGTAGCCGCTTGACTTGTGCTTTTACCAAACTAGCCATTTGACCAGGCATAAAAAAGCCCGGTCACGCTCCCCCATCCCGGTGAACCCTCATTTTTATGCACCTTCAATGAAACGGCTTAGATCCAGGGTGTAGCGGCTTGGGCATGTGTTGAAAGCTCATAAATTCAAATGAAACGGCTTAGATCCAGGGTGTAGCAGCTTGGGCATGTGTTGAAAGCTCATAAATTCAAATGAAACGGCTTGGGCATGTGTTGAAAGCTCATAAATTCAAATTCAAAGGTGCATAAAAATGAGGGTTCACGTGACCGGGCTTTTTTATGCCTGGTCAAATGGCTAGTTTGGTAAAATGCCTGGTCAAACGGCTACTTTCGTGATTTTCCCTTATTTTTATGTATTTTGTCAAAACTGAACATGTATGTCTATTCTGTTAATTTTAAAGTTTAATAATTTTTACAAAATCATATTTACGGCGGATCGCACGACTTGCAAAAGAAAAGATCTTTATAGCTGGTGAATTGTACGCAAAACAAGTATTTTTTTAAGTCCATTATCTCGGTTTGTCGCTTTAAACTTTCTATTTTATATTTTAGAAAGGTTGCATTTTCCTCTCAGAATTTTAAAATATCAAATAAACTTAAAACAGATGTTGTCAATGGATAATATATAATACTCTTCAAGTTGTATGATGTTCAAGTTTCTTAAGTTTAACTAAAACTATATCTTAAATTTCACATTTCATAATTTAGCATGGTCAACTTTCATTCCAATCTATTTGTTTTCGAATGAATTAACATGTTACAAATCCTACAAGAGTTGTAATTTGTAGGATTAGGATCAAATACAAAGGATCCTAATTGTAAAAAGTGTAAGAAGGATTTATAGAGTGACAAGTGTCCAATAACCTAAAAAAACCCACTAAAAAAAAAAACTTAAACATCCACCACCACCAAACCCCCCCCCCCCCTCACCCACCCAAAAATTTTTTTTTTTTTTTGCCGTGGGGGTGGGGGTTTAGGTTTTTGGGTGGTGGTGGTGGTGGGGGTGGGGGTGGGTGTTTAGTTTTTTTTTATATTTTCTTTTTTAGGTTTTTGGGGGGTGGGGGGGGTTAGGTTTTTTTTAGGTTTTTGGGGGGTGGGGCGGTTAGGTTTTTTGGGGTTTTTTTTGGTGAGGTATAGTTTTTTTTTTGTTTTTTTTGCGGGGGGGGGGGGGGGGGGGGTTTAGGTTTTTGGGTGGTGGTGGGGGTGGGTGTTTAGGTTTTTGGTGGTGATGTAGTGGGTTTAGTGTTAGGTTATTGGACACTTGTCACTCTATAAATCCTTCTTACACTTCTTACAATTAGAAGCCTTTGTAGAATAACTTGACCCGTAATTTGTAAAGTATATTATCTTTTTGAACGGTGGGAAAATCCTATATGAGTTGTAAAATATTTTATCTTTTTGAAGTGTGGGGAATTAAATTAACTAGCCAAGAGCTAGATACAATTTTAGGTTACATAAAAAAGTTTTAAAAGTCAAAATTACACCAAACAAACCAATTTAAAATTGGGATTTTCGATCTACTTATGACCCTAAAAATGAGTTTGTTTTGATCTCCTCAGTCACTTGGCCGTGGAAAGAGTTAAAATAATGATATAATATTGAAAAGTTTAAGATAGCAAATGTGTAAGGTATCGTGTTATTAAGGTACAAGGGGCACCACTTAGGTTTTCCTTGTTAGTTGGATGGGTATTGCGGCTAAACTATTGCATGCATATTGGGTAGGGTGGAGGGTAGTAGTCATCGAGCTGGGTAATGCATGTGTGTGTGTGTTTGGCTGTTAAAAGTACAATGATTAGGGTAGCTATGCCATTATGTCTCACGTAATTAGAGAAGTTTTAACAAAAATTGAGATGCATGTGTGTGATTTGTTATGCAATGAAAGTACTTAGGGCAACGGAAATAATTCCCCTTATACTATACCCTTATATAATAAATCCTTCTATAATTTTATTTCATTCTTTAGGATTTTAGCAATTAAGAAAAGGAGATTACGATGATTTGAGTTAGGTTTAGGTACAAAGGGCTTTATCGTATAAAACGTATGAAAGACATGAAAAAACAAAAAAACGCGGTGACATTTTCATAATAATTTGCTCATTTGGTAATTATCAAAATTTCTCTACAAATGATCATGTAGGGTAATTTTGTAAAATGATCTTGTAGGGTAATTATCAAAATTACTCTACAAGTTTATCAAACAACATACAATTCAAAATTACTCTACAAGATCATTTGTAAAGTAATTATAATACTTTACAAAATTACTCTACAAGATCAAAATTATCATACAAGATTATTTGTAGAGTATTTATGATACTCTACAACATCAAAATTAGCTTACAAGATTATTTTATAAAATTACTCTACAAGATCAAAATTACCCTACAAGATCATTTGTAGGGTAATTTTGATAATCACTCTACAAATAAATAATTCCGAAAATGTCACCGCGTTTTTTTCACCTTTTCATCATATTCATACGTTTTGTATGATAAAAATATGGGTCATGCTATTTACACACGGCCTAAATTATTTTCACACCTCAAAGCACCGCGCTTTGGCCATAGCGCGGCGCTATGCTCGACAAAAGTTGACTTGATTGACGTCTGAGACATGAGCTACTGTTTGAGAGACATAAAGCTAATAACAGGTCTGTCGTTAACCCTAAGCGCCGCGCTTTGGCCATAGCGCGGCGCTTCGACCCCAAATTTTCACTTATAAAGACAGTACATTTAGCATTCGAGACATTAAGCACTGAATATTGAATATGTTGTTTACAAACATACGGGGGTTTTGTTGTTTGTCGATTTCCAAATTACTTGTGTTTCTTCAAAATAACGCGCGGTTTTGCTGTATTAGTTACGTGTCTTGAAAAAACGATGTCGTGGTTAAGCAACTATCTTTTCGGTCCATATTCTGACGAGTCAGTTGTTCCTGATTCTTATGAGGGGACCGCTATTTCTGACTCGTATGAGAAACCGGTCTCGTCCAACTTGAAGGAGGCAGAGGTTGTATCTGGCATTCATTATCGTGATAACACGGTGACGCTGGATTTGAATACCCCTGTGGAGGACCCTTACGCACAACAAGGTTATTCGAATTTCGGTTACAGTGGCGAGCACAGCTTTGTACAGCAGGAGTGTTATCCAAATCACAGTTACGGTTGTCAAAAGAGCTTTGAACATCAAGTCTATTCGGACCTCGGTGACGATGGTGAGCCGGAGAATGTGTCTGTTGACGAGGAAGGGTGTTACCCGGTTACATTTTCGTTTGATACAACGCAGACCTTTTCGTCACGTAAAGAGTTGGTGCGTTGGGTACAAGACACGGCAAAAGACAATGGTTACCTCATTGTGATTAAGAGGTCGAATAAAAGAGGAGAGAATTATCGACGCATTTGTGAATTAAAAACAATTTTAAAAAATTTAAAAAAGGCCCAAAGCGCCCCGCTATGGCCAAAGCGGGGTGCTTTGTCCTTAAACAAGAACCGAAGCGCCCCGCTATGGCCAAAGCGGGGCGCTTTGGTCCCTCGTTATACCTGAAGCGGGGTGGCTTCTCCCCCATTTCAACCACAAACACAAACACACACACAAAGGTGCGATTACACACACTTGAGCCGGAGATCTTCGTTTTCAAGCTTTCAACCGCTAAAAGGTAAGATCGAACACCCTTAATCGTTTTGGTTAAATGTACATGTTCAAATTTGTTTTGATTGGGCGGGATTTTGATGATCCGGCTGGGTCTATTCTTCAAAATGAAGAACCAAAGCGCCGCGCCGAGGCCAAAGAGGGGCGCTTTGGTTCATGTTTAATTTTTTTAATTATTTTTTATTTGTTTAATATTGTTTGTTTACTATTTAAATTCTTTAATAATATTATTTGTTTATTATTTTATATTTAATATTATTTGTTTATTTAATATTATTTGTTTATTTAAATTGTTTAATAATATTATTTGTTTATTATCTTTTATTTAAATTGTTTAATAATACTATTTGTTTATTATCTTTTATTTAAATTGTTTAATAATATTATTTGTTTATTTAATATTATTTGTTTATTTAAATTGTTTAATAATATTATTTGTTTATTATCTTTTATTTAAATTGTTTAATAATATTATTTGTTTATTTAAATTGTTTAATAATATTATTTGTTTATTATCTTTTATTTAAATTGTTTAATAATATTGTTTGTTTATTATCTTTTATTTAAATTGTTTAATAATATTATTTATTTATTTAATATTATTTGTTTATTTAAATTGTTTAATAATATTATTTGTTTATTATATTTTATTTAAATTGTTTAATAATATTATTTGTTTATTTAATATTATTTGTTTATTTAAATTGTTTAATAATATTATTTGTTTATTATCTTTTATTTAAATTGTTTGATAATATTATTTGTTTATTATCTTTTATTTAAATTGTTTAATAATATTATTTGTTTATTATCTTTTATTTAAATTGTTTAATAATATTATTTGTTTATTATCTTTTATTTAAATTGTTTAATAATATTATTCGTTTATTATCTTTTATTTAAATTGTTTAATAATATTATTTGTTTATTTAATATTATTTGTTTATTTAAATTGTTTAATAATATTATTTGTTTATTATCTTTTATTTAAATTGTTTAATAATATTATTTGTTTATTTAAATTGTTTAATATTATTATTTGTTTATTATCTTTTATTTAAATTGTTTAATAATATTATTTATTTATTATCTTTTAAACGTGCAGGGATGGATTCCTCCGATGACGAGATTGAGCATATGGACGCTGAGGGAGAGGTGGGAGAGGAGGTATGTCCGTACCTGCAGTTTCCGCAGGGGTCACGGGCGAGGAGGAGATGCGCTAGGTGGCTCGGGACTTCGACCGGCGCCTCAGCCGCCACAGTACCCGCAGCACGTTTACGATGACCTGTCTCCGGCAGCGCGTGAGGTGGCTCGGGACTTCGACCGACGCCTCAGACGCCAGGGCGCACGCATTGACTGGATCGTCGAGACGCTCGTTGCTCTACGAGAGCTCGCTGGGTTGCCTCCACTTCCCCTCCCACCGTCCCCACCGCACGAGGATTAGTACCTTAGTTTGTTTGTTTAGTGTTTTGTTATGTATTATGTACTCAGTTGTACCTTTTTGTTTTGTATGTACAAACTGATATATATATATATATATATATATATATATATATATATATATATATTGCAGTTAATCTTCTATTTACATCACGTTGGTTTTGGATTGTTTACGTTTAATTCTTATGGCTTTCTGTACATTTTATTTAACGTGTTCGTTTAATTTAACAAAATAAACTACGTTAAGAACTTATATTATATACGTTCTATAAAAATAATGACGTAATTATAAAACAACTATGAATTATATGTAATAAAACTCAAATAAAAATTTTTCCTCCAAAAATCCCTACCAAACTAATCCAACCAAAAATCCCTACCAAACTAACCCACATCCCACCTGTTTCCAAAAAAAAAAAACATCCAAAGCGTCGCGCTATGGCCAAAGCGCCAAAGCGCCCCGCTTTGGCCATAGCGCGACGCTTTGGATGTGCAAAAAGACAAATGGCGTGTGCGATCGAATAGACCAGGCCAAAAATATTTGTATTTGATCTTTTGTCACGATGATTTTTAGAATAAATTTGGAAAATGATTGGAAGAATGATGAAGTTGACAAATGAAAATGCGTAAACTGTGTATGAATAGATTGGTTGAGTAAACTTTTAAACTTTTGTGTCACATAACTTAAACATAACATGTGCCGGAGTTTAGGCCGGGATTGTAAACTTGGAATATTATTTTATTCATTTCTTGTGCTTAGAATTTTTCAACGACACATGTGACGGGTAGCGTGTTATTAGTAACATGTTAGATACGAACAAGAGAGTTTATGTTTCTATCCTTTCTAACAAACTTTCAGGTATTCCTACAGTTTCAGTCTTTTAAAATTAACACCTAACTTGCCTAATAATAAGTAAGTAACAGGGTGCCTTTTTCTTCAATGATAAATACATGATCAAATATATTATGCAATGGGTTCCTATAAAACGAGTTAGGAGGGATGGGGTGCATGTGCATGCTCGTTTGAAACTGATCAAATTTTTGACGTTCAAGAACCTCGGAGGTTCCAAGTGCACACAATGCGTGAAAGTTTGTTTTTCATAGTTAAAAGTCTATGAAACTTGTTTCTTTTCGGTATGGAACCTATTGATCAGTAGCTAGCTATGCTATATGTAGTAACTACGTGATCAATATAAGAAGATATTGATCCATCATTAGGAACCCATTGACCAGCAATATTTTTGCTATTTTAGTAACTACGTGCTCAACAATTGTAACTAGGTGTATAATGACTATGAATCTATTGTAAAAAATGATAAACATGATTATGTTCGCAATCAGTGGTGTACCAAACGTATAGTGACATAAATTTTAATTTTGAAAACCAAACTAGACCGTCTAGAGTGACTCGTTAAACTTGGAATCAGTAGTTAAGTTATTAACAATTTGACCGACCACAAAAACCATTTTTTTAATGAAACACGTAAAACTTGTAAAACCAGATCTTCTACCCCCTTTGCTAGCCAACTGATTATGTAAGCGTTTTTGTTTGTTTGGCCACCCAGTTTTTCGGGTTGGTTCGTTTCTAATGAAGTTAGCGTTAAAAAAAAAAGTGAACCTCTTGTACTGGTAAACCTTGGAGCCGCTAACCATTATTATGAACCTTTTCACACAAGTAACACGTGTGAACGGCTGATTTTTTTTTTCTTTTTTGTCAAATGAATGTAACTTTTAATACAATTTAAAGCACATGATCAGAAGCATATAAACCTAGTACATCAGCTTAACATGGAAATATGGAATCATGGTACACAATATCCAAGAGACCAAATGTTTAGGTTAATCCATCGTGGTTTTAATTGTTTTTTTAATTTTTTTTTTCTCATTTTCACTTATAAATATATATATTTTTTTTCGAAATTTCACTTTATAACATTTTTGAAGCAATTATAATTGCATCATGTTCTTGTAATAATATTTAGTATCCACCGGTTTCCATTGATTCTTCTCCAATATTAGTATACTATAAGCAACCATCGATAGTGAGGGAATATGATATGCAGTGGCGAA
The DNA here is from genome assembly GCA_030545235.1 of Helianthus tuberosus. Classification (NCBI taxonomy): domain Eukaryota; kingdom Viridiplantae; phylum Streptophyta; class Magnoliopsida; order Asterales; family Asteraceae; genus Helianthus; species Helianthus tuberosus. The sequence continues at coordinate 33,884,036 of CM060353.1, forward strand.
GCTTGAGATTTCCGACCGGGGTGCGAAAGTCACCGGACCTAAAAATTTCTATAAAACTGGAGGGTCGAAAACATATATACCCAAAAATCGTTTTATTCAGTATACCCCCCCTCTCCCACTCCTCTCAATTCCTCTCTAGTAATAAATCAAATATGTTATGTTCGAGTGAACAACAATGACCAAAAATGTAATTTTCCAAATCTATATATAGATCAAAACTGTAACATAAAGATAAGTAGTGTAGTTCTTTTTATATGTATTCTAAAAGCGTGAAGAGGGAGAAAATAATAAAGAATATCAAATTTCTTTGACTTTATGTTTAGAACTAGTTGGATGCCCCGCCCGTGTTGCGGGGCCTTAAGCTGAATATTTCTTAGTTTCATAACATGTACGCATGTATTTTAGTTACTTGTGCATACTACTCATAACACGATCTCAAAAAAATTACATCGAGTCAACCAATTAAACCAAAACACTGCCATAGTTTTGCTAAAAAAAAGATGGCAAGCCTGAGTTGGGGGCAAAATAGTAAATTGTCAGAAACAATGAGTGATGGTTGACAAAAAAGTTAGATTGAGTCAACCAAGTAAAATAAAAACTGCTATAGTTTTGCAAAAAAAAAATAAAAATAAAAAAAATAAAAAAACTAAAACTAAAACGATGACAGGACTACAGATTTTAACTGGGGGCAAAATCATAAGTTTTTAAAAGAGGGCAAATTCATAATTTCAAACAGATGGCAAATTCGTAATTTTAAGTTGGGGGGGGGGGGGGGAACCAAAATTTAGTTTTGACCGAAGGGCAAAATCGTAATTTTTAGCTGGGGACAGAAGCATAATTTTATTTGGAATGAGGGCAAAAGCGTAATTTTCAACTCAGGACGAAATCATAATTTTTTAAAAGGGGGTAAAATCATATTTTTGAACCGAGAGCCAAATCGTAATTTTGAGTTATGGAAAAAACTAAAACGATGGAAAGACTACAAATTTTAACTAGGACAAAATTGTATTTTTTTAAATGAGAGCAAACTCATCATTTTAAACCGATGGCAAATTCGTAATTTTAATTTGGGGGTAAAACCATAATTTTATTTTTAACTTGAGCAATATCATATTAAAAATGATAAAAAAAAAAAAGAGGGCAGCCGCCCATTTTCCACCAAGGGGTTGGCAGAACTATTACATTGAGTCAACCAATTCAAACAAAACACTACTATACTTTTGCTAAAAAAAAAAAAAACTAAACGAAGGAAAGACTATAATTTTAAACTGTTGGCAAAATTATAACTTTTCTGGATAAATGAATGTGTGTCAGGCAGCCGTTTGACACGAATAAAAGTTACACTGAGTCAACCAATTAAAACAAAACGCTACCATAGTTTTGTCACAAAAAAATAAAAATAAAAACTAAAACGATGGCATGACTGTAATTTTACATTGGGGGCAAAATCGTAATTCGACAAGAAATAAAACTTTTGCAAAACGGTAAATTTGAATTGAGAGCAAAATTGTAATTTGGCTGAAAGAAAAAAACAACATAATGATAAAACTGTAAGTTTAAACGGGGCAAAATCGCAATTTAGCTGGAACAATAAAAATACCTATATCTAAAAAAAAAAAAAAAAACCAAGTGGATGCCTTGGCCGCCCACCTCCACCAATAGTAAAGGGGAACTATTCCCGCCAGATAATTTGTAGATTTTGGTAATGCGGTATTAAAATGAGCTAAAAAATAATAATAAAAATAGAAAGGATGTATTATTTTTGTTTGTTAATTTTTTCTAATGGATTTTTTGATAAATTATCACTATTTTTTCTTAATCATACAAGGTTTTCACTAATTCTCACTATTTTTCTCTAAAGTGACCGGGTTCATAGAAACCCGCAAAATATGGCTAAATCCGCCACTGTGTAAAGTGAAACTGTAAAATAAAACAAAAAATCATCGTCTCTTTATTCAAAATTGATAGTCGTGTCTCTCTTTAAATTGCTATGGATGCCACAAATAAATAAATAAAAGAGTGAATTTCAAGGATTGTCCTTTATCTTTATACTAATTTTTAGACGATGTCCTTTATGTTCAAAATTGATGAGTTTTGTACTTTATGTTTTAAAATCCATCACGTTTTGTCCTTTAGGTATAACTCAGTTTGTTTTTTCAGTTAAATGTAACCATGTACAGGTCACGTGAGGATATATCATTTAATGTATCTCCCTTAACATTTCCCTCAATATTAAATAAACCCAACCCTAGTTTACGGACTTCCCCCAAATTGAGATCAGACTTCCCACCCAAAACCCTAGTTCTTCGCAACTGATTCCCCAATTGAAGATCAGAAACAACTGAGAATGTTTATAAAGCAAAACTAGAATCAAGAACATACGAATCAAGATTTACAAAGCAAAAGAATTACCCTCTCTATGTCAGTCTAGTTCTACACCAAATATGAAAACATCAACTGCAGATTTGAAACAACAACTTTCAATCAATCAAGTAATTAATTAAGTTCGAGTGTATGAGAAAGAGACTTACCTTGATCGCTCTCCCGCTGATCTCTAGGGTTTGTATTCGAAGGGTACCTACCTACCGCCCAAGTCAACACTCTAATTGCATATTTATACAAAACTGCCTCAATTGTTTCTGATCTTCAATTGGGGAATCAGTTGCTAAGAACTAGGGTTTTGGGTGGGAAGGTTTGACCTCAATCTGGGGGAAGTCTGTAAAACTAGGGTTGGGTTTATTTAATATTGAGGGAAATGTTAAGGGAGATATATTAAATGACATATCTACCCTCACGTGGCCTGTACATGGTCACATTTAACTGAAAAAACAAAATGGGTTATTCCTAAAAGACAAAACGTAATTTTTAACTGAGGGCGAATCATAATTTTAATTCAGGGATAAAATCGTAAATTAAATGGACCAACGGGGGAGTGCCAGCCAGCTTCCGGCATGACTGTAATTTTACACTGGGGGCAAAATTGTAATTTCACAAGCAAAACAAACAAAAACGATGGACAAAATGTAAATTTAAGTTGAGGGCAAAATCGTAACTTGGCTGTGAGAAAAAAAATCAATGGCAAAACTATAAATTTATACAAGCCAAAATCGTAATTTTGAACCGAGGGCAAAATTGGATTTTTTAGCTGGGAGCAAAAGCGTAAAATTATTTTTAAGTGGTGGTAAAAACCTAATTTTGAACGGATGGCAAAATCATAATTTTAAGGGGAAAAAACTAATGACAAAACTGTAAATTGAACGGGGCAAAATCGTAATTTTGAACGGGGGGCAAAATTGAAATATTTAGCTGGGAGCAAAAAAACGTAAATTTATTTTTAAGTGGTGGCAAAAGTATAATTTTGAACTGATGGCAAAATCGTAATTTTAAAGCGGAATAAAATCGTAAATTTGTTGAGGCAATAAGGGAGTGCCAGGCAGCTGCCTGACACTATTCCCTCAACCGCCCGTTTAGCCCAATAGACGGCAACCACTATTGCCTCTCATGGGGCTTGTAGATATTATTCCATATATAAGTTAGTAACTTTTTTGTGCATTAGCACTTGTAACTTGTGCTTGGGAAAATTTTCAAAAAAAAAAAAACTTAATTTTCCACTTTCAACCTAAAAGTTTTATCTTTTACGTTTTAACCTCTTTTAATTTTTTTTACTTTTAACTCAAAGTTTTCCATCTTTTATAATTTAACACAACACTTTGCTATTTACAACTTTGGTCCCTCATACTTTTTATCTTTCGCAAGTTTTTCGTTTTACGTTTCGTTATAAATTTTGCGAGTTTACATGTCGTAGCGTGCATGCGAGGTTCAACGTTTTTGCTCTATTTTTTCATATTTGACAGACCTATCGCAACGCATCCATTTTTCCCCTTTTGAAAAGTTCGCCGCAACGGGCGGGCCGTAGATCAACTAAATTATTATTTTCTACGTTTTACGTTTCTGCTTAATTTCTTCGCATTAAGACACTGTAACGGGTGTGCGTGGTTCAACGATTTTAGTCTCTTTTTCGTTCTGTGTAATTTTTACCATTTTATCTATTTTATTTTTACGATGTTGAGAGTCGATGTCGTTGTAGCATTGGTGCTACTTGGCACGCTTTTACGAACGTTTTTAACATATTAAATTTTTACTAATATTTTCTTTCGATTTACCCATATTCTTCCTTTACTTAAAAACTATTTTTTATGTGCATATTTATGTACGGGTATGTATAAATATGATTTGTTCTATATTCCGATGTAAACTTTTTTTATAGACGAGTCAGGTCAAATATAATACGTTTTCGTTTAAAGAAACCTTTTTTACTTTCATATTTTTACGTACGTTTTGGTATAAATTCAAGTTGTTCTACGTTTTGACGTAAACTTTTTTGGGAAATGATTTAGTTCAAATATAATATGTTTTCGTGTTTATTTTATGTATGTTTCGTAAAGTTAGTTTCGAACCGAGTGGAGTCAAATTATGGTTTCTTTTTCTCCCTTTTTTTCGAAAGCTCTAATTAATCCCTTTCGATTACATGTGCATATTTTCCTTCATACCTGTTACGTTTTCTATGTATGAGTTGGGTCACATATAATACGTTATGATTGTTCGATATGAATTCCATTTACTTTACGTTTGATCCAATCACAATGCTTATACAAGTTACACTGAGTTCAACTGGATATGTCGAAATGTGTGTTTTCATATGGTTAAAGCATCATATAACGTTTGGACTAATCCATTCAATATTTACGATGTACCCGCGCCGCAACGCGGGCGGGTCTTAACCCTAGTTAAATAAGAAAAAAGTAAAACTTGTATTCATATAATATATAAATAACAAATAGCAAGCCGGTAAAAGATATCATCATTTATTGCTAAATAAAAGTTGATCTACGATTAAATAAAAATAAACTTAAAAAACAAAAACAAAAAAATAATAATTACGATTTACGTATGCAAATTTGTTTGATAATACGTGTTCAGGTTAAAAAAGACTCGACTAAATCTCAAAAAGAATATTTTCAAATTACGAATTTGTGACGGTTTGAACAATAGATAAAAGCTGAAAAACAAACAATAAAAACGTATTTAATCAATTTTTGGAATACAAATATATACTAATAATATATATTAATAAGTGTTTATATAAAACAAATATATATTTATAATATCTATATCTATACATATAATAAAAGAAATCAAATAGAGGACACATGACACTCTATGAGCTGATTTCCATAAGATTTCCCCACCTAAATTATATATTTTTTTCTCTCATTTATCCCCCTATTTAATTTATTAAATTTAAATAAACATGATAATTCTCAATTTTAATTTACAAAAAGTAATTTAAAATTATAGCAAAAGACTTGATTGAGCAGAGGGTCTATGACGTTTACAAACCGAAACCGATTCTTTTCTAATAGGATTAAGTTACTTTTATGATAAGAATAGGTGTTGATTATCTGGAAACAAACCTTACAGTGTGATGAAGATAATGCAAAGTTAGGAGGATTTGTTGGTTTGGTCAAATACTTACAATTCAACCTACTTTAACCACTATCTCATCTTTTACTATTATTTTTTATATAAATTTTATTTAGGTTTTAATTAATTAATTGTTATAACCACGTAAAATCCGCACTTACTTCAAGTATATCTTTTACATCTCTTATTCATAATTTATAATAATAATGATATTTTTTTTAACTAAACCTCACCAAAAATAGATTTTTATGAAAATAAATATATTAAATTTATAGTGATGCAGATATTTTTGAATTAAATAACCAAATTTATTTGTGTTCATTGTATATAAAGAAATGGCAACAAATGTATAAGGTAATATTAATATCCAATGTTAACGAAGATTATGATAGGTTTCGATATACCCACACAATTCTCACTTCTAGATTCGATTTGCAAAACAAATGGTTCATATAATCGTGAATTGTTTTATATTATTTGCAAAACAAGTGATTTTGAAGGGTATATCTATCCAAGTATGATTTGTGTTTAGCTTTTGGATACTTGAAACTTTATAGTTGATACAAATATGCAACAAGTTTTCTAATGCATTTAATGAAACTTATTTCATTACTTCGTATGCTATGCTAACAATGTAATATTAATTAAAAGGTTTCCTAAAAATTGATTATTGCGACGAGAACTAAACCCTTTAAAAGCGGGTTGAGTATTGATTATTATAAGCAAAAGGTTGGAAGCTTATGTAATGATTATCAAGTACAACTATTTGTTTTACTGTGCTTTACAAACAAACAAAGAGTTTTTGTTATTTACCCGTGTAATACATGGGACTATAACCTAGTATATTAATAAATCAGATACGACTTAATTTTTTATAAGTGTTTATATAAAACAAATATATATTAATAATAAATAGTTAAACTTTTATTTTTTTTACTTTTAGTATTAACTAAAAGATAAAAATGATTTTAAAAGTAATTACATTTTGTGTCCTTTATGGTAAGTGAAAGGACAATATTGTCCTTACCTTGATTTAAGTTAACTAAGATAATTAACTCAGTTAGGTTAAAAGAAAATAAAATGTTACATAACATGGTGTTTTTCGACATAATGTGTAATTATTTTTTTAAAGGTCACGTTTCATAATTTGTGTAACACATAAAGAACACAAAGTGTAATTTACTCTTTTAGTTTTTTTTTTTTTTTTTTTTTTTTTTGACAAAACTATGGTAATGTTTTGTTTTAATTGGTTAACTTTGAGTAATTTTTTATTCGTGTCAGACGGCTGCCTGACACACGTTCATTTATCTTGAAAAGTTACAATTTTGTCCCAAGTTTGAAATTATAGCTTTTCCATCGTTTTTTTTTTGCAAAAGTATTGTAGTGTTTTTTGAGCCCCGCTTGCGGTCTGCTTATATAATGTAATATATGTGTGGGCGCTCGGGGGGGGCAAAAACAAAAGTGCACTAATTTTTAACGTTATTTTACTAATTTCGTGAAAATAACGTTAAAAAGAGGGGATCGTTAATCAGGCATCATGTGGTGGCGTTGATAGCCGAAAGACAAGGGGGTACATGCACCAATTGGCGTTTGTCTCAATTGCTGAGTGTTATGTGCCTTATGTCCAAGGCTTGATGCAAAACCACAATCGAGCCGGGGGTCTCATTGGAAGCAGCCTCTCTATTTCTACGGGGTAGAGGTAAGGCTGTCTACATCCCACCCTCCTCAGACCCTACCTTAGCTTTGCTATAGGTGGGATATACTGAGTACGATGATGATGATGATGATGATGATATTGTAGTGTTTTGTTTTAGTTGTTTGATTTGATGTAAGTATTTTTGAGATCGTGTTATGAGTAGCATGCACAAGTAATCGAAACACATACGTACATGTTATGACATAAAAATATTCGGTTTAGTGCCCCGCAATACGGGTGGGGCAAAAACTAGTTTAAATACATTTACCATGAGGGGGAATAATGTCAGACAACTGTCTGGCACCCCCTTATTGGTCGACTCTTTTTGTATATAAGTTTTAAACTTTCAGCTTTGCTAATACACGGGTTTCGTCCCTCTCTTTTTAAAAAGTTTTCTTCTTATTGGTTTAACTCTGTTTATATGCGTGTTTAGTCACTCTACTTCAACTTTGGTATTATACATGTTTAGTATTCTTATAAGTAATTGATTGTTGCTTTTTTTTATTTTACTTTTAAACATTCAACTTTGTTAATATACGTGTTTAGCCCCTTTGTTTTTAGAAAAGAAAACTTTCTTTTTATTGGCTAACTTTGTTTATATAAGTGTTTAGTCTCTCTACTTTAACTTTTGGTTATGTATAAGTTTATTCCCCCTACTTTTAGGTAGTGTTTGGTATGGAGGAATGAGAGGTGGAATGGAATTGATGATTACGAGGAAATGAAGAAAAGGGTGTTTGGTTGGTCAATTGAATGGAATCACCCATTCCAAAATGCATTCCATTCCCTCAAAATCATTCCTTCCACCTCCCATGTTTTTTTCCATTCCATCCCCTCTTGCACCATTCATCAACACCACAACCCACCACCTTCGCCACAACCCACCACCACCACCACCCACCACCGACGCCATCGCCGCCACCCGCCACCACCTCACCCCGACAGCCACCGCCGCCGCCGCCACCCATTCGCCACCGTTATCACCCACAGCTGCGACCAACCGCTAACGACACTCGTCGCCGCCCACCACCACCATCGTCGACGCCACCACCACCGCCACCACCAACCGCCACCTCTACTGCCACCCACCACCAACGACCACCTTGCCACCACCACCACCACTCGTCGTCGCCGCCGCACCGCCACTCGCCGCTGCCACCACCACCCATCGCCACCGCCGACACCCACCACCGCCACCTATAACCACCCACAATCACTACCACCGACCAACACCACCACCACCACTCACCGCTGAGTTTATTACTCCGTTTTTCTTGCCTACCGAACAATACTCAATAATAACTCATTCCATTCACACATGGTAACCAAACAAGACATGGAATGGTAATGATCCATTGCATTCCCTCATCCATTCCATTACCTCGTCCATTCCATTCCTTCGTCTATTCCATTACCCCATACCAAACAGACCCTTATTCCTTTTAGTATTTCATCTTTTAACTCTTTCTCTTTACTACCATAACGAATCAACCAGGGGAATAGTGACCGTTATTGGTGGACAACCGCTCGTACTTTTGAGCTTTAATAAATTTACTTTATAATTCCTAAACTTTATTAAAACAAAAATTCTTTGACACGTGTATTTTTATTTATGTATATTTTTTATTAAGATCGTGTTATGAGTAGTATGTACAGGTAACCGAAACACACACGTTCATATTATTAAACCGAGAAATATTCCGCTTACCGCCCTGCAACGCGTGCGGGACATAAACTAGTTAAATATATATTGTACAAAACCAATCTTTTTCTTTGATATTGCAAATTGGATTACAGATAAAATCGTTGAGTCATTCAATCTTTCCATAAATTTCTTTTAATTCAGTAAATACCACTTGCTTAATGCAAATAATATTATTTATCATTTATGTTAAAAAAACTCAACTTCTTTGCTTAATTTGTCGAAGTCCAGTATATTATTTTAATGATATACGTAAGCTAGACGCTAGTAGAAATTCCAATGAATAATATCTTTTCAAACAACATATATGCACGTTTGTAATGTCAAGCATATTATTTAATACTTAACATTTGCTATTTCTTAATATTTTTTTTTTCATTTTATAATCTTGCACGTATATAGTACAATGTATATGTATCTTCTGAATATATAAAAAAGATACGCTGACATGATCATTCAACATTTCAACTAATAACATGCGTAGTCGTTGGGTTAATAATGCCCCACCCTATAGCGTTTTGCGCCATGTGACAGCCCAGTCAGCAATGAGACATTATTGGGAGTTTTTACAAAAGGGGTGTAGTGGGGATGTGGGGCATTATGTTAAATGAGATGTAATATAATTAAATAAAACAAAAACCATCAAAAAATATTATTGGATAAAAAATAGAAAGATGAAAGGTGATTGGACAAAGAAATGGGGGGTAAGGCGTGTTTTAAATCACGCTGGAGAGGTCTTTTTTTCAAAAATAACACCCAAACACGCCGGGGGGGGGGGGGGGGGAACTGGCATTATTGGGCGTGATTGGCGGCAAATTTTGAAAAATCCACGCCCACTACAGATGGTCTAATAACTATGGCTTTGGTATGACTGTTTAAGAGAACGTTGCCGACTTGTCATTGTTTTAAAAAGAAATGTAGTTTTGGTAAAATTAACACACTTTTTTTACAACAACAATAATATATATGATTACACATGATCTAATTCAGTGCGGTTTACATTTGGTGGATTTGGACCACCATACCTTAAACCAAACCATTAGTAACGGTTTATTAAAACCCCAAACTAGCTGACCAAGTGAACGGAGACCAAACCAACTAAACAGCTTCGGTTCGACATGCTTATTTATGGGCACTCTTAAATTAAGTAGGCACTATTGTATTTTGATCCATGACAAGTCTAAAAGTAGTTTAAAATAACACATTTGAATGAATAAATAGAGAGATGAATAGATGTTTGATGATTTATAACTTAACCCGGAATTATAATTATATTATAATCTCACAAAAGTATAAGTTTTAAGAAGTTGCTGACACAAGTTCTATTGCACTGCCTAAAGGCCAAGCAGCTTCAACAAGTGAATCTTGGTACTTGATTTTCTTGACTAGTGTAATCTCTTGCCACAAATCCAAACCTACAAGACCAACAAACCAAATTCTCATAACTTCATTTAATAAAAAATATCATGTTACTATAATTATGAAGGTGTAACATAAGTACCAAAGCCATTTACTAGTAATGTGAACTCGTAGACAAGATCCATGCATAAGTAGGGTAGATTAGATGCATCGGCACGAGGATATCTGGATTTGGCATCATCAAGTTTGGTTGCGCAAACACGCTCAGCAGCCTCTTTGAAATCTATCGGGTGAACTTTGGCAACAGATTTACTTGCGTCAAACAAACCGGCCTAAATCAAGACTCAAGAGTCATTAGTTGATATTTAGTTTCATGCATCGATAAAATCAAAAGTTTTTTTTTTTTTCTAACGGTTTTAAAGAATTCAACTTATATGCCCGTCTATATGGGATGGCGTGTCTCATATGACTGCTAACATAAATTCAATCAGTCATGTCGCTCCACTAACTCTCTTGCACTATGGACAGACAACATGACTGTCTGGATTTATGTCAACGAGCATGACATGAGCCGGATCTATAGAATCCTAGGGATCATTGAATCAAACCATCAAGACAAGATTATAAATAAAGCACTATACATGCATATACGCTAAATCGTCATGTATGTACATGCATAAACGCTAAATTCTTAGATAAAACCATTGAGATATAAACTTTTGATACCTGAGCAGCCCTGTCATAGAAAAATGAAGCCACAAACAGATTTTTCAGTTGACCAGCACCGCTGCCGCCATTTGATATCCCACCAAAAGTGCATTGCCCGTGGGAGCAACTTGTTTCATTGACTTTGAGAGCGTTTAGTGCTTCTTGCCGACACTTGTTCATGCTTGAGCCGGATGGAGGAGATGAAACTTTGTAATCAATTCCTCCATACGAGTAAACGCCTATGAAAAAGCATGGATAAAAGATAAATACTCCAGTTAGTTGGTTTGTAAAGATTTACTGCAAACTAGTTGCTTTAACATACCATTGTAGCCCGACAAGACACATGGATTGTCAGAATTTTTCAAAGTTGCCAAAATCTTGGCTCGGGCTGCTAATAATCCGTAATTCAAGTAACTAACAGATACACAATTACCATAATAATTAATAAACAAATTCATGTAAAAAAGCATAATGATGTTTTAGTATTGAGAAAAATTGTTGATTGAGATTAACCTGTGAACATAAAGGTAATATTTTGTTCCCATAAGGGACATTTCCTTCACATATGTATCTTCTCCATTCGACATTCTTGGAGCCGTTGCGGCTTCTGCCTCTGAGATAGCGTACGCCATTTGTACCGACCCACCACCCAGATCAACCACCCCAACCGTTTCATTGTACTTCTTGCCTAATCTTTTTAACAAGTAATTTATGGCCACCTATGCACACCATGTTTTATATTAATTTTTCAATTGCGGAATGCAAAAACGAAGTGGCTTACTTAGTTACTTACCCATTGATAAGCACCTTCTTGAGTACCATCAAGAACCGTCACCGAATTATCATCAAATTTTAGGCTGCTCTTGACCTTCAAGAAATCCTTCACCTGTATAAACCAACTTTTCAATTTCATTTCTTAACTTAGATCAAGAAGAATATTTACTGCGCGATATTTACTGCTTGCAAAATTCTCTCAGATGCATCGGTTCCCAATTGTCTCAAGCCTGCAGTTGCCTGCATAATACAGAAATACATATCAGATTATAAGAACTTAGATTTAGCAAACTTAAGGAGGGTATTTAAGTTTTACAAATCACCAACCCCAACTTTTACTGGTGTGGTTTTACGCATACTTCGTGGAACAACTTTCTCCGCCTTTTCTAAAAGCGGTAGAAGAGTATCCGCGGCAACTGTCGGGTGTTTTGCATTCGCACTCAAACCTGGTTTTAACTACAAGAAAAAGTATCAAATAAAATGGACCATCATTCTATAGTTGTACCAATTGTGTTGCGTCAAATAACATATATTCACTTTTAAGTAGGTGTGTCAATTGTGTCGGGTTAGCTGGTTGAATCATTGAGCCCGAACACGACTCATATATTTATTTGTGTCACAGACGTCTCCCATAATCCGGAACCACTTAAAATCATGTAACTAGAACACAACATGTTTAACCCATTTATTTAAACAAGTCAAACGGGTTGTAATCAAGTTGTAAACTTGTTAAGCGGGTTGGAATGTTGGATGGTTGTGATAAATGGGTTAAACAAGTCAGAAGGTTGTGAAAAATGGGTTAACTGGGTCAACTTGTTTTATCTAAACGGGTTAAACAGGTCAACCCGGACATGACCCGTTTGATTAAATGGGTTATAAACGTCAACCTGTACATGACCTGTTCATAAAGGTCAACCCAAACACGACCCTTTTATTAAACAGGTTAGGTATGACAACCTAAAACCTGCTTATTTGTCTTGTCGTGCAGGAATTACCGTCCCTGCGTTTGATTATCCATCATAAACACATCAAAATAGCAACTTTTACAATCCGTTTTCGTCACACGAGTATTGTGTATGCAAATAAAAACTAACTGAAAAAAATAACTGGATGATCACCTACCTCAGAAAAAAGCTCAAGCTCATGATCAATATGCATAAGATCCAAATTCTGATCAAAACAAAAAACATGAACTCTACTCCCCGAACTCCCCGCATCGAAAACCACAGCGTAGCTTTTCAACGACGGGACAGGGCTGCCATAATTCGGCAAATACTTTCGGTTCGCAAGAAAAACATCATTAGACGAAGAGCGAGCAGACGGCATCAGAAACAGAACCAAGCAGATGATGAGAAGCGGAACCGAAATTATTAAAATAACTCCACGGTAACGATGGAGTGTATCCGAGAGGGACTCGTTATACTGCTGCTGTCGAGCACGCTTCAGCATTCTGTCGTGAGATGAGAATGAATGCGAACCGAAGAGATCGGTGGCTGATAGTGATCGGTACCGGATTTTACCGGTTGGAGGCTTTAACGACTGGCGCGATTTCTCCAGTTCGACGGTTGAATCATGCACAGTTTGATGATTTGAATTGATTATAGTTATGTGAAATCTATCAACAATGACATAAATTAACGTAATGTCAGATCATAAGAATTTACATGTGAAATCAAACATTCATGGGTTTGATTTTTGTCACCAAAACAGTTTTAAGATCCGATATATTGTTGGAATTGTTGAATAAAGAAGAAGTATATTTTGAACAAGTATAACTGCCCCCATTCATGTGATATTAACTGTCAAGGGTATTATCGTCATTTCAATGATAAGTATGAACAAGTGGCTTTGCCAATGGCACAATTAAGCAAACTTAGAAAGGAATTTTATGTTAATAGTGACCGTCTTCTATATCATAGTTAAAGCGAAAGATACAAGTACATCATGCGGTTCTCAAAGTTTTCAACATATTTTTTGTTTCGAAATAAACGTCCCTCAGCTTACAAATCATGAAAGTTACTTATAAGATACGTGAAGCCATGTCGCGTTTATACTTTTGCTTGAGTATCCGACGCTGTTCCAACAACTCCAGCAAAAAATCACATTATTCGTGAATAAGAATTCGCGTATCACCTTTTGTTCGCATACCATAAAAAACGTATGTTCAACTGACAAAATTCAATACATAGGCAACAAAGACTCGCGTAGTTCCCATTTTATTTGCGTCAACTGACAAAATTCAATACATAGGCAACAAAGACTCGCGTAGTTCCCATTTTATTTGCGTATTTGGCTATTCATGCACTAAAGAGTTATGATTTAGACACAGATTTTAAATATTTAATAATTAGTTATTAACTTTGCACAAGGAAGAGTAAAAACAAGGTATGAAAGACTTGAAAAGTACAATATATAATGTTAAAATCCTAATACAAAGCATTAGTATGCTCCAATAGATGAAATCAACATACATTCACAATTCACAATTCACAATTCACATTAAAAAAGTAGTCAAGTCTTTGAACAATAATCGGTTACCAAGACAAGAGAATTGTCGGTTTGGTTTTCAAGCCGTCTTCTTCTTCTTTGAAGGTTTGGGGAAAAACACTCGAAAAACCCAACCCGCGAAAATCGCGCCTATGAATGGGCAAATCCAGTAAACAAGAAAATGCTCCCATGTGTTGTGTCGATTATTAACATATGCCCAGCCAAACGCCTATATAAAAGAATAAAACATCCATATTTAAACAATCAAAATAGTATACAATAGAGTTGGTAAGTTTGACTCGTTTACTTACAAACTGGCATTAAGAAAACATATCAATCGGGACAAATAACGTCAAACAAGTTTTAAGTGTATATTTAATGCATACAGCCTCCTAAATCTTTTATTTAAAAAATTAAGAGTAAAATGTCATTTTCGTCCATGAGGTTTGGCCAGTTTTGTGACTTTCGTGCAAAGGTTTGTCTTCCCGCATCTAAAAGGTTAGAAATCTTGTCATTTTCATCCAACTCGATAAATCCATCCATTTTTCTCTGTTAAGTCAGGGGTATTTCCGTCTCTTTTCTTAACTTAAAGGGCAATTCGCTCTTTTTCACTTTATGTAAAAAGACTGAATTGCCCTTTAAGTTAACAAAAGACGGAAATAACTCTGGCTTAACGAAGAAAAATGGATGGAGTTAACGAGCCGGATGAAAATGGCATGCGAAAAAACAAACCTTTGGACGAAAGTCGCAAAACTGGCCAAACCTAAGGGACGAAATTGGCATTTTACTCAAAAATTAAAATACTATTGAAACAATAAATTGTATGCAGTCATATTTGACACACAAATTATTAATGCAATGCAGTAAAAATTGAACAAGTTTTGACCGGTTACCCAACCCATCCATTTTTCCTGGGTTTATAAACTTACTATGAAAGGGACGCAATAATAAACGAAGAGAATTAATACTCACATTGGCAGGATTCATCGATGGGCCTGAATAACCAGAACCAAGGACAACCATAGTCACAATTGACATTGAGAGCATCAGATTTTTGATTAACGGATTTTTAGGACCCTTGAGGATGATGAAGAGGACCAAAAACGACATCACAAAAGTCAACACCCCCTCAGCAATAGCACCTGTATGCAAGTCAACCTTAAGATGAGGCCCACCGAGCAAGTGTTTGTGATCTAACGGCATCAATTCGATAATTGCCAATGCACCGCCAACTGCACCCAGAGCCTGTCAAGAACACATTTTTCCCAAATATAAACATCTTTTTGCATATTTTAGAAGTTGCAATAGTAAGTTTTTAAGGGATTAGCAAAACCCGAATGTGATCATGAATATCAAACATCTTAAATGATGTAAAATATAAAATTACCTAACAATATCCATATGAATTCAATCAACTATTTATCTGATACGAACCTTTTTTAAAGATAGCGCGTGACATGGACATGAGCGAGTTTAACACGATTAGCGATTACCAATTTCTTTTAAATTAGTTGGAATGATACATCTTTTTCTATAAATAGTTTTAGTGTGTGAAAGTAGTTTCTATCTATACTCTCCTGTACTTACTTAAATGTGAAATCCCAAACCAAACATAGTTATGTTAAACCAAATACATCACAAATTCCAAATTCTTTTGATAAACTTTAATTCCAAATCTATTCCCTTCACATTCCAACACCTTTCATAATAAAATCAAATTCTTTAAAAAAAATAATGAACCAAATCCCTCAACCTTTTTTTTAATTTCTTTAAATTCCTTTGAAAATACTGAAAAGGGATCACATCATTATCTCCTTCTCAACTCACAATAATCACTAAACAACTCATTGAACAATACAAAATCTCATGTGAATTACCGCAATAAGTAACTGGTTGCGCCATATGTGATATGATCCGAAATTCTTTGTGAGCTTCTCTTATTTCACTTTTTCGCATTCCAATTTTTTATTTTATAAAGCTAATTAAAGTAAATATCTAAATCTCCATAACTAACTATCTAACGTTACATACCTAACAAATAAGTAGCTGGTTGCGCCTTTCTTTGCCCATTCTCTTCTTTCACTTTTTCGCATTCCAATTTTTTATTCTATAAACCTAATTAAAGTAAATTTCTAAATCTCCGTTACTAACTATTTAATATTTACCAGTTGGGACATTTTGCCAGTTTAGTCCAAATGTTTTATTTTTCGCATGTGGGTCCAAAAAGTTTTCATCGTTGCCATTTTAGTCCACTGGGTTAACTCATCCATTTTTTCTGTTAACGAGAAGGTCAACCGAATCGAATTGACCTTCTCGTTAACAGAAAAATTTGATGAAGTTAACCCAGTGGACTAAAATGTCAACGGTGAAACCTTTTCGGACCCACATGCGAAAAATGAAACCTTTGGACTAAACTGGCAAAATGACCCAAACCACAGGGACTAAAATGGCATTTAACTCTTTACTTTATCAAACCAAACCCATGTAACACTGGTTTCTATTTTCTAACCTAAATCACAATAAACATCACTAAAAGTTCAAAACCCTAATTTAAAGAACATCAAATTACTAACATTATCCATACAACTTCCAAAAAACAACTAACCAAAACCTCAAATTTCACAACTCACCTGAGCCGGAAACCGGACGGCAGCGGAGATGAGGGTATCACGGCCAAGACCGGCGGCATAGAAGGCGGCAGTACCGGTAGGATTAAAACTAGCACCACCAAGTAAATCACCAATAATACCGAACACAAGCAAGAGAACAAACACGAGGCCCACTGTGATTAAAAGCGACGCCGTACCGTGAACGCCGACCGCCTTGGCGATGACGGAAGTGCCGGCTCCGAGAGTGGAGGCGCAGAATACCCACATGAAAGTCAACACACCATCGCCTATCGCCGCCTTAACTACCCCCATATTGGTAGAGATTTGCAGATTCAGGTGTACACTGAGTTGTATCGAATATTTTTATATTTGTTGTTGGCCAATTAGGATTTGGGTCAACATGGTGCGCTACAGACGTGTACGTTTGATTTTCTGTTTTTAATTTTTTTTTTTTTTTTGAATTTGAATGGCAAGTAACGACGTGCCAATCACCGTGACACCAGGTGCTGTGGTCAAGGTCGACTACTTGACCGCCGCTCTTGGCTCTCCTAGATGCGCGGAAACCCGACCTCCACCCGCCTGAAGGCACGACAGTGGAATAATCGGTAAAACCTCGCCTCCTGTTCAAGACGAACCAACGCTACTCATCTTCGTCCTTCACCTGAAGGCTGTAGAAAATAATGGGGGGAATGGGAATCAAACCTGAGTCAAAAGGAACACTAAGTCTTTATCCAACCACTCCACCACTGTCTCATTGGCATTTTTCTGTTTTTAATAAATGTGTAAATTGCTTTATAATTTTTAACGGCGGAGATCTACAATACATTTGTTTTTCTGTTTTTAATAAATGTGTAAATTGCTTTATAATTTTTAACGGCGGAGATCTACAATAAGAATGGAACAAATATGGATAAAATATTTGACATGTTAAAACCTTTAGATTTGTTAGTTGAGAAGTAAATGCGTTAAATTGAGTTGGCTAAATAAGGTTTGGGTAAAATTGTATTCCGGGGACATCAAAGAAAAACGGAATGATATTAACACGGTCATGGTTAACGATGACATGCACATGTTGAGAAATGGTCCAAAATTTGTTCGCAGATTTGGCTAAAGTAAAAAACCATTAGTGCTTTTTATTCATTTCGAATAGAATTCAAATATTTGAAAACTGAACATGTAATTCGGTTTAGTTTAGTTTTCTGTTTAATCGATTTGAAACCAAATAATGAATACACCTAATATCTTCTTAGAGCATTCACATTCAATCCATCAAATAATGTGAGGGGGAGTTTTTATATTACAAAGGGTATAAAAAGTGGTTGTGAGTGGAGGAGAGAGAAAATGTTACTGTTCATCTGTATATTTGGGGGGACACTGTTCACCCAGTATAATTTTTTTAATATATATTAAAAGTGGTTGTGAGTGAAGGAGAGAGAAAAATGTGATGATAATATTATTTAATTAAAAAGGAGAGAGAAAAAGTATTTGTTTTTAGTAGGAATATATTGATATAGGAGTTGTTTTTTAGTGGAATGTATGTATAATTTGATGGTTTGGATGTGAATGCTCTAAGCAAGTTACTGATTTTTATTTTGTTAAAATTTGTTTTGTACCATACAACAAATACATAACATGTGTAGAAAAACACCATTTTTCATACTTTTAACTATTTGACAGGAATAACTATAAAGAGGGCACCTTTAATCCAATGTAACCCTTTTTATCATTGGTACCAATCCAAGAACTCTACTCTCCTTTGTATCATATCCCGGTCAGACCTCTAACTCGGTTTAACGATTCAGGCGGCATTTTCTAAGACCAACCGGCACAAAATGCATTTTACAAGTAACAAATCGAATCGGTGATGTGTGCGGTTTGTGAATCGACATGCTATAGTTGGTTCGATTTATAAAACATTGGTTTTTAAACTCTCAAATAAGATATAAAATCAGGTGTACTTTTCATAATAAACGGAAGAGTTAATTACTGTTTTCGTCCATGTGGTTTGTCAAAAATCACTATTTCAGTCCATTAGTTTAAAAATTGCGATTTTAGTCCCTGTGGTTTCACTTTCATAACCATTTCAGTCCCTGTGGTTTCACTTTCGTAACCATTTCAATCCATTTATTCTGTTAGTACAGGGACTGAAATGGTTACGAGGTGGACTGAAATGGTTACGAAAGTGAAACCACAGGGACTGAAATCGCAATTTTTAAATTAATGGACTGAAATAGTGATTTTTGACAAACCACAGGGACGAAAACAGTAATTAACTCTAAACGAAATAAACAATAATAAATTACAATGTAATCCATGTGAATTGACATAATTACCCACCCCAAACAAGCACCCAACCAACTACAATTCTCAAACAAAATAACAAAACACAAAAGAACACAATTTACTTGTGAATTAAAATGATCACACAACTTCGCGTTAGATCCTCCGGAGAGCAGCGGCAGATAGTATCACCAAAACCACCAAAATCAACACTGCTAGGAAGGATCCAACCACCGCACCGCTGACACGTGGGCAGAATTCATTGAACTGTTGGCAAAGCGCCGGCCAGTTGGTGCCGGGGTTTCCATTGTGTGCTAAGTAAACAATGGCGGCAACCGCAGATGCAGCTGACATGGTCAACGCCAACGCTATCTGTTGGACCAAAGGGATATTATTAATTGTTAATTAAAAATTAAAGCACACGACAATATGTGATTATAGTCTAGTGGTATTGATAATTGTTTTTCTAAAAAAATTAGTGTCGATTCAAAAGTTTGATCAAGTGAACTTAGGAATAAAAAATAAATAATTGAAGCACGAGGCAAAATATAAATTTGTGTAAATGGTCGGTGTTAAGTTGAAATTTCACATTGCGTTTATAATTTTAGATGCTATTTTGATTTCTTTAGCATTAATAATAACAACAAAAACGTAATAATCCATACGAATAAAGAAAATATTTTAAACCACTTTACTCACTCCTTCGCTATATCTTTAGAATTTTGGACTTGACCCAAATTGACTCATTTTCACTAACTAAATCAGTAAATCACCCCTTTATCAAAAAATTATTTGTTAACAAAAAAAAAAAAGAAAAAAAAACTAAAATACCGTGTCAAAAATAAGGAGCAACATCCTAGCTCCTATAACATGCGGACGAACAATGGAGACTATCGAGAAAGGCAAAGACAGCACGAGATACGCGCACGTTATTGCGTTTCCTGCTAAGAAAAACCTACACAAAACGCCCACAAGATCAACTGACGAATCAAGGACGGATCAGTCAAATATAAAAAAAAAACCGCCTATCTTTTTAAATATGAGTCTTTGATTTGTCGGTGATTACCAAACTTACAGATCTCCCCGTCCAAGATGGATTTTGCTTAGCGAAAATTAGCGATGGGTTTTTGGATATGATTTCAAATAAAATTTTGTACCATGTTTTTCAGTGGTTGTGAGTGGAAACAATCGATGTCATGATCTTTAAAAGATAATTACACATTGTTTTAAGAAAATCATTACTTATGTGAATCTACCACTGGGGTTGGTGGTCTAGTGGTAAGATGAAACTTTTTAATACACTTAAATGTGAGGTCTTTAGATTCAAGTCTCACAAGGAGTAAGAAATTCGCCGTTCAAGAAAAATTACTTACGTGAATGTAGGGAAATCATCATAGCTTGCTTGGAACTGAAAAAACTGTGTGAAAAACGGGAGGCTTTGGTCGGTGGTACCCATGACCGCAGCCGCAGCAAGAGTAGCAGTAATTGCACATATCCTTAGAATTAGATCAATAATTCCAACACCTCTCCCCCATCCAGCAGCAGGCGACGGCCCTTGGCCAAGTCGTATGGTGGTTGGCACGGGTGGAGCAGTTGTACCCTTCCCTGATCTGGATGACTTGACCTCCCTTACGGGGATCGCGATATCACCGCTTTCTTTTCCCGAACGACTTGGATCCATTGAAGAAATTTAACTAAGGATGTTTGTAAATATATGTATCAAATGGTCCGATGAAAATAAGCATAGGATGTTGTGGTATATATATGTATATGGTGGGTTAGTTTTAGTTGACAATATAAGAGTAATATACTAATTAATATGAGTAAGTGAAGTGCTTTTACGTTGAATATTAGAGAATAAGAGGGGAGTTGTTGATGCTAACTAGTTCCACTTCAACCACATCAAAAGGTGATTACAATATAAACTATAAAGTGTATGGGCCGCTAGCTTTTAACTTAATTGTTGGAGATATACTAACATATTAAATGTCTACTTAAAAGTCAATTCTAAAAAAATGCCAATCTATGATTAGGGATAATACAAGGAGAGTGGGAATGGGCGATATCAAGTCTGGTTAAATAGTGGGGTCGGGTAACATGTTTGACCAAAATAAGTTAAGAGTCAAATTTGATTTTGACAAAAATAGGTTTGCCTTGAAATGGATCGTTTAGAGAAAAAAAAAATGAAATGGGTTTTGACAAAATAGGTTTGCCTTGAAACGGGGCGTTTAGAAAAAAAGAGTATCAAAATCGGTTCACGTGATTTATTGCTTTGGTGAAAGCGACGGATGAATAGCGGTGTTGGAGGGGGGGGGGGGGGGGGGGGGGGGGTACCCAAAGTAAACACGAAGAGTGATTCAATAGTTTACAACAGTTTGTAGTGATTCAATACAAATTTAGGACTTAAACTAAAATTCTAAAAACAACTGTTATTGAATATTTGTTTATTAGGCCAAATAAAGACAACAAAACCAACTTTCATTGCAAGGTCCAAATGATTTAGAAAAAAAGGGCCCAATTCATTCAATTTTTTTTTTCAGAAGGCCCAATTAATTTAGAAAAAGGCCCAATTCTTTCAATTATACAAAAAAAAAAAAAAAAAACAAAAAACAAACAAACATAAACTAGAAAGTTTTATTGTTCATCAAATTTCTCATCCAAAGCAGATGTAATTTTTATTAGAAGGCCTAATTCGTTCAACTTTTATATACATGATTTTATAGTTAACTTAAGGTCTTCAAAAACGTTGGGCCGACCCTACTACCTTTTATCTTAAATTTCTAAAAGGGCTCAATTAATTTAGAAAAAAAGGCCTAATTCTTTCAATTATACAAAAAAAAAAAAAAAAAAAAAAAAACATAAACTAGAAAGCTTTAATCACTGGCGAAGTATAGTGGGTGCCCGGGGGTGCACCCGCCCACCCCAATGTTTTGGTTAAAGTGTATAAGTTCCGATTTTTCGTCCAAAAATTTAAAATTATATAGGATCACCCCCCCCCCCCCCCCCCCCCCCCGATTATTTTTCTTAAATTGTATATCCTAAATATTTATAAACTTTGTATATAAATGATGGGTAGTTTGGTAAATATACACTTGGTTTTATTTGGAACTATTATAATTTGACCCGACTTGAATCGAATAGCCAACCCGACCCGAAACATAACAATAGAAAAAAAAAATTTGGGTCCCATCACTTTACGCCCCCTCGAAACTTTTGGTCAAGCTCCGCCATTGGCTTTAATGTTCATCTAATTTCTCAACCAAAGCAGATGTAATTTTTATTAGAAGGACAATATACATGATTTTATAGTATAATATTTAAATGAAAAATAAGAATCAATAAATAACAGTATAAAAGGGGAATATGTACTTCTGTCAAGGGGTTATGGAGTTGTTTGGTTTGGGAGCTGTTTGGCTGTTTATGGTACCCTCACTTGATTCAACGGCTGCAATAACTTTTTTCTTTTCTTCTTTTTTTCTATTTTATTTATATTTTTCAACGTTTGATTCAATTCACTCTTTTTGCAGCACCGTTGGAATACTTGTGTGGTCACAAAATCTTATCAATCAATGGGTGCAAAATTTGTTGCAAACTTGCAATTTTCATTTTTCGTGAGCAAAAAGTTGTCCTTTTCTCTCAAAATTGACTATCTGACGTTGATTAGCAACTCGTTTATTTGTCCTGAATACCGAGCTTCCACTTTCGGCCAAAACTTAACAATCTCATCGTCGAGTATATGTTTTTTGGAGTCAGTTGAAACCAGTTTGTTTCATTAAATAACCAAAGAAGCAAAATAATCAAGACTAATACTCAAAAGTGAAAATTTGATACATTATTGTCATCAACCTCTCATTTATAGAGAATATACAAATTTGGTGGGTATTGTCCGTTTTTAAATTTTATAATTGACAACTAACTAATAAAATCAAGGAAGTAATAGATGTGTAAATTATTTGGTTGAGGAATACATCACTTACCACCAGTCTATCTTCTCGAGGACGTTTCACATTTAAAACGGATTAATTAAAAGTTGCTAACAATAGGGGAAAATCATAAAATGTTAAGTCAGATCTTCAAATGATAAAATTAAGATATGAGGGTGGGGGCAAACAGAGATTTCCGTCCATTACTTATGGGTCACATAACTTCATACGTGACGTAAATTATTTCGTTTTTAAGTATGGTTTCTTATAGACCACTTGGCTATTCAATCAATGTCGTATTCACTCCTAGCCAACATTGACCAAGTCAGTATAATATATAGTATCTAGTTAAAAGTTACAATTAAGACACGTACCATCTTCTATGTGAAATAGAGAGAGAGAGAGAGAGAGAGAGAGAGAGAAACATTAATTAAGTAATAACTTAAGTATGCATATTATACATCTTATTACATAGATACAAGTTATTTAACATATATATCACTCGATGGGTACACACTAACACAACTTAAGACAATGAAATATTATGAGACATGAAACAGTTGAAATAAATTTAAACATATGCCCACAAGCCAAGATCAAATCACGGGATGCCGATGATAGGGATGAAGGGAACATAATAGCTAGAAGGTGCCAATCCCCATTCTCTAGGCAAAGGCAGATCAATGGTCTTCGACGACCCAATGTTCCTTCCTATGGCATCATTTTCAGTCCCACATTTCCCATCATGGTTTTTTGACCAAGGGCAAGTTGTATAGAAGCTCAATGGTTGAGATGTGGTGTAGGAGTCAGTCTCATGGACCTTCATGATGCTAGTGATCATGGTCTTTCTTGAAACATAGAGTTGTTTGGGTCCCCCCAAGATCTTGGCTTCACAATTGCTTGATGGTAATTGTGCCTCAAAGGCACCATACCCATTGGTTGTAGCCAATGCTAAGTTTTTCACTTGGTTGCACTTGACTAGTATCTTTATGCCTATGGGGTTGGACAAAAAAATGAAGTGGTGAGATGTGTGCAATTAGTGGCATGTACATTAAACATATTTGCCTTGTACTAGTATCTTTCATGGTGCATTTTTTGTATCTTTAAAATACTATAAAACATGAGTAAACTATAATTTTACCCTCTGGGGTTAGAGCCAATTGGCACTTTGACCCCCTCCCAGGGAAATTTCGCACTCTGACCCCCCAACTAATGGAAAACGCTGCACTCTTACCCCCTGCCGTCAAAGAACTTAACAGTTCTGTTAAATGACTATATTACCCTTACTTATTACCCCCTATGCTTTGTTCTACTCTGCAATATTACCCCCCGGTGTTAAATGACTATATTATCCTTTCTTATTACCCCGTATGGTTTATTGTACTCTGCAATATTAACCCCCGGTGTTAAATATTTCTTGCAAACCTTACCCCCTGCAGAAACAACTATTTGGCTGGACAGTTGCAAGCATCAAACTCAAACCCTTCCAAGTTTCTAGCTCCCTCCCGCATGTTAAACCGAATTCATTGCAGAGCTAGTGATCTTTTACGATCCGATCCTGAACTCACAAGTGGTATCAGAGCTACGGAAGCTCTGCGTGTAATCATTAATCGAATTGGACGAATGTTTTGATTGGTTTGATTTCGGTTAAGTCTCGGTTCATGTTCAACCATTACAGACAATTTACATCAAGTTTTGAACAAGTTTTCATTTTTATAGGAGATGTTTTAATGAATTACAAAACAATTTTCATGGTTAAAACTTGCTGAAAAAACTTGTATTGTGATAATAATACAACACATAATCAATAATCAGTAAGAAAATACCTCAAAAACTAGAAAAAGATGAAATAATTAGCATTTGAAATTAGTGTAATCTGCATGATATGTTCATATGCACAGATCATGTTTATCCACATGCATGAACTGTTCTTTCTAAACGCATCAAGCTATTTCTTGAATATGAACTGCATATCTGATTCGATTTTGGAATTGATAGAGTGTTGATTATTTGAAGGAATTATATTTGAGAACGAATAGGTATCATTGATAGTATTTGATCGACAAACTCAGAAGTGTGCAGGTTGTGATTTGTGATTGCAGGTTATATGGTCACTGATTTAAAATAGAAATCGTTTAACAGTGAAGAAGTAGTATTAGTTGCAGAGTATTAGCAACAGTTCGAACGTATCGGCTGTGATATTTGTGTGGTTTAAGTGCACATCCGAGATATTTTAACACCGGGGGTAATATTTTTAACACCGGGCTGTGATATTTGCCTCTACCAGCTTAGGCTTAGAAAGTATCAGCCATGGTACCCACCAAACGCAAGCTTGGTGCTGGTTGGTTATTTCTTCTCCCTGATTGGCCATTGGAATGCAACTGTCCAGCCAAATAGTTGTTTCTGCAGGGGGTAAGGCTTGCAAGAAATATTTAACACCGGGGGATAATATTGCAGAGTACAACAAACCATAGGGGTAATAAGAAAGGGTAATATAGTCATTTCACACCGGGGGGTAATATTGCAGAGTAGAACAAAGCAAAGGGGTAATAAGAAAGGGTAATATAGTCAATTTAACATACCATTTAACAGAACTTTTAAGTTCTTTGACGGCAGGGGGTAAGAGTGCAGCGTTTTCCATTAGTTGGGGGGTAAGAGTGCGAAATTTCCCTAGGAGGGGGTCAGAGTGCCAATTGGCTCTAACCCCAGGGGGTAAAGTTGCAGTTTACTCTAAAAACATTGTACAAGTTTCCATGCAAAACATACAAGGTTAAAGAGCAATTTTTTACCAAGAAACCGAACCTGCAAGGTCAAAGCCGGTAGGACAGTCGAGACATGTAACTGAGCTTTTCAAGAGATGGCACGTCGAGAACTTGAACATCATCGAAAGAGCTAAAGCGAACAAGGTGACTCTAGCTATAATCATCTTTTGTAGTTTAGTTAAACCAAAGTACAATAAAATGAGACAAAGCCAAATGGTATGAGATGTAACTGTAGTAAATAGAATATATATATTTATAAGGAAAAGGATATGTCATATTTAATAGAAAAGGGATCCAAGCCAACAAGAGCAGTTGGATTTGTACATAACTATAGTGATAATGAACTATGGAACCAACAACTTTTTTGTGCAAGAAATTAATTTATTTTACCTTTTAGAAAAATATAGATGAAATATCAAGATGTATTTCCTTTTGTGGAAAATTTCAGGCATGTGGATTATTTGTTAAGAATGTGGTATTGTTTGGAACACAATTTTCATTTCCTATTTCTCGTCTGACCCCGCCCCTCCTTATGGGCATGACCCGGTGATGGTCGATGGGCTAAAATGTCCATCCATCCCAGATTGGACGTGCTATATAACTTCTCGTCCAAAAGTTTATTTTCACATGTCTTTTTATGACATTGATGTTTTAACATTAATCAAGTTGTCATTAATTAGTAATATTCTTTTTCTTCTCTTTGATTTGTTTTCCATATTGAATTTCTCTTTTATCAGCAAATTAATTAAAGCCAATTTATTAATAGGATGAATACAACTTGTCCATACACACCAACAAACATGACCAACATTATAAGGTCTAGCAGACCCACTTATATTGTTACATATATGTCACATATAAAGATTCAAACATCACAAACCCGTAGTCGAACACAAAACCAAGATGGTCATCAGCTTAATTACCAACAATAAACAAAAAGTTATATTTTTATAACATTCGTCGGTGTTGGAAATCACTAACAGATCTTCAACGAGCATCTACAAGACATCAAAGTCGAAATTAAATAACACTTTTAAGCCTAGTCTATTATATGTCGATAATTATTGTCGAGTTACCAACAGATATTAGCGGATAAAATTTTGTTGCTTCTTTGAGGTATAACTTCTTATTTTTTACTGGTTAACTCACACACAACTTTTAATCCGAATCCTAAATCTACACATTTATCTATATCATATATAGGACTTGAGAAGTTGACTAGAGAAACACACTTTCTACACAACTTTATAGTAAGTCCTTTGGTTGGTATAACGTTAATATTTCATTAAACTTTGTATACACACATATATGTAACAATGATTCGTTGCATGCTTTAATATATTATGGGCATATTTGGCACTAAATAAAATCCAAAACCCATCTTCAATTCTCACCCCAAAAAATGGATGAAGAATAAGAATTAGTTACAAAAGAAGAAAAAAATGAAGATCGTTTAGGAGACAGTAGAAGCAACAGAATGAGCCCAAAATCTAAGCAAACCCTTCATCTCTACATCATTTCTACAATTCATTATCGTCAACCCGATGAGTTCATCGTCTCTCGGTTTCTTCCTTGTGGATATCGTCAACGTTGGGGGATTGCTAGTGAGAATGTGGTGTTTGTACCAGTATGAGTCTATAAGCACGCAGATGTGTTCTTCCATTGCTGTATGGTGGAATTGAAGGTGGTGTTATGACTTATGAGATATATGTGATCATTTATATGTAGCTATTTAAGCGTTGGAAGTTTCATTTGGTTGGGAAAAATGATTACATATTGGAACTTTCGTTATGTTTTTTATAAGATGCAAATAGAATATAGAAATGAAAGGAAGGAAGGAAGAAAAAGGGATTCGACTGACAAATTAATATGTCAAAACATAATCATGTATGGCCATGTGTAGAACTAATATTTTTATAAGGTGAGAGATCTGAGATCCTCTTTATATATATGATATATGATGATGATTGATTTCTTTGTAATATGAAATCTTTATATATTTTTCAAACATTCCATCCTTGATTCTTAACTTAACAAATTAGTGAAAATCACAAAAGAAGATATCTTAATTGATAGAACTAACAAAATATGGAAAATCACAAAAGAAGATATGTTAATTGATAGAACTAACAAAATAGACATTGCCTTTTCGCATGTACCAATATAAGCATTTCCAAACCAATATGCCGGCTAAGATGGCTAGAATTTAGCCGACACGAACAACTTTGAAAAATACAAATAATGAGGTTCATAAAAAAACACAATCAAAAAATAATACACGTGTAAAGTGTTGGCTAAATTTAGCCCGTGAATAAAAATTGGGGGATAAGTTCTAGCTGACTGCTGATCGGCTAAAAGCGCATGCTAAATCCTAGCCGCCACTAAATTTAGCTCACGTTTATAAATGACCAAAATACCCTCATGCGGGGTCCATTTGGTCAGATTTAACTACAAAAATTAACTAAGTAAGGGCTAAAGGATATAACTTATAAGGGTTTGCAAACATCGAGTACATTTTTTGTACTTTTTAAAGACAAAAAACACACTTTGCAATTTACTGTTAATATAAAGAACGATTTTTGTAATTTACTATTTTTTTTTACTTGGAAGATAAACCATATCTTCTTATAATTCATATAATGTCCACTTTGTGAGATTTAAATCCGTACCACTTTGAGGGGAGGAGCACCTGATGTCACTAGTCCAAATTAAAGGCCATCGTCACTATCTAAACTCAAACAAACTTCATCTTTTTTTTCTTCTTCTCTTGATTGTCAGCTCATTGTTTTTCTCCATCGTTGAATTTTCATCCGGATTATGCCAACATTTTTAACATCCTAAACATGCCACATTAGTTTAAACAGTTTAATTATAGCAGGAATGTTACAAAACATCAAGATTTAACATAATACCTTTTGCAAGATTGTTCTCTTTTAT
Source organism: Helianthus tuberosus (assembly GCA_030545235.1). Taxonomy (NCBI): domain Eukaryota; kingdom Viridiplantae; phylum Streptophyta; class Magnoliopsida; order Asterales; family Asteraceae; genus Helianthus; species Helianthus tuberosus. The sequence continues at coordinate 33,912,754 of CM060353.1, forward strand.
TCCATTGCAACATCTCATTAGTAAAAGCTTGTTAAATTGCGAAGCCTAAAACTAATTTTTCTGATTAAAAAATACCTTTAAAAGCTTGTTAGATTGCGAAGTGTGAAACTATTTTTTTTAACAAAAAAAAAATAGTTTTCCTAACAATTCATTTATATTACATTCTCCCACAGACTCGCACAATGCTTCTTTATTAAGATTTAGAGTGAATGTTTTGTTAATTTTCGGTATCTTATTCATGTTTATAACGCCTTTTGATATGTTTTAACTCTCCTTAACTCCACTCAAGTGCCACATCACCTGTTTTTCCCCATTTCATTCAGCCTCACTCCAAGGAAATGGGTTAATCCCGTTAACTCCATATAACCATATTTTTAAGTGGTTTTTTGTTTAAAAAAATAAAAGAATAATTAATGCAGTCTTTTAACATCCCGTTAACATATAACCTCTTTAATGCCCCTTAACACAAGGAGTGGTGTAATACTGATTAACATGTCATGTCACCATTAACACACCAAATGTTAGAGTACACCTACGAGTAGTTGGTAACTTAACATGTTATTGAGAAGTTTTGTATATTGAATATGCACCAAATGAATCATTACATTGTCATGTGATTCGGTAGCTGCTTTCTTCGTAGCTTTGATTTTTTCCATTCACCAACGATGATTGATGTAACATGTTAAGGAACACATTTTTTTTAAATGTGTTCTTGGCCTCTTGGGTTGGTTGATACAATAATGTTAAGGTCACAAATTTTAACACTAAACAAATTACTTCAGATGTGTAAATTATAATTTTGTAGGTTTATATATAATTATATAGGGTTATTTTTCGTGATATCAGCTAAAAGTAAATAAGAATATTACCATTTATGAATCATAACTAAGGCTATTAAAGAAACAAAATCACCATTTATATGTACATCCTCGGTACCTTTAATCCACTTGAATATTTGTGTTTTATATATCAGTTTCCGAATAATAATTAATAAAGGAACATGAAGATTTCAAAGACGAAGAAGATAATTATGGCAATGTTGATATTTCTATTGCTTTGGGATCTTCATGCATCCTCAAATGCTACCTTTAATCATCTAGAATCTAAACATGGTGTCGCGGTTGATAAGCGTGGGAGAAGAGGTAGTCGTGGAAAGGGTCGAGGGCATTTCATCCCAAGAGATGTAAACAGTGGCCGCCATTACCATCACCATCGCCATGCTCACTCACCTGATGATGATCATCGAAACGACGGCAGCCTCTACACTGCTTCTCTTCCTTCTACTGTTTTGGGCTTGATTCTTTGTGGAGTACTTGTAGTGTAGACATTGCATGTGGTGAATTCTGTGGCGTTAATTATGGTTCCATTGTGTCTTGTTGGCAGGGTAGGTTTTGGCAGTGGCGGATCTAGAAAATCCGCATAGGGGTATCATTTCAATAAAAAGGGTAACGAAATCGGAAAAAACGTCAATTTTTTCCAAAATTTACACTACCGTCGGAGCGTCAAGGGGCAACGGAGGTTACCCCTTCTATCACTCTAGGTCCGTCCCGGGGTTTTGGGTTGGTGTTTTGTGGTGTGTTCTCATATTTCTAGATAGTTATAGTTAATTTCCGACTATTACTTTACATTATTACATTACACTAGTACACTACTAACAAAAATGAAATTTGGCGCCTCTCAATGAATCACTGTTCATGCATCATATAAAAGTTTACAAATGCTTGAAACACTTGGTACAAGTTAAGTGTAAACCTTGTTTTCACCTTTGTTTTTTTTTTCTTTTCAAGCTAGATTATGTCCCTTGACGCACTCACCTTTTTTGTTCTCTTTGTGTTTTTTTTCTCTTCTATTTTTTAAAGTATTTGTTTTGTAAAATTCTGATTGTGATGTTGCTACATGCTTGTTTTTATCTATGTTTCAATGAAAATTTCATTCAAAACCAAGCTTGTGTGATAATATATATGTAATTGAAGCATGAAGTTGTCAAAGCTACTTCAAGGTTTCGTTTTTTATATTTTTTTCCTCTTAGAACCTTTAAAATATACATGACGTATAAAATTCAGGATTTACCGTTTTCTACGTTATCTTTTCCCTTCTTAGAACTTTTAAAATATATATGACGTACAAAATTCAGGATTTACCGTTTTCTACGTTAATTTTTCTCTTCTTAGAACTTTTAAAATATACATGACGTATAAAATTCAGGAATTATCGTTTTCTACGTGTTTAAACCATTTGGTAGAGACACATTTTCTTACAGGGGATATTTTAGCATTATTGGTAAAAAGATATAATATTTACCAAAAAAAAAGTCTATTTACGATCCTAAACTTTTTACTAATAAAATCCAATATTTTAAGAGAAAGTCGGCCTTTTTTATTTTTTTTATTTTTCTGTGAATATATTTTAAAAGCTAAATTTTCATCAAATAACATACTATAATGCTTAACGAATCAAATGTGTTGAAAATAATGAAAGGATCATTCATATACTATATCTTTAATTCTTTGGGCTCATGTTATTGTTGGACTTATAAATGAGAATGGGCCCTGGTTGGTTTGCTTGGTGGTATATTGGGCCTGTCTTAGGGGCTCTAGTGTTATTGTTACGGTTGTTTAATGGGTTGTTTAGTATGTGGCAGGTTTCATAGAGTTAAAGGGTGTAAAGTGTAACAATAGAAGGATTGCGATCATCTTCACATAAAGATTTGGACTGAATTGTAAAATGCATTAAGGTCAAATATAAAAGTGCAGTGTCCAGATTGTTCTGAATATTCCATTATCTCTCTCCGCAGAAGGGTTTCATCTTTCTCCCCAAAAATTCACTTTTGCTATCTTGTGTGGTGTTTTTCATATATTAATCGGTCTGCATATGATGATTTCCTTCAAGATCGTTTGAAGCTGTTGTACATCATTGCTTCTAGCTGCAAGACTTTCAGAAGTTTAAATTCTTTCTTCCCTGTTCTTCATTTGTATCCTTTGTATAGTTGTAACAGTTGTTAGATCTTTGATAGATCTAGTGATCATGTGTGATCACTGTTTCATGATCATCTGATTGTTTGAATCAGCAGATCGTTATTCTGTATTTATTAATAGATCTTACTATTTGTAAGATCTAGGGTATTGGGGGGTGTTTTTTTGGTTTGGGTTAAACAATAAAGTTTTCCGTCACTGTTTTGTCGCTACGGCTGTGTTGATTGTTCTGTTTTCGTTCTTGTTCCGGTTCATACCATAGTTTTTTTACAAAATGACATACTATAAATGCAAAATGCAAAATGCAAAATGCAAAATGCAAAATGCAAAATACAAAATGAAGATGAATAGAGCTTATAAATCTCAAAACCCAAAATGTTACTAAAACTTTCACAGTTTCACCAAAAAAGTCACGAGTGGACAACGGGTCAACCGTCAATCCACTATCGAAATATATATTCTAAAGACTGGCGAGTGATGTTGTGACCGTGCATCGATCGAGATACATGTGCAATCATATTTTAAATACTTTGAATGAAATATACACATAAATCCATCAAGTTATTGCAAACGTATATTGAAACTTTTATCCAACACAAATTGTACAAATTTGAAAACTGATATAGCGCAATAACAAAAGGTGGCACACGAAACCCTAGCAAAACTAGGGTTTATCTACGCAGCGTATAGGGTTATACGCTGCGTATTGACCTATACGCTGCGTAGATAAACCATGGATCTTAGTGCCTAATAACCAATCATTGCACAGAAAACAAGGTGTATATACGCTGCGTATAGGTCTATACGCAGCGTATATAAACCATCTGAAAATTTGGGGTCATTTTGGTAGGTTTGAAGCATCAGATTTTTACAAGGTTTATATACGCTGCGTAGAGACCAATACGCAGCGTATATAACCTCTGTGAATTTTGTTTCAACATTCGGCCTATTTGTGGTATAAATTCTCACCCGGTTACAACGTTAACTCGCTTAAAATATATAACGAGTTAAAAATATATAATGTTTTTTTATTATTTAGTCGACGTCGTCGTTAATTTATTTAGTCGATGTCGTCGAAAAGCGTATAATGTTAAAATTTTGAAAAACGTATATACGCTTAAATAAGTGGAAATACTCGGGTACTGTTTGAATATGTTAAACCATTTAGAGCAAAAGTTTTATATGTACACCAAAAGTTTGATATATACAGCAAAAATTTGTGCATACATAACAAAATGATTAAATGATAAAATACTATGGCTGCTGCTGCTCCTGCTGCTGATGCCGATCCCATTCCGCATCCGTAATGAAGGGTCGTGGAGGTAACCCGTCATGCTGTCGGCGCTCCTGCAGCTCCGCAGCCACCCACTCCAACAGATAGTTGTTTCTTTCAACGTACTGAAGTAGCCGCTGATGTGATGGGTCAGGACCGGGCCAAATATGGCGTGGGAACTGAGGCACCCCGGGTGGTCCACGCGGCGGTGGTGGCTGCGGAATGACGACGGCCGGCTCATGCGCCTCCGGCACCTCCGGATCGCGCGGGGGAAATACCGGTTTGAACTGTGCCGGAGGCTGTGTAAGCTCGTATTGTGAACAGTCCAACTTCTTTAACCGCTTCCTGCATGGGAATCTTTGGTAACGTGCATTCCGGATAATGTGTTCATCCTCATCCGCTTCGGCTGTTTCGCCGGGCCTACACGGTCGCGGTCCTTCTCCGGATGATAGCCCAACGAAAGGGCTATCATAGTCACGTAGGCGCCGCCGTATAGCAGTCCGCGCTCCTGTCGATGATGCACGGAGGCGAAGTACTACGCCAACCCGTAGGCGAGAGCGCACGGCCTCTTGTATAAGAGGCAATATAAGAAAAACAAGTCACCACTGGTACACAAGTCAACACTGGTACACCTCTCCCGGATTTTGTTTCGAGCAGTGATCGAAGTGGAAATCATTTTGTGCAAATACCTGCACAAAAGGAAACCAGTCAGTAAATAATAATCATACGACATCGACTAAATGAGGATAAAAAAACAATATATTTTTGACATGCTACGGATTTCGACGCGCGTAACGGACCTACTCGCCTTACGAGCGTCGAAACTAAGATCGTCGTTAAATTAATTTTTTTTATTATTTAGTCTACGTCGTCCGTAAGGCGCGTACGGGCCTAACGAGCGTCGAAACTAAGTTCGTCGTTAAAATATATTTTTTTATTATTTAGTCGAAGTCGAACCGTAAGGCGCGTAGGTCCCTAACGAGCGTCGAGACTAAGTTCGTCGTTAAAATATAAAACGACGATCTTAGTGTCGACGCTCGTTAGGGACCTACACGCCTTACGGTTCGACTTCGACTAAATAATAAAAAAATATATATTTTAACGACGAACTTAGTTTCGACGCTCGTTAGGACCGTACGTTCCTTACGAGCGTCAAAACAAAGATCGTCGTTAAATTATATTTTTTTTATTTAGTCCATGTCGAACCGTAAGTCGCGTAGGTCCCTAACGAGCATCGAAATAAGTTCGTCGTTAAAATATAAAACGATGAACTTAGTTTCGACGCTCGTTAGAGACCTACGCGCCTTACGGTTCGACTTCGACTAAATAAAAAAAAATATTTTAACGACGAACTTAGTTTCGACGCTCGTTAGGACTGTACGCGCCTTACGAGCGTCAAAACTAAGATCGTCGTTAAGTTATTTTTTTTTATTATTTAGTCCATGTCGAACCGTAAGTCGCGTAGGTCCCTAACGAGCGTCGAAATAAGTTCGTCGTTAAAATATAAAACGGCGAACTTAGTTTCGACGCTCGTTAGGGACCTACGCGCCTTACGGTTCGACTTCGACTAAATAATAAAAAAAATATTTTAACGACGAGCTTAGTTTCGACGCTCGTTAGGACCGTACGTGCCTTACGAGCGTCAAAAGTAAGATCGTCGTTAAATTATATATTTTTTTTATTATTTAGTCCATGTCGAACCGTAAGGCGCGTAGGTCCCTAACGAGCGTCGAACTAAGTTCGTCGTTAAAATATAAAACGACGAACTTAGTTTCGACGCTCGTTAGGGACCTACCCGCCTTACGGTTCGACTTCGACTAAATAATAAAAAAAATATTTAACGACGAACTTAGTTTCGACGCTCGTTAGGCCCGTACGCGCCTTACGGACGACGTCGACTAAATAATAAAAAATATCCACCTTCACCCCCGTATCCATCTTCACCCCCGTATCCACCGTATCCACCTTCACCCCCGTATCCACCGTAACCTCCGTATCCACCTTCACCCCCGTATCCCCCGTAACCCGGATACGATTGCTGCGTCGGGTAATATGGTTCATCAACAGGTGCATTCTCAGCATCGTATCTACTTTGTTGCACGTACGGAGATTCATACCCGTATCCGTAATCCGGATAGACTTGATGCGCCGGGTAATTTGGTTCATCAACAGGTGGAGTGGGAGTCTTTTCAAGTCTGGCAACTGTGTTTTTTGATCAACAGGGGCTCCAGATACTACTTCCTCCTCCTCATTGGCATCATTTGCTCCCCATGTGTCGTTAGAATAGCGATTACCGAAATAATTCTCGTTCCAAAATGATGACATTTTAACAATATTGAACAAAAAACAGAACAAATGATTTTGGTTTGGGTATAAATTGTTAGTGAAGAAAAAGAGGAAAAGAAAGAACAGATGAAGTCGAAGGGAAGCAGAGATGCATGGATAAATAGACTTTCAAATTTACTGAAATACGCAGCGTATAGCTCTCTACTCCCCGTATTGCTTTATTCACGTGCCTAGACAACATCGTATCAGTGTCAAATCAGTCTGACATACGCTGCGTATAGATCTATACGCAGCGTATGTCAGACTGATTTGACATGGTACTAGGTTTGACTGTCTGGTCGTGTACCTAACCCTTACATACGCTGCGTAGAGACCTATACGCAACTTATAGAGGTAACCCTATACGCTGCGTATATATGTAAACCCTAAGAGTGTAGATAGCCTGCCAAGGTGTGCAAATAGTTAGAGCCTAACAAAATGCAACTCTCCCAAATAAGTGAATCACCACACAATACACGTGACTTGGATCAATAATCTTATATAGTGATCTGTTTGATATGTGGTAATGAAATGGATAAAACGAGAGAACGAAATGGATATAGAATAAAATGGATCATTACCGTTTCATTTATATTAATTCAAATTAAATGATTTTTTTGTCTGATTATATGAGAAAAAATATTTATTTTGATAAAACCCGTTTCCCACAAAATTTATATGAAACTGTAGAAAAAAGAACAACATTTTAAATTAGTTCAATCTTGTTAAAACTACAAGTTCATAGTTCAATCTTGGGTTGATGATTACATATATGTCAAATTACTAATGTAGTATATTTGAAACAATAGAATACACATGCCATTGAGTCTTGAATATATATTTCCTACAATATCTTCAAATAAAAATTATAATTGATTTATATAATCGATTTCCTCATTTTCTCATATAACACCGAGAAGATGCCATGACGTTTGTAACATAACAGCAAACGTAGGTAGTTTAGTTAAACCATAACAGTCAAATAATAAAACAATGTTTCAATAGTTTTTGTATAACACACTCATATACATTTAACTATGATTCCACTGATTCGTTACATGCTTTAACATATTTTGGGCGGCACTAAACAAAATCCAAAACCCAACTCCAATTCTCACCCCAAAAATTAGATGAAGAATTAGATACAAAAATAAAATAAATGAAGGAGGCTGAAGAGTTAGGAGACAGTAGAAGCAACAGAATGAGCCCAAAATCTAAGCAAACCCTTCATCTCAACATCACTTTGACAATCCGTTATCGTCGTCAACGCTATGATTGCATCGTCTCCTGCATTCTTCATCATGCATTCGTTCTGATCGTGAAGGGTGTCCGAAACCGTTGGGGGATTGCTAGTGAGAATGTGGTGTTTGTACCAGTATGAGTCTAGGAGCACGCAGATGTGTTCTTCCATTGTTGTCATGATCATATTGTTAATTTGTTATGAGATATGTGACCATTTATATATATAAGTATCTGATTAAGAAGCCTTGCAAGTTTCATCTTGGAACTTTCGTTATATATTTTATAAATACAATATAAAATTGAAAGGAAAGAGGGAAGAAAATGGGATTCCACCGCAAATTAATATGTCAAAAAAAAAAAAAAAATCATGTAAACGTTCGGCGGACCGGGCCATGATTTTTGGCTTTCGCATATATCAACTATCAAGAGCTAAGTTTTACCTAACGAGTCACCGACTTATTATTTTTTTTTTTCTCGGATAGATCGTGTCATCGAAATATGAGAAATATTCTGGTAATGAAATCTGTATGTATCTAGGATATTTTCTTCTTCTTTTTATTGTTTGTAGATACGTGTTTTTAAGAGGAGTGTTTTTTATACTTATCCGCCTTATAATTTTAATTTCACTTTGTCATTAGACTTAGGTAATATGAATATTTAGCTTCATGTTATGCACGTTAAATTTTAGTTTCAATCAAGACCATTAAACATTCAAAGTATTTTCAATTGTTAAAGCGCGTGTAATGCGGGCTCTAACCTAGTATTCAAAATAAAGTAGAGTAACAGATTACTCAGAAACCAACCATATTTTGATACCACCTTATATAACTAATAAAAAATAATAATAATCTCCTAAAACACCAATCTAACTACTATATAACTAATAAAAAATAATAATAATCTCCTAAAACACCAATCTAACTACTATAATAAAAGAAACAAACTTTTGTACATGTGTCATTCATTGAAGGTATTATCAAATTTATATTTATCTAAATAATTAAATAAATAATAAATTAATATTAAATCTTATCATACTTTAATGAAATATTTTCCTCAAATCTAAATTGTTAATTTAATATATTTTAAAAACAAATACCTCTCTTATCTACTTATCTTATATTAAATATATAAATAATAAATTAGTACTAAATGTTATCCTAATTATTTAAAAACATGACTTTTTTTATTATTTGGTATACAAAATTATGTTTATTCAACTCGAGTAAAACGTGAGGTTTTTAATAATATAATTTTTTTTTATTATTTGGTAGATTTTTCAACCCGACTATACACGAGTTTTTTTAAAGATACGACGTTTTTAGTATTTAATATACAAAATTACATTTATTTAGGATATAACTTTTTTATTATTTGGTAGATTTTTCAACCCGACTATACACGAGTTTTTTAAAGATACGACGTTTTTAATATTTAATATACAAAAATACATTTATTTAATCTGTGTAATAAACATGGTTTTTAAAGATATAACTCTTTTTATATCTAATCAACACGTGTAATATACGAGGTTTTTAAGGATGTAATTTTTTATTATTTGGTAGATTTATTCAACCCGATTATACAATGTTTTTTTTAAAGATACGACGTTTTTAGTATTTAGTATACAAAATTACATTTATTTAATCTGTGTAATACACATGGTTTTTAAAGATATAACTTTTTATTATTTGATATATAAAATCACATGTATTTAACCCGTACAATATACAATGTTCATAAAGATATACGTTTTTATTATTTAATATATAAAATTACATTTATTCAACCCGTGTAATACACGGGGTTCTAACCTAGTAAATATAAAAATAATCTCCTAAAACACCTATAAATATAAAATTTCTAATATTTAGGAATCAATTGGGATCTGCATCACCAAATAAAATAATATATAATACTAATAACAATATTTAATAATAATTAAATAGGGATAAGGGTCTTGAGAGGTTGGATAAGAATAAATCACGAGAGGTTTTGACTAATTTGAATTTAAAATTTTGTTTGGTTTATTTCGGGTTATATATAGAGGTGCACAAAATAACCGGTTAATTAACCGTAACCGGTTATTAACCGAAACCGTAACCGGTTAATAACCGATTTAGGAATAACCGGTTCAATAAGTTATTTAACCGTAGGTTAGTAACCGGTTATAAGTGTTTAGTATAATAACCGGTTATTAACCGGTTTTTTAACCGATAGACTGGTTAACCGAAAAAATAACCGAAAAATTCAAAAAAAAGCAAAAAAACCGGTTAATAACCGAAAATAACCGATTAATTAACCGAACCGGTTAAAGTAATTAACCGGACCAATTAAAAAAATAACCGGTTAAAGTAATAACCGGTTAAAGCATTAACCGGTTAAAGTCAAAAAGTCAAATTAACCGGTATAACTGGTTAACCGATCCGGTTATTAAAATTAACTGGTTTGTGCACCTCTAGTTATATATGAAGTTAAAATTTTGTTATAGGGTTAGTTTGGTTTATATAGGGCTAATATTGTTGGCCCGTTTATTTGTTTGACTCGGGCCCAATGGAAGCTAAAACGGGACCGGGATTGGTTAACAAGGGCGCAGGATAGCAGGGGCGGGGGCCGGCCGACCCCCCGAAACTACAAATTAATTTCTCAATGATTTATTTTAAGTAAAACAAATGGCTAATATTATTGGTAAAAATTAATATGATACTAAAATGGCCATAATGGTTCTTTAAAGACTGCTTAACGTTAATTTGTTTATTAGAATTTAAGTGAAAGTGATTAAGTGATTTATTGTTAGAGTGAACCTGTTTGGCATCACATTTGGTATTTAAGGCTATGGGGTATACTTTCACGCCCCTTAACTACATGTAGGTGTCACATCACCTATTTGACCCTCTTTCACTTCACCTCACAACAAGGAAATGGTTTAACCACCAGTAACGCCCCTTAAATTAATTTATATATATATATATATATATATAGGGTGGAGTTATTGTAAAAAAGACCAAAAGTGTGAGAAATGTAAGAAAGAATCTCAACCATTAGATCTAAATTAATTGAAAAGGGTAAGATTGTAAATGCATTAACAAATTCAAATATGGTAATCCTTGATTTAAGGATTTGGAGAGAGAAAATCCTTGATTTAAGGAATATAACCGTCCAGGGTGTTTTAAAAAATTCACAGTTCAATTCATGGTGTTTTTATGAAAATAATATAACACCATTCAGAAACAAAATAACAACATTCAGAAACAAAATAACACCATTCAGTAAACAAAAAATAACACCATTCAGAAACAAAATAACACCATTCAGACAAGAAAAAAACACCATTCAGAAAATAAAAAAACACCATTCAGTACACAAAATAACACCATTCAGTACAAAGATATAACACCATTCAGTAAAGAAAAAAATAACACCTCTGTACCATCTTCTCCACTTCCGGCACCACCACTGCCACTTCCGACACCACCACGGCTGCACCACCGCTGCCGATCCGCACAACCACCGCCGCTGCCCGCTCGCCGTCGCCGCTGCCGCTGCCGTTCGCCGCTGCAGCGGTGTTAGATGATGATGATGATAACGATGTAGATGATGATGATAACGATGTTAGATGATGATGATAACGCTGCTGCTGCACCACCGCTGCCGCTCGCCAACGTCCTTGTCCGCGTCTTCTTCGTTTTTAACAGAAACCCAACCCCTAAAATTTAATCTTAGCCGCCGTCAAGAATCCATCGGTATTGCGATGATGATGGAGATCGGATGGACGGTGATGAGGGGTTGGACGACGATGGTCAAAGGCTGATGAAGATGAGTTGCAGGTTGCCAGTTATACATTGATCGGAAGTGATGTTTAGAAGATATGGTGATGATGATGAGAGAGAGAGAGATTGTAGGGTTTTTGATTGACAGTTTCTATTTTTGAAATGATATAAAGACTTTTTTACCCCTATAATTTTCAATTCAGTAAAAAAAAAACTAAATTTTACAATTTGGTCCCTATTAATCTCAACCATTAGATCAAAGATCTAATGGTGTAGATTCTTTCTTACCCTTCTCACACTTTTAGTCTTTTTTACAGGATCCTCTACCTATATATATATATATATATATAATATATGAATAAGGTTAGGGACACATGTCATGTTGTGGTGCAACCAATTGTTATTTTTGGCGAGAAAATGTGGGAAATCGCTTAGGATTTTTTCAGATCCCGCGTATGGGTATCCGTACCCAGATTTTTTACCCGACTATATAAATGTTCTAAAACCTAATTCCCTCATTTTTTTTCTCTCAGCCGTTCCATCTTCCTAAACATCGTTAGGGTTTTTTACATTGCAGCCGCCCTGTTCTTCTCCGTCTTCAATCTTCGATCTTCATCTCAATGGTACAATCTTCTCTCCTTATTTTTTGTATGTTTTTATTTTTTGTATTATGGATTAGGTTCGTTGTTTGAAGTTCAATCGATTGTATGTTTTTCTTCCAAGACATATTCGATCTCTAATCGCTGATGTTGGAACCTCGCTTGATTTTTCATTGTTTATATTGCATATTGTGTGTTGGGCGTAAGAAATACAATTACCGATCAAAAAGTAGAACAACCGAAGGTTCGATTTGGAGTATTTCAGTATTTCAGATCACATGTAAGATTTGTTCTTGATTACAGCAGATCGACAAAATAAAAACCTTTCCAGTTCATTTTGTTATTTAGGTTTTTTTAGTTTGAGTAAAGTCCTATTTGAGTCCTTGTGGTTTGTGCAATTTAACCATTTGAATCCAAAAACCAAAGCTGTCTTGATTTGAGTCCCTGTGGTTTCTAATTTTAACCATTTGAATCCAAAAGTAAACAACATCCAAATCAGAAACATTTGGTTTTTGGATTCAAATGGTTAAAATTAAAGATCACAAGGACTCAAATGGTTAAAATTAGAGACCACAGGAACTCAAATCAAGACAGTTTTGATTTTTGGATTCAAATTGTTAAACTGCACAAACCACAGGGACTCAAATAGGACTTTACTCTTTTAGTGTAAATATGATTGTTCAATTCTTGGGATTGGGCGTTTGATGTCTATATGTTTTAGATTCAGTTTGTTAATTCTTTTTTTTTTTAGTTTGGAAAGTTTTTCATTTTGTGCGAACTAGGGTTCGATTGAGTTTAATTTGATTCAGTCTGATTCGATTAGGTTTGATTTCATCTTTTGTGACAAATAATTCAATTCGAATGCTCGCTTTTGTTTGATTAGGTCTGATTCAACTTCATCTTTGTCACACTACAATTAAGCATTTTTGTATCAAGGTAGGGTTTTTTTATTGCTCGTGTTGTTTGTTGATTTGAACGCAGAATGTCGCAACCCCCGACCCCTGCCCGGGAGCGGGCGGCCGCGAGGACAGTATAGTGGTATCGGTGTTTATTAATTTGGCAACGAAAATTACATCAGGACCGTAGTTAGGAAATAGTTTATCAGAGTTAACACCACACTTTTATAAATAATAAATACATAGGAAAACCCAAGTTTACATTACAAATATGTTTATAGGGATAAACCCTATTTATTGAAATAAAACTTCTTTCTTATTTAGGTAACTTTTATAACCACTTTCCGAAGCCTTCAGTGCTCTCCAGCTGGCTTCTATTTGGCTTTCACATTTTGTTACCTGAAACGCGTTGTTTAAAAAGTTTTATCAGCAAGAAATACTGGTGAGTGCATCCCAGTTTAACCAAAACAATTTTCATCACTTTACAATATTGTGGGCATCCGCAATTACATTTGTTTATATCTACCAAATTACCACCCACGGTACTGTCAATCCTGACTTGTGGTCATGCTACTACTCACAGTGTAGTAACAAATTATGTATACAAAACCCCAACATACCGACAATAATTATAGAATCACAAATACTCCATCACTGTTAATTACAATTAAAACAATTGAGGTTTTGTAAAAACAATTTGCAAAAAAGGGGAATGACTCACAAACTGTGAGAGAAGAGAATGGACTCACATTGCTATTTTAGATAATACTACTGCTGGCGACTTGCTGGTTATAATCTATTAAAATTAAACAATGCACACGTGTTAGTAAGATAACCCAATTTACATTAGCTATATCCCCGAGACAGAACTCCAACGACTGAGTCAGGTAGAGCCTTGACATGCGTTACGGGGTTCTAGATCAATCGGGCACAGTAACTAATACGTAACCGGGGGTTATAATACTTACAACGAGACAGAGCTTCGCTTTTTAGTGGGTATAATGCCTGGGCATTATAATTATTATTCAGAAGTTGAGAGAATTTTCGAGAATTGAACGATTTGTGAACTGAGCTCGACCACTCCATTTATAGGCTGGAAACATGGCGGCTCGCGGCCCGCGACTACCTGATCAAACTTTCTCGCGGCCCGCGAGGCCCTAGACTAGGGTTGTAGGCTTGGCTGGTCACGAACTAGCTTCAACACATTTAGGACACGTGGCGGCACCGAGTGCGGCCTGGTGTCATGGGGTCGCTCCCCGCGACAACTTCTGTTGTCATCTTCGTGGCCCGCGAGGGACCTAAAGTTTTGTTTTTATTTGATTTTCAATAATAGAATTGTATTTCAGGCCCGTTTTTCGTATACGGGGTGTATTTTAGGACGTATAGGGGTGTTTTTTTGGGAGAGTTGTTATATCCTCCCCACCTTGTTTTAGATCTCGTCCTTGAGGTCTACTGGAACATGTGTGGATATTTCCTTTGCATCTCTGATTCAAGCTCCCAAGTATATTCTGGTCCTCTCTTGGAATCCCATTTTACTTTGACCAGGATCAATCTCTTGTGTTTGAGATTCTTTATCTTTCTATCTTCGATCTGTAGGGGTTTCTCTACAAACTTAAGTTTCTCATTTACCTCTATGTCCTTAAGAGGCACCTTTAATGTTTCATCTGCTAAGCACTTCTTGAGATTACATATATGAAATACATCATGTATTCCTGCAATTTCCTCTGGCAGTTGTAGCTGGTAAGCTACTGGTTCTACTCTTTTAATAATCTCAAAAGGTCCGACATATCTAGGGCTTAGCTTTCCCCTTTTATTAATCTGACCACTCCCTTCCATGGAGAAACTCTTAATAATACCTTATCTCCCACTTGAAATTCCAACGACTTTCGTCTGTTATCAGCATAACTCTTTTGACGATCGTGTGCCGCTTTTAGTCTTTCCTTGACTTGAATGATATTGTCCGTTGTTTCTTGTACTATCTCTGGTCCAGATAGTTGCTTTTCTCCAATTTCTGCCCAACATACTGGAGTTCGGCACTTTCGTCCACAAAGTGCTTCAAATGGTGCAGCATTGATACTGGTATGATAGCTATGATAGCTGTTATTGTAGGAAAATTCTATTAATGGTAAATGATCGTCCCAATTTCCTCCGCAATCAATTACACAAGCTCTAAGCATATCCTCCATTGTCTGAATTGTCCTTTCGCTTTGTCCGTCCATTTGAGGATGATAAGCAGTGCTTAGATTTAACTTGGTTCCCATTGCTTTTTGGAAACTAGTCCAAAAATGAGAAGTAAAACGGCTATCTCTATCTGAAACAATAGATAAAGGAATTCCATGTAATGAAACTATTTTATTTACATACAATTTGGCTAATTGTTCCATACTGAAAGTTTCTTTCATTGGTAAGAAATGAGCAGACTTGGTTAATCTGTCTACAATCACCCAGATTGTATCATTACCTTTTCGTGTCTTGGGTAATTTGGTAACAAAGTCCATTGTTATCAACTCTCATTTCCATATTGGCATCTCTAGTTGCTGTAATAAACCTGAGGGTTTCTTATGTTCAGCTTTAACTTGTGAACATGTTAGGCATTTAGCAACATATGTGGCTATATCCTTTTTCATTTCTATCCACCAGAAATTTTTTCTTAAGTCTTGATACATTTTATCACTACCAGGATGTATCGTATACTTAGACTTATGGGCTTCTTCTAAAATTCGGTGGCGTAGGTTTCCTTGCTTGGGTATCCAATTTCTTTTCTTATGGAATCTCCAAATTCCATCTGTTCCTTGTTCTAATTCCTTAATCATTCCTTTTAATTTTTCAATATCGTCCTTGATTACTGTTTCCTATATTTTCCTAATTTGCTCATTTAGGTCTATCTGCAGATTTAGCTTAAGAGAACGTACTCTTCGTGGCTTTTCATTATATTTTCGACTTAAAGCATCAGCTACTACATTAGCCTTTCCTACTTGATACTGGATATTACAATCATAATCACTGAAAATTTCCATCCAGCGTCTCTGTCTCATATTCCTTTTGCCCAAAAACATATCTTAGCCTCTTATGATCGGTGAAAACAATAAACTTACTACCGTAAAGGTAGTGTCTCCAAATTTTAAGGGCAAAAATTATGGCTCCTAATTCTAGATCATGGGTCGTATAATTCTCTTCATGACTCTTAAGTTGTCTAGAAGCATAGGCTATAACCTTTTGACATTGCATTAACACACATCCATAACCTAACTTAGAAGGTTCACAATAGACTATAAAGTCTTCAGTTCCTTCTGGTAATGCGAGTATGGGTGCGTTGGTTAATCTTTGCTTAAGAATTCTAAAAGTTTCTTCCTGTTTTGGTCCTCATTCAAACTTAACTGATTTACAAGTCAGTTTAGTTAAGGGAATGGCTATTCTAGAAAAATCTCGGATAAACCGTCTATAATAACCTGCTAGTCCAAGAAAACTTCTCACCTCCGTTGGTGATTCAGGGACTTTCCATTTAGTAATCGCCTCGATCTTTGTGAGATCCACATGAATTCCTTCATGATTAACTAGGTGCCCAAGGAATTGCACCTCTTGTAACCAAAATTCACATTTTGAGAATTTAGCATAAAGCTTCTCTTTTCTCAGCAAATTTAGGAGTATAAACAAATGCTCTGCATGATCTTCTTTGCTCTTAGAGTAAATAAGAATATCATCTATAAAGACAATTATGAATTTATCCAGATATGGTTTACATATTCTGTTCATCATGTCCATAAATGCGGCTGGGGCATTGGCTAAACCAAATGACATGACTGTAAATTCATAATGACCATACCTTGTCCTGAAAGTAGTTTTAGGAATGTCCTCTTCCTGTACTTTCAGTTGATGATATCCTGAGCGTAAATCGATCTTAGAAAAGAATCGAGCTCCATGAAGTTGATCAAACAGATCATCGATTCTCGGTAGTGGGTACCGATTTTTAATCGTAACATTGTTCAACTCTCGGTAATCAATGCATATACGCATTGATCCGTCCTTCTTCTTGACAAACAAGATTGGTGCTCCCCATGGCGATGAACTAGGCTGTATGAAACCTTTCTCCAGAAGTTTGTCCAACTGTTTCTTCAGTTCTTGCATCTCTGCTGGTGCTAAATGGTAAGGTGACTTGGCAATCGGTGTTGTCCCTGGTAATAGGTGAATTCTGAATTCAACCTCTCTATTTGGTTGTAATCCAGGTAATTCTTCTGGAAAAACATCTGAGAATTGAGATACTATGGGAATATCTTTCAATTCTTTTCCTTTAGTGTTAATGATTATAGAAATCATATACACTAGTGATCCTTTCCTTGCATAGCTTGCTGTTTTCATCACAGAGATGAATTTAGTGGACCTTGTTGGCTTATCTCCTTTAATTGTGATCTTGTCACCCTTTGGTGAATTTACTTGTATTGATTTTTGATCACATTGAATGCTGGCTGATTGGCTACCAACCAATCCATTCCTAATACGATATCAAATCCAGCCAGATTCATTGGGTAAAGGTTAGCAATAAAATTATGGTTTAGAATTTCTATTCTTACTCCCTGCAAGATTTCAGTGATCTTAATAGATTCTCCATTTGCCGTTTCTACCAGACATTCTTGTTGAAGTTTAGTTAATGGTTGATTGAGAAGTTTGTAGAACGATGTATTAATAAAACTTTGGTTTGCACCAGAGTCAAATAATACTTTAGCATTAACTAAAAACGTATCGGCAATCACGTCCGGAATCATCTTGGCTTCTTCAGCTGTCAGAACAAATGCTCTAGCATTCTTAGTAGTTTTGCTGTTTGTTGCCGGAGCTAGTTTCAGACAGTTCGGCTTAATATGCCCCTTTTCTCCACAATTGAAGCATATCCCATTACTGGATTTCTTCCTGCAGTCTTCTTCCTTGTGACCTGATATTTTGCAAAAGTTGTAGTATATGGAACATTTCCCTGAATGCTTCTTCTTGCGGTACTTACAGTAAGGTGCAGAAATAGAACCTATATTTTTCCCACGGTTGGAATTACCGTAGCGAAATTCCTGGGTAAGCTTTTGGGCTAGGTTCTTCCTCTGGTTTTCTTCTTGTGGATGTACTAATTCATCAGTCAGGGTATTGGCTAGTTCTACTGCTTCTTCTATGGTATTTGGTCTAGCTACCTTGACTACGTGTCTGATTTCACTGATTAATCCCCAGATGTAATGGGAGATTAATATTGGTTCTGGTGAGGCTAGGGTTGGCAATATTCTAGCATATTTGAAGAATATGGTATTGTAACCCTTACAGTCTTGTCACACCCCGATATTTCCACGTATTACCGGTGGGCCCGGTGGGGAGTATCGTGACGTAGTTGATATCATCATAGTCAAACAACACAAATTTAAATGCACAACGGAAGCAAAAGATAGATTTATTTCAACCGAATAAAATTGTAATATTAAGTATCACAAAACAGTTGAAACAGATCCACAGGCGGATCAAAGAAAAAGGAAAACTGTTCAGCAGACTTTGACATCTAGAGCTTGCGAGACTTGATTATTGACGCCTGGAGTAGCCAGCCTATTACGTATAGTACCTGCACTTAGCCTTTTTAGAAAGTACGTCAGTTTACACTGGTAAATACAACTTAATTGACTCATTTTAAAAAGAGTTTGAAAATTGATTTGAATGCACTTCGGCAAAAATATCTTTTATAACTTGGGACAACTATTCAAAATAATCTTGTATACAGTTTTACTTATTTGTCGTCCATTAGGGCCGATTTGTAGGGCCAGTCTAGATTAACTGACACGCCACATGTATAATACCCACAAGGTTATTTCCTTTAAGTGGCTACCAGTTTATACATATGCATCTGTCAGGTGTACGCCTACACCTCGTGCTTAGGTCGTGGCCATTTCTTTGAATGATGCCAAGGATATCCGGGACATGGTCATTTAACCCCCCAAGGCCATACACCAAATAATACAGATTAAAACGAGTTATGTAAATACATTAATCACAATCCGATTTAAATGATTACATACCCGACCAAGCGGTATTATTATAATACCGTATCCCAAGCCCGTATAGGGAAAATAAGTTAAGAGTATTTACCTGAGCAAAGTATAAGTCAAATACAGCAAGTGCACGTAGCTTTTACTGGGCTCCTAATCTGGAATGAAGGTTTTAATAACCTATTAGAATCCTAACGGTCTTTAATTAAGCTTAGACTAAGACCGGTTAGTTTTCAAAAGGAAGACACGGTTCAAACGCATGATAAAGCGAAGACCGATTTAGAATGTGGTTTTGACCCGACAAGCTTGTATGCTCGTTTAATATGGGTAACTTAATCACATTCTGGATTTTGAGATGAAAACGATATGGTTTGACCCGTTTTGGCTAAATTATGCAAACTAGTTACATAAGCCGATCCGAACGCGAAAAGTTCGTAACGGGTAACCAAATGAGTCATATATAGGTTTCCTAAGTTAATATGCCTTAAATATGTTGTGACATCAGTAAGATATCTTCTATTATGCTCCAAATGAATTTAAACTCAAATTATGCACCGTAAGGGCATTTTGGTCATTTTAAAGGTTATAAAAGAGTTTAAATATTAATTTGAGTTACATGTCTGATATGATCAGTAAAAATACTTAATTTACTAAGTTATAACAGTAGGTCATTAAATATATGTGAAATTTATCATTTAAAACCAAACTATGCACATTAGGGGCATTTTGGTAATTTCATTTAGGCTTAAAAGGTCAAAACTGGAAATCTGAGTTTAAAACTTTTTCTCACTGTTATAATATAATAATTTACTTAAAATATCAGTAGACATCCAACCTTATATGTTTAAAATAGTTTTGATGCATACTATGCGTTAAAAATGCTTAAAAAGGCGATTTGGAGCCATTTCCGGGTTCTATATAGAAAGCTAATATTTTTATTATTCCATAAGGTTTAAAATAATTTATTTATCATATAAAATGAGTAGCAAAAGGTTTGGGGTCAAAAAGATTTGTAAAACTCATTTTATAGCCCAAAAGGGCAAAATCGGTAATAACCGAAATAAGGCTACAACCCTATGTTATGCTCAGCCTAAAATTTATTAAAAATCTTTAAAAATCCCAAAATATTATTTTATATCAGTAGGTAAAAATTTTGATATCAAAAAGTGGGTTAAACTAGGCTATATGCTAATTACGCCGTTTAATTAATAAAAGCCTTCTAATTACGCTATTGAGCATAACCCTTAATCTAGACCTCAAACTGATGTCAAATTTTAGGGACAAGTCTAATAATCAGTAACTAAGGTTTCTATTCTTTTACATTTTCAAAAATCACATTTTAAGGTCATAAGGGCATAATAGTCAACATATAAGCAATTAACGGGAACATACATATGAATCGGGTAACTATTGAACCAAGGTGTATAATCACAGAGGGTTATACTAACATGAAACCTGGTCCAAATAAGGCTCTAAGGCATTTCTAAAACATGCTACATTGGGTCAGAACTGAAAGTCAAAGCGAAAGTCAAACTATGCGACTTTCAGTTCCGAACCGAGCCTAAACTGAAAATTGTCGGGTTGAACATGTTTAGACATGTTCTTACATTAATTACCAAGTTATATTAATGATAAAACAGGTTGCATAACTTCTACATTGCTAATTATGCATTAATTTGATATTAAGCTTTCTGTTGACTTTTTAAGATCAAGTTTGACCCGACAATTGACCTAGTTAGAGTGGGAATCAGAGAGTGCCCTTTTAAGGGTTTATTACCCACATAATTACCTACTTATAGGTACTTTTAATTCGAGATTTGACTGAACAAATTTTAATTAATCTCGAAGTCAAACCTTAATTACGACAGTTTGACTTTTAGCTAATCAACTAAGCTAAATTGAATTAGGAAGGATTAAGGACACTTACAAAGGTCCTAAGTATGATTTGGAACTTAAAGGAAGCTTGTTGCTGATCAGAGGAGCTCCAGAGAAGTCCTTGAAGTGAGTTGCAAATGAGTGACAAAAATGTTGCAACTTGTTCTTCTTATATAGTGAGCCAATTGCCATAAGATCATCACACCTAGGTCTATAAATGTTGCAAGATGTTCCCAGGTGTCCCTATGATGCCAAAACCAGTTGCCAAGTCCCTGATTTCGAAAACCACTCATGTAAGGCGGTGCAACAGGCTGAACAGGCAGTTGTCCATTTTCTGCTGCCAGCGACGGGTCTTACGGGCCGTAAGCCTTAAGTCTTGCGGACCGTAAGCGTCTCTTACGGACCGTAAGCTTTTGGTTTTGCGGTCCGTAACCGACTTTCTGCTGAAATGCCCAGTTACCAGACTTACGAACCGTAAGGGTTGGCCTTTGCGGTCCGTAAGCCTTCGTCAGAAGACAAAAATTTGTAAACTTCCATGCCTTGACCATGAAATCTTTCAAAATTAGAATTTTTATGTTTCTTTCCAGTAGAGGGGACCAAGTGTTCAGACTTTGCATGCTTTGCATGTACTTACACATCTTGGACTCTTATGTTGAATACTTTAAGGGACTTGTCATAAGAACCACAAAACTAAATCCATATACCAATTTAGATTATTAAATTAATCGGATTTGAACATGTTGAATGTTTATGGGATGTATTAAGGGTTGGGATTTGTAAGTAGGTTGCCCAGAGGTATTTATTTACATGTCGACACTTTTAATCCTACCATACATCCTTCAACTTGATCCGGGTTTATGACACGTTTATCTTACATGACACGTGTCTTTATTTTATTGGACATGAATTTTCGAGGTGTTACAAGTCTATTCCAGTCATTTTAAGATTTAAGAACTTATTAGCGATTTGTTCCTTTTCATGAGGAGGACAAAATTTCCTTTCAACTATGTCCTTAAAGTCAGTCCATTCCATATTATAGACTTTATCACTTCCTCTAGACTGGATAATGGTATTCCACCACTCTAAGGCTGCATTCTTAAAAGGATTAGAAGCAAACATGATTTTATCTTCATCTGCGCATTTGCTTATATTTAAGACAACCTCTGTCTTTTCTATCCAATGTAGAGCTGTAAAGGCTCCTTCATTGCCAGAGAATTCTATTGGTTCGCAAGACCAGAATTCTTTGTAAGAACAACCATACGACATGGTCCTTCTTCTTTTTGGAATAGGTAATTAGAGTAGCGGTCCATTATTCACGTTGTGACTAGGTTCAATAGGTGGTCGTTTACTTCAACTGTTAGTTTTATTATTTTCTACTTCTTTAACAGTTTTGATGATATATGGCATGACATCTATAATTCCTTGTGCTACGATATGTTGGATGACACTGTTATCTATTTGGTTTCCATTATTCTCATTATTCTGGTTTTCCTGATTTACTTTGTTGTCCATCTGGATTTATAAACACTTATCAGGTATTAATATCATAGAATAAGATTTAATGTAAACAATCACGCAAACATAACAAGCAATTCAATAAAGAAAGGAATTGTTATTCTAGAAATACAAAATTCAAGCATAAAGTCTTACAAAACCTTCAACCAAAGATGATCATAGAGTACTTAGCCACTCATGGCTTGAAATAACATCATAGCAAAAGTATTATCGTTCATCAAGATCAAAGATAACAAACTAATGATTAAGAAAGTGTTCTTCCCACTTCAAAGTCTCCAAGATGCTCCAAAATTCGTTCCCAAGCCAAGTGTAACCGAAAACAAATCATGAGACACCATAAATCCCATCAAAAAATGACCATTAATTGCATAGGTTACGTTTTTGGATCAATCAGCGCCGTAGCTTACGACGGTCAGCAAAATCCCGGAAGTCAACTCGGCGCCGTAAGCTACGCCAGGTGCCGTAGCTTATGGCGATCATCAATCTCTTACGGCCCTTCTCTTCTGAACTACGGCAAGGCGTTGTGCACAAGTGGAGGCCGTAACCTACGGCCAGATGCCGTAGGTTACGGTGCTAAGTGAAGCTTTTTCATTGTTTCTTCATCGAATCTTCACTCCATCAAACCTTTGACTCCACCAACTTCTAGCATCCATCCAAGCTTCCTAAAACCCACATCTTAGGCACTTTAACACCTGCAAATCCAAACATCTAGTGGTTACCAAGTTCAAGCAATTAGCCGAATAAATCATAGAATGTGCAAATATTTAGACCTTTTAAGGGTTGTCCTACAGACCACCCGTCACATCCCCACACTTACCCGTTGCTTGTCCCAAGCAACCCATTCAAAAACTATTTTCAACACTCAAGCGATCAATCATGCAAACCAAGCTAAAGTGTGCCGTCCTTTTACTAACTTTCAATCACACCACAAGACACACCCCTCACAAAAGCTCTCAGTGACAAGAAATAATTGCACATAATGCTAAACCACTCAATGCGTGTGTGTGTTTGTACGACAATAAGCTTGTATAAAAATCAAGTTTCCTCCTAACAAATACTTAGCATGCTTATGAATCAAAAGGACTTACGGGTTGTAAGGGGCTAGGTGCAAAGGTAGGAAAATGATGGAATACATATGAAAGAGCTAATTGATTTGACCTGGTTTTATTTCTACTAACAAAGCAAACACCAAATATATACACAACTTCTTCAACATTCTCAACTACGATAACAACTACTGAACACTTCTTTTTGTGTTTTCTCATATTTTTCTCTCTGTGTTTTTTTTTTTAATTTTCATAACAAACTTCAACAATATATACAAGAACATCAACACTACATACTAAATCTCCTAAACCGGGTCATCTCAAAAGGTAAAATTTTGTAGGAAGTAGGCTCGGGTCACAACCGAATAGTATAAGGCTCAAACATGGCTTTCTAAGGACCAAACCCCCACCCCTCACAATACCAAGCTCATATATGTAACGTATGAGGTCCAACCCCCAATTCCCACACTCCCACACATCAAGACGGGGCTACCTAAAAGTCCCCTATCATTTTCAAAAGCATGCTAACTCTAGGATTTAACAAGAATTCGTACACAAGTTCTATTAACACAATACACACACCGCCACTCAAACAAAGAAATGTCTATGATAACCATATGTGGCTCAAATTCTCACCATGAAAAGACTAGGAATGGGTGTCGGTGTGTCAAGCGGGACAAAATCAAGCTTTCAAATTTTGACAATTTTCGCTTGGATTTACAAAAAAATTTAAAATTCTAAAAAATTCCCCCCATCCCCACACTTGGGATACATTGTCCCAATGTATGGTTTTGAGGGAAAGATCACTTTAACCATCAACATTAACACAAGCTTTACATCTCAAACCCCAAACTTCTTTTTGTATTTTTTTTAATTTTTATGAAAATTCAAACACACCACCGCTAACACATCCCAACAGAAACACATCAACATCAAAACACCACCCTACCTCCCAACCATAACATAAACATACGAGATAAAAATATACACAAATGTACAAAGGAGCAAGATACGACCTGGCTAGTAGTACTTCGGCTGTGGAGGCCCGAAGATGGATGTCATCATATCATTCCACTCGCCAAAGCCAAATGCTCCACTGCTACTGCTACCACCTTGATCACCACTTTGACTTGCCTGCTGATAATTCATTGCGTGTGGATCCACCCATTGAGAATGGTGCAATGGTGGGGTGGGATACGACACACTACCGTCATAGGGCGGTAATGTGCTATAATACACAACTGGCGGGTCCGCTTCGAGTGGTTGACCCGCATGCCACTGATCATTTAAGCATCTCTGGCGGTCGTCTAGGTAGCGATTGTTCACTTCTTCCTCATGGGCATACATATGAGCACTGTTCCATTGCTCATTTCTGTGGTAGCTCTGCTTCAGTGCTCTCTCCATACTCGCCCCCATAAAAGTTTGTTGATCGAAGAGCATTTGATTCGGTTCAGTCCATTCGCTAAAAGTGGGTGGTCGCCTTTGTTCAATAATCTGGCCCATATTCCCCGAATGAGCCCAATAAGGATCATAGGCCTGTTGTGCATAGTCAAATGCACTCCCCACATAACCAGACTGCACACCTGCTCCCTGAACTCCACCTGGGCCAGCGCCCCCTACCTGAGCATCAACCATGAACGTGTCTTCCCGATAATCATCGTCACCACTAAATTCTTCATCAGTCGTTTCGGGCTCATCAGCCTCACCCGGTCGTAGTGGTCTCGCATCCGCTTTGATAACTCTCCATCTTCTCCCATCCGTCTTCAGCTTATGGTACCTTTCTGATTCCTTGTACTCCCATCCCGGTCCCAAATTCTTTAAGTCGAACGGCTTAAACCTCTTGTAAGAACCTTTTTCATTGCCTTCAATTGCCCCATATTTTTTTAACAATGTCGTGATCAATCGGCAATGGGGTACAATTTTTCTTTCCCCGCTATTCTGGCTCAACCAAATGTTGTTCAACACTAGAACTTGGAAAAGAACCTTGGGAGAACCATGCATCATCATATACAAGATCAGCACCTCTTGAAACCGGACCTCCATCTTGTCACCCCGCCGCGGGATGACATTGTATGTACACAGAACCAATAACAACTTCGCCTCCATTCTCAAGTTTCGTCTATACAATTTACCATGTGTCGTACCCAGAAGAAAGAGGTAGTCCAACATTTGTTGCCATTGAGGATGCTTGTCGGGCTCGAAGTAGAGATCCTTGAGGCTTGGATAGATATATTCACCGGATGGTAGGTCGTCAAACTTCGCTATTCGGCACAATGAATCATAAGACATCTCGACCCTTACCCCGTTACATTTTCCAACCAATTTCATCTTTTGTGGGGCCTTAAACGGGTGACATTCGAGTGAAGCCATCCATTCTTGAATCTGAGAGTCATACATCTTCTTCACCTCGCCATCATAACACTTCAAAGCTGCCCCCCCAACCCAATTCTTTAAACTTTGTCGTTATCCCGAACGGCCAAAAATCGACTTCTCGGATCTCTTTTTCACAAATAAATGCCTCAGCCCTTTGCTTCAACTTGTTCATTTGCTCGTGGAACAAGTCCTCTCTCCATTCTGCAGGTTGGTCTAGTAATGAACCGGATGTCCAATCCGGCTTTGAACCCCTTGGAGGCGCATCCTCCTCTAAATCCGGGTCACCGACCCGTGCCAACCTTCTCCTTTTTGGTTGATCCTCTTCCCCTTGAGGTTCGTTAGACGAACTTGCTACCGCTTTACCTTTTGTTTTCACCATACCTACACACATTCATAAACCACCCACAACAATTCAAGTTAGTTTGACTCCAAAACCTTCCCCACACTTGCTTTATGTTACAGGTATAAATGTACAAAAACCAAAAATTCATCCTTTTGAACAAAAATTCGGCATGATGTCTCTACAATTCAGAATTTTTCCAAAATATTTCCACTAGACATCAAATACATTCATACCCAAACATTCAATGGCTCAACAATTTCTTATCATCTATCATATACGAGCAAGTGTGTAAGCAAAAACGTAATGAAAACTTACAAACCTCAATGTACTTCAAAGAATGACAAGAAGTTGCATACCTTAGTGTTGTAGAAGATGAGAATAACAAACTCTCCAAGTTCACACAAAAAACCACAAAAAACCTCAGATTTTCGGCACCCCTATGCTCAAATCCGAACCCAAAACAAAGGAATCTTCAAGATACAAGTATGAATCTAGCATC
Organism: Helianthus tuberosus; assembly: GCA_030545235.1. Classification (NCBI taxonomy): domain Eukaryota; kingdom Viridiplantae; phylum Streptophyta; class Magnoliopsida; order Asterales; family Asteraceae; genus Helianthus; species Helianthus tuberosus. The sequence goes on from CM060353.1 coordinate 33,939,487, forward strand.
CTTGTGAAATTTCACCCAAAATGGACTCAAAAATCACTGAGATCGGACAAGTTATGAAGAAGATATGAAGTTTTGAAGGTAGGGAGAAGTAGGGTTCTTGAGTAGAAGAATGGAGAAGAAGAAGTGTGTGGTTGGGGTTAGAGATCGATTATGTGTGGTTGGGGATTAATGAAAGGTTTTTATTAAAAGTATTATTATTATTAATATTTTATTATTTTCGTTTTTTTATATAAAAACGCCGACAAAAGACCAAGGGTCACCCCCCCTTTACAGCTCGGTGCCGTAGCCTACGGCGTCCAGCCGTAGGTTACGGCGGTATCTGGGAAAAAATCACCACCGTAGGTCAGTAGCTCATTGGCGTAAGGTTTGTTTTTGTTGGTGAGCCGTCGTAAGCTACGCCCCCCACCGTAGCTTACGGCGGGTACTGGGCTTGGGGGGGATTACCAAAAACCTTTTTTAACTTGAAAATTTTTATGTTTTATGTTTTTTTTATTTTTTTATGGTTTTTCTAAATTTTTGAAAACATGAAAATTAACCCTACCCCCCGTTAAAAACCCGTGTTGTCCTCAACACTATGTTCGGGAAATTCGTACAGATTTCCCCACACTTGTTTCGAACACAAGTTTAAAACGGCCAGAATTTATTCAAAGCAAAACAAACTAAACTAAATATGTACAAACACCAAACCTGGGCCTCTCATGCTTCCTCGTCATCCAATGGGCGTAGAATATAACCCACTTTGTCAAGCTCGAGATTGTTGATGTCGTTACCTTCCAAATACGGTTTGAGCCGATGCCCGTTCACCGTTTGTTGTTTATTGGTTTGCTCGTCTTGAATATCAACATCTCCAAATCTTCCCACTCTTCGGATGACGTAAGGACCCATCCACTTACTCTTGAGTTTGCCCGCGAACATTTTTAACCTCGAATTGTACAACCACACCTTTTGACCCGCTTCGAAGTTCTTTTTCCTTAACTTAGCATCGTGAAATTTCTTCAATTTGTCTTTGTATGCGGAAGCACATTCGTAAGCTTCATCTCTAATCTCCTCGATCTCATTCAATTGCAGCTTTCTTACTCGACCCGCTTTGTCATAATCCGCATGAACAGTTTTGATGGCCCAATGTGCTCGATGTGCTAACTCCATTGGTAGATGGCACCCCTTCCCATACACCATCCGATAAGGGGTGGTACCAATTGGAGTTTTGTAGGCCGTCTGATATGCCCACAACGCATCGTCAAGTTTACTTGACCAATCTTTTCGATCCGTTCTTACCGTCTTCATGAGAATCTCTTTAATTTGACGGTTGGACACTTCAACTTGTCCACTTGTTTGCGGATGGTACGGTGTCGCCACTCGGTGGTTCACATTATATCTTTTTAGCAATTTCCCAAAATTGAAGTTCTTGAAATGTGAACCGCCATCACTTATTATCACCATTGGCACACCGAATCAAGCAAAAATATTGGATTGCACAAACTTACATACAACGGAGTGATCATTGGTCCTTGTAGCGATAGCTTCTATCCACTTCGTCACATAATCGACCGCAACCAATATAAACAAAAACCCATTTGAGTTAGGAAATGGTCCCATAAAATCTATCCCCCAAACATCAAACACCTCAACCACCAAGATTGGTTGTAAAGGCATTTCATCCCGCTTCGATATGCTTCCAACTTTTTGACAATTGATACAATTCCGGGTAAACTCACAAGAATCTTTGAAAATCGTGGGCCAATAAAACCCACAGATAACACCCGATAACCCGTCTTGTTCCCACTAAAATGCCCTCCACATGCCGACGAATGAGCATGGGTCAAAATCTCTAAAACTTCAGTTTCGGGAACACACCTTCTTATCACTTGATCGGGTCCAATTTTGAACAAATCCGGTTCATCCCAAATATATTGTTTAACTTGACTTAGAAATTGTTGTCGTCTCTTCTTTGTCCAATGATTCGGAATTGCACCCTTGGCCAAATAATTCACGTAATGAGCATACCAAGGTGCAACAAAAGTAGAGACGGCTAACAATTGCTCATCGGGAAACCGTTCATTAATTTCACTTGGGGTAATCCACGCCTTCTAAAGGTATCCGGGATAAATGATCTGCAACAACATTTTCACACCCCTTTTTGTCCCGGATACTACTGGCCAGGAATGCACATGGACGCAGTTGATCTATTAAGAAGATGCGAGGCCTGTCAACGCCACGCACCAACGACACTCCGACCCAAAAATCCGCTAATTCCCGTTACTTCCGCCTGGCCATTCCAACAGTGGGGCATCGATCTTGTTGGCCCATTTCCTGACGCGCCAGGTGCAGTAAAATTCATCATCGTCGCGGTGGATTACTTCACAAAATGGGTGGAAGCTAAAGCTTTGGCCTCAACAACAGCAATGGTAATCCGCAAATTTATATGGGAACATATCATTTGCAGATTTGGATTACCATTGCGCATTATTTCCGACAATGGTACAAATTTCGCCGCAGAAGATCTTCAAAAATGGTTCAAAGAAATGAAGATCGAGCACAACTTTGCCTCCGTCGCGCATCCTCAAGCGAACGGTCAGGTAGAAAGCGTAAACAAACAAATCGTTGACGGCATAAAGGCGCGACTCGGAACAGCATGCAGAGGGTGGGTTGACGAACTTCCCAGCATCCTCTGGGCGCATCGAACAATGCCAAAGACTAGCACCGGCGAAACTCCGTTCAGTCTAGTCTATGGGTCTGAGGCCGTCATTCCAGCTGAGATCGGTTTACCATCACCGCGCATGATAGCCATGGAAAAACAGAACAATGAACAAGAGCGAAGAATAGATTTGGATCTTCTGGAAGAAAGGCGCGAGAACGCCGCCATAACGGAAGCAAGGTACAAATCCAAGCTCGAAAAATATTACAATGCGCGCGTCAGCGTTTGCACCTTTGTCCCCGGCGATTTCGTCTTGCGCGACAATGAAGCTTCAAACGCTGAAAAGCCGGGCAAATTAGCGCCAAGATGGGAAGGACCATACGTCATTAACGAGGTCCTAGGCAAGGGGCATATACCCTAAAGAGGATCGATGGGACCCTAGTTCCCCGCACCTAGAACGCACAACAATTGCGCAGGTGTTACATATGAACCAAGTCTACAAAAGCGGAAAGAACATACAGGCAATGTATTTCTTTATTATGTCTTGTATTACAAGCCTTGCGCTCTTATCAATACAAACATCATTTTTCACTGTTTATTACAAATTGCATGTAATTTCTTTGGTTCGCGCGAAAACAATATGGTCAAACATTGTACACCTCATGAACAGTCTAAAACAGGCAAGCTATTGCGCCTTTTGGACAAACGTTCACACATGAGCACAATACCATCTCTCATTCGCCTTACCTATCCAAAAGCAATTAAAAACATGCAACATATTTTAATTTAAACAGCAATTTACAAGCATGGCAGTGCATCAAAATATACATTATCTAGTGTAACATAAAACACTTCTTAACAAAGATCATGACAATGATCTTTGGAAATCTGTGGTGCCAAAAGCTAAGAATATATACAATAATCACACTGGTGATCTTCAAAAAAAAAAAAAAAAAGAAGAAGAAAGGGATACTCCCAAACTTAGTCCACAACAAGTTCATCTTCAACATCCACCTTCCCCGGAGGTTTTTTCCGACGTTGATACACCAACCGGCACTCTTTTGCCCGGATCATCGGAAAACGAGCAGTCAAGCCATCCGCATCCAGTACAGCAAAGCTATTATTAGCAACCCCCCCTTGCCGGAGAACTTCATCATCAGAACAAGCCACCATAAAAGGACTAGCAGGGACGGAGTTCTCTCCGGTAGCCATTAGTGGAGGAGAATCAGCCAATAGCAAGAGAGCCTCAGCAGCTTCTCGAATCCTAAGGATATCTAAGAGTCGTCGGGAACGAACGGTGCGTTTTCCTTTCATTTTTTCCAAAATTGAGAAATAAACAAGCAACCCAACGCATTTATATACAAAAAGAACCCAACCTCGGGAAAGAAGAGACCTACTCATCATTAGTTGTCAGAACTATATCACATCCAAACGGCGCTACAGGAACCAGGGTCATTTCCTCATTAATGAAGTCTGACAAGCGCCACTACGAATCTCAAGACAAAAAAGAAAAATACCCACTCCTACTGCCAGTTGACGTCATCACGTGTCAGAGCATGATTACATGTCATTTCCAAATTAAAGCTTCCAAGAGAAGATTTCTTATTTCTCGCGCCTAAAAAGCAACTCCCTCTCATAAGTCCAGTGCTCCACTTACTTGCATAAGTACAACACTAGACTGGGGGGACTTGAAGGGGTAAGGTCCCAAAAACCTCATAAAAAGGATTTGAGACCATACCACAAACCAACCTTTTTAGCCTTTTGACCTTGCGCGGCTGCGCATTGGTCTTACAAAAGGAAGACAAAATCAGCAATCTATAGTCGCGCGCCCAAAGGAAACATAAATCCTTGCGCCTTCTCCCATTAGCAAAGGATAAAAATCCTGAAATCAATACTTCCGCCCAAATATCCAGACTTGGATATTATTTTACCCAGACTTGGGATTTATTCGTCTGTGTCCACACAGCAAGGTGTCACACCAGATTACAGCAGTAATCTTCTAGAAAGAAATACAATCGTGCATCACCCAGACGGTTATAACCGTCTGGACACGTGTCATCACCACAAGCAACCCTGGAATCACAACGAAGGCATGCAATTGGAGAGTAATCTCCATTTAATCACTTTCCACGTGGCAATCCCCCAGCCATAGATCAAACCACGATCCGTGTGCATTCACATCGGATCGAGACAACTTGACGTTGGATCAAAAAACTTAACGGAAGAAGATATAACCGCTACGGCGTTAGCATCTTCCGTCATCTTTTCAATAACAGGTTTTCCCTCCCAAACTCCCGGTTATAAATATGAGAAACTGTTCAGGTATAAACTCAGATCACACTCACTTCTCAAATACGTTCTCTTCTCCATTACCGATACTTATTCTCACACCGGAGTCGGGTCAAGGAGAGAACCCTTTTCTCCCCTTGGCGAGGCTAACGGTGTTCTTTTTTGCAGAATCACCGGAGAAGAAGTTCAGCTGCAACTGAATCAACCGAGAGAGAGCTAACCCTTTTATGCGGATTCAAACCCCCTAGATATTTCGGTTCCGACCATTTATCTAGTGTTTCTTCATGGTGTAATTCAGTTGCGCCTCGGACAAAGTTTTACTTGCATAATAAATTACCACCGGCTTCTTATCAACTCTTTGACCCAAAACCGCTCCAATGGTCATGTCACTAGCATCACACATAATCTCAAACGGCTTCGACCAATCCGGTGGTTGCAAGATAGGAGCTTTCACCAACTGTTCCTTCAACACACGAAAAGCTTGCAAACATTCGTCAGTAAAATCAAATGGAACATCTTTCAATAATAAGTTACATAAAGGTTTTGTAATTACACTAAAACCTTTAATAAATCTTCTGTAGAACCCCGCATGTCCCAAAAATGATCTCACCCCCTTAACATTCTTTGGTGGGGGTAAAGATGAAATTACCCGAATTTTTGCTTTGTCTACCTCCATTCCCCGGTCTGATATTAGGTGTCCCAACACAATACCCTCTTGAACCATAAAATGGCTTTTTTCCCAACTTAGCACCAAGTTTGTCTCAACACACCTTTTTAAAACTTTTTCCAATTCGTCAAGACAAGAATCGAAACTTGGGCCAAAGATGGAAAAATCATCCATAAACACTTCAAGAGATTCCCCGACCATGTCTGAAAATATACTCATCATACATCTTTGAAATGTGGTCGGGGCGTTACATAGTCCAAATGGCATTTGCCGAAAAGCAAATGTACCATATGGACATGTAAACGTGGTTTTGTGTTGGTCGTCCGGATGAATAGCAATTTGGTTATATCCCGAATACCCATCCAAGAAACAATAATATTTTTGACCGGAAAGTTTTTCAATTATTTGGTCAATGAAAGGTAACGGGAAATGGTCTTTGGAGGTAGCGGCATTTAATTTTCTATAATCAATACAAACTCGCCACCCGGTGACCGGGCGGGTGGCGATTTTCTCACCTTGTTCATCTTTTATTACCTGGATGCCGGATTTTTTATGTACTACCTTAGTCGGACTCACCCACGCACTGTCCGAAATGGGGTAAATGATCCCTGCATCCAACCACTTGATTACTTCTTTTTTAACCACTTCTCTTAAGTTCGGGTTCAACCTTCTTTGTGTTTCACGGGTTGGCTTCGCATCTTCAATTGTAATGATTTTATGCAATACAATAGATGGACTAATACCTTTTGAGTCGGCTATTGTCCACCCAATTGCCGCCTTGTGAGCCTTCAACACCCGTATCAACTCCTCTTCTTGAGCTACCGCCAAATTAGAAGCAATGATCACCGGTAAGGTGTCATTCTCCCCCAAGAATGCATACTTTAAATGTCTCGGTAGCTCTTTCAATTCCACACTTGGTGGACATTCCAAGGAAGGCTTTGTACCTGAATCAATTCCCATCGGTAAAGTATCCGTTTGGTAGGTCCATGGCGGTCTTCCTTCTTTCACCGCGAGAGCCTCTTGCTCCTTCTCTTCCTTTTCCAACTCACATGCATGCACCTGCAAAGACACATCACAAAAACAAGAACCCAAAATCTCTTCCTCGAACTCCTTTGGGTCATATCCATCTATGAAATCTGCTAGAAAACACTCATCACCATAAACGTTAGTACCGTTAGTAAAAACATTTAATCTCATCTTTCTATTACCGAATGTCATGTCGACCGTACCATATCGACAATCAATAACGGCGTGTGCGGTGTTCAAAAATGGCCGACCCAAAATAACATTTTGTTGTTGAATTGGGTCCGCGGATGAGTAATCTAGCACAAGAAAATCCACAGGATAATAAAACTCATCAACTTTAACTATCACATCCCGTACAATACCCCAAGGGAGTTTATGAGACAAATCGGCTAATACCACCGTTGTCTCAACCCGTTTCAATGGACCAAAGTCATATTGGTCATATAACCCCCCGGTAAGATACTTACTCCGGCTCCAAGATCTAGTAACGCCCTTGCGGTTTGAAAATTTCCTACTTGAATGTTTATAAGAGGCGTTCCCGGATCTTGTAGCTTAGGAGGAAGATCTCCTTTCAAGACCGCGCTTACCCGCTCCGTCAAGTCAACCAATTTAGGCACTTTTTGTTGCCTCTTTTGGGTGCACAATTCTTTTAAGAACTTGGCGTAAGCGGGTACCTGTTTGATTGCTTCAAGTAAAGGAAGATTAATTTTGACTTGTTTGAAAACCTCCCACATTTCTTCCTTTTGAGGACCCCGTTTTGAAATAAAAATTTTCTTACCCGGATCTAATAAAGCCGAGGGAAATGGTACTTGACTAGATCCATCATCCTCATTTTTCTTTTCATTTTCTTTATTAATTTCGGGTTTTTCAAAATTGGGTTTTTTAGAAGAAATAATAGTTGGTTCATTTTCTTCCTCACTATCTTGACCCGTTATGTCTTCAACCACCCCCTCAACCAAATCCGGTGAAGGATTGGTTTTGTACTCTTTCCCACTTCTCAAAACACTAACATGATGAATATTAACATTATTACCTCTAGAAGTATTATGAGACGGGTTTACCTTAGTGTTGCTTGGTAATTGACCTTTATTTTTCTTCAAGTCCGCCACTTCGGTTGCGAGTTGACCCATTTGGGTGGTCAAAGTTTGAATTGCTTTGTCACGGGCTTCATCCTTTTGTATGCAAGCATCATCCATTTGGTTCCTCTTTTGCATCTCCGCTTGCATGCTCTTTAACATTTCCATCATCTCGTTTCCACCCGAAGACCCCCCTTGCTCTTGACCCGTTTGGTATTACCTTTGGTAGCCTTGATTGTTCCCACCTCGATATCCACTTTGATTGTTGTAAGGTTGGCGCGAACCAAAGTTACCTTGACTTCCTTGAAAATTCGGGTTTGCTTGATTGGAAGGGTTCCCGTACCGAAAATTTGGGTGATTTCTCAACCCGAGGTTGTAAGTGTTAGAATTCATATTGAAGTTTCTACCACCCCCTCCTTGACCTTGCACAACATGAACCTCTTCATATTGCCCTTCCACCATTCCTTGGCAATTTTCAGCCGCATGACGTATTTCATTGCAAATAGCACAAACATCATAAATTTGGTTAGGGGTTTGAACATTACCATCATCGACCGCATGCACTTGAGTTCGGGTAACAGCTGGTCATGCCCTCCTTGATGGTTGAGCTTTCCTCTTTGAAGTGATTGCCATTTGCTCCAAGAACTCCCAATCTTCATGTTCGTAGTTTGTACCAAAAGTGCCATTTGTGATGGACATTAAGTCACGAGCATCTTCGGCACTCAACCCCTCGTGGAAGGCATTCATTAATTCCCAAAGCTCAATTCCATGGTGAGGGCAATTCTTGATCATCATATTGAAACGCTCAAAGGCTTCATGAAACATTTCCCCTTGTTGTTGTTGAAAACTCCTCAACCCCTTCCTAGCATCATTGGTCTTTTGAGCGGTGTAAAATTCATCTAGGAAAATTTTTTGCATTTCCGCCCAAGTGTAAATAGATGCTGAAGGCAAAGTGTAGAACCACTTCTTTGCCTTGTCCTCCAAAGAAAATTGAAACAAGACTAACTTGACATCATCGGCCGAAAAACCTTGACTCCCAAGAGTATTACAAATTGAGTCATAGGCTTCCAAATGAAAATAAGGTTCCTCCGTTGCTAGACCCTTATATTTCGGCAAACTTTGCAAGGAATTGGTTCTCACTTCAAATATCCTCCCTTGATCATTATGAGGAATAACTACCGGTGAGGGATTGTGAGTGATTACCGGCCTAAAATGCGCTTCAATGCCTCTCGCATGTTCTCTAAGATGCCTTCTTGGCACACCCAACCGAACCCTTGGTCGAATACGACCCATTGGCCTTTGCATAGGCCCTTGTGGTATATGTGGTTGAAATTGTTGTTGTGGCATCGGTGGGTGTTGAATCGGCCTTTGGAATTGTGGTTGTACGTTTTGTGGACGAACTTGTTGCAATGGTATAGGGTGTTGCACTTGTGGCCCTTGTGGCCTTGGCCGAATATGTTGTGGTATAATATGTTGTTGTTGAAACCCACCAACATTTGGCATTCTTTGAGTTTGCCCTTGCACGTAAGTAAGTTCTCCTTGTTCCCCATCACCCCCATAAGCATATCCTTCTTCCTCATAACCCTCAAAATCTTCATATCCTTCTTCATATCCATCTCCTCCTATACCCGATGATTGCCCAAATGGAAAAGTCGTATATTGAAAACCCGACTGGTTCGATGGTCTAAATGTAGAAGTAGCATGAACGACAGTTGAACCTTGTGGTAATGTATAGGTTGAGGATGATTGACCTGAAACTGGGAATAAATGAGTGAGTCGTGGAATTGTAGTAGAAGGATTAAAAGTGAGTGTAGGCTCTTCTTGAGTGGTAATGGGTTGGGTGGTGTTACATCATGAGGTGAAATAGGGTTGGTAGTGGTGTTTGGCATGGTAGTGTTTGGTGAAGGTTGAGTGGAGGATGGTATGAAAGGTGGTATAAGTTCACCCATGGTGGGTGGTGGTGGTGGTGGATCCATGTATCGAATTGGTGTGATTGGTGTAGTTGGTGTTGTTGGTGAACCGCTGATTCTGTTTTCTCTTAGCAAAATTCTTTTTCCTCTTAATGTTCGCTCAATTTCCGGATCAAATGCCAATGGTGATAGCTTGTGAGAGCTTCTAGTACGCATGCACCTGTAAATACCTGCACACTAACACACCCAGCGTAAACCAGAAAAATAACAAACTAAAAAGGATAAAAAAAAATAACACACGTTGCGCACTACTCCCCGGCAACGGCGCCAAAATTTGACGTGAGGTCGAAGTCTCAATCAAATTTAATCCAAATACAACTAGTTAGCTAGCGGTAAGTGGGTATCGAACACAGGGAGTTTATGGAATGTATGTTATCTAAGTGTATATCTAACTTGACTAAATTAATCTAATTGCAAATAAAATAAAATTCAAGAGTTGATTTGATTGGATTGGTTTTAAAACTAAAATTAACTAATTAAATTGCAAGAGAAAAGTTTTGGTTGTAAACAAATTAGAGACAAATGATCATCTTCAGTTTCCGGTTTTGCTTTGACATTTATGCTATCATTCCACTAGAAAGAACTACATAGACATAGTTCATATGTGATTAGTTGCAGTGATGAAAGGGAACTAAGTACTCAGATTCCTAGAACGTGAGGTTGTTACCCGATGATCAATCAACCCTTACCCAAGCCTAACTATACCCATGATATCTCGATTGCCAACGGCACCAAGAACGTATGGTTTCTAATTAGTTTAGCACAAGAATCAACAATTTACTAGCAATCAATCACACACCATAACAAGCAATTCAATAAAGAAAGGAATTGTTATTCTAGAAATACAAAATTCAAGCATAAAGTCTTACAAAACCTTCCACCAAAGATGATCATAGAGTACTTAGCCACTCATGGCTTGAAATAACATCATAGCAAAAGTATTATCGTTCATCAAGATCAAAGATAACAAACTAATGATTAAGAAAGCGTTCTTCCCACTTCAAAGTCTCCAAGATGCTCCAAAATTCGTTCCCAAGCCAAGTGTAACCGAAAACAAATCATGAGACACCATAAATCCCATCAAAAAATGACCATTAATTGCATAGGTTACATTTTTGGATCAATCAGCGCCGTAAGCTACGGCGCCTGCCGTAGCTTACGGCGGTCAGCAAAATCCCGGAAGTCAACTCGGTGCCGTAAGCTACGCAAGGTGCCGTAGCATACGGCGATCATCAATCTCTTACGGCCCTTCTCTTCTAAACTACGGCAAGGGGTTGTGCACAAGTGGAGGCCGTAACCTACGGCCAGATGCCGTAGGTTACGGTGCTGAGTGAAGCTTTTTCATTGTTTCTTCATCGAATCTTCCCTCCATCAAACCTTTGACTCCACCAACTTCTAGCATCCATCCAAGCTTCCTAAAACCCACATCTTAGGCACTTTAACACCTGCAAATCCAAACATCTAGTGGTTACCAAGTTCAATCAATTAGCCGAATAAATCATAGAATGTGCAAATATTTTGACCTTTTAAGGGTTGTCCTATAGACCACCCGTCAGCATTGACTTCCCTATTGGCTGCTGCTAACGCTCTTTGTTGTTGCAACTTTCTGATTCGCTTTCTCCTCTCATGTGCTCCCCGACTGAATCATCCTCTCTTTTTCAAAGGGAATGGTTCCTCGGATTGTGCCTTAAAGATGAAGATTCCCTCTTCTGTATCAGCAGAATACCCCGAAGGAGTAGGCTGTGATGAAGTTCCTTCACTTTTGGGAGAACTAGCTAGGTGACGATAGGCGTCAGACGTACCTTGCTCACTCATACTGTAAACTAACATATTGTCAAATAACACAAAACAGTAATATACATATATACACATATTCACATAGATTATTTCCTAACAGGATTGATAAAATATTAGTGTCAGCAGAACACTTCTGCAGCTTAAATCAGTGGCTGTAGCTCTGATACCACTCTCTGTCGCAACCCCCGACCCCAGCCCCGGGAGCGGGCGGCCGCGAGGACAGTATAGTGGTATCGGTGTTTATTAATTTGGCAACGGAAATTACATCAGGACCGTAGTTAGGAAATAGTTTATCAGAGTTAACACCACACTTTTATAAATGATAAATACATGGGAAAACCCAAGTTTCCATTACCAATATGTTTATAGGGATAAACCCTATTTTATTGAAATAAAACTTCTTTCTTGTTTAGGTAACTTTTATAGCCACTTTCCCAAGCCTTCAGTGCTATCCAGCTGGCTTCTATTTGGCTTTCACATTTTGTTACCTGAAACGCGTTGTTTAAAAAGTTTTATCAGCAAGAAATACTGGTGAGTACATCCCAGTTTAATCAAAACAATTTTCATCGCTTTACAGTATTGAGGGCATCCGCAATTACATTTGTTTATATCTACCAAATTACCACCCACGGTACTGTCAGTAATTATAGAATCACAAATACTCAATCACTGTTAATTACAATTAAAACAATTGAGGTTTTGTAAAAACAATTTACAAAAAGGGGAATGACTCACAAACTGTGAGAAAAGAGAATGGACTCACATTGCTATTTTAGATAATACTACTGCTGGGGACTTCATGGTTATAATCTATTAAAATTAAACAATGCACAAGTGTTAGTAAGATAACCCAATTTTCATTAGCTATATCCCCGAGACAGAACTCCAACGACTGAGTCAGGTAGAGCCTTGACATGCGTTACGGGGTTCTAGATCAATCGGGCAGAGTAACTAATACGTAACCGGGGGTTATAATACTTACAACGAGGCAGAGCTTCGCTTTTTAGTGGGTATAATGCCCGGGTATTATAATTACTATTCAGAAGTTGAGAGAATTTTCGAGAATTGAACGATTTGTGAACTGAGCTCGACCACTCCATTTATAGGCTGGAAACATGGCGGCTCGCGACTACCTGATCAAACTTTCTCGCGGCCGGCGAGGCCCTAGACTAGCGTTGTAGGCTTGGCTGGTCACGAACTAGCTTCAACACGTTTAGGACACGTGGCAGCACCGAGTGCGGCCTGGTGTCATGGGGTCGCGTCCCGTGACAACTTCTGTTGTCTCCTTCGCGGCCCACGAGGGACCTAAAGTTTGTTTTTATTTGATTTTTATTAATATAATTGTATTTCAGGCCCTTTTTTCGTATACAAGGTGTATTTTAGGACGTATAGGGGTGTTTTTTGGGAGAGTTGTTATACAGAAGAAGAATGAAGATGTGTTGGGGTGACGGTTGGATATGGATTGTTTTATTAGGGTTTTGCGTGAAGTTGAGGAAGAAGAAAGGTGACAGTTGGAATGAAGATGTTTTAAGGGTGTCGGCTGATACAAAAGCTTTGGGGTTAAGAATGATTTTAAGGTTTGGCATTCTAATATATATATATATAATCTAGATGTTTTTATAAATAAGGGCCTTTGTATAACAAGTTTAAAACCCAATTAAAAGTTTTATAAATAAGGGTCTGCTTAAAAAGCCTAATGGCCAATCTTAAAAAATGGGGATGTTTTTATAAATAAGGGCCTGTGTATAAGAATTTTAAAACCCAATTAAAAGTTTTATAAATAAGGGCCTACTTAAAGACCCAAAGTTTTATCAAGCTCAACCCCAAGACCCCTTTAGTCTTATTTTGTGATTCTGATTTCATATGTTTAGGGCCCTAAATGCTAATGTTTTATACTTTAAATGTATTATTATGTATGTTTAGACTTCGTGTGATTGAATGAATGTTTTTGTTTAATATTTAGAAATTATGTCTCCCGTTCCTAAATACAAACATTTATCCGACCATATCTATTGAAAGTGAAATGTTAGATACTATGGATTAAAAGGAGTTGATCGAGAGCTTTGCTTCAAAACACACTAGGAGAACCACACTGTTTGCTTAGTAAGTAGATTCGATACTTTGATCATTTTTGCTACACTATTTTTGTTAATTTGTTTTATCAATTTCATAACAATTATCGTTGTATTTATATATTTGATTGAATGATTGATGAGTTTATATTATATGAAGATTTGCGAATTGGGCCCAAATTTTCTATCTCGAGCAGGGCCTTTTTTTTTATTTTCGGAGACGGCCCTGCGGCCGGCCACCAATCCTTACGGCGGATTCAAGGTGGCGCACCGGTGGTGACATCACATACCGGCACGTACACTACAACAACTCGCTAATCAGAGGTCGAGGTTTTCGCCAGTGGTACATTTGATGATGGTTCTATTCCCATGGTCAAGCTGGTGTATGAGGTCGACCGGAGGCAACGACGAAAACTGGAACTAGGGTTCTGGCCGGTTACCATATCCCACAGCCGATCTGGCTTCAAGACGATGTCCACGGCGAAATGCAACGGCCTCGCAGCTAGGATTCCGCCGCAAACACAACAGCGGCGGCAATTGTGGTTGATCTTCTGCGACATTGGAAGCCGATCCAGCCAAACCAGGTATGTATTTTGACGAACGAGGTTAGACTTGACATCCATTGCTCTATTTCTTTAGATTAGTGTAGCTTATTGGGTCGATTTGACGTATGTCTGTGTTTGATGTGGTGTTCTCCGGCGACGCTCATTGGTGACTTGAAAATGGTGTGGCAATCCAAGTACGCAGTCATAGAAGCTGTTGTTTCATTAGTTTATTTTTATTTTTTTTAATCAAATAGTAGAAAATCGATTACTTATAGAAGTAACGATGTAAGATATATGCATAAACTTGACACACCCTGTTTCAATCCGAATTGCAAATCCATATGCTATATCCAATGTTCTTATTCACATAATATTAAGTTAAAATATGCTTATTGATTATTTTGTGCCTTTGCAACTGAAAGGAAGCAACACGTGTTAATTATATGTGGGTCTAATAACTGTATGTTATTTGCAGAAGCAAAAATGTAATGAAGAAGTTGTTTGGTAGACTACGATTCGGATGCAAGCTTAAGCCCAACCCAAAATTCTGGTTAAGCAATACGAGGAGGAGGTAATATATAAACCTAGCAATGTAGTATGATGTGTGTGTTTTTTTTTTTTTTTGAACGGCAACAACTCTATATATTTAAATATATAGCGCCAGCAAGAAACTGAAGAAGTACAAAACGGAAAAATAAACAACAAAATGAAACGAAGACAGACAAGACTAAACGATGTCCGCTACATCAAAACTAATCTACTTCTCCCAAAAAGGAGTAGGAATCTTCGCCCTATTGCAAACCCATAAGAAAGCATCTTCTTTGATTAACTCCAGCAATTTTTGGACCAGAATAAATGAATCTTCGAAGACCTTTGCATTCCGGGCATGCCATATTCTCCAAGTTGTTGCCGCTGCGATAGTGTACACGAGCTGCTTCCACGTTTTGCTTCCCGGGTTATCAGATAATACCTTTAGGACCTCCTGTAACACCTCGAAAATTCACGTCCTATAATGTGTTGACACGTGTCATAAAGTTTGAACGTGTGAAAGAATGTTATAAAAGAACTAAAGTTGACAAACATGGAAAGTATGTGTTAATACGGATTCTAAATGTCAACTGTGAATAAAATATAATGAACATTAACCCTACACAATGTTCATACCTTCAAACGAATGAATCATGGATCATACGAAGCTAAAAGTGAGAGATTACAAACTACAGGGGTTAAATGTGTCAACATGTTAAAGATATACCTCTGAGTGACCTTTTGACAAACCCGAAGCTTTGTAAATGTAAATTATGCTCACTAGAATGCATGATTAAAATTTCATAAAGTTTCGTTATCGTATGAGAAAGTTATGATCAAATTCGTGTGAGAGGGGTTAAAAGCGTAAACATTGGAAATTAAGATTTTTCGGGCAACCATAAAGTTACCCAAGGACTTAACAAAGTATGGTTATGTCTTAAGGCCCATAAAAGTCAAGTTAGAGGGCTCGAAGTGCAAGAAAGCATGTTAAGATCAAGTATAGAAGGATCAGGGACTAAAAGCGTCAAAAAGTGCATAAGTTTGCATTTTCGCGCATAACCTACGTTCTGAATACATCTGGACATCCAAAAATTTATGTAAGCATGACTACATTATATTTTAGTGTTCGCCTTAAGAAAAATCCATTCGTCGCGTCATTTGGTTCGTTTTTCGCGCTTATGCGCATTCCGTCGTAATTAAGCGAACATCGCGTTCGTACGGCCAAACGAACCGACATCCGAGATATTTTTGAACACATTTTAAGTTCCCTATACTTTAACTTCATTTTAGAGCTTTGAAATAGGGTTAACGGGCCTTAAACGTGTCGAAAATGGGCTGAATGCATGACAGGGACCAAAAGTGAAAATCTGCCAAACTTAAGCCTAGCGGTGCGCTACACTTTTAGCGTAGCGGTGCGCTAGCCTATGACAGACCAGATGCAGAGTATGTAACAGCCTGTTTTCAGCTGTTAACCACTTCCTAATCCCTTGCCAAGTGTTGATACCTTATGGTTAGTGGCAATTTAGGCACCACAACTTCCCGACAAGTGTGCGGCCTTGATCGTGCCCTCTTCTCCAAGAAACGATCCTAACGGTGGACCGAAAACTATAAATACCCCATGCCTTTCATTGTTAAAACCCACAAATCTGATCAAAAAGGCTCTAAGTTGGAACCATTGTTTCATACCTGAGCTATTTTGATCGAGATTAGCTTTCGGGGACCCTTCGTAAGTATTCTTTCGTTCTTTTATTGCTTTACGGGTCCGAAAGTCAAACTTTGTTTGACTTTCTGCATTGACCAGTTTAAGGTCGATGCGAAGTTCGTTTGAACTTCATAACGTGAGCGTGATCACGATGGTTATAGTCCCTAGTGACTATACCTACTGATTTCCACGTTATCTAGGCTCAGTGACGAGCCGTAGTTTCGGCCAGAATACGTATTCTTGCGTATTTTGTAACCAAACTACTTATGGGTATCAAAACCGTTTGTTTTGATACCAAACTTGTTTTTCTAACTTAGTTAAGCATGTTTCAACATGCTTAGCTCGTCACTTTAGTTTAGTGCTTGTATAGGGTCGTAAAGGTAAGCGATCTAAACAATCGCTTATACTTTCGAACCCGACCCGTTTGGTCGATCATTAGGATCCGACCAAACACATCAAGTGATCTTATGGTCACATCGTTCGAGTAGTTGTATGACAGGTAGTATATATGCCTTAGGTAAATGACCAAAATACCCCTACGGGGCTTAAATTGAGATTAAACTCGTTTTGGGCATAATGGAAGGTATCCTACTGATATCACAACATATTTAAGGCATATTAACTTAGGAAACCTGTTCGTGACCTATTCGGTTACCCGTTACGCGTTATTCGCGTTCGGATCGGTTTATATAACTAGTTTATATAAGTTAGCCGAAACGGGTCAAACCTTATCGGTTTTATCTCAAAATCTAGAATGTCAATAATGAACCCATATTAAACAAGTCTTCAAACTTGTCGGGTCAGAATCACATTCTATCCGGTCTTCGCTTAATCGTGCGTACGAACCATATCTATAAGACTAATCGGTCTAAGCTTAGGCTTAATTAAAGACCCGTTAGCATTCTAATTGGTTATTTATACCATCATTCCAGACTAGAGCCTTCCGGTAAATTGTACCTACGCATACTTAAGTGAATACGGCTGAGTTATTAATTCTTGCTATTAAGGACAGGAGCTAGCTCAGGTAAATACTCTTAACCTATTTTCCCAATACGGGCTTGAAATACGGTATAATGATACCGTAAATACTCTTAACTTATTTTCCCTATACGGGCTTGGGATACGGTATAATAATACCGATTGGTCGGGTATTGAATATTTAATCTTAATGAAGGTTAAATTATTGAGGTAACCCGGTTTAATCTGTATTGTTTGAAATAAAAGCCTTTAGGGGTTAATGACCATGTCCCGGATATCCTTGACATCATTGTATTATAAAATGGCCACGTCTTAGGTACGGGGTGTAGGCATACACCTGACAGTTACTAAGTAATAACGGTATCTCACTCTTTTGTGGGTCTATACTTGTGGCGTGTCTGTTAATCTTGACTCGGTTTCTACATCGGGCCCTGAATGTACAACGAACATGTAAATCTGTATACAAGGTTATAACTATAATTGTTCCAAGTGTAAAAAGATTAATTTTGCCTCTGTGCATTTTAATCAAAGTGTCAATATATTTTGTGCCATGTGCATCCAAACCAATTTTTAATCATTTTTCAAAATGAGTCGGTTGAGTGTATTTACCAGTGAAAACTGACGTATTTTCCAAAAGGGTTAAGTGACAGGTACTGAACATAATTGGCTGGAAGCTCAGGGCGGTTCTAAAGAATCTAGGAGGTTCTAGGTGCCTAAAGTCTGTTGAACAAATGATATGTTTTAAGATCCGCCTGTGGATCCTTTACTTTCCGTTGTAATATTGGATATTACTTTATATTCGGAAATGTAATAATATTTATCTTTTGCTTCCGCTGTGCATTTATATAATTGTGTTGTTTGACTATTACGTTGCCAACCACGTCACGATACTCCCCACCGGGCCCACCGGTGACACGTGGAAAGTCGGGGTGTGACAGGTTGGTATCAGAGCCAACAACTGAGTGAATTAAACACTAGCCTTTTGTGTTTAATCTCAGTTACACAATTGCACATATCTAAACCTTCTGAGTCTAGACTTAACTTAGGAATATTCTAAATCCTAATCTAGAAATTTTGCTTCCAAATTTTTATTGGATACGTCGCCAAGCGAAGAAGCCGTACTAGGAATTCTCCACGTCTGGAGCCTGGAAATGCTGAGCTTCGTACCGCGACCAAGATGAAACGTGCAACCACGGAGAAAGCATTCAGGAATTGAATAAAGAAGAAACTCCTTTTGCTGAAGAACGTTTCCGTATATAGTCCTTATAAGGACATATTTATCATTCAATCCCTCCGAGGACGACATTATCTTTTGAAGTCCCATTTAGGGCAACCCTATACTTGTTTAAATTTTTTTAGGAACGATTAAGTTTAAAATATCATTCCTATATTATAAGATCTACCATTATAATAAAATGGCAAAATCTAAAAGGACAAGACCTAGCTTCGGGTCATATTAAGACCGGCCAAGATGGCAGTTCCTCAATTTAGATTTTGATCCCTAATAACATTCTTTTTATAAGATCTACCATTATAATAAAATGGCAAAATCTAAAAGGACAAGACCTAGCTTCGGGTCATATTAAGACCGGCCAAGATGGCAGTTCCTCAATATAGATTCAGATCCCTATTAACAGTTCAATTCAGAAATCCTTCTGCGTGAAATATTAATAAGAATCTTAAGAGTGAAACCTAGCCTTCGGGTCAATTATAAGACCGGGCCAAGATGGTAAGACCTGTTTAAAAGATTCAATTCCCTGTTGACATCTTAAAACATGTTAACACTCCTGGCAGATGTGATTCATTAAAAATCACACGCGTCATTTTTATATATAGGATTCTTCAAAAGATCCCTAACCCAGTTTAATGATCCCTGAATCCTGGGTTTACGTCATCAATTAAGATGATCATATTTTAACCATACGTGGTAATATAGTGCCTACGGGCCTTGCTCATTTCCACATGAGCCAAAATACAGTGGTAGCAATGACTCCCTGTCAAGGTAATGAACTAGGTTCAAACCTCAACTGCTTTGATTCTCCGAAATCATAGCTCATAATTTAAAAGTGTCCATGTGACTAGGCCTTTGTGCCACCTTACTATCCGTAATGTTGTATAACTAGGATAAATCATAATGCCTCGATTCTCTTAAATCATGGCTTATAAATAAAACTTGTCTACGTGACTAGGCCATTTGTGCTATTATTAACTTATGAGTTAGGATTTGTGAAAAAAAAAAAATCCTGAATAAAATAAATATCCTTCCTTCCCGACCAGTATGCATTTTAAAAAAAAAAAAAAAAAAAAAAAAAAAAGAATCTTAAAGGTGAAACCTAGCCTACGCGGCCAAGATGGTAAAACCTACTCAAGGGATTCAGATCCTTGTTAACACGTAGGAACGTGTTAGCACTCTTGACAAATGTGATTCGAGAAAATCACAACAGTCATCCTTATAAAGGAATCTTTCCGAAAATCTAAGAGCACTCTTTCTTTGCATAGAGTACGACAACGTATATTATTTTAATTATTTTCTCATTGTTTTCTATCGCCTGCGAATGCCAAATTATATTTGATAAAAGTGTCATATGAGGATTGGCGTATCCTAGTGTGTCCCATAGATTATTTCCATGTCTGATCAGCATGGAGGTTTAATGCATGGAACCACAAAGATATCCCAATGATCATATGGTATTAAAGTCAACTAATGGTATTCAAAGAAGATATCCATAATATAATTGTCCAAGTAAATATTCCCGATTTAGGAATTCGTGGACTAGTAACATAAATGTGTCACTTATTCGACACAAGCAGCGATGAGTGAACTGGAGCTTGAGATATGGAAATCTCTGCAACCTCCTTGTACTTAGATTATCTTCTCCTAAGTTTACCCTGCTTACCTCCCTAGAGGCAGGTGGAGTTAAGATTAACATCCCACTTTGGGTTAGAGTGTTGTAAGAACTCCATGTTGATTATGGAATAACCGAAAACCTGATTAAGTAAATTTTAAGATAGGAGATTCATAGCCTAACTCAATATCCTGAGAATTCGGTATAGGAAATTTTGAAAGACGGTTCATTTTGCTAAGGCATTGTTCACCGCAACCCTAATTAGGCGACAATTAAGAATCGCCATCAGCTGCCCAAAATCGTCGAATTGTTCGACTAACTGTAAAGATTAGCTATTCCGTAAGATTAATTTTGAGCAATGGTTGGAATAATCATCTCACCTTAAGATAAGCTTTCTATAATAACTGCCATATAAGTATCAAGGTGGCTCCTTGGAGACCTTGTATAAATGGCATGTTAAACGTTTAGTGTTAGGACAATAGATTGGTAAGTCCAATTATAAGGATCTGAACGTTGCCCAGGAAACAACAAATAAGATCATACAAATTCCTAATCATCTGTAAGTTGCCATTATTAGGCAGAGAATACTTCCTTTATTTCGGTAAATCTCGGGCCGAGATTTATTTTAAGGGGGTGAGGATGTAACACCTCGAAAATTCACGTCCTATAATGTGTTGACACGTGTCATAAAGTTTGAACGTGTGAAAGAATGTTATAAAAGAACTAAAGTTGACAAACATGGAAAGTATGTGTTAATACGGATTCTAAATGTCAACTGTGAATAAAATATAATGAACATTAACCCTACACAATGTTCATACCTTCAAACGAATGAATCATGGATCATACGAAGCTAAAAGTGAGAGATTACAAACTACAGGGGTTAAATGTGTCAACATGTTAAAGATATACCTCTGAGTGACCTTTTGACAAACCCGAAGCTTTGTAAATGTAAATTATGCTCACTAGAATGCATGATTAAAATTTCATAAAGTTTCGTTATCGTATGAGAAAGTTATGATCAAATTCGTGTGAGAGGGGTTAAAAGCGTAAACATTGGAAATTAAGATTTTTCGGGCAACCATAAAGTTACCCAAGGACTTAACAAAGTATGGTTATGTCTTAAGGCCCATAAAAGTCAAGTTAGAGGGCTCGAAGTGCAAGAAAGCATGTTAAGATCAAGTATAGAAGGATCAGGGACTAAAAGCGTCAAAAAGTGCATAAGTTTGCATTTTCGCGCATAACCTACGTTCTGAATACATCTGGACATCCAAAAATTTATGTAAGCATGACTACATTATATTTTAGTGTTCGCCTTAAGAAAAATCCATTCGTCGCGTCATTTGGTTCGTTTTTCGCGCTTATGCGCATTCCGTCGTAATTAAGCGAACATCGCGTTCGTACGGCCAAACGAACCGACATCCGAGATATTTTTGAACACATTTTAAGTTCCCTATACTTTAACTTCATTTTAGAGCTTTGAAATAGGGTTAACGGGCCTTAAACGTGTCGAAAATGGGCTGAATGCATGACAGGGACCAAAAGTGAAAATCTGCCAAACTTAAGCCTAGCGGTGCGCTACACTTTTAGCGTAGCGGTGCGCTAGCCTATGACAGACCAGATGCAGAGTATGTAACAGCCTGTTTTCAGCTGTTAACCACTTCCTAATCCCTTTCCAAGTGTTGATACCTTATGGTTAGTGGCAATTTAGGCACCACAACTTCCCGACAAGTGTACGGCCTTGATCGTGCCCTCTTCTCCAAGAAACGATCCTAACGGTGGACCGAAAACTATAAATACCCCATGCCTTTCATTGTTAAAACCCACAAATCTGATCAAAAAGGCTCTAAGTTGGAACCATTGTTTCATACCTGAGCTATTTTGATCGAGATTAGCTTTCGGGGACCCTTCGTAAGTATTCTTTCGTTCTTTTATTGCTTTACGGGTCCGAAAGTCAAACTTTGTTTGACTTTCTGCATTGACCAGTTTAAGGTCGATGCGAAGTTCGTTTGAACTTCATAACGTGAGCGTGATCACGATGGTTATAGTCCCTAGTGACTATACCTACTGATTTCCACGTTATCTAGGCTCAGTGACGAGCCGTAGTTTCGGCCAGAATACGTATTCTTGCGTATTTTGTAACCAAACTACTTATGGGTATCAAAACCGTTTGTTTTGATACCAAACTTGTTTTTCTAACTTAGTTAAGCATGTTTCAACATGCTTAGCTCGTCACTTTAGTTTAGTGCTTGTATAGGGTCGTAAAGGTAAGCGATCTAAACAATCGCTTATACTTTCGAACCCGACCCGTTTGGTCGATCATTAGGATCCGACCAAACACATCAAGTGATCTTATGGTCACATCGTTCGAGTAGTTGTATGACAGGTAGTATATATGCCTTAGGTAAATGACCAAAATACCCCTACGGGGCTTAAATTGAGATTAAACTCGTTTTGGGCATAATGGAAGGTATCCTACTGATATCACAACATATTTAAGGCATATTAACTTAGGAAACCTGTTCGTGACCTATTCGGTTACCCGTTACGCGTTATTCGCGTTCGGATCGGTTTATATAACTAGTTTATATAAGTTAGCCGAAACGGGTCAAACCTTATCGGTTTTATCTCAAAATCTAGAATGTCAATAATGAACCCATATTAAACAAGTCTTCAAACTTGTCGGGTCAGAATCACATTCTATCCGGTCTTCGCTTAATCGTGCGTACGAACCATATCTATAAGACTAATCGGTCTAAGCTTAGGCTTAATTAAAGACCCGTTAGCATTCTAATTGGTTATTTATACCATCATTCCAGACTAGAGCCTTCCGGTAAATTGTACCTACGCATACTTAAGTGAATACGGCTGAGTTATTAATTCTTGCTATTAAGGACAGGAGCTAGCTCAGGTAAATACTCTTAACCTATTTTCCCAATACGGGCTTGAAATACGGTATAATGATACCGTAAATACTCTTAACTTATTTTCCCTATACGGGTTTGGGATACGGTATAATAATACCGCTTGGTCGGGTATTGAATATTTAATCTTAATGAAGGTTAAATTATTGAGGTAACCCGGTTTAATCTGTATTGTTTGAAATAAAAGCCTTTAGGGGTTAATGACCATGTCCCGGATATCCTTGACATCATTGTATTATAAAATGGCCACGTCTTAGGTACGGGGTGTAGGCATACACCTGACAGTTACTAAGTAATAACGGTATCTCACTCTTTTGTGGGTCTATACTTGTGGCGTGTCTGTTAATCTTGACTCGGTTTCTACATCGGGCCCTGAATGTACAACGAACATGTAAATCTGTATACAAGGTTATAACTATAATTGTTCCAAGTGTAAAAAGATTAATTTTGCCTCTGTGCATTTTAATCAAAGTGTCAATATATTTTGTGCCATGTGCATCCAAACCAATTTTTAATCATTTTTCAAAATGAGTCGGTTGAGTGTAT
Organism: Helianthus tuberosus; assembly: GCA_030545235.1. Classification (NCBI taxonomy): domain Eukaryota; kingdom Viridiplantae; phylum Streptophyta; class Magnoliopsida; order Asterales; family Asteraceae; genus Helianthus; species Helianthus tuberosus. The sequence continues at coordinate 33,963,088 of CM060353.1, forward strand.
TTACCAGTGAAAACTGACGTATTTTCCAAAAGGGTTAAGTGACAGGTACTGAACATAATTGGCTGGAAGCTCAGGGCGGTTCTAAAGAATCTAGGAGGTTCTAGGTGCCTAAAGTCTGTTGAACAAATGATATGTTTTAAGATCCGCCTGTGGATCCTTTACTTTCCGTTGTAATATTGGATATTACTTTATATTCGGAAATGTAATAATATTTATCTTTTGCTTCCGCTGTGCATTTATATAATTGTGTTGTTTGACTATTACGTTGCCAACCACGTCACGATACTCCCCACCGGGCCCACCGGTGACACGTGGAAAGTCGGGGTGTGACACCTCCTTTAGTATGATGTGCTTAAACTTTTGTATGGGGATTATATTCAAAATTGGGTGACTATGTAATGATGTTATATGCCTGTGTCTAGATGGTATAATTGCTTTAGAATTTGATATTATTTATTGTTATAATGTTTATGTGTATTTCAAGATGGCATTATGAGTGCACTAGCTTCTTTGACTCTCCAGTCAAAATCAATGTTGAGTTCGTATTCTATTGGCTTCTAGATGTTGTTTCCTCTTTTGAACCAAAAAAAAATGTAAGGCTGGGTTGGGTTTTGTTTTTCTTGATTTTCATGCTGCTATAACAAAAAAAAAAATCTTCTATTTCTTTAAAAAAAACAAGGCTATGGTATTGACCTTTGATTAACAAAGTTTATGACATTGTTATTAGGGTTTAGGGAAATAGCTACAACAAAATAATCGTGACCCACCAGCAAGACCGACGAGTAGAGGTGGCAAAATAGATGGGTTGGATTGGATTGGTTTGGTTGTTGGATCAGGATGGATTTGGGTTAGAATGGGTTTGGGTCAAGATGGGTAAAAGAAAGAAGAAGGTCAGGTTGGGTTTGGGTCAGGATGGGTTTGGGTCAGGGTGGGTTGAGAATAAATCAACAATAATAAAAAATAAAAAAATAAAAAAATAATAAAAAACGAAAAAAATTAAGAAAAGGAAAAAAATTGATGAGATTTTGTAATCCAGTAGCTTTTTGTTTGTTTTCGTTGTTTTCGAAAAGGAGCAACAAAAATAAAAAATGTTTGTAATAAAAGACTTAAGACGATGAAGCATCAAATTATGTTTTGGAATAAAGTGCGGGGCTATCAAACACACATACTAATCTTCTGGGCTACGATCCAGGCCTGGTAGTATTTTTATTCACCAAGTGGGCAAGCAAGACACTTCAAACCCACCGCCCCATACAAACAGATAGTGGAACAATGATACCCAAAACTACAATAATAGCTGTCCAATTCTCCAACCCAAAACTACAATAATAACTGTCCAATTCTGCAAAAGGAATAGAAGTGTAAAGACGGTGTCCCATTTTACTAGATATTATAATTTAGTACCGGAAATTCAAAACAAGAAATAACAATGACTTAAACTAGGGGTGCAAACGAGCCAAGCCGAGCCCAAGCTTGATCAGGCTCAAGCTCGAGCTCGATTAACTTATGAGAGCTCGGGCTCGAGGTCGGCTCGATTCGAGCTTTGTTTTCAAGGCTCGAGGTCGGCTCGTTTGTATTTTCTCAAGCTCGAGCTCGGCTCGGGCTCGGCTCGTTTATTATCTATTAATTAATATAATAAATAAAAATAATATAAATAATAGACTTTTTAGGCTCGCGAGCTCGATAGGTTCGAGGTCGGCTTGTAAACAAGTTTTAATAAGCTCGGCTCTACTCGGCTCGTTTACACTAAGGCTCGATAAGGCTCGACGAGCCTAACGAGCTTCAAATGCGAGCAGGGCCGGCTCAACCATTTTGGTGGCCTAAGGCGAAGTAAAATCTTGTGGACTGTGGTTTCATTAAATTGTGGAGGCCCTATAGTTTTGGTGGCCCAAGCCTCATTTGGCTTACCCTTGGGCCGGCCCTGAATGCGAGGCTCGAGGGCTCGATAAACAAACGAGCTTTATTTCAGGCTCAAGCTCGGCTCAGACTCGAAAAGGCTCAGCTCGTTCGGAGCTTTTTCTCGAGCCGATCTCAAGTAGCTCGCGAGCCGCTCGGCTTGTTTGCACCCCTAACTTAAACGATTAACCATCATACAACAAATTTCATTTGTGTAAAATATATAATGTCATTAGAGGCCTAACTTCAAAATAACATTTTTAATATCTTTACCTTAACACTGATTAACCCGAACTTATCACTTCAACTTTTTGCTTGTTATCAAGAATTCGTGAATACACATTAACATTTTAAATAGAACAAGTCTTGTAGAAGTTTTCCCCAAATTAAACCCCATGAAAAAAGTATCAAATATTGAGTAAATGCTATACAAATCTCAATTCTAATGGCAAACCGAACAAATTTAGACTTAAATTAAACCAAGCACCTACACATACAAATATACAATCTAACAACGTCAAGAACAAACTGATTTATTCAAAAAAATAACAAAGCTATCTTAAACTCCCTTAACAAAATATAACCAAATAATTATAAAAGCAACTAAACTTGAACTGAACCAAATAATTATCTAATCGACAAGAACAAAAATTAACTAGGTTGAATCTGAGTTAACCCATTGTGTTTAAATAATAGCCCAAATGAACCCATAATCAGTTCCTTGGTTTAAAATTGCCGGGCCTACCAACGAGCATATATATGGTAATTGGTATACCTATGCAGTTTAGAAGATATGTAAAATCGGAACCGAATTTTTGAAAATCTTAACATAAAATAGCCCCGCGCAAGGAGCGGGTGGATCAAACCTAGTTAACTACATATGATAATATATTCTCTTAAAAATAGAAATATTACGACGTACTCTGCCATATATAATAAGGGTAATTAATAAAGAAAACTTTACTGGCCAGCTAGTTCACAAAGCTTTGTGCGATCAACATGAAGATCAACATGATGTTCATTATGGTTCTACTCCTTTGCGCGATTTACACATCATCGAAACCAATCGCCGCAGTTGATAAGCGTGGAGGAGGAAGAGGAGGAGGAGGAGGTGGTGGTCGTGCGGGCGGCAGAAGGGGTGGAGGAGGTTATGGTGGAGCTCATGCTTACCCGTGGTATGGCCACCATGGTCGCGGTGGTGGTCGCAACGACGGCAGCTGCCACACGGTGCCTTCTCTTCCTTGTGATGTTTTGGGGTTGATGATCATTGTTCTCTACTTTGCTTGGGATATATAATATGAATATCCCCATGCATAATGCTTATTATGTTTCGTAGGTTTTTAGTGTTGGGTTGTTGGTAAGATGGTGGTGTGTGTGTGTTTTTTTCTTGTTTGTGGAGTCGTAGGAAGAGTTGGATCTGTGGTTAATTGTGGTTGCAATGGTGTTATATGTTTGTGGGTTTAGGGTTGATGTTTGGTGGTGTGTTCTTGTAATTATGGTTTTCATCTATTTAATATAACTAATAACTAATATTAGAGGAAATGGGCAATCATATGTGAAACTCTTGTTCCTTATGTTTTAAATATGTTATAGTACTTTTACATAGGTTTAACTTTTTACAGTTAAACCAATGATACTCTGATCAATTGGTTTGGGAAGGTTTACCTACTTATGTAGGGTTCTTGCTCGGAAGGTCTTAAGGTTGAATTTTTGTGGGGGCGAATTGTGGCATCAGTTCAACCTAACAGTAATGTATCAATCGCGAAATTCCTACTCAAGACCTGGGTGATCAAAGGCCAATGACCGGTGATCTAGCCGTCAAAAAAAAAGAGAGAACTTTTTACAGTTAAATGCACATTTAATTCTGGGTATTTTTGGTTCCAATTTGTTAATTCTTTTATCCTTCAAGACTATTTATCTAGTGATATGCTCATATGTAGAAAGGTCAAGTGACTTTATCGCGGATTTGATCTCACCATCACACAATAATATAAACTTGTTAAAATGTCCATATAAAAAATAAATGAAGTTAAAATACCCCTGGTTGCTTGTATATTTCCTAGGGATATTTCCTATACTCAGTTACCAACCCAGATATTTCCAACTCGTAACAGCCTCATTTCCTTAAGGATGGAGGGTGTGGCTAGGGGCTTTATCACCTTCACGTCACCGCCATGTCACACAAGCGCTTTAAAGTCCCCTCCTTTAACTTGTAGGGTGTGGTAAAGCCCCCTTACCACTATAGCGCCCCCCTTTAAAGCCAATCAACTTCGAAAATCTCCAACTTTGCTCGTTAACATGCTGGCGGAAGGATGATGGCGCCCCCCCCCCCCCCCCTTTTATTGCGGCCTTGTGGACGATGGCGCCCCTCAGGCGCCATAGATGTTGAGATGGCAGCGGTGGCGCCTCCACACCCTCCGGCCTAATAACTTCCCTAGTTGATAAAGTCTTGACCCAACTCAACGAGTCCAATAGAGTTATACGACACGAAATTCCCAATTTTACATAGCTAACTGTCTAAGACACTAAATAAAATGTTTTTTTACATGGTTAAATGCTCATAAAAATTCTCCTATTTATTAGATCTCTACTAGACATTTAAATTTGATTTGCTTGTGTGTTAGAACTTTTTATGTTATATTATTCTTACGAAGGTTTTCTTGAGTTAAATGTTTAGATGTGTTTCTGAAATATTTGATACATAACCAAGCACGTAACATGGAATATCGTGAGAACCAAGCACATAACATGAAATATTGTGAGAACCGTAAGAACCACATTCATACTTGTTTCAAATGTGGCACATAACTAGGTTTTTTAACCGTCTCTCTTTTATTCGGCTGTTACAGTTATATTATATTAATAGGTTATAGTCCCGTGTATACACGGATTGGATAATGAAAACTTTTTGTTTGCTTATTACAATCCTAATAAGACAAGTATGCATATCTGATAACCATATAACAACGGATTGGATAATGAAAACTTTTTGTTTGCTTATTACAATCCTAATAAGACAAGTAGGCATATCTGATAACCATATAACAAGCTTGCAATTTGTTGCTTATAGTAGTCAATACCCAACTTCATTCTAAAGTGCTTAACGACACTCGTTTAAAAAAACAATTAGGTATATGTGATATTTATATAGGAAAATCATGGTTTGAATTTAAATAAAATTTCGTAATTAAAAGCTTAAAATTAGACTATATAAGAAATAATAGCCTTTTTTCGGTAACATACTTCAATAATATCATTATTATTATAAATCTAATATTAAAAGAATTCATAAAATTATGTTTTTGTTAAAGTTTAATTCAAAAATATTATTATCAGACCGTGTGTAGTCAATTAGCGGCCCATGTCAAATCAACATGGGGACGCCAAACACCACCCTCTCTAGTTATTGAGGATGTCAAAGCCCTCTTTCACCATTGCATTAAGACCATGGGGTGTGGTTCCCCTTCCCCCATGGCCACATCATCTCCGCCTCACCTCCACATCATCACCTTCTTCCTCTTCCTCTTCCCCCAACCCTAGGAAATGGTTTCCCCATCCACTCCATCCAAGCCCTTGAGAGATGCGATCCACCCCTTTTGACCAATGATGTCTTTTTATTTATTTTATATTTAGTTAAAGAACTACACCTAATTATAGCGTCTTTAGTTATTGCTCAAATGCCTACGTGACAGCGACGTGACGATTATGTGGTGGTGGTTTAGTTATTCTCCACTGCCACATAGCCTCGTTATAAATTATAGATTAAAGAAATATTTGAAGTAATAATATATCATAAATAATTTATATTAATTTGATTTACCATTCATTTTTTTTTCGAATGACAAATTATAATTCTTACTCTATTATACCAACAATCTTAAATTATCCTCTATTACCCAGGTTTGATGAATCTGAGATCCTTCTAAGAGGAATATGCATCTACCAATAATAAATAATTTATATTAATTGATTTACCATTCATATATTTTATTAATTACAATGTTTCATATTATTCATAGCAAATAATGATGTTAAAATATTATCAATTTATATAAATTTATGTGTTAGATTTATTGTTTGAGGGAGAAGGAGGTATTGCCAAGTGGTATTTATTGGAATCCTTTATTATAATTTAGATTTAGATTAGATGTATCGATTGTGTTTGTATATGTTATTTTTATTCTTAATTTTATATATATGCGTATAACGTGTTTTATAACTATATATACGAGGCTGGGAGTTTTCGTCGGTTTAGATGGTATTTGTAGGATATAAACTACGCCCCGCTTGCGGTATGCGCATATAATGTATATATGTGTGAGCGCTCGGGTGGCAAAAGTAAAAGTGCACTAGGTTTAGCGGTATTTTACTAATTTCGTGAAAATAATATTAAAAGAGGGGGGTGGTTAATCATGCATCATGTGGTGGCGTGGATAGCCGAAAGACAAGAGAGTACATGCACTAATTGGTCTTTGTCTTAATTGCCGAGTGTTACGTGCCTTATGTCCAAGGTTTGATGCAAAACTATCATCGAGCCGGGGGTCTCACTAGAAGCATCCTCTCTATTCCTACGTGGTAGAGGTAAGGTTGTCAACATCTTACCCTCCTCATACCATATCTTAGCTTTGCTATTGGTGATATTTACTGAATATTATGATGATGACGATGATGATCGAGGTTGAGGGGCCAACGACTAAATCCGGGTAGATTTTTTTTTCTTTTTGATTTAACTCAAACATGTATTTGATATCATTAACATTTCTACTGATAAGATGCCTCAAGAGTTAAGGTGGTTAATTTTTAAACCGTAACATGTATGTATTGTCTCATTGTATTCTGAAATATAATTAGGGCAAATGCTAGAGAAAAAAAAAACAAATATATTGTTTTTTTTTTCTCATAAAAATCCTTTAACCTAATTTTTGCATATTAAAGTCCCTCTCCTTGTTCAAATTGAACAAAACTATGTTTTTTTTATATTTATAAAATAACTGCTTAGGTGTCTTCTTGTTTTTGTTAAGTGGCTTTTCATTTTAAACATAAAAAGAAAAAAAAGAAAGAGCTGAGGTGGATTTATTTTCAAAAGAGGTTAAACAAATATAAACCCTAGGGAAACGAATAGGCAGAAACTTCAAACATCGCAAAGGAGACAACATAATAAGAAAATTAATTTAAGAGATTTTTTTCGTTATTCTGTGTTTGAATCTTTTATGTATATTAAAAAAAGTTGTATGCTTGCATTTGTTTATGCTATTTGTCAAACTTAATTCTTGAAATATTTTTTTACATATAAAAATTCTCAACAAAAGTTGCTATCATACAGTGAATAAAACTTGCACCAACAATCATTAAACCAGATATGAACTTTTGAGTCTGTGTACTTAAAGTGTTGCTCTTACTGCAACTAAACTGTGTTTATAACCAATATATATAGGTTTAAATGAGTAAGTTTAATATTAGTCATGTCTTTATAATTTGCTTACATGTTTTAAAAACATATATTGTCCATGTTATTATAATATATTTTATATGAATGCCACATAAGCAATAAACATGCAATTATAAGTTGTTTTACAACTTTGTTCAATTTGAACAAGTAGAGGGACTTTAATATGCGAAAATTGGGTTAAAGTACTTTAATATGCGAAACTTGGGTTAAGGGACTTATGTGAGAAAAAAACCAAAAGTATGTTGGTATTTTATAGTATTTGCCCATATAATTACATTTTTTTTTATGTTTTTATAGTTAGGCTAAGAATAGAAGAGGTCATATTCAATTTCAAATTATACAATACTAAATTGCACAAGAGAACAGGTACCTCGTATTTAGTGACTATATATTGTGATGATTTTTTGCCATACATCATGGAAAATGTGTCAGTTCGGTTTGGTTCAGTTCATTACTTTATTTAAAATTATGGGATTTTTACATATTTCTCATTTCTAAGCTGGTTTATTACGTATTTCCCCAAATAAAAATTACATATTTCCCCTTCCCAACCTATATATATTACGTATTTCCCCTTTCCATTAAAAACTCTTATTAAATGGCTATTTTGCCCTTAATGAACTATTAAATGAATATTTACATATTTCCTATTTTTAATATCATTAATCAATTACATATCTCCCTAATTCATGTAGTATTTTACCAATTCTTCTACTTGCTACTCTTCTCAAACAATACCATAAATCTTTTAGATATGTATAAAGCTTGAATATCTCTAAATATTTGGTAAATGATGCTAGAACCCTAAAGGAAATATATAAAAACGTATATAATTCTTCGTGCCTCGGGTACGAAAAGCGGTGCGCTTTTACGTTTCGCACCTCAATTTTAGACCTTGTCGCTTTTGTACGCTTCTCGCTTTTTAAAACCAAGATGATTACAAAAAGTTAAGTTGATTTATAACTTCAAATCCATTATCTAAAATTTTGTTTTTATGACAGATGGCATTGTGAGTGAAGTTTTGAAAGTTTATTATGGTTAAAATACGAGAAGAAATGGGATGGGAGAGAGGCCAAAAAAATTATTGGGAAAACACCTATAGAAGCCGCATTGCTATTGTTGAGGATTACGGGCTTCCTTTGTCAAAAGAAGATTTGCTTTCACAAATCTCCCCTTTGTTCTCTGATCAGTAATAACCCCACAAAATTTGAAAAACTAAGTTTATTATCACAAGTTTTTATATCAGTGCAAAGGAAATTATTTAAAACCTACTGAGGAACCTACTATATTTGCTCAAACTTTATAGAACTCTATATATGATTAGGGCTGCAAACGAACCAAACAAACACGAACAAGTCCGTGTTCGTTTGTTAAGAACTATATGTGTTCACAAACTGTTCATGAACGCTTACCGAACAAGATTTTATGTTCGTGTTTGTTTGTTAAGGAAACGAACTTGATCGTGTTCGTTTGTGTTTGTTTGTTAATTTTAGGCAACGAATGAAAACGAACGATAATGAACACAAATGAGCACAAACTACGTTCATGAACACAAATACTAACAAACGAACACAAACAAACGTTCATGAACAAAATATATAATACACTGACACTTATTAAATATTTTATTTGTCGGAATTTTGAAGTATTTAAATAAAATATAAAAGCTAAGAAAACTAATGAACTATCGAACACAAACGAACACGTTACCGAACGTTCATGAACATAAATAAACGAACACGCCCTTTGTTCATGTTTGTTCATTTAACTAAACGAACGAAATTTCTTGTTTGTGTTCGTTTGTTTAATAAACAAACGAACACAAACGAACTTCCCGCCGAACAGTTCACGAACTGTTCGCCGAACGTTTGGTTCGTTTGCAGCCCTATATATGGTTGCTAGATAATGCAAACTTAAAGCACTACCAGGTGCCTATCGTTTGATTAAACATTTGAGAGGCCATGGAATGCAAATGAGGAGATATTTATGGTATTATTTGAGAAGAGTAGCAAGTAGAAGAATTAGTAAAATACTACATGAATTGGGGAGATATGTAATTGATTGATGATATTAGAAATGAGAAATATGTAAATATTCATTTAGTAGTTCATTAAGGGTAAAATAATCATTTAATAATAGTTTTTATTGAAAAAGGGGAAATATGTAATATATATATGGGTTAGGGAGGGGAAATATGTAATTGTTTTTTTTTTATTGGCAAATTGGAAAATTATAATCCCATCTTTCTGAAATTGGCCAATAATAATCTTAAGTCACAAAAAATTGGACAAGGTCAGATTATTGGCAGCTAATTCGTGACTTGGGATTATTATTGGCCAATTTCAGAAAGATGGAATTATTATTTTCCAATTTGTCTTTTTTATTTGGGGAAATATGTAATAAGCCAGCTTAGGATGGAGAAATATGTAAAAATTCCTAAAATTATATATAGAGTTAATAGCCAAAATGGTCCCTGAGGTTTGCTCACTTTTGCCACTTTAGTCCAAAATCCAAATTTTTTTAAATATGGGTCCCTGAGGTTTGCATTTTGTTGCCATTTTAGTCCAAATTTCAAAAAAAGTCTAATTTTGTCAAATTTTTTACTGAATTTTGTCTTTATCCTCATTTCTCATAAGGGCAATTCTGTCATTCTAGATTATTATAAAGTAATTTATATTAAAGAAAAAAAAAACCCTCTTTAAATACCTGTATCGATACCCATGGCATTATAGCCTAGTGGTATCTTGGGGGTGGGATAAGGCTTATGACCATTAGGTCATGGGTTCGATTCCCACAAAGGGGGTTTTCCCAGATTTATTGGGTTTCCTCCTGAATTGGTGTATAGGCATTATTGCCTAGTGGAGATGGATATGATCGGGTGGTTCTGCTGGTGGCACGATGATACTCCAGTAGTCCGTCAGTGATCCAAATTTGCCGTTCAAAAAAAAAAATACCTGTATCGATCAAAACAAAACCCTCACTTTTTGGGATGCTACCGGTGGTCAACGGCACTGGTAAAACAGTGGAGACAAATAAGGGCGGTGTTTGTTTCAAGTTTTCAGTGTTGTTTCTGTTAGCCCGAATTATTGTTTCTTGTCGGAAGTTTGTAGAGTACAGAGGGAGAGTGTGAGAGAGGGTTGAGATGGCGTTGCAAGCAGGTCGGTTCCTATTTATAGATGAAATGAGGCGGTGGAGGACAACTTGTTGGCGGTGGTAGCGTCTTGCGGCGGCGATGCAACTGCGAGACATAGGCAGAGTGAGGCGGGTTGTCGGTGGCCTGCAGCGGCGGTTGCAGGTGAGCAAGGTCGGCGGCGACAGGGGCGATGCGCGGCGGTGTGCGGCTAGGTCAAAAGTCACGCCACCATCTTCAAGTTGAGTTGCAGGTGTAAGGTTGTCTGTTTCGTCTTTGACTATTTGGAAACAATCATCGATTCTTTGACTGACTATTTCTTTAAAGGATCGTCAATCATCATCTTTTTAGTTTATTGTTGGTTCAATCTTCTTCCATGCCTCAAAAGAAAGTTGATCGATCAAACTAAGATCCAGTGGTAAATGATGGTCTTTTTAATGGTATTTTTTGTGTCTGATTTCTTTTAGGGTTTTGTTTTGATCGATACAGGTATTTAAAGAGGGTTTTTTATCTTTAATATAAATTACTTTATAATAATGTAGAAGGACAGAATTGCCCTTATGAGAAATGAGGATAAAGACAAAATTCAGTAAAAAAATTGATAAAATTAGACTTTTTTGAAATTTGGACTAAAATGGCAACAAAATGCAAACCTCAGGGACCCAGATTTAAAGAATTTGGTTTTTGGACTAAAGTGGCAAAAGTGAGCAAACCTCAGGGACCATTTTGGCTATTAACTCTTATATATATGGCTTCAATAATTGAACGATGCCATTAACATTTGATTAGAAAAACAATTTATTTTTTCATTTGCATGTCCTACATTAAAGGAAAATCATCCGTATAATCATTTAGATCCACATAAATTGGAAAAATAATTGTTTTATTAGACATGTGCCATTCTTTTATTGTTTTTATATTCAAAATCTCGTACGTATTATTTTGTTATTGAGTATTTTATGTAAACTATAGAAAGTTAAAAGTGACTATTCATTGGGTTGATTTGGTATATAAGCCTATTGTGAGTGATATTCGCTAAAAGTAAATATGAGTTTATAGGGTATTTTAGTTTATTATTTTGTGTCAAATTTCGTTGATGGCACATAGAAAGTTTATGACTCTACCATAGGGCTAATAAGGAATGAAAAACACCATTTCTATTTCTTTACAATGCCTGGCTCAGAATTCAGAAAGCTACTAAGAAGCCAATCAATTTCTATGTGTTGACTGTTGAGTGTCTTCCTAATTAATATCAGTCAGCCACCGATTTAAATCTTTGAGATTGATCCAGTTTCCGATAAACGGAGATGAATATTTCAAAGATCATGACGAATATTATGGTGATGTTGATTTTTCTATTGATTTTTATAATTAATGAAACTCTTGCAAAAGGAAAAGGAGGTGGTGGTGGAGGAGGAGGACGACGAGGAGGAGGAGGTCGAGATTTTAGTGCAAGGGGAGGAGGAGGGATGCCTCATAGTGGGGGTCGGAACAACCGCAGCCTCCTCACGGCTTCTCTTCCTTGCTATGTTTTGTGCTTAACTCTTTATTTGTGCTTCGCTTTGAACACCTTAAATAGGGGCGTTTGAGACCATTTTGTAGGTGTTATAGCGTTTGAGGACATTTTTTTGCTATTGGGGCGTGGGCGCTTTTGAGATTAGACGTCATGTTTATTTAAAACTTGTAAACTTTTTAACCGTTTATAGTTTAAAAGTTATACTAAATAACATGAAACTAAAATATAGTTTATTAAATAATCTCTTCTTTTTGTTCATTATAATTTGTGGACTTTTAGCAATTTTATAATATATCTTTTATGATGTATATATGCTTAATGCAAAAAATACTTGTAAATTTGCTGTATGTTTACCCGTTATTCATGACCTAGTATCATCTTGTGTTATCCTTAATAGATCTATTGTTGCAACTTGGAATCAAATGTTATTTAGATGTAGAAATTGGTGCTCAAAAAAATATTATACATTTAATATGTAGTTTTACATTATATAACCGTACATAAAACAACTTTGGTTACCTCTCTAGAATGAAAAGTTGCGACTTTTAAAAAAATCACACATATACCGAATGGTTTGGATATCTACATAATGGTTTGGATGAAAGGTTTTAAATATATCACACCATTCAAAAAAGTCACAACCTTTCAAACTACTTTTAAATATATCACACCCCTGACAAAAAGTCAAAAGTTTTAAATATATCACACCCGTTACAAAAAGTCACAACTTTTAAATATATCACACCCTTTCAAAAAGTCACACCCCTTTAAACTATTTTTAAATATATCACGTCCCTTACAATAAAAAAAGAACCCCTCTTTTATATACATACGAAAATTCACAACACTTCAATTAATTTTAAATATATCACACCTCTTACAAAAAGTCACAACTCTTAATTATATCACACCCCTTCAAAAAGTTGCAAATGTTTAAACTACTTTTAAATATATCACGCCCCTTACAAAAGTCGGAACCCTTCATATATATATATATACACACACACACACAAAAATGCATTAAAATTTCCTATGAAATGAGCGACTATGTATATATAAGTTACCGTGCACCTATCCAAACCATTATATCCTTTACCGAAAGGATGCTTAGTAGTAACTTTAAATTAAATATGATACTTTATAATATATAACTACCGTGCAATTGTATATCAAATACATAATTTAATACACCACATTCTTATTTTTGTTGATGCATCAATTTAATCAAAAGTTGCGATTTTTCTTTTCAACCGACATGCACAACAAATTATGTAACAATACTTTCTTCAAAATGTGCATAACTTTTTTGCAACCGACATATTTAGAATGAAAGAATCATCATCATCATCATTGTACTCAGTATATCCCACCTATAGCAAAGCTAAGGTAGGGTCTAAGGAGGGTGGGATGTAGACAGCCTTACCTCTACCCCGTAGGAATAGAGAGGCTGCTTCCAATGAGACCCCCAGCTCGATTGTGGTTTTGCATCAAGCCTTGGACATAAGGCACATAACACTCAGCAATTGAGACAAACGCCAATTGGTGCATGTACCCCCTTGTCTTTCGGCTATCAACGCCACCACATGATGCCTGATTAACGATCCCCTCTTTTTAACGTTATTTTCACGAAATTAGTAAAATAACGTTAAAAATTAGTGCACTTTTGCTTTTGCCCCCCCCCCCCCCCCCGAGCGCCCACACATATATTACATTATATGAGCAGACCGCAAGCGGGGCGTAAACAGTGCATCACTTATTGTTATATATATATATTTTTTTGCAACCGACATGCATAACAAATGATGTATATGATAATTAATTCACCAACAATTACTTCAAACGGAGCATCTTTTTTTTTTTTTTTTTTGCAATCGACTAACATGATTCGTGACTATTTAGAATGAAAGTCGCAAACTCTAATCTAAACCACAGATGGCAACACACTTGTAACGTCAACTCGTTTATTACAAAAAGGAAACATACATTATTTTAATTTTTAAAATTAAAAATACTACTTTTTTAGAATAACAACTAACACACTTTCTAACATACTTGAACTGCACATTTTTGGTCCAACACATGGAATGAAACCTACATTTAAAACAAAGCCTTATCCAGCACCTAGAACCACCAGGCCAAAGGCTCTTTGGTTAGATAAGATGTAATTTATGGGAATGGTCATCTTGGATCAAATCATGAAACTAAATTAGATTGTTACTAACTAGATGATTCAATTTCCGCAGGGGCGCGGGGTGAATTTGAATGGCCGGTTTGTCACGATCCTAACACATGCTATAGCAAACGAAAAAAAAAGGCTAAAACTTAAAGTCATGACTTAATCAAAATGATATCCACATGTTTATCTTAATTTCTAATATTTATATAAACATTATATAGGATCAGGACACCTAATAATTGCCTAAGTTATAATTAAAAAACTTACATTTTCTTTGCAGAAATCCATTCTAGAAATCCAAATATAACTTATCTCAAAAGAGTACATATGGTTAAAAATCATCATCATCATCATACTCGGTAAATCCCACAAATAGTAAAGCTAAGGTAGGGTCTGAGGATGGTAGATGTAGACAGCCTTACCTCTCCCCGGTAGGAATAGAGATGCTGCTTCCAGTGAGACCCGGCTCGATTGTAGTTTTGTATCAAGCCTTGGACCTAAGGCACATAACACTCAAACCATCAGGACATAGGCTGATTAGTGCATGTACCCCCGTGCCTTTCAGCTATCAAGGCCACCACATGTGCATGATTAACCATTCGCCGCTTTTAACGTTATTTTCACGAAATTAGTAAAATAACGTTAAAGTTTGTACTATTTCACTTTTGTTTCTCGGAGCCCACACATATATACATTATATATGCACAATGCAAACATGGCAAATATGGTTAAAAATAAATCCACCAAAAATATATTCTTATATAGACACACATTCGGTTCACTTTTAAATTGCATTATAATATAATTTACGAACTTATATTTTAATGAAAACCCAACAGGGAAACATAGTAATTAACAACCCAATCCAACAAATAATTATGCTTGTAATTAACAACTCAGTGTAACAAGTTATTAGGGTTTACATTTTGGTACCCACATAAAAAGGGAAAAATCGGCCCCCTCAAACCTCCATGGTATCGAACCCATGCCTACCCTTTAATGGGGAGTGCATCTTAGCTAGACGTTGTGAACGCTCTAATGTTTACACATAATCAGTGGCGCAGGATATGAGGGGCCGGGAGGGGCGCCCGACCCCCCGAACTTTTTGCGAAGTAGTGTTACGTATCTATTTTTCGTATAGAAATTTTTAGGTTTATATGTATTCACCCCCCCGGTTTAAAAAAAAATAGGTATATATTTTTTTGGACCCCCCGGTTTAATTTTTTTTTTTTTTGGTATATACGTTTTCGACCCCTCCTGTTTTATAAAAAAATATTTATATAGCCCATTAGGCATTAGTTTTTGCTGCTAACCGGTCCAAAAAAAACCCAAAAAAACCATTATAACTTAGCCCATTAATTAAAAGCCCAAAGAAAACCCATTAACTTGAATAGCCCATTAGTTAAACTGTTTTTGCTGTTGTTGCTGCTGCTAACCGGTCACAAAAAAAAAATAAACTGCTTTTGCTGCTGTTGACGAGGACTGAGGAGACGAGGAGAACAGAAGAAAAAAACGCAGGTGCGGCTGTGGGCTGCCTTCTTCGTTCGACTAATCGACTTCGAGGAGACGAGGTATGTGTTTTTTTTTGTCTTTAGGTTTAAATTAGGGCTTAATTTATGTGATTTAGGTTTAAATTAGGGATGAAATTGGACCGATTTTTTGCCATAAACTTGTTGAAATTAGGGATTTAGGGGTGAAATTAGGCTGTAACCATGCTAGATATTAGAAAAAGAAAATGCCTTGTGTTGAAATTAGGGATTTAGGGGTGAAATTAGGCTGTAACTTGTTGAAATAAATTAGGGGTGAAATTAGGCTGTAACTTGCAAAACTCTTGTGCAATGTCAGAAAAATAACACGTACAAATTGGTTGAAAAAGTGTGTCGGCTAATCTTGACGCTTCCAGTTTCGACTGCAACAACGGAAAGAGGATTTTCAGCGATGAAAATATTTAAGACTCGACTTCGCAATAAGATGTCAGATCAGTATCTAGCAAACAGTATGGTGATTTACATAGAAAAGGAGATTGCTGAGAGCTTTGATTCGGAGTCCATAATTGACGAATTCAAAAATCTTAAAGGAAGACGAGCAGAACTATAATTCTTCATCCAGGAGAACCGGCCACCGGGTACCCACCTTCCTCTTCTTTTTAATGTTTTCGTGTCTTTGTTCAATTGTTTGTTAAACAATGTTTACGTTTTAATGTTTGAGAACGTATTTTATTTGATATTAATATTTGACCCGATCCGACCCGAATCGAATCACCGACATCCGACCCAAACATAGAATTTTTTTTAGGTCCGGTTCCTTCCGCCCCCCCGAACATTTTTTTCAAGCTTCGCCACTGCACATAATAGTTTTATTTATATAAAGTAAGCTAGCTTATAAGAAACGCCATGTCGCTCAAGATTATATGGTCCTGAGTCATGTACAACATGATATATATATATATATATATATTATCAATTTGCAACATACTTGTGTTGTTCTTGGTTGTGCCTCATGCATTATTGCTTTATTGTGCATCTTATGTTTCTATGTTTGGCTTTCCAAGTTGTTTTCATTTTTGGGTATTTCAGTGTTGTTTGCTTTGGGGTTTGGCTTCACTTTGAAGCTTTCAGTTTCTCTCTATCTACATGGGCAGAAGTCCACCGTCTGGACTTCCGTTAGCCCTCTATGACAGCCGAATCTCCTCTTATCAGTTTCCTCTTAGTTGTTTCAAGGTAGATTCTTGTTGTTGTGTTGGCTTTGATTTTTAGGGCTTTTACCGTCGTTAAATACGACGGCTTATGCGTCGGTGGTTCCGTTTTAACTTTAATGTCGGGTTTTTGTGTTGCTAATGAAAGATTTGTTGTTACACGTCTTTTTTATGTTAACCGAGGTCTCATTATCGAACATCTGATGTTGTTGTTCATATGGGATTTTGGATTACATTTTTTATTGGATGTTTGGATAAAACCTTTTGAGGATTTTGTTGCGGTTTCGTTTGATTTCACTTTTCTGCTATGTTTGGTTTTTGGTTTTAAGGGTCTGTGAAGGTGTGATGATAATGTTCATCAGAGATCTTTTGTGGTTTTACATCTTATATTGGTCTTTGTGGTTTTAGTTTGTTGGTTCGATGAGATGACTTATGGTTCATCGAAGACCATTAGCTATGATGTTGCTCTGAACTTGGCTTGGTAACTTAAATTGCAGCCGTATATTGCTTATGAGCTTTGTTTTATGGTTGTTTTGATGATCACTATTTAGGTCTGCAATGTTATTTGCATGTTGTGAGTTGGTTCTGTTATGTTGTTGTTGGGTGATGTATAACTCGATTAGTCTAAGTGCTTCAAAATAGTCTTATTTCTCGCGGCACTGCTGAATTGTTGACTACTTGGCTCGATGAAGTTGACTAATTGGTCCTTCGAGAGCCATAGTTGTGATGCTGGTTAGAATTTAGCTTGGTATTATATGTTGTCGGCATCCTACACCTCTGAGCTTTGCTGTTTTAATGTTTTGTTGAGAGTTATGGTTGATTCTGCATACAACCTTAAATTGTTGTGTAGTGCATGTGTGTTAACCGTCTCGACTCTCAACATGTTAACTTTTTGGAACAATCTCCTGTTTCAATACTTGTCTATATATTATCAGGGGTAAATTACACTTTTCGTCCTTTATGTTTGTAGCGAGTTGCAATGGATGACCTTTAACTTCAATAATTACATTTGCAGTCCTTTATTTGAAAATCTCATTACATCTTAGGTCCTTTAGCA
Source organism: Helianthus tuberosus (assembly GCA_030545235.1). Classification (NCBI taxonomy): domain Eukaryota; kingdom Viridiplantae; phylum Streptophyta; class Magnoliopsida; order Asterales; family Asteraceae; genus Helianthus; species Helianthus tuberosus. The sequence goes on from CM060353.1 coordinate 33,981,007, forward strand.
CTAACCCAATTAAAATTTTCAGTTAACCTTGATCACATAGGAGTAATTTAGTCTTTTAACTTTAAAAATATTTTAATAAATAAAACAAAAAGAACTTATCCACACCAGCCACTATTATATTTCCCCACTACTAGAGCCACCACTGCCTAAAACCCCAACCTCCGGCGATCGCCACCACAACCACCATCTCTGCAACCACCGCCTCGCCTATCTTCGCAGCCACCACACTAGAATTCGTCACTACTGCCGACCCCGCCAACTTCACCATCTCTAACCACCGCCATCTTCAAAAATCATAAATCACACTTACAAACCCGGATCCAAACACCCTCGCACACCACCTTAAACGCAAAATCACCGCCAGATCTCTCTCGTTCCTTGTCGATTTTGGATATGAAATGTAGGGAGTTGGTGATGTCGTTAAAGTGTGGGTGATGCAGATCTGGAACGTAGGGAATTGGTGATGTCGTTAAATGGTGGGTGATTCAAATTCAGTGCTTGTGTGTGTTGAGTGTCACACCCCCGATATTTCCACGTATTACCGGTGGGGAGTATCGTGACGTAGTTGATATCATCATAGTCAAATAATCACAGTTCAATGCACAACGGAAGTCTAAAAGTAATATTATTACAATCCGATTCGAAAGTAACATTAAACATTACAACGGGTTGTAAAAGGGATCCACGGGCGGATCAAAACAAAAGAAATATTGTTCAACAGATTTAAGCATCAAAAGCTTGCAAGACTCTTTATTTGATACTAGGAGTAGCCAGCCCATTTCGCTTAGTACCTACACTTAACCTTTTTGGAAAATACGTCAGTTTTCACTAGTAAATACAATTAACTGACGCATTTTGAACATGTTTAAGAAAATTGATTTAAATGCACAAGGCACAAATAATCTTTTATAACTTGGGATAATTATTTAAAAATAATCTTGTAAAAGAATTATATGTTGGTTATATGTTCAATAGCCCGGGTTAGAAATACCGGGTTAAAGATTAATAGACCACCACATAATATAGTCCCACGACGAGTTATTCTTAACAAGCGGGTATATCTTTTTACATACGCACCGGCAGGTGTATGCCTACACCCCGTGCTTAAGTCGTGGCCATTTCAAAGAATGAGCCGAGGATATCCAGGACATGGTCATTAACCTCCCAAAGGCTTGAAACAAACAAAACATATTAAACGGGTTATCTCAATATTTTAACCATTATTCGATTAAAGATTCAATACCCGACCAAGCGATATTTTATATACCGTACCCCAAGCCCGTATAAGGGAAAATAAGTTAAAAGTATTTACCTGAGCTAAAATATAAATTTTAATCCCAACCGTATAACTAAGAAGCAAGTACGGTAGCTTTTACTGGTCTCCTAAATCTGGAACGAAGGTTTTAATAACCAATTAGATTCCTAACGGGTCTTACTTAAGTTTAAACTTAGACAGGTTAGTTTTAAAGAAAGGTATACGGTTCAAAATGCAAAATTGAGCGAAGACCGGATTAGAATGTGATTTAGACCCGACAAGTATGAAGACTTGTTTAATATGGGTAAACCAAACACATTCTGGATTTTGAAGTGAAAATGATAAGGTTTGACCCGTTTCGGTTAATTTATGCAAACTAGTTACATAAATCGTACCGAACGCGAAAAATGCATAACGGGTAACCAAATGAGTCATGAACAGGTTCCCTAATTTAATATGCTTAAAATGTGTTATGATATCAGTAGGATACCTTTCATTATGCCCAAAACGAATTTAAAATCAATTTAAGCCCCGTAAAGGTATTTTGGTCATTTTAAGGTTTATAAAAGAGGCTAAATAGTAATCTGAGGTTCAGGTCTAAAATAATCAGTAAAAATATTTATTTTAATAAGTTATATCAGTAAGATATCATATATATGTGAAATTTATCCTTTATGGCCAAACTATGCATCGTAGGGGCATTTTGGTCATTTCACATTTGTTAAAAGGGACAAATTTGAAAATCTGAGTTCAAAACTTTTACTTACTGTTAAAGTATAAAAATTTATTCATAACATCAGTAGGTAACAAGCCTTAGGTGCCAAATATGGTTTTAAACCATACTATGCGCCTAAATCGCATAAAAGTCGGTATTTGACGATATTTGGGTTGATTAATGAAATCTGAGATTTTTATCAGCCTTTACTGTTTAAAATAACTTATTTAATATATAAAATCAGTAGCAAAAGGTTTGATATGTAAAGGATGTGTAAAACTTATTTTATTAGCAAAAAGGGCATAACCGTCAATTACCGAGTCAATGCAAGAACCCTATGTTATGATCAGTTTAAAATTTAACAAAAATTTCCAAAAATCTCTAAATATTATAAAATAACAGTGGGTAGGAAGTTCGGTGTCAAAATTTGGGTTTAAATGGGTTTTATGCCAAAAATGATGTTTAATTAATAAAAAGCTTTCAATTTACGATATTGAGCATAACTCCTAATTTAGACCATTAACTGATGTCAAATTCTTAGGACATGCTTATTAATCAGTAATAAAGGTTTTTGTCCTCTCACATTTTCAAAAATCTCGTTTTAATATCAAAAGGGCATAATGGTCAACTTTTAAGCATTTAACAGAAACATGCAATGAACTAGGATTTCTATGGAACCAAGTTGTATAACCTCAGAGGGTTATACTAACCTATAATATGGTCCTAAAGGAACCCTAAGGCATATCTAAAATAAGCTAAATCGGGTCAGAACTGAAAGTCAAAGCTAAAGTCTACTTTTGAGACTTTCGGTTCCGAACCAGCTTATTAAACTCATATATCTTACAAAAATGGCATATTTAGTCCCTCTGACTTCTGAATCAGATGGGTATAGGTTTAAAACAACTTTTGAAAGTTGTCAAGATCAGTCCTAAACCCTTTTACTTGTTATATAACTCTTAAACTTTACTATAACGGCACAATGTTTTCTAATTTACTATGTCATGATAATACAAGGTACCAAGACCTCTAGAATCATTCTTAGGCATCCGGGTGTTCGACCGAGCATAGCGAAGTCTTCGGTTTAATAATAAGGCCTCTCAAAGGCGTAGTTTCGCAAGTTGTCGCTTTTAGTCCCTTAATCGCACAAAGTAGCGTGAAATGTCGTTTAATGATATCCAAGCCTTCCGCGGCCCATAATGGGTGTTCCCAAGCATGTGTTTAAGTATTACTACACTCCCGATTGCTCAAATGCTCACCAGAAGGCGTAGATTCAAAAGTTGACGCTTTCGGTCCCTCTAATGCACAAACTTGCGCATATCATTGCTTAATAGCATCGAAGCCTTATCTAATCCATATTAGGCACTCTTGAGAGTATTATTACACATCAAAATGCTTCGGGTTCTTAAAAAGGTCATTCAGAGGTATAATTAAACATATTGACGCTTTTAGTCCCTCTAACTTGCAAAGTTGCGCGTAACGTCACTTATAGGCATAAAAGCCTTAGACGGCCAATATTTGGCATTCCCGAGAGTGTAATCAAACATCATGAAGCTCCCAGTTTGTTAAAAGGTCACTCGGAGGTAAGAATTAACATGTTGACGCTTTTAACCCCTCGTCGCGCAAACTTTCAATTAATTACGCAAACGGCTACTCTCGATCAACAAGTGGCTCATATATGAATAGGAACACCGTGTAACGTCATTAAGAGGCTTATATTAATCATGTTAACATTTCCAGTCCTTCTATAATCAAATTTTTTGATTTTTCACAAAATTAGTCCTTCATAGTCAACGTTTGACTTTATTAGGGTTTATTACACGTGTCAATACATTATTGGGCGTGATTTTACGAGGTGTTACATCCTCACCCCCTTAAAAGAAATCTAGACCTCAAGATTTGCTCAAAAGATGGAAGTACTTTCTGTCTTATAATGGACATGATCTTTCACAGCATATCTGGGCTTTTACGACATCTCAGTTGACCTATACCATAGGTACATACTTTCTTTCAGAGCTTCTTAACCTGTCGATCCTTAATCGATACGGGTTTCTCAATAAACCATAAAATCTCATTATTCTGCTTATTGCTAGGTGATAATGCTATCGATTTAACGATTAGACATATCCTGAAATCATCAATGTGAAACACATTGTGACTACCATCAAGCTCCTTAGGTAAGTTTTAGCTCACCGGCTACCGATCTTGACATACTTGGTTTTCTCGAATGATCCTATATCCAGAGTTTAACTTGCCTGATAAATTAAAATTTAGCACACCCTTCTAGGGTGATATTTTGTGTTGAATCTTATTCCTTAACAAGAACTTAAGAAGTTTGCGACTTTCATCAATTATTGATTTTCCGTCGATTACTGGAAATTTCCAGTCGATCATAAATTGGGATGGTCTTATCCGTCGTCTCCAGGGTAATCTTTCAGATCCTGATAATTGGACTTACCAAACTTTTGTCCATCAAACGGACGTTCGACATTTCATCTATACAAGGTCTCTAAAGGAGCAACGTTGATACTTATATAACAATTATTATAGAAAAGCTTATTTAAAGTGAGATGGCTATTCCATCTACTGCTTAAAACTAATCTTAAGGAATGGCTAATCCTTACAGTTAGTCGAACAAATCGACGATCCTAGGCAGCTGATTGGCGATTATTAATTGTTGCCTAAGTAGGGTTGCGGTAATCAATGCAAAAACACAATGAACCGTCTTCCTTAGTTAATAATACCGAAACTCTCAGAATTTTTTGAATTAGGCTTTAAGAAACTTTATCTTTAAAAATTATTTAATTAAGATTTCGATTATTCCATAATTGGTGGTACTAATTGACACGGAGATTTCACAATACTGCAGCCCTAAGCGGGATGTTAATCTTAACTCTACTTGCCTCTCAGGAGATAAACAGGGTAGTCTTTGGAGTAGATAATCAAGACACAAGGAGATTACAGAGATATTCTAAATCTCAAGCTTCGGTTCATCTATCATTGCCTATGTCAGATAAAGAACACATTTACTTTACGAGTCCATGGATTCCTTAATCAGAGACACTTACTTGGACATTTTCATTCTGGATATATTCTTTGAATACCATTAGCTGACTTTAGTACAACATGACCATTGGGATATCTCAGTGGTTCCATGCATTAAACCTCCATACTGATCAGGCATGGAAGCAATCTATGGAACATATTAAGATACGCCAATCCTTATATGGCGCTTTTATCATACAGTCTGGTATTCGCAGTTGATAGAACTCAATGAGATAACAAACTAACATATACTGACGTACTCCGTCTGGAGAAAGAGTACTCTAGAATTTTACGAATGAAGATTTCTGACAGGAACAGAAGAAATGGTTCCTATGAATTTCGTCTGTATGTTTTACCTTACACTTAATATCTGGGGTTCTTATGGAAGATTTTAAAATTTTGCTATACTTATAATTTATGAAGGATTTATTGGTACCCAAAACAAAATGGAACTCTTAGCATTTATATTACTGATAAATGATAAGGGATGTACCTGATGACATTATTGATATGAACTGCCTCTGGCATTTATCGAGAGAGTTTAAGCGCTATCATTCTTAGGCTTTCTATTCTTAGCCGAACCTCCCTTGACAGATTTAGGGCATGTAGTCTTGATGTGGCCTTTCTTACCACAGCCGAAACAGACTGCATTCTTTATGTCCCTACATTCAAGCGAATTATGACCAGTGCTTTTACAGATGCCACACGGTCTTGGCCTTCATTCCATTCGACACTGCCCCCGATGTCTTTTACAGCAGGTCTTGCATACAGGTTTCTTATTGGACTCTTGCTTACCCTTTTTCTTAGAAATCTGGGAGTTATCTTTCTCCCTTTTTCCTTTTTGGTTTATTCTTTGCATCCGAGGCATGAACAAGATCCTTCTCGTGAGTAAGGAAGTGTGGTTTTAAATGAGATTTGGAGCAAGTAGCATTGGGCTCTTTGAACTTCTTCATGACCTTCCTCACAGCTTTTCCAACAGCTGCGTCAATCATAGGTTGGAGAATATCTTTGTTAATTTTGAGGTTCACAATTGTAGCATCATTAGTATGTGTCGCCTCATCAATGGCGCGATTAACGGTTGTCTTATCCGAGTTTGTCATACTCAAGACTTGGTCCCTAACACCAAATGAAACAACTACCTAGCTGCATTACAACAGTTAGTCATCATCCTGATGACCTAACATATACTAACCATGGTAACATTAAACCATACAGGCTAATATGGTATGAACATTCCCAATGAATGTTATTTAAATGTATATCAATTATATTTAGCCTAGGTCTCAAAAGGACCATCAATGGCATTTAAGGCTTGGACCTAGTCCATTACCTTTTTGACAGGGGATCAAAATGTCACATCTGTCTTTGTCATATTGATGATTTTGGATAGATTGAAAGCTCGCCGCAAGGACATTGGAAAAGAGTGATTCCTAATGGATATAAAGTATCCATCTAAAATTGTTGAAGCAAACTCTAAGGTATCATCGGCCATTTCTACCTCGCGTTATATGTCTAGAGTCCTAACAGGCGGATACAACAGTTTACAACATTTATTGTCCACAATAGGCTTATTTGCGCCAGAATCAAACAAATTCCCGCATAAACATCATTGATAAGGAAAGGTACCTGTTATGATGTTATCATTCTATACTTCCTCCTGGGTGTTCATCTGGAAGACTCACGCGTTTGATTTCTTGGCCTCTTCAGGCTTCTTTGCATACTTGGGGCAATTGGTCTTAATGTGCCCCTTCTTATTGCAACCGTAACAGGTTACGTCCTTCATCTTTTTGCAATCCAATGTCTTATGCTCCTTGTACTTGCAGATCCCACACACAACAGGCTTTGACTGTGACTGCGATCTTGTTTCGAACCTGCACTTTCCAAAATGACACTTCAGGCAGGTCTTACATTTGGGTTTTTCACCCTACTGCTGACTATCCTTTACAAACCCTAAACCTTTCTTGTGATCAGAGTTCCCCTTTTGTTTCTTATCAGAACAGCATGAGTTCTCCTCCTCACGTTTCCTCTTCCCCTCATCGGAATTCTTAAGCGATCTCTGCCTGACCTCATCGAGAGTAAGAGATAACGACAAATCAGCCACCGACCTGAAGGTGGTGGGTCTAGATGCTTTCACACTTGCTTTAATTTCTGGAGCTAAACCTCCAATAAAACGAGCTATACGTTTCGGTTCCGGTGTGACCAAGTATGGAACCAATCGTGACATCGTGTTGAAGCTCGTAAGATATGCCTAACAGTCTAAGTTCTTCATGACCAAGGTCAAGAAGTCAGTCTCAATTTTCTCAACTTCATGATCCCAAGTCAGATTATACAACGGGATCTTCCCTGTAGCTTGGATTAAGGACCTTCACCAAGCTAAAGCTTCTCCTTTAAAAGATTGTGAAGCAAACTTCACGATGTCCTGCTCTGCACAACCACTAATATCAACCACTGTATCCATTTCGTCGAGCCAAGTCATACAATCGATGGCTCCTTTCTCCCCTGTGAAGTCTCTGGGCTTGCAGGAGACAAAATATTTGTAAGAACAGGTTTTAGCACGTGGCTCTTGATTGAGCACAATCTTCTTAGATGGGATACTTTGCTGATTTGACGAGTGACGGTCATCGTCCTTATTTGACTCGTGTGTTTTTGAAGGGGGCTTACTATGAGCCACAGATTGAGTCTTAGAGCGTGTACCACTTGATTCCTTAAACTGCCTGTCCATGGCTTTAGTAACAGCATTGTCAATTAATGCTTGAAGATCCGCACCAGTTACGTTGATTCTGGTAGCATCATGATTCTCCCTCGGGTGACTGTTGACTTCTTCTGATTCTGCCATGTAGCTTGATTGCTACATAAAATGATGACAATGATTTACTCAGAAGCCTACTTTGGAATAGTCATCTTGATGGTTCATTAACCATGGTATCAACAAACCATATAGGTTAATTTGTTAGTCACATTTATTTAGGATCTTTATTATAATTAATCCTTAATCGTAATTATAAGCCATGATCTTATAGAATCGAGGCATTAAGGCTTGAACACAGTTCATTACCTTTTCTTGACAGGGAGTCGTAGAATACAACTGTCTTTTGTCTCAGAGGACAATAAGCATGGCCCGTAGGCACTTCATCACAAATGGATGGTTATGATATAATCATTCTGATGATTTGAGCCATGATTTCTAAATTACTAGGCTAGATAAGAATTTGGAAGGATCCAATATAAAGATGACTATTGTGATTTTCTCAAATCACATTTGTCAAGAGTGCTAACACGTTCTTAGGTGTTAACAAGGATCTATCATCTTAAAAAGGCTTTACTATTGTAGCCTTGTCTAAAACGACATATAGGCTACGTTATACCTTTAAGATTTTTCGTTATGATAAAATGGCAGAGCAATCATAAATTGGAATGATGTTCTGATTTAAGACATAATACATATGTATATTGTTTAATACCAAGGTAAATTTCAAAAAGGAAACTTTTCATAGAAAATCCTGAAGAATTACTATAATTGCCCTAAACGGGTCTTAAACAAAGAAATTCGCCCACGCAGGGACTTAAAAGATATATATGTCCTTATAGGGACTACTAGAGAAATGAATTATAACAAAGGAAGTTTCTTCTTCATCTTATTTTCTGGAAATTTTCTCCTTGGTTCTCTGTGTGCGGTATGAATACTGAAGGTTTTGGTGTGTAGTCGAAATCTTCTATATTAGGAATCTTTGCAAAAATGAAATCCAAGGATTTTATGGGTAATAAATAATACGGATCATGAATAAGTTCAGGATAGGTATAATCCAAGTTTGGGATTTCAAGGCTTGGAGATAAGAAATATGGGTCGTTTGGGTCCATAGGTATCATCTTGGGAGTGGAAGCCTCAGGGACAGTTAGTATGGACTCCTCCGATGTTGGCTTCTCATTTTAAGTTTCGAAAGTCTTAGGTACAAGACCTGAAATATGGTTAATGGGTTCAATTGGTTTGATTTTTGGGAATGGGTTCAAAAAGGTCCTTTCTCCATACTGGTCGTACGCTAATTCGAGCTGTGGTACGAAGCTTACTATTCTTAGACTTTGGGTTTGGGGAGCTTCCACCAATGGCAGCTTTGCTCGGCGACACGTTCTTGTAATCCACAAATATTGAAAACAATGTATACATATAACAGGGATGAGATCATTCCTAGTTCATGTCTAGACTCGGAAGTCAAGGAATGTGCTACTGTGTCATTGAGATTAAACACAAAAGGCTAGTGTTTAATTCACTCAATGTTGGCTCTGATACCAACCTGTCACACCCCGATATTTCCACGTATTACCGGTGGGCCCGGTGGGGAGTATCGTGACGTAGTTGATATCATCATAGTCAAATAATCACAGTTCAATGCACAGCGGAAGTCTAAAAGTAATATTATTACAATCCGATTCGAAAGTAACATTAAACATTACAACGGGTTGAAAAAGCGATCCACAGGCGGATCAAAACAAAAGAAATATTGTTCAACAGATTTAAGCATCAAAATCTTGCAAGACTCTTTATTTGATACTAGGAGTAGCCAGTCCATTTCGCTTAGTACCAGCACTTAACCTTTTTGGAAAATACGTCAGTTTTCACTGGTAAATACAATTAACCGACACATTTTGAAAATGTTTAAGAAAATTGATTTAAATGCACAAGGCACAAATAATCTTTTATAACTTGGGATAATTATTTAAAAATAATCTTGTAAAAGAATTATATGTTTGTTATACGTTCAGTAGCCCGGGTTAGAAATACCGGGTTAAAGATTAATAGACCACCACATAATATAGTCCCACGGCGAGTTATTCTTAACAAGCGGGTATACCTTTTTACATACGCACCGGCAGGTGTATGCCTACACCCTGTGCTTAAGTCGTGGCCATTTCAATGAATGAGCCGAGGATATCCAGGACATGGTCATTAACCTCCCAAAGGCTTAAAACAAACAAAACAAATTAAACGGGTTATCTCAATGTTTTAACCATTATTCGATTAAAGATTCAATACCCGACCAAGCGGTATTTTATATATACCGTACCCCAAGCCCGTATAAGGGAAAATAAGTTAAAAGTATTTACCTGAGCTAAAATATAAATTTTAATCCCAGCCGTATAACAAAGCAGCAAGTACGGTAGCTTTTACTGGTCTCCTAAATCTGGAACGGAGGTTTTAATAACCTATTAGATTCCTAACAGGTCTTACTTAAGTTTAAACTTAGACCGGTTAGTTTTAAAGAAAGGTATACGGTTCAAAACGCAAGATTGAGCGAAGACCGGATTAGAATGTGATTTAGACCCGACTAGTATGAAGACTTGTTTAATATGGGTAAACCAAACACATTCTGGATTTTGAAGTGAAAATGATAAGGTTTGACCCGTTTCGGTTAATTTATGCAAACTAGTTACATAAACCGTACCGAACGCGAAAAATGCATAACGGGTAACCAAATGAGTCATGAATAGGTTCCCTAATTTAATATGCTTAAAATGTGTTATGATATCAGTTGGATACATTTCATTATGCCCAAAACGAATTTAAAATCAATTTAAACCCCGTAAGGGTATTTTGGTCATTTTAAGGTTTATAAAAGAGGCTAAATAGTAATCTGAGGTTCAGGTCTAAAATAATCAGTAAAAATATTTATTTTAATAAGTTATATCAGTAAGATATCATATATATGTGAAATTTATCCTTTATGGCCAAACTATGCATCGTAGGGGCATTTAGGTCATTTCACATTTGTTAAAAGGGTCAAATTTGGAAATCTGAGTTAAAAACTTTTACTTACTATTAAAGTATAAAAATTTATTCATAACATCAGTAGGTAACAAGCCTTAGGTGCCAAATATGGTTTTAAACCATACTATGCGCCTAAATCGCATAAAAGTCGGTATTTGACGATATTTGGGTTGATTAATGAAATCTGAGATTTTTATCAACCTTTACTGTTTAAAATAACTTATTTAATCTATAAAATCAGTAGCAAAAGGTTTGATATGTAAAGGATGTGTAAAACTCACTTTATTAGCAAAAAGGGCATAACTATCAATTAACGAGTCAATGCAAGAACCCTATGTTATGATCAGTTTAAAATTTAACAAAATTTTCCAAAAATCTCTAAATATTATATAATAACAGTGGGTAGGAAGTTTGGTGTCAAAATTTGGGTTTAAATAGGTTTTATGCCAAAAATGCCGTTTAATTAATAAAAAGCTTTCAATTTACGATATTGAGCATAACTCCTAATTTAGACCATTAACTGATGTCAAATTTTAGGACATGCTTATTAATCAGTAATAAATTTTTTTGTCCTCTCACATTTTCAAAAATCTCGTTTTAATATCAAAAGGGCATAATGGTCAACTTTTAAGCATTTAACGGAAACATGCAATGAACTAGGATTTCTATGGAACCAAGTTGTATAACCTCAGAGGGTTATACTAACCTATAATATGGTCTTAAAGGAACCCTAAGGCATATCTAAAACAAGCTAAATCGGGTCAGAACTGAAAGTCAAAGCTAAAGTCTACTTTTGCGACTTTCGGTTCCGAACCGTGCCTAAACTCAGAATTATCGGGTTGAACATGCCTAGACATGTTCAAGTAATATTTACCAAGTTATTAAAGTGACAAAACTGATTTTATTGCCTTTACATAATTAGTTATGAATTTAATTTAAAAACTGACTCGTTTGACTTTTATTTTAATTACTTTGACCCGACAATTAACTAAGCAAACGTGGTAATTAGGAGGTGCCCTTTTGAGGGTTTAATACCTACCTAATTACGATCACGTAGCCATGTTCGTTGCGAACAATGGCTTAACCGATTAAAAGTCAAAGCGTTAATCGCAAACACTTGACTTTTCGACTTTTTAAGCCAAATAAAAATAACTAGCCACAAGAGGGCACTTACAAGGGGTCCAATGGACTGAAAGGAGGTTCCCAAAAACTCAGGATCTTCTTAGTTTGAGAGCAAGAACAGATTGGAATGATATGTGTGAGTTTTGGGCAAAAACCCACCTCTATTTATAGTTTTCGAGAAGCCACGGATGAATGCCAAGTGTTGGAGTGGGTTAACCAGATTAAAACAAGTGTAATACCAGTTTTAAAATCAGTTGGCAGCCCCTAGAGTGATTAAAAATGGTCTTGTGTGAGAGAAGAATGCAAAACCATCAAAATAAAATGAAAACAAAGAGTTGGGCTGCTGTTTGGTGAGCTCGCGGCCCGCGTAGGCCTTGGGCCTGGCGGTCGCGGCCCGCCAGCGCAAGTTCCAGCCCAACAAGTTTGGCAGCAGCGCACATATGGTCCCTGTTCTTTATAACCAACTTATTAAACTCATATATCTTACAAAAATGGCATATTTAGTCCCTCTGACTTCTGAATCAGATGGGTATAGGTTTAAAACAACTTTTGAAAGTTGTCAAGATCAATCCTAAACCCTTTTACTTGTTATATAACTCTTAAACTTTACTATAACGGCACAATGTTTTCTAATTTACTATGTCATGATAATACAAGGTACCAAGACCTCTAGAATCATTCTTAGGCATCCGGGAGTTCGACCGAGCATAGCGAAGTCTTCGGTTTAATCATAAGGTCTCTCTAAGGCGTAGTTTCGCAAGTTGTCGCTTTTAGTCCCTTAATTGCACAAAGTAGCGCGAAATGTCGTTTAATGATATCCAAGCCTTCCGCGGCCCATAATGGGTGTTCCCAAGCATGTATTTAAGTATTAGTACGCTCCCGATTGCTCAAATGATCACCAGAAGGCGTAGATTCAAAAGTTGACGCTTTCGGTCCCTCTAATGCGCAAACTTGCGCATATCATTGTTTAATAGCATCGAAGCCTTATCTAATCCATATTAGGCACTCTTGAGAGTATTATTACACATCACAATGCTTCGGGTTCATAAAAAGGTCATTCATAGGTATAATTAAACATATTGACGCTTTTAGTCCCTCTAACTTGCAAAGTTGCGCGTAACGTCACTTATAGGCATAAAAGCCTTAGACGGACAATATTTGGCATTCCCGAGAGTGTAATCAAACATCATGGATCTCCCGGTTTGTTAAAAGGTCGCTCGGAGGTAAGAATTAACATGTTGACGCTTTTAACCCCTCGTCGCACAAACTTTCAATTAATTACGTAAACGGCTACTCTCGATCAACAAGTGGCTCATATATGAATAGGAACACCGTGTAACATCATTCAGAGGCTTATATTAAGCATGTTAACATTTCCAGTCCTTCTATAATCAAAGTTTTTGATTTTTCACAAAATTAGTCCCTCATAGTCAACGTTTGACTTCATTAGGGTTTATTACACGTGTCAATACATTATTGGGCGTGATTTTATGAGGTGTTACATTGAGCAACCAGAGTTCATGATGCGGTTTGATGGCGTCGTTTGAGTGTCTGTGACCACCATCAAACACCACCAATTTTAGTTCAATCCAACAACTACCGCCTGAGATCTGAAATCTAAGTTGCAGGTTATTGACTTGAGGTGCATGTTTGTATTTTAAGGTTAAAAGAAAGGAAGCAGCTGGTGAGTTATCTCGAAAATGAAAACAAAAAGGTCAAAGGTTTTAATTTCCAATCCATCTAATTTAATTATTGTTTTATGTTTTTAATTTGATTTTATTTATTTGTTTAAATATATTTTAAATATATTAGTAAAATTACTAATGTACCCTCATGTGTAAGGCACATGTCATACTTAACTGAAAAATCTAACTGAGTTAGTGCTAAAGGACCTATTATGTAATGAGTTTTCCAAATAAAGGACTATACTTGTAATTATTGAAGTTAAAAGTTATCCATTGTAACCCGCTACAAACAAAAAGGACGAAAAATGTAATTTACCCTATTATCAGTTTGCAACACACTGTTGATGTTGCTGGTTGTACCTCACACATTATTGGTTTAATGAGCATCTTATGTTTGTACATTTGGCTTTGCAAGTTGTTTTCTTTTGTGGGTATTTAGGCTGGATTTTTGTGGGTTTTGGCTTTACTCTGAAGCTTTTAGCTTCTCACTCTAGAACACCGCCCAAAGACCATTGGTTTAATGTGCACAACGTGTTTGTACAGTTGACTTTGCAAGTTGTTATCTTTTGTGGGTATTTAAAACTTTGCTTCGTTGGATTTTGACTTCATTTTGAAGTCTTATTCTATATAGAGTAAATTACAAAAATCGTCCTTTATGTTGACACCAGATTGCAAACTATTTTATCTTTAAAAATTACAAAAAACGTACTCGATGTTTGCTAACCCTTACATGTTATGTCCTTTGACACTAACTTAATTAGTTTAATTGTTAAATTTGACCAAGTTTACCCCACATAAGGGTATTTTTGTCATTTTTGTCACACCCCAACCGATGGCGGAATCATCGGGGAGCGGCACTAGGCGAATCAGATTGCTCAAGAGAATCCATAACAACTACATTGCGACAATATTTAATGTGTTCATTATCCCATACTAAGAAACAATTACAATCGCATAAGCTGTCACGAATTTCTTGTTCTCTCAAACAATACAAATCCGACAACCTAGATTTTATGCGTGTTTCTAGACTTCCTAGCTTGATTTGATGTAGACTGCGACTAAACCTGCAACATACGTTAAAACAACGTCAATACAAAAGTATTGGCGAGTATACAAGTTTAGATAGTGTAGCGTAAATAGTTAAAAGTGCTGTGAATTACCAAATACATAAATGAGATACCTCAACATACATGCATATAAGACAGATACTACCAGCTAAGTCACTCGAGCTGCGATTGCGATTGCTATTCATCCTAACTAGACCCCGTCGGGTTCTATAGTACTATACTAGTTAAGGCGGGACCTCGCGAGTATAAGTCCTAACACATATGTAACTAGCATCACGTGTAAATATGCATAACAATTATTCACAAGTGATAAATAGTTTAAGCATTCGATTAGTTTGATTTGATAGAAACGTATGTTACACCCAAAAATGCGATAAAAGGGGTTCGAGTATACTCACAGTCGGTGTTCAGCAAGTAAACACAACTTGGTTGGATTGAAGGGAGCGCGTCTGAGATCAGCCTGATTACAGATTGATAGCGTAAGCGTCGAACTGTGTGATAAATGATGGGATGAGACTAAGCGTCGAATGGCAATCCGGTCGGATGGCAATGCGTTCGGATGGCCAGTCGATCGGGTGGCAATCCGTTCGGATGGTCATCCGATCGAATGGCCATTCGATTGGATTGTCACCGCGTTTGGTATGGATGTGTTTGTGTATGATGGTTTGCCTTTTGAAGTTTTCGTTGTAGCATTCAGAAAACAAAGAAGCATCTCTACCCTTCAGGTCGATCGATCGAACGGCGGCTCGATCGGGTGATAATCCGATTAGTAGGACACTTAGGTGCTGTTTGTTTTTTCAGAGGTAAAATATCTGCAGTCTGCGGACCACATCTGCAGACATCTGTAGCAGAAGAGGTGGACCAAACCTCTGCAGTCTGCAAGAAGAAGACTGTTTGTTTTTTTAACTTCGGTAAGAACAATCGATTCACTCAAAACAACAAGAACAATCGATTTGTATAAACAACAAGACCAATCGATTTACATAAACAACAAGAACAATCGGTTCACTCAAAACAACATAACAAATAAGAAAATCGAATATGTTCATATCAAGAACTTTTAAATGTAATACATGTACATAACTTATTAAAAAACAGAAAATTAGTATAACACAACACAATCACCTGAAGAGCATTATCAAGATTATTAGAAAGCTACGAAAGAGAGCTAGCAACCGAGTCAAATCCCCTTAACAACAGCAACGAATCTTCCTTCATAATTCTAAAAAAAAAACCTTAAAAAATGGAAACTTTCCAACAAAAACACCAAATCAATGGAAATTTAACACAAACCCTCTTACCAAACTCTGACCCTTCTGTTTTTTCAAGAAGCGTATCGATCCAATTACGCAGGATGCTCCAAAATTGCTTATCGGAAACCGGGCTGATTGTCGGAAGCGTATCAATCCGATTACACAGTACGCTCCAATCTGTGGTGTGTGGTGGAAGGAGGAGGCGGTGGCAGGAGGAGGCGGTGGCAGGAGGAGGCGGTTGCAGGAGGAGGTGGTGGTGGAAGCGATGGCAGGTGTAGCGGCGGTGGAAGGTGGATGCGATGGAGCCGATGGTGGCGATGGCAGGTGTAGGCGACGGTGGAAGGTGTAGGCAGTGGAGGCGGCGGCGGCAACTGGAGTGGTGGAGGAGAGGTGGTGGAGGAGAAGAAGAAGGTGTGCTAGGGTTTGTGTCTGTGATTATAGGCAAAAAGAAAGGAAGAAGAGGCAAGAAGAGGTGAGAAGACCCTTTCCCATATCTGCACCAAGAAGAGGTCAGGCAGACCTTTTTAAATGAAATGTCTTCTGGAAAACAAATAATCTGCAGACTCAAATGTCTGCGCGTGGTCTGCGCGGCGCAGATATAATAGGAAAAGAAGAGCTTTTCAAGAAAAACAAACACCCCCTTAGTGAGAACAAGTTCACAGCAGTCTGTCACTCGATCGGATTGCAATCCGATCGGGTGGCAATCCATTTGGAACTGGCTATGTATTGAATATGTTGAAAATTGTTTTGAAGTTCAAAACATCACAGGGTCGGATGGTCGTTCGATCGGATGGCAATCCGTTCGATGTTCAAAACTCTTGAGGAGTTGAAATATAATTTAAGTGTGGAACCAAGTGCAAACCAATCGGATGGCTGTCTGATCGGGTGGCAATCCGATTGTAACACCTCGTAAAATCACGTCCAATGATGTATTGACACGTGTAATAAACCCTAATAAAGTCAAACGTTGAATTTGAGGGACTATTTTTGTGAAAAATCAAAAAATCTGATTATAGAAGGACTAGAAATGTTAACATGCTTATTATAAGCCTCTTAATAACGTTACAAGGCAATCATGTTCAAAATGAGCCACTTGTTGATCAAGAGTAGCCGTTTGCGTAATTAATTGAAAGTTTGCGTGATGAAGAGTTAAAAGCGTCAACATGTTAATTCTTACCTCTAAGTGACCTTTTAACAAACTGAGAGCTTCATGATAATTGATTATACTCTCGGGAATGCCAAATATTGGCCATCTAAGGCTTTTATGCCTATAAGTGACGTTACGCGCAACTTTGCAAGTTTAAGGGGTTAAAAGCGTCAATATGTTTAATTATACCTCTGAATGACCTTTTAACGAACTTGAAGCATCGTTATGGTTAATAATACTCTTGAGAATGCCTAAAATGGATTAGATAAGGCTTCGATGCTATTAAACGATGATATACGCAAGTTTGCGCATTAGAGGGACCAAAAGCGTCAACTTTTGAATCTATGCCTTTTGGTGACCATTTAAGCGAACAGGAGCGTAGTAATATTTAAACACATGCTTGGGAATACCCATTATGGGCCACGGAAGGCTTGGATAGCATTAAACGACATTTCGCGCTACTTTGTGCGATTAAAGGACTAATTGCGTCAAACTGCAAAAGTTTGTCGATTCGTATGATATCGAACCTTACGGAATATGATCATAAGTTAAACATGCCCTAAATATCCTTTACATAGCTTAGAAATAGGCTTAGAGGTGTTTGGTGCGCAAAAATAAACTTAATTTATCAACAGGGACTAAAAGCGTCAAAAAGTGCATAAGTTTGCATTTTCGCGCATATCTTACGTTCTGAATACATCCGGACATCCAAAATTTTTGTAACCACTAAAATATTTTATTTTAGTGTTTGGCTTGATAAAATTCCATTCGTCGCGTAATTTGGATCGTTTTTCGCGTCCGTTCGTGTTTCGTCGTAATTAGCCGAACAACGCAACCGTACGGCCAAACGAACCCACATCCGAGATGTTTTTGAGCATGTTTCATGTCCCCTACACTTTGGCATCATTGTAGAGCCTTGAAAATGGCTTAACGGGCCTTAACCGTGTCAAAAAGGGCCTTACAAGATTGCAGGGACTAAAACTGTAACTTCTGAAAGTTAAAAAGGGATTTCAAGGAATGCAGGGATCAATCTGGCCATTTTTGGAACTTAAAAACCTGCACACATGAGAAACAGGGACCAGTTATGTCTTTTCCATAAGAAAAATAAGATTAAAAAGCTGAAATTATGAAGACAGGGACTAAAAACGACATTTCAGCAAATTGTGGAGCTGGGTCACCTCGGACGCGGGCTGCGTAAGCTGAGCCTGAAGCCCACGCGGGCCGCCAGCGACCGGACCTGTTGTTTTCTTTTTTTTTCATTTGTTTCTTGCTGAATTCCAATTATAATCAAACCATGTGCTCATATTTCGATCCTAGGGGCAGTTAGATGGTATTACAAGATGGTTTTACACTTGTTATCATCTGGTTATAACTTCCCGACACTTGTCACGATCCTACGAAGTCCCGAAAACTATATATAGAAGTGGGTTTCACTTGTTCACTTCACACCTTCATTTCATTTCTGCATTGGCTCTCTGATTCAAGGGGATCCTGATCACATTGGGAACCTCCTTCAGTCCTAAGGACCACTTGTAAGTGTTCCTTTCGTGCTTAGTTCAATCGTTTGGCGTTTATAGCCGAAAAGTCAAGCGTTTTCGATAAACGCTTTGACTTTTAAACGATCGAGCCATTGTTAGCAACAAACATGGCTACGTGATCGTAATTAGGTAGGTATTAAACCCTCAAAAGGGCACCTCCGAATTACCACGTTTGCTTAGTTAATTGTCGGGTCAAAATAATTAAATAAAAGTCAAACGAATCGGTTTATAATTAAAATTCATAAATAATAATATAAAGGCAATAAAATCAGTTTTGTCACTTTAATAACTTGGTAAATATTAATTGAACATGCCTAGGCATGTTCAACCCGACAATTCTAAGTTTAGGCTCGGTTCGCAACCGAAAGTCGCAAAAGTTGACTTTTGCTTTGACTTTCAGTTCTGACCCAATTTAGCTTAGTTTAATTATGCCTTAGGATTCCTTTAGGACCATATTATAGGTAAGTATAACCCACTGAGGTTATACAACATGGTTCCATAGAAATCCTAGTTCATTGCATGTTTCCGTTAAATGCTTAAAAGTTGACCATTATGCCCTTTTGATATTAAAACGAGATTTTTGAAAATTTCAGAGGACAAAAACCTTTATTACTGATTTATAAACATGTCCTTAAAATTTCACATCAGTTCGTGGTCTGAAATGAGAGTTATGCTCAATATAGTAATTTGAAAGCTTTTTATTAATTAAACGGCATTTTCGGCACAAAGCCTATTTAAATCCAAATTTTGACACCAAACCTTTTTCCCACTGATGTAATATAATATTTAGGGATTTTTGAAGATTTTTGTTGAATTTTAAACTGATCATAACATAGGGTTCTTGCATTGACTCAGTAATTGACGGTTATGCCCTTTTTGCTAATAAAATGAGTTTTTCACATCCTTTACATATCAAACCTTTTTATACTGATTTTATATATTACATAAATTATTTTAAATAGTAAAGGCTGTTCAAAATCTCAGGTTTACTTATTTAACCCGAATACCGTCAGATACCGACTTTTATGCGATTTAGGCGCATAGTATGGTTTAAAACCATATTTGGCACCTAAAGCTTCTTACCTACTGATGTTATGAATATATTTTTATACTTTAACAATAAATAAAAGTTTGAAACTCACATTTTCAAAATTAACCCGTAAAGCATATGTGAAATGACCAAAATGCCCCTACGGTGTATAGTTTGGCCATAAATGATAAATTTCACATATGTGAGATATCTTACTGATATAACTTGATAAAATAAATATTTTTACTGATTATTTTAGACCAGAACCTCAGATTAATATTTAACCTCTTTTATAACCTTTAAAATGACCAAAATACCCCTATGGGGAATAAATTGGTTTTAAAATTCGTTTTGGGCATAATGGAAGGTATCCTACTGATATCACAGCATATTTAAGGCATATTAACTTGTGAAACATGTTCATGACTCTTTTGGTTACCCGTTATGCATTATTCACGTTCGGAACGGTTTATGTAACTAGTTTGCATAAATTGACCGAAACGGGTCAAGCCTTATCATTTTTGCTTCAAAATTCAGAATGTGTTTAGTTTAGCCATATTATACAAGTCTCCATACTTATCAGGTCTAAATTACATTCTAATCTGGTCTTCGCTTAATCTTGCGTTTTGAACCGAAAACCTTTCGTTAAAACTAACCGGTCTAAGTTACAACTTAAATAAGACCCGTTAGGAATCTAATAGGTTAATAAAACCTTCGTTCCAGATTGAGAGTCCCAGTAGAGATACCTGTGCTTGCTGATTAGAATATACGGCTGAGTATAAATTGCATTTTAAGGTAAATACTTTTAACTTATTTTCCCTATACGGGCTTGGGATACGGTATTATAATATTACCGCTTGGTCGGGTATTGAATGTTTAATCAGATTGTGATTAAATTATTGAGGTAACCCGTTTTAATCTGTCTTGTTTGAAATAAAAGCCTTTAGGGGTTAATGACCATGTCCCGGATATCCTTGGCATCATTATTAAGAAATTGCCACGTCTTAAGCACGGGGTGTAGGCATACACCTGACAGTTGCGTAAGGGAAACGGTATCTCACTCTCTTGTGGGCCTTTACTTGTGGTGTGTCTGTTAATCTTGACTCGGTTTCTAACATCGGGCCCTGAATGTATAACGAACATGTAAATCTGTATACAAGATTATTTTTATATAATTTTCCCAAGTTATAAAAGGATATTTGTGCCTTGTGCATTTAAATCAATTTTCATAAATGTTTTCAAAAGAGTTAGTTAATTGTATTTACCAGTGTAAACTGGCGTATTTTCCAAAAAGATTAAGTGACAGGTACTGTACGTAATTGGCTGGGAGCTCAGGGCGTTAATAGGGAATCTTGCAAGTTCTAGACGTCTAAAGTCTGTTGAACAGTGATTATAATTCTGATAAGATCCGCCTGTGGATCAATATACAACCGTTGTGTAATACTCTATTATACTTTCGAATCGGTTTGTATTGTTATTACTTTAGACTTCCGCTGTGCATTGAACTGTGATTATTTGACTATGATGATATCAACTACGTCACGATACTCCCCACCGGGCCCACCGGTAATACGTGGAAATATCGGGGTGTGACAGGTTGGTATCAGAGCCAACATTGAGTGAATTAAACAATAGCCTTTTGTGTTTAATCTCAATGACACAGTAGCACATTCCTTAGACCTTCTAAGTCTAGACTTAACATAGGAATACTCTCATCGCTATTCAGTAAAATATTGTTTTTCGATTTTATGTATTTTGAATATGTCGCCAAGCAAAGAAGCCGTAATGGAAATTCTCCACATCCGAAGCCTAGAAATGTCGAGCTTTGTACCGCGGCTAGAGTAAACGTGCAACCAAGGAGAAAACATTCAGAAATACAGTAAAGAAGAAACTCATTTTACTGATTTTCGTTTCCTTAGTAGTCCTTATAAGGACATATTTATCTTTTAGTCCCTTCGTGGACAATGTTATTTCCTTCAAGTCCCGTTTAGGGCAATTATGTACTCCTTTAAATTTATTGGAGTGTTTTATTAAAATTTCATTTTTATCATTTTATATGAATATAATATATGAAATAAATCAAAATATCACTCCTTTTTATAATTGATCTGCCAGTATATATTAAAAAGAATCTTAAAAGGTATAACCTAGCTTATATGTCATCAAAGACCTAGGTATGATGGTAAAACCTGTTTAAAAAGATTCAGATCCTTGTTAACATCTGAAAACATGTTAACACTCCTGACAACGGTGATGCGATAAAATCATACTTGTCATCTTTATATTGGGAAATTTCCAATCCCTTATTTAGCCTAATAATCTAGAATCATGGGTTCAAATCATCAATTAAGATGATCATATATTTAAACATCCATTTGTGATAAAGTGCCTACGGGCCATGTTTATTATCCTCTGAGACAAGAAGACAGTAGTAGTCTACGACTCTCTGTCAAGAGAAGGTAATGAACTATGTTCAAACCTTAATGCCTTGATTCTCTGAAACCATGGCTTAGGAATTAAAAATGTCCTTGTGACTAGGCCTTTCGTGCCACTAATAATACCCTTAATGTTTTATAATTAGGATAAAATATAATGAAAATTCTAAATAAATATGATTAACAAATTAACCAAAAATGGTCTATGTTTACCATGGTTAATGAATTGTCAAAATGACAATTCCATAATAAGACTTCTGAATAAATTATTGCCAATATTTTATGTAGCAAATCAAGATACATGGCTGAATCAGAAGAAGTTAACGGTCACATCAGGGAGAGAAATGATACCACCAGAATAAACGTAACTGGTGCAGATCTTCAGGCATTAATAGACAATGCCGTTACTCGAGCTCTGGACAGACGAGATAATGAATCAAGTGGTACACGCACCAAGACCCAGTCTGTGCCTCATGCAAAACCACCTTCCCAAACGCATGTATCTCATAAGGACGATTCTCATCACTCATCGAATCAGAGGAGTGTTCCGTCTAGACAGTTTGTGCTTCATCAAGAGCCACGTGTTAAAACCTGTTCATATAAATATTTTGTGTCCTGCAAGCCTAGAGACTTCACAGGAGAAAAGGGAGCCATCGATTGCATGACGTGGCTCGATGAGATGGATGCAGTGGTTGATATTAGTGGTTGTGCAGAACAGGACATTGTGAAATTTGTGTCACAATCGTTTAAAGGTGAAGCGTTAGCTTGGTGGAGGTCCCTAATCCAAGCTACAGGGAAGATCCTGTTGTACAACTTGACTTCGGATCAGTTTGTTGCTCTCATCAAAGAAAATTACTGTCCTCAACATGAAGTTGAGAAAATTGAGACTGACTTCTTGACTTTGGTCATGAAGAACTTAGATTATCAGGCGTATCTAACGAGCTTCAACACTATGTCTCGTTTGGTTCCTTATCTGGTTACACCAGAACCAAAACTCATAGCTCGTTTTATTGGAGGTTTAGCTCCGGAAATCAAAGCCAGTGTGAATGCATCAAGACCTACTACCTTTAGGTCGACGGCTGATCTGTCGTTATCTCTTACCCTTGATGCGATTAGGCAGAGATCGCTCAAGAATTCTGAAGAAGGGAAAAGGAAACGTGAGGATGAGAACTCACATAGTGCTGATAAGAAACATAAAGGGACTCTGAGAATAAGAAGAGTTCCGGGTTTAAGAAGGACAGCCAGCAGTCGGGTGAAAAGACCAGGTGCAAAACCTGTAGGAAATACCACCTCGGGAAATGCAGATTTGAATCTCAGCCTCTACCTTGTGGGATTTGCAAGTCTAAGGAACATAAAACCCTGGATTGCAAGAAGTTGAAAGATGCAACCTGTTATGGATGCAACGAGAAAGGGCATATCAAGACTAACTTCCCTAAGGATCAAAGGAAGCCTGAAGAGGCCAAGAAAACGAACGTGTGAGTCTTCCAGATGAACACACAGGAAGCAGTGCAGAATGATAACATCATAACAGGTACCTTTCCTTATCAATGATGTTTATGCGGAAATTTGTTTTATTGTGGCGCAGAAAAGTCTATTGTTGACAATAGATGTTGTAAACTGTTGTATCCGCCTGTTAGGACTCTAGACATATAACGCGAGGTAGGATTGGCCGATGATACTTTAGAGACTTCTTCAACAATCTTAGATGGGTACTTTATATCCGTTAGGAATCACTCTTCTCAAACATCTTTATGACAAGCTTTCAAGCTATCCAAAATCATCAATATGATCAAGACAGATGTGACGTTTGATCCCCTGTCAAAAAGGTGATGGACTAGATCCAAACCTTAAATGCCATTGATGGTCTTTTTATGGCCTAGGCTAAGTATAATTGGTATATATTTAAATAACATTCATTAAGAATGTTCGTACTATATTAGCCTATATGGTTTAATGATACCATGGTTAGTATATGTTAGGTCATCAGGATGATGAATAGCGGTTGCTGGATTGCAACTAAGTAATTGTTTCATTGGTGTTAGGAACCAAGTCTCGAGTATGACAAACTCGGATAAGACAACCTCAATCGCGCCATTGATGATGTGACACATGCTAATGATGCTACAATTGTGAACCTCAAATTTGACAAAGATGTTCTCCAAGCTATGATTGACGCAGCTGTTGGAAAGGCTGTGAGAAAGGTCGTGAAAAAGTTTAAGGAACCCAATGCTACTTGCTCCAAATCCCATTTAAAACCACACTTCCTTACACATGAGAGGGATCTTGCTCATGCCTCGGATGCGAAGAATGAACTAAAAAGGAAAAAGGAGAAAGATAACTCCCATACTTCCAAGAAAAAGGGTAGGCTTGAGCTTAAGGAGAACAAACAAAAATCCAACAAGAAACCTGTATGCAAGACCTGCAAGAAGCGCCATCTAGGGAAGTGCAGGTACGAACCAAAATCCCAATCGCAGCCTAGGGCTTGCGGGATCTGCAAATCTAGGGAGCATAAAACATTAGAATGCAAGAAGATAAGAGATGCGACTTGTTACAACTGTAACGAGAAGGGGCATATTAAGTCAAATTGCCCAAAATATGCAAAGAAGCTTGGTGAAGTTAAGAAGACCAAAGCTAGGGTCTTTTAGATGGGTGCAAAAGAGACCATACAAGATGACAATGTTATAGACGGTACGTCTCTTATCAATGATGTATATGCAAGGGTATTGTTTGATTCGGGTGCAGATAAGTCATTCGTGGATAATAAATTTTGTAAGTTATTAAATCTGCCTGTTAGAACCCTAAGCATAAAATATGAAGTAGAATAAATGCTAAAGAGGTCTATTTTGAATAGGGTACCAATAAATCCTTCATGGATGGTAAGTATAACAAACTTTTAAAATCTTCCATAAGAACCTCGGATATTAAGCGTAAGGTAAAACTTACAGACGAAAATCATAGGAACCAGTTCTTCTGTTCCTGTCAGAAATCTTCAGTCGTAAAATTCTAGAGGACCCTCTCTCCAGATGGAGTACGTCAGTATATGTTAATTTGATATCTCCTTGATTTCTATCAACTGCGAATACCAAACTGTATGATAAAAGTGCCATATGAGGATTGGTGTATCCTAATATGTTCCATAGATTGCTTCCATGCCTGATCAGTATGGAGGTTTAATGCATGGAACCACTGAGATATTCCAATGGTCATATTGTACCAAAGTCAACTAATGGTATTCAAAGAAGATATCCAGAAGGGAAATGTCCAAATAAGTGTCACTGAATAAGGTATCCTTGGAATTGTAAAGCAAATGAGTCACTTATCTGACACAGGCGATGATAAATAAACCAGAGCCAGAGATTTGGAAAATCTCTGTAATCTCCTTGTGTCTTGATTATCTTCTCCAAAGACTACCCTGTTTACCTCCTGAGACTAGTAAAGTTAAGATTAACATCCCGCTTGGGGCTGCAGTATTGTGAAATCTCCGTGATGATTAGTACCTCCAACTCGGGAATAATAGAAACCCTAGTTAGATGAATTTTAAGATAAAGGTTCTTAAAGCCAAATTCGTAATTCTAAGAGTTTCAATATTATTAGTTAGGAAAGACGGTTCTCTTGCTTATGCATTGGTTACCGCAACCCTATTTAGGCAACAACTAAGAATCGCCATCAGCTGCCCAGGATCGTCGATTTGTTCGACTAACCGTAAGGATTAGCTATTCCTTAAGATTGGTTTTAGGCAGTAGTTGGAATAACCATCTCACCTTAAGTGAGTTTCTCTATAATAGTTGTGATAAGTATCAAGGCTGCTCCTTTGGAGACCTTGTATAGATGGGATGTTAGACATCTGTTATTGGACAAAAGTTTGGTAAGTCCAATTATTAGGATCTGAAAGTTGCCTTGGAAACAACGAATAAGATCATACAAATTCGTAATCATCTGAAAGTTTCCAGTAATCGGCGGAAAAATCAAGGATTGATGAAAGTCGCAACCCTCTTGAATCCTTAATAAGGAATAAGGTTCAATTGAAGGTATCACCCTAAGAAGTGTGTGCTGAATTTTCAATTTATAGGGCTAGTTAAGTTCTGATATATAGAATCATTCGAGGAAATCGAATATATCAAGATTGGTAAGCTATAAGCTAAAACTTACCTGAGGAGCTTGATGGAAATCAATGTGTTCCACAACTGTGATCTAAAGATATGTATAGACAATAAGTCAAGAAGCATTGTCACATAATGATATGCAGACTAATGAAAATTTATGGTTTGATAAGAAACCTGTGTATATTGAGAATCGATAGTTAAGAAGCTCCAAAAGAGAGTACGTACCTTGTATAGGTCAACTGAGATGCCCGTAGAGGCCCAATTATGCTATGGAGGTTAAGTCCATGATACGTCAGAAAGTACTTCCATTACTTTAGCAAATCTCAAGGTTGAGATTTCTTTTAAGGGGGTGAGGATGTAACACCTCGTAAAATCACGTCCAATGATGTATTGACACGTGTAATAAACCCTAATAAAGTTAAACGTTGAATTTGAGGGACTATTTTTGCGAAAAATCAAAAACTCTGATTATAGAAGGATTAGAAATGTTAACATGCTTATTATAAGCCTCTGAATAACATTACACGGCAATCATGTTCACAAATGAGCCACTTGTTGATCAAGAGTAGCCGTTTGCGTAATTAATTGAAAGTTTGCGCGATGAAGGGTTAAAAGCATCAACATGTTAATTCTTACCTCTGAGTGAACTTTTAACAAACCGAGAGCTTCATGATAATTGATTATACTCTCGGGAATGCCAAATATTGGCCATCTAAGGGTTTTATGCCTATAAGTGACGTTACGCGCAACTTTGCAAGTTTAAGGGGTTAAAAGCGTCAATATGTTTAATTATACCTCTGAATGACCTTTTAACGAACCCAAAGCATCGTGATGGTTAATAATACTCTTGAGAATGCCTAAAATGGATTAGATAAGGCTTCTATGCTATTAAACGATGATATACGTAAGTTTGCGCATTAGAGGGACCAAAAGCGTCAACTTTTGAATCTATGCCTTTTGGTGACCATTTAAGCGAACAGGAACATAGTAATATTTAAACACATTCTTGGGAATACCCATTATGGGCCACGGAAGGCTTGGATAGCATTAAACGACATTTCGCGCTACTTTGTGCGATTAAAGGACTAATTGCGTCAAACTGTAAAAGTTTGTCGATTCGTATGATATCGAACCTTCCGGAATATGATCATAAGTGAAACATGCCCTAAATATCCTTTACATAGCTTAGAAATAGGCTTAGAGGTGTTTGGTGCGCAAAAATAAACTTAATTGATCAACAGGGACTAAAAGCGTCAAAAAGTGCATAAGTTTGCATTTTCGCGCATATCTTACGTTCTGAATACATCCGGACATCCAAAAATTTATGTAACCACTAAAATATTTTATTTTAGTGTTTGGCTTGATAAATTTCCATTCGTCGCGTAATTTGGATCGTTTTTTCGCGTCCGTTCGTGTTTCGTCGTAATTAGCCGAACAACGCAACCGTACGGCCAAACGAACCGACATCCGAGATGTTTTTGAGCATGTTTCATGTCCCCTACACTTTGGCATCATTTTAGAGCTTTGAAAATGGCTTAACGGGCCTTAACCATGTCAAAAAGGGCCTTACAAGCTTGCAGGGACAAAAACTGTAACTTCTGAAAGTTAAAAAGGGATTTCAAGGAATGCAGGGATCAATCTGGCCGTTTCTGGAACTAAAAAACCTGCACACATGAGAAACAGGGACCAGTTATGTCTTTTCCATAAGAAAAATAAGATTAAAAAGCTGAAATTATGAAGACAGGGACTGAAAACGACATTTCAACAAATTGTGGAGCTGGGCCTGAAGCCCACGCGGGCCGCCAGCGACCGGACCAGCTGTTTTTTTTTTCATTTGTTTCTTGCTGAATTCCAATTATAATCAAACCATGTGCTCATATTTCGATCCTAGGGGCAGTTAGATGGTATTACAAGATGGTTTTACACTTGTTATCATCTGGTTATAACCTCCCAACACTTGTCACGATCCTACGAAGTCCCGAAAACTATATATAGAAGTGGGTTTCACTTGTTCACTTCACACCTTCATTTCATTTCTGCATTGGCTCTCTGATTCAAGGGGATCCTGATCACATTGGGAACCTCCTTCAGTCCTAAGGACCACTTGTAAGTGTTCCTTTCGTGCTTAGTTCAATCGTTTGGAGTTTATAGCCGAAAAGTCAAGCGTTTTCGATAAACGCTTTGACTTTAAAACGATCGAGCCATTGTTCGCAACGAACATGGCTACGTGATCGTAATTAGGTAGGTATTAAACCCTCAAAAGGACACCTCCTAATTACCACGTTTGCTTAGTTAATTGTCTGGTCAAAATAATTAAAATAAAAGTCAAACGAGTCGGTTTATAATTAAAATTCATAACTAATAATATAAAGGCAATAAAATCAGTTTTTGTCACTTTAATAACTTGGTAAATATTAATTGAACATGTCTAGGCATGTTCAACCTGACAATTCTAAGTTTAGGCTCGGTTCGCAACCGAAAGTCGCAAAAGTTGACTTTTGCTTTGACTTTCAGTTCTGACCCAATTTAGCTTAGTTTAATTATGCCTTAGGATTCCTTTAGGACCATATTATAGGTAAGTATAACCCTCTGAGGTTATACAACATGGTTCCATAGAAATCCTAGTTCATTGCATGTTTCCGTTAAATGCTTAAAAGTTGACCATTATGCCCTTTTGATATTAAAACGTGATTTTTGAAAATGTGAGAGGACAAAAACCTTTATTACTGATTTATAAACATGTCCTTAAAATTTCACCTCAGTTCGTGGTCTAAAATGAGAGTTATGCTCAATATCATAATTTGAAAACTTTTCATTAATTAAACGGCATTTTCGGCATAAAGCCTATTTAAACCCAAATTTTGACACCAAAACTTTTGCCCACTGATGTAATATAATATTTAGGGATTTTTGAAGAATTTTTTTGAATTTTAAACTGATCATAACATAGGGTTCTTGCATTGACTCGGTAATTGAAGGTTTTGCCCTTTTTGCTAATAAAATGAGTTTTTCACATCCTTTACATATCAAACCTTTTTCTACTTATTTTATATATTCAATAAATTATTTTAAATAGTAAAGGCTGTTCAAAATCTCAGGTTTACTTATTTAACCCGAATACTGTCAGATACCAACTTTTATGCGATTTAGGCGCATAGTATGGTTTAAAACCATATTTGGCACCTAAAGCTTCTTACCTACTGATTTTATGAATATATTTTTATACTTTAACAATAAATAAAAGTTTGAAACTCAGATTTCTAAAATTAACCCATAAAGCATATGTGAAATGACCAAAATGCCCCTACGGTGCATAGTTTGGCCATAAATGATAAATTTCACATATGTGAGATATCTTACTGATATAACTTGATAAAATAAATATTTTTACTGATTATTTTAGACCAGGACCTCAGATTAATATTTAACCTCTTTTATAACCTTTAAAATGACCAAAATACCCCTATGGGGCATAAATTGGTTTTAAAATTCGTTTTGGGCATAATGGAAGGTATCCTACTGATATTACAACATATTTAAGGCATATTAACTTGTGAAACATGTTCATGACTCTTTTGGTTACCCGTTATTCATTATTCACGTTCGGAACGGTTTATGTAACTAGTTTGCATAAATTGACCGAAACGGGTCAAACCTTATCATTTTTGCTTCAAAATTCAGAATGTGTTTAGTTTACCCATATTATACAAGTCTCCATACTTGTCGGGTCTAAATTACATTCTAATCCGGTCTTCGCTTAATCTTGCGTTTTGTACCGAAAACCTTTCGTTAAAACTAACCGGTCTAAGTTACAACTTAAATAAGACCCGTTAGGAATCTAATAGGTTAATAAAACCTTCGTTCCAGATTGAGAGCCCCAGTAGAGGTACTTGTGCTTGCTGATTAGAATATACGGCTGAGTGTAAATTGCATTTTAAGCTCAGGTAAATACTTTTAACTTATTTTCCCTATACGGGCTTGGGATACGGTATTATAATAATACCGCTTGGTCGGGTATTGAATGTTTAATCGAATTGTGATTAAATTATTGAGGTAAACCATTTTAATCTGTCTTGTTTGAAATAAAAGCCTTTGGGGGATAATGACCATGTCCCGGATATCCTTGGCATCATTATTAAGAAATGGCCACGTCTTAAGTACGGGGTGTAGGCATACACCTGACAGTTGCGTAAGGGAAACGGTATCTTACTCTCTTATGGGCCTATACTTGTGGTGTGTCTGTTAATCTTGACTCGGTTTCTAACATCGGGCCCTGAAAGTATAACGGACATGTAAATCTGTATACAAGATTATTTTTATATAATTGTCCCAAGTTATAAAAGGATATTTGTGCCTTGTGCATTTAAATCAATTTTCATAAATGTTTTCAAAAGAGTCAGTTAATTGTATTTACCAGTGTAAACTGACGTATTTTCCAAAAAGATTAAGTGACAGGTACTGTACGTAATTGGCTGGGAGCTCAGGGCGTTAATAGGGAATCTTGCAAGTTCTAGACGTCTAAAGTCTGTTGAACAGTGATTATAATTCTGATAAGATCCGCCTGTGGATCAATATACAACCGTTGTGTAATACTCTGTTATACTTTCGAATCGGTTTGTATTATTATTACTTTAGACTTCCGCTGTGCATTGAACTGTGATTATTTGACTATGATGATATCAACTACGTCACGATACTCCCCAACGGGCCCACCGGTAATACATGGAAATATCGGGGTGTGACACCGATCGGACGGCAATTCGTTCCGGTGGCCTAAGTCGTCTTAACACTTGTTTGTTTTGAAAGTTTTTGCGGTTTTCTTGAGACGGTGTGACAACGTGCCAAACAACAGAACCTTATCAACACCCAGGTGACCCGATCGGGCAGGAATCACCCTAGTCTGATCAGTCCTCTGTTGCTCATGTTTAACCCGAAATCAGTAGTCTCTTTGATAGAACTCAGATCTTCAACCAACGCTTCACTAAGAACGAGTAGAAGATCAGAACAAGCTCCGATTCTATCGGTTTTGAGTGTAAAAGAGTTGAAAGAAAGTTGTAAAACCATCTTTCAATTCTTTTATCCATGATTATGTGTAAATCTATGCGAAAATGTTGTTTATTATTGTGGAAATCCTTCAGATCTGAGTGGTTCTTGGTGGAATGAGGCCAACACTTGAAGTTCATAAGAACTCCATGATGACATCATCCTAGAACACCTCAAATCCATTGATTTCACGGTTAAAAGTTAAGATTCAAAAGAGAAAGTGATGAAGAAGTGCGTGTAGATCATAGAAGTATAACATTTGAGGTAGAAACTTACAAGAATTGCGAGAAATCGAGAGAAAATTGCCCCAAAGCGTGCTGGTCGAGTGAGAGCTGTCACATCTCTGTTCAAGTGATGTGACAAGTGCTATTTATAGGTGGAGAGGAGAGAAGGTGAGGGAGTGTCAAGGATCGGGTGGCAATCCGATCGGATGGCAATCCGATCAGATGGCCATTCGATCGAATTGTCATTCGATCAAACGCCTCCGGTGAATTGAGTTTTGACGTTTCGTTTCGATCGTTAAGCGTTGTGATAGTTTGGTCACACCTTTTCATACCCACATTCATATATTTAGTATAATTAGTCACATAGGGTCGTATAAATATCCACATTTCAAAGTTGCGATACAATAACCGGGTTTCGTTTCGAATATGCGTTACTCTGCGACGCATCACGACTATCGAGGATGGTAGAATAGGTCCTCACTGAACGTCATTGTGCGCGTTAGTGTGTGTGATTCGATGTGTTATAGCGATAAAGTACGCGTAATATGCGAAAATACTGCGAAATAGCGATGCATTAGATATGGCTACATTATGATCCGAATCTCTGGTGCTAGGCGTAACGAGTATAGCGAGTAGTAACAACGCACGAACGTGCGGGTTGTTACAGTCTCCCCTGCTTTAGGAAATTCTGTCCTGAAATTAATCCACAAGAAGGGTTGCCAGGATCGATGCGTGTGGGAGTAGCGATTTAAAAGAGTCAAAATAAGCGAGCGATCCATTGAAATTCGACGAGGGAGAGTGTCGCGATGACTGGCGATGGCAGCGAGTAAGGCGATTCGTATACAAAAGATGGAAACACACAAAAGCGATCCAAAAGTGTTTTGAATTCTCGAAAAGTTGGTTAATTCGAAAAAGGTTTGAAGAAACTTGTTTATGGAAAATCTTTCCACCGTGCGGCATTAAACTGTTTCGATGTTCACACCAGCGTTATGAGTGGGGTTTTATTAGGTTACTAAAAGATTTTAGGGTGTTTAGAACTCGTTTTACGAAATTTTCTCGTCACGCGGCAGTAACTTGAGTCGATTGTTACACCAACGTTACAAGATAGTCTCATTTTGTACAAAGGTTTTGATCAAATTTTAGAAAAAGTTTTGTAAGAAAAGCTTTGTTTACACAAAGGTTTTAATAATATCAAAAAGTTTTTAAATTTAAAGTCGGCCCCGCATGGCACTTTCCCACGAAAGTTCGACAATATGGCTAAAACACTTATATATATGAAGTACCAGCGGCGTATCCACCATGTTTTAGCCATATGGCTTCCGTCCCGTGAGGCGGTGTCATGTGTGTCGACATAGTACTGATAGATTTCGATTCCCTCAGTCCAAGCGAAAGATGGTCGGACCAACTGTAAGAGAGGGATTGAGCAACTGAGCGAGGAAGTCGTTTTCAAACTTAGTTGATTGATACGGGCGAGTGCGATAAGCGATAAGCGGTACGCGATAATTGATAGCACAAAAAATCATAATAAGCAAAGGCGACGACGACCAGCGAAAAGCGATGAGCGATAGGCGACGAGCGGTAGCGACAACCGTCGAGCGATAGGCGACGATCGATGCGTAGCAAGTGATGGGAATATGCGATTTGATTAGATTAGACAACACCACAAATTTTAACTAACATTAAGCCCCACATGGCCTTTTTCCACGAAAGTCTGCTGATATGGCTAAAACACTTATATATAGGAAGTACCAGCGGCGTATCCACCATGTTTTATCCCTATCAGTTTCGTCTCGTGAAACGAGGTCATGTGTGCTAACATTACACAGATAACATAAATAACGGTAACTGATAGCGATGGCGATAAACGTTAAGCGATACACGATGAGCGATGGAGCAATACACAAGCGATAGAGCGATACCCACGATGTACGATAGCGCGATACACATAATAAGCGATTGAGCGAACACACTATAAGCGATTGAGATTGCGAGATAGATTCCAGCGATAAAGCGATTGCGAGCGTGTTGACTTACGAAAAGTTTAGCGATTACATGCTTTGAGTTGTGATTGAGTTTGTTACGCCTTGAGATGTAGTGTAGTGTGTCGAAAATAGATTCAATAGTATACTTGGTTTAATAACGTTCAACTTGTATAGCACTTTCTTCACAAGTCATTGGTGGGCATGGCAAAGCACTTATATATAGGAAGTACCAGCGGCGTATCCACCATGCTTCAACCACACGCCTCTGCCCCGTGAATAGGTGCCACACTGTGTCGACATGGTCAAGACGCTTATATATAGGAAGTACCAGCGGCGTATCCACCACGCTTAACCATGCTTTTAACGTTATGGCATTATTGAAACTCATTACAATCCCCGTGCACTGACCAACATAATCCCGTGTGCACCCGTGATTAAGTTATCCCTTGCACGTTTATCGAAACCCGCTTCAAGAACGCATAGTAGGGGAAAACACATTATATAGTACATAGTGCTAGTATATAGTTCGTGCGCGAGTGCGAGAGAGTGTGAGATAAATAGAGTTCACATTGCGTCGAGAAATAGAACAAGTTCAACATGCAAAAGAAATTAATCGGTGAAGATCGTATCATTACAACATTGGAAGCATAACTAATGTTGCTGTGGAGGACTTCTACGGAGACTGCGATTGTTGCTGAAATTCCTCAAGTCTGCGGCCCCGTGCGGCAGTGCTGGGTAAGATGACCATACCAGTTTCAATTTGCGCAAAAGCGACAGTTAGCTTCTGGCGGGTGATGATACGTACACATGAGACACAGGGGATGAGTTCTGTTGTAGTCGCGCGTCGAGTGAACTGGAATTGCTTGAAGAGGTTCTGGTTGTGATATCTCAGTTGTTGAAGAGTTTGGGCTCATGGTCTTTCGTTTACGGCTGGGCTGAGCTTCCTGAAACGGTACGTTGTCGTCATAGGATTCGTCCGAGGACTCACCTGAAGAATCATCGATAGAATCGTCAGAAGAATCGATGACGATCGCTTGCTGAGCTTGTTTGACAGTATTCTTGGAGAAATATCCGTCCAAGACTCGTTTGTCGTTGATTTCTGCGGCCAAGCGGTAGGTTTCTTCGATGGTAGCAGGTCTTGTAGCTTCGACAAAATCACCCACACACTCAGGCAAGCCGCGAATATACTTCGTGATAGCTTTTTCTGAAATGTTGACTTGACTTGGGCAGATTATGCTAAGCTGTTTGAAACTTGCAGTGTGGCCAGTATTGTCACCCTCGACTTGCTTGATTTTCCAAAATTTGTCTTCGTGTTTCTGGACTTCGTGGGGAGGGCAGTACTCTTTCTTTATGAGCTCTTTCAGCTCATCCCAAGAGAGAGCGTAAGCTGCGGAGATCCCACGTTTGTTACGTTCGGTTGTCCACCAGTCGGGTGCTAGTGATTGAAATACTCCGGTAGCGCAAGTAGTACGGAAACCATCGGGACACCCACTCTGACAAAGGGTAACTTCGATAGAATCGAACCACTGGAGTAGCTGGGAGACACCTCCTTCACCTGTGAATTCCATCGAATCACAGACTTTGAAGTGTTTGTAGAGGAAAGCAGATTGCGGCGCTTCCGTCTTAGAGTCTTCCGAGGTTCGAGAGTTGCTGAGAGAGTGCACTTGAGCGACAATTTGTGGAATGACCTTGGCCACTTCCTTGGCCACAAGCGAGGCAATCCTCTTCTCGGTGCTTCATTTGGCTCTTCTCTTAGCTGTTTGTCTCGAGGTAGAGTTGTTGGAAGGCATCTAGACAGAGAGAGATTTGGAGTGAGATTCGATCATAATGATTTTTGAGTTTTGCGATGCGATTGAGCGCGATCAAAACTTGTAGCGAGTAATATAATAGATTTCACATAGGAGCCACATAGGAGACACGAAATTCCTAGATTCCCACACAATTGAGTCGCTTGTATTTACATATATAGTTGTAGTTTATGCTTACACATATACATGTCGGGATAGAATGCGCGAGGACGCGATGAAGAGGGAGAGAGAGAGAGCGAAAGCGAGTAATTAGATATTAGTTTTGTTGCGAACATTCGGTTTTGTTTTAGATTGCGATGGCTGTGCGAGTCGTGCGGTTGCAAAAGCAGGGAGCGAAAATCGATAAATCGAGAAATCGATAAAGCGTAAAGTTTTAAATTGTAAACACATAAGCGTAAATAGATTCCATAAAGTGTAAAATCGACAGGTCACATGCTAGAAATATAGATAGAGTGCCTCGGGTGTTTAGGCGTCGACTACCCAAGGTAACCCAACTATACCCAACAAGTTCGTGCACGCGCGTTGCCCTAGAAGGCTTATGCTTCCACTGGGATGCAGCTCATGGCATTCGTCTTCCTGGTCATTGCGTGGCTCGAGTTATTGTTATAGCCGAGTCCTTGGTGAGAGCTTTTGAAAACCATTTTATAGAGAGCGGAACGGTTTATTAAGATACGGGTTTCACCCCTGACTTAATTACTTCGCTCCTAGCTGTGGTTGTGCTCTTCGAATAAGTTCGAGAGTTTCCACTAGAATTCGAAATGGATACTTTCGCTGAGATGTGGATGTCACTCCTATCTCGACGGAAAGTCCTCGTGCTAGAAAAATGCGCTGAGTGAGCGATCTTATCGAGAGTTCTTGGTTTTCACGCCTGATCTAGACTGGACCACTCGGTTGTGTTACGCGATTATTTTCGAAAATGTGTGCATTGTGTTGGCCTTAGGAAAGGCTAAGTAACATTCCAGCTTTAGGAAAGGCTCTTTGCGTGAAATTGTGGTATGCGGTGTTCACACGAAGTTGTAGTTTTTGCGGATTCGAACGAGAGTATCAAGTAGGCCCGTACGATTCCTACTGGGTTCGTACGAGTCGGCCCGTTGGTACTTAGACTATAGACTAGGTCATTTCCAAGACAACAAACCCGGACTAGGTCGTGTCTTTCCTAATTCCCTATAGTTATGGCTCTGATACCAATCTGTCACACCCCAACCGATGGCGGAATCATCAGGGCGCGACACTAGGCGAATCAGATTGCTCAAGAGAATCCATAACAACTACATTGCGACAATATTTAATGCGTTCATTATCCCATACTAATAAACAATTACAATCTCATAAGTTGTCACGAATTTCTTGTTCTCTCAAACAATACAAATCCGACAACCTAGATTTTAGGTGTGTTTCTAGACTTCCTAGCTTGATTTGATGTAGACTGCGACTAAACCTGCAACATACGTTAAAACAACGTCAATATAAAAGTATTCGCGAGTATACAAGTTTAGATAGTGTAGCGTAAATAGTTAAAAGTGCTGCGAATTACCAAATACATAAACGAGATACCTCAACATACATGCATATAAGACAGATACTACCAGCTAAGTCACTCGAGCTGCGATTGCGATTGCTATTCATCCTAACTAGACCCCGTCGGGTTCTATAGTACTATACTAGTTAAGGCGGGACCTCGCGAGTATAAGTCCTAACACATATGTAACTAGCATCACGTGTAAATATGCATAACAGTTATTCGCAAGTGATAAATAGTTTAAGCATTCGATTAGTTTGATTTGATAGAAATGTATGTTACACCCAAAAATGCAATAAAAAGGGGTTCGAGTATACTCACAGTCGGTGTTCAGCAAGTAAACACAACTTGGTTGGATTGAAGGAAGCGCGTCTGAGATCAGCCTGATTACAGATTGATAGCGTAAGCGTCGAACAGTGTGATAAACGATGGGATGAGACTAAGCATCGAATGGCAATCCGGTCGGATGGCAATGCGTTCGGATGGCCAGTCGATCGGGTGGCAATATGTTCGGATGGTCAGTCGATCGGGTGCCAATCCGTTCGGATGGTCATCCGATCGAATGGCCATTCGATTGGATTATCACCGCGTTTGGTATGGATGTGGTTGTGTATGATGGTTTGCCTTTTGAAGTTTTCGTTGTAGCATTCAAAAAAATAGAGAAGCATCTCTACCCTTCAGGTTGATCGATCGAACGGCGGCTCGATCGGGTGACGATCCGATTAGTAGGACACTTAGTGAGAACAAGTTCACAGCAGTCTGTCACTCGATCGGATTGCAATCCGATCGGGTGGTAATCCGTTTGGAACTGGCTATGTATTGAATATGTTGAAAATTGTTTTGAAGTTCAAAACATCACAGAACTGGCTATGTATTGGTAATCCGATCGGACGACAATCCGTTCGATGTTCAAAACTCTTGAGGAGTTGAAATATAATTTAAGTATGGAACCAAGTGCAAACCGATCGAACGGCTGTCCGATCGGGTGGCAATCCGATCGGGTGGCAATCCGATTAGACGACAATCCGTTCCGGCGGCCTAAGTCGTCTTAACACTTGTTTGTTTTGAAAGTTTTTGCGGCTTTCTTGAGACGGTGTGACAACGTGCCAAACAACAGAACCTTATCAACACCCAGGTGACCCGATCGGGCAGGAATCACCCTTATCCGATCAGTCCTCTGTTTGAGACGGTTGCTCATGTTTAACCCGAAATCAGTAGTCTCTTTGATAGAACTCAGATCTTGAACCAACGCTTCACTAAGAACGAGTAGAAGATCAGAACAAGCTCCGATTCTATCGGTTTTGAGTGCATTGAGTGTAAATGAGTTGAAAGAAAGTTGGAAAACCATCTTTCAATCCTTTTATCCATGATTATGTGTAAATCTATGCGAAAATGTTATTTCTTATTGTGGAAATCCTTCAGATCTGAGTGGTTCTTGGTGGAATGAGGCCAACACTTGAAGTTCATAAGAACTCCATGATGACATCATCCTAGAACACCTCAAATCCATTGATTTCATGGTTAAAAGTTAAAATTCAAAAGAGAAAGTGATGAAGAAGTGCGTGTAGATCATAGAAGTACAAGATTTGAGGTAGAAACTTACAAGAATTGAGAGAAATCGGGAGAAAATAGCCCCAAAGCGTGCTGGTCGAGTGAGAGCTGTCACATCACTGTTCAAGTGATGTGACAAGTGCTATTTATAGTTGGAGAGGAGAGAAGGTGGGGGAGTGTCATGGATCGGGTGGCAATCTGATCGGGTGCCGATTGGGTGGCAATCCGATCGGATGGCCATTCGATTGAATTATCATTCGATCAAACGCCTCCGGCGAATTGAGTTTTGACGTTTCATTTCGATCGTTAAGCGTTGCGATAGTTTGGTCACACCTTTTCATACCCACATTCATATATTTAGTATAATTAGTCACATAGGGTCGTATAAATATCCACATTTCAAAGTTGCGATATAATAACCGGGTTTCGTTTCGAATATGCGTTACTCTGCGACGCATCATGGCTATCGAGGAGGGTAGAATAGGTCCTCACTCAACGTCATTGTGCGCGTTAGTGTGTGTGATGCAATGTGTTATAGCGATAAAGTATGCGTAATATGCGAAAATACTGCGAAATAGCGATGCATTTCATATGGCTACATTATGATCCGAATCTCTGGTGGTAGGCGTAACGGGTATAGCGAGTAGTAATAACGCGCGAACGTGCGGGTTGTAACAATTTTACCTTAAATACTAATATTAACAATAATAAAAATTAATAAATAAAACAATTATGTTTAAAAGAAATTATATATATACACACATAAACACCACAACCCAGTTCTCTATCTCTCTAAAACCACCACGACTTACCCCCACCGCCACCGCCACCACCACCACCACCTACCCCCACCGACCACCACCACCCATCTGCCACCACCGCGACATAGCAACAACACATAGTACTAGATGCCAGAGAAAAACCCTATCAACACCACACACTACCATACTCCACCCTTGTCACAACCCAATCACAAAATCCACCACCACCGAGCCCAAGCTGATGCAAGAGACGCCCAATCGCAGAACCCACGGCGGCGCTCGTACAGATCTCCATCCCTACCACCACTGGCGATTACTAGACACACCTAATCGCAAAACCCACAGCGGTGCTCGTGTATTGATCTGATAACAATTTTTGGATCTGATTTTATGTTATATTGAAGAAATGAGCTTTGGATCTGAGCTAAAAAAAGACACAAGTTTTATTGTTTAAACACACATTATTACCCCAAGATCTGTGAGATTCTTCACAAAAAAATTGCAATTTCTTTGAAGTGTGATAAAATGCATCACAGGTCTAGGAGACAATTCTTGAACTCTTTGAATCTGACTTTTTGTGTGTGGGTGTGTTAGGGAAGATGGGTTGCTGCTAATTTTTTATTGGGTTAGAAATTAATGGTGATGGGTTTTTTATATGTATATATGAATATGAACCAGGGTTTTAATAAAGGGAAAGAGAGGGGATGGGAAAAGACAATAATGCCCTTACGTGGGTCCTATGTGTCTAGACTTAACTGTAAAAATAAACTGAGTTGGGGTTAAAGAACATAACGTGCAAGGTTTTGCAAATATCGAGTACGTTTTTTGTACTTTTTGAAGATAAAGGACATAGCTTGCAATTTAGTGTCAACATAAAGGACGATTTTTGTAATTTACTCTTCTATATAATGTAATGTTATAATAGCTGTCATTGTACTTAACTATTGGCGTGGAGATATGTCTTGCAGCCTTGTTTTATTACTGAGTGTTGATTGTTGCAAATTGATAATATACAAGTAGTTTATTTAATGACATGGTGATTGTGGGTTTATGTGTTCATTGACTATATTGTTAAAAGTATGGTGTTGTAAAACTTTGACGGTTTTACATAAGCAACCGATTAATAGCAATTTTCTGACCCTATTAAAGAAATATTTTCAATACGTTTAAACTATTTTATGCTTTTTTTTATTCATAAGCGTAGGGCTATGTGTTTCTAAAATGATAGGTTAAAAAAAGTCATACTCCAATGACTAGATTCGTGTTATTGAGCACCTTGCGTCTCTTTTTCAAGATTTGATTGAGTCTGATCGTTTGGTTACGGAAAAGTTAAACGCATTAACCGAGCGTTTTAAGAAGATACATGAAGAACAAGCTGAACTTCAAGTTGTTGTTGACACGCTTTTACACGTCATGTTCAGCCTAAAAATGTTATCAAGAACTAATTGTAATAGTTTTTACATTGATTATAGATTTTGTAATATTTATATTAACAATCAATGTTGTAATGTATATTGTAATTGGTTGTACAAAGGCACAAATGTATTGCCCTCGCCGTAGTGTAGCAAGGCCTGAATCTAGTTGAAAGTAAATGAAAGAAGTTTTTAAGAAGAGAAGGTATTATGACGTTCTTTCGTACATATCTATTATATATAATAAATGAAAGTGATTTGGGCCACGTGTCACTCAATTAGGGCATCCTCAATTCTCTTTTCTCGCCCAACAGTGCCACACTTCCATCCCTTTTATACTCCCACCATCTTATTTTTTCCTTTTCAAAACCCTAGATCTGAATCTTCTTCTCCTTCTCCTTCTCCTGTACTCTTCTCCCTTCTGAATCAAAGATCAAACCAAATCATCTCATCATGAATCATTCCAAGCGTCACCAGGTAAGCTCTATATCTTCATTTATTTCAGTATTGTAGCCCTAATTTTGGTTGCAATCCTAACTCGATTTTCTTGATTTGTAGTTGGGAAGATTCTTTCATCTTCTTCGTCGGTAAGGTTCTTCTATTTGAGGTTTGATTTGTATGTTTATAGATCTATGTTGATTTTTCTTATTTTCATACAAAGTTTTTAATTAAACACTAACGGTAATTATATGAGTACAACATCTGTTAATTATAGATCTGTGAATATGTTCACCGATTATTCTTTTTGAAATTAGGGTTTCATTTGCTTGAGATTTGAATCTTCCGATTGTTGAAGCCTTTGAAGCCGATCCTTTTAAATTTCCAGTTCCCGAGGTATTATATGTTTGTAACAGCAGTGGTTCAGCATCTACAGTGGATTCAACATCTACAGTGGATTCAACATCAGGTGTTTGGTTAGATTTTGGTCAGGTTTCCTGTTCAGTTTTGATGTTCACTTATCTAATTTTCATTTTATTTTTAGCCTTCTATATGATTTTGAGGTTGATTTATGTGTCACTTGGTGTTGTTGTTTGATGTTGTTTGCTATTGTTGTTAAGTAAGATAAAAATGTCCATTCTAATTACCTGAATATTGCGTATGATATCCTTTTAAGTTTAATCGCCCAACAAGTTTTTTGGTCTGTTTCTTTCATATTTCATTATGATTTGCATGCTTTTAGGGTTTGATTTTATATTGGTCATCACATTAATGGTGAGTACTCAAGAATATTGGATGGTTTAATTAGTTTTATTTTGGGTATTTTTGGATGATTTCATCCATTTCTTTAGATAGTTCATGATTGAAGATGCAGTTGAAGTTATCATTTGAGTGAAATGAATGTTGATTTATCAGAAGATGCAGTTGAAGGTATCTTAAATAAGGTAATAATTGCATTACATCCCTGTTGAAAAATAGAATTGATAAATTTAGGGAAAGTGAGGTTGAAAGATGATAACCCAACAGTGGAGATCTCATTCTACAGCTTCGATAAATTAAGGGTATTCTCATATAATGGTTCCTTGATGCTTCCAATGAAGCGGCACTTTGGACATCTGTTGTCTTCAAACATCTATTATCTATTATCTATTCTATCTATTATCTATAATAAATGAAAGTTATTTGGGCCACGCGGACCAAATAACTTTCATTTATTATATATAATAGATAGAATAGATAATAGATAATATATGTTTGAAGAACAACATATGTCCAAAGTGCTGATTCTTTGGAAGCATCCAGGAACCATTATATGAGAATACCCTTAATTTATCGAAGCTGTAAAATGAGATCCTCCATTGTTGGGTTATCATCTTTCAACCTCACTTTCCCTAAATTTATCAATTCTATTTTTCAACAGGGATGAATGCAATTATTCCTCTCAATTAAATAGACGGAGCTTTGCTTCCTCTCAAAGGGTTATGGAGTGGTTATAACAGCTGATCATGCTAAGGACTGTTATAACTAACCATTGCTCCTTATAAAGACTGATGGACTTAAAGACTGATGAGGCCTATCCACTGTTGAAGACAAAGCCCTGTTAAAGACAAGCACTTATGTACCTAAAGCCTGATCAACGAAAGGAAAACCACTGCTCAGTAGCAGCAGTGGTTCAGCATCTACAGCTGATTCAACTTTAGTATTTATGTA
Organism: Helianthus tuberosus; assembly: GCA_030545235.1. Lineage (NCBI taxonomy): Eukaryota > Viridiplantae > Streptophyta > Magnoliopsida > Asterales > Asteraceae > Helianthus > Helianthus tuberosus. Next base: position 34,023,608 of record CM060353.1, read on the forward strand.
TCAGTGTTTCTTATGTAACAGTGTTTAGTTTACCAGTGGTTCGCTATAGTTTATCTCTCGAGACAAACCGTATACAAACTCAAAGACGAACCACTGCCCAACAACAACAGTGGTTCAGCATCAACAGCAGATATTCTACCTTTGTTTATGTTAACATTTTTTATATGTAACAATATTTATCACGTCAATGTTTTATACTCTGTTAGATTGTTAGATGTCATATTACTGAGATGTTTATATGTAACAGTATTTATCACATAACCCCAACATGCTAACTGATCTGTACTATAAATTGAACAGTGGTTTGATCTTTATACTACTAAATAAAAATGAAGTACACTTTGATGATTATTAAGCTCCTCATTTTGATTTTTTGGGTATAGTATTCTTGAAATTGGTCTTTTTTTGCAAACATATGTTTATGGGCCAACTTCTTTTTAAGGTCAAACATTTGTTTAAGTTCAAACATCTGTTTGTGTCCAAACAGATGTTTAAGGTCAAATATTTGTTTAACTCCAAACATCTGATATAGAAGGTCAAATATCTGTTTAAGGTCAAACATCCTCAAAATAGTTAAAAATGATAGTTTTCATTAATCCATAAAAGTCTGTTACAACCACTGTTTTGGTTCAAACATCTGATTGTTAAATGTTATCCACCGTTGAAAGACAACCTCTGTTTCTTCAATCTTCATGTTGACCACTTTCTAACTAAACATCAGTGTTTCAATAACTGTTGGCTATCCACTGATAGTTAAATAATAGTCACCGCTCAAATTTTTATTGTTGACATCCACTGTTATTGACCATCATTGGTTTTCCTAAAAAACATCCACTGCTCACATTTTTATTATTGATGGTGTTAATTACTGATATATTTGAAATTATCAAATAAAAACTAGAAATACAATGAAATTACCATTTTTCCTAATCATTACATTCCAATGAGATAAGAGTTCCTCCAACATTGTTTTCATGATAAAATTTAAAGTTAAATTAAAAAATAAAAAAAATTCTTGATGACTATTTGTTGCAAATCAAATCAGTAATTAATGCTTTTAGAAAAGTCATCATGATAATTGCTTTCAAATCAGATCAGTAATTACTGATAATATCAGTAATTTTGAAATTCAAAATATGCAAAATGATAATTTAAAATTGATGTTCTCTCTCTTTTTTTTCCTACTTTGCATATCATTTCTAATATTTAATTACTTTAATAAAACAGTATATAAGGATATACACTACTTAGCTTTCAAAAATGAAGATGATGAATGAAAACAAAAATGAAATATATCGTCTTGATATGATCTTCATGGATGAGATGGTACCGTATATAATTGTCTTATAATTATAATTATTTTGGACATATGAATACCCAAATCTATACTTTCTATAAAAGGAGAAATCCCAATGACATAAGAAAAGCTGATGTGTCAGCAAGAGAAGCTGTCCAACAACGCTTTTCTTATGTCATTATTACATCATAAAGCCTAATTTAAAATCACTTTAAAATCCAAACCACTGCTCTACATTAAAATTTCAAAGGTCTGACCCACTTTAAAATCCAAACTACTGTTGATTCCCAATAAACATCAGTTCACAATAAACATCTGCCCTCAACATTTTATAATCAAACATCAGTTCCCTTCAAAATTTAAACCATATATCTATTATTATTATTATTATTATTATTATTATTATTATTATAAATGATGATGATGATGATGATTTGGGCCACGTGTCACTTGATTAGGGCATCCTCAGTTCCATTTTCCCGCCCAACAGTTCTCCGTCCCTTTTTTTTCCTTCAAATTAGATTTTGGCCTACATCCTTCAATTATTGAGATCATTCTCTCCATCCAAACCCTAATCTTCTTCCAGACGCCACCATAAAATCTTCTTTTGTTCATCGATTATCTTCATTCAAAAGGTTTGTTCTTCTTTTTTTATTGAAATACTTCCATAATTTCCTCTTATTTATACTAATCCTTTGTGTTTTGGGTCTTTTTCATGTAACCATTGCTAGGGTTTCATTCGAGAGATAGATCGAGAGATGGGGCGACGGCTAAGGGTTCTGCGGTGTTTCTCTTACAAGATTCTTTCATCTTGAGGTTTGATTTGAATGTTTATAGATCTGTGTTGATTTTTCTTAACGGTGATGATATGAGTATAACATCTGTTGATTATTGATCTGTGAATATGTTCACCGATTATTCTTTTTGAAATTAGGGTTTATTTGCTTGAGATTTGAATCTTCCGATTGTTGAAGCCTTTGAAGCCGATCCTTCTGATTTCATATTTCATTATGATTTGTATGCTTTTAGGTTTTGATTTTATATTGGTCATCACATTAATGGTGAGTACTCAATACTCGGCATTTGTTCATAAAGGATAAGAGAAAACTGAAGCTCTCTCTGACCCACTTTCAGAAAAAAAAAATTGGTGATATGTGGTTTGCCTTGATCATGGTATGTGTTTTTGTTTTTGATTTTTACTAAAGTTTTGTTATCAGAGTTGTGATTAAATGATGATTGTGAATGATCTGCTGTAGATGATGATGATGATTGTTCTACGGTTGTTTCCAGTATCATTGTTCCAACATCGTTTAAAGTATGTGTTTTTTGCTACTCCAATTTTGAAATTTTGAGTTTTTAATTTTGAAGTGATATACTCTAATTCTCACTTTATATTTCAGTCTAATCACAGTTGTTTGAAATTAATACAATCTGCTGCGGGTTATTATAGGTTTGTATTAAAAGAAGCATAAAGTTAAATTAAACACAAAGAAAGATTTTTACATGTACATTTAAAATAAGGTTTGCTGGTGACTAAATGATGATTATATATGACTCTGGGCAGATGATGATGATGTAGAACCCGCAGTAGTTCCTACTAAACGCAAGAAAGGATCTGCTACTGCTGTAAGATAAGATTTTATCTTACTAGAGTAATGGTCTTTCCTGCCTTTTTTGTATTAAAAGAAGCATAAAGTTTGGATTAAAGCAACTCTTTATGAACAAAGTTAAGGATTAATTATATGAGGACAGGGCTACTCTTCAACAGCTGAAAAAGTGTTTTCATGTACTGCATCTTGGTCTGTTGACGAGAGATCAGGTTTCTATAAATTTTGATGATGATGTATTGAGTACTTTCGTGGAGTTCATGGCGATTGTCGAAGATATACATTGATGGAGTTTAAAGCTAAAAGCACTAAATTTTAGGCTAAAAGCACTAAATTTTTGCTGTTAGATTCGTAAATTTCTTGGTGTTGTTCTTAGATTTTAAATTTCGTTGTAATTTTAACCTGAATAAGTATTATTATGTATATTTAATATCATCTGATTATTGCAGATGATGATGTTGTGTTTCATGTTGTAAAAAACCAGGGAATTGTCAGATAATAGATTGCTTTACCCGATTAGATTATGTGTTAAATTATAGTTCTTTAAGTCATTGTTTCTTTTTCTTGAATTCTATGTAATTTTGTAAAGAAGTACAATAACAAACAGGGGTTTGAACATCTGTTTGCATTTTGGTCAATAGTTAATGGAAACCCATGTTACGTTGAACAGTGTTTTTAAGAGGAAAACAGTGTGAGAAGACAGTAGATCTTATTAAGTTAAACATCTGTTCAGGGTTAAACAGATGTTTGGCCTTTAACAGATGTTTGGCCTTTTATATCAGAGGTTTGGACTTAAACAGTTGTTTGACCTTAAACACATGTTTGGCCATAAACAGATGTTTGACCTTAAACATATGTTTTGCCTTAAACAGATGTTTCGCCTTCTATATCAGATATTTGGACTTAAACAGATGTTTGACCTTAAACAGATGTTTGGCCATAAACAGATGTTTGGCCTTAAACCAAACATTTGTTTAAGGTCAACATCTATTTGACTATTGGTCAACATTTGATTGACTTTTGGTCAACATTTGTTTGAATTTTGGTCAACATCTTATTTTATAAAGAAGTACAAAAACAAACATTTTTACAAAATCCCAAATCCCCCTATCATTTAAGTGCATTGAAGTAAAAGTGGAAATGATATTGTTCATCTGGTCCTGTTATGCTTTTGTTTGACCTCTAATATGGGTTCATGATCTAATCCTGTGATTTGAAGACATTGTTGTTTCATCTTTATACTAATAAATAAAAATCAAGTACAGTTGGATGATTATTAAGCTCCTCAATTTGATTGTTTGGGTATAGTATTCTTCAAATTGGTCTTTTTTTGCAAACAGATGTTTATGGGCAAACATTTGTTTAAGGCCAAACTTTTGTTTATGGACAAACATCTGTTTAAGCTCAGACCTTTGTTTATGTTAACAGTGTTTATATGTAACAGTGTTTTTCACATCAGTGTTTTATAGTCTGTTAGGTTCTTAGATGCCATCACCTCAGTGTTTTGTATGTAACAATTTTTATGAAATCAGTGTTTATATGTAACAGTATTTATCACATCACTTCAGTGGTTTGATCTGTACTATGGGCAAACATCTGTTTAAGGTCAAACTTCTGTTTAAGTCCAGACAATTGATATATAAATCGAAACATCTGTTTAAAAGCCTGTTACAACAACTTTGTTGGATCAAACATTTGATTGTTAAAAGTTATCCACTGTTGACATACAACCTCTGTTTCTTCAATCTTTGTGTTGACCACTGACTGACAAAACATCAGTGTTTAGAAAACTGTTGGGTATCCACTGATAGGAAAAAATAGCCACTGCTCACTTTTTTATTGTTGTCTTCCACTGATTTTGACCATCAGCGGTTTTCCTAAAAAGCAGCCACTGCTCACATTTTTATTATTGATGGTGTTAATTAGTGATAGATTGAAATTATCAAATAAAAACTAGAATTACAATGAAATTACCATTTTACCTAATCGTTACATTCCAAACTGACGGTTATTATCTCTTAATTAAAGTTAAAATAAAAATTAGAAAAGTCATCATGACAATTGCTTTCAAATCAGATCAGTAATTACTGATAATATCAGTAATTTTGAAATTCAAAATATGCAAAATGGTAATTTAAAATTGACGTTCTCTCTCTTTTTTATCCTACTTTGCATATCATTTCTAATATTTAATTAGTTTCATAAAGCAGGATATAAGGATATACACTACTCTCGATTCCCAATAAACATCAGTTCCCAATAAACATCTGCCCTCAACATTTTATAATCAACCTTTCATAACCATATATTCTAATCCTATAAATAAGATATAATTATCTGGTTTCACATTCAAATCTCACTCGCTCATATATGTGAGCGTATCTCTCTCTCTCAAATGCATCTTTCTCGTGATTCAGCCGCTAATCTCCGATTACACTTCTTTGTTCGAATGTTTGTTGATTATGTTTACATGTTATCGTTCCAGTATCATTGTTCCAACATCGTCGTTTCAATGAAGCTTCCCATCATACATCAAACTTTCAATATCGATGTTGCAGTATCGTTGTTGCAACATCGTGAAAAGTTGCATGTGCTACCTTCTTTGATGGGAGAGTTGCAGCTTGAACGGACGATATGTATCTTCTATCGTGAAAAGTTGCATGTGCTATCTTCTTTGATGGGAGAGTTTCATTGTTTGATTTTCGTTAAATCAAAAGTCAGGTTTTGTTGCGCCAGGAAGATTTTCTCCTTTTATAGAAAGTATAGATTCGTGCAATATCTTGAAAAGTTAGATGTGCTACAACAGTTGAGAAGAGACCTTTTCATTTTAGGTTTGTTTCTTATTTTGATTAACTGTTGATGATGTTGAGAGTTTTTATTTACACTGACATTTTAGAAAATGTTAAAGATGCATGTTTATATTATTAAAATGAACTACTACATAGAAAAATAGAAATTTAATGAAATATTTATAAAGTATTACATGCTAGAGTTAACACTTGCTAGGATTTCGTAGACTCTGACCTTTCTCCATTTGATTTCATGCTCTCTTTTGAATTTCAGGTCAGTTAGCATGTAGCAGATTTTCTGATCCTGTTTTAGAAGTTGTGTCAGAAACTCTTCGGCGTTCTTCTGGAACTCTGATGGAGGAGAGTGGAGGACTTCATCGAGCAATGCTATGATGTTCCAAGTTTTGTTGTAATTAGTGTCATTGATGTTGTCGACTTTCCTGTTTAGTTCTTCGTCTGTTCTTTGTTCTTTGAGTGACCACATCGAGAATTGTATTTTAACATCGCTGGTGTCTGACCAGTGGTAGAAGCTGAAGTTTGCCATGTAGATTTTTTGTTGGTTTTGTGATTTGGAACAATTTTTGACAGAAAGTGATTTGTAGGACAATTTGTTGATGTTTTGAATCAAAAGTAATCATCAGTCTTTTATAGAATTTAAAAACGCGTCTGCTTGGTAAATGAAGAGGTTAATTGTAATTGTGATAATCTGCTTTTGTTCTTTGAACTTCGAAATTTTGTCCCTTGGGTTTCTTGGTATTTAATTTTACAGTTTTCCCATAAAAGTTGGGGTTTGAAAAGGTTTGTGCATTAAAGGACTGCTGTTTTGAAATATACATTAATATGTTTATTAAATATACACGTTGACCACTGACTGACCAAACATCTGTGTTTCAATCACTGTTGGCTATCCACTGATAGTTAAAAAAGAGCCACGGCTCACATTTTTATTGTTGACATCCACTGATATTGACAATTATTGGTTTTCCTAAAAAACATCCACTACTCACATTTTTATTGTTGATGTGGTTAATTAATTATAGAATGAAATTATCAAATGAAAACTAGAATTAAAATGAAATTACAATTTTACCTAATCGTTACATTCCAATTAGATAATGCTTCGTAGATTTGTAGATGTTTGAAGACCGACAAATGTTCAAAGAAGCAGCACTGTGGACATTTGTCTGTCTTTGTTGTTCTTCAAACATCTAGGAACCATTATTTGAGAATAACCCTGAATTTATCGGAGCTGTAGAATGAGATCCTCCACTGTTGGGTTATCATCTTTCAAATCCATTTTCCCTAAATTTATGGATTCTGTTTTTCAACAGGAATGTAATGCAATGAGTCCTCTCAAATGAATAGACGGACACTTGCTTCCTCTCAAAGGGTTATGGTGTGGTTATAACAGCTGATCATGCTAAGGACTGTTATAATTAACTACTGCTCCTTATAAAGACTGATGGACTTAAAGACTGATGAGGCCTATCCACTGTTGAAGACAAAGCACTGTTAAAGACAAGCACTTATGTACCTAAAGCCTGATCAACGAAAGGAAAACCACTGCTCAGTAGCAGCAGTGCTACAGCATCTACAGCGGATTCAACTTTAGTATTTATGTATCAGTGTTTCTTATGTAACAGCGTTTAGTGTAGAAGTGGTTCGCTATAGTTTATCTCTCGAGACAAACCCTATACAAACTCAAAGACGAACCACTGCCCAACAACAACAGTGGTTCAACATTAACAGCAGATATTCTACCTTTGTTTATGTTAATATTGTTTATATGTAACAGTGTTTATCACATCAGTGTTTTATACTCTGTTAGATTTCATATCACTGAGATGTTTATATGTAACAGTATTTATCACATCACCCCAGCATGCTAACTGATTATTAAGCTCCTCATTTTGATTTTTTGGGTATAGTATTCTTGAAATTGGTCTTTTTTTGCAAACATATGTTTATGGGCCAACTTCTTTTTAAGGTCAAACATTTGTTTAAGCGCAAACATCTGTTTATGTCCAAACAGATGTTTAAGGTCAAATATCTGTTTAACGTCAAACATCCTCAATATTGTTAAAAATGATAGTTTTCATTAATCCTTAAAAGTCTGTTACAACCACTGTTTTGGTTCAAACAACTGATTGTTAAATGTTATCCACTGTTGAAAGACAACCTCTGTTTCTTCATTTTTCATGTTGAACACTGAGTGACCAGACATCTGTGTTTCAATCACTGTTGGCTATCCACTGATAGTTAAAAAATAGAATTACAATGAAATTATAATTTTACCTAATCGTTACAATTTTACCTACGAAATCCTAACAAGTGTTAACTCTAGCGTGTAATAGTTTATAAATATTTCATTAAATTTCTATTTTTCTATGTAATAGTTTATTTTAATAATCTCAACATGCATCTTAAAAATAGTTAAAATGAAATTTTTTTCATGAATTATAAGCATCAAAATGTTTTCAGGAAATCAAAAATCCATTGTAATAGTTTATTTTAATAATCTCAACATTGCACCATCAGGACCGATAGGCTATCCACTGATAGCTTAAAGTCTCCCACTGTTTTCACTGTAACCATTGCAACCACTGATATTATTCCATCAGTGGCTTCATAAAACAACTGTCTTCCATTATTCATCAGTGGTTGGCACATGGACAGTACATAGCGGTAAGATCTTTTGTAACCGCTGCCACGTCAGCATTCACTTTTTCCCCTATAAAACCCTGATCAAAACCCCCAAACAGGGTTTTTGCTGTCGAATCGAATTCAAAATTCCTTTCTCAAAGCAGTTATCCTCCATCTCTCTCAAAATTCCTCATCATCCTTCTTCCTCAAATGGCAAAATCACCGTCTTCATCATCTGAGAAATCCACTCAAAAGGCCATAGAAATTCCATACAAAGCTCCCCATAACTACTTGGGTCTCTTGACAAAACCAAGTCACACTGAAACCTTCAATTCCGTCATAGATGCTCTTACGTCTTCAAAGTACAAAACTTTGTTGACTTCTGATGCCCCGATTTATTTGGCAACCCAGATGGAATTTTGGAAAAATGCAAAACTTGAATCTCAAGATGAAACACCCATAGCCATCAATTCCTCGATAAAGGGTGTTAAAGTTAAAATCACACCACAAACCATATCTGAAGTCTTTGAACTCAATGATCTTCAAGGTAAAACTTATTTCCCTAAAATAGACTATCAAACCGATTTTTTAGAAAGAGGGTATGCAAAGCAAATGAAAAAAGACACTTTGCAAAAAGGCAGTTTTCCCCCTGCCACAAGGTTTTTGTTTCATACCCTCTTAATGTGTGTTTCTAATAAGACCACTGCTTTCAATGAAATTCCATTAAAGATCCAACACCTGGGTTATGCTATCTTGCATGAGGAAAACTTTAACTATTCCCAGGAGATCTTTGATGACTTGGTCAAAAATGTTACTAGCAAATCATTTTTACTATTTCCAAGGTTCTTAAGCTTTTATTTTCAAAAGAAATTTGGAAAGGATGATGCTCATGTACTCATCCAGGGTGAACCTTTTCAAATAAATGGCTTTACACCTGAAACATTTACAAGGCTATCAAAAGTGTCCAAAACACAAGCAGAGGCTCCTGAGCAGACTTTAGCGGCTACCACTTCTCCTCAGGCACCTGCTGCTGAGACCATTGCTCAAGGTGATCACAGCAGCAAAACAACTGCTGTGAAACCCACACCTAAATCCACCAAAAGACCAAGACAAAAGAAAACACAAAAGCCCCCCAAACCTAAAACAAAGGCAACTCTGGAAGATGAGATCCAAGAGCAACTGCCAGTGACAACACAAAAGTCACCAGAAACCATTGCTGCTACTTCCTCATAGCAGATGGTAGAAAGATCTCAACTCGAGCCTCAAACTCCTCCTGCTTCTTCTAAAAAAGAACAGGTTGTAAGAACCAGGACACTAAATTATGACGCTCTATAATCACTTGATTCTATCATCCACAGCCCACTGCCCGGGGCAAATTCTCTTTCCACACCCATACTCACCTCTCAAATTCCCCCACAAACAAAACTTTTGTTGGATGCACTTGATATAGCTCAGACAGAAATCAGTTCCTCTCAACCACCTATCACTGAGTGCATGCCACCACAAGTGACTGAGTCTGAACTCCCTATCATTGATAACCCACCAACAACACCAGAGGAGGTTACACTGCAGGATGTACAAGTACTTCCTGTCAGTAGTTCAAGCGAAGCAGCAACTATAGGTGTTGGATCCACTGATCTACACCTGGCCAGTTGTTTCACAAATCAGACTTCCTTGAAGGCAATTTCCTCTCCAGCAACTCTGATAATAACTGGTGTGTTTGTTCCAACCACTGGTACATTTAAAAGGTTATCAATTGCTGAGGAAAGAAGTCCCCAATACCGAGAACAAGGGGCATTATTGGATGACTTTTGGGAAAATTTTCCTAAGGCAACCACTGATACAACCACTGTTAGTGGGAAATCAGATAATCCCATTAAGTTGGGTGATGGTTTAATGTACCGAGAATTGACGGATAGAGTTGACAAGCTTGATACATCTGTTGCAGAAATCAAAGACATGCTGCAACAGTTGTTGAAAGCACAAAAGGTACCATCCCCTGCTGCACCAACTCCAACAGCTGCTCCATCACCTGCTCCCACTCCAAATGAGCTGTGGGGTTTGTTTCAACCTCTGCTACACCACCAATGAGATACAACTTCAAAAGATCAGAAATCTCATGGAAGCAAGGTTTAAAGACACAAAGGCATATATCAAGGCAATCAAGGCCCATTTGCTGAATACCACTGGCACTGCTCCTCCCTCTATCATCTTTGTGGATGAACCACTACCAGGTGATGCCAAAAAGGGGGAGAAATTGAAGCAGTTTAAAAAGAAGGGATATGAAGATGGTCTGTACATTAAACCAGACAAGTCAAGTATGCTTGCAGACATCCCCTTGCCAGATGGTACTAAAAAGATTGATGTAACCACAAATGTCATTGTTGATGCCAAAGTGTCACACCCCGATATTTCCACATATTACCGGTGGGCCCGGTGGGGAGTATCGTTACGTAGTTGATATCATCATTGACAATACACACAATATAATAGCACAGCGGAAGGCTTGGTGAATAACCTATTACAAACCATAATGTCTGAGTGTTCGACGAAAGAATATACAGACTGGATTGTAATAAGATCCACAGGCGGATCATAAATAAAATACAAGAAACAAAAATAACAGACTTCAGGCATCTTATGGATTTGCAAGATCCTCTTATACGACACATAATAGCTCCAGTCTATTACGAGAAGTACCTGTCAATCAATCTTTAGAAAATACGTCAGTTTACACTTGTAAATACAATTAACTGACTCTTTTGAAAAGCATTTATAAAATTTATTTAAGTGCACACGGCACAAACCATTTATAACTTGGGACAATTATTAAATATAATCTTGTATACAGATTTACATGTTTGTCATGCAATTAGGGCCAGTTGGAAGCCGGTCTTGATTAACCGACTCACCACTTATAGAACCCACAATGGAGTTATCCCCAACATGTGGGTTTATATTTTAGCATTTACATCTGTCAGGTGTATGCCTACACCCCGTGCATAGGTCGTGGCCATTTTCAATTGAAATGAGCCTAGGATATCCAGGACACGGTCGAATTAACCCCCAATGCTTATGTTATCAAACAAGACAGATTAAAACGGGTTATGTAAATTTATTAATCACAATCCGATTAAATGATTTCATACCCGACCAAGTGGTATTATTATAATACCATATCCCAAGCCCGTATAAGGGAAAATAAGTTAAAAGTATTTACCTGAGCTTAAAGTGAAGATAACTCAGCCGTAAATCCTAAAGCTTTATGATGGTACCTTCTACTGGATGCTATTTAATCTGTGTAGAAGGTTTAATAACCTATTAGGATGCTAACGGGTCCTTAGTTAAGTCAAAGACTTAGACCTGCTAGCTAGAAAGAAACTTTACGGTTCTAAACGCTAGATTAAGCGGAGACCGGAATAGAATGTGGTTTAGACCCGACAAGCTTGGATACTTGTATAATATGGGTAAACTAATCACATTCTGGAAATTTGAGAATTTAATGATAAGGTTAAACCCGTTTCGGCTATTTTACGTAAACTAGTCACATAAACCGATCCGAACTCATAAACGCGTAACGCGTAACCAAATGAATTATATACAGGTCTTAATTGTTATTATGCTTAAAATATGTTAATACATCAGTAAGATGTTAACATATATGCCCAAAAAGTATTTAAAAACAATTTAAGTCTCGTAAGGGCATTTTGGTAATTTTAATGCTTATAAAAGAGGTTTTATAACAAACTGAAGTTCTGGTCTTTTAGAATCAGTAAAAATATTTAATTTATCTCATTACATCAGTAAGACATTACACATATGTGAGGTTTATCCTTTATGGCCAAACTATGCCCCGAAAGGGCATTTTGGTCATTTAACATAGGCTTTTAAGGACATTTTTGGACATCTGAGTTCATGACTTATACCTACTGTGATAATATTTAAATTTGTTTAAAAATTCAGTAGGTAACAAGTCTTAGATGTTAAATATGGTTTTAAACCATACTATCCACCTAATTAGTGTAAAAACTCGCTAATTGACGATAATCAAGATGTTTATGTAGTTCTGAGATTTTGATCAGTTTTAAATGCTCAAAATAATTTATTTAATGTATCAAATCAGTAGGAAAAAGTTTTACATTTAAATCCTTTGTTAATCTCATTTTATGTCTAAAAAGGGTATCATCGTCATTAACCGAATTACACACGAACTCAATGTTTTAAACAGATAATAATCTGGCCAAAAATCTTAAAATTCCTTAGAAATAATATCTTAACTGTAGGTAATGAGTTTTGGTTCAAAATCCAAGTTTAAACATGTGTTATGCATGATATCGCAAATTAATTAATGAAAAGCTTCTAATTACGATATCGCGCATAACTCCTATTTGAGACCAAGAACTGATGTCAAATTTTCGGGACAAGCTTATATATCAGTAGCAAAGGTTTTTGTCCTCTCACATTTCTAAAAATCTCATTTATATGTCAAAAGGGCAAAAATGGCATTTATAAGCATATTAACGATTAAGAGCATATAATTCAAACCACTAAGAACCATGCACTATAACTCCAGAGGGTTATACTACTGAGTAATGTGGTCCTAATGGAAGCTTAAAACATGGGAGAATTAAGCTTGAATGGGTCAGAACTGAAAGTCAAAGTAAAAGTCAAGCTTTTGCGACTTTCGGTTATAAACTGACCTTAGACTGATAATTGTCGGGTTAGGCCTGATTAAACATGTTCTAATATTAATTACCAAGTCATTAGAATGTTAAAATATAATTTAGAACCTCTGTTTTATTAATTTAATTTATTTTTAAACTTTCTGTCTAGTTTGACTTTTTGTCAAACTAGTTTGACCCGACAATTAACTAGTCAAACGAAATAATTAGGAGGTGCCCTTTTAAGGGTTAATCACCCACATTAATATGGTTCCATAACCACTTTCGTTTTGGTCAGTGGCTGGACCATTTGAGATTAAACCGAAAGTCAAAGTTAAATTACGACAAGTTTGACTTTTCGGTAATTAAGCTAATTAAAAGGACCAAGCAGGGGTTAAGACTCTTACTAATGGTCCTTGCTATCTTTTCTACACTTGTAATTCTTCTCCTGATGCTTGCAAGCTCCAGAGGTGTGTTTTGAATTGTTGCAAATGAAGTGAGCACATGAACATGTGAACTTAGGACCCTTATATACTAATTTGCCATGCATTTGGATCTTTGCAGCTGTTATGGAGGCATCTAGGATCACTCCAGGTGTCCTATTGGTTTAATAAGACCGACATACAGCCCCTGGTATCATTTCTAATGAGTTAAAGTCGGTTCTGAACATAAACCCGCAGCTGGCAGTTATTTTCTGAACTGGTAAGGGTATGGCTACCCGCGACGGGAAAAGCCTTAGTCCTTCATGGGTCGCCACAGCCTCAAATAAGTTTCCAAAGTTGGCAGATTCAGCCCCTGGCCATTTTAAATCTTGTACAACTTCATTTTTGGAATATAAGGCCCTTGTAGTTAGTTTGTAGGGGTTCAAGGGAGTATAACCAAACTCCGTTAGGCTTGGGTTCGTTAAATATCACTATAAACACAAGTTTCATCATGTTGACACTTTTCACCCAAAGTCTTGAAAACTTGTATAACGATCTCGAAACCACGTGAAATTTGTATCACTTATCCTTGAGAGTATATTTGAATAATTCAAAGCCTCGGGTTCGCTAAAAGGTCACTCAGAGGTCAGAATTGACATGTTGACACGTTTAACCCTTGTAATTTTATAATCTTCCGATTATTTTCACAAACGGCTTCTTATATCCAATTAATCACTCGTTTTAGAATATATTCTTCATGTATGGTCATTCAGAGGCTCAAGTTTGGCATGTTGACACTTTTAGTCCCTGTGGTTTCATATTTTTTTCGTTTGGCAAACATTGCCCTTCAAACTCAATCTTTCACATATCCAGAGTTTAGGACACGTGTCTTTACATAATTGGACACGTTTTTACGTGGTGTTACATCCTCACCCCCTTAAAAGAAATATCGACCTCGAGATTTACTGGAATAAGTGAGGGTACTTTTGTCGCATAGTGGACTCGACTTCCCACGTATATTCGGGACCTCTACGGGCATCCCATTTGACCTTTACTATAGGCACATGCTTCCTTCAGAGCTTTTTAACCTGGCGATCTTCGATCGATATAAGTCTTTCAATAAATCTCAGGCTTTCATCAATCTGTACGTCTTTGTGAGACATAGCTAGGGATTCATCAGCTAGACATTTCTTGAGATTACAGATGTGAAACACATTATGAATTCCGCTAACCTCCTCAGAAAAGTTTAGCTTATAAGCTACACTGCGGACGCATTCGATAATCTCGAATGGTCTGATATATCTAGGGCTTAGCTTGCCCTTCTTACCAAAATGCATCACACCTTTCCAGGGTGATACTTTCAGTAAGACTTTATCACCAACCCCAAACTTTAGAGGCTTTCGCCTCTTGTCAGCATAACTTTTCTGCCTATCCCTGGCAGCTTTCAGGCGATCACGAATCTGGACAATCTTGTCCGTCGTTTCAAGGACTATATGAGGTCCCGATAACTGAGCTTCTCCTACTTCTGCCCAACAAACAGGCGTTCTGCATTTCCTACCATATAATGCCTCAAAAGGCGCAGCCTGAATACTAGTATGGTAGCTATTGTTATAGGAGAACTCAATCAAGGGTAGATGATCATCGCAACTACCTCCTAAATCAATAACACATGCACGAAGCATGTCTTCTAACGTTTGAATCGTACTCTCCCTCTGTCCATCTGTCTGAGGATGGTAAGCAGTACTAAAATTCAAACGTGTGCCCAAAGATTGTTGGAAACTTTTCCAAAAGTGTGAGGTGTATCTAGTATCTCTATCAGAGATAACAGACACCGGCACTCCGTGAAGAGTCACAATCTTATCCACGTACAACTGGGCTAACTTGTCGGAGCTATGGGTCTCCTTGATGGGTAAGAAGTGTGCTGACTTAGTCAGTCTATCAACTATAACCCATATGGTATCATTTATGTGCTTTGTTTTAGGTAACTTGGTTATAAAGTCCATAGTTACCATTTCCCACTTCCATGTGGGAAGTTCAGGCTGTTGAAGCAGACCTGATGGCTTTTGATGTTCAGCTTTAATCTGAGAACAGGTCAAGCACTTAGCTACATGGGTGGCGATAGATTTCTTCAATCCTATCCACCAATAATTAGCTTTCAAATCTTGATACATCTTGTCACCTCCAGGGTGAACCGAATATTTAGAGTTGTGAGCTTCCTGGAGGATTACATCTCGAAGTCCTCCGTGAATGGGAACCCAGATCCTTCCATTCATTCTGAGAATTCCATCCTTGCCAGGTGTTAATTGTTCAGCAGTTACACCTAACTTTTCATCTTGAAGGTTAGCTTCCAAAACAGCATCTTTCTGTGCAGCTAATAGCCTTTCACTCAGGCTATTCTTCAGTTCAATGCTCTTCGCATTAATCCTGATAGGTTTAACTCTCTCTTTTCGGCTTAAGGCATCGGCGACTACATTCTCCTTGCCGGGATGGTAGCGAATTTCATAATCGTAATCATTTAAAGTTTCCATCCAGCGGCGCTGTCTCATATTGAGCTCTTTTTTATTAAATAAGTGTTGAAGACTTTTGTGATCCGAATAGATCACACACTTTGTTCCATACAAATAGTGTCTCCATAATTTTAGTGCGAATACAACAGCACCCAACTCTAAGTCGTGGGTGGTGTAATTCTTTTCATGCACCTTTAATTGTCGTGATGCATAGGCAATCACCTTGCCTTTCTGCATAAGTACACACCCCATACCGGTGTGTGATGCATCACAATAAACGACAAATTCTTCGATTCCTTCGGGCAATGTCAATACTGGAGCATTGCTCAATTTCTGCTTAAGAATCTCAAAGGATTCTTGTTGTTTTGGACCCCAATCAAATTTTACATTCTTACGGGTCAAAGTAGTCAATGGTGCAGCTATTCTTGAGAAGTTCTCAATGATTCTTCTATAATATCCAGCTAGACCCAGAAAACTGCGAATTTCTGTTGGCGTCTTCGGTGCTTCCCAATTCATAACGGCTTCTATCTTGGAGGGATCAACTTGGATGCCATGTTCACTAACAACATGTCCAAGGAATTGGACTTCACGAAGCCAGAATTCGCACTTGGAGAATTTAGCATACAACTTCTCCTGTCGAAGCAATCCTAAGATACATCGAAGGTGCTTCTCATGATCAACTTGATTACGAGAGTAGATAAGTATGTCGTCTATAAAGACAATGACAAACTTATCTAGGTATGGTTTACAGACTCTATTCATTAGGTCCATGAAAGCTGCTTACGAGAGTAGATAAGTATGTCGTCTATAAAGACAAAGACAAACTTATCTAGGTATGGTTTGCAGACTCTATTCATTAGGTCCATGAAAGCTGCTGGCGCATTAGTGAGCCCGAAAGGCATCACTAAAAACTCGAAATGTCCATACCTTGTTCTGAACGCCGTTTTAGGCACATCTTCAGTTCGGACCTTAAGTTGATGATATCCAGACCTCAAATCAATCTTTGAAAAGAAACTCGCCCCCTGGAGCTGATCAAACAAGTCGTCGATCCTGGGTAAGGGATATCGATTCTTGATCGTTATTTTGTTTAGTTCACGGTAATCAATGCATAGGCGCATTGATCCATCCTTTTTCTTTACGAACAATATTGGAGCTCCCCAAGGCGAAGAGCTAGGTTGTATGAAACCTTTCTCCAATAGGTCATCCAATTGGGTCCTGAGCTCTTTCATTTCGGTAGGCGCTAGACGATAAGGAGCTCGTGCAATTGGTGCGGATCCTGGGAGAATATCTATCCTGAATTCAACTTGCCTCTCAGGAGGTAATCCTGGTAGATTATCAGGAAAGACATCAGGATACTCAGAGATAATAGGAATGTCTTCAATCTTGGGTTTCGGATTGTTTACTGACACTTGTGCCATGTAAATGATGCATCCGTTCTTCAAACACCTTGATACTTTGAGAATGGTCACATTTTTGGGCAACCTGTACTGTGTGTCTCCATGGATAGTGACGGATTCTCCAGAAGGGGTTTTGATAATAACTAGCTTTTTATCACAGGCAATTTGGGCTTGGTTATGCGATAACCAATCCATGCCCAAAACTATATCAAACCCAGCCAATTTCATTGGCAAGAGGGATAGCGGGATATAATGATTCTTAATGGATATGAAGCATCCATCAAGAAGAGTTGCAGCTGTTTCTAAAGTACCGTCAGCAAGCTCTACCTCATATTTTATGTCTAGAGTCTTAATAGGCAGATTCAGTAACTTACAAAACTTATGGTCTATGAAAGACTTATCAGCACCTGAATCAAATAAGACTCTAGCATAATTATTATTAATGAGGAAGGTACCTATTATGACGTTCTCGTCATTCACCGCTTCCCTTGCATTCATCTGGAAAACTCTTGCGTTGGTTTTCTTCGCCTCTTTGGGCTTCTTAGTATTCTTGGGGCAGTTTGTCTTGATGTGCCCCTTTTCGTTGCAACCATAACAGGTTGCATCCTTAATGTTTCGGCACTCCACCATTTTGTGCCCCTTCTTCTTGCAAATCCCACATGGTTTAGCTTGTGGGTCTTGCTTGCACTTTCCAAAGTGCCTTTTGTTGCATGTCTTGCACCTGGGCTTGTCATTTGACTGCCCTTTCTTAAAACCAAAGTTCCCTTTGTTCTTTTTGTTTGATTTAGAGGACTTGTCTTCCTCCCTCTTCCTCTTCCCGTCATCGGTAGTTCTCTTGGCTCTACTCCTCACAATATCAAGAGTAATAGACAAAGATAGATCCACAGCAGATCTATACGTAGTAGGCTTAGAAGCCTTGACGTTTCCTTTCACTTCAGGAGCTAAACCTCCGATGAAACGCGCAATGCGTTTGGGTTCAGGAGTGACTAAATATGGTACAAGCCTTGACATCGAGCTGAAACTGGTCACGTAGGACCTATAGTCTAAATCCTTCATCACCAAGGTGAGGAAGTCAGTTTCAATCCTCTCAACTTCATGCTGAGGACAATATGTATCTTTTACGAGATCCACAAACTTGCTCCACGAAAGGTTATACAAATGAACCTTTCCAGTGGACTGTACTAATGCTTTCCACCAAGTGAGGGCATCACCCTTGAAAGATTGAGACACAAACATAACTATGTCTTCCTTAGCACATCCAGTGATGTCAATTAGAGTCTCCATTTCGTCTAACCATTTCATGCAGTCGATTACTCCCTTTTCTCCTGTAAAATCCTCGGTTTACAGGAGACAAAGTACTTATAGGTACAACTCTTTTTGTACTTAGGAGTCTGATTTAACACCACTTTCTGAGGCTCAGATTTTTTATTGGATGAATGCTGAGATTCATCCCTTCTTGATGCATGCGACTGTGATAAGGGTTTTGTGTGAGTTTTGGACTGAACATGACTCGGTTCCTTGGATATCTTATCCACCGCTTGAGTAACCGCGGTGTCAATCATAGCTTGCAGTTCAGCGTTTGTAAGATTTATTCTGGTCTCATTATTGTTTTCTTCTCGTGGATGACTGTTTACTTCGTCAGATCCAGCCATGATTTGGGTACTATATTAAACAATAATATTATATTTAAATTATGCAATAAATCATCACATTGATGATTAGATGGTCATGGTATTATTAAACCATATAGACCATTTTAAGAAAATAATAATAACCAATGAGATATAATTATTTATATTTTATTAGACAGGGGAATATGAATCACAACTGTCAATATCATGAAAGACATTTAGCACAAGGCTCGTCTCGAAGGACATTTAGACGGCACAAAAGGCCATGTCATAGGGACGATTAAACTATAATTAATGATCTCCTGGATCAGTGATCTTTTAAGGGTCAAACATAGTTCGTTGCCTTACTGACAAGAAGTTTATAAAGTAGAACTGTCATTGTCATTATTACACATTTGCTTGTAAGCGTACATCTCAAATGGATGTTTTAGGTGTATACATCATATTGATGTTTATTAGCCATGATTCATATAGATCATATAGGCTATGATAGTGACTTGGGAAAGTCCAAGTACATTTGGAAGCTTGTGTGGTTTTCCGTACCGCACAACCAGGAATGTTAACATGTTTTCAGATGTTAACAGGGAGTTATTTTCTTAAAAAGGTTGTACCACCATAGCCATTAATATTTTTGGCTAGGTTATACCTCTAAGAATTTCCTTTGGCAGATTAATTTAAATTTGAAAGGATATAGCCTGATGATGTAATAAAATACATATTTAAAAATCGAAAATAACTTCATTAAATCACGAAACTAGTACAACGATGCCCTAAACGGGACTTGAAACAACACACTGCCCACGCAGGGGCTACAGAATAGAAAGTAAGTCCACGTAGGGACTCGGTACAGAAAATAAAATAATGTCGTCGCAGGGACTTGATTAAAAGACAATACAAAATAAAATAACAACTTCCTGCTTCTTCTTGCCTTTAATAAGGTTCGCAAGGCCCTTGAGAAAACCATTATGCTTCTTCTTAGTTTCATCGGCTTCACGTTCAACCCGGTCTAACCCCTGCAGAATCTCCTGAGTTTGTTCCTGTTGGGGAGGAGGAGGTTGATGATATGGTGGGTATTGATACCCTTGTACCGGATATCCAGTTGGGTAAACTGGTGGGTAAGAAGAAGGATAAAGTGCATTGTATTGTGCTGCAGTAAGGTATGGGTCATGGGCTCCATATTCCGCAGTGGTTAGATACCCAGATGGGTTATACCCAGACGAACCTGGGTATGTTGGTATCGGGTTGTCAAAACCCACTGGCGGTGGTGCATGAGAAACTGGCAGGGGATTGACTTCCGGCACCGCGTGCGAGGGTCCACCCATTTGGGGGTCCTCGGGAATAGGAGGGTAAGAACTTGAACCATGAGGGGATACGAACCGTGGTCCCCCACGCACAGACATTCGAGCATTTCTCCTTCGCCTTGGCAGCTCGGGAGGCGGTTGAGGTGGTTCCTCAACTGGTATAGGTCGTGGGGTAACTGCTTGAAACTGCGGATAATTTAAAGGAGGTTGAGCAGGAGAGTTATGATATGAAGGGGTGAATTCCCATTCATACCTTGACCACCATTCCTTAAATGGATCGGGCCCTCGGTACGGCGATCCTTGATACGAAGAACCACTTGAGATACTGATAGGGTGGCTCGGTGTTCCGGTTTGCATTTCAGGGTCGGGGTCGTCGTCCATTTCAATCTCCTGGGAGAAGTGATCTTGAGGTCCTAAAGGGTTGAAACCAAAAAGATTGTTGACATATTCATTGGGATTGAATTGGGGAATAAATGGAATCGGAGTGAAGGGAGTGGTGAGATTGGTTCGAATGACGTGATTCTAGAGAATGCTGGGAATGTTGGGGTTCATCGGGAATGGGTTGTCCAAACTATGGAGGGTCGGATGGTGAGGATCCCAGCGAAACAGAATGTCTCGCCGGCTCGAAGTTATGACTCCAATGGTCCCGAGAGTCAGAACTTGAGAAAGTCGCTGACGGGGTACGTCGATGGGATGGTCCCGCGTGGCCTGATGGCCCTACTCTCAATGGTCCCTTTCCTCTGCCTCTCACACGTGGCGGCATTTTTCCAATTTGATAGCCTGTCAAAACAAGTAAATATAATATAAACAATAAAAGGAAAGTTAAGAATAAATCCTAGGTCATTAGCCTAGACTCGGAAGTCTAAGGAATGTGCTTATTGTGTCATTGAGATTAAACACAAAAGGTTAGTGTTTAATTCACTCAATGTTAGCTCTGATACCAACCTGTCACACCCCGATATTTCCACATATTACTGGTGGGCCCGGTGGGGAGTATCGTGACGTAGTTGATATCATCATTGACAATACACACAATATAATAGCACAGCGGAATGCTTGGTGAATAAACTATTACAAACCATAATGTCTGAGTGTTCGACGAAAGAATATACAGACTGGATTGTAATAAGATCCACAGGCGGATCATAAATAAAATACAAGAAACAAAAATAACAGACTTCAGGCATCTTAGGGATTTGCAAGATCCTCTTATACGACACCTAATAGCTCCAGTCTATTACGAGAAGTACCTGTCAATCAATCTTTAGAAAATACGTCAGTTTACACTGGTAAATACAATTAACTGACTCTTTTGAAAAGCATTTATAAAATTTATTTAAGTGCACACGGCACAAACCATTTATAACTTGGGACAATTATTAAATATAATGTTGTATACAGATTTACATGTTTGTCATGCAATTAGGGCCGGTTGGAAGCCGGTCTTGATTAACCGACTCACCACTTATAGAACCCACAATGGAGTTATCCCCAACATGTGGGTTTATATTTTAGCATTTACATCTGTCAGGTGTATGCCTACACCCCGTGCATAGGTCGTGGTCATTTTCAAATGAAATGAGCCTAGGATATCCAGGACACGGTCGAATTAACCCCCAATGCTTATGTTATCAAACAAGACAGATTAAAACGGGTTATGTAAATTTATTAATCACAATCCGATTAAATGATTTCATACCCGACCAAGTGGTATTATTATAATACCATATCCCAAGCCCGTATAAGGGAAAATAAGTTAAAAGTATTTACCTGAGCTTAAAGTGAAGATAACTCAGTCGTAAATCCTAAAGCTTTATGATGGTACCTTCTACTGGATGCTATTTAATCTGTGTAGAAGGTTTAATAACCTATTAGGATGCTAACGGGTCCTTAGTTAAGTCAAAGACTTAGACCGGCTAGCTAGAAAGAAACTTTACGGTTCTAAACGCTAGATTAAGCGGAGACCGGAATAGAATGTGGTTTAGACCCGACAAGCTTGGATACTTGTATAATATGGGTAAACTAATCACATTCTGGAAATTTGAGAATTTAATGATAAGGTTAAACCCGTTTCGGCTATTTTACGTAAACTAGTCACATAAACCGATCCGAACGCATAAACGCGTAACGGGTAACCAAATGAATTATATACAGGTCTTAATTGTTATTATGCTTAAAATATGTTAATACATCAGTAAGATGTTAACATATATGCCCAAAAAGTATTTAAAAACAATTTAAGTCGCGTAAGGGCATTTTGGTAATTTTAATGCTTATAAAAGAGGTTTTATAACAAACTGAAGTTCTGGTCTTTTGAAATCAGTAAAAATATTTAATTTATCTTATTACATCAGTAAGACATTACACATATGTGAGGTTTATCCTTTATGGCCAAACTATGCCCCGAAAGGGCATTTTGGTCATTTCACATAGGCTTTTAAGGACATTTTTGGACATCTGAGTTCATGACTTATACCTACTGTGATAATATTTAAATTTGTTTAAAAATTCAGTAGGTAACAAGTCTTAGATGTTAAATATGGTTTTAAACCATTATGCACCTAATTAGTGTAAAAACTCGTTAATTGACGATAATCAAGATGTTTATGTAGTTCTGAGATTTTGATCAGTTTTAAATGCTCAAAATAATTTATTTAATGTATGAAATCAGTAGGAAAAAGTTTGACATTTAAATCCTTTGTTAATCTCATTTTATGTCTAAAAAGGGTATTATCGTCATTAACTGAATTACACACGAACTCAATGTTTTAAACAGATAATAATCTGGCCAAAAATCTTAAAATTCCTTAGAAATAATATCTTAACTGTAGGTAATGAGTTTTGGTTCAAAATCCAAGTTTAAACATGTGTTATGCATGATATCGCAAATTAATTAATGAAAAGCTTCTAATTACGATATCGCGCATAACTCCTATTTGAGACCAAGAACTGATGTCAAATTTTCGGGACAAGCTTATACATCAGTAGCAAAGGTTTTTGTCCTCTCACATTTCTAAAAATCTCATTTATATGTCAAAAGGGCAAAAATGGCATTTATAAGCATATTAACGATTAAGAGCATATAATTCAAACCACTAAGAACCATGCACTATAACTCCAGAGGGTTATACTACTGAGTAATGTGGTCCTAATGGAAGCTTAAAACATGGGAGAATTAAGCTTGAATGGGTCAGAACTGAAAGTCAAAGTAAAAGTCAAGCTTTTGCGACTTTCGGTTATAAACTGACCTTAGACTGATAATTGTCGGGTTAGGCCTGATTAAACATGTTCTAATATTAATTACCAAGTCATTAGAATGTTAAAATATAATTTAAAACCTCTGTTTTATTAATTTAATTTATTTTTAAACTTTCTGTCCAGTTTGACTTTTTGTCAAACTAGTTTGACCCGACAATTAACTAGTCAAACGAAATAATTAAGAGGTGCCCTTTTAAGGGTTAATCACCCACATTAATATGGTTCCATAACCACTTTCGTTTTGGTCAGTGGCTGGACCGTTTGAGATTAAACCGAAAGTCAAAGTTAAATTACGACAAGTTTGACTTTTCGGTAATTAAGCTAATTAAAAGGACTAAGCGTGGGTTAAGACTCTTACTAATGGTCCTTGCTATCTTTTCTACACTTGTAATTCTTCTCCTGATGCTTGCAAGCTCCAGAGGTGTGTTTTGAATTGTTGCAAATGAAGTGAGCACATGAACATGTGAACTTAGGACCCTTATATACTAATTTGCCATGCATTTGGATCTTTGCAGCTGTTATGGAGGCATCTAGGATCACTCCAGGTGTCCTATTGGTTTAATAAGACCGACATACAGCCCCTGGTATCATTTCTAATGAGTTAAAGTCGGTTCTGAACATAAACCCGCAGCTGGCAGTTATTTTCTGAACTGGTAAGGGTATGGCTACCCGCGACGGGAAAAGCCTTAGTCCTTCATGGGTCGCCACAGCCTCAAATAAGTTTCCAAAGTTGGCAGATTCAGCCCCTGGCCATTTTAAATCTTGTACAACTTCATTTTTGGAATATAAGGCCCTTGTAGTTAGTTTGTAGGGGTTCAAGGGAGTATAACCAAACTCCGTTAGGCTCGGGTTCGTTAAATATCACTATAAACACAAGTTTCATTATGTTGACACTTTTCACCCAAAGTCTTGAAAACTTGTATAACGATCTCGAAACCACGTGAAATTTTTATCACTTATTCTTGAGAGTATATTTGAATAATTCGAAGCCTCGTGTTCCCTAAAAGTTCACTCAGAGGTCAGAATTGACATGTTGACACGTTTAACCCTTGTAATTTTATAATCTTCCGATTATTTTCACAAACGGCTTCTTATATCCAATTAATCACTCGTTTAAGAATATATTCTTCACGTATGGTCATTCAGAGGCTCAAGTTTGGCATGTTGACACTTTTAGTCCCTGTGGTTTCATATTTTTATCGTTTGGCAAACATAGCCCTTCAAACTCAATCTTTCACATATCCAGAGTTTAGGACACGTGTCTTTACATAATTGGACACGTTTTTACGTGGTGTTACACAAAGCAAGGGTAAAAAGGGAAATGGAGGCAAAGGATAAAGCAAGGTTTGAACAGGAGAAGAGAGTTTTTATGGAAATGAATGAGCAGGGTACTTCAGAACCAAAGGATGAAGAAAATCCTAAGGTCAAAAGAAAGCACCCCACTAAAAACTCTACACGTCAATCTCCCAAACCAACAGATGTTAAAACTCCTGTTGTATCAACAACTGTTGGTACTTCAGTGGTTTCAAGAGTTGTTACCCAAACAACTGCCACCACTTCAACACACACTACAACTACTGCTCCCACTTCAACCAATGCCTCACCCAAAACATCATCACCACCAAAAATCACCTCACCACCAAAAACAACTTCATCACCCCCATCATCTCCTGCTAAAAAGCAGAAGACTTCAGATGACACATCATCTGTTGTAATGACAACAGTGGTTCAAACACCAGTTGTTCCAACAACCGTTAGTCAGCAACCTTCCACTCAAATCACTACCACTCAATCCATCAAAACACCACCAAGCTCTCCTAAACCCAAAAGGAGAAGGGTAACCAATGTTGTCCTAGATGATGACACTTCACCACCACAAACAACCACACAATCACTGCCTCTTGTACCTATTCCAAACCTTGTTCCTCTTTCTTCAGCTCAAGTTCAAAAACCAATCACTGCCATCACTCTTGCAGGTGCTTAGTACCCTTTAGAGCTTATAACAGTTAGAGAGGAGATCAAATCCTTCTACACTGAAGATGACCCTGCTAAAAGGAGTTTGCCATCTCTTGAAGGATATCCTAGGCCAAACAACATTGAAGAATATATGAGGTTAAAAGTTCAACAAGCAGAGGATATCTCTAAAAGGAATTCACATGGTAAATCTGATAAGGAAATACAAACATACTATCAATACCTGCTAACTCAGGTCAGAACATTGGAGCAGTTTGCAAAAAATCTTTGTCAGCAACTATCAGAAAGAGCAGATGAAACCTTGAGAAAAGATTATCTTGATAACATCATGGCTTACAAAAAGTAAAAAGGAGAAAGGTACATGTACAAAGAATGGACCATTAGTGAGCTTGAAAGTGAAGCAGCCAGAATTCAAGATATGATCAAAAACAAGGTGAAGCAGACTCCTCATATCTAGGCAAAGTTTAAGAAAAATGTACCAGAAAGGACTCTGCAGCTGAATAGGATGAAAGAAGAGCTGATTACAGCTGATTTTGGGTCAAGGAATCAAGTGTCAAGATGGACAGAGGATAAAGTGTTTGCATCTTACAAAAGGCTGGAAGAACTAAGGAAGAAAAATCCTAATATTCCACAAAATCCTGATTATCCTGAAGCAGTTGTTTCAGCTGAGCCACAAAAGCAACAATTCAGGAGATCCACTGCTCCACCTGCTGCCATCCTTTACCAAAGAAGGAAACAAAAGCAGATGGATAAAATAACAGCAGCAGATAAAGAAGCAGAGGATTACCTTGTGAAAGAAGGGGTTAAACGGATGATTGAAGAAAGACTTGAATCTGCTTCAACCACTGCTCAGCCAGATATTACCAGGCCACCATCTCCAAACTCATAAACATCTAAAATAAATTCAATCATTCGGTTCTATGTTAAAATGTGTGTTGAAAGCATTTATCATGTTTGATTGTGTGCAAAGTTTATTTCCATTTTAATTCTGCTGCATTACTTGTTCATATTCTTAATTCTTAAACAAAAACACAATAAAAAAGAAACTCATATCCTAACAACCTCTAATATGGGTTCATGATCTAATACGGTGATTTGAAAACATTGTTGTTGAATCGAATGAGATGGTTGATGTAATGTGGTCGTATTAATAACAAATAGTAATTAATATAACTAAGTTTCCCGAGCCCGGAAAGCAATCCCGAGTAAAAACCTAGTCTCTAATACATATGTAAACAACTAGAACTCATGTAAACATCTTTTTGAAATTTAATAATAAATTATTAAAACGTTTAATAGAATAGAGTATAGACAACACTCAAATTATTACACGCTCATAAGAACATTCCTACTTGGTTTCCTGTCCCTGTTTCTATTCTTATACCTAAAATTTAAAGAAAGTATAAATAAGCCTTCCTTTTTTTTTCAACCCACACGAGGATCCCATTCCTATCCCCTAACCATTTCCCTAAAATTCGATGAAAAGTTTTAAGAGTTCTCTAAATATAAAACTTACTATTCATCCCTATAATTATTCTTTACATTTTTTGTGACTGGCCGGACAAATTCTGACCAAACATCATCACCATCACCATCATCAGTAAATCCCACCAATAGCAAAGCAAAGGTAGGATCTGAAGAGGGTAAGATGTAGACAACCTTACCTCTATCCCGTAGAAATAGAGATGTTGCTTTCAGTTAGACCCCCGACTCGACAATTCTGACCAAACAACATCATTATTAACTATCAAAAAGGTTACCGACATTCGTATTTACGCTTTAAATCGATGTAAACACATAAATATCTTTTGAAAAAATCATGCCTTTACATTGTGTTTTCCTTCTGGTTGTTGTATCGACCTCACTTTTTTTTTTTTTTGAACGGTTAACAAAATAAAAACTCGGCTACCCGGGGTAACCCAATGGCAAAAGGCGACTCCATGCCCGCAAACGGCAAACCCGTCGCTTAAAAAACCCACTGCAGTAAAATCCGATTGAGATCGGATTCAAACTTGAGACCTCTAGCTTCAAACCAAATATTTACTTCCTCTTCATTGCCGATTGAGCTAGAGTGAAAATACAAATTTACGAATTTGACCTCTATAGTCGGCAATATTATCCCCACCAAAGCACCAAAACCAATCATTTCCAACCCCAAATTCTCACTCACCCCTTTAAACCTATCATCACCGAAACCGCCACCAGGGTCAAAATGGTCCATTGGAGTTGGACCTCCGCCGTCATCGGAGCCGCCACCGCCGCCACCACCGCCGCACTAATATCCATAAGACCCAAAGACCCAATATTCCACGTAGTCTCAATCAACATAACCTCCTTCAAACTCGGCATCCCCTTCATCGACGCCGAGGTAACCCTGACCGTCCACGTCACCAACCCCAACGCCGTCCCAATCCACTACTCTTCAACCGAGATGTCAATCTTTTATGCCGGATCTTTGCTCGGGTCGGCTCAGGTATCGGCTGGGTCGCAGCCGCCGAGGTCTTGTCAGCTGCTGCATTTGCCGGCGCGGCTGAAGAGCGTGGAGCTGGCCCACCATGGGGTGCAGTTTATGGCGGATGTGGGGCGGCGGGAGATGGTGTTGGATGCGACGGTGGTTATTGAAGGGGTGGCTAGGGTAGTGTGGTGGGGACATAGGTTTAAGGTGCACGTGGAGAGTCACGTGACTGTTGATCCTGTTCATCTTGATGTTATTGAGCAGGAGAATAAATCTGATTTGGAGTTGTTTGTTACTTGATCAATTATAAGTTATGATAATGTCATTTGTTGTCTTTGGTTTAATTATCAATATTTTTGAAAAATTGAATTTAATATTCCAATGCTTCGTTTGCACCCTTTTAATTACCAAGGTCACCCGGGACACTTCGCGAGTAGGCTCTCGCGGCTTCGAACCCACGTCAGAACACCACCGCCATCCCTAAGGGTAGGTTAGCCAAAAGGGGTACTAGTGAACGGGTTGAATTGTTTGAGGTGGGTGTTGACATTAAGATCGGCTGGTGGGTTTTGATTGGTTGGGGCATTTGACTTTGTTGATATTAAAAAAAATAGTTCATGTCATGGGTAGGCGCTGCCAAGTGTTTGCTAGTTAATGGGTACTTTGCACTAAATTGAACATGGCAAATGATGGTTGATCGAGGCTAGAGTACTTACCCTTGAATGTCCATTCCTCCCTAAGGCTATGAGGTGTGGGGGCTCCATGGGGCTCCATCCCCGCCACGTCACCATCCATCACCACACCCTCCATGTGGGGGCTCCATGGGGCTCCATCATGGTAACCATGTATAGCGCCCATGGCTTGGATATGAACCAATCAAATGTTTTTTTTTATTTAATAGTGGCTCCATCCACACCCTCCAAATTAAAGGGGGGCTCCATAGCTGACGTGGATCCTAGGTGGACTTGATAAAGCCCCATGGGGCTCCATCCACTCCTCATAGCCTAAATGTTAAAGTTAGTGCACCTGCAGAATACCCACTAGCCATGGACTCCTTCACTTTCCACATTCTCAATTGTTTAGTTAAGTTATTAGACTGGAAGGTGTGAGGGGCGGCCCTGCCCCAGCGAGCCCAGGCGTCGCACCCCCACACTGCCCCCTCCCCTCCCTCCCGTCCTCTTCGTCACCCACACGACGCATACGACGGGCCACCATTCTCTCTCTCTTTCATCTTTCTCTCTCCTCTCTCTCTATTAAATCAAATCAATTATATTTTTAATTGTTTTTATAAATAGTGTGGGGCCCCATCCTCCTCCCCCTTGGTCCATCCCCTTTTAGGCCCATCCTCACTTCTGGTGACGTGGCGGCCCATCCTCTTGGGGATGAGCCTCACCATACCTTCTAGCCTTAGGCTAAAGGGTGTGGTCATGACCATCATGACCTTCCACATAGACATCATGTTACCCACCTCTAATCTATCATCTAAAATCATTACCCTAAGGGTGTGATCATGACCCAAACCACTATCCTCTTTATTATATACAATTTATTTTTTTTTAAAGTGTCAAAATCTAGAAAAATAGAAAAAGGTGGTCCATGGTAATCGTGGTTAAATCCACACCAACCACCATGAAGTATTGAGGATGGAGATGGTATAGTATTCCATTCATATTCATAATATTCAACCCATTACCTTCACACCCTCAGCCTTAGTAGTGGATTCTATTTTATCTATTTTGTGTGTTAAAAGTTAATTAGTAGTGGCTACATGGGTAGTTAATTCCATAAATTGTTTCTTAGTGCTATAAAGCCATGTGCATTTGTTTATAAAAGATTATGAATGAAAAATTTAGAGATTATCTGAAGTTTTGCTTCTTTCTAATTTCTTTTAAGCTTGATTCATTCAACGGGTTATCTATCGACCGATTGGTACGTAACATAAACATATCATTTTGATGTGATTGTTAAACTTTTGGTTTTACCTATACGATTTTTATATAAAGTATATTTTTATGTCTTTTAAGAAACAAGTTTTGTTATTACTTTTAACAACATTACATATTACTTTTTAAAGGACTTTTTATCTCGTCTAATTGAGAAGGCGAAAGGAAAGTTAAAAAAATGCCTAGCAGGAAACACATAGAAAGGGTGTATTCGAATATTATAAAAGCATCTGTTCCCTCATCTCTTCTCTTTTGTGTAGCTATATTTGACCACAAATTTCATCTCTCCTTCACGTCAATGATAAAACGTTTTATTTTAAGTCCTTCCGTAGTGGAAGGTGGTATAACGCGCTCTATGGCGCCTCCCCACTCCGCCTCGAGGGGCGCTATATCCCTACAACTTGTTTCTCTTGTGAAAATTATAACGGGGTGAACACATTTGCTTCTCTCACACACACATATGTGTATATAACCTCCCTATAACCCTCACATTTCACTTTTTTTTTTGTCATTTGTCATGTAACCCCCCATAAAGGGAGGGTTAATGATGTTACCACTACACATGGCCTAACTAAACCTATTTAACATTTTAAGAGTTAAACTACAAGAAAACGACATATGAGTTTTACTAATACAAAATCCGGTCGGCCTAATGATAATTGAACCCCTCTACTTTAACAAAAGTATCAAAATACATAAGATTACGATTTACAAAAATCCTAAAGAATAGATGGAAACAAATATCTTTTTTTTTTTTAAATGTGTGAATTATTCGTGAATGTCGGGAGGTCTAGCATACGTTGTCTTAACCGGGTCCGTGCTAGAGAGCCCACTCGCACAATAGATCCCCAATTTAAACCCTTCAATGAAAAACCCCTATCACCTAGACTCAAACTTAAGACCTGGAGGGGAAAACACATCCGGACCTATGGAATTTAAATATCCGTGCCCACCACTAAATCAGTAGTAATGGTTAGATGGAAACAAATATCTACCCACTACCCACATAAATCTGTGACCACTAAATCGTAACCGATTTTTTCCAAAAAGTAAAAGCCACCACACCCTCCCTATTTAATAGCATCACCCCTTCCTTATGAACTTTGACTTTATGAATTGGTCTTCCAAGCAACACATTTTCTAAAAACCCTCTCGCTAACCTCTTGTTGTTTTGTATTAGTTTTTATCATAGAATTATTGTTGTTTTGTATTAGTTTTTATCATAGAAAAAAGAAACAAAAACACCAAATACAAGAGAAAACATGGCTGCCTGTAAAAGCCTTCAACACATCTTGGATCACCCATTAGACCCCTCACCACCCCTCTTCTCTTCATGCAAACACATTACCCCCACGAAACCGCTCGATGGTTCACCCACCGACGTGTTTTCAGGATTCAATCTTCACGAGAAATCCGATTCGATCATATCCCCAGATCATAGTTCCGAGAGTTTATCAGAAGCTCTAGGGTTTGAGAGCTTTGATGATGTGGAAGACTTCAATGATGAATGGGAAGAAAGACACGAGAGCGTGATAAAACATGCGAAAACCAAGATCTCGGTTGAGCCCAATAGGTCTAGGATAAGCGGGAAGGAAATCCCACCACCGATTTCTTCAATCGGAAGGCGGGTTTGTTTTAAATCTTATAGGTATAACGGCAGGCTTGTTCTTAAGGAGGAAAAGATACAAACACAAGATATCTTGCGGGCGTATAGAGAAGATGGTCGGTTGAAGCTGCAGTTTATTCAATCAGATGATGACGTGGAGCCCAAGCAGGAAAACGAAGTAAAATCTGATAACGGTAATGATATCGATGACGGTAATCAATAGATAAGGAAGATGATGATGAAAATAACATGGAAGAAAATGAGACACCAAAAAGCAGCAAAGCTTATTCACATGCCAGCTTGTAAAAGTTCAAGATATTTCTCTCTTTCAAATAATACAATTTGTATATGTAATTATATACATATACACACATTAACATACATGTTATGTTCATTTTCAATCAAAATTTCCTACTCATCAACCTATGGCATCTGTCCATGATTTTAGATATATAGCAGTTTGTATCTTTCTTTTGTTTGGTTTTAAATAGTATACAGGATAGATTAGCTAGAGTTTATTGTAATCATCATGAGTAGAAGAAGATATGATTTGATTAGGTTTTCTTTGTAATCATCCTGATTGTATTTCTATATATAGTTGATGATGATACATGGTAACTTACGGAGTTTCGATATTTTATCTTTTTATGTCAGAAAACACGTGACGCTCCGAGGTGTTTAGCCCCAAAAACCAAGGCGTGAGGCGAGAGCGACACGTATGCGAGGCTTTTGGTTTTTAAAATATACTAATATAGTATTTATATATAATATTTAAAGCAGAGGCCTAGCTTTGAGAAACCAGATATAAGATTTTGGCCAAATACTATGTACAAACAACTATGCACAAGGTATAACTCTTAACCGGCCTACCCAAACAAATAGTAATGAAAGTAGCAATACCCTAGGTTTTCTATGAGGATAATGAACCATATCAAAATATGATCTTGAAAGCAACATAACATGTCTTATGCCACATGTTATCATATGAAAACAATAAAAAGTTGGGGACCTACTTAGGATCTTTATGCTTTTCTCTAAATATCTTTAAAGGCATATGTTAAGGTGGATTCCAAGAATATGCCAAAGATAGTTAACAAGTCAAAGCATATGTTAAGATGGATTTCAAGAACATATTAAAGACAATTAACAAGTCAAGGCAGGTCAAATGAAAGTCAAAGGTGCAATTACCTTAAATATTAATAAAACTAAAAAGGGATGCATTTATCTTTATCAAATCACAAGAAATGGTAATATATAGATATGTATGTTGGTTTATTAGTGAAAAAGCATCACTAGAAAGTAGTAATATGTAGCCAGTGCCACAAGTAGATGAGCATGTGTATTGATTTCGAGCATTCACCTGTGATATTGAGACGCGCACGATAGAGACCCATAACAAGACACGCGCTGTTTTACTAAATGGGATTCTAATATTCGATAGATGATAAAACGATTATTATTTTTAAAGCTTAAATACTTGAAATATTAATTATGAAATGAGTTCATGCTCATGAGTTCCAAGTAAGGTTAAACAGAGCATGATGTCATGTTATTGAAAAGTTTGAAATAGATGAACTCAACTTGTAATCAAGAACGGATGCTTCCATCTAAGGTCAAAAGCACCTTGTATAGATCTGGCCGTCGATCACGAAATATTCCCCAGCTATGTCTCTTGGATTTAATTTGATCCAGATCAAACTGTGCTACAAGAACTGCTTCATCTTTGTCATTAGCAACTTCAACAATTTCTCCAGTAGGGCCTGTTTTTAGAATAAAAGAGTTCAGGCCATCAGGGCGTGTAATGATAAAGGTGGCACGTACAGGTGCAAACGAGCCGAGCCCGAGATCGATCAGGCTCGAGCTCGATCAACTTATGAGAGCTCGAGCTCGGCTCGTTGGTAGTTTCTCAAGCTCGAGCTCGGCTCGGGCTCGACTCATTTATAATCTATTAATTAATATATTATATAAAAATAATAGACTCGTTTAGGCTCGCAAGCTTGATAAGTGAAGCTAGGGCTCGGGCTCGTTTACTAAACACGCTTAGTTTTAGGTTCAGATTCAGCTTGTAACAAGTTTTAAATAAGCTTGGCCGTTTACAAGACAACTTTAAATAAGGGGCAAATGTTATTAAAAATTAATAAAAACTAATATTAAACTAAGGCTCGACGAGCCTGAGTGCCTGACGAGCTTCCCATGACAGGCTCGAGCTCGGGCTCGATAATAAACGAGCTTTATTTAAGCTCAAGCTCAGCTCGGGCTCAATAAGACTCGGCTCGGCTCGGGCTTTTTCTCGAGCAGCTCGTGAGCTGCTCGGCTCGTTTACACCCGTAGACAGGCAAGTTTGACCCATTTACTTTCGGATGGGTTGCTTTGCATTATAATTTATATTTAACAGGTCAGAACATGTAAAATCATAAAACTTGCTTAAAAGAAAACATGACGGAACTCGAAAGTCAACTAGTGCATTTCCGATGCATAAAACATCCAAATCACTTTATATAAAAATACAATAGATACTTAAAAGTATATTTTTTGTAATCAGATTGGACACTAATTATTTATTAAAAAAACAGGCAAAGAGTGATCCATGTCAATCCGACCCAACCTGTTTTAATCCGTTAACCAACCAGCCCAATTCGCCACATCAGATAATAACTAGTTACAGTTAAAGGTGTGCAGCAACTTCAGAAATGAATACCTGCGATAAAAGAGTTGCCATAAAACGTAATTGCACTTTTGCCATGCTCTGTCTCGATGACCTCCTTACCTATGCGATTCGATGCTACAAGAGGTACCTTGAAAAACATAAACAGTATTTTAAATCAAATTTATGATTCAACCCGACATTCAAACAAGTGACTGGTCAATATTCAAATTCAACCAACCAAATTAGCTCCGGCATGGCCTTGCATCACACGCTTCCAATGGTCCCGTGAATCAAGACCTTCATCTTGAGGTTCAGAACCTATAGCAGTAGGATAAAATAATATCTCTGCACCTTGAAGAACCATCGCTCTCGCTGCTTCCGGAAACCACTGATCCCAGCATATTGCTGACAAAAAAATACATTAAATTTTAATCGATTTTAATTGTGCACAAATCACATCCCTTCTAAAAGGGATCCAACCAGAAATTAGTCAAAAGTTGGTATATGAAGATCAAAAATTCATACCGACTCCAATTTTTGCAAACTTAGTTTGGAACACCTGCATAAAAACACCAAGGAATGTATGGTGAGCACATTAGGGTTTATTTTTAAGATCAAAATTTAAAATATGCTCTCTATTAACTCATATTATATGTCAACTTTCAATGGCTGACATATACATCATATAGATTAGTTTACTTCAAATTTGACTTTAACTTTTATGATATTTGATATAAAACATGATAACATTCAGATATAATATATGTGGTATTAATAATACGCAATTTAATATTAGTTCTCAAAAGTCATAGTGAACATTTAATATCACATGAGAGTATAAAACTTACCTTGAAACCAGTGTCACCTGGATTAAAGTAGAACTTTTCTTCGTATCCTGGAAAAACCAAAAACGATGTTAACTCGAAGTTAAACTGAAGAAACAGCCTATAACATTTTAGGAGATATATATATAGTAGAGCTACAAACGAACCGAACATTCAGTGAACAGTTCATGAACCGTTCGGCGGGAAGTTCGTTTGTGTTCGTTCTTTTAATAAATGAACAAACACGAACAAGAAATTCCGTTTGTTTAGTTAAATGAACGAACATGAACAAAGGTCGCGTTCGTTCATTTATGTTTGGGAACATTCGGTAACGTGTTCATTAATGTTTGTTTGTGCTCAATAGTTCACAAGTGTATTTTTTTTATATTTTATTTAAATACTTCAAAATTTTCATAACTAAAATATTTAATAAGTATAAGTGTATTATATATTCTATTCATGAATGCTTGTTTATATTCGTTTGTGTTCATGAATGTTTGTTTGCATTCGTTACCTAAAATTAACAAACGAACACGAACATGTTCATTTCCTTAACGAACGAACACGAACAGAAAACCCCGTTTGGTAAGTGTTAATGAACAGTTTGTGAACACATATATTTCTTTAACAAACAAACACGAACATGTGCATTTCCTTAACCAACGAACACGAATAGAAAATCTCGTTTGGTAAGTGTTCATGAACAATTAGCGGACATATATATTTCCTTAACAAACGAACACCTTGTTCGTGTTCGTTCGGTTCGTTTGCAACTCTATTTATATCGCATAAAGCATACCTGGTCCATCTGGGATATGAGATTTTCTATATAATCCAAGATCAGTCCCGTCAGCATCAATTATCGCTATGGAATTGTAATGCGCGTTATTTGCTTCCTCAAAGAAACTCACAGGAATAACAACTCCCAATTCCTTTGCAAGTTTCTGCATCCTGCAAATTATATACTTAATTTTAATCCCGAAACAAGTTGTGTACAACTTTAATTTATCATCATCACTTATGGTAATGTGTTAACCTCAAAATTGTGGGATGATCTTTATACGGTTTTGCGCGTTGAATATAGTCCTCCCGTTGCGCTTGACAAAAGTAATATCCCTCAAACAGTTCCTGTGAAAGGTAATACGCGTTTCACCCGATAAAAAACCATACGCGATCATACAAATATTCAACTTAACAAAACTGAATTCATTCAAACCTGAATGAGAATAATATTAGCACCCTTCTCATGAGCAGATCTAACCAGCCTGAAAATATAAACATTTTTTGGATAACATTATTCACAGTATTTTAACCAGAATCATATCTTAATTTTACATCAAATGAATTTCAATCACAAATCACAACTCAAAACCTAATTTAGTGAGTTTGTTTAACTGTTAATCATAAAATTGAAGCTTCTTACACTCGAAGTGGAAGTTGTACAACTTAACTGATACAATAATTATCAAATTCACACACGAATAAAGCACATAATAAGGTTTAATCGATAGATATAAGTATATAACTCATATAAACTAGTAATTGTCAAAAGAAACCCTAAGTTTTAAGAGACGGAACCTTTCGGCGGTTTGGACATTGGTGGCGATATCGTCGGAGCAAGCAAACTGGAGAGCTGAAACCACCACTTTCCGCCCCTCCATTTCTACTTTCTCCGGTGAAAATTGTTGTTATCGGAAGTTTTACGCCTTGCGTCTTCAAATTTTGCACTTTTTTTTTTCTTGTATATTTTCTTTTTAGAATTTTAGTACGTTAATATAAAAAAGGGGGATTCACTTGTAATAATCACACCTAGACCTTATTGGCCATTAATAATCACACCTCGGAATATTCCCCCACGAGTCCCACCTTTCACCTATTTTTCCTACAATGGTCCCCGTTAAAAAAGCTTAACGGAGTTTCCGTTAAGCTTTTTTCCAAATTACAAACAAATTTTTTTGGACTTTTTATCAGAACGATGATACGAGTCCATTGATGTAAAACTTACTTCGAAATGGTGCTCCAAAGGACTTGATTTTGGTTAATCGGAAATTTAAACACCCGAATTGAAGCGTCGTTTTCATCGTTTGGAGCACCGTATCGAGGCAAGTTTTACATCAATGGACTCGTACCATCGTTCTCATCAAAAGCCCTAAAAAATTTGTTTGTCATTTGGAAAAAAGCTTAACTTCGTTAAGTTTTTTTTAACGTGGGACTATTGTAGGAAAAATAAGTGAAGGGAGAGACTGGTGGGATGAATATTCATTAATGGCCAATAAGGTCTAGGTGAGATTATTAAAAGTCAATTTCCCTATAAAAAATTAAATTAAAAAAACATATACAAGTTGAACAATTTTTTCATATTAGTTTTTTTTTTTTTTCAACGAGTAACTTTAAACTAGCGACAATAAGTCGGTATTTTACAATATTGGTATGAAACCTGCTTTTGGTATAGTAATCGACACAAGTTTTGCATCAATCGAAAATCATAAAAAATGAATACCAATGGCCATATTGTTCAAATGGTATCGGTTTGGTTTATCATGGTAATAATACGGTATCTGCACTCAATATAGCTTACGATATCAAAAAAAAAAACATTGTGAGTACAACTAAAGTATATTGGGACGTCGAGAAAAGTGTAAAACCAAATACCGGTACTGGTAACGATGATGTTAGGACGATATCAGTTCGGTTCGACATGGTAAAGAGAATAGTGAGTTATATTTGACTTGTTTGATTTTGAACAAAACTTTACCAAAACGTAAATAAAAACACGGATATATTCAGAATTTTGTAACGCGTTATATTGTATTATAAAATGATGAAAGCGTAAACAACATCACTTAAAAGAATAAACAATGAGATAGCTTTGATGGCACATACGTTTATGCTTCAGTTACTTGTATAATAGTATCATAACTCAGTTTTGAACAAAATTTATAATAAGACATTATAAAAAAAATAGGTCACAAGGGCGTACTCGAAACTTTATTGAATATTGTATCTGACTCGGAACTTTATTAAATATTGCATCTTAAAAGTCATATGAGAAAGAAAATGCCCAAAAATAATAACTCAACCCACTGATACTTCTATTTGCTGTTTTATACAATAAGATGTTTCGATTGTAGTAAATTATATATAGAAGTAAAAAAACTTATATGTATATTGCAAAACTTTGAGAAAAAATAAAGTATACGGCATCACTGGGTGTCCTACATTGACCGATCCGACAATCAACATAAGAGAGGTATATCACGTGTTCTAGAGTAAATCTGGTACTAACGGGGTTTAATCCCCAAACAACTTTGAGAAACTTATTAAAATGGTAGTCATGTGACGCTTTAGCTTCCGGAGGTGTGGTGTTTTTTACTTGTCAAACAAACTAAAAGAAACTATTATTGAAGTCATAAAATATGTTTTGTTAGAATATATACGCTCAAATAATAACAAAGTAAAATAAATAATAAAATTGATCTAAATGAATTGTAATTTGACTAGTTTGGTTTGCAACGGTTTTTAAGATAGTTCAGACAGTTTACTTGTATATTTTAAGAACTTAAAACCAATTATTTGCATCTAACGTCATTTTAAGAACCTAAAACCAATTATTTTCATCTAACGCCATCCGTTTAAACTAAAACCAACCAAGTAGACAGTTGTCCGTTTAGAGTCTATGTCTGGTCATCTTGAGCATCGAGTGGTTTCAAAACGTTAGTATTTAGTTATTGTGATGGACCAAACTTCTGAAGATCGAGTGTATTTAGGAACGTGCTTAAACATGTGGGTTCTTGATCACTCCCAAATATCTTTTGGGGTGCCCGAGGATCAAGGAAATGGGTATGTCATACGTGCTTATACTTCTTGGCACATCATTTGTAATAACCAAAAAAATCCAACCCTTAAAAAAATAAATAGTATAATCTTCCTATACTAATAAATGAAAATCTTTTTGTACACGTGTCGCTCTCTCGTGTCTCCTCACTTTAATAATAATATAATATTAATTAATATAGTTAGAGATAAACGTATAAATTCAAATTTAATTAATAATTATCTACAACTAATGTAAATGTATCAAATAATATAATATAGTATAATATCTATTAATAAAAGAATCTAAATAAATATATATTATATAATATGATATTATATTATATTAATTTAATAATTTAAACGGGGAAATCAAAACAATGTACATATGTAAATTTAGATTAGGAAATTTATTTGTGTGATTTATTATTATTATTATTAATTTATTTGTTTTTAATTTTTTATATTTAAAATTTCTCAAATCACATTAAGTTATTTATTTTTCCTTTTTAGAACAACTTTTATAAAATTCTAAGTAAAGTGTTGCAACGTATTTATTTTTTTCTATGTTTGATATAAGTTTTATTAAAATTTTTACTGTTAATTACACATGTTATAAACTTGTGTATTATACGGGTTTGAGGATTAAAATTATATAATTTAATAATGTATGCACAAATTTACATAACTAAATTATTTTCAACCTTGCAACTTGAGGGGTAACGGAGGTAGCAAATCATGGAACTTTATTTCTAGTCGTGACTTCATCTAAATCTTAATAAATGGTCAATGAAATTTCATATTAACCACTTTGATGTTATGGTTTTTATATTTGAGAAAAAATAAAATATACTTATAAAAAGTTACAATAATATATAAAAGTTATATATAATGAAAATATAACCAGAATCAAATCAAATCAAGTCATAACAAAGCCAAGCTATGTAAAAAAAGAGTAGTACCAGAATAAAGCAAACATGTATCTACATTGGCTTAACAATTCCATAATAGATTTGAGAGTAAGATGAGAACATACTGTTATATCATGGACGACTTATTAAAAATGATTAGATATATTTATTAGAATATTTCGTGAGCTAAAAAATTAGAAACATGCAAAATAGTTTAGAAAGGCCAATAAAATCACATAATTAAGGAAATGAAATGGTTACCATAGTAAATATGGTATGGTTGTCATATAGTTGAGATATTTGATTAAAAAAAGTAAATATGACATGTGTATTCTTAAGTTATATAATTTTTATCCTCAAACCTGTGTAATACACAGGTCTATAATCTAGTATCTTGGTATAAAAAAATATATATCTAAAGAAATAAAAAAAAGAGTAAATTACGTTTTTGGCCCGTGTGGTTATATCAGTTTTACTATATTAGCCCAAAATAAGAATTTTTAACGTATCTGCCCCCATGGTCCCTATATCTAACAATTTTGGCCCCTAATTCTAACCAAACCCCAACTCTGGTTAACTTCTTGGTCACATGTGTTGCACATGATGGGTAAAATTGTAATTTCCCCTCCCCCTTTTAATGACTTTGTAAAAAAATCCCAGATCTTCAACCAAACATCATCATCCCCAGATCTTCATCTTCAACCATCATCATCATCCCCAGATCTTCAATTAAATCTAACCCAAATCTTTAACGAACATCATCATCTTCAACCATCATCATCATCCCCACATAAACTTCAAACACAAAATCTAACCCAGATCATCATCATCATCATCATCATCCCCACATAATCTAACCCAGATCATCATCATCCTACTATAATAAAAACACCAATCCACAACTATCATTCATAATTTCAAATCAAACCACAATTATTGAAAAATCTACTTCAAAAATAAAAAAAAAGAAAAAAGAAAGAAAAGAAAAAAGAAAACAGATTCAGATCTTCAAACCCAGATCACACCTTCGTCTCCAGTGAAGTTGTTATGATGATTAGGTTGAGAGTGGTGGTGTAGAGAGCGGTGATTTTGCCCTAACGCCGGCGGTTTTCAGGTAGACAGAGACTGCCACCCATCATCATCATCATCATCAATTTTTCTGAAAAAATAAAGGAAACTGAGGAAGGGGGATGGGTGTTCACCGTGAATCTCGTCGGAGGAGCCTCAACCAACCAACCGCCGTCGACTCCTCTACCGCCACCGTGAGCGGCGGCGCCTAATCATCTTGTCGCCTTCTCTCTCTTCGATTTTTGTCGCCGGAAAATAGGGGTACGGGGGAGGTGTGGGTGTTATCGGAGGAGTGTGGTCGCCGGCTTGCCGCCGGTGGTCTCGCCGGTCGGCTGCTGGCCTTCATTGAGAAGGAAGAGGGTGAGCAGGAGAGTGTTTTATGTGTAGGTGTGTTTGAGATGTGAAGAACTGAGGAGTTGATAAAGATTTGTTTGTTTTTTTGGTTTAGGGTTTTCTAAGGTAGAAGAAGATAGAACAGATTTAAAAGGAAGGAGAAATTACCATAATACCCATCATGTGCAACACATGTGACCAAGAAGTTAACCAGAGTTGGGGTTTGGTTAGAATTAGGGGCCAAAATGGTTAGATATAGGGACCATGGGGCAGATACGTTAAAATTTTTTATTTTGGGCTAATATAGTAAAACTGACATAACCACAGGGGCCAAAAACGTAATTATATACTACTCTAATTTGCAACATCTTTAGGCATGTTGCTCTTGTACTATTGGCTTTGTTTGTGTATCATGCGTTTCTTAGTTGTAAGGTTAGCTTAGCAGGTTATACATTGTTTTGCCTCTTTGTGTACCAGCCCCTTTGAGCCATGTTTTGTTCAAAACATAGTATTTGCTCTAGGGTTTTGTATAAGCAAGAGAAAGAGCAAGAAATTACGGTAGAGAGAGAGGCAGGAAAGAGACACGGCGGCGGCGTTTAGGGTTCCGCCGCAAAACACAACGACTGTGGCGACTGTGGTTGACGTCGCAAGCTCCGGTTCTGGCAAGGGAAGAATGTCTGATGCTTTTTCAGCAGAATTCGGTAATCTTGATTTGGTTTTGTTTCACATTTTCTCACCAGTAAGAATCAAAATTAAATACAAGTTTAGTCAGTTAGTTGTGTTCTTACACTGATTTCTGATTGAATTTTGCAAATTATTTTCAGATTCTAAAGATTCAGACAAACGTATGGACTTGCTAGAAGTAAGGATTCCGGATGAACCGTTCAACACTTGCATGTCTCAGATCTATTTAGATCGGTGACTCTCAGGCCACCCTCGATGGGTTAGGTAAGTCAAATATGTTCCACCCAATTCATAGACCATGTTCAACAACAGCAACAATTATTCGCCTCAAAAATAGGGTTTCACGGTTTTCCTAGCAGCCACGGGATGACATTGTGGTTGTAGTAGATTTAGATGGCGATGAAAGGTTAATGTGGTGGTTTTGGGTCTCAAAATATTTTCTCACTTTTGTTAGTGGTAAATTGGATTTTAAATAATGTTTGACTTTAGAAAGTTATATCTCCATTTCAAAAGTTTCTTTTTAAAATGATAATAGTTGGTAGTTGATGATAATCTAGGTGATGAGGAGGCTGCTGATGATATGGGTTATAAAGGTTTGAAAAACTGGATTAATGATAATTGTGGTCAGCTATAGGGAGATGCGGCACATGAAGACTTTGAGGGGCAAAAAGGGACTATTGGAGCTGGTAATTTGCAGTGGATGGCTGCTGGAAGAGGAATTGTGTATTCTGAAATGCCTGCTTCAGATGGCACTAAAAAAGGCTTGCATATATGGATCAACTTATCCTATAGATTATGTTTGTACAACAATCTTATGGCAATGAAAACTGTCGTTGAGCAATAAAAAGCTCATCAACCATATAATATTTTTCTACAAAATCGGCAGATCAGAAATGTTATATTTTGCAGGTATGCATATAATATTTTATAAAAGAGGTATGCTTTATCCTCATGTGGTTGGTCTGATCATAAGTTAGTTTGGTACAGCTCCAAATTTATATATATTTAGATATATAAGCAGTTGAACCAAAATGTTTTGATATAGCCGAAAATTTTAAGTTTTTTCACTTTTTATCCAGATCCGGCTACTTTGTTACATTTCTAACCTGGGTTTCTTTCCAATTTTTCATTTTGGTCAGTATTCAGTTTTGCACACCAAGGGTTCGACCGAATTACCCTCACTTCTGTACGGTTCTTTACTCGCGATTTGTGTGTTTTTGAAGAGGAGTTTTATTGTTTTAACTTATAGTTGTCCGAAACTGGCTTCAATTTGAGGTTCTCTTTGCTGTAAATGTTAATTTGATATATCAGGGTTTATAAATTCAATTGCATGAGCAATTGAAGTGTTTTCAAGCCAATTTGGGGTGGTTTATGCTTAAAGACATTACATTTGAAGCTGCAGTTGGGGTTCTTAACGTAGGTATATGTGTGTGATGGAAATACTGTGTTCAGTTGCATATACGGGAGCTTGCTTGATGTTAAATGATGCATATGTTGGTTCGCCAAGTGGGAATTATGTTACCCCTATTGCTTAATAATCATATTTTTTGAATATATCTTGGAGTTTCAAGGGTTTTGTCGATCATCGAGCGTTTAGTACTTCAATCTGAATATGTTTCGTCTGAATTGAGTCGTTTGGCCGGACAATAGTTGTGGTTGTTACCAGAATTTTGGGGTAGCAAAATGCCTCCATCACTTGTGATGAGATGTTCTCCGGGAAGGGAACCAAGAGGCGATAATCATAAAAAAGGACGCAGTTTAGAGAGTGTAATACCGTTAAAACAAATTGACGATGATCTTGCTT
The DNA here is from genome assembly GCA_030545235.1 of Helianthus tuberosus. Lineage (NCBI taxonomy): Eukaryota > Viridiplantae > Streptophyta > Magnoliopsida > Asterales > Asteraceae > Helianthus > Helianthus tuberosus. The sequence goes on from CM060353.1 coordinate 34,067,180, forward strand.
TATTCAATAAGGTGCAAAGCAGAGAAAGAGAGAATTTCTTGCTCGAGGCCAGTGATGATTTTGAAGACATTTTCGGTAATGTTTATTTCCTTTTGTTCATTTTAAGAAATTTCGTATTTTTAGATTACATTATTCCAAGGCATTCATTACAGGACCCATTTTAAACAGAGATACACAAAAAGCTCGTAAGCACTTGCACGTATTTTTTAAGGATATAATGTGAGATAGAAAACGAGGTGGTTAAGCAATTACATAACCACCTTATGTCAATATAATGATAAAAACAACAGTGCAAGTGTTTGTGTGCCTCTCGCAGTTCTCTGCATAGAATTGGTTCTTTATCAACCTAATATTTAAAAAGTAGATAAGCAACCACGAGGGGTGTGGATTAAGAAAGCCGTGTGTCTACATTTATTAGGGTGACATAAGCTGTTAAGATTAAGCAGTTTGAGATTGCTTATTTCAACTTGATTTCTCGGTGGATTCAAAATTATAAATTTACTGATTTTGCTCTATGTGCATAAGCATAAGCATACGGTGTTCAAATAAGCAAAAATTCCAAACTCCAAACACTTCGTGGTCAGCTGATTATTTATGGCCGTTGACCTTTTAAATTCTTCAGTAGTCAGATGTTACCAAACACTCAACTGATTGTGTTATTATCACAACTTAAACAACAGACGTGCATCCAAACACTATTTCCTGCAAACCATTTTGTTACATCTGATTAACTAATTATTACATAATAAATTATGTATAGAAGAACATCGTTTCAGATCTTCGGTTTGTTTTTTAAAAGGGAAAGTAGCAATAAGTGAAAATTTTCTAATTTTCTTTTTTCAGCAAGTAAGTTGTGTTATTTTTCAGATTACAAGCTTGGGATAAATGTTCCTGCTCGAGGCGAAAGCAGTGATCTCCTCCATGTAGAAGAGGAGAAGAACGATTATGAATGGTCGGTACTTATGCGTTCCGTATGCTCTTTATTTCATGTTAACACTGAACAATAAAACAATGAAGAAAAATAATAAATAATTTGGTTTGAAAAGAATATATTGCAATATTCCCTAAACTCAAAGCTCTCGTCAAATCCACAGTTGTAAAAATGACAAAAACGAACCTGAACTATGAAATAATTCTTTAATTCCATGATGGTTATTTTTTTAGTTAGTATGTGTCTAACTTTTTTTTAGTTAGTATGTGTCTAACTTTTTTCTCATAACATTAAAGGTTATTAACTCCTCCGGATACACCTTTGTTTCCATCTTTGGATGATGAAGTGCCACAAGTTAATGTTGCACAAAGGGGTAGACCTAGGACTCAATCGATTTCGATTTCAAGATCATCGACTGTAAGTCAACTTTATTGGTTTATTACCAGCTTTAATTTATTTGGCAAAAAAAAATAACTTACAATAATGTATGAAATCTATATTTTTAGATGAAGAGCCATAGAAGCAGTAGAGGCAGTGCAAGCCCGAACCGTGTGAGCATATCTCCTCGATCTCATAATAACGTGTTTGAATCTAGAGGTGTCTGTGCCAATGTTGGTAATCAGCAGTGGCTGTAGCCGTGAACAAGCTTAATATTTATATAAATCTAGCCCCCGCCGCATCGCGGCGGGTTACTTTTCTAGTTTACTCTAAAAAAAATCACGTGTATCCACCAAACAACTTGGATCTTTCTTTTACTTGCAACTTGTAGGGGTCAGTGGAGATCCAGCCCTGTTTTGTGGGTTTATATGAACCCACCCAGTATGAAAAAAACAGTACAAATTAGTGAGAATCTTGTATGTGGAAAAATTTAGTGAGAGTCTACCAAAACGAACTCATGGAAAAAGTTTCTGAATCCGTGCATAGAGCAAAACCCGACTCGTGAGAGAACCGACCTGACCCGATACCCTAACTACATGAAATACAGGAACCGAACATTGGACCATCGGTCCTTTCTGATATGGGGTTCTCGGTTTTGTGGGAATACCCAGGACTCCGCCTTTTCACCAAGATACAAACCCAGGTAAGTAAATTTCAGATTACCATGATATCTTGAATTCACAATGATTAATGGGATTGAATTGAATCTAAATCATATTCTTCATTTTGCTACATTGTTATTTATTGAGATTGAATCAAATAGAAACTATATTCTTCGTTTTTTCATTGTTTTCAATCAATACGTAGATGCATACAAGTTGTTCGATGAAATGCCTATGTGATTAATATTATATATTATTGTCTAGATTTAAATTATGTGTTGTTATCTGTTAAGTTAATATTAGTAATTTACTCATTTAGTTGTTATCTGTTAAGGGTGAATGAAATTTAAAAGCTTTCCATGATAGATTTTGGTTTAGGATTCTATGCTTTTGGTTTTAGACATCTGATTCAAAGAATTAATATCTTAAAGCTGGTCTTCAGGTATAGAAATCATGCTGCTGCTTTTTTGTGTAGGGCATAAAAGTTTTTGTTTTGTTAGTTTGTTACACTTCAAGCGCTACCAGTGGCGGATCTAACAACTTTTTTTACTGGGTTCCTTTTGGTAGATTCTCACTAATTCTCACTATTTTTTCCAAATCATACGAGGTTCTTACTAATTTTTCCCATTTTATCTAAACCGAATGGGTTCATGAGAACCCACAAAAGTGGCCTAGATCTTCCCCTGAGCGCTACAGGTTCTGTACACTTCTTTGAACACTGATGCACAACTAACAAATTGGAAAACTAATAATGGCGACCCATGCAGCGCGTCATGGAGAGGGATTACATGTGACGCCTTGTAAAAATGGCTAGCTCTTGGGCATTTGAGGATGTTGCGTGATGCTTATACAAGACCCCGAGACCGTACAACCAATTTTTAGGTATAACTTTTTCCTATCAGATTGGAAAGGCTCAACTTTAAACTCATCTTTTAAGTGAGAAGGATGCCATTTGAATTCAAGCCTTTTTCCAGCGAATTTCTTGTCATAAAGCCAACTTTACATTTATCAACAACAGAAAAATCATTGTCAGAATTGCATTTCTTAGGTGATCTCATCATGAAAAGCAAATCACTTGAAAAGGAAAATGCAAAAAGAAAGTTCATATTTCTAAGTAACATGAAGTGTCATCACACTTTTATCACTTGTGTTATCTTACATGTTTAGTTCTTTCCCTTTCAATGGTAGTGACCTATATAGTAACCAACTATGAGCCACATTAAAGGCCTTTATAGTACTACCCCATTAGGCCGAAACTAGTAAAGATGTTAAACAGGTTATGTTCGTGTGTCTATTGGCATCAACCTAAAAATCATGTTACATGCGCGAACATAGTTGACTAGGACGCGATTCATTTAACCTGAAAACTGCTATTTTTAGAGTGAATTTCAAGTTTTGTCCTTTATCTATATAGCACATTTCAGGCGGTGTCCTTTGTCTTTAAAATTAACAACTTTTGTACTTGATTTTAAAGACAAAAATGTTCTATATAGATAAAGGACAAAACTTGCAAATTGCAATTCACTCTATTTTTTATTTTTTTTATTTTGTGTATTGCTATATCAAATAGCACTTCAGGGCTATAAAACAATTGTCAACATGAATCTCCTCTCGTTTAATTTATAAATTCTAACATAAAATACTCAGACAAACTAAGTTTTGATGTAAAATACCCTTAAAAATTCTAAAATATAACAAGTCAACGCACAAACACGTTAGATTAAATCGTGATCAATTCATTCAGCTAAACATGTTCACGGGTTCAACTGAAACTTTTATGTTAAACCCAAACCCCTGAATTTCACATCAGGTTTGTGTCGTAAGAAATCAACATCTGGACGGTTAGTTTAAACTTGCCGAAACGACACAGTTTCATTAAAGTAGAACAGATTAAACTTTGATGCAAGTGAAGTGTATTCCCTACGACTAGAAAAGACTGATAGATTGATCCAGAAGCAAGCCCATATAAAGTGACCTGAGGATCCCACATGTTTTGAGGATTTTGATGATATGAAATTTGGAAAAGCAACTGATAATAATCTGGATGGTATCATATCATTGATTACAAATCTTGCATAAGGTTCTAAGCATGAATGATTGCTACCTAAAACAATAGTACAACACAATTATTATTATTATTAATAAAAAATGAAACCACCCAATCAATTACCAATTTTAAATAAACAAAACAGATAACATAAAATAATAACAACAATTATAATACTGGGTAAGGATAGTGTAAAAAGGGCCTAAAGTGTGAGAAGTGTAAGAAGTGTATTATAACACTATATATAATCATATATAACACCATATAAACACCGTATAACAATATGTAACACCATACAATACCATATAACACTATGTAACACTATATATCATTATATAACAAATATAACACTATACATCTATCATAGACATGCTATCAGACAACCTATAGCGTTATATTTGTTATATAATGATATATAGTGTTACAAAGTGTTATATGGTATTATATGGTGTTACATATTGTTATACGGTGTTTATATGGTGTTATATAGTATTATATATAGTGTTATAATACACTTCTCACACTTTGAGCACTTTTTACAGGATCCTCTACCTTATAATACTAATAGTAATAATAATTATATTATATTATAATTATAATTATAATACTTATAATTAAGAAGTAAAGAAACAGAAGAATTCTTTGGTCAAAACAGAATAAGTATATATATCAAATTACAAAATTATACGCCCCACTTGCGGTATGCGCATATAATGTATATATGTGTGGGCCCTTGGGGGGCAAAAGTGAAAGTGCACTAATTTTAACGTTATTTTACTAATTTCGTGAAAATAACGTTAAAAAGCGAGAGACGGTTAATCATGCATCATGATGTGGCGTTGATAGCCGAAAGACAAGGGGGTACACGCGCTAATCGGCTTTTGTCCCAATTGCTGAGTGTTATGTGCCTTATGTCCAAGGCTTGATGCAAAACTACTACTGAGCCGGGGGTCTCACTGGAAACAGCCTCTCTATTCCTACGGGGTAGAGGTAAGACTGTCTACATCTTACCCTCCTCAGACCCTACCTTACACTATGTTCCCGAGTCCATTTAAAGGGGGAGGGGAGGTGAGGGGAATGAAAATTCTCTCCTAATATCTCCAATTTGGGAGGATGAATATATGGTCATATTTGGTCATATTTTCTTCCCTTTTCCCTCCCCTCCCCCTGTTAAATGAAACTCGGGAACATGGTTTTTCATATTTTCATCTCTTTTCCCTCCCCTCCCCCTGTTAAATGAGACTCGGGAACATAGTGTTAACTTTGCTATTGGTGGGATATACTGAGTATGATGATGATGATGATCAAATTACAAAATTACAGTATGAAATCTAATCAAGAAAACAGTAGCAAGAATATATGATTTGAAAAAGAAACCTATAAAGATAAAAAGTTACAAGAATAATTCTGCAATTCCTCTAAATCGACGATTTGGTCGCTGCTGCGGGTCTGGTTTATTTGTAAATATAATAGTACTTTATTATGTATATAACTATGAATATCGTTTAAACTAAAAAAAAACATGAAATCTCTATATGTGAAATATGACGACGACAGGTTGCTGGTCTGAAAACGTTGGTGCGGCCATGAATGTGAATCCTTAAACTCTCACCTGTAACATTTCGGTAGCAAAATTCAAAACCATTAGCTTAACTGACCAACAAAAGTCAAGAGTTTTGTGATAGCCATCTTTGACATGTTTTAAATTTAATTCATCATTTAATAAAAGGGTTAGTGGATCATGACCTAAGATAAAGATTGGCTACCTATAAAGTTCATACTCAATAAACCACATTTTCAACATTGCAAACCTACTTGACACATGGAACATGCAATGAAAACAAGACATGTGGCATAGCTTCAATTAGTTACTACAACAGGACACATGATGTAGGGATGGTGGTGCTAGTGGTAGTGGTGGTCGTAGTCGCGGTTAGGGGCCACCACATGGTGGCAAGCAGGGTTCAGTTTTTTTGTATGATTATAGTATAATTTCTTATGTCGACCCATCGGACCATTCTAGTTATAAGGTGGGTAAACTTCTTGGCTCCACAAGTCTAATTCGACAGTTGTTTATGAAAGAAATGTCCATTAGGTTAAATTGCCTGTCAATCTTATCCTCTTAAGGACAAGCTGACGACATAAACGCTTGTAGAGTTAGAAACGTATTTCTTGATGTTGAAAATCCACTTTGAAAATCAATCTAATATTGTTCAACATGTAAGAAAAAACAAGCGTCTACGCGTGCACAACTACACAAGTTAGATTCTTTTAGCTTTTTAATGTGAAAGATAAGTAGATAACCAACTTGGACTATGTTGGCATACAATTACTATCATATAATATAATAGCCTTAAGCTTAGAAAAATAGAAAAGGACATCAACAAAGTAATATAAATAATAAAAAAGAATATAGAGACAGTGAGGACACAGTATGGAAATGAAAGATATACACCAAAGGCAACAACAATGAGCTTTCAAATACTTTTTTTTTTTTTAATATTTGATTAGGCAGAATTAGGACTTTTGTATGCTATAAGAAATGAAGCATTTTGTTTGCAGTAAGATTCTATATTCCATGTTTAGATAAAGATAGGATGTAGAATTGTGTCCATACCTTCAATTTTTGAAAAGTAGCAACAGCAGCCAAAAGTATTCACACATATCAATTTTTCTATTTAGCATGCTTTTTTTTCTTAGCATATAGTTTATAGAGGGTGGGCCTATGTTGATAGAAGTTTCAATTTTTCTATTTAGCATGCTTTTTTTTTTTTTTTTTGTAAAGAATTTTAAGTTATGCAGCAAGTGTTGAATATTTTTTTATGTATTAGTCGTATATTGAAAGTAAAAAGATTAACTTTACAACTTTAAACAGACAATTTGAATATTATGAGCCCACAAATTTGGTGGTAATGGGGTCCTAGCAATATCATCTTAAAAAGATGGTGGTGTTGGCTTTTCTTATATGGATGTATACATTTTCAAATTATAATCTTATGATTCCTTGAAGATATTTTTGCTATTATGACCATTATGAACTCAACTAATCGGTAGGTTACTATCGGTTGGTGAAGAATAAATGAATAATTGATAAATGTTTGGAAATGACAAATCTGCCCATGAATGTATGACTTAATTGGAGTAAAGAAATTACCTTTTAGAACCATCCTCTTTAGGGACCTTGAGCTCAATGGTCCCTATGTATATTTGTCATTAAATTCTATTTTAAATATTCATCTCTTAAGCAAAGAGTAGGTTCCAAGAAGCAAGATGAGAATATTGAAGATGGAAAACACCTGCAAACACAAAACAATTTATAAAAATAAAAATAAAAAACTCAAAGTTTTCTATATTTCATTAATATATGATGAATTGTAACTTGTAACAGGGTGTTTGGGATTTGCTTATTAAAATTGAGTATCTGTTTATTGCGTTTTGAAATAAGTAGTTTGAAATAAGCAACTGCAAAATGCTTATTCCAAACAACTTATGTCACTTACAATAAGCCCCTATACACGCACCCGCCAAGTGATATAAAGTAAAGCGTATGAGTTCTTACGTTTTTATATGAAGATGAATAGTCAATTCTTGGAAGAACATAGCTCTTTACACCAAGGTTATAGACCAAAGTGCCATCGGGATAATACAATCCGAAATTCCTCTCTGAAGTTGGACCGGTCTTCTCGTTCTCATTAAAAAGGGCAAAAATATAAATGTCAATCGGTTGTGAAGGGCGAGCTGGAGTACCTTGCCCTTGTTGCATCCTTTGCATCAAATTCCTATTGTAAATTCCTGCATTTTGTACCGTTGCTCCCGCTTCATTTTCATCTCCTTTAGAAGGCCAGCCAGTCTCCGAGATTTTGACTTCTACGTCGGTATGACCCAATGCCTTTATAGCCGAATAAACGGCATCTATTTGCGCATACAACATATTATCATATTTCAAATTTGTATTGGGATCAACCGACCCTTCATTTGGTTCAAAAAGAACGTATTCCAACTTCACGTTGTTTGGATCACTTTTGTATGCAAAATAAGGGTATGCATTAATGAAAAAGGGCGAGTCAACTTGAGCATGAAAGTCAAGAATCGGCTTTATGTACTGAACCATGTCTTCCTTAAACGCCCCTTGAGAAGGCGGGAAAGAAGTTCCTAAGATTTGAAGCGAATGAGCCGTTGTTATATAAACTTGTTTGTTTAATCCAAGAGTAACTAAAGCTCCATACATAGTTTTCATAGCTGGAAGAAGGTATGCTGCCAATTGCGTATCCGTTCCTCCTAAAACCTCATTTCCCACATTGATACATGTGATTTTAGTTTCCGAAAGATAAGGTTGTACGTTTTGTTGAATCCATGCTTGAGCTTGTTGAGGATCTCTCATTCGTTGAAGATACTCGTTCCCTAAACCAATGATTATCTCGATATCCGTCCCTGCAAATGCTTGTAACACTTTGGGATCTGCATCGTAAACTTTTACTCTATCTATGTTTAAAGATTTAAGGAGGTTTGATACTTGAGATGGAGGTAGGAGATTGTTCGCGATCCGTCCATAGTTCACCCCAACTCCAATGCCGAAGATGCCAACAAACGATGCTACAAAACCATATAGTTTAATCAAATTTTAATCAATCTAATTATTCAAACTCATATCCGATATAACTAAGCAAATTTGTTGAACTACTTAACAAGCGGATATCACACGAAGAACACAAAAACGATTGAACAACTTGTTCGACTCTTTTCTATTAATAAAAAAGAAATTACAATGAATGAATGAAAAACAAATAACCCTTTTATAGTTAAACTAATTGGAATTTTCCAAAAAAAAGTTAAACTAATTGGATTACAAGAAACTAATTAAATTAGGAAAGATAATCCTACTAAACTTCTAATTAAATTAAAGACTCCATAAATAATCAATAAGACTAATTTTACTATTAGTCCCTAAACTTTAAACGATCTCCTCCTACCACCCTTTAAGATCAACCGAACCACCCGAATATCGTTTTGTTCATCAAAAATCACATAATTATACTTGTAAATCCCAACAAAAATAACCAAAAAACTTAGAAGATTGGTTAAAATTTAGCAATGCTAGAATTAGTAACTAATAACACACACACAAAAAAAAACAAAAAAAACAAAAAAAAAAAACAGAGCAAAAGGAATCCTTCGAGCAACAAATAAACTTGAAATTAATATTCAAGTTACAGTTTTTTATATAATTTTGTAGTAATAATTTAGCATTCAGTAAGAATTACTCAGAAAAAAAAAAATCAAATAAGTCACATAAAAAATGTATTCAGTAAAAAATAACAAACAAAATCTCGAGTTTAATCAAAATTAAAACTCCCAAGTTATGAATATTTGCTGAATTTATATAACTGCAATAATGAAATTAATTAATAATTTAAAAGGTTACCTGATAGAATGAGAAGCAATAAAAGTTTATTGAAGATAGCGGCCATAATAATTGAAGAATTGCAGGTTCTGCCGCTACTCCGCCGTGCTCCTCCGCCGGGAAAACTTCCGGTGAGAGGGAATTGACTATTGAGAAAGAATGAACGGATGCATGTGTGTATATACTATATATAGATATAGAACGACCGCTGCCTATACAGCTATATCTTCACATTACCGACTTAAAAATTAAAATAGGCGTGGCAAATAAATAAATAAATAAAAAATATCTCATTCCGTATTTATATTTAGGAAAAAATCAACTTGTCATAATAATCATTTTTTAAAATATTTTTTTTAAATGGCTTTTTGATATTTTTAAGGGTTATACTGTACCGACATCCTTTTTTATTTATCTTACATTACATTGTTCAATGTCATCAAACGACCGTTTGAAAACGAGGGAAACATTAGTTTGATATATACGCAATGACCATTTGATGTATACGCAACGAACATTTAAAACGAGTAAAGTACTTTTTGAGTACCTGTGTTTTGTGCATTTTAACTATTTGAATCTAAAAGCCAAACTTGTCTTGATTTGAGTGCATGTGGTTTGTATGTTTAACCTTTTGAATCCAAAATGAAATCTCATCCAACCCTTTGAGTCTCTGTGGTTTTTATTTTTAACCCTTTAATCCAACCCTTTTAGTCCATGTTTGGATGAGATTTGTGTTTTGGATTCAAAAGGTTAAAAATACAAACCACAGGGACTCAAATCAAGACAAGTTTGGTTTTTGGATTCAAATAGTTAAAATGCACAAACCACAGGGACTCAAAAATGACTTTACTCATTTAAAATTTAGAGGTCTATAATCTAACATAAGGTAGCTTGAGCGGTCGGTGGTTGACGAGAGTGTAAAATTAGAAAGAAGAGGTGTGGTCGTGTAGGTATAGACGTCCCCTCTTTTAGCCTTAACATTTTTTTACATTATTGCTATCTTCGGTTATTGTTTGAATGATTTAAAATAATAGTTTATAAGTATTTTGAAACGATGCTTACCAATACCAGAAAATTTTGAAAAGTTATTATCTGAAATAGCTATTAGGTTGGAGGGTATGAGGCCCCCTTCAACTTAGCCAAAAAAGTAGAATAACGCCCCCTCCCTCTCATTTCCCAGGGGCCATTGCGGCCGTTGTTGAATGCTCGACAACACAATAACGAGTGTTAACATATGTTTTATGGGACCAAACCAATATTAAATCATTAATAGGGGCGCTATTGGTTATTAGGGGGAGGGGGTTATCATATTTCTTGGTTAAAGATGGCGCTATTGGTTGATGTGGCGTAATGAATCCCCAAGGGCTCCATTCCATACCCTCCAACCTTAGCATGACGCCATTAACTTTAAAATAACTAGCTGTATAGATTAAATATCCTTTAAGTTTTTTTTAAACAACAAATTTCTTTCAATCCCTATCATTTGTGGGACTTGAACCTAAGACCTCATCCTCTCAAATCCAGGTGTTTAAAGACTTTGACTTTGCTAATAGACAACCTCAAAACTTCTTACATTCTTTACTTTTTTTAATAACTAAACTTGCACACCATGAGAATTGAATATATGATCTTCTACTGTCCTAAACTTTATCTTTTTTTTTTAAATAAAACTTCATTAAAAACCTCCTCCGACCCAAATGGCCAAAAGGCCAAACAAAACACAGAACCCCCAATCCAAGCTTGCAAAGGGCCAAATTACAACAAATACATAGGGTATTTACACCACTCATTCCAACTAATATATTTACAAGATGATCTATTTTTAAACCACCCAAAATCTCTTAACTTGATCTCTACCATAATTTCTTGCGGACTTCTCCTGATCTGATTGAATACTAACTCGTTCCTGCCTTTCCAAATACACCAACACGAAATAATAACCAAACCAAGGATAATCTCTTTCGCTTTCTTCCCGACTTGAAAGGAATTATGGATATCCATTAAATCTTCGAATTCAAAGGCGAAGATCGGGGGAATGTTGCACCACGCGCTGACAACCGTCCATGCCCGAATAGCCACTGAACAAGCTGTGAATAGATGATCCACCGTTTCCTCATACTCTTCGCGTAAGGGGCGCATAGCCGAAGAAATATTCACGTTCCTTTTTCTCAAATTAACTCTGGTTGCAATCCTATCCAAGTTGCCTCTCCAACCATAAACTTTATCTAACTCACCATCACAAGTGACCTATTCCAAAGTGGATTACATTCTGAAACAAATAAATGTTGAAACATAAATTTAATGTCAAAATTAATGGTTAATGAAAAATAAAAATTTATCACTCGTTTTATTAAACATTTAACTAAATGGTTAACAACCATTCAATATAGCATTTAATGACTTATAAATAAACTTATTTATTAGATATGCAATATTTCCGTATTTAATTCTAGTATGCAATATTATATTGTGTTTAAAAGTTTTAAAATTTATTTTGAATCAAGATTGCATAAACGACTCTCATATTGAGATTCATGTTATCTTCTGCACATATTTAGAGAAATAATTTTATTTCTTTTCTAATCTTCATGTTTCACATCATGATGAAACTGTAGAATAAAACAGAAGAATAAAAAATATATAATATAATTGAGTTAAACTCCTAGGATGATTTATTTTGGTTTTAAATCAGAAATGATTGAACAATCCATTCTTAAAATATTTATGAATAATAAATCAATAAATCAAAATAATGTTAGAAGATAATTTCTAAAAAACTAACATGTAAAAATATTGATCTTTGTATAAAGCGGCCTAAAATCAAACCGTAAATTTGCACTCACAATTTTTTAATGACAATAATAATTATTTTATAAGTACAATCATATAACTATTAATTATTTAAAATAAACAATAATATTAGTTATTATTATTAACGATTTTAGGATAAAATCTATAATAGTTGTTGATGCTATATGAAATTGTTCTTTTAAGACGAAAGTTGGCTTTTAATATATAATATTTAATTTAATATAATAATTAAAAAAAAAAACGGGTCTTTACCATTTGATTTGTGAGCCGATTCACCATCCGATAATTAACACCAACTTCTTATATTATCGCGTATTATATATGTAATTGTAAAGAAACCATATCTATACCTTATAATAAAACAAAACAAGCTGAGGCCACTTGACAGCCATTTAAACCATTGCTTGCCACGTGTTGTTGGTACGCTCATTATTTTTTTCATTTGAGCGGCAAAGCAATTGAAGACACCTCCACTCATTCTTTATTCTCGCTATAGAAATTTCCTTTTTTCTTACACACTGCCTTCTCTCACCTTGGACTTTCCATAAACAGATTACACATTCCTTTCTATATGATGTTGCAGATTAAAAACCCTAGATCTAATTCTATAATTTACCTTGCCGATTCTTCTTTCATTCGATTCGTCGGCTTTTGGTTCATCTATTAGCGATTCATCTTAAAGTTGGTAATTTTCTGTCCTATATCCTTATAATTTTTCTATCAAATCGTCTATTTGTATTTCTTAGATGAGCTTTGTTTATGTGTACTGCGATTTCATCTATGTTGTTGTTTATGTCGTACGAAAATCCCAATTTTGTGGTTTTTGTTAAAGATTATAAACCCTGATTTGTATCAGTTCATCCCTAATTGAATATGAAATGTATCAGTTCGTTGAGTTTTCAGTATTTTTCAATTCGTGTTTTATGTATGTCGGACTGATCGGTTGGATGAATTTAAACCAAAACTGAATATTAGTTTTTGTAACTGTCATATTTCATCTATTTCAGTTGTTAATTCACACAAAACCAATAATAAAACATGAGATCGAAATCTGACTTGATTATGAATCGATTTTAGATCTATTTTTGACATCTTGAATCCGTAACACACGAAGCCTACCGTCGCGCCGCAAGTGTGTTACCATCTCTGAAGTTATCAGCCTCGGTATTCACTGTCATGTAATGTCTCTGATTTTTCTTTAGTTTCATATGTTTCCTGTTACCGGGTTGTATAAAGAGTTATTGTTTTGGTTTAACCAAATTAACACTCTCTCTGTATCCCCCCCCCCCCCCCCAATGCCTTGAGTGGTAGCCTTATCAACGGTATTCTAATTTTAAAAACACATTTAATGGTGGGTTTCAAGTTTCAATGGCAAGTTTAAATGGGATTGATAGTTTTCTTCAATCACGCCTGACGACTGGAATTTTCTTTTTTGGCATCTGTGTCCAGATTGAGTTTGAAGTAGGGGTTGTTTGGATGATGTAGCAGGGATTTTGATTTAATTTGGGTTATGTTTTAGAAGTTTTACAGATTGATGGAGCCTATCTTGAATAGGGAAAATCGTTAAGCGAATGGGATGTATTTAGTCACTCTAGAGGTTAGTATAATCAGTCAAGTTGATTTCGATTTGCAGTCATTCTGATGTCGAGCCCTTCATCGTTATGCACAACATGTTATTGGCACATGGTAGGGCAGCCAAACTATATCATGAATATTTCCAGGCAATTAACTAACTTAGAGTCAATCTTTAAGTTTTAATTGCATATTTTGAATTTGTTATGTTAACTTATTGAATTTGACCTCCACAGAAATCGGTTGGGCTTTCTTTTGAGTGTGAATGACTGTACAAGCCTACAAGGTGTTGCAGGTGGGTTGGGTAACAAGTCAAAACGGGTCGAGCACTTTAACTCATAAACACTATATTGTTAAAAAAATATAAAATGTATAAATGATTACAATTCATTGTTATTATGAAAGCTAGATGATTACTATAATAATTCAAACTTTTATCCTATTAAAATCATTTGGAAGGTTTTATGCGTTTTGGTATGTATTGGATGGCTTTTGCATACTTTATCCTGTTACATTTTGAGTCAAGTTACAGCCTTTTAAATGGTTCCAATATATATACTTAGGCTGGATAGGAGTTAACAAGTCAGTAAAAGTAATGATGTTTTTCAAATTAATCAAGACTCAACATTGAATAAAATGGGTGCATACAATGCTTAGACTATAGATCTAAATTTTCTAAAACTTTGACCTTTTTAACTTGGGTGCAAGGACAAACAAAGTGCTTAGACTATAGGTCTCTCGACTTATTTGTCACTTTATCAAGTTCAACACTTTAAATTCGTTGACGATTCACTGTTGATTTAGCACATTGTTTGTTGAATTTCAATTCGATCTCAGGTGAACAATCTTGATTTCAGTTGTATATTTCAATCATTGTTAACTACGTTTGATACGTTACGTACCCGCGGGTAGAGGGATGGATTTCGTTACTTGAACGCTTATTTCTTTTAAAGGATTATTTTAACATTTTTAAGTTATATATTTGTGTGTTAGTCCACCCGCGAAATTCGCGGGATCTTAGACTAGTCACAAAATATAATATGTTGGGGGTGGTATTTTCGCATATTCAACAGACAGGACATGCCGATTCAACTCCCCTTCATATTGTTTTTTTTATATTAGCCTTTCAGCATCCCGTCGCAACGCGCGGGTGGCGTCAACTTGTGTATCTACAATTTACAATAATTCCTAAAGCATAATTTTTCCTAAACCAAAATTTCTTACCCTTAAAGTAGTTTCTAATCTTTGCATTTAACATTATAATTTTACAGAACAATGACTTCTTATATAATAACTATAACTATGAGTTTTTGCACAAAATTAAACTTATTAAGTTATAATTGTTGTTTGTATACTGAATATCATTATTGGATTTGTTTTAAAGTGTGGTATATGTTATAAAAAATTTACATTTAATGAGATTTGGTTATATATCAAAGTTACAAAGTTCGTCCTTTATGTATGTCTAATATATCAAAGTATGTCCTTTATCTTTAATAAGCTCAGAAAACATACTTAATGTTTGCAAATCCTTACATGTTACGTCCTTTAGTCCTAATCCAGTTACTTTTCATGGTTAAATTTGACTAAGTCAGCCCCACATAAGGGTATTTTGGTCATTTTATCATAAATATTAAAATAAATAATAAAAAAATTATATATATATATATATATACAATCAGCTCTCTCTCTCTCTCACAACACACATCAGCTCTCTCTCACACATAAACACCTCTCTCTCCCTCTCTCAACACACACCAGCTAGCTCTCTCTCTCTCTCTCTAATCGCCGGACCACCACCACCGGACCGACAACCACCGCCATACACCTCACCAGACCGACCACCACCGCCATACACCTCACCGGACCACTGCCACCACTTGCACACACCTCACCGGACCACCACCACCTCCACACCCCCACCGTTGGACTCCAAAACGATTATACTTCAACGAAACAGTTACTTTGAGTTGGTTAGTTATCGGAGACACTCAAACGACCACTTTGTTCCTCGCCGCCGCCGCCTCTCCGCCGTACGCCGCCGCACATTAAGGATGTCATCATCGCAGTTAAGGATGTCATCATCGCAGTTAATCGCCACCGTATGCGGTCTTCATTCTACTGCCCTCTTTTCTCTCTCTCTCTAATCGGATCGAATAGGTGGTGGTTGTGGGGAGATTTGTAGTTTGAATCCGGATTTGGGGTTTGTTTGGGGTTAGTAGCTTAAATGTAGATTAGGGTTTGAATTTTTTGGTGGTGTTCAGATCTGTACATATTCAGATCTGAATATGCAGGTTGGGGTTGGGCGGTGGTGGAGGTTTGTGCAGCGGTGGTGATGATGGATCGAATAGGTTGACGGTGGTGATGGTGTTGGTGATAGTGATGGGCGTGTGTGTGAGAGAGAGATGGGAGGGGGGAGAGATCTGGTTTGGAACAGAGCTTTTGAGTGAGATGAGTTGCAGGTGATGATGAATAAGCTTGATGATTTGATTGCCGGAAAACTGGTTTGAAATTTGTCAGAAAACTGGTTTGGAGCAGATTAAAGTTGCAGGTGAAGTGGTGGTGGTGGCAGATCTGTGGTGGTGGTGGCGGTGGCAGCTGGGTTGTGGTGGTGGGGTTAGGATAGTTAGAGAGAGAAGGAGAAACATTTAGTCTGTATATATTTATTGTTTTTGATGATTATTTATTTTAATATTTATGATAAAATGACCAAAATACCCTTATGTGGGGCTGACTTAGTCAAATTTAACCATGAAAAGTAACTGAATTAGGACTAAAGGACGTAACATGTAAGGATTTGCAAACATTAAGTATGTTTTCTGATCTTATTAAAGATAAAGGACATACTTTGATATATTAGACATACATAAAGGACGAACTTTGAAATTTACTCTTATTTAAAACAATCAATATTTTATTTCACTTTGCTAATTTTCTTTTGTAGTCAATTAATTGTGTATTTCCAATTATACTAAAAGATATTTTGATTTTCACTTTGAATTTCCGGTTACGATTTTATACCATTAATGAAAAGTGTAATTGAAGTTAAACTAGTGGAAATTGTTTCGTGCGATGAGTAGAAAATATGCATGTATTATAAAATGATGGTGATGTTCGGCTACAAAGTCTATTTTCCTAAAAGATGTACAAAGTCATAAAACACCACAATTTCAGCTAGAAAACACACCTAAAATCCATAAATAACAGAGTAGAGATTACTAAAAGACAATATTCAAACCTTAACAATCCATAAAAACTTCAAACAAACTATCGTAGAACTATGAATATAAAACACAACATGATAATCAACATAAAACACACTAATGTAATGTAAGTTATGTGACACTTATGCTCCGTAAACACTGTACGATGTAGAACAATATCATTTATCAGAGAAACAATGTGTTTTGGTCTTTATATTTGTTTAATTGTGTTTGACGATTTTACATTTTGATTCTAGTTCGATTTTAAGCTTTAAATCACTTTCTGGAAAGTTATACGCAAACTGATGCGTAAACGTAATCAGTTTAACGCGACAAACACCCCGGAACAGTGACTTAGGCTTAACACACCTTAAATAACCTTTACATAACTTAGAAATAAGTTTTGAAGGGTTTGGTGTGCCAAAAACAAGTTTATTCGACTTCAGGGACTATTTGCGTCAAACTGTGAAAGTATACTGATTCGTATAGCAACGAACATTCCGGAACAAGATCATAAGCTAAATATACCCTAAATATCCTTTACATAGCTTAGAAATAGGCTTTGAGGGTTTCGGTATGCGAAAATATCCTTATTTGATCAATAGGGACTAAAAGCGTCAAAAAGTGCATAAGTTTGCATTTACACGCATATATCCGGACATCCAAAAATTTTGTAATCATTAAAATATTTTATTTTAGTGATTGGAATGCTAAAATACCTTTCGTCACGCAATTTGGATCTTTTTTCGCGTTCTTCGTGTTTCGTCGTAATTAACTGAACAACGAGGCCGTACGACCAAACGAACCGACATCCGAGATGTTTTCAAGCATATTTCATGCCCCCTATACTTTAACATCCTTATAGAGCCTTGAAATTGGGTTAACGGGGCTTGAACGCGTCAAAAATCAAGTTTTAAGCTTCAGGGGCCTATTATGGCAAACTTGTAAACTTCTGATCTGCAAGTCCTCGCCTGGGGCGAAGACCTTTGTGTCTGCCTTCGTGGCCCGCGACAACTGTTGCTGGCAGAAACATTGAATCTAGCTTTCAGCAGCTGTTTCTTTGGTTTTTATCCTAGTTTTAGCATATCATTGGCTTGTTTTTGTGCTCCCCTTGTATTCTAAACTATGGGCAACATGTGTATGGCCAAGATCATCCTTTGATCCTTGCAAAAACACATGTAATCATCCTATGAATTCAAGATTTCCTATAAATACCCAAGTTTTTCACCATTGTTCCTTGCTCATTTGATCTCATCTGCTCTAAGTGGAGGTATTCACATAGTTGAAGACCACCTACCTGAGCATTTTGAGTTTTTATTCCTAGCTTGGACCTCTTGTAAGCATCTTTCATGCTTGTTCATGTATTTCAAGCATGAAAGTCAAACAGTGTTTGACTTTCTGCTTTGACCATGATTGGTCAACCCAAAGTTCGTTTGAACTTTGCAACGTGAGCGTAATCACGATGGTTATAGTCCCTTGTGACTATACCTACTGATTACCACGTTGATTAGGCGTAGTGACGAGTCAAAGTTTCGGTCAAAATGCGTATTTATGCGTATTTTGCAACGAAGCTATTTTCGGGTATCAAAACACTTTGTTTTGATATCTGTAACGCCCCGCGTTTTCATACTTTCTATATTTAGAAACCATCGTTGTAAAACTATTTTTGGAAACTTCGTAGTCTTGTGATCGTTCTTTCATTAAAAGCGATGTAAAAATCCGAGACTTGGATTATGAATAAAACTCGTATTTTGCTAATTACATGATATACATACCTTATATATATTCGTACTTGCAATTTCGTGAAACAACTTGATACTTACTCGTGATACTTACAAACATACGTTGAATTCTTAAATACGCAACATTCATACTTGATACCGCGATTACATACGAGTCCTATACTTAATGTTACTCTTTTGATGCTTGAGGTACACTTGATACATGTCTTATATGCTAAAATACCCTAAAAAGGTCATAAAACACGTAAACTATATCATTGGGACAAGTTGCAAGTTTTAAATCATTAAAATAAAAGATTTCTTGCTTCTGACCATGGCTTGCGCACCGCAACAAAAAACCCTTACGGTGCGCAAGGGTATCTGGGCGGGACAGATTGTGTTTCTTCGCGAAAATGCACGAAATCCCAACATCTAACCTCACCCAATCACCTCTAATCCACCTCTAAACACCTCCAATCACCACCAACCTCTTCCACTATAAATACAACCCTCCTCCAAGCATTTCTACACTTTCACAACCCTCAAATCTCTCTCAAACACTCTCAAGTTCTTGCATATTTCAGAAATTCGGACAGATTCATACACCTTTACAAAAGTGAGCATAACTTGCTCATTTCTTAACGAAATCACCCGATTCTTCTTCCTACTTGCTTGGATAATCATAGGGTATGATTCCTTGACTTCTCCTTGGAGAAATCAGACCTGGAAATCCCCTGAAATGATCCAAAAACTTTCTGTTTTGACTTATGTTCCTTCAAACTTGTTTAAACTTATTCAACTTGTGTCTAACACATCTCATACCTATGTCCCAATGCTTACAACCTCTCCTATGGTTGATTAGGCTTAAAAACAAGGTTGAGACACTTGAAATCAGAGGATTAAACCTCAAATACTTTCTGTTTTGCTAGGGTATTTAACCCACAAATCATGTCAAGCTTAGGTCTTGATGAATGAGAGATTATGGAACAACTTGGGTTGTCCTACATACAATCCTCACATAATTTGATGATTTCTCATAGATTAGATTATTTATATTATTGTACTAATCCTAGTTCGTGACCCTCCTTGGTTGTTTTTACATCAAGTGAAGTGGTGAACATACAAGGGGTTCCTAAACGGAAGCTAGTTCTTCCTACCCCATACTTGACATCTATGATAACTCGAGGTGCCTAAATGAAGATCCTAATCTTCTACCTCCTACTTGAATTATTGGACTAAATAATATGTAATACGTAACCTAGATATATATATACACGCATTCGAACTGTCACACCCCGACTTTCCACGTGTCACCGGTGGGCCCGGTGGGGAGTATCGTGACGTAGTTGGCAACACAATAGTCAAACAACACAATTATATAAATGCACAGCGGAAGCAAAAGATAAATTATATATTACAATCCGAATTTTTGAGTAATATCCAGTATTACAACGGAAAGTAAAGGATCCACAGGCGGATCTTAAACATATCATTTGTTCAACAGACTTTAGACGCCTAGAACTTGCAAGATTCCTTATTAGCGCCCTGAGCTTCCAGCCAATTACGTTCAGTACCTGTCACTTAACCTTTTTGGAAAAATACGTCAGTTTTCACTGGTAAATACACTCAACCGACTCATTTGAAAAGAGTTTATGAAAATTGATTTGAATGCACGTGGCACAAAATATCTTTTATAATTTGATTAAAATGCACAGAGGCAAAATTAACCTTTTTAACTTGGAACAATTATAGTTATAACCTTGTATACAGATTTACATGTTCGTTATACGTTCAGGGCCCGATGTAGAAACCGAGTCAAGATTAACAGACACGCCACAAGTATAGGCCCACAAGAGAGTGAGATACCGTTATTACTTAGTAACTGTCAGGTGTATGCCTACACCCCGTACCTAAGACGTGGCCATTTTATAATACAATGATGTCAAGGATATCCGGGACATGGTCATTAACCCCTAAAGGCTTTTATTTCAAACACTGCAGATTAAACCGGGTTACCTCAATAATTTAATCACAATCCGATTAAACATTCAATACCCGACCAAGCGGTATCATTATACCGTATCCCAAGCCCGTATAGGGAAAATAAGTTAAGAGTATTTACCTGAGCTAGCTCCTGTCTTAATTTGCAAGAATTAATAACTCAGCCGTATTCACTTAAGTAAGCGTAGGTATAATTTACCGGAAGGCTCTAGTCTGGAATGATGGTATAAATAACCAATTAGAATGCTAACGGGTCTTTAATGAAGCCTAAGCTTAGACCGGTTAGTCTTAAGGAAATATACGGTTCAAACGCATGATTAAGCGAAGACCGGAATAGAATGTGTCTTAGACCCGACAAGTTTGAAGACTTGTATAATATGGGTATTTCATACACATTCTGGATTTTGAGATAAAACCGATAAGGTTTGACCCGTTTCGGCTAATGTATGTAAACTAGTTACATAAATCGTACCGAACGCGTAAGAAGCGTAACGGGTATTCATGAGAGCTATATACAGGTTTCCTAAGTTAATTATACCTCAAATATGTTGTGACATCAGTAAGATGTCTTTCATTATGCCCGAAACGTGTTTAAACACAAACTAGGCCCCGTAGGGGTTGTTTGGTCATTTTAAAGGTTGAAAAAGGGTTTAAGTGTTTAACTGAGTTACAGGTCTGATGTGTAACACCCTTAGTATTATTTAACGGTTTTCGTTAAATTTACGAAAGTGAACATGTAACTAAGATTTCATATCCGTAGAAAATACGAATAATTTAAATCTTTTACAAATTTAAATAAAAATACAACGAAATGTAATATAGTTCGTCAATTAAAATGTGGACGAAACAATATGCGGAAGCTTATTTCTTTGATCGTGTTCGGTCCTTCCTAGAGCTTGATCTTCATCCGGGAACACTTGGTATTATCTGTGATCAAAACCAACCCAAG
The DNA here is from genome assembly GCA_030545235.1 of Helianthus tuberosus. Taxonomy (NCBI): domain Eukaryota; kingdom Viridiplantae; phylum Streptophyta; class Magnoliopsida; order Asterales; family Asteraceae; genus Helianthus; species Helianthus tuberosus. Next base: position 34,088,856 of record CM060353.1, read on the forward strand.
AGTTAGTTTTGATGCTTAAATAATAGATTAAACAAGTTCTAAACATCAAACCATGAAATAAGAAGCAAATTTGCATAATCGAAACTATGCTAAAAAAAAACGGATTCGATTAACAAAGATATGCAAAATTCAGCAAAGTGACTGGGCTCTACCGTAACTTACGGTAGCCACTGGGCAACATTGGTCTGCCGTAAGGCAGTAGAAAGTTGCCGTAACAATTTATTGGCTACCGTAAGTTACGGTAGCTACCGTAACTTACGGTAGCTTTCAAACTCCCGTGTTAAATTTTCAGATTTCAAACTTAAATCACACTTCGTTTTAGTCTACATCCTATCTCCAATTTTTATACATATCACAAGGACTCGATTTAACAAAACGCTTATTTCTAAACAACTCTTAAAGGGTCGTTTGCCCGGTTTTCCCATCATGGGCTTTTTGGTCAATTTTTTTAGTCCTTCAATTTACGACGAAGGACTTTCACTAATAGTTGACCCAAAATATCGCTTCTAACTATAATACAAAATATGCGTACCTGGCTCGGGTCAACATATTGACCCGTTTTAAGACCTTGTCTCTATAATATGCTAATTCATAGCCTCGCTAATTCATAAACCAATTATCCTGCGAGCATGAGACTCGGCATACACTTGTTAGTCGTTAATTGTCAAATGGTATAAATATTACCATTTGACCCGTTTGGTCTAGACTACCAAATATTTTGTGCTTAATATTAAATGGTGTTTATCCACCATTTCATTAAGTAACTAACTTTGGATTTATAATCATGTAGTTATGTCGCCCTAACCCATTTCTTACGCGTTTAATCCAACATAGTTTATGTCATATGGTGTCGTTTTAAACTTCAACTCTTTTTCGTCTACACATGACTAATTCGTCGTTTTACTCTTTTTATTCGTTTAGGCTTACCTTAATAAGTAGCCATTCAAAAACTCATTTTATATATATGTCATCTCGTGACCAATTACCATTTCGCCCATTTTACCATTAAACATGGTTTATCATTATTTTATATGTCCCGACCCGTTTCATTTTGTGTCGGAACCATATTTCAAATATAGCTTTTGTCGTATTTACAACCTATGAATAAGCACATAACTTACAAAAGAGAGCGTAAGCTTTACTTACCTCGCATCCAAATTACGCTTTCCTTTTCGTACTTGCTCCGTTTGACCCGCTTCATTCCAAGCCTCCATCTAGCTTGTCAAGAGTCAAACTATCATCATAATTCACAAGGTGGTTAGATTAGTCATTATAACCACGACTATTCCACCTTACGTGTTTTCTATGTCAAAACTACTATTCGACTCCGTCCATGGTTAGTTTAACTCTTCAAAAGTTAACTACCCTTAAATATATGATATGTGCATATAAGCTAAATCGACTTCATAATTAAAATTTGTATTACCTCACATCACACGTAATTAGTCGAACTAGGAAATTACGCGTTTGATTCATAATTTCAACATATGAACATTGTGGGCATAATTTATAATATCAACAATCAAGTTTCGTATCACTGAAAATAGGCTGTTTTTGGTGACCTGTTTAACCTGTTTACAAGTCTTCAAAGATTATGATTTTTTTTATGTGGCGTACCTCTCGGAGGGTTAGACCTTGTGTTAAAATTTCAAGATCTAACTCTTTACCAAAAACTTGTAAAAATTTATTTACTAAGCTGCAATCAGATTCGTCACTTCTGACTGCAGCTTACGGAAAAATTCATTTAAAATTCCTCGTTTATCCGATTGACGAAATTCCAATTGGCAATTCTTTTAATCACTTAAAACTTTCTACAGTAAGAATTTGAGATCATAACTCAATTCCTAAATTGAGTTATGACATTCGTAATGGGCTGCAAATTCTGCCAGAAAACGCAGCTTGAACCTTTGATACGGAAAAATTCATAAAACGCTCAATTCTCATCGAAAAAATGCGATTCCAGTGGGGTTTTAAAGATATTTCCTGTAATTACATTTTAGACTCAAGAAACACATGTTTTTATCACGTTTTGTCCAGGTTACAGCCGATACAAGTCGGCTGTAAATTCTGATCAAGAGCCGTTTGAATTCAGCTTTCAATTTAAGCAAGTTCTTGACATGATAACACCATTTTAGCAATCAAAAACCCTAAAAACAATCACCTTCAATGGTGTTCATGGATTTTTTACTAAAATTAGGCACGATTTCAACATATCTTATCTAGGGTTTACTCCTAAACACCATATCAACCCTATTCTACCCAAATAGCAAACATGCAACATCAATATTCAGATTTCCCAATTTGATGAGAATTTCAAACAGAGAATTAACACCAAATTTTACATACCTTGTAACCCCCTTGTGATGAGGATCACTAATCTATGCTCAATTTTCGATTTTGGGCTGAATTGAACCTTCAATTGATCAATTTTTGTGAGAGTTAGGGTTTGGTGAAGAACCCTTGTCGCCCTCCTGCTTCTTGTACGACCAGAGCCTCATTTGAGGTGTTTGGTTTTATTATTAATTTTTTTTGTTTAAAACTAATAATAATAGTTTCAAGTTTAACAACATTGGTCCCTCCCCTTTTGTTTAACATTAAATTTTGGTTATTCTAACCTTATTTCAAGTTATTTCTAGACTTGTAGTTAACTAGGTTATAATTTTCCTAGTTATTCATCTTGCTCAAAAACCCGTTTTATTTTAAGTTCCGTTAAACCTCGGGCCTTTTTATATACTTTGCTTTCTCAAAGTATTTCCCTTCCTTTTAATAAATATTAGACTTATTTATTTAAATCCTAATATTCACCGGGTAAATTTTACTACTAGTGGTATTTTACCCGTCTTTTAGTATTAACGGGGTTTGATTACCAAACCCGTTTTCGGGGTGTTACAAGTCTACCCACCTTAAAGAGGTTTCGTCCTCGAAACCTTTTCTTACATAATTCATTAAGTTTAAACTCAATGTATTTGATCCGAGAAATCTTTCAAACATTACTTACACTTTTAACCAATTGTTAGTATTACCAGATAAGTATGGTAACATCTTTTTGGTCACTAATTGTCTACGTATTTCATATGACATAGTGCAACTTGAAATAACGTAATCTCGTTATTTCCACTAGTTTAGTTAACTTAGCGATATCCATCGCTTTCATATACTATCGAATTTCCTTATGAATCCGTTACTTTGACCCGTTTAAAGGTCTTTAGTGAAATCTTTCACTTTTAGCAACAATTTCTTTTGTTTTCAAATTCATTTATTCGGTTCAGTTATACCGAATCCACCGCTTACAAGCAACCAAATTACTTAAATGACCTTAACCGGTCTCACTAACTAGACTTATTAGTCCAGTTGCTTTTTACCGCTCACTTGGTTATAATGTGATTCCACTTCACATTGCATTTCTTGACCGTGATCGTGTCACGTCATGTTTAATTTATATCAACCTTTCATTTTCGAAAATACCAATTTTTCGAATATATCGTCTTGCACCTATCGATGTTAAGACCCATACTCTTTGATATTTGTTATTTCCAAATTCGTCTTATAGTATTCATATTTGTTAAAATGTTGTTTCTTACTAAAACTGAATTTTAGTTTAACGTTTTTCCTTTTAACTATGTCAATTACTCATATTAAGGAAATTGACAACCCATAATTTATTCTTTTCCGTTCTCATTTTACGCGGGGAATCATAACTAGTTCCCTCGCTATGTCTAGATAACCCATAGGTTCATTCACTTAGCCTCGTAGGCTATTTCTTTAGGCTCTCACCTCTTTAAGGCGAGTCCTTTATGATCTTTTTTCCTTTTTATTCATGACCCGTAGGTCGTTTTGGTCCCGTAGACCTTTACACTGTTTATAACCCGAAGGTTATGATGATCCCGTAGATCATTCTTTTTACTCGTGTCTTTATTAAAATATATATTTGGTGTCAAAGCACTCTTTTTATGTTTGAAAATCATTTGTTTTCATGCTTGAAATCCGTTAACTTTGACTGTAGTTCGTGTCTACAATCGTTTTCTTTCAGATAATTCTTCCGACTCTATGACTTCTCACGTCAATTAAGCATCAGTTTGTCTCAAGCTTACCGTTATCCGGCTTGCGCTTACTTATGCCATTAAGCATTATACTTTATTCAACCCGTTCAACCTCAAAATAGTTGAATATAATTATCAAAATTTCTGTTTGCGAAATTTTATGGTCTTTCAGTCATAACTCATAATCCGAGTCTTTTGACTTTAAATTCGTGCTCCCGTTTATCGGTTTACGCATGTGTTTAAATCCTTACCCATCAACCGGGTACTTTACCTAAGTCATTATTAGTGCAAGCATTCCGGTATACATTAAGATTTCGTTTTAATTTGTTTGGTTGTCTTAGCGAAATCCATCGCTTTTATTCAACCAAACCTTTATTCTTTATTTGACCATCCTTGACAGTCTTATAAACTATGAATGATGATTATCATCATCATCATTTCTTTACTACGACCATAGTCAACGACTTTGATCGTTTTTCCCATGTGGGCAATACCTTTGTTTCTATGACCCCGCGGGTCATTTATACTTTGGTTTTACAATGCCCTTTTTGTCTACCATGGTTTTTGATCGTTTTTCCCATGTGGGCAATACCTTTGTTTCTATGACCCCGCGGGTCATTTATACTTTGGTTTTACAATGCCCTTTTTGTCTACCATGGTTGTTTTGTCCAAAATGACTTATGTCACGAATTTCCTTGGGTCATTTATTTCTATGTGCGCCATACATCGTTTTTATGGTTCCCGCGAAAACCATTTATACGAGTATGCCCATAAGATTTCTTGACCCTAAGGATCCTTTAAATTTTCATTCATCTTGACCTTACGACATCGGACATAACTGCGCTCATTATAAGAAGCTCATGCTATCATGTGTTCACTACTTACTTGGCCAGAGTAAGCGATCAACACATGGTACGCGTGACCTTATTATAATTACCACATCACGTCCCATGTAAGTAACTCCTCAAATTATTTCCATATTTATGATTTCATTTGGTAAAACTTTATTTAATTGTTAGTTAACAATTATTAGTTTTAGTCGTTTATCCTTGAACATGTAAAATGTCCCTTTTTATAAACATTTATTCACATTCGTTGATGTGATCATTACTTTTCTCAATAGGATTTATATTGAGAATACTTACTTGGATGATCACTCTCGTCCAAGTTTCTATATAAACTGAATTATGTTATTGTCTTGTTATTCACAATTTGTGAATAATACATATTCTCTACTGAATTTCTCTTGGAAACGTCATCCTGGATAGGTAACCTATCCAGGTTTTCCAAGTTTCATATTCTATATGCAACTGTCATTCACTATGTATTTGTTGCATATTACTGTTTGTACTATAAGTTTAAAATGTGCACCTGGTAATGCTTGCCCCGACGGGCATTCCTTGCCATTACATATTTGCGATCGTTACGCGATTTAGGTCCTTGATGAGTATGCTCTTCTTGTCACATCTCGGACCGTTCCATCATCATATCCGCAATTTGTTAAACTCTCGCTATCTTCAGATGAGAGTGTCCTTCAATTAAAACATTTACAAGAATTAGTAATATCAACTTCAATAATCGCCCGTATTATAATACAAGGCTTTTCTACTATACGCGTCAACGCGCGCAATTTTGTCAACTATATTTATCATTTAATTGAGGTAACGTGTATCACACGATAACCCTATGTGTTGTTCACAACATTTCAACACATACCAAACCATTAATATACATGTACTTACCGGATTTGCGATCAAGCCTCGAACCGAACACACTTTACTCTTTAACCATGAGCTCTGATTACCAACTTGTAACACCCTTAATATTATTTAACGGTTTTCGTTAAATTTACGAAAGTGAACATGTAACTAAGATTTCATATCCGTAGAAAATACGAATAATTTAAATCTTTTACAAATTTAAATAAAAATACAACGAAATGTAATATAGTTCGTCGATTAAAATGTGGACGAAACAATATGCGGAAGCTTATTTCTTTGATCGTGTTCGGTCCTTCCTAGAGCTTGATCTTCATCCGGGAACACTTGGTATTATCTGTGATCAAAACCAACCCAAGAGTTAGTTTTGATGCTTAAATAATAGATTAAACAAGTTCTAAACATCAAACCATGAAATAAGAAGCAAATTTGCATAATCGAAACTATGCTAAAAAAAACGGATTCGATTAACAAAGATATGCAAAATTCAGCAAAGTGACTGGGCTCTACCGTAACTTACGGTAGCCACCGGGCAACATTGGTCTGCCGTAAGGCAGTAGAAAGCTGCCGTAACAATTTATTGGCTACCGTAAGTTACGGTAGCTACCGTAACTTACGGTAGCTTTCAAACTCCCGTGTTAAATTTTCAGATTTCAAACTTAAATCACACTTCGTTTTAGTCTACATCCTATCTCCAATTTTTATACATATCACAAGGACTCGATTTAACAAAACGCTTATTTCTAAACAACTCTTAAAGGGTCGTTTGCCCGGTTTTCCCATCATGGGCTTTTTGGTCAATTTTTTTAGTCCTTCAATTTACGACGAAGGACTTTCACTAATAGTTGACCCAAAATATCGCTTCTAACTATAATACAAAATATGCGTACCTGGCTCGGGTCAACATATTGACCCGTTTTAAGACCTTGTCTCTATAATATGCTAATTCATAGCCTCGCTAATTCATAAACCAATTATCCTGCGAGCATGAGACTCGGCATACACTTGTTAGTCGTTAATTGTCAAATGGTATAAATATTACCATTTGACCCGTTTGGTCTAGACTACCAAATATTTTGTGCTTAATATTAAATGGTGTTTATCCACCATTTCATTAAGTAACTAACTTTGGATTTATAATCATGTAGTTATGTCGCCCTAACCCATTTCTTACGCGTTTAATCCAACATAGTTTATGTCATATGGTGTCGTTTTAAACTTCAACTCTTTTTCGTCTACACATGACTAATTCGTCGTTTTACTCTTTTTATTCGTTTAGGCTTACCTTAATAAGTAGCCATTCAAAAACTCATTTTATATATATGTCATCTCGTGACCAATTACCATTTCGCCCATTTTACCATTAAACATGGTTTATCATTATTTTATATGTCCCGACCCGTTTCATTTTGTGTCGGAACCATATTTCAAATATAGCTTTTGTCGTATTTACAACCTATGAATAAGCACATAACTTACAAAAGAGGGCGTAAGCTTTACTTACCTCGCATCCAAATTACGCTTTCCTTTTCGTACTTGCTCCGTTTGACCCGCTTCATTCCAAGCCTCCATCTAGCTTGTCAAGAGTCAAACTATCATCATAATTCACAAGGTGGTTAGATTAGTCATTATAACCACGACTATTCCACCTTACGTGTTTTCTATGTCAAAACTACTATTCGACTCCGTCCATGGTTAGTTTAACTCTTCAAAAGTTAACTACCCTTAAATATATGATATGTGCATATAAGCTAAATCGACTTCATAATTAAAATTTGTATTACTTCACATCACACGTAATTAGTTGAACTAGGAAATTACGCGTTTGATTCATAATTTCAACATATGAACATTGTGGGCATAATTTATAATATCAACAATCAAGTTTCGTATCACTGAAAATAGGCTGTTTTTGGTGACCTGTTTAACATGTTTACAAGTCTTCAAAGATTATGATTTTTTTATGTGGCGTACCTCTCGGAGGGTTAGACCTTGTGTTAAAATTTCAAGATCTAACTCTTTACCAAAAACTTGTAAAAATTCATTTACTAAGCTGCAATCAGATTCGTCACTTCTGACTGCAGCTTACGGAAAAATTCATTTAAAATTCCTCGTTTATCCGATTGACGAAATTCCAATTGGAAATTCTTTTAATCACTTAAAACTTTCTACAGTAAGAATTTGAGATCATAACTCAATTCCTAAATTGAGTTATGACATTCGTAATGGGCTGCAAATTCTGCCAGAAAACGCAGCTTGAACCTTTGATACGGAAAAATTCATAAAACGCTCAATTCTCATCGAAAAAATGCGATTCCAGTGGGGTTTTAAAGATATTTCCTGTAATTACATTTTAGACTCAAGAAACACATGTTTTTATCACGTTTTGTCCAGGTTACAGCCGATACAAGTCGGCTGTAAATTCTGATCAAGAGCCGTTTGAATTCAGCTTTCAATTTAAGCAAGTTCTTGACATGATAACACCATTTTAGCAATCAAAAACCCTAACAACAATCACCTTCAATGGTGTTCATGGATTTTTTACTAAAATTAGGCACGATTTCAATATATCTTGTCTAGGGTTTACTCCTAAACACCATATCAACCCTATTCTACCCAAATAGCAAACATGCAACATCAATATTCAGATTTCCCAATTTGATGAGAATTTCAAACAGAGAATTAACACCAAATTTTACATACCTTGTAACCCCCTTGTGATGAGGATCACTAATCTATGCTCAATTTTCGATTTTGGGCTGAATTGAACCTTTAATTGATCAATTTTTGTGAGAGTTAGGGTTTGGTGAAGAACCCTTGTCGCCCTCCTGCTTCTTGTACGACCAGAGCCTCATTTGAGGTGTTTGGTTTTATTATTAATTTTTTTTGTTTAAAACTAATAATAATAGTTTCAAGTTTAACAACATTGGTCCCTCCCTTTTTGTTTAACATTAAATTTTGGTTATTCTAACCTTATTTCAAGTTATTTCTAGACTTGTAGGTAACTAGGTTATAATTTTCCTAGTTATTCATCTTGCTCAAAAACCCGTTTTATTTTAAGTTCCGTTAAATCTCGGGCCTTTTTATATACTTTGCTTTCTCAAAGTATTTCCCTTCCTTTTAATAAATATTAGACTTATTTATTTAAATCCTAATATTCACCGGGTAAATTTTACTACTAGTGGTATTTTACCCGTCTTTTAGTATTAACGGGGTTTGATTACCAAACCCGTTTTCGGGGTGTTACATGATGTAATCAGTAAACATACTCAAATTAATGAGTTATAACAGTAGGGTAAAGTACATATGTGAAATTTATCAATTATAACCAAACTATGCCCCGTAGGGGTATTTTGGTAATTTCACATAAGCCGAAAAGCTCAAAACTGGAGTCTGAGTTTAACAACCTTTGCTTACTGTTAAAATATTATAATTTGCCTCAAATATCAGTAGGTATCAACCCTTGTATGTTTAAAATACTTCTAGTACATAATATGCGTTAAAAACGCTTAAAAAGGCTATTAAAGGCCATTTCCGGGTTTGATACTTAAATCTGATATTTTTATATTTCTAGAAGGCTTAAAATAATTTATTTATCATATGTGATCAGTAGCAAAAGGTTTGGAGTCGTTTAGATATGTAAAACTCATTTTATGGCCCGTAAGGGCAAAACCGACAATTACCGGATTAAGCCTACGACTATAAGTTATGCTCAGCCTAAAATTTATTAAAAATCTTTAAAAATCCCAAAATAATATATTACATCAGTGGGTAAAAGATTTGGTATCAAAAAGTGGGCTTAACTAGGCTATACGCTAATTATGCCGTTTTATTAACATAAAGCTTTAATTTTTTTTTTTACGCTAACGAGCATAACTCTTATTCTACACCTCAAACTGATGTCAAACTTTGCATACAAGTCTATATACCAGTAATTAAGGTTTCTACTCTTTTACTTTTTCAAAAATCACGTCTTAAGGTGAAAAGGGCATAATGGTCAACATATGAGCAATTAACGGAAACGCGTAAACGAATGGGTCAATCAATGAACCAACCACAGAGGGTTATGCTAACATCTAGCCTGGTCCTAAGGAAGCTCTAAGGCATTTCCAAATTATACTAAAGCGGGTCAGAACTGAAGTCAAAGCAAAAGTCAAAGCTTTGCGACTTTCGGTTTCGAACCGGGTCTAAACATAAAATTGTCGGGTTGAACATGTTTAGACATGTTCTTACACTAATTACTAAGTTATATTAATGATCATACAGGTTGTATGTGTTCTACATTGCTAATTATGCATAAATTAGAAACTAAGCATCCTGTTGACTTTTTATTAATAAGTTGACCCGACATTAGACCTAGTTAGATTGGGAATCAGGGGGAACCCTTTTAAGGGTTTATTACCCACATAATTACCAACTTATAACTACTTTCACTTCGACTAATCACTGGACCATTAGTGATTAATCTTAAAGTCAACCGTTAATTACGACGGTTTGACTTTTAAGCTAAAACTAAGCTAAAACTTAATTAAGAAAGGATTAGAACACTTACTGAAGTCCTAAGCTTGATTAGGAAGGACTTGGGTCTGCTTTGAAGCTCCAGAAGGCTCCTCAATTGCAGAATGAAGGTGTGATTGGAATGTTGCAACTCATGAGCTTTATATAGTGAACTAAGGCACCATAAGGTGTTGACAACTTAGTCTACCACTAACCACAACATTCCCACAGGTGTCCTATAAGTTTAGGGGTTGTTTAGGGGCCAAGGGAGATGTGGAAAACCGTTTAAAAGGTCAAGAATGCGTTTAAAACAGCAAACAACAACTTTCTGTCGCTGGCAACATGCTTGCGGACCGTAACAAATATTTGTTGCGGTGCGCAACAAATAGGCAGAATGCAAAAGCTTGGCCTTTCAAGCATTCGAAAGGGCAACCGACTTATTTATTGCAATTTAACCCCTTCTTATTTACCTACAAAGGCTTTAGGACTTATACCCACTTTGCCAAGTCCCTGGACATTTCCGGTTAACCCTAAAAGTCATAACTTTCAACGTTAACGCTTTACCCCTCGCATACGGATTTGATCATAACTTTCTCATACGATAACGAAACTTTATGAAATTTATATCGTGCATTCTAGTGAGCATAATTAACCGTTACAAAGCTTCGGGTTTGTCAAAAGGTCACTCAGAGGTATAACTTAAACATGTTGACACATTTAACCCCTGTAGTTTGTAATCTCTCACTTTTAGCTTCGTATGATCCATGATTTATTCGTGTGATGGTATAAACATCATGTAGGGTTATTATGAAGTATATTTATTCACTGTTGACATTTTGAACTCGTATTTTTCATATACTTTTCAAGTTTGTCAACTTTAGTCCCTTTATAACATTCTTTCACACGTTCAAACATATGACACGTGTCTACACATTATGGGACGTGAATTTTCGAGGTGTTACACGAACCTTTGATGTTGAACTTGTGTTTACATGTTAAAGCAGTAGAACATCATATAAGACCTAAACCTTGTTGTGATTCTTATGGGTGTTCAACTCATGAAAACATTATCATAACCCTTGTGGTTACCAAGTGTCATACAAGTGTTAGGTGTTGAAGACGATTATTTTCACATGTTATTCTCATATCTTATTTTTATGTTGTTTTAAATACCGAATCTTGTCTCTATGCATACTTGAACTTTAACCCTTACACATTCAATCTTTTAACCTCATCAACTCGTCAATAATTGGATAATTGGAAAGCATATGCCAACTTTGTGAGTATACTCGTATTTCCCCCTTTTACTTTTACCACTTTTGGGGTGTAACATGTTTACTTATCAACAACTTAAACATGAACATTTTGCTTAAACACATGAACATTCCTATTAACATGCTTGTATACGTGATGGCTTGATATTTAAACTTGGGTGAATCTTATGTGTTGAACTTATCATTAACTTCGTACGAGCCAAACCGTGACATATGTAGCGCTATAGGATTAACGACCCGCCCGTAAACTTGAGGTTATGTCATGAGCCTGTTGCGTTTCCTTGGTTTGATATGTTAGACACATGCCATGTTTTTACGTTTATCTTGAATCACATGCTTGCTATGAGGAATTGTTCGAAACTTATCTTTTGCTAAGTATGTACCAAACTTGTATACTCGCCTTTGCTTTTGCATTGAACTTTATTTTAAACATGTTACAGGTTGAGGATGATGATGCCATGAAATGAAGCAGCGTTGATACCTAGATACACATATAGACGTTTAGATTAAATATGTTGTATAAATGTCATAATTGTTGTCGTATTGCTCCTTTTTGTATTAACATGTTGTATTTCAAATTTCTTGTATTGTAACATTTATTTATGAAGGAAATCAATTTACCTTTAATTCTATTGTCACAATTTAGCGTTATGTGTGATGAGCAATCTTTCTTCGTGTCACTCCAATGTTTCCGCCATCGGTTGGGGTGTGACAATATCAAACATGTTTTCTAACTTAGTTAAACATGTTTTAACATGTTTAACTCGTTACTTTTAGTTTTGTGCTTAATTAGGGTCGTAAGTTAAGCGGTCTAAACAACCGCTTAGACTTTCGAACCCGACCCGTTTGGTCGATCGTTAGGATCCGACCAAACATATTTTGTAACCATAGTTGTATAGAGAATAACTTTCCGAGGTTATGCCTTATGGTCACTTCATTTAATTAGTTTTATGATAGGTAATTTATATGCCTTAGGAAAATGACCAAAATGCCCTTTTTGCGCATAATTTCATTTTAAGCATATGTAACACATGTTTTGACGTCTAAACTGATTATGCAACATAATTAACATGTTAAGGCATATAATACTTGTCATAGGACTAGTTAGACCATCCGAACGCGCTTTTGCACGAACGACGCGTTAAAGTAGCGTAGACTACCTTAACGGGTCGTAACGGATCGTAAACACTTAGGATAAGTTTCAATTTAAAATGTAGGCTTTGTTAAACCATATCACATGATTTCCAATACTCATTTGGTTTACGAGACCTCATTCTACCCGATCTCCCGATTTAGGTGTCGATTCACTAACATAGTATCCGATACACTGGGAACCGCTTCAACACTTGAACTCTTGGTCTTTTGAGCTTTGTTATATCTTTTGAACAAGAACTATACGCAATCCCAAGTGAGTACATAGTTCCCCTCTTTTACCGTTTTCAAATGTTTTGGGGTGATTCATATGTGTAACCGATTTGTTTTCCAAACGTATGGCATATATGTGTTTACTAAGTGCTTTTATGCGTACTATTCCGATTATGCAAATACGATGTTTATACAAATCCTTAAAAGATCTACCTATCTTTATAGTTAGATTCTTATAGGATATTTGAAGTACAGTCTTAGATTTTCCTATCTTTATAGTGAGGTTTTTAAGAAGTACTTTTCGACATGATGGTTATGGTTTATCTGTAGATTTGTTGGTGATTTAGATAACGAAACTAGAGTAATACAATAAGCACATGGTGGATACGCCGCTGGTACTTCCTATATATAAGTGTGCTTATTGTATTACCCTTCGTGGCGTTATCCCGAATCACCATTAGGATTTAGGATGTTGTGATACAATGATTCAAACCTAATCCTTTTAGCGTCAACTTATCTTTATAAATTGATACTTGTAGGATATTTAGAGTGCTAATATTGGAGTACTTGTTTGGATTCATTGAGTACTTTAATGCGTATGCGACTAGACAATATGACGAGAACCGGATCCCTGTAATATTTATCTATCTTCATAGCTAAACATACATGGGATGTTTAAAGTGCTAATATTGGAGTCCTTATTTGGATTCAATGTGTACTTTAATGCGTGTTTACAGGTTGTTGACAAATTGACGATTATGTGTTTATGTGGTAGTTGTGATTTAGATAACGAAACGGGTGTAATAAAATAAGAACATGGTGGATACGCCGCTGGTACTTCCTATATATAAGTGTTCTTATTTTATTATTCATGTAGCGTTATCCGAATCACTTTAGGATTTTGTGTACGATTGTTTCAATGTTCGATTATCCAAATCCTCGTAGAATCTCCCGTATCTTTATATGTTAGATTCTTAGAAGGATATCTAAAGTATTATCACGAATCATTGATTTGATTTATATAATACTCACACAAGTTTTGATTTATTCCAAAACAGTTATTAATAATCCTCTATTGGATTTCTAATAACATATTAACGAGTTTTACGATGATTTCAACAAGATTGCGATGTACAATTTCAAATGGCATAAAAATTACTTAGTAATAATCATATTGCCATATACAAAACTACTTGCCACGAGTTTTTACAATCAAGATTATGTATTGCAAATGCTAAACTTTTGCCATTCTTTGCCTTCAAGATTTATTTTCAATTGACAGCTCTCGTAGCTGTCAAAGTATTGCAATACCAAACTTTTTGCCATTAATATGGCTAACAAAACCTATGTACTCGCCGGCATTTTTATGCTGACTATTTTTCACATATGTTTCAGGTTTTCAACTATTCAAGCATGCAACGCATAGGACTGCATTCGGGCCTTAGACTTCTTAATCAAAAGACAATTACATGTATTCTTTGTTTGTAAAACGATGTTAATAATATTGAAACAATTTAGTACCAGTAGTTGTGAGCAATTTGTAACGTGACTCCCCGATATTTCCGCCGAGTGTTGTTGTATTACGCGATTGGGGTGTTACAAGTTATTCGATAATCAAAGTCTTATCATCCAAAACACAAAACAAGACCCACAAATATGGTGTTTTAGTAATCTTCACTCTGTTATTTGTGGGTTTTGAGTATGTTTTATGGTTGACATTATGGTGTTTTATGACTTTTTTCATTTTGTATGAAAAATATACTTTGTAGCCAACTCCCACCCTATAAAATGAATCAAAAATTATTTGCAATGATTTAATTACACAAAATGTTGTCTCATATATCCGACAAAATAAGATCGTAATATGCACAGTAGTATATCGACATGTATTTTACACCGATGGAAAACCATTAAAATAAAGACCGATACTAGCACCGATGATGTTCAGTCAGTACAAGTTTAATATGTTAAGGTGCCGGTAGTTGGTATACCAAAAAATATTGTACTCGGTAAAGTTTGTTATACCAATAAAAAAGCAACTTATATCGGAATGTTAACCAAAAAAGATAAACCTATATGTGGTATTTAGTTTTTGTTTTTAAATAACGAATGCTAATTATTTAAAAATAATCAACTTAAATGATAAATGATAAAAGAAACCATAAAAAATAATAATCTTGAAGCATACCATGTCAAAATTTAAATGATATAATACTATTAATGCAAGTTATTACATAATATAAAAATATAATCAATATCTATATTTATACTATATAATAAAAGAAATTATTGGAGGACACTTATCATCATATTAGGTCATTTATCTTTTGATTTTTCTGTCAATCTCTCCTACTAATTTATAGATAATTATTATTTAATTTAATATATTGTACTTAATTATAGATAATTATTATTTAGTTTAGATTTAATTTGTGTTTCATATATTTAAGAAATTACGCATAGGGTTCCATATGTTTTTCAAAGAGTTAACAGCCATTACGTCATTCTCGAAACGTGTCATTTCAGTCCAAAAAACAAACCCCAGTTAAAAACTCAGTTAGCTACGTATTAAAATTATCATTTTACATATATTTTATATTTTTTTCATTTTTAACTTCTTTTTATTATTAAACACACACACACACTGTGTAAAAGAAGTTTAAGAAAATGAAAAATAAAACATCTATGTAAAATGACCATTTTACCCCTGAGCTAACTGAGTTTTTTTAACTGGGGTTAGTTTTTTTTAACTGAAATGGCACGTTTCGAGAATGACAGGGAGGAAAATTGTACAATTTTGAAATTTGGTCTGAAATGACATAAGTGGACAAACCACATGGACGTAAATAACAGTTAACTCTTTTTCAAAATTATCTTCGATAGAATATTTTAAAAATAAATATAATAATAATAATAAATTTTTGATTGGTGATTCCTAAAAATTTTCAAATATTTAATGTGGTTGGATGGTTTGATTGATAAAAACTAGGATGTATCCCGCCGCGTTGCGGCAGGCGAAGTATGCTTAATCAGTTAGTTTCTATATGTTTATGCTTTATTTTTCTTTTGGCGGTTAACTTAGTCGAGACAAAAGAAAGGTTGACGGGTTAACCTGATTTAACACAAAGAAAAAAAAAGACTTATTTGTCTACATATCCAGCCAAAAAGAGACGATAATGCATTGCCAATATGTGGAAACTAACTGATTAAGTATACTTCGCCCGCTGCAATGCGACGGGTTACATTTTTTTTTTTGAAAGAGGGCGATTTATTAGAGACAATACTCAAGCAAGTTGCTCAAGTGGTAGAGTACAGTAAAGGAAAAAACGGAAAGGTACATGCAGAGCTAAGTCAAAACAATACAGCCAAACACAAAAAAGTGCAGCAATATTTGTCACCATGCCACCTTAAAATTGCACCAGGTCTTCCACTCAAGTTGCAGTTTCTTTGCTCTTGAGTTAATCCATATGAATGATAGTGCCTTGATCTCTCCTATTAACTTTCTTATTTGTTTGGGCCTGCTGTTAAAAATCATATCATTACGCGTCCTCCATAACAAACAACACACGGTTGCTATAATCGTGTAAAGCGCGTTCTTTTTATTATCCAAAAGCTGCAGATTTTGTGCGAATTCAAGAAGTTCCACCACGCTAAGTAGGTACCTAGGTAGGGGTATTTTAGTCCATAATAATATCGCCACCCATATCTGTTGTGCATATTGACACGTCACAAGTAGGTGGTCTGCGGATTCCTGTGCTAAATTGCATAGAACACATAACATTGTTGGTAATGTAACATTTCGTCTTGCAAGCGCCTCCCTTGTTGGTATTCGGTTTAGAACGACCCGCCACATAAAGCAGCTGACTTTCTTTGGGATCCAACTTAACCATTTTAACGCCTTAGTTTATGGAATCACTTGCATTTTGTCCAACTCGTCTCGCACGTCTCTCACCTGATATAATGCAGCTGCGTCGCTCGTATACCACAGCCATACATCGGAGTTTGTCTCAATATTTTGATTGTCTAGTTCTCCAACCATTTAGTTGACTAAAGTTTAGTACTTCTTTAAAATTAATTTAAAACAATTTGGTCATGTAAACTCTGATGCCAAAAACTAATTGGTGAAGTTTTGAATCACATTGTAGATGTTGATTTTCAAGACTCTAAAAGACTAACACACTTCAATTTATGTTTTTTTTTTAATATTTGCATTCATGTCCATTCTCTTTAAACGTACATTCTCCCATTTCTCTTCTCATCTCTACACAACCCCCACGACCACCGTCAGAGTGTCACCGTCACTGTACAACCGCCTCAACTCTCTTTTCTGACGAACAATTTCCTACCTTTTCTCTCTCTGTCAACAAACACTGCAAACTATCGCAACCCACAACCTGCTTGTCCCTTCTCGACAACACAACACAACACAACCACCTACCTAGCGTCACCACAACATCATCACCTCTACCGCCGCACCATTTTACGGATTTGTTTCGGATCACCAGCCCTCTATTTCTACACCTCTTTCCCCTGTCTTGTGGAAACCCATAAAACCAACTTACGGCGAAGTTGGGTGTTTGCAGATTTGTTTCAGATCACTTTCTATTTCACCAGGTGAATGTGCAAGAAAAAAAGAAAGACAAATGGCCAAATGGGTAAGAAGCAAAAAGTTCGGTGGTCAATGTGTTAACATCAAAAAGCATCCTAGCGCAAACCAACGTTGTAATTTGATATATATAATAATATGTCAAATAAAAAAATAGATGGTATTAAAAGAATCAAATTTTAGTCCTAAATTTTCATATGTATTTGTATTTTAGTATATTTATATTTGTAATTTAAATTAACTTAATTGTGTTAAAATGATGTTTAAAGGAGTATGTACACTTTAGTTGAAGAGTAAAATGCCAAAATGGTCCTTGAGTTTAGGCCACTTTTGCGACTTTAGTTTAAAAATAAAACTTTTTGTTTATGGGTTCCTAAGGTTTCATTTTTGTTACTATTTTCATCCAATTGGAATCTAGGTTAGAGTTTTATGTTAACTTCTCCCGTTTTTTGTCGTTTTCCTCAAAGGGTATAATTGTCATTTTATGCCATAACGTATCTAATTAAACGAAGAAAACAACTAAAAAGAGGAGAAGTTAAAATAAAATTATAACCCGGTTTACCAATTGGATGAAAATGAAACATTAGGGACCCAGATACAAAATATTTCATTTTTTAGACTGAAGTGCCAAAAGTAGCCTAAACTCATGGACCATTTTGGCATTTTACTCTTAGTTGAATTAACATTTATTAATAAATAAAAAAAGTTAATACACCGTTGATAAGAAAAATGTTTTAAAAGTAACTTAACAGGATTTATAAATATCACGTCAAAGTTCATTTTCAAAGACATGTCTTGACGACTACATGTGTTAACAAATGACATATACTTTATTTAACCCGTATAATACATGATTTTATTCGGTTCATGCAATACGCATGTTTTTTTAAAAACATAATTTATTTTTATTATTAAATATATAACATTGCATTTATTTAACTCGTTCAATACACGATGTTATAACCTATATATAAATATAGACAATTGGGTTTGACAATGGTCTGGTTTTTTTTTTTTTTTTTTTTTTTTTGTTATTTTAAGAACGCTCTTTACTCTACTAATATAGTCATATTAACCTCTTTTTTTTTTTGTTATTTTAAGAACGCCCTTTACTCTACTAATATAGTCATTAACCTCTTATACATGTATTTTGTAGGGAGTTAAACTTTATATGAATAAAGATGAGACACATTATCGTTACAATCTCTAAAAGACAAATGGTTAAGTCACTTGACACTAATTGCCCTTTGCTATTTGATGTTACAACATATAGTGTTTTAGTTATGGAACAAAAAATATAAACTGTTATATTATACTTAAATCAAAATTAAATAACTAAAAGTGTTACAAATACTTGAATTAATTTCAATTAGTTGTCAAATCACTCATCCATAAAACACAGGCATGCCGACATTTATATACAACTGCCACCTTCCAATCATTTCACATTAATTAGTTTTTTTTTTAACAATGATTGTCAATAAGTAAACTAACAATAAGCGGTGTGGTTTGGCTAGTCCCTTTGGGAACTATCCGCCACATCACATGGGGTGAAGGACCATTCCTTTGGAGACTACCCAAGGGTGTGGAGGATGAATCATCCCCTTATTTTTTATATATAAAAGTAGCTTTGAGGGGCCCACTTTTCACACAATCATACTCGTCTCCAACGTCCCCAATGGGCCGCATGCGACGCAACGAGGGGGAGGGGGCGGTGTGGGACGAGGGTGACGACCCGATGCCGGGGGGGGGGTCCACACACCCCTTGGTCTAATGAATTAAGTTAGATGACAATAAGTCTAATAAAGCGGGTCAAATTAGTTTATTAATGACATTTAATTAATTTTATTAGAGTTTTTAAGTCTCTAATTAAATGACAAATTAAATGAAACCTTTCATTAATCCTTAACTCTTGTACAATTAATAGGGTGTGTGCTTCATTTTTGTTACTACAAGGAAATTATATACAATAATACATGAAGAATACTTGGAGAATGATGAACACTTGAAGACCAACTAGAGAGAGGAGTACTCTCGACTCGTTATCCACCACCATCACATTCTAATTCGTTCCAGAAGTTCAAACACTACGATTTTACCTTGTGTAAACTCAGGCGTGTGGCCTTCTCCGACAATACAGATTGCTTCGGTTGTTGTACTCTGGGAGACAGACACGTCGTCTTTTGTAGAGACGCGAAATCTGTTTTAAGAGAAGCGTTTTAAAGACGTGACTCAGCCACAACCGTCAACACTTGTTTGTTCTTTTTGTAGGAAATTATTGTACAAGAAGACGCGGTTCAAGACCTCGTTGATCTTAGCGATGCACATAATCATCCGATATAATCGTCTGATATCTTGTGATTATTATTTATTTATTGTAATTGATTTGGTGTATAGTTGGCATGTATATCTGTTTCCTATTATACGGTTGTATCATTCCCTATTTAAAGGGTTATCATCTTCAATGGAATTCATTCAGAATTTTACACCATAAATTCCTTTATGGTATCAGAGCAATTCTGATATCCATCTCTTCCGCTGCCCTTTTTCTTTTCCCTTCTTTTCGGATACGTCCGATACAATCCTCACGATGACCAACAAAGAGAATGTCGAACAGCCTCCAAAGCCCAAATCCCTACATCCCGCATACTCTGTCACAAATATACAGAGTAAGATCCGAACCCTAGATGGTACCAATGTCACGTATTCTCAATGGATACGGCTGTTTAAACTACATGTCGTCGCCTACAAGGTGAGGAATCATATCGATGGTACTGCCCCTCCGGCATCAACGTCTGCTGATCATGAGGCCTGGAAGGAATTAGATGCGCTTGTCCTTCAATGGATATTTAGCACGATTTCTGATGACCTTCTTAAACGAGTTATGGACAGCAACACTGTTACGGCTCATGTTACGTGGTCCAAACTTGAGAAAATTTACCTCAGCAACAAGAAGGCACGTGCTGCATCTTTGGAAACCAAGTTCTGTAATCTGACTTTGTCGGCTTTTTCCTCCATTGAAGACTACTGTCAGCGGCTGACTGACCTTGCAAACCAACTGGCCGATGTCGATGTTACTATCACCGAGTCCCGTCTTGTTCTTCAACTGGTAAGGGGTCTACCAGCCGAGTATAACACCATTGCTGCCCTCATTAATCAGAATGGCGTTGATTGGGATCAAGCCGTTAGTATGCTGAACGATGAAGTCTTGCGTCTGGAAGCACAAAAAGGATCTCATTCTACCGTTTTAGCCGCAACCTCTGCTCAAACAATCCCTCAAAACCACCAGCCGGTTCAACCTTCTAACAACAACGCCTCTTCCTCTCGTGGCCGGGGCCGTGGGTCGTGGAACCGCCGCGGTGGCAGGGGACGCGGCAGCAGCAACCGACAACCTTATTCTTCCTGGTCCGGACAACAGCAGCAGCAGTCTGGATACTCTCAGCAACCCGGGTTTCCTAACTGGGCCTGGTGGACACCTCCACCATGCCCCTATCCGACCCAGCAGCAATGGCGGCCCAACAACAACCCAGTTCAGCAGCCAGCAACCTAGTCTCAGACCCATTTTTCTGGTTTTCCTCAGCAGCAGTTTAGCGGGTTCAGTTCTTCACCCCAAGGCGTCTACAATGCCCTGAGTCCGACAGATCTCATTGCCGCATTCAACAACATGCAGATGAATCAGCCATTTTCTTCTTGGGCTTCTGACCTCATGGATACAGGGGCAGAATCTCATGTAACTAATGAGTAAGGTAAGTTACTAATCCCACATTCTACTCCTGTTTGTAGTAAATTATTGGTAGGCAATGGCAATTTTTTACCAATACACGGATCGGGAACGGGCTTCCATAACCTACCCAACCGAACCTATGTCCTACCCAATGTCCTTTATAGCCCACAAGTTATTAAAAATCTTATTTCGGTCAAACGTTTTACTCGTGATAATCAAGTTTCTGTTGAGTTTGACCCTTTTGGTTTTTTCCTTGAAGGATCTCAAAACTAGGAAGCTGTTGTCCCGTCACAACAGCACCAGAGACCTTTATCCTTTCACTCAGCCGCAACTACCTCCTCAAGCTACTTTTCTTGCTTCTACCAGTCTTCCTTTATATGATCGTCTAGGTCACCCGGGGGCTCAAGTTTTAGAACTTTTAAGTCGTAATTTTAATTTTCAGTGTAATAAGAGTAAAAACTCACATGTTTGCAATTCTTGTCAAATTTCAAATAGTAAACGATTGCCTTTTCATGCTTCTAATACTTTTACGTTTGCACCTTTTGATATAATCCATTGCGACTTATGGACATCTCCTATCACGAGTAAAACAGGATACAAATATTATATGGTTCTTATTGATAATTTTTCACACTTCGTGTGGGTGTATCCTCTTAAGTATAAGTCTGACACATTTCCTACGTTTGTCAAATTTCACCGTTTAATTGAAACTCAATTTCACCGAAAAATTAAAACCTTTCAATGCGACCTAGGGGGTGAATTTGGAAATTTAGCCTTTAAAGCCTTCGCAGACCAACACGGACTATTGTTTCGGTTCGCATGTCCCCAAACCTCCAACCAAAACGGCCGGGCAGAACAGATGATTCGTCGCCTAAATGACATCATCCGTGCTCTGCTTATACACGCCAATCTTCCTCCATCTTTTTGGGTGGAAGCGTTACACACGGTCGTCTACTTGCACAATATTTTACCCACCAAACGCCTCAATTTTTATACTCCCACCTTTGCCCTCTACCTCCGGCATCTCGAGTATGAACACCTACGGGTGTTCGGGTGTGCTTGTTACCCTAACACCTACGGTTTGACCCGGTCCAGAGTCGCGAGGCAGGAAATCCGATGGTATCTAATTTGGTGACAGCGGAAGTCTTTTTAAACAGGATCGATTAATAATAAAACTGCTCGTTTATATATAATATAGGGATAAATCCCATAATTTACAAATAAGTGATTTCACTGGGAAATCTTTTATTTCTTAAAACATGTTTCTTTATTTATTTATATTGAGCCACTTTCTAAGCTTGTAGTGCTCCATGGCACTTTTCCTGTGCTCACAACAGATCACCTGAAACATGTTTGAAAAAGGTTTTGTCAGCAGGGAAATACTGAGTGAATCATTCATTTTTACTAAAACGACTCGTTTGTTATAATTCACAGTATTAAGAGAGATTACAATGTTTCTGATATCAAACCAACTACCCACAGTATTTGTCACTCGAATCTTTACGGTGACTGTGGTCATATCACCATTGGCTGCCCCAATGAATGACGAATATCACTAAATTTAGGTTCGCCCACCTAAAGTGATAAAACTGTAATACTGTGCACAATACCCCACATACCGGCTGTAATTTGGTGATTACATAAACTTAATCACTGTAATTATAACTTTGAAAATAATTTGGAGTATTGTAAAACAATTGATAAAAAGAGAATGGCTCACATTGTAGATTTAACGAGCAGAATATAAGCCTACTGATTAGCCTTGATTAACCTAATTTAAATAACAATGCACACACAACAGGTTAGTAACTAATACAGCAGTTATGACAATTCACGAGATTAAACCCTCACAATGATTTATTAGTGCAATACTTAACAATTCAGCGGATTCACAACGAATGACAGAGTATAGTCCGAATTCGAGCAGTACTCAAACATTCAAGTCGAAATCACGATGAATTAACAAAGTATAATCTCAATTTGAGCGGCACTTAAACAATCGTTGGATAGTTAGAATCGATCGGACGTTGAATCGTAATAGCGATCGAGTTATTACCCTGAGTGCGGCTTCGATTAGTGCACTGTGTGTGTTAATTGTAGTATACAGAACTTATTTCAGTCTACGAAACGAATTTCTTCGTCGAACATATGCCAAATTTCAAGTACCAATGTCTGCTATTTATACTTGAAATTTACCACCCCTTACGGACCGTAACAAATAACCCTTACGGTCCGTAAGGGTTGCCTATTTTTCATAGAGTAGCCACGGCTGGGACTAGCTATGCTGACTTGACAGTTTCTTAATTTAATATTTTGACAGCGAGAATTTTAGATAATCGTTAACTAGGTTTTACCCCCCCTGAGTTTTAGGGGCCCTGATCCTGATTCTGATTGTTCTGAAAATTTTAGGGTTTGTTCAGAATCACTTGGGTTTCTCAATTAGGGTTTCCTATTGGCCAAATTAAAATAATAATTAGGACTTTTGATGAGAATTGTTACATTCTCCCTACCTTAATAAAAATCTCGTCCTCGAGATTTACTGGAATAAATGAGGATACTTTCTCTTCATTTCTGATTCCAGCTCCCAAGTATATTCAGCTCCTCTCTTTGAATCCCATCTAACTTTGACTAAAACTAGTCGTTTATGTTTGAGAAACTTAATCTTCCGATCCTCAATTTGAAGAGGTTCCTCAACAAATTTTAGCTTTTCGTTTACCTCTATATCTTGAAGAGGTACTTCCAGTGATTCATCTGATAAACATTTCTTAAGATTGGATACATGAAATACATCATGTACTCCAGCTAATTCTTTTGGTAGTTGTAAACGATAAGCAACTGGTCCTATACGTTGGATCACTGAAAATGGTCCTACGTACCTGGGACTTAGCTTTCCTTTCTTACCGAATCGAACAACTCCTTTCCAAGGAGAAACTTTTAATAGTACTTTATCTCCGACCTGAAATTCTAACGGCTTGCGGCGATTATCTGCATAGCTCTTCTGACGATCTCGAGCTGTTTTCAGTCTTTCCTTGATTTGAGTTATCTTGTCAGTAGTTTCTTGCACAATTTCTGGACCTGATAATTGACTTTCTCCTATTTCTGCCCAACAAACTGGAGTTCTGCACTTACGTCCATATAGTGCTTCAAATGGAGCAGTTTCAATGCTTGAATGGTAACTATTATTGTAGGAGAATTCAATTAATGGTAAATGATCATCCCAGTTTCCACCAAAATCTATTACACATGCTCGGAGCATGTCTTCTAGAGTTTGGATGGTTTTTTTTTCACTTTGTCCATCTGTTTGTGGATGATATGCTGTGCTTAGATTTAGTCGAGTTCCCATAGCTTGCTGGAAACTTTTCCAGAAATGAGAAGTGAAACGACTATCTCTATCTGATACAATGGAGAGTGGAACTCCATGTAAAGATACTACTTCGTCTACGTACAACTTGGCTAACCTTTCCATGCTAAAGGTTTCCTTCATTGGTAGAAAATGAGCTGATTTGGTTAATCGATCCACAATTACCCAAATCGCATCATTACCTTTTCTTGTTTTAGGCAACTTAGTAACAAAGTCCATTGTTATAAGTTCCCATTTCCATACAGGCATTTCCAATTGTTGTAGTAGTCCTGAAGGTTTCTGATGTTCAGCATTTACTTGTGAACAAGTAAGACATTTAGAAACATATCTTGCTATATCTTTCTTCATGCCTATCCACCAAAAATTCTTTTTTAAATCTTGGTACATCTTATTGTTTCCAGGGTGCATAGTATACCTAGATTTATGGGCTTCTTCTAAAATCTTATTTCTTAATTCTCCTTGTTTAGGTACCCAAATTCGTTTCTTGTGGAATTTCCAAATTCCATCATTTCCTTGCTCTAGTTCCTTTATATAACCTTTCATTCCTTCAGCATCGTCCTTGATTGCTGTTTCCTGAACTTTCTTTAATTGTTCCATTAAATCTACTTGTAGATTTAATCTAAGAGCACGAACTTGCTTTTGTTTTTCCTGATACTTACGACTTAAGGCATCTGCAACTACGTTTGCCTTTCCTTCGTGATATTGAATATCACAGTCGTAATCACTTAGAACTTCCATCCATCTTCTTTGCCTCATATTTAACTCTTTCTGCCCAAATATATACTTTAAACTTTTATGATCTGTATAAACAGTAAACTTACTTCCATACAGATAATGTCTCCAAATTTTCAAGGCAAAAATTACGGCTCCTAATTCTAAGTCATGAGTCGTATAATTCTCCTCGTGCTTTCTCAACTGTCGGGAGGCATACGCAATTACCTTTTTGCGTTGCATCAATACACATCCGAATCCTAATTTTGAAGCATCACAATATACTTCAAAATCTTCTGTTCCTTCGGGTAATGCCAAAATTGGAGCATTCGTCAATCGGTGTTTTAAAATCTTAAAAGCTTCTTCTTGCTTATGTCCCCATTCAAACTTAGTGGCTTTACAGGTTAACTTAGTTAATGGTACGGCTATCTTGGAAAAATCCTTAATAAACCGTCTATAATACCCAGCTAAACCTATAAAACTTCTAATTTCCATAGCTGTTTGTGGGACCTTCCATTTAGTGATTGCTTCTATTTTAGCAGGATCTACATGAATACCTTCATGATTCACCATATGTCCTAGGAATTGCACTTCCTTTAACCAAAATTCACACTTTGAGAATTTGGCATAAAGCTTTTCTTTTCTTAACAAGGTTAAGAGTGCATGCAAGTGTTCACAGTGTTCTTCCTGACTTTTGGAATAAATAAGTATATCGTCTATAAAAACAATTACAAATTTATCCAAATATGGTTTACAGATCCTATTCATCATGTCCATAAATGCTGCTGGGGCATTTGTTAGTCCAAAGGGCATGACTGTAAACTCATAATGGCCATACCTAGTTCTGAAAGCAGTTTTAGGTATGTCTTCTTCTTGTACTTTCAACTGGTGATATCCAGATCTTAAGTCTATCTTAGAAAAATACCTAGCGCCTTGAAGTTGATCAAAAAGATCGTCAATCCTAGGTAATGGGTATCGATTCTTAATTGTAACCTTATTCAATTCTCTATAATCGATACACATTCTCATCGATCCATCCTTCTTCTTTACAAACAACACTGGCGCTCCCCAAGGGGATGAGCTAGGTTGTATGAAACCTTTACTTAGTAATTCATCTAATTGCTTTTTCAGTTCTAACATTTATGTGGGTGCTAACCGATAAGGAGCCTTAGCTATCGGTATAGTTCCTGGAATTAGATGAATCCTAAATTCTACCTCCCTATCTGGTGGTAATCCTGGTAATTCTTCTGGGAATACATCCGGATACCCTGAGACTACAGGAATTTCCTTAAGTTCTTTACCCTTAGTACTAATGATTACTGAAATCATATATACTATTCCTTGTTTCCGTTCATAATTAGCAACTTTCATTACTGATATGAACTTCATAGGCTTACGTGGTTTATCTCCTGTAATCACAATTACTTCTCCGGTGGGTGCCTGAATTTCTATAGAATTCTTATCACATAGAATTCGAGCATGGTTGGCTACTAACCAATCCATTCCTAACACAACATCGAATTCAGCTAACTTCATAGGTAACAGGTTTGCAGAAAACTTATGGCCTAATAGTTCTATCTTTCCTTTTCGCAAAACCTTATTTATGTTAACAGAATTTCCATCTGCCGTTTCGACTGTAAAAATTTGCCTAAGGGTGGTTAAAGGTAAGTTAAGAGCTTGGCAAAATGAAGTATTGATAAAACTTTGGTTTGCACCAGAGTCAAATAATACTTTTACATAAACGTCGTGGACCAAGAACGTACCAGCTATGACGTCAGGGATTAGTTCAGCTTCTTGAGTGGTTAGCTGAAATGCTCGGGCATTCTTCTTTGTTGTTCCTTCAGCTGGTTTGCCTTTATTGTCTGCGGTTTTAATCAATTTAGGACATTCTGTTTTGTAATGTCCGGTTTCTCCACAGTTATAACAAACTATGGTTTTCTTTTTGCAATTTTCTTCACGATGTCCTGCCATTTTGCAGAAGTTGCAATTTACATTGCATCTTCCAAAATGATTCTTTTTGCAATTGCTGCAAAAAGGCGGTTGTGCAGATTGTCTTCTTCCCCTTTTCTTGAACCTATTATTATCATTACCCACACGAAATCCTTGGGTAATCTTTTGAGCCAATTCCTTCTTTCGATCTTCTTCTCTTGTGCGCACTAGTTCGTCGGTTAGGGTATTAGCTAGTTCCACAGCATCGTCAATAGTGCGAGGTCTCGCAGCTTTAACGATGTTACGAATTTCACTAATTAATCCCCAAATGTAGCGGGAAATGAGTACCGGTCCTGGCGAAGCCAGTGTTGGTACCACTCTAGCATATTCAAAGAATGTCGAAGTATAACCGCGACACTCTACGCCTACCATACGATGATTTAGGAACTTATTTGCCATTTGTTCCTTTTCATATTCAGGACAGAATTTTCTTTCTACAAGAATTTTAAATTCTTCCCAGTTCATAGCATAAGCCATCCTTCTTCCTTTTGCTTGTAGCACCGTGTTCCACCATTCTAGTGCCCCGTCTTTGAAAAGATTTGACGCATACATGACCTGATCTTCTTCAGAACACTTACTTATTGCAATTACTGCTTCGGTTTTCTCTAACCAACGCAGTACTGCAGTTGCTCCTTCGTTACCTGCAAATTCAGCAGGTTTGCAAGCAAGAAATTCTTTGAAAGTGCAACCAGTCGTTGCAGCTTTCATTTTCTTAGGAGGTGGAGCCTGTCGTGGATTATTATCATCATGATTGCCGCCTCCATTTATACTATGACTAAAATTATCTTCCTGAGTACGTTTACTAGGAACGATTTGTTGCGGTTCAACAGGTTTCTTTATAACAGCAACGAATACTGGAATAGCATTAGCTATCCCTTGAGCAACAATATTTTCAATATCTTGTCTAGTCATATACTGGTTTTCCTGATTTTGTTCAGATTGATTCCCTTCATTAACTGGTTCATTACTAGCGTTTTCCATCTGATAATTATTATAAATATAACTATTAGTATCAAATGATTATAAATAAACTAATTACACAGAAGCACATAAATCTTACAACACAGATATATATCCAAAATTGTCGATGTTTCGACTTCTATTTTGCTTTATATATTATATAGGCATCCATACACACCGTTTATCTTACAATGTTTTGTTTCCCATTTTACAGAGTTATATTTAGCTATTATTATTATTATACAGACATTCTTCCCAACCCCACTATTCTTTGGTCAACTGGTAGTTTAGTAACGACGCTCCCTTTCGTCGTATTTCCAGGAAATTTGTTCCCCCATTTCCCGGATTCTATTCCCTGTACCTATCAGCTCTTCACCGAACAGACGGAGTTCGGCTAGGTTTTCGTTGCTCATTGGAGGATTGGGGATAGGTTCTGGATCAAACTGTGGAAGAAAAGAATAAGGACTGTTGATGATATTTTCGAATTGCCAGTCATTTGTCCACCATTCTTCCATTTGGCCTAAAGGTCGAGTGTGGATTAGTGGGTCTGGAATAGCTGGTTCTAGATTTACAGGAAGTTGGGTTTCTAGGTAAGGATATAGATTATTATGGATAGGGCTAATGACATCACAATTTGCCAGTAGACGGTCTATTTCTTCTTGAAATGTGATTTCTTCCGTTTGTCTGGAGCTCTCTCCAATTTCTATTCCTTTTTGTTTAGAATCTTTCTTGATTTCTATCTCTGCTGGATTAGAACTCTCTCCGATTTCTATTCCTTTTCCTTTGTCTATAGGGTTTTCTATTTTAGGGAGTTTCCTAGTAACTGGCTTTCTCCTGCGCACTTTCCTCCATCCTACATATCTTCTTTTCTTTTTAAGTTTTGCTTTTTCCAGCGGTGGAGCTTGGAATTCCAGAGGTTCCTCTATGTCAGCAATATAACCAGTAAAGTCGTGGGAGACTTCAATTGGTACTGGGTAGAGGTTGAGATTCTGAAATGCTTCCGATATCCCACTCATGCTGGATAACATATATGCAAAATGTACAAAAATGCTAAGTTAAAACTTTGGAACAAAGTTTTACAAATAAACATTAAAGTTCATTGCATACGGATTTGTACAAAAGACTACAGGAAAGAGAACACACTATACTTTATTTATTTACTGGAGATTAATTTTTTTCTACTAGACCAGGCTTATTAATAGTTTAGAGGTTTGCATTCTCGGCTACGGTAGCTAGCATATAAAGGTTTGCCCATTTTTCATCTAATGTATCTTCCCAAGGTGACCTATTGCCTAATTCCTGGATTTCTGAATTAAACCTCACTTTCTTGACTTGGGGTTTCTCTATTTTCTCCTTTCCTTTTCTAAGAATCAAATTTCTTTTATCTTGGGTAAGAGGATTTTCATAATTTGCTTTACGGACAAAAATCCCTTCTTCCAGATATGCTGGGTGTTTGGAGGAAGAGGTTCCTTTTTCTGTGGTTGCAGTATCTAATTTGTGGTAGATAGCAGAAATCTTTTGTTTACCCATACTATAACTCAACAATTAATCAGTTAATAAAGCATATTTTCACAGAATAGCAATTAAATTTCTTAATTATTTTAATAGGCTAAAATCAATAGTAAGCTTAAATTAGTGGCTCTGATACCACCTTTTCCTGTCATGGCCCTTGGCCCCGGTTTGACCCGGTCCAGAGTCGCGAGGCAGGAAATCCGATGGTATCTAATTTGGTGACAGCGGAAGTCTTTTTAAACAGGATCGATTAATAATAAAACTGCTCGTTTATATATAATATAGGGATAAATCCCATAATTTACAAATAAGTGATTTCACTGGGAAATCTTTTATTTCTTAAAACATGTTTCTTTATTTATTTACATTGAGCCACTTTCTAAGCTTGTAGTGCTCCATGGCACTTTTCCTGTG
Source organism: Helianthus tuberosus (assembly GCA_030545235.1). Classification (NCBI taxonomy): domain Eukaryota; kingdom Viridiplantae; phylum Streptophyta; class Magnoliopsida; order Asterales; family Asteraceae; genus Helianthus; species Helianthus tuberosus. Next base: position 34,119,027 of record CM060353.1, read on the forward strand.
CTCACAACAGATCACCTGAAACATGTTTGAAAAAGGTTTTGTCAGCAGGGAAATACTGAGTGAATCATTCATTTTTACTAAAACGACTCGTTTGTTATAATTCACAGTATTAAGAGAGATTACAATGTTTCTGATATCAAACCAACTACCCACAGTATTTGTCACTCGAATCTTTACGGTGACTGTGGTCATATCACCATTGGCTGCCCCAATGAATGACGAATATCACTAAATTTAGGTTCGCCCACCTAAAGTGATAAAACTGTAATACTGTGCACAATACCCCACATACCGGCTGTAATTTGGTGATTACATAAACTTAATCACTGTAATTATAACTTTGAAAATAATTTGGAGTATTGTAAAACAATTGATAAAAAGAGAATGACTCACATTGTAGATTTAACGAGCAGAATATAAGCCTACTGATTAGCCTTGATTAACCTAATTTAAATAACAATGCACACACAACAGGTTAGTAACTAATACAGCAGTTACGACAATTCACGAGATTAAACCCTCACAACGATTTATTAGTGCAATACTTAACAATTCAGCGGATTCACAACGAATGACAGAGTATAGTCCGAATTCGAGCAGTACTCAAACATTCAAGTCGAAATCACGATGAATTAACAAAGTATAATCTCAATTTGAGCGGCGCTTAAACAATCGTTGGATAGTTAGAATCGATCGGACGTTGAATCGTAATAGCGATCGAGTTATTACCCTGATTGCGGCTTCGATTAGTGCACTGTGTGTGTTAATTGTAGCATACAGAACTTATTTCAGTCTACGAAACGAATTTCTTCGTCGAACATATGCCAAATTTCAAGTACCAATGTCTGCTATTTATACCCGAAATTTACCACCCCTTACGGACCGTAACAAATAACCCTTACGGTCCGTAAGGGTTGCCTATTTTTCATAGAGTAGCCACGGTTGGGACTAGCTATGCTGACTTGGCAGTTTCTTAATTTAATATTTTGACAACGAGAATTTTAGATATGATCCTGATTCTGATTGTTCTGAAAATTTTAGGGTTTGTTCAGAATCACTTGGGTTTCTCAATTAGGGTTTCCTATTGGCCAAATTAAAATAATAATTAGGACTTTTGATGAGAATTGTTACAAACGGGCAGAGTATACATCTCTCGCCACATGACCTTTGACGAGCATGTGTTTCCGTATACCATTCCTCAAAACCCAACCGCCTATAATTTTTGGGACGACACTGTGCCTCCAGGCTTCACCTTTCATCAACCTGCCGTTGGCATGTATATCTATTTCCTATTATATGGTTGTATCATTCCCCTGTTTAAAGGGTTATCATCTTCAATGGAATTCATTCAGAATTTTACACCATAAATTCCTTTAGTTGAAGCCTACACAACGGACGGAAAACACAACGAACCATACAAGAAGACGCGGTTAAAGCTCTTGTTGAAGACCATAGTTTGAATCAATTTAATTACATATGTTGTATTATAAGTTATTTCGTTAGGATTTGTACAGGGTACGGTTACTACAATTTTCCAAATATGTAAAGAGAGTATCTTTACTATTTTTATATTTATTTATATAATTTTTTTATTATTTTTGTGACCCATCTCCTACATGTTCGTCATATACATAGCCCAAAACTCGTCGGGTATCTATATATCGGTATTTACCTGTTGGTTTCGGGTATGCATGTAAGTTTATTAAAAATACCTGTCAAGTATAGCCGACCCAAAACCCGTCAAGTATCTATTTAGTAATTATTAATCAATTACAATATGGATGCTACTAAAAGATTACTACTATAAATTGTATCCCAATTTTGAAAACCAGCATGTAGTTTTTTGGCAAATCGTGAAGACTAATCATAAGAATTTTGACGGTATCAAGAATATATGAATATTTAAAAAAATATGAATATTTTAGAAAATGTGAACTTGATAAAGGTCAAAAACAGGTTCTAGCAAAAATAACTTTACCATTAAATAGATTGTTTTAAAATAATATCAAAATAAAGTCGATATTGATGGAGTCTATGGACGGAGCTTACTTATGGTCTGGGATGTTCCGGTCCTACCGATTTTTTGCTCGTAGTGTTAAATTTTTTAAAAATGTCTGAAATTTTTTATTTTGTAGTGTATATTATTGGATTTTTAAGAGTCCCGCCTCTACTGATTTGGATTTTGAGAGTCCTGCCCCAACTGAGTTTTCGTTCAAGCTCCGCCACTGATAGAGTCGGTCATGATGGTGGCCGATAAAACAATGATTGTCGAGGACCCTGGTACAGGTAATATTTAAAAAAAAAAAAAAACTAATCGACTATTGTTATAGGCGAAACTGATGGGTTCATTTTCTTTCGAACGGCTCTTTCATTACCACCAAACAGAGGCTTATCGACCATTGAAATAAATATAAAAGAAATATCTATTGTTACATCATTCCATTCTTGGCTACTACTTGCTAATGAGAATGTTCAAATGCATGATCCAAAAGTCGGCCGCCTAGCGTTGACTATATAAATATAATTACAGATTTATATTCTATTTGTAAAGGTGATATAATATATTAGCCATGATCAAGTATGAACCTTTCATTTATATGAAATTCAGATTATTTATGGTTTTGGGTGCAAAAGAAAACACTACAAGTCAACAAATTTGTAATACATTTGATTTGATGATATGTATTAGGCTTTGGGGTATACTTTAACTCTTTTTAACACCACCTAGGTGTTACATCACTTACTTTTCTCCATTTCACTTTACCTCACATCAAGGAAATGGTTAATCTTTTTAACTTTATTCTTTTAATGGTTTGAGTGTAAAAACTTTTAATGGTTTGGGTGTAAAAAAAGAAAACAAATTAAGACAATTTCTTAACATCATGTTAACATATAATCCCTTTAACACCCATTAACACAAGAAGGGAGTTGTTTGCAATGCCATTTAACATGTCATGTCATCATTAACACCCTAGATGTTAAAGTACACCCCCTGGCCTTAGGTCGGTGGGGGTGGAACGTTATTCCACCGTGATAGCCGAAAACAACGCGCGATAGCCACCGCCACCTACAAAGTCCACGCGTGATAACATGCATAAATTCAAATTCCGTTATTTTCTTCACGGCGTGATGGTTTTATTTTGTGAGGGTAATTGTTGGGTGTGGTGGTGAGTGATGACCATTGCCACTAAAAAAGATGTGAGTGATAGAATAATGGTTGATGACATGGCGGAACTTGATTGGATGTTTGTGAGTGATGAAATTAAATTGTATCACTAGTGACCACCCCCACTCCCCTTATGTAATATGAAAGAGTTTAACCGTGATTGATTCTATTGAGTCTACTATGAGGCGTTTCTTGTGGGCGGGCTCTAGTGAAGAGAACAAGATTTCGTGGGTTACTTGGGATATTGTTATGTCACGGCCCCCGACCCGGTTTGACCCGTTTCAGGAGTCGCGGGACAGAAATCCCGTGGTATTTATTTACTTGAGTTTAACAGCGGAAGTTTATCATCAGGATCTTTTTAAAACTGAAATATTTCCCGATTATTTTATTTCACAACTCGAGATAAAACCCGGTAATTTACAATCTTGAGATTTCACGGAGAAGTCTTTTATTTTACAAAACATGTTTCTTTATTTTATACTGAGCCACTTTCTTAAGCTTGTAGTGCTTCACGGCACTTTTCCTGGATCATAATAGATCACCTGAAACATGTTTGAAAAAGGTTTTGTCAGCGGGAAATACTGAGTGAATCATTCTATTTACATAAAATGATGCTTAGTTATCAATTACAGCATAAGAGCGATTACAATGGCTTCTATCTTATTTTTATCTGGCGTCCTGTCACAATGGTGACATGTCACAATGGTGACGATGGTCATATGATGCGTGTGAAGTGTCGTATATTTTAGGTGTATATTTTAAGCCCTTTTTAACACTTATTTTAGCCAAGTTTTAAATTTATAAAACACGATATTTCACTAACACTAAACACACATATGGGCAAGTGCACCCATCGTTGAGTGTAGTATAGCGTTGGTAAGATACCGAGGTCGTCCAAGGACACAAGAGCTTTTAATACCGGTTTATCCTCAACGTCTAACCAAAATAAAAGTTTAGAAAAATGTTTTAAACTAATAAAAATAAAAACTAACTAAAATGCTGAAAATAAAAATAAAATAAAAACAGATAGACAAGATGAATCACTTGGTTCCGACTCGTATCTAGTATAACCTTTGATTATTTCCGCACTTTTGCACATAATTAAGAGATTATCTTAGTTATTGTAGTAGGCCCCTCTTTTGAAGGTGACGTTACCCTCACCCCAGTAGTTTGAGTCAGCAGGGATACAATCCTAAAGGGGTGGATTATTGGAAGATAATGAATTAAGTTATTAATGCAGTATTGTGGTAGGCCCCGCTTTTGGCGGTGACGTTACCCTCGACTAAGTAGTCTGAGTCAGCAGGGATACAGTCCTAAATAGCCGGGTTATAGTATTAATAGTAGTTAACTTATGAGGGGATCAAAGAGTTTGGACCCCCGCCATCCAATACCGTGAAGTATTGAAGGAGGTCCTACTAAATTTGACCCAGGTCCATTGCAGGACCTCTAAACGCTGAACAATGGCAAGACCTTTACCAAACCGTTCCCTTAACCCCCTACCAGGTAGCCAACATACCTCCATATAGACCGTGGAGATATGAATGGTGAAAATCCTTTATTTTATATAGACAGTAAAATAATGCCAAGACACCACGGACAAACGATAAGGAAAGATCACCTTCAACATAAGTAACTAGTTATTAAAGTCATTAATACAAAACCAAATAAAAAGTGCAAAAGATTAGAAATAAAAAGTATTATACTAGACACTTTGTCTTCACCAAGTGATGTAAGAGACTTAGGCAAACATGGCCTTGATTGTCAAGAACTCTTACGATCAATCTTGGATCCCGAGACGACTCACACACTCTATGATGGACAATGGATGATGGTGGTGGATGATGGTGGTGGGTGGTGGATGAAGCGTGAGAGAGGTGGTGTGCCAAGGGATGAGTTGCAATGAAACCAAGCACTCCTATTTATAGGCTGAACAGAAGCCTGGGCACGGCCCCGTGTTCGCTGGGCACGGCCCCGTGCCCGTCTGACACTCTCTCTCTTCATTAATTGTAATTCGCAATTACAATTAATGCGCCTGCAGTACTTTCGGCACGCCCCCCGTGTCCGCTGAGCACGGCCCGTGGTGGGCAATAGAAGCTTCTATAGATTTGTCTTTTCTGCTGCTTCTTAGGCACGGCCCCGTGCTGGCTGAGCACGGGGCGTGTTCAGCCTTCTGTTTTCTCTATTTTGCTTTGGAAGGTGCCGTTGAGGGTTCGGGCAATCCACTAATGTTCCTTTTCTTGTATTTATGTTGGATTTAGCTGTCTTTTTGCTTCTTTTGCGTTTTTGAGCTCATTTAATCCTGAAAATACAAAAGGAAGACAAAAACACTCTTTTTCCAATATTAGTACTAAAAAAGGGTTAGTTTTATGCCTCATTTGATGTAATTTATATGTTGCATTTTACACACATCATCATACCACTATTAGATCAATGAACCTAAATAGTGATGATTATCCCTAGTAGGTCAATGAACCTAACTGGGAGAAAATTAGTAATGTGCACAATACCCCACTAGCTAGTGATTCAAGATATCCACGACTTAGTCCCTGTAATTATAACTTTTGAAAATAATTTGAGGTATTGTAAAATAGTTGATAAAAAGAGAATGACTCACATTGCAGATTTAATTTGAGCAGAGTTTAGCCTACTGATTAGCCTTTTAACCTAAATTTAATAACAGGCACACAATTCTGGGTTAGTAATCAATACAACATTTACGATAACTCACGAGATCAACCCTCACAACGAATGACAAAGTGCTATGCTTAAATATCCATCGAATTAACGACTAATGACAAAGCATCACCCTAATGTGGGCAGCACTTAAACATCCATTGAGTACATTGATCGATCGGAAAATGAATCGTAATAGCGATCGAGTTAATACCCTGATTGCGGCGTCGATTAGTGATCCGTGTGTGTTAATTGTGGTAAACAGAACATAACTCAGTGTATATTTGGAATTTCTTCGTCGAACGAACAACAGAATGCAAGTGCCAGGCCCTTCTATTTATACCCAAAATTTGCACCTCCCGCTAGTCGCGGAAGAATCCGTGTCACATGCCGCGTGTCGCCTGTGGTGACATTTTAGAGTAGAGTAGGCACGTGTCCAACTAGCTCAGGTGAGTCGACGTTGCGTAAATTTTCCAATTTGACAGCGTTTTATAAAGATAATCGTAACTAGGGTTTTACCCCCCCTGAGTTTTAGGGGCCTTAATCCTGATTCCAACTATTCTGAAAATTTTAGGGATTATGCAGAATCACTTGGATTTCTCAATTAGGGTTTCCTATTGGTCAATTAAAGTAATAATTAGTACTTTTTAATGAGAGTTGTTACATTCTCCCTACCTTAATAAAAATCTCGTCCTCTTGATTTACTGGAATAATTGAGGATACCTTCGCTTCTTTTCTGATTCCAGTTCCCAAGTGTATTAGGGTCCTATCTTTGAATCCCACTTTACTTGAATTAACACTAATCGTTTGTATTTTGAGAAATTTGATCTTTCTATCTTCTAACTGAAGAGGTTTCTCTATAAATTTTAATTTTTCGTTTACCTTTATATCTTGGAGAGGTACTATCAAAGATTCGTCATATAGACATTTCTTGAGATTGGATACATGAAATACATTATGTATTCCAGCTAACTCTCCTGGTAGTTGTAAACGATAAGTAACTAGTCCTATACGTTGGATCACTAAAAATGGTCCTACGTATCTGGGACTTAGCTTTCCTTTCTTACCGAATCTAACAAATCCTTTCCAAGGAGAAACTTTCAACAATACTCTGTCTCCAACTTGGAATTTTAACGGTTTTCGTCTATTATCTATATAACTCTTCTGGCGATCTCTAGCCGTCTTCAGCTTTTCCTTTGTGATACTGAATATCACAGTCGTAATCATTTAGGATTTTCATCCATTTCCTTTGCCTCATGTTTAATTCTTTTTGCCCAAATATATATCTTAAATTTTTATGATCGGTATAGACAGTAAACTTACTTCCATACAGATAGTGTCTCCAAATCTTATGGGCAAAAATTATGGCTCATAATTCTAAGTCATGAGTGATATAGTTTTCTTCGTGCTTTTTCAATTACCTTGATGCATACACAATACATATGCAATTACCTTTTTGCGTTGCATTGACACACATCCAAATCTTAACTTTGAAGCATCACCGTATACTTTAAAATCTTCTGTTCCTTCTGGTAAGGCTAGGATTTTGTTAATTTATGCTTTAATATCCTAAAGGCTTCTTCTTGTTTAGATCCTTTAACTGTTTTACAGATTGGCTTAGTTAATGGTATAGCTATCTTGGAAAAATAAACCGTCTATAGTATCTGGCTAAACCTACAAACTCCTAATTTCCATTGCGGATTGTGGAACCTTTCATTTGGTAATTGCTGATATCTTATCAGGATCTACGTAAATACCTTCATGATTCACCATATGACCTAGAAATTGCACTTCTGGCAGCCAAAATTCACACTTCGAGAATTTGGTGTAAAACTTCTCTTTTCTTAACAAAGTTAAGAGTGCATGCAAGTTCTGACAATGTTCTTCCTGACTTTTTGGAATAAATAAGTATATCGTCGATGAAGATAATTACAAATTTATCCAATATAGTTTACAGATCCTATTCATCATTTCCATGAATGCTGCAGGGCATTCATTAATTCGAAGGGCATGATTGTAAACTCGTAATGACCATACCTATTCCTGAAAGCAGTTTTAGGTATGTCTTCCTCTTGTACTTTTAATTGATGATATCCGGAACGTAATTCGATCTTAGAAAAATATCTATCTCCCTTGAATTGATCGAATAGATCATCAATTCTAGGTAATGGTTATCGATTCTTAATTGTAACTTTATTCAATTCCCTATAATCAATTTCTCATCGAACCATCCTTTTTCTTAACAAACAACAATGGTGCTCCCCAAGGGGATAAACTAGGTTGTATGAAACATTTACTTAGTAATTCATCTAATTGCTTTTTCAGTTTTAATATTTCTGTGAGTGCTAACCGATAAGGTGCCTTGGCTATCGGTATAGTTTCTGGAATTTAGATGAATCCTAAATTCTACCTCCCTATCTGGTAGTAACCCTGGTAACTTTTCTGGGAATGCATCTGGGTATTCTGGAACTACATAAATTTCCTTAAGTTCTTTATCTTTAGTATTAATGATTACTAAAATCATATATACTATTCCTTGCTTTCGTTCATATTTAGCAACTTTTATTACTGATATGAACTTTATGGATTTACATGGCTTATCTCCTGTAATCATTATTACTTTTCCAGTGGATTCACAACTTTCTATGGAATTCTTATCACAGATAATTCGAGCATGGTTGTTTACTAACCAACCCATTCCTAACACAACATCGAATTCAACTAATTTCATAGATAATAAGGTTGCAGAAAATTTATGACTTAAAAATTCTATTTCTACGTTTTGCAGAACTTTATTTATTTTAACTGAATTCCCATCTGCCGTTTCTACTGTAGAAATTTGCCTAATGCTGGTTAAAGGTAAATTAAGAGTTTGGCAAAATGAAGTATTTATAAAACTTTGGTTTGCACCAGAGTCAAATAATACTCTTGTGTAAACGTTGTGAACTAAGAACGTACCGGCTATCATATCTGGAATGAGCTCTGCTTCCTTAGCAGTCAGTTGGAAGGCTCTTACATTCCTTTTTGCTCCTTCTGCAGGTTTGGCTTTATTGTCAGATGGTTTGTTCAGTTTTGGACAATCTGGCCTAAGATGTCCAGCTTCTCCACAGTTGTAGCAAACTAAAAATTTATTCCTCCTGCAGTCTTCTTCTTGATGCCCCGGAATTTTGCAAAAATTGCAATATCCTTTGCATCTTCCAAAATGCTTCCTTTTGCAAAAATTGCAAAATGGGCTAGTGGAAGATTGCCCATTCCCTCCTTTCTTGAAATTATTATGGTTACCCGGACGGAATCCTTGGGTAATCTTTTGGGCTACTTCCTTCCTTCTATTTTCTTCTCTTGTCCGTACTAGTTCGTCAGTCAGAGTATTGGCTAAATCTACCACATCATCAATCGTGCGAGGTTTCGCAGCTTTGACGATATTACGGATTTCGGAAATTAATCCCCAAATATAACGAGAAATAAGTACCGGCTCTGGCGAAGCCAGGGTTGGTACTACTCGAGCATACTCGAAGAATGTCGAAGTATACCCTCAAAAATCTACATCCACCATCCGGTGGGTTAGAAACTTATTTGTCATTTGTTCCTTTTCATACTCGGGATAGAATTTTCTTTCTACAAAGCTCTTAAATTCTTCCCAGTTCATAGCATACGCCACCCTTCTTCCTTTTGCTTGTAACACCGTATTCCACCATTCTAGCGCCCCTTCTTTGAAAAGGTTTGACGCGTACATGACCTGATCATCCTGAGCACATTTACTTATGGCAATTACTGCCTCGGTTTTCTCTAACCAACGTAGTGCCGCAGTCGCTCCTTCATTGCCTGCAAACTCAGCGGGTTTACATGCAAGAAATTCTTTGTAAGTGCAACCAGGCGTTGCAGCTTTCATTTTCTTAGGGAGCGGAGCTTGCCGTGGTTCATTCTCATGATTAACATGATCGTTGCCTCCGTTTATGCTATTACTGAAGTTATCTTCAGAAATACGTTTGCTAGGAACGATTTGTTGCGGTTCGATTGGATTTTTAACAGCAGCAACGATTGCTAGAATAGCGTTGGCTATCCCTTGAGCAACTATTTCTGGAATAGCGTTGGCTATTCCTTGAGCAACGATATTTTCTATATCCTGCCTAGTCATATATTGATCCCCCGGTTGTTGCTCAGATTGATTAATCTCATTAACTGGTTCATTATTAGCGTTTTCCATCTGATATCTAATTTATAGATAAATAATTAGTATAAAAGAAATAATCCAATGTCACAATTAATTGCACATAATCATGTAAACGAATAAACAAAATTTGTAAATTTTCTAAAATTTTATTTGTTTTATAGATTATAGCATGCTTCTATATACAACCATTGTATTATTTATTTTACAAATACTGATTTTACTATTACTATTACACCACCATAATTCCATAAATCCCCTATCCTTTGTCAGATGATATTCTAGTAACGACGTTCACTCTCATCGTATTTCCAGGAGATCTGTCCCCTAATCTCTTGGATCCTATTCCCAGTATCCATTAGTTCTTCACCAAAGTGGCGGAGTTCAGCCATATTCTCGTTACTCATTGGTGGATATGGTAAAGGTTCTGGATTGAACTGAGGAAAAAGCTTATAGGGATTGTTTTGTAACTGTATTTCATTAGTCAACCATTCGTCTATTTGCGAGTGGATTTAAGGGTTTGGAATAGCTGGTTCTAAGTTCATTGGTAGTTGTGTTTCAAAAGAATGAATAAAAACATTTTCATTAACAGGCTTAATAGTATTATAGCTTGCCATTATAAAATCTAGCTCTTCCTGAGATGGTAACTCCTTAATTTGCCTAGAACTTTCCCCAATTTCCATTTTCTTAGGCTTGGGTTTCTCGAGAGGTAAAGCGTTGAATTCTATAGGTTCTTCTATGTCTGGTATATACCTATTGAAATCTCTGGAAACTTCTATTCTTACTGGATAGAGATTTAAATTCTGAAGGGCGTCAGACAAGTCACTCATGCTGTTTAGCAAAATACACACAATTACTAAGTTCCAAATCATAACAAAATTTTATAGAAAACTTTTAAATATTATTTCATACTGGGTAACTACAAAACAATCGAATATGAAAACATACTAGGTTTTATTTGTAAATTTATTTATTTACTAAATCAGGTTTCTGGCTTATATTTAATAAGGGTGCTAAAACTTAAATCAAAATATTTAAAGATTTGTATTTATTGCTACAATGGTTATATAAAGATTTGCCCATACTGTACAAAATTAGTCAGATAATAAAACACATAATCACAAAATAGCAATTAATAAAAAATTATTAAGTATTTCTAAATACTTAATTGGCTTAAATCAGTGGCTCGATAAGTGGCTCTGATACCACATTTTTCTGTCACGGCCCCCGACCCGGTTTGACCCGTTTCAGGAGCCGCGGGACAAAAATCCCGTGGTATTTATTTACTTGAGTTTAACAGCGGAAGTTTATCATCAGGATCTTTTTAAAACTGAAATATTTCCCGATTATTTTATTTCACAACTCGGGATAAAACCCGGTAATTTACAATCTTGAGATTTCACGGAGAAATCTTTTATTTTACAAAACATGTTCTTTATTTTATACTGAGCCACTTTCTTAAGCTTGTAGTGCTTCACGGCACTTTTCCTGGATCATAATAGATCACCTGAAACATGTTTGAAAAAGGTTTTGTCAGCGGGAAATACTGAGTGAATCATTCTATTTACATAAAATGATGCTTAGTTATCAATTACAGCATAAGAGCGATTACAATGGCTTCTATCTTATTTTTATCTGGCGTCCTGTCACAATGGTGACATGTCACAATGGTGACGATGGTCATACCACTATTAGATCAATGAACCTAAATAGTGATGATTATCCCTAGTAGGTCAATGAACCTAACTGGGAGAAAATTAGTAATGTGCACAATACCCCACTAGCCAGTGATTCAAGATATCCACGACTTAGTCCCTGTAATTATAACTTTTGAAAATAATTTGAGGTATTGTAAAATAGTTGATAAAAAGAGAATGACTCACATTGCAGATTTAATTTGAGCAGAGTTTAGCCTACTGATTAGCCTTTTAACCTAAATTTAATAACAGGCACACAATTCTGGGTTAGTAATCAATACAGCATTTACGATAACTCACGAGATCAACCCTCACAACGAATGACAAAGTGCTATGCTTAAACATCCACCGAATTAACGACTAATGACAAAGCATCACCCTAATGTGGGCAGCACTTAAACATCCATTGAGTACATTGATCGATCGGAAAATGAATCGTAATAGCGATCGAGTTAATACCCTGATTGCGGCGTCGATTAGTGATCCGTGTGTGTTAATTGTGGTAAACAGAACATAACTCAGTGTATATTTGGAATTTCTTCGTCGAACGAACAACAGAATGCAAGTGCCAGGCCCTTCTATTTATACCCAAAATTTGCACCTCCCGCTAGTCGCGGAAGAATCAGTGTCACGTGCCGCGTGTCGCCTTTGGTGACATTTTAGAGTAGAGTAGGCACGTGTCCAACTAGCTCAGGTGAGTCGACGTTGCGTGAATTTTCCCATTTGACAGCGTTTTATAAAGATAATCGTAACTAGGGTTTTACTCGCCCTGAGTTTTAGGGGCCCTAATCCTGATTCCAACTATTCTGAAAATTTTAGGGATTATGCAGAATCACTTGGGTTTCTCAATTAGGGTTTCCTATTGGTCAATTAAAGTAATAATTAGTACTTTTTAATGAGAGTTGTTACATGTTACTACTCCGAAAAAGAAAGGTTGGTTGGGTGTGTCTAAGATACAAGAGGCGAATGACGCACTTCTGTTGAAATGGACTTGTGTAACACCTCGAAAATTCACGTCCTATAATGTGTTGACACGTGTCATAAAGTTTGAACGTATGAAAGAATGTTATAAAAGGACTAAAGTTGACAAACATGGAAAGTATATGATTATACGGATTCTAAGTGTCAACAGTGAATAAATATACTTCATAATAACCCTACATGATGTTCATAACATCAAACGAATAAATCATGGATCATACGAAGCTAAAAGTGAGAGATTACAAACTACAGGGGTTAAATGTGTCAACATGTTAAAGATATACCTCTGAGTGACCTTTTGACAAACCCGAAGCTTTGTAAATATAAATTATGCTCACTTGAATGCACAATTAAAATTTCATAAAGTTTCGATATCGTATGAGAAAGTTATGATCAAATTCGTGTGCGAGGGGTTAAAGTGTTAACGTTGAAAGTTAAGGCTTTTCGGGTTAACCGGAAGTGTTCAGGGACTTGGCAAAGTGGGTATAAGTCCTAAAGTCCTTGTGGGTATATTACAAGGGGTCAAATTGCAAGTTAAGACCTAATTACCCTTTCAATTTAACCAAAGGTCAAGTTGGAAAACAAAGAAAATCAAAATTCAGATTTTGCAGGCCCATGCGGCCCGCATTGGTTTCGGGTAAATGGGAAGCGGGCCGCTTCCGGCCCCCAGATACAGAAAACGGGGACAGGCCCCTGTATTCGCGGAAACTCGACTTTTAATCGCATTTGCAACATGGTGGGCGACCCCTAACTGTGCTAGAACACTAGGGACATGTGTTGGATGGTTGTGGTTGATCATAGAGCTAGTTGTCAACTTCTTATGGTGGGAATTTCACTATATAAAGCCACTTTGTGCAATGTTGTTCATCACACTTCCATCTGATCATTTGGAGCATTTCTGGAGCTAAGGAACTCTCCCATTTGATCTTAAGTCGTGCACAGGACTCTTGTAAGTCTTCTAGTTCTTCTTTGTTTGAGTTTAGCTTGGTTAATTAGCTAAAAGTCAAACCGTCGTAATTACGGTTTGACTACGAGATTAGTCAATAATGGATCAGTCATATCTCGAATTAAAAGTAGTTATAGGATGGTATTTATGTGGGTAATAAAACCCCAAAAGGGTTTCCCCTGATCACCATCCTAACCAGGTCAAATGTCGGGTCAAACTTCTAATTAAAAAGTCAACATAATGCTTAAAATGTCATTTATGCATAATTAGCTATCTAGAACATATATAACCTGTCTGATCATTGTTATAACTTAGTAATAAGTGTAAGAACATGTCTAAACATGTTCAACCCGACTATTTCCTTTTTAGACCCGGTTCGGAACCGAAAGTCACATAGTTTGACTTTCACTTTGACTTTCAGTTCTGACCCGTTTAGGCATGTTTTAGAAATGCCTCAGAGCTTAAATTGGATTAGGGTACATGTTAGAACAACCCTCTGTGATTAAACACCTTGGTTCACTAGTTATCCAATTAATATGCATATTTCCGTTAATTGCTCATATGTTGACCGTTATGCCCTTATTACCTTAAAACGTGATTTATGAAAAAGTAAAAGTGTAGAAACCTTAGTTACTGATATATAAACTTGTATGCAAAGTTTGACATCAGTTTGACTTGTAGATTAAGAGTTATGCTCAACATCGCAAATTTAATGCTTTATGTTAATAAAATGGCGTAATTAGCGTATAGCCTAGTTAAGCCTACTTTTTGGTATCAAACTTAATACCCACTGATGTAATATATTACTTTGGGATTTTTAAAGATTTTTAATTAATTTTAGGCTGAGCATAACTAGTAGTCGTAGGCTTAATCCGGTAATTGTCGGTTTTGCCCTTACGGGCCATAAAATGAGTTTTACATAGCTAAACGACTCCAAACCTTTTGCTACTGATCTCATATGTTAAATAAATTATTTTAAGCCCTCTGGAATTATAAAAATATCAGATTTAAGTATCGAACCCGGAAATGGCCTTTAATCGCCATAATTAGCGTTTTTAACGCATAGTATGTCTTAAAATCATATTGGACATACCCCGGTTGATACCTACTGATATATGAGGCAAATTATGATATTTTAACAGTAAGCAAAGGTTGATTAACTCAGACCTCGTTTTTGAGCATTTCGGCTTATGTGAAATTACCAAAATACCCCTACGGGGCATAGTTTGGTTGAAGATGATAAATTTCACATATATGCTTTAGCCTACTGTTATAACTCATCAAATTGAGTATGTTTGCTGTTTACATCAGATCTGTAACTCAGTTAAACATCTAAACTCTTTTACAACCTTTAAAATGACCAAACTACCCCTACGGGGCATAGTTTGTGATTAAATTAGTTCGGGGCATAACGAAAGACATCCTACTGATGTCACAACATATTTGAAGCATATTAACTTAGGAAACCTGTATATGGCTCTTGCGGATACCCGTTACGCTTATTTCGCGATCGGTTCGGTTTATGTAACAAGTTTACATAAATTAGCCGAAACGGGTCAAACCTTAACGGTTTTATCTCAAAATCCAGAATGTGAATAATAAACCCATATTCAACAAGTCTTCAAACTTGTCGGGTCTAAATCACATTCTATCCAGTCTTCGCTTAATCATGCGTACGAACCGTATCTTTGAAACTAGCCGGTCTAAGCTTAAGCTTAATTAAAGACCCGTTAGTATTCTAATAGGTTATATTAAACCTTCGTTCCAGATTAGGAGAACCAGTAAAAGCTACGTGCTATTTGCTTATTGTGAAATATACTTTGCATCAGGTAAATACTTTTAACTTATTTTCCCTATACGGGCTTGGGTTACGGTATATAGCATACCGCTTGATCGAGCATCAAATCTCCACGCTTAGTGGGTAGTTGAATAATTTGATCGGCTCGTTTAAACAGTCTTGTTTACTTTACAGCCTTTGGGGGGTTAATGACCATGTCCCGGATATCCTTGGCATCATCTTACGAGATGGCCACGACCTGAGCACGGGGTGTAGGCGTACACCTGGCAGTGTATAACTCATTATTGTGGTGTGTCCATTGATCTTTAACCCGGACTAGATCCGGGCTACTGAACGCATAAGTAACATGTAATTCGTTCACAAGATTATAATATTAAATAATTCTCCCAAGTTAAATAAAATGTTTATGCCATGTGCATCCAAACCAATTTTCAATCATTTTACAAAATGAGTCAGTTGAATGTATTTACCAGTGTAAACTGACGTATTTTCCCAAAAAGATTAAATGCAGGTACTAAGCGAAATTGGCTGGGATTTCTCCTAAGCATCATTAGAAGTCTCGCAAGCTTAAGATGCCTGAAGTCTGTTGAACCATTAAATGTTATTTTGTTTCGATCCTATTGTGGATAAACACCGGATATTGTGACTTTGATTACAATAAATAAATTCGGTTGTATTATATTTTAAATTTGCTTCCGCTGTGCATTATTATATTGTGTTGTTTGACTATTACGTTGCCAACCACGTCACGATACTCCCCCACCGGGCCCACCGGTGACACGTGGAAATAGGGGTGTGACAGGTTGGTATCAGAGCCAACACTGAGTGAATTAAACACTAGCCTTTTGTGTTTAATCTCAGTTACACAATTGCACATATCTAAACCTTCGAGTCTAGACATATAACATAGGACAAATTCCACCTTATTCGGTTTTTGTTTTGTCCTTTAAAATTTTATATTTTGTTATTGTTATCTTATGCTTTATTGACAGGAATATCAAAATGCCGCCAAGATTCTTTAGGACACGAGGACGAGGGAAGGGGCCAGTCACTGCCCCCAACGACCACGAAGCTGGACCTTCGCAACGGCGAGCTCCATCCAACACCGAGAGCGACGACCCTCGGGAAAACCGGAGAAACCTGTTCGAGCCGGCCAGACGGTCGGTTTCGCATACTTCAACACCTCCTGTTCTTAACCCTTATGAACCAAATAACCCTCAACCGTCCTACATACCACTTCAGCGATCCCTATCTCATCATTCATATGGTGACCCCACACCCATCTTCCGAGGCCAATTTAATCCGGCCAATTACTTACAAGAACCCGTGGGTTTCAACCCACTAGGGCCAGACGATCACTTCTCTGGCGATCACGCTGACGACATGGACGAGGATAGTGACCCCGTCATGCCAGCAAGTGGCACTCCAAACCATCCGATCGAGATCTCCGACGGATCACCTTTTCACGGATCACCCTATGGTGGTCTAGACAGTTTCCAAGCCCTGTTCAATCAGCACGAGTGGTACTATACACCTTCTCACCACTCGTCGTCTCATGGGCAACAACATGAGCAGCAGGAGCCACAGCCGCAGCCACATCATCAAGATTCATCAGAGGATCACCGATTTGTGGCAGTTACGCCACCACCTCCACCGCCACCAGTTCAGCCGGCACCTCCTCAACCGCCGAGGCGTAGGAGAACCGGTGCCCGTATGTCTGTACGACCGGGGGGCTTTAATTTCAGTTCCCCACATCAGTCAAGTGCCAGCCACTACCCACCGCACCAGGAGGACCCGCAAATGAGTGGACCCTCCAACCCTGCTGTACTACAGCCACCGCCGATGGGATTTGATAACCCAATCCCGGCATATACGGGTGGCATGGCTTACAACCCGTTTGAACCCCCAACGCATCACAACTATGGGTACGCGGAGGCTGATCCGTACATGGTAGCAGCGAACTACAACACCCAAGGACCCTATGGGGATCCATGGGGGGTGAGTTACCCGAATCAGGGATACCCGATACCTCCTAGACCCATCATCCGGGCTCAATCGCAGCCACCTAGATTCTCACCACCTGAACATGAAGAACTCATTCAGAGGTTGAATCAAGTTGAACGGGTAGTTCACGAGGACCGCAGGGAGAGGCAGACATTCTTCCAAGGATTAGTAGGCTTGATCAAGGGGAAGAACAAGAAGGATCATTGAATCCTCCCATTTTCTGTGTAAGCCCCTGCGTGGGTGTATTTGGTTGTTAAGCCCCTATGTGGGTATGTGTGTTGGTATGTTTGCTTTGAGCCCCTGCGTGGGCATGCTTGTTTGTTGTAACCCCTACGTGGGTGTATCGTTTGTATTAGTCCCTGCGTGGACATGTGTGTTATTAAGCCCCTGCGTGGGTAAGTACTTGTTTGACCCCTACGTGGGTAGTTTGTTATTTGAAAGACCCGTTTATGGCAACATGTAAGATTTTGAATAAATCAATGGAATGTTTGTTTTATAAATTTCATATTGCTTAATGTGTATAAATAAATTACAAATGAAATAAAAAAATTAAAATCATTCCTGTTAAATAAATCTGCCTAAGTAATTATTGAATTAAAAATCTTAAAGTGTGAAACCTAGTCTCGTGTCAAATATAAGACCGGGCCAAGATGGTAAGACCTGTTTAAAAGATTCAAATCCCTGTTAACATCGTAAAACATGTTAACACTCCTGGCAGACGTGATTTATTAAAAATCACATACGTCATTTTTATAAGGGAATTCTTTAAAAGATTCCTAACCCAGTTTAATGATCTCTGAATCCTGGGTTTACATCATCAATTAAGATGATCATATGTTTACCATACGTGGTAATATAGCGCCTACGGGCCCTGCCCATTTCTAAATGAGCCAAAAGACAGTGGTAGCTACAACTCCCTGTCAAATAAAGGTAATGAACTAGGTTCAAACCTTAAAGGTCTTGATTCTCTGAAATCATAGCTGATAATTTAAATTGTCCATGTGACTAAGCCTTATGTGCTAATATATATTGTTATTGTTTATAATTAGGATAAATTTTAATTGAAATCCTAAATTAATACGATTAATAAGTTAACCAAATGTGGTCTCTGTTACCATGGTTAACGAGTTACCCTAAGGGGTAATTCCATAATAAACTCCCAAGTAAAATATTGTTCTTGTTTTCTGCAACAGTTCAATTCAAATGGCTGAGTCAAATGAAATCAATAGTCATCCAGCGGAGCCAAATGTGAACGCCCAGATTACGTTAACGGGTGCCGAATTAAAAGCGATCATAGACGACGCTGTTACACAGGCTTTGGATAGGCAGTATGAGGAATACAGTGGTACTCGAAGTAGGACCCACTCTGCATCACATTCAAAGCCCAAGACACATTCTGAGGCTCATAGCAAGCCTCCTCCCAAAAAGAATGGACCCAAGAAAGATGG
Organism: Helianthus tuberosus; assembly: GCA_030545235.1. Classification (NCBI taxonomy): domain Eukaryota; kingdom Viridiplantae; phylum Streptophyta; class Magnoliopsida; order Asterales; family Asteraceae; genus Helianthus; species Helianthus tuberosus. The sequence goes on from CM060353.1 coordinate 34,137,908, forward strand.
TGATGACCATCAGTCCACCAACCATCAAAGTGTCCCATCTCAGCAATTAATACTGCATTAGGAACCCCGTAACAAGGGTTGCTCCTATAAGTACTTCGTGTCTTGTAAACCCAGGGATTTTACTGGGGAAAAAGGAGTCGTCGACTGTATGACTTGGCTGGACGAGATGGACACGGTGGTAGATATCAGCGGGTGCGCTGAAAGGGATGTAGTTAAGTTTGTGTCACAGTCCTTCAAGGGTGAAGCGTTAGCATGGTGGAGATCTCTGATGGAGGCCTCCGGAAAGATCCCATTGTATAATATGTCGTGGGATCAATTCATTGCCCTAATCAAGGAAAATTTCTGCCCTCAACATGAGGTGGAGAGGATAGAATCTGACTTTCTATCGTTGGTGATGACGAACCTCGACTGTCAAGCTTACCTGACGAGCTTCAATACGCTTTCCCGGTTGGTTCCTTACTTGGTAACCCCGGAGCCAAAAAGAATCGCTCGCTTTATTGGTGGTTTAGCCCCGGAAATCAAGGCAAGCGTAAAAGCTTCTCGGCCAGCTACCTTCAGGTCCGTAGCTGACATTTCCTTATCCCTCACACTGGATGCGGTCAGGCAGAGATCGCTGAGGAATAAGGATGCCGAGAAGAGGAAGCGTGAAGATGATGGTTCACGAAAATCGAACAAGAAGCACCGTGGGAGCGGTGATAACAAGAAGGGATCTGAGTCGAGGAAGGATGGGCATAAGTCTGATGAAAAGCCCAAGTGTAAAATTTGCAAGAAGCAGCACTATGGAAAGTGCAGACTGGAGTCGAGCTCTCAGACTCAGTCAAAACCCTTTGCTTGTGGTATTTGCAAGTCCACGGATCACAAAACCCTGGATTGCAAGAAGATAAAGGATGCAACGTGCTACCGCTGCAATGAAAAGGGGCACATCAAGACCAACTGCCCTAAGTACAACAAGAAGCCTGAGGAGGCTAAGAAGACTAATGCCAGAGTCTTCAGGATGGACGCGAAAGAGGCTGTGCAAGACGATAATGTCATAACAGGTACTTTCCTTGTAAATGATGTCTTTGCAAGAGTACTTTTTGATTCAGGCGCAGATAAGTCTTTCGTAGATCATAAATTTTGTAAATTGTTAAATTTACCTGTCAAAACCCTAAAAGTGAACTATGAGGTAGAATTAGCAGATGGTACCATAGAAACCGTCTCTACTGTGTTAGATGGATGTGTTATATCCATTAAGAACCATTCTTTTCCTCTGTCTCTACTTCCTTTTAAGTTGGCTGGTTTTGACATAGTTCTGGGAATGGACTGGTTATCTCATAACCAGGCCCAAATTGTCTGTAACCAGAAACAAGTGGTAATAAAGACTCCGTCTGGTGAATCACTTACCATTCGGGGAGATACCCAGTATGGGCTGCCTGAGCAGGTGACTATGCTCAAGGATTCCAAGTGTCTGAAAAAGGGGTGTGTCATCTACATGGCGCAAGTGATAATTGATGAGCCTAAACCGAAGATAGAAGACATCCCTGTCATTTCTGAATACCCAGAGGTGTTTCCTGAGGATCTACCTGGCCTACCCCCAGATAGACAAGTGGAATTCAGGATCGATATCATCCCCGGAGCGGCACCAGTTGCTAGAGCACCATACAGATTGGCACCCACAGAAATGAAGGAGTTGCGGACGCAGCTAGATGAACTGCTGGCTAAAGGTTTCATTAGACCTATTTCATCTCCTTGGGGAGCGCCAATCCTGTTTGTCAAGAAGAAGGATGGGTCGATGCGTCTGTGCATCGACTATCGCGAGCTTAATAAAGTCACGATCAAGAATAGGTATCCTCTGCCCAGAATCGACGATTTGTTCGATCAGCTTCAAGGGGCAAGTTACTTCTCGAAGATTGATTTGAGGTCAGGCTACCATCAATTGAGGGTCAAAGATGAAGACGTTCACAAGACTGCATTTAGGACTCGTTATGGTCACTACGAGTTCCTAGAATGCCTCTTGGGCTCACTAATGCACCAGCCGCGTTCATGGATCTCATGAATCGCGTCTGCAAGCCATACTTAGATAAATTCGTCATCGTTTTCATCGACGACATTCTCATTTATTCTAAGAATCAAGCTGACCATGAGAAACACCTTCGTTGTATTCTCAAACTACTACAACAAGAGAAACTCTATGCCAAATTCTCCAAGTGTGAATTTTGGCTACGAGAAGTCCAATTTCTTGGACATGTGGTCAGTGAGCGTGGTATCCGGGTGGATCCCGCCAAAGTTGAAGCCGTAATGAACTGGCAAGAGCCAAAGACGCCTACTGAAATTCATAGCTTCCTGGGATTGGCAGGATATTACAGGCGTTTCATTGAAAAATTTTCAAGGATTGCTGCACCCCTAACCTCCTTAACTAAGAAGAAGGTTAAGTTTATTTGGGGCCCTAAGCAGCAAGAATCCTTTGATATTCTGAAGCAAAAGTTGAGCAACGCCCCAGTACTGACATTGCCAGATTGAATTGAAGACTTTGTGGTTTATTGTGATGCTTCGCACACTGGCATGGGGTGTGTGCTTATGCAGAAAGGCAAAGTTATTGCCTACGCTTCAAGGCAATTGAAAGTGCATGAAAATAATTACACCACCCATGACTTGGAGCTGGGTGCCGTTGTATTCGCACTGAAGCTTTGGAGGCACTATCTCTATGGTGTCAAATGTGTGATCTATTCTGATCACAAGAGCCTCCAACATCTGTTTAATCAGAAGGAATTGAATATGAGGCAACGCCGTTGGATGGAAACCTTGAATGATTATGATTGTGAAATCAAATACCATCCCGGCAAGGCGAATGTAGTCGCCGATGCCTTGAGTCGGAAGGAAAGGGTTAAACCCATCCGAATTAACGCCAAGCGTATGGAGATAAAGAACAGTCTGATGGAAAGGTTGTTAGCTGCACAAAAAGAAGTTGTGTTGGAAGCTAACTATCCTAATGAAAAGTTAGGAGTAACTGAGGAGCAGTTGACTCTTAGCAAGGACGAACTTCTGAAGTTAAATGGACGAATATGGGTTCCAATTTTTGGAGGACTTCGTGATGTCATTCTCCAGGAAGCCCATAGTTCCAAATACTCCGTTCATCCTGGAGCTGATAAGATGTACCAGGATCTGAAGGCAAATTATTGGTGGATAGGCTTGAAGAAGTCTGTAGCCACTCATGTAGCTAAATGCTTGACTTGTGCGCAAGTCAAAGCCGAGCATCAAAAGCCATCTGGCTTGCTACAACAGCCTGAGCTTCCTACGTGGAAGTGGGAAATGGTAACCATGGATTTTATCACCAAGTTACCTAAGACGAGGAAAGGCAATGATACAATATGGGTTATAGTTGACAAACTGACTAAGTCAGCTCATTTCCTACCCATCAAGGAGACTTATAGCTCCGACATGTTAGCCCAGTTATACGTGGATAAGATTGTAGCCCTACATGGCATACCTGTAGCTATTATCTCGGATAGAGATACTAGGTACACGTCACATTTTTGGAAGAGTTTCCAACAATCTTTGGGCACACGTTTGAACTTTAGTACGGCTTACCATCCTCAGACAGACGGTCAGAGTGAGCGTACTATTCAAACGTTGGAAGACATGCTACGTGCATGTGCGATCGATTTGGGTGGTAGTTGGGATAAGAACCTACCATTAATAGAATTCTCCTACAACAATAGCTACCATACCAGCATTAAGGCTGCGCCTTTCGAGGCATCATACGGTAGAAAGTGTAGATCGCCTGTCTGTTGGGCGGAAGTTGGGGATGTCCAGTTATCAGGACCAGAGACTGTGTTTGAAATGACGGACAAGATTGTCCAAATTCGAGACCGTCTCAAAGCTGCCCGAGATAGGCAGAAAAGTTACGCTGACCCTAAGCGTAAGGATTTTCACTTCGAAGTAGGTGACAAAGTCCTACTTAAAGTGTCACCCTGGAAGGGAGTGATGCGGTTTGGTAAGAAAGGCAAGCTAAGCCCGAGATACATAGGACCTTTCGAGGTTATCGAACGTGTCGGTTCAGTTGCCTACAAGTTGAACTTACCTGAAGAGCTCAGTGGAATTCACAATGTGTTCCACATCTGCAATCTGAAGAAGTGTTTCGCTGACGAATCACTGGTTATACCGTATACAGATGTGCATATAGATGAGAGCTTAAATTTTGTGGAAAAACCTGTGTCGATTGAAGATCCACGGGTAAAGAAGCTTCGGAGAAAGCATATACCTATTGTTAAGGTCAAATGGGATGCCCGTAGAGGTCCCGAATACACGTGGGAGGTTGAAGCCACGATGAAAGAAAAGTACCCTTACTTATTTCAGTAAATCTCGGGTCGAGATTTATTTTAAGGGGGTGAGGATGTAACACCTCGAAAATTCACGTCCTATAATGTGTTGACACGTGTCATAAAGTTTGAACGTATGAAAGAATGTTATAAAAGGACTAAAGTTGACAAACATGGAAAGTATGTGATTATATGGATTCTAAGTGTCAACAGTGAATAAATATACTTCATAATAACCCTACATGATGTTCATAACATCAAACGAATAAATCATGGATCATACGAAGCTAAAAATGAGAGATTACAAACTAAAGGGGTTAAATGTGTCAACATGTTAAAGATATACCTCTGAGAGACCTTTTGACAAACCCGAAGCTTTGTAAATATAAATTATGCTCACTTGAATGCACGATTAAAATTTCATAAAGTTTCGATATCGTATGAGGAAGTTATGATCAAATTCGTGTGCGAGGGGTTAAAGTGTTAACGTTGAAAGTTAAGGCTTTTCGGGTTAACCGGAAGTGTTCAGGGACTTGGCAAAGTGGGTATAAGTCCTAAAGTCCTTGTGGGTATATTTCAAGGGGTCAAATTGCAAGTTAAGACCTAATTACCCTTTCAATTTAACCAAAGGTCAAGTTGGAAAACAAAGAAAATCAAAATTCAGATTTTGCAGGCCCATGCGGCCCGCATTGGTTTCGGGTAAATGGGAAGCGGGCCGCTTCCGGCCCCCAGATACAGAAAACGGGGACAGGCCCCTGTATTCGCGGAAACTCGACTTTTAATCGCATTTGCAACATGGTGGGCGACCCCTAACTGTGCTAGAACACTAGGGACATGTGTTGGATGGTTGTGGTTGATCATAGAGCTAGTTGTCAACTTCTTATGGTGGGAATTTCACTATATAAAGCCACTTTGTGCAATGTTGTTCATCACACTTCCATCTGATCATTTGGAGCATTTCTGGAGCTAAGGAACTCTCCCATTTGATCTTAAGTCGTGCACAGGACTCTTGTAAGTCTTCTAGTTCTTCTTTGTTTGAGTTTAGCTTGGTTAATTAGCTAAAAGTCAAACCGTCGTAATTACGGTTTGACTACGAGATTAGTCAATAATGGCTCAGTCATATCTCGAATTAAAAGTAGTTATAGGATGGTATTTATGTGGGTAATAAAACCCCAAAAGGGTTTCCCCTGATCACCATCCTAACCAGGTCAAATGTCGGGTCAAACTTCTAATTAAAAAGTCAACATAATGCTTAAAATGTCATTTATGCATAATTAGCTATCTAGAACATATATAACGTGTCTGATCATTGTTATAACTTAGTAATAAGTGTAAGAACATGTCTAAACATGTTCAACCCGACTATTTCCTGTTTAGACCCGGTTCGGAACCGAAAGTCACATAGTTTGACTTTCACTTTGACTTTCAGTTCTGACCCGTTTAGGCATGTTTTAGAAATGCCTCAGAGCTTAAATTGGATTAGGGTACATGTTAGAACAACCCTCTGTGATTAAACACCTTGGTTCACTAGTTATCCAATTAATATGCATATTTCCGTTAATTGCTCATATGTTGACCGTTATGCCCTTATTACCTTAAAACGTGATTTATGAAAAAGTAAAAGTGTAGAAACCTTAGTTACTGATATATAAACTTGTATGCAAAGTTTGACATCAGTTTGACTTGTAGATTAAGAGTTATGCTCAACATCGCAAATTTAATGCTTTATGTTAATAAAATGGCGTAATTAGCGTATAGCCTAGTTAAGCCTACTTTTTGGTATCAAACTTAATACCCACTGATGTAATATATTACTTTGGGATTTTTAAAGATTTTTAATTAATTTTAGGCTGAGCATAACTAGTAGTCGTAGGCTTAATCCGGTAATTGTCGGTTTTGCCCTTACGGGCCATAAAATGAGTTTTACATAGCTAAACGACTCCAAACCTTTTGCTACTGATCTCATATGTTAAATAAATTATTTTAAGCCCTCTGGAATTATAAAAATATCAGATTTAAGTATCGAACCCGGAAATGGCCTTTAATCGCCATAATTAGCGTTTTTAACGCATAGTATGTCTTAAAATCATATTGGACATACCCCGGTTGATACCTACTGATATATGAGGCAAATTATGATATTTTAACAGTAAGCAAAGGTTGATTAACTCAGACCTCGTTTTTGAGCATTTCGGCTTATGTGAAATTACCAAAATACCCCTACGGGGCATAGTTTGGTTGAAGATGATAAATTTCACATATATGCTTTAGCCTACTGTTATAACTCATCAAATTGAGTATGTTTGCTGTTTACATCAGATCTGTAACTCAGTTAAACATCTAAACTCTTTTACAACCTTTAAAATGACCAAACTACCCCTACGGGGCATAGTTTGTGATTAAATTAGTTCGGGGCATAACGAAAGACATCCTACTGATGTCACAACATATTTGAAGCATATTAACTTAGGAAACCTGTATATGGCTCTTGCGGATACCCGTTACGCTTATTTCGCGATCGGTTCGGTTTATGTAACAAGTTTACATAAATTAGCCGAAACGGGTCAAACCTTAACGGTTTTATCTCAAAATCCAGAATGTGAATAATAAACCCATATTCAACAAGTCTTCAAACTTGTCGGGTCTAAATCACATTCTATCCGGTCTTCGCTTAATCATGCGTACGAACCGTATCTTTGAAACTAGCCGGTCTAAGCTTAAGCTTAATTAAAGACCCGTTAGTATTCTAATAGGTTATATTAAACCTTCGTTCCAGATTAGGAGAACCAGTAAAAGCTACGTGCTATTTGCTTATTGTGAAATATACTTTGCATCAGGTAAATACTTTTAACTTATTTTCCCTATACGGGCTTGGGTTACGGTATATAGCATACCGCTTGATCGAGCATCAAATCTCCACGCTTAGTGGGTAGTTGAATAATTTGATCGGCTCGTTTAAACAGTCTTGTTTACTTTACAGCCTTTGGGGGGTTAATGACCATGTCCCGGATATCCTTGGCATCATCTTACGAGATGGCCACGACCTGAGCACGGGGTGTAGGCGTACACCTGGCAGTGTATAACTCATTATTGTGGTGTGTCCATTGATCTTTAACCCGGACTAGATCCGGGCTACTGAACGCATAAGTAACATGTAATTCGTTCACAAGATTATAATATTAAATAATTCTCCCAAGTTAAATAAAATGTTTATGCCATGTGCATCCAAACCAATTTTCAATCATTTTACAAAATGAGTCAGTTGAATGTATTTACCAGTGTAAACTGACGTATTTTCCCAAAAAGATTAAATGCAGGTACTAAGCGAAATTGGCTGGGATTTCTCCTAAGCATCATTAGAAGTCTCGCAAGCTTAAGATGCCTGAAGTCTGTTGAACCATTAAATGTTATTTTGTTTCGATCCTACTGTGGATAAACACCGGATATTATGACTTTGATTACAATAAATAAATTCGGTTGTATTATATTTTAAATTTGCTTCCGCTGTGCATTATTATATTGTGTTGTTTGACTATTACGTTGCCAACCACGTCACGATACTCCCCCACCGGGCCCACCGGTGACACGTGGAAATAGGGGTGTGACAACTTGGAGATTCAAAAAAAAAGAAGGAAGTAGCTTATGGAAGAGAATTATTTTGGGATGTCACGGTTCGAGTAGGCCCTGGGTTATGTTACCTTGTAGCGCTTCGTCTAATGGTTGCTGGAAACATATTGTTAAAGTGGGAGAGAAGAAAACTCCAAACGGGTCGGCACTTAATTCTTTTTTCGTGGGTGAGTTAGGTGACGGTTATTCTATAAATTTTTGGGGAGATATTTGGTTAAGAGACGAACCTCTTCGAGTTATATATCCTAACCTATTTAGGCTTGAAAAAAATAAATGGGTTAAGGTCTCTGCTCGGATTCGTTGCGTGAATAATATTAAAACCGTGTAGTGGGATTGGCGTTCGGCTCCCTCTTCGCATGCAGAGGTGTCTGAATTGTTTCAGCTCCTTAATGAGATTCATGACTTCACATGGAGGGGTGGTGTAGATGACTGGAAATGGAAGCCTGAAAAAGATGGTTTGTTCACAGTTTGCTCGGCTAAGAAATTGTTTTCCAACATCTCTTTGGTTGATAATAGTCCGTTGATTAAATGGAAGGGTTGGGTGCCATTAAAATGCAAAATTATGGTTTGGAGGGTTGCGCGTAATCGTCTTCCTACTATTTCAGAGCTTCTTAAACGTGGCGTGATCCTTCCACAAACATCATGTACTCTCTGCCAAGCAGATCTGGAAACGGCTTTACATCTTTTCACCGACTGCGTTTTTTCTCATGAAGTGTGGTTTAGAGTAGAAGCGTGGTGCCGGTTAAATCCTAGTTTTGCGTTTGATGTGTTGGACCTATTGCGAGTGCCGGAGATTCAAACAAAGTCTAAAAAAGCGAGACACATTTTAAGAGGTATTGTTTACACTACTTTGTGGGTGTTGTGGAATGAGCGTAATAATCGTGTTTTTAACAACAAGCGGCGGAGACCGATTGAGGTCGTGGAGACTGTTAAATCGACGGCATACTTCTGGATTCGTAATAGGTCTAGATGGAAAGATGTAGATTGGAAAAATTGGTGTTTGTATCCCTTGTATTGATGTTGTATCGTTTGTTTGCTCGTAGGTCCTTGTTTTGAGGACCTTTCGAGTTTGTTTAAATGAAATTTTCCTTTCAAAAAAATCAAATGCCTAGCTAATATCTAAATAAGATAATCTGTGATATTATGATTAACACTTCTTTAATTTTTCCTTTATTATTAACTACTTAAAGTTATAATAAAGCAGTTAAAGATATGCTTCAAATGGAAGTTAGCATGATCACTTTTAACTCTTAAGAAATGCTTTTATTGGATAATATTTGTTAGTAATAAAATCTAATATACTAAATATGTTTGTTTACCTATTGGATAATATTTGTTGGTAATAAAATCTGAGTTTTTTTTTTGAAAAAATATTTACCAAAATGGATTATTTGAAAAGTATTTTTCAAAATAGGTGGTTTTTCTTGTTTTTAATTAGTCTTTTATAATTTGGTTGTCTCTCTCCTAATCTAATTCGATATAATCCAATTCAATATTTTTTTTGAACGACCAACAGAATCAATCACGAGAACTCTCGGGGCACTCACTGGACAAACGGAATACACCGAAAGTAACCCGAGTCCACCACCATTTTCTAGGGAAAACCCAGTAACTCATCTGCCCATAGACATGACGGTGAAATTACTAATAAAACTCGTTTGGCTCAAGGATCCAACCCAGATTTCCATGGATCTCCTATCATTGCCCACCGATGCCTCACTTAAAATCATGAAAGAAAATCTAATCTTATTTAGTTGTCTCTATGTTAGTCAGTCGTTACATTTAATCTTATTTAATGCGAGTGATCCAATTGAAATATGAGCTTGCATATGCATGGGGGCAAAGTGAGCTTGTACGTGCATATTGTTGCTACTACTAACAGTTTATATAGTATGAGCAAATGGTACCCGGTATCGGTACCGAATTTATCGAACCGGGTATTGGTACCGATTCGGTACCGACTTTTGACATTTTTGGTACCGGTACCGGACCGGTATTTACCGGTTTTTACCCTCAAATACCGGTACCGTACCAGTACCGAATCGATACTTGTACCGAACTGTACTGTACCGGGTATATTTGGAACCGGTACCGGTACCTACTTTTACGAATTTTCGGTACCGGTATTTTCGGTTCCGGTAACGAGCTCATCCCTAGTTTATACTAGAAGTTCATCCTGTAAGATTAAATATATATTATTTTATATTTAATCTAGTAGCCATTATAATCATTTACATTATATAGATCAAAATATATAACAACCTATTAAATAATTAGTTGGTAATTGTTGATGGGCCTAATTACCCTTATTAACTAATTAGGATTTCCTCTTGGGTGCATATATAAGGAGACTTATGTAGAGGTTCTAAGGTTAGACACATAACCTAATTACTCTCATAACATCAATCGACCTCCTCTCCTCAACCGAACACCCTATTCGGTTTCTTCATCCCCATCATTAGATTGCACCCTAAGGGGGAACCAGATCAAGCTGACAATTATGTCAAACACTGTTGCTGCGTCTCCATCTGGATTCTCTGCTGGCCTGTACTGATGCAATCAAAGGTATGTTTTCATGTTTTCCATTATGTCTAAACAGAACTGATCAACATGTGGTATCAGAGCAGATGTTGATTAGTCGGTTCTGTTTTCGTATCCTTAATTCTGGGATTGAAATATGGAAAACATAAGTTTTGAAAATTTAATGAACATCAAGGCTGGTTTCGAGTCTGATGTGCCGAGATCAATTTTTTCGGAAAAAGAATGTTATATAAATGACTCGAAATCATAATGGTTAAAATCAAGTCCGAAATCTGTTTATAAAAAGCCTTAAAATCCAGGTTTCGGGTTCCAGAATTATGTTTTATTTTTAGGGTTCATCATATGTTCTTAGGAAAATTCGAAAATTCCTTTATGTTTTGGAATGTAATTAGGATTATTGAGTGTTTTTCCTGTTTTGATCCAATTTTATCTTTTAGTTTTGTTCGAAAACTGTTATTGATAATCAGATAAATATTTTGATAAAATTAGATCATCACTAAAACAGAAACCATATCTCAAATCCCTAAGAATTCGAATTTTCAGTTATGCTTTTACATTAACAGCTGTAACAGGAGTTTCGAGATAAATTTTAACGAGCCGATACCAAGATCTCGACTCGAGACCACAAGGTCTCGACTCGAAATCATAAGTGTTCTCAAATCCTTACAACTCGAGACAACGATTTCGACTCGAGACCACTGAGGTTTCGACTAAGGGCTTCAATCTTCACAACTCGAGACCTCATTATGGATTCGAGATCTCATAAAACACAGTAGTCGAGACCATGATTACGACTCGAGACACTGAGGTTGCGACACGAGACCTTAATGAGTCGAGACCTCATAATGTTACAAGATGAGTCGAGACTGGACTCGAGATCTCACTCGAGATCTCATAACTGAGTCGAGATCTCAAACTGAGTCGAGATCTCACTCGAGACCTAACACTAACTCGAAATTTCAACCTCATTACTTTAGGCTGTTTAATGTGAACTAAAATTTAGCTCGGGGCTCCGCCCCGAACCCCGTGCAGGGGCACGCTGTCCCCCTGCTAACAGGTGGTTTGCTATTAAATAATTGGTTTTGTAATTAGATAATTAATCAGAATCAAATAAAGTTTCACAAATCCAAAATGGCTTTACTTGGGTGAGCTTCTGATGTATCACTTCTGGCCAAAGCTGATTTGATACATCTATTTATTGCTCAAGTATTATAAAAGCCATGTTGAGTATGCATTACAAACGTGAATGTCTTAATTTTTGGCCAAAGCTGATTTAATTCATTCATGTATAGCATTCTTAACAAGTGCATAACTAAAGTGATTGTCTCATTTCTGGCCAAAGCTGATTTGTCACAATTACTTTGCACACATGCTTAAATGATTACACTTCTGGACAAAGCTGATTTGTCTTCGTTTAAGTAGAACTTTAAATAAGTCTATTATTTTGATTTAGTAATAGACATATCACAACCTCTTCACATAATGATCCTTATATTAATGATCCTTTATTAATTTTATGATCATTTTGTCTGCCTTATTTTAAGTACCCATAACTTTTCTCACTATAATTTTCTTCTATAAGTTAGTATCTCATCCACTCTAATTCCTAAAACTCATATGTTTTGCCTTATTTAAAGTTTCTATAAGAATTAGCTCTTAAATTAAATCCTTGATTATCTCTTAAGACACGATAATCCTACTGCTCTCTTCTGATAAAGGTACTACAGAAGAAAAGTTATGCATGATGAATAGGACAAATTAAACATGATGTCTTTTATGATAATCGAGAATTCTCTAACATAATGCTATCACTAAAAGTTATTCTAGATTAAGTCTTTCCTAAGACTAATCTATTATCTGTGGAATAATTACAAGAATTCCTAAGATGCATGCCTTCATTTAAAATTCTAAACCATAAAGTTAAGGGCTTACACATGGAAATAAGTACATTTTTTCAGTACATTATATACTAAGATTTTCACTTGTATAATTTGATGCCTTATAAATCAACTATAACACTCAAAGTACCAAAGTATAATGAGTGTGTTGATAAGCAACATATGTACAAAGAAATAAATGCTTGAAACTGGAAAATAAGATGTTGTTCACCTTACAACCACTGAAACATTAAAAGAGGATTGTTTTGGGGTCCATAGTCAAAATACAAGTACAAAATTCCAACTCTAAGGTTCTTCAAAGGAGAATCTCACTGCATGATTATGCCTTTAGACTAGGCATAAGCAACGAGACTATCCATTATTCAAAAGAACAGTTGGATAAATTAATTAGGTAGTCACTTACTAATGATATTTAAGTCTGCTAATTTTTTAATATTCCAATTAACACATGATTAGTTGACTCTAGTTTTAAATGTTTCCTTACCAGAAGTCAACAAATAACTAACATGAGAGTTAGTGACAAAATTAAATGTTAAGGCTATAAGAACCATAATAAGTAGTCTTCTAACAACGCCTTTCGATACCTTACATATTCTGAAGATTAATCAAAATATAGTATCATAATTAAGCAGTGTTATGAAGGTTGTGAGGTTTGTATAGTCAACATAAAGTCACACTTACCTTAAACTCTCATCTTATTTGTTCTAAATATCTGGATTGAAATATTACTAAGATAAAACTAGATGATACTTTACACTTTCACAACTTTTGTCATCATGCAAATGAGAATTTGACAAAAGGAAAATGAGACTTATAAATTTCATCCATTATAACCGAAATTCATGAGAAATCATGACATGGTTAATGAGGATGGTTTTCTTTCATCTAATCTCATTCTAGGTGATTTTAAATCATGTCGTTACAGCCCTAAATATTACTTGGCTTAAGGAATAAGTATGGGTCCATCATAAGTCATTCATTGACATTCGTGGAACTTATATATATATATATATACTTAATAAGATTTCTATTAAACATGTCTCTAAAGTTTCTTATGATATCTGGACATTAAAGAAATCAAACAAAGTCTAATGTATATGTGATAGGTTCCCACGTCACGTAGCTCATTGAAACTTCTCTTGTAGCATTCTAGAGATATTAAAGATCAGTGAGAGCATTAAGTGTCTTAATAATAACTTGCAATAGTTGCAAGAGGTGGGGGAGTGAAAATTTCACATTACCTAAATTTACACCTCTTGTACAAGACACTGCTCCATCTTGACACTGTTCTTTCATAACTTGTCTCCTTAAAATCTAATGATACTCTTACAAAAGTTTCATTGTTGCTTCATTGTGGGCACACTTAGATTTCTTACCTAGACTAACATAATCCTCAACAAGAGAAACTACAAAAACTGATGTCATTAATTTGTTTTCTCTATTAGAATTTGTTGGTCGTTAAGTATTGACCCTAAGCATGCGGAGTTCCTAAAGTTTTCTAAAGTCAGTGGGAGCAGTCAAAGTCCTTATCATGACTTGCAAGGAATACAAGAGGCGGGGGGAAGAGTGTCATTAAATTTCACTCCGAATTTAACTCCGATTACACCTCTTATACACCATACTGCACCAACTCTTACAAACTTAGAATCTTGAATATGATAGCAACCTAACCAAGAGCTAATCCATAAAACTAAAACTTCTAATAAACCCAATAATCAACTCAGGAGGTCATCTAGGTTTAAAAACTTACTAACTTTGATGATTACATAACCTTCCTAACTGAAGTTGAAATGGATTTTGGAAATGTTTAATGATCCTATCTCTTCAAATTAAGCCATTAGCGTCAATTAATCTTCTAAATGGAATAAAACTGTTTTCTAGTAAAACTGATTTTATGTGTTAATATAACGTTTGGGATTTGATTGAATTACCTAAGAGTGTTCATAACTAAATCAAATCCTAATATGTAAACGTTAAGACACTAAGTAGCATGATTGATTGTCAAAGGTTATACTTAGGAATAGAAAAATTATCAAAGATTTCTTTGAGGATCGTCACTGTTCTAGTAGCTTATAATAGTTTAAAGCTACATTAGATGAACATTAAAAACTGATTGTCAAAGGTTATACTTAGTAAGAGATAAATTATCAAAGATTTCTTTGAGGATCGTCACTATTCTAGTAGCTTATAATAGTTTAAAGCTACATTAGATGAACATTAAAAACAATTTTCCCTAACAATTGGCTGACACATTTACATGTTCATAAAACAACCTGAAAGTTCCAAACTGAAGGTTAAAGAACAGTTTGTCTATAAGCCAATAAAATCCATGTATAGGTTAATGCAAACATCATAATGTGATGAAATCTTAGCGTAATTATTTTCATCAACAACCAAGTGGATTAATGTACCTACCTCAAAATGAGTGGGAGCACTAAGATAAACTTGTCTACATAGATGATATTCTTTTGACAAGTATATGTTACATAAGTCAAAGCATTGTTAACACAAACTTTGATATAATAGATCTCAGAAATATCTCTTACGTGATAGATATCATAACATGCCGAGATAGACCCAAAGGGACATTAGTTCCGTTTCATAAGTTTAACATCAAATGGGTCCTTACATATGTAACAAACAATACTGCTCTTCCTTTAGAGGATAATAGGATAAATGAGATTATTTATTTACGCTTCATTAACTAGAAGCCTTATGTAAGAACAAATCTATACTCGTTTAGATATTACTCACATTGCAACACACTAGATATGTCTAGATTAATGTGAAGCATCTAATAGAGTATTACAATATCTTTAAAAGAAACGAGAGACTACAATTTAAAGAAGAAGTGAGAATTAAAACTGGTTGATTATTCTAACTTTGTAATATTTAAAGATGACAAAATGTAATTTCGGGTATATCTTTATGTCAGCAGACAAAACCTATCTCATGGAGGAGTCATAATGGACTGATATCAACAACCTAAGTTATAACGACATAACATAGTCACTAAATGTTGTTGGAAATTTATCAGTGGACTCATAAGTTTATTAACTCCATATAATTAATGTTTAGAAGACTTAGTGTGATAAAGTCAGCTACCATGACTCCTTGAACAGTAACAGTTAAAGAGGTGCTGCATTAAATTTTCGATGCGCAATTAATTATTCGTTTATGAACGAATTGAGGAAACTAAGTTTTGTATCGAATACATTCATGATATGCTTAAGGATCCTATAACTGAATGGCTATTACCCATAAGTCTTATTATGAGAGCTCATAGACGGGTATTAATTGATGGCCGTGCGCAATTGCATATCGCACTATGAATGACTAACTATTAGTTAATTTTCCTCATCAGTTTGATTTTATATGTCTCTAAGAATATGTCAAGCCGGCATAATGGCATATAGACAAATTTACAAATCAAACAAAATGCTTATTCGTATTTTGATCATAACGATTAGGTTTTAAATTAAGGCTATAGTATGACTAATGGGGGTCCTAAGTCGCATAATGATTCAACGACTGTATTTCTCTGTTGTAATTCTTGTTTAAGGCTAAAATGAGTGTTAACTCCTGATCAGGCTTATCTAATACTCATAGTAAATGATTACTCGGCTAAGTGGGAGACCTCCTACAATTCTTGGAAATTTTACCCCACATGTTTTACAGTTTAGCCAACATAGTTCTTAGTGTTGATAATGAAGTTTGGAAAATGTCCCAACTTTAATGTTTGCTTTAGACCTTTAGAAAAGTTAATTAGGCCACCCCAGCAAATATTCTTAAGACTATGTGTAGTGGTACACATGAATAATGCCTCATCCTAGGGTGTTTTGCATCATGTGATAGTCCAGTCAGCAATGGAACGTTTTGCATAAATGGATGTAGTGGGGATGTGGGGCATTATGTTAAAACGGGTTTAATAATAGAAGTAAATAAAAAAATATCAAAAATTGTTATTGGAAAAAAACCATCAAAAAAGAGTGATTGGTCAACACACAAGGGGCTCGAGCGTTGTATTTAGAACGCCATTCAAAAATTTCGAACAAAAATGCCCAAAGGGGCTGACGTCGGGGCGTTGTTGGGCGAGATTGGGCAAAAAAATGCCCACTTTTTACACCACTATGCTTGGTCTAAACGTTTACATTAATTTGAATTAAAGTTTCAATGCATTCGTTTAAATGTATAGCATGGTATGTTTCATAACATGTTTATCTATATTTTTTTTTTCTGGTCATTTGATATAACTAGAATTACGACCCGCCGCAATGCGGCTGGGATTCTTTAGTTATAACTAAGTCGATTTAGGACGCGCACGTTATGTTGAACTTGTCAAACGGGAAAAAAATAGACGATGTAAAAACGTTCACCCACACACGCACGTTGCGTCGTGTTAACTCGCAAAATTTAGAACGAAACGTAAAAACGCTAAACCAAAGACACACGTTGCGATGTGTTAAGTCACAAAATTTAGAACGACGCATAAAGCGAAAAATTTACGGAAAATGAAAACTATAAAGGACCAAAGTTGAAAGTAAAAAAAGTTGTGAGGATAGATTGCAAAGAGTAAACTGCCATTTTGGTCCCTGTGGTTTGGCCAGTTTTGCCATTTTAGTCCAAATCTCAAACTTTTTACATCTGGGTCCATGTGGTTTGCATTTTGTTGCCATTTTAGTCCAAAATTTAAAAACCCTATTTTTTGACTGTTGCAACCTCCTATTTTGTCTTTTAGTTCAGGGGCATTTTGGTTATTTTGCTTTTCATTTAACATTTTCTTAATTCAAAAATTAATATATATATATATATACACACATACATATACACTCTGCTCTCTCTCTCTCTCTCTCTTCTCTGAACTACCACCACCACCACCCCCACCACCGCATCATCCCCACCACCACCATCCCACTGCTGCCAACACCACCATCCCCGTGAACTCTCTCTCTAAAACCTGCACACACACTATCTCTTTCTCTATCCAAACACCCATCTCTCTCTAGTTAGGGTTTTATTTGGGGATGATGATGATTTATTTGGGGAAACTTCGAACCTCCTTCATCAGCATCAATCAATCAGCTGTTAACAACCCTTTGTCTTATATATTGCTTCTCTTCTTTAAATTTGTGTAACACTCTATGATATCAAGATCTAAAAATTCAGCAATACACTCAATATCAGATCTGAATAATTAAGCAACACAACAACGTTCAGCAATTCTACGTCTTTTTCAGTACATCAGCCGCAAACAAAACCTGCAACTTGTGTTCTTCTTCGTTGAAACAGCAAACAACAATACTGACCTGTAACTTCGATAAATTTCTGCAATAATCAAACCTGTAAACTATACGATTCTCACAAAACAACAACCAAATCGATTTGACTTCCTACTCCTTCTTAATCAGAAACATCAATCTGCAAAACCAGTCGACCAACAACACAAAAACCTACAAATCTTTCAGATTGATGAACACAACAATCTTGCAATTTATCAACACAAATTCAGATCTAAAACTTCCATGTCTCAACAAATACAACTCAAAATCAGATTTGATATAAACATATCAGAACTAACAGACAACTTCAACGATTCATCATCATAACCAAAAACCTCAGTCATCGATCATCATCAATTTCACCAACATTGTCGTCATAGCGGCGGAGCTGCTGTCATCGGGGTTCCTTTCTCTCTCCTCTCTCTCTCTCTCTCTGATCTTCTGAACATACTTGTGTGTAGGCCTGAAATCGTAGTGTCGGTGGTGAGAAGGGGTACGACGCCGGAGTGGGTGTGACTGTTGGATGGGACGACGCCAGAGTGGCGGTGGTGAGAAGGGGGAGGAAGTGGCGGTGGTGCTATAGAGAGAGAGAGAGGGAGGAGGTGGCGGTGGTGGTGGTGCTATAGAGAGAGAGAAGAGAGCGAGAGCTGATTATGTTGGGGATGATGATGATTTATTTGGGTTTTATTGCTAAAAAAAACTAAACATAAATGACCAAAATGCCCCTGCACTAAAGGACAAAATAATCAGTTTTCAACAGTCAAAGTAGAGGGTTTTTGGATTTTGGACTAAAATGGCAACAAAATGCAAACCACAGGGGCCCAGATGTAAAAAGTTTGAGATTTTGACTAAAATGGCAAAAGTGCCCAAACCACAGTGACCAAAATGGCAGTTTACTCGATTGCAAAAGATAAAAAGTTTTGTGTTAAAAGTAAAAAAAAATTAGTTTTGGGTTAAAAGTAATTTATGAAATACATTTGGGTGAAAAGTAAAAAAATCATTTTTTTTAAAAAACCCCCATAGACAAGGTTACAACAACCATATGCATAACCATTTTTTCTTTGAAAAACCCCCAAAGCCAAGATTACAACACATAAGTAAAAAAAATCAAACTGGTTAAATCGCAAAAGATGAAAACTTTTGAATTAGAAGTAAAAAATCAAATTAATTAAAGGGATTAAATTACCAAAGATTAAAACTTTAAACTTAAATTGTCAAAGATTAAAACTTTAGGGTCAAAAAGGAAACAAAAATTAAAAATTTTAAACTTATATTGTCAAAGATTAGAACTTTATGGTAAATTGTCAAAGATTAAAACTTTAGGGTTAAAAAGGAAACAAAGATTAAAAGTTTAAACTTAAATTGTCAAACATTAAAACTTTAGGGTTAAAAAGAAAATTTTCCATTTTTTTAGAAAGACTCCCAAGGCTAAAGTTACAACCTTTTATGCATATATAACTTGCTTATTTATAGGTTAATAATAGCAGTCATTTGAACAAGGCCAAGCATGGGTTCTGACTATGGGTGTGAAAGACATGATCAATGTCCATATACTTTTGCAGATGAAGATCTAGAAACCTATTAGTTTAAATTTGTAAATTTTAAAAAAGTGTTTGAAGTTGTTTATTGGGAAAAAAACTGGTGCACTAAGGGGAGGCGGGGTGGTCCGTGATAGACCATCCATCACTCGTGAAAAACAGTTGCACACCGCCGCCACCATAATCCACCACGCGTGGAATTAAGCACGCGTTGAACATATCACGCGTTGAACTTTCAAAATTTCGAACGTTGGGGCTTTAATTCTTGACCGTTTTTCAATGGTAAACTTAAATAAAAAAAATAACTTTTAAACCTTTTATATATACTTCTCCATTTTTAACATTTCACCCACACCAAAACACAAACACATTTCACACAATCTACATCTTTCTTAAATGGAGTTTCCTACGGATTCGAAGTTTCCGATGGATAGCGATACCGAGTCGTCTTCCGACAATGAGACGCTAAAATATTTTGTGTCGGTGTATAACGAACTTGATACTAGTTCGTCCCGTCCAAAGAAGAAGATGGTAGACCGTGATCGTATACGTGCCAACGAAGTGTTAATGAACGATTATTTTGTGGAGAATCCGCTCTACAATGCCGAAACGTTTAGAGATCGGTTTCGTTTACCAAAAGAATTATTTTTAAAGATTGTTGGAGACATCGAAGCAAGCGAGGATTGGTTTCAAGAAGGTTACGATGCAAGGGGCAAAGCAAGTTTCACGGCGATACAAAAATGCACGTCCGCCTTTCGCCAACTAGCGACAGGTAACCCTCCCGATCAATTTGATGAATACCTAGCTATGGCGTCCAAAACTTCTCGTGAATGTCTGCAATTTTTTTGCAACGCGGTCATTAAGTTGTATGGTAAAGATTTTTTACGTAAACCGACGAGCCACGACATCTCATGTATTTACGCCGCACATGAGGCTAGATGGCATTTTCCAGGGATGCTTGGTAGCATCGATTGTACACATATCGAGTGGAAAAATTGTCCAAGAGAGTTGCGAGGGGCGTATGTTAGGGGTGACATCAAAAGACCAACCATCATACTAGAAGCGGTGGCGTCGAATGATTTATGGATTTGGCATTCATATTTCGGTGTTCCAGGTTCAAACAAGAACATCAATGTGTTGCACACGTAGCCGTTGTTTCAAACCGTAACGGATGGTATCGCACCCTTCTGTCCATTCTATGTTAACGGACGATATTACAGACGAGGCTTCTTTCTTGTGGATGGTATCTACCCATCATGGTCTGTTTTTGTGAAAGCTCCTTCATTTCCTGTCGAGGCTAAAGAAATCGTGTTAAAAAAATTGCAAGAATCGGCAAGAAAAGATGTTGAGATGGCTTTTGGTGTTTTAAAGGGTAGATGGGGTATACTACACTGACCGGTTCGTGCGATGAACAAGAAAGCCATACATAGCATAGTATATGCATGTATCATATTGCACAATATGATAATCAAAGAAGACGGACGTACAATATCTCCGGATTGGGTGCCGGATCCTCCTACACAAGTTCAAGTTCCACAAAATATCCAACAAGACTTGCGTGATGAAAAAACTCACTTTCGGTTGAGATACGATTTAATCAAACTAGTAGATTCTTTAGGTTTGGAGTTTCATGAGTCGGACGAGGAGTAGAGTTTTTTTAGTATTTTTTTTTAAATTGTAGCCTAAAATATTTCTAGTATGTTAAATTGAACTAGTATGTTTTAATTTAATGAAATTTATAATTTTAGTGTTAATTTCTAATTTGAAAAAAAAATTAAAAAAATTTGTGAGTGATTCCATCACTCACAACCATTTTTTTGTTTTTATAAAGTTTATAAAAAAATCTTACAAGTTTATAAAAGAAACAAATTTTTTTTGATGTCAAGGACCAAATCTGCCAGTTTTAAAAGTTGAAATTAAAGGGATTAAGATTTAAATAAGTTTTGTAAATAACTATAAACCACAGGGACTGAATGTGTTAAGAAGGAATCAAAGTTTTCAAAAACACCAGATTTCTTCGACTTGCACCGAGTTTTCCGGCGAAAAACATCACAATGTACAAGTATTAATACACAACATACAAGTCATACACATACAATCGAATACTTTACAACGCATGAAGTTTTCCACGCGTTGATTCTTTCACGCGTTATGGAAGGTGGCGGCGACGGTGTGCTATATGGAACAACGAGTGATGGGGGTGCCATCACGGACCACCCCCAGTCCCCTAAGCAAAACTTATTTCTATGGTGTTGTAACATAATAAATAGTTGTTTATCATTTAATAACCTAATAAGTAAGAAGCACGTTCTCAGTTTCTCATAGGTGTTTAATAAGCACATCGCATGTTGATGATACAATATAAGTTGATAAGTTGTTTAAATAAACTAGCACAACACCCCTTAGACTATATATCTATATTGTATTGATTTACGTATCAAGATTTATCTTGCTATATCTGTATCTTAAAATACATTATACTGCAATTTTCATATTACTATTATTATGAAAATTGAAGTGATTTACGTATCATCTTTCACTTTTTCTAATATTTGTTTGAGATATTTCTAGAAATTTTGCAAGATTTAGACATATAAATTATCTTTTGAAATGTTGTAAAAAACAAAGAGTTTTGTTAATATCACATCTTACCCTTTTTTACCGTTCTTTCTAATTATAGTATGCTTTTCTTGATAAGTATATTTCTAATTATGGTATTGGTATGCATATTTATAAAACCTTGTAAATAGTTGGAATTGATAAAATGCCTTATCCTGATTTCTATTTATAAAACAAGTTCGTTGGATTTCTAACTTTCACTTGCAATGAATTTATTGAGTTTAAATTGGGTAGGATTAGATAAGACTGACGTCATAAATATATAGTAACCACACATTTTACAATATATTGATGCAAAGTGTGATTTGTCATGTAAATAAATACATGATACTCCAGTGGTCCGTTAGGTCCTGGGTTCGATTCTCACAAAGGGGGGTTTTTCCCAGATTTATTGGGTTTCCTCCTGAATTGGTGTATAGGCATTATAGCCTAGTGGAGATGGATATGATCGGGTGGTTCTGCTGGTGGCACGATGATACTCCAGTGGTCCGTCAGTGATCCTAATTTGCCGTTCAAAAAAAAATAAATAAATACATGATACGATGACTATTATGGTTGTAAGAGTGTTGTAATTATGTATATAGATAAGAGATCTTACTAAAGAGATTTATTGTATCAGGAGACAAGCTCAGCCATTGATCTTATAACTCAAAATTAAGAGGGTGCATTTTTGTAAGGGTAGAAGGAGTGCACCTCAAATGGGGAGTGGTAAACTTTTTCTTTAGCCAATAATGTCATGACATGTCAACTCTCCACTCCACTCCCCATTTTACACTCAATCATTAGAGGTGCATAAACACATGGAGAGTGGTAAACAATTTTTTTTAAATAAAAATAAATGTGTGATTGATTGAAAGGGGTTGGGGCCCACCATTAACACACTCTCCCTCTCTCTTCTCTTCCCACATCGGTGAGTATTCACCGTTTTTCCCCTCACCGCTCACCGAAGAAGGGGTGGCATCCCCTTGCCGTGCAGTAAAATCCAATCATCGAAGGCTTCCCCGAACCCACTCCTTCCACCCTAAATCTCAGGTTCAAACAATTGAAGAGACAAATAAAGAAAAAGTATTATGGTCCTTTCTCAGTTGAACTCATCCCTCTTGATTTTCAAACTGTTATAACTTAAAAAAAAATACAGCGTATTAACGAGCATTTAATTCGAGCAGCCTATTGTTATAGTTTTATTTAAAAAATTTATATGATTTTGAATACCCATTACGTGATTACTTGATTTTGAATAACCAGCACAAGACTACGTGATTTCATTATAGTATGTGAAACCGCAGTAAGTGATTACATAACAATAGTTGACTATGTATTTATTACGTGACTACGAGATTTTGAATTCCCATTTCGTGAATACGTGATTTCATGATTGTATATTTTATGTCAAACCACACTGAGTGATTAAGTTATAAGCATAATTGTGACAACATTAGTTATAACAAATCATACTGAATGTGTAGTCACGTAATGGATTTATATTGAATGTATTACGTAATGGTTTATGTTGGATGTGTAATCACGTAATGGGTATTCAAAATCACGTAGTCATGTCCTGGGTGTTCAAAATCACGTAATGAACTCATGAGTATTCAAAATCATGTAATTTTTTTTAAGAAAACTATAGCAATAGACTGCTCGAATTAAAGAGAATGAAATGATCGTTAACACGGCGTTATTTTCAAAAAAAAATAATTAACGTACGAAAAAGTTATAGCCGTTCGAAAGTCAAGGGAGAAAGTTGTTTAAGTGAGAAAGAACTAAATTACCATTCAACCCTATGAAACTTGTCCTTCTCTAATTCTCACGTACACTTCGTATGAAATTATTGTCTTATACAAGATTCAACCTGTGTATAAATTGATTATTTTTTGCACAAAACTAAACATATCAATGATCTCACCACCATCCTTCACTACCAAACATATCAATATTGATGTGAATTTTACCACGACTAATTATGCATATTAGGCTAGAGGGTATGGTGATGGTTCTCCAAGGGAGGATGATCCGCCACGCAGGCGTCACGTCATAGTCCTCCCAAGGATGCTCCATCCCCCAAAAGTAGAGGGTATGGGAGGATAGTCCTAGTCATAGTCCTCCCACCATTTTTATGTTTTTTTTTAATCTTCTACTTTTTTTAACATTTAACAAATAAACTAACACAATATTTTCATTAATATTTAAAAATATTACATAAACTAAAAAAAACATAAACTTAAAAAAATAAACTTAAAAAAACATAAACTTAAACAAATCCTAATATATTAAAAATTGTGAAAAAAGGTGAGTATTTATAAAAGTGGGAGTGAATGAGGTATTTTTTTAAATATAACCGTTGGACTTTTTGAAAATATATGAGAATTTAATTTTTTTTAATAACGGCTACTTTCAGACATGGGCCCCACATTTTTGCTCCGTCGCAAACGGCAAGAAAAGGATGTCGAGGACGGGACGTCAGGGGGGCGGCGTGGTGTGCCGCGCGTCGTCGCTGGAAGACGGGCTGGCGACGGTACCATACCGTCCAGCCTTAGTAGTCTGGGCAGTATGTTGCTTTCTGAAAGTGTAGGAATCCGTCCGTGTAAAATTAAATAAAAAATTTATTAACTTGAACTTACAACGGAAATAGGAAAGCAGAAATAAATTACAATTACAACCGAAAGAAAATACAAGAACATAATTACAGAAAAATAAAATGTTCTTAGCTGAGGATCGTGTTAGACACGGGTCCCTTAAAACAAATTTCGTGTCTCCCAGGAGAACACGTTTGTTTCCAGGATACAACAGCCCGAAGCAGTTGCACTGCCGGTCTTGACTCCAACCCGAAGGTATACCTTGCTGCTTGAAGATGAGAGAAATATTCTGAGAAAAGATTGTAGAGAGAGCTGATTTCTTTCGGTGTGTTTGTTCTGCAATAGGAGACTCCTATTTATAGTTGCAGGTCTTGAGAAACTGAAAAAATGAATTAAATGGGTGAATTAAACTGCATTAAACGTTTTTAATGCACTTTAATCCGTCACATAATTCTCAGTCAAACGCATTAACTTCGTCAGTTTCGAATGCTGAAACGTAACTGCACAGCATTAACTGCTGCTAGAAGCTTCTGCGTCTGCGCGCGCGCACAGGTCTGCACGCTCATGCGCGGTGCGTCCTTTTGGCTCACTGCCATGCGCGTGTGCGCCAGGTCCATGCGCGCCTGCGCGCGTGTGCCACGTCACCTGTGAACCTATACGAGCACGCCACACAGTCGCGCCGTATTGGCTCACTCTGGTACGCCGCGCACGTCACATCAGGCCCATGCACCATGCGCAACCACGCGCCTCCATGCCATGTGTACTCGCGCGCGGACCACCAGGGGTCATGCACCTCCATGCCACGTCACCAAACCACCTGATCCTTGCAACCCTTGTGTTACACCACGCACACGCGGTCAAAAATACAAAGGCGGCTCTCAAGCGGCCCGCGGCGATGCGAGCGAAGTGCAAAGTGCGCCATCAAAGCGCCACATTGCGCTTCATCGCCCACGCCACGCGCGCGTGGGCGAGTGCGTCGCGAGTACACTAGTGAGTGCTTCCATGAAACAATAAGGATGGAGAGTTCCCACTTAAATACCCCTTTAAGTTTCATCTCTCATCCGATGTGGGACAAGGTGCCACTTTCCCATTTCTTTTCAGCATTCAAGTTTCAAACACCAAACTTTGAGCATCGATATCTCATTCATCTTAGCTCCGTTTTGGACGTGGTTTAGTTCGTTGCGAAGCTCTTCCAACATAGAACACAAACCCACAAATAAATATATAAAACCCGCTCATTTTATTATATTTATTTCTAGTCTAAAATAGGAAAAAATCATTTTCCTATATTTGTGAAAAATACTATTTTCACAATTTTCCAATAGAAAGAAAACAAAGGTTTAATTTCTAGATTAGGATTAGTCATTTAAAAAAAGTCATTGTACTACAAAGGTATGAACAAACTAATCATCATAATTGATGACTGAATCATAATCAACATAACCGAACCGCTAATAAACGACATAACTGATAGTTATGGTTATGAAACTTTGTTAACCGACCAATCAGTTATGGTTATGGTTATGAAGCTTTTGTTAACCAATATAACCTAAACTAAACCAAACTGAACTTGTAATGTTAAGTCTATATAATGGATTTATGTTTTACATAAGCCATATGAAGGTTTTTTACTAAGTTAAAAGTATGTTAGTAACAAAATGTTTTAACGTAGATGCCTTTTATTTTGCTGAATAATTGAGATTTTATGATCTAATAATTTTTTTGTAGCGAAATACCTTATTAAAAAGAATCCTACATAGGTAATTTAACCAAAAAATGTAGTCTTTGTTATCTTTTAAAAAAGGCTCAAGCTAAGTCCAAACCGTGCACGTATACACACCCCAATTTAATTGAAACCATGCTTGGTTAATTAACTGAAACTAAACCATAACCGACTTCATAAACAATTAAACGTAACCGAAGTTTGGTTATGGTTATTTTTAAGGAAATTCTATAACCGAAGCTAGCGCTTATGGTACCGGTTAATGGTAAAAACCGAACCAAACCGGTCTATGCACACCCCTAGTACTATGTAAGGCCATCCGGTATGGGCTTACACCCCCCTGCCACAGCACCCCATAACATCCCAAACACTGATGCAGGGGCTTTATGGAGGGACGCTATGTGCCACTCCGCCAAGCAAATAACGAGTGTTAAAGGATGATTTTGGGGGCCCACATGCATGTTATCCTATCATGTAACAACCCGACTTTCTGAGGGAAGTCAAAGTCAACGTGCAGATCTGTCTGTCGAACCTCGATAATCGATAATTTAGTTGGCGCTATTTTAGTCTACGATTTATTATGTGAAGTAACAATGCAGTAAACGCTATTAAACACATATCTACTTAACACTGTTACATCGCTATCGCATCGCAACTCGAATCGCAATTATTGGTATTGTTTATGTGTGTGTGTTATTACGTGCCTTACTTGTGTGTGACTTATTATATGTTTTGAGGTGATTATTCGTAAACGCAATCGCAACCCTATCACAACGCAATCTCATCGCGAATTGGAAACGCAAGTTTACTTTGTAAGTCTTTTAGTAGTTATGTTATTTGTGTAACTAATGTGTAATACTATCGCATCGCTTACTCGCAACTCGCTTAAACACAACGCAACGCTCAACGCACGAAACGAAAGTTGGAAAACTAACCCGCACGTGCCGTCCGACCGAACGACCATTCGATCGAATGGACATTCGACCGGATGACCATCCGATCGAACAATCGTCCGACCCATTAAACCCTCCACCGCCTTTCTCCTCTCACACTATAAATACCCCTCATGTTACATCAATTATTCATTGATGTGACATCCCCGTCTGACCCGTACACTCTCAGCCACTTTTCTCTCGATTCCTCGCGATTCTTGTAAGTTTTCTTCCTAAATGTTGTACTCCCATCATCATTACACACTTTCTCATCATCTTCACCCTCAAATCACTACTTTTCACCATGAAATCACCTGGTTTTGGGCTGTTCTAGGGTGACGTCATCATGGGTTCTCATGAACACTAAAGTATGACCTCATCTCATCAAGAACGGTTCAGATCTAACAGATTTCTACATGATTTTACACTGATTTCAACAAGATCTAAACATTTAACAACTAGATTCAAACTTTTCTTCAACATTCTTCACTTTTTACTCAAAACCGTTAGAATCCAGACTCGTTCGGGCTCTCTACTCATTCTCTAGTGGAGGACCGGTCTAAGAATGGATTTCTATCCGGAGAGACGACCGATTCTCGGGTTGAACATGAAACTCCGTCAGGGACAATTAGTCCGATCGAACGGGGTGATTCCCGTCCGATCGAACGAGTTGGACTTGATGAGATTCCCGTTGTTTGACACGCCGTCATGCCGTCTCCGTCAAACCGCAAAACTTTTAACTTAGAAAACTTGGTAAAATTTTTCAAACAA
Source organism: Helianthus tuberosus (assembly GCA_030545235.1). Classification (NCBI taxonomy): domain Eukaryota; kingdom Viridiplantae; phylum Streptophyta; class Magnoliopsida; order Asterales; family Asteraceae; genus Helianthus; species Helianthus tuberosus. Next base: position 34,165,710 of record CM060353.1, read on the forward strand.
GCAGGTTGCTCGATCGAGTCGTCGTCCGATCGGACGACCATCCGATCGAACGACTATTCGATCAGGTGAATGCCCTTTTGCAAACTCAACACTTAATCAATTTTGCAAAGTTTCAAGGAATATCACACTTCCAGTCGAATAGTCATCCGATCTAATGACTATCCGACCAGGAGACTTATTTCTCTGCAACTTTAACTTTTCAACTCGCAGTCATGTCTGTGCATATTTCATTGTCGATAGCTTACTCGCTTCACATCTCTACGATGCGAAAATCGCTTTCGCTACTATATGCTATTAAACTTGTGTACTCACCTTTACACTGTGTGTATTGATCTATTTTAACGTATGTGACAGGTGTTTAGGATGTTTGTATTTGATGGATGTTATGGAATCAAGTTAGGTGGTCTAGAAACCCATGAATAAATTATGAGTTGTCAAAACAGTTTATGATGTTTTTGAGACAATTATCTGTAACAACTATTTTACTTTATATGTTAGTAGTATGGGATATTAACGTTAAGGATTTGGTAATTTAATAGTTATTGTGGATTCTCTTGAACAATTTGTTTCGCTCAGTGCCACGCCCCGATGATTCCGCCATTGGTTGGGGTGTGACATATCAGATTTCTTTTTTTAGTTTCTTCTTTTCTTTTCAGTTAAAGATGGTTTTATTTCACACCGTCAATATTAAGGGGGTACAATTATTGCCCTAAAACCTATGTGGCATGATAAAGCCCATAGGGGCTTTGTCTCACACCATGTAACCTAACCAAAAACATTATTCATTAGCATTTGCATCCCATATTCCTGACCTTACGTCTATAGTTTAACTAAAAATCACCATTTTCTAAATTTGTCTCTCAATTTTAACCAAAATTGTCATCTTGGTTGCCCACGACCGAGTCCGAGTTTCATAGCTTACCGATTGGACATTGACCCGATTGGACGATATGTTGTTATAACATCTTTATTCTTTAGCATGGGCGTCCCTGAGGGTGAGCGGGGAGGACCACCGGCCAGAACCCGATATTTCAAAGGACACGTTATTTAAAAAAATCCGATATGTATATGTAAAAAATTAAATTAAGAGGGTATAGTCATACAAACACCAACATATGCCCGCTTACAAAACTATTTTTATGGCTTAGATTAGTTAGTAGCCCATTGGCATTAGGTTTAGAGCTTTAATGAGCCTAATGCCCAATTTCGTTAAGGCTTAAGGGCACGTTTTTTCAAGCTTAAAAAAGGTACACGAATTCTAAAGGTCGACCGTGTTCTTTATGGTATAATTCATGCAAGTAGATGTTTGTGTCAGAGGTAGACCTCCTCTTTAACGTGAGAGGGAGGGGTTCTAAAAAAATCCGATCGTCTCTTTAAATGTTTGATTAAGCCTTTCGATTACCCTATGAAAAAAAAGGCAGCCACTGGTTTGTCTTTATATCCTTACGTGTATATCCTTTTTACGTTTTATGTAGATAAGTTGACGAAGATTATTTATATCTATTTTTAAAATACTTACTTTTGTCACCGATGAGACATAACTTGTTAAGAAGGAGAAATACTCTACAAAATGAACACGAAATAAATGTAAATTTTACGAAAACAGTATTTTTACAGTTTTACATAGCCATAATATAATATATTTAGTCTATTGGTCTCTTTTTATTCAATAATGTTTCAATTGAATACTTTTGCTTTTTTTTTTTTATCTTGAATTGATATTTTATCATCTTACTATTGTTTCTTGTGACACTTTTTTTAGATGATGTAACATTCTAACATATTTAAAATAAATATATAATTAGTTTGTTTTTTTATGAGGCGACCTGATATACTATTTTTTTACCGTCGAATCTATTAGGTAATGATATTATCAAGTATAATAATTCTTAAGGGTCATCAATCAAGTACGTTAGCCGTATTAATGTATGTTTGAAAATATTTGTGTTGCTTCAATTTTTTGTCACAATAACGAGCTATATTGGTCGACTGATTGTCAAAAGAGCATCACTAGTCATTATATGATAAGAAAGTCATGGTTGTATTATATAGATGTTGATGTGAATGTCATATCGTTTTAAGTAATTTACTTAATACGATATTGATGAGGGTCATCTCTACTTCTCTCCAACCAACCAGTAATCAAACAGGTCGACTCTAGATAGACTGGTAGGACCGGATCAAAAATCGATAACATTAAAATTTGCTTGTCCCAGCTATGAGCCCTTTTTTTTTTTTTTTTTTGAATGGCAACTTTAAATGACTCTGTTGTCTTGAAACTAACTCATCATCATCATACTCAGTAAATCTCACCAATAGCAAAGCTAACGTAGGGTCTGAGGAGGGTAAGATGTAGACAGTCTTACCTCTATCTCATAGGAATAGAGAGACTGCTTCCAGTGAGACCTCCGGCTCGATAGTAGTTTTGCCTCAAGCCTTGGACATAAGGCACATAAAACTCAGCAATTAAGACAAAGGCCGATTAGTGGATGTACTCCCTTGTCTTTCGGCTATCAACACCACCACATGATGCATGATTAAACATCCCCCTCTTTTAATGTTATTTTCACGAAATTAGTAAAATAACGTTAAAATTAATGCACTTTCACTTTTGCCTCCCGAATGCCCATACATTACATAAGCGTTATTTTGGAAAAAAAAACCTGATTTTGGTAAATGTTTTGTGTTTTGAGAGTTTAAGGAGCGTTTTTAAGTGTGAGAGATTGAACCAACACATCTAATCCCTATATATATAATGGTTCATGGGCCAAAAAAATGCAAAATAAAATGAAAGAATGGCTAGTTAACGACTATATAGCCGTTTTCTAACGGCTAGATTTTTCAAACGACTATAACCGGTTTAAAATTCTGGTTTTGGTAATCGGTTAAAAAACCGGTTTAGAAATGGGTTTCTGGCTAAAAAAATCCAAAACCTATTAAAATCCTTGGTTTCAGTCCTAACCGTATTGGTTTTTTTCTAAGCAGATGTGGTATCAGTAACAGGTCGTGTTTTAAACTGGTTTTGGTTAATAAACCGGTTACAATGTTCACCTTGTAGCAAATCTGTCTACATTATTATTGAAGTTATCTAAAACTGAGAAGTGAAAATAACCCCCTACACCAATTCTACCTTCTATTCACCGGCTTTATTAGAATCCCACGTCGCCTACACGCCTTCTCCCGTTCATTTTACATCTCCTGTTATTAAAAGCACATTTGTAATAACAGTCGGATTAACACTTGGATATGTAAACAAACCTCTAGATCTTCGATGTCTGTCGAGTAAGACCTCACTACACCTGACCCAACCTCTGATCATGGTTCACACGTTCAACCATCATCTGCATAAATCGGCTAGTAGTAGTCTAACAAACCGGTTGTGTATGGGATCTCCAGTCCCAAAAGAGACAAGATAATTGAAAATCCTTAAAAACCATTTTAATTTTGACAATCATATTACTAGTAAATTTATGAATGTTAGTTTTAAATGGACTTAAAAGATAAGCATACAAAATATAGTACATATAAAAAACACTAGGATTTTTTTTTTTTATTCCATTCTTCAATAAATTTAAAAAATATAAAAAAAGAAAGAGAAAGAAAATGTAGAACTTATTGTCCAAAACAAATCCAACTCTCTAGAACAGCAAAGTTTCAAACTGTTTTGATGAAATTCAGATAACCAAAAGACCAAACATGTCTCGAAAACATATTAAACTCAGTAAAGATCGCCTTCTTTATGAGTGTGAATAACACAATCACAAGTCGGGTACGAAACGCAAGTCAACAAGTACCCTTCTTTCATTTGATTGTCATCAAGAAACGACCCGTCTGACTGGTCAACACCACCAGAAACCACCTTTCCGGCACAGGTTGAGCATGCACCTGCCCTGCAAGAATACGGCAGCTCGACTCCAGCACTCTCAGCTGCGTCAAGAATGTAACAATCGTCTGGTGAGTCAAATTCGTTTTCTTCACCATCGGGTCCCACGAGCTTGATTTTGTATGTAGCCATGGCGGTTGTCCTGAACGAAGATCCGGCTTTTAAGCCGAAGGTTTTTGAGATGGTCTTGACCGATGGAAGTGTAGATGGGTGATTTAGGAAAGCGTTGACCGTGGGTTGGGGTGTGGTTTTGACCATGGCTTGCGGTGAAGTTCTGACCATGGTCTGAGCGGAAAGTGAGATGGATGACATGCTGACCTGGATACAAAATTACAAATGCAGAAAAGAAAAAATTAAGATGAATCGAAGTTACATTTTACTCTTAAATGACAATAAAAGAATGATTGAAACATGTTCTCTTACGGGGTGTTCAAATGTGTGTTTTGTAAGTGATGATGTGATGTTAAACAATTAAAATCAGATAATCGGTTGTCGCAAATCAGGCCGTAGAATATAGTGTTTGGGTGTGGTTTTGTTGCTTGAAGTTGCGATAATCTATGTTGTCAAAAGCGCACGCCTAGGCGCCCGGGCGCAGCGAGGCGCACCAATAGCGCCTGGTTGCAGCCTAGGCGCAAAAATGGTTTTTTTTTTGAAAAAAACGGCCTGAGGTGCAGCGCAGCAGAAAAAATAAAAAAATAAAAACGAAAAACTGAACACGACGAATAAAAACTGACTCACGCGGGCCCGGGCTTTATTCGTGTCCGCAGGTGCGGGCACGCATGAGTTCAACCAAATTCCAGCTCAGAAACTCATTTTTGAAACCCCTCCCCCCTGCGCTCGGGTAGGACTTGTAGTAAAACATGTCATAAAGCTACAATAGAGTAGTAAAGACTTTACCTTTTAAACAACCACTCGCTTTGTCCCCACACCGATGTGGGACAAAGTATTTACCACCTTTTGAGACTTTTATTCACACACCCAAAACTTACAACATATAAGTCCTAAACTTTTGCTACTAAGTATTAGCTCCATGATCTTAAATGGCATGTATAATAGTTTTTTTAATTATATATGTGGAATCTTATTTATTTTCAAAGCATAACATATTTTTTATATTTTTTTTCTCTATATGCGCTTTTCTTAAAAAAACCCACGCTTTTTTTGCGCCTTGCGCCTAGGCTCCGGGCGAGGCCGATGCGCCTCGCCTGCGCCTTGCGTCTTTGACAACATAGGCGATAATCCGATAAAAAGTGTGCGTGTTCGACAGATTTTGATTATTTAAGAAACTTAATGGTAAAACGACGAAAAAGAACATTCTTTTTGTGAAAAGGTGAGAAATTGTGTCATAGGAGTAAAAGTTCATCATATTAGGTTTAAAGAATGGGTTAGTATGTAATATAAGCTTACGCTTGAATAATTAGAGCTTTGGGTAATCAGGATAATCAAGAAGCAAAATTGACTTCGAGTTACAGTCCATAACTCAAATCCAAACACCCCCTTAGACTTGATAATTTGAAGTTCAAAAGCAAAAAAAAAAAAAAAACATGTTTTTCACTAAAAAGGTTATTAATTCATACCTACTGAAGAGGGTTATAAAGAATGAACCAATCTCAAAGACACTACTACTATTCAGTAATCCAAAAAGACAACTATTTCAACAATTGATAACCAAAAATAAAGGTGGGTATGATTTCGTCTCAAATTGGCACATATACACATGGGATGGGATGTCTTTCCTTAATCCTTACAGTTAGAGATTCATGTTAATGGCCAAACAAGTAACATGACATTGAACTATATTTAAAGGTCACGTTATTAGTAACAACCTTCACAAGATGCAAACATAAGAAAAAGAAGCAAGCAAACAAACAAACAGAGATGCGCTTAAACTTTTAAGAGAACAAAAACTAACCAACATATGATGAAGTTAATAAAATTGTGAATAAATCCATTTTCAGAAATACAGAGTGCAGAGACCAGTGGTTCAAAGAAGTTCTAAGCTCGGGCTGTAGTTGTGTATCATTGCGAAAATCATACAATTGAAAAGGAATGAATAGTCTGGATACATAGAAACCAGCCATCCTACTTGCTAAAATGGATAAAGAACCATAAAGTATGTGAAAATTAACAACTTAGAACAATAAATTAGGTGAAAATTAACAACTTCAGGCAAGCATCAACTTTTTTTTTTGTTTTTTTTAAGCGTGAAGTTTAAGTACACTAATTTCAGCACATTTGTCCTATGTTTGTTGTCAAAAGCTTGGTTTAAAAAAGCGCACTTTAAAGCGTGAGACGCTGAAGCGCTGGGAATGTCGCTTTTTTTTGCCCTGAAGCGTTTTGAAGCGAGCTTTAAGCGCGAAGCGACCTTGGTTTGAGGCGACGCTTCAGCCCAATCAGGTCACATTTGGGTCATTTATTTAGGCCCAATAGTCTTTAAATAGGGTTTAAATGAGGCCGCTACTTCTTTACCCTAAAAAAAGAACGTTAGCTATCTTTTAACATATTCAGCCGCTCCCTTCCTCTTCTCCTGCGACTCTTCATACTTTCTCCAATAACATATTTTTGTTTATGTTTTAGGTGTGTTTCGACTTTAATTTATGTTTTAACTATGTTTTTTATGTGTTAAGTGTGTTTTTAATCATGTTTTCGTGTTTATTATTGATTAACAAGTAGAAAAGGTCATATTGATGTGTATAATATATTTTTTTTTATTTTGAGCGCTTCGTATACGTGAAGCTCTCGCTTCGCGCTTGAAGCTTCGCCTAAAGCTTTTGGAACCAAATGGCTTCAGAGCGCCTCGTGCTTTTTTAAACCAAGGTCAAAAGCACACGAGGCGCGCGCCTTGGTGTCTAAACAGGCTACACTAGCCCTAAACAAGTTGGAATCAACCGAAAACAGACTAAACAGACCTAAAGCATGTGTAAAACCCCCAAAATGCGCCTCGCTTAAAAAAGACCTCGCGCCTATACACCTTCAACAACATAGAACTTGTCTCAACAATAGATCACAATTCACAAAACCATTTTGGAATATAACTACACCAATTTTTTTATTTTCCATATCAAACACATCATCCATTTCAATTTTGCAATTGATCATCTCATGCATGTCACCTTCTATCACAACAAAAATCTTCCCCAAAAACAGATGCAATCAATTAGTAATCACACAATATGACAGAAAACAAAAACACACACACACACACACAAAAAAAAAAAAAAAAACTACAGCAATAAATATGAATATCATCATCATATTTAAAAGTAAACGATGAAAATAAAGGATTTGAATAAACTTACAGAGGAGAAATGTTAATGGAGTAAAGCGGAGCAATCGAGGGGTTAAGCAAATTGGAGAGGGGGGTTTTACTTATAAATTGTGGGGGTGGGTGGGGAAGGTGGCGCTTGGAACCTATAGAGAGACTCTATTACTCTTTGTGAATCAAAATAGGGGTTGGCTAAATGCACCACATTTTTACTAATCATACCACCTTTCCAAAAATATTAGTTTAAACTTTGTTAATTTGCACCCTTTTAAAGTTTCTTGTTTTTATTTTTGAAAGTGTTTTTTTTTATTATAAACTGCAATATCATTCCACACGAAAAGGGCAATTACAAAGCAATGGCAGGTAGTCGGGCAACAAGTTGCGCCGTCACCCCCTTTTGAATAGAAAACCCAATTCTACTAAATACATAGTTTGAAACCTTTAGCGACGAATAATTACTATTAACGACTTTTTGAACCCGATTCAAAAGTCGCACGTAACTATACTTTTATAATATATACTATTACTCGATTTATTTATGTGTTATGTTCCTTATTTTCTATTTTAAAAATCAGCTTACTTAATAATCTTCTAAATTCATTTACTAACTATACTTTTATAATATATATTAATACTCAACTAATTTATGTATTATAATTTTATCAGAGACTATTCCAAATAAAAGAGATGCAAATTTACGTAGATTTATTTTTAAATAAATAATATTAGCTGACTAATCTTTTATATTTGACATGCTAACAACAATAAATTAATTTCATCTCATATAGATGTATCATGCTATAACATCAACACCATCGAATAAGGAAAATAAAAATTCATGTAAAAAGTGAAGTCACAGCTAACGTAAGTTTTTTTAGAACAGCAATGACATTAGAAGGGCAAAAGCCCACCAGCTAGATGCTAGAAACAAATACAGGAAAAAAAGTGAGACTAACTCACTTGGTAGAGGCTCTTATCTATTAGTTTGAGATCTTGGGTTTAATCCTAAACAAAGGTAATTTATTTGTAAATATAGAAGTTTGGGAGAGTAACATTAGCCATTCATAAAAAATACAGGAAAAGGACAGAACGGGACAAGAAAATGAAAAAACAAACAAACTCAATCTCATCCTAATGTAAGTTTATTGTATTTAAGAGTGATACTTCATTTTTCAACATTTATGTACCTGTTTTACAGAATAAATAAAAATAATATGTCGTATAGAGGCAGATCGATGGGCAATACACAACCTCAATCAATATTAAAAAAAAAAAAAACTTAGTTTTACAAACTTATTTTATTTGGATTGTAAAAGACAACGTATAAATTGATTTTGTCCCAATTAAAGACAATATATTGTAATGAAATCACAGTCTCATCTACTCATAAGTACGGTGAAATTACAAAACATAAAATAAAGGATAAAAATGACAAAAAACAAACAAAAAGGTTTAACTTGTATTAATGTAAAATATAAAGAAAATGGGGTACGTTCAGTAAAAAGGGGATGCATTTAGCATCACCCATCAAATTATTGTTTAATTTGATTTCAACAAAATAAATTGTTGGAAATAATTTTGTAATGCATATTAGCGATAAGGGTAAGGTTATTGTAAAAAATATTAAAAGTATGGAAAGTGTGAGAAATATTATTGAGATGACATGTGTCGTCAATCTAAATTAATTCAAAAGGGTAAACAAGTAATTTTATCATTGATTCAATTAATTCAAAACCTTCCATAACCGCCACCTTATTTATAGGAACACGATTTTTTTAAAAGATCTCTATAAAAACACTACAAATAACAATGCAACTACCATTCAGCACATATATAACACCATTCAATAATTATATAACAACATTCAATAAGTATATAACATCATTCAATAAGTATATAACACAATTCAATAATTATATAATACCATTCAATAAGTATATAACACTGTTAAAGACACTGCAGTATCGATGATGATGTCACCAGACTCCGTCTCCCATTATTCGAACCCGTCAACTTCGATATTCATCCTTCTTCTCCACCAATTTCAATTTCTACAAACCTTAGATCCAGTTTTTCAAGCTCCGTCGTTATTGTCACTCCTGTCACATCTGCGAATTCAAAGCTTCAAACTCTCGCAGCCGAATTCAATTCCATATCCGAGCCGATTGACCGCGTCAAGCGGCTTATTCGGTACGCGAGTCAGCTGCCGCAGCTCGACGACTCGGTTAGGGTTCCGGCGAACCGAGTGATGGGATGCACGGTGCAGATGTGGCTCGATGTGAGGATGGATTCAGACGGAACGCTGAGGTTTTTTAGTGGATAGTGATTCGGAGATTACGAAAGGGTTTTGTTCGTGCTTGATTTCGGTGCTCAATGGAGCGACGCCGAATGAAGTTTTGGGGATGAAGACGGAAGATTTGGGGGATTTGAATGTTGCTGGTTTGCATGGAACCAAGGTTGATTCTAGGGTTAGTACATGGAAGAAGAAAGAGGATTCGAAATTCTAGGGATTTGATTTACAGTTTCCTATTTTCGAGTGGATATAAAAGACTCTATTACCCCTGCAATTTTCAAATCAGTCCAAAAAATAAAACACATTTTACAATTTGGCCCCTATTGATCTTAATCATTAGATCAAAGATCTAATAGCTGAGTTTCTTTCTTACCTTTCTCACACTTTTGGTCTTTTTCACAGGAACCTCAATCTTAGTGATAAAAAGATATAACGGAAAAGAGAAAATGAGATTTTGATAAGATGACGGTGTAAGAGTTTAAATATGGTGTGGTGGTCTCTCCATCACGTCGTGCACTCTAGCCTGTCAACGGCGTGGAGGGTGGCGTGGGGTTTGAGGCGGTAAGATTTCCACCAGCGTGGAGGAGTAATGTGGGACGACGTGACACGTTGTGAGTGGACGTGGGTTATAGCCGTTGTGTGCCAACGGTTAAATTTAAAAAAAATACCTTTTAAAAATAAACGAGTTCTTAAAACCCGTGCATTGTGGCGGAACTATTAAACCAAACAAAAAAATAAGAGTAGAAATGTTGAACCATGTGCGTGTGTTGTTGAGTGTTAACTCGTCAAATTTAGACCGAAACATAAAACAATACCATGAAAAAGAATAACTTAATCAAAACGATAACAAAACCGAAGTAAAAAATCAATAGAATAATATAATATAGCATAATATCAGTCAATATGGTTCAGCTTGTTACAGTGCTGACATTCGTTATAGCAACGAATACATACATACATATATAACCCGACACTTAGACTCGCAAGTCTACTCAAGCTCGATATGTAACAACCCTCATAATTTTTCTGACACCCTAGTATATTTTAAAATATCCCAAAATGTCCCAAAATACACCCCATACGCGAAAACGGGCCTCAAATACATTAAATGGTATTAAAAATAATTAATAATTTGATTATTAAGTTGAGGCGGGCCACGTAGACCCCACCCCAACCCTTACGCGGGCGGTTTAAAGGTTAAAACCTGATTTCTGTGATTTTTAAGTTTAGGCGGGCCGCGTAAGACCTCCGTTAAGTTTACGCGGGCCGCGTGAGATCAAGATAGTGGCGCAGCCCGGTGATGACACGTGTCATCATCGTGGCGAGCCTAGTAGATGACCCGGACAAGCTACCCTGTTGACCAGGGTTGACGCGGGCCGCGTAGGCCCTGTGCTTGTGTTACGCGGGCTGCGAGAGGACCAGACTCAGCAACTATATAAGAAGGCCATCGGGTTTCATTCGAATTCGCTCACAAACGTTTCTCAATCTCAAAATTCTGAATATAGGCTTTCTAATACGGGTATTATACCCCCCCTAATTAGCGAGGTTCTGCTCCGTTGTAAGTATTATAACCCCAATTTCGTATTAGATATATTGTCCGATTGATTTAGGGTTCCGTAACAACTGTCGTGGTTCTGCCCGACGTAGTTGTTGGAATACCATCTCGGGGAGGATATCATTAATATTATCAAAGGGTTATTATACTAACCTATGTACATTTGTGTAAATTATAGATTAATCCCAGGAAACCCTTACGCGAAGTCTAAGCTAGCAATGTGAGTTTATCCTCTTTTTGTTAACCTTTTTGTAATGTTTTACAAAACCTTAAATGTTTTACAATGTGATTAAGCGGTGATTGAGTCTTTGTAGTTCTTCAATTACTGCCCGTATGTTGGGGTTTTGTATACAAAATGTGGAACACGTTACCATTGGACGACGAGTTAGCCAATGTGTAATATGACCCACCAGTCAGGATTGACAGTACTGAATGAGTAATTGTGTAGACATAAACAATGTGATCGCTCTCAATACTGTGTTAATTGATAAAATATTTCTTGATTAAACTGGGATTCACTCACCAGTATTTCCCACTGACAAATGTTTTTAAAACGCGTTTCAGGTAACACAATGTGACAGCCAATTAGTAAAAAGTCAGCTGGAGAGCACTGACGGCTTGGGAAAAATGTGGCTATAAAAGTTACCTAAAAGACGATGTTTTAAATTCAATAAAATAGGGTTTATCCCTATAAACATGTTGTAATAAGAAACTTGGGTTTTACCCAATGTGATTATTAATATCAAATATGGTGGTTTTACTCTGATAAACATTTCCTAACTACTGTCCTGATGTAATTTCCGCTGCCAAATTAACAAACTGATACCACCAGAATTCTGAGTTCGCGTCCGCCCGTTCCCAGGACAGATAAGGGATCAGGGGTTGCGACAGAAGGTGGTATTAGAGCCTAGCCACTGGTCTAAGCCAAAGAAGTGTTCTGCTGACACTTAAATTCTAAATTTTGTGTTAGGAAATAATTTATGTGATTATGTGTTTTGTGTTATTTGACTATTTGTTAGTTTACAGTATGAGTGATCAAGGACCCTCAGACATGTGTCGTCAGTTGTCTGATTCACCTAGGAGTGAAGGTACCTCTTCACAGCCTACCCTTTCTGGGCATTCTGCTGATCAGGAAGAATGAATGTTTGCCTTTAAAGCTCAGTCGGAAGAGTCATTCCCTCATAAAAAGAGAGGATGGTTCAGTAAGGAAGCATTTGCACGTAGGAAAAGAATGCGAAAGTTGCAACAGCAAAGAGTTCTAGCAGCTGCTAAGTGAAAGTCAGATGCCCATATACAGGATATGCTTAATAGAAGCCTAGCCAATTTCCATATCCTAGCTACAACTGCTGCTGACCCAAGTCTGGAACAACTAGTAGCCCCATAACCCTTACCTTTGATTCCCACTCAACCAATGGAGGTAGAAATGCATGATTTTAACCCTGAGGAAATACCTAGGATACCAGCCCCTAATCCTTTAGATCCAAATTATGATCCCTGGTTTGATGATCTTAGGGATTATGTGCCACGCTATCACTTAAACGAAGAAACCTTGCCGAACTTAGCAGCATATCCAGGTTTGGACCCTCTAGATCCCTATTACGACAATGATGAATACATTAGGGAGATTTTGGAGAATCCATACCCTCAGGAGAATCCAGTACCTCAGTACCCAGAGCCAATACCAGTACCTGCACCCCCAATGAGTGTAGAGAATTTGCAAGAACTCCGAAATTTCGGAGAAGAAATCATAGAAAGTAGTGAGAGGATGAAGTATGTAGGAGAGCAACTAGTATGAAAATACGATGAGCGTCAGATGGATTTCAGGGAAAATCCATACCCGTGAAGATGATGGTGAAGTTGGTAATAATAATAATAAATAAAATATATATGTAATACTAATAAATCTATCGTAGTATATACCACTCTGTGGTTAACGAGGCATAGTAGTATTGTAATTTTTAATTTATGTTTTAGTGTGTATTTGACGCATACTATAGTAAAAAGAGTAAAGTCGCAATGCACAACGTTTTTGACCGATATGTGTATTATGTGGTTGTTACTTAAACTATTTAATTATTCTATTAATGATTGGTAAATGTTTGAAATTCAGATGGCCGACGAAGGAAATCCAGGAAATCTGAATAATGATAACCAAAGTAACATTAACTTGGTTAATGAGAATCCAAGCATCAATAACAATGGGAATCAAGTGGATAACAGTGCTATCCAACACATAGTCGCACAAGGAATAATAGATGCAATGCCATATATTATTCAAACGGTTAGGGAAGCCGATAATAAGAGTAAACATGACAGCAAGCGACCCTCTGAACCCGAAAACAGCGTGAACAATGGACCTGTACTTCAAATGCCCATTCCCAAAAGGAGAAGAACCGTGTTTTACGGTTGTTCTTATAAGGAATTCTGGTCTTGTAAACCAATGGAATTCTCGGGCAACGAAGGGGCCATTGCAGCCCTACGCTGGATAGAGAAGACTGAGGCAGTCTTAAGAATAAGCAAGTGTGCTGAAGAAGATAAGATAATGTTTGCTTCTAATCTGTTTAAGAATTCAGCACTAGAATGGTGGAACACTATCCTCCAATCAAGAGGAAGTGATAGAACTTACAATATGGAATGGGAAGAATTTAAGGACAAGGTAGAAAGGAAATTCTGCCCACCCAATGAGAAGGAACAGATAGCAAACAAATTCCTAAACCTTACGATGACTGGTGTGGATAGTAAGGGATACACTAAGTTATTCTTTGAATATGCTAGAATAGTGCCAACTCTTGCTTCACTTGAACCAGTGTTAATCTCCCGTTATATCTGGGGATTAATTGGAGAGATAAGACATGTAGTCAAAGCAGCTAGACCTCAAACCATAGAAGAAGCTGTACAACTAGCAAATACCTTGACAGATGAATTAGTCCGGACCCGAGAAGAGGATCAAAGGAGGAACCTAACCCAGAAGCTTACACACGAATTTCGTTCTGGAAATTTTAATCGTGGGAAAAATATAGGTTCTACCTCTACACCTTACTGTAAGAATTGCAAAAGAAAGCATTCAGGAAGATGTTCCATATACTGTAACTTTTGCAAAATATCGGGACACAAGGAAGAAGATTGCAGGAAGAAAGCTAATAACAGGATATGTTACAACTGTGGAGAACAAGGTCATATCAAGCCTAATTGCCCAAAATTAGCCCCGGCTACAAACAACAAGAATACCAAAAATGCTAGAGCATTTGTTCTAACGGCAGAAGAAGCAAAGATGATCCCGGATGTGATCACTGGTACGTTTTTAGTTAATGATATTTTTTGCTAAAGTGTTATTTGACTCTGGTGCAAACCAAAGTTTTATTAATACTTCATTTTGCAAATTACTTAAGCAATCATTAACTAAACTTCCACAAGAGTGTCTAGTAGAGACATCTAATGGAGAAACCGTTAGGATTTCTGAAATCTTGCAGGGAGCAAGAATAGAAATTTTAAATCAGAAATTTATTGCAAACCTTTACCCCATGAATCTGGCAGGATTTGATATTGTATTAGGAATTGATTGGTTAATAGCCAATAAAGCCAGTATTTTATGTGATCAAAAGTCAATTCAAGTAAATTCACCAAAAGGTGAAAAGATCACAATTAAAGGAAATAAACCAGTTAGATCCACGAAATTCATCTCTGTGATGAAAACTACAAGTTATATAAGAAAAGGTTCTATAGTGTATTTGATTTCCATAATCACTAACACTAAAGAAAAAGAACTAAAAGACATTCCAGTAGTGTCTTAGTTTTCAGATGTCTTTCCAGAAGAATTACCAGGACTACCACCAGACAGAGAAGTTGAATTCAGAATTCACCTACTGCCTGGAACAGCACCAGTTGCCAAAGCACCCTACCGTTTGGCACCCGCAGAAATGCAGGAACCGAAGAAACAATTAGATGAATTATTGGAAAATGATTCATACAGCCAAGTTCATCGCCTTGGGGAGCGTCGATATTGTTCGTTAAAAAGAAGGACGGGTCAATGCGTATGTGCATTGACTACCGTGAATTGAACAAAGTCACAATTAAGAATCGGTACCCATTACCAAGAATCGATGATCTGTTCGATCAATTGCAAGGAGCTCGATTTTTCTCTAAAATTGATTTAAGGTCAGGATATCATCAATTAAAGGTACAGGAAGAGGACATTCCTAAAACCGCCTTTCGAACAAGGTATGGTCATTATGAATTTATTGTCATGCCATTTAGTTTAACCAATGCCCCAGCTGCATTTATGGATATGATGAACCGAATATGTAAGCCATATTTGGATAAATTTATAATTGTTTTTATTGATGATATTCTTATTTATTCTAAAAGTAAAGAGGAACATGCAAAGCATTTGCACGCACTTTTAAGTCTATTAAGAAAGGAAAAGTTTTATGCTAAATTTTCAAAGTGCGAGTTTTGGTTAGAACAGGTACAATTTCTTGGACACTTAGTGAATCATGAAGGAATTCATGTGGATCCCACAAAGATCGAGGCAATTACCAAATGGAAAACCCCTGAATCACCAACCGAGGTTAGAAATTTCTTAGGATTGACCGGTTATTATAGAAGATTTATTCGAGATTTCTCTAGAATAGCCATTCCTTTAACTAAGTTAACCTGTAAATCCATTAAGTTTGAATGGGGACCAAAACAAGAAGAAGCCTTTAGAATCCTTAAGCAAAGATTAACCCATGCACCCATACTAGCATTACCAGAAGGAACTGAAGATTTTGTAATATATTGTGACGCTTCTAAATTAGGTTATGGATGTGTATTAATGCAACGACAAAAGGTTATAGCCTATGCATCTAGATAACTTAAGAATCATGAAGAGAATTATTCAACCCATGATCTAGAGTTAGGAGCTATAATTTTTGCCCTTAAGATTTGGAGACATTACCTTTACGGTAGTAAGTTTACTGTATTCACTGATCATAAGAGTTTAAGGTATGTTTTCGGGCAGAAGGAATTGAATATGTGACAATGTTGGGATTGAACCCTACCAAAGAAACAGATAACGAAAGCCAAAACTGGTTCACAACAGTGGATTCATAATAAGCAGTAGTTTACAATAGGCTTTTCCCTTGAAAGTACTTATAACATCTGATGCCCTATATCCACTATCCAAGTACAACTGCTGCTACCCTTTAAACTGCTGATAAAGCCCTGAAGAAGTAAACACTGCTGGTTCAATCTACTGATGACAAATCACTGCCCACTCAAGGACTGATCAACTTTGAGGAAAACACTGATGGAAGAAGATAGCAGTAGTTTAGTGTATTACTTGTCTTATGTAGAATCAGTTGTTAAGATTAGTAGTGTTTGTATAGGAATAGTGGTTACAGGTTGTTAGGTTGTTAGACGTCGCTTTCATGGTGACGTCAGCTGAGATGCTTCAGTGGTTTGGTTTGCCTATAAATGGAGCAGTACTCTGTACTGTTACATTTGATTGACTGAGCGAGTTCTTCTCCTCTGGTCCAATCCTTTCATCTTGTGCAATCAACCATGGAGTATCAGGCTGAGGGGGAGTTTAGTTTGTAAACTTGCTTTGTAATCTTTTGATTTGCTTTGTAACCTTTTGACTCATGAAAAGCATGTGTTTATCAAAACCATTTTCCTCTTTGATTGTGTTTACAAAGTTTGTATTCATTTCCGCTGCACTTAAACTCTGTTCATTTATATTGATTTGTTCAAATTTATTACAAACAAACACAATCATGAGAGCCTCCGATCCTAACAATTGGTATCAGAGCCTGGACAGTCAAATTCGATCTAACAATCAATTTGACATAACAATTCAGCTCAAAATTAATTGATACTAAGGTTGATTGTATTTAGTTGAAAAACAGAGTAACGAGTAATCACGTTCAAAGTGGCTATTCAAAAACTCTATAAAACAACCAGGATTCATAAGACACACAAAATTCACGTAACAGCAAAATCATGCATAAATCACCAATAGTTCCAGATCTGAAAAATTCATCTGGTAACTTTGGTTGGACTATTCATATTACAAAATTGATTTCAAAAGTTATTATGAAGTTTGTGATGTTCTCTTCATAACTGTTGCTAAAGTGTTCACCTCATGTTTAACAAAGGGCTATGGTCAGATAAAGCATTAGTGTCTTTGTTAATACTAAAAGAGGGAAATCAAAACTTTAGCTATCAGATCTTATGTATTGAAAAACAGGTTGAGAATCCTCAAAAAGGACCAAATCAATTTTGTTAAAAATACATGAAGAAAAATCAACAGTCAAAATTACTCAGATCATATGTAATGTGAAATTTGGCATAAGCTTTTTGCAAAAATGACCAAATTTCTTAAAACATTACTGTAAAATGATTTTGGAATTAAAGTATTCTTTCCTTAGAACCTTCCAGTAAGTATTTAAAACTTATCAATGGAAAGGACAAAAAGGGAAGAAGAAAAAATCACAAAACTCTTAAGTGTGTTTATCTCAAAAACTTTTTAGTTCAAAATTTGGGCTAAAAATGGTCATTCAAGCAACCGTGTGTACTCATTGATTCAAGGAAATTCAGGTAACATAAGTATCACTGGTGATTAACCTTACAAGAGGACTGGACAAAATTTTTCAAAATCATCACATGATAATGAGGTCTATAAAAGGGCTTTCAAAACTTATGCGAACACGTCTCCTCATAGTTGCAATCAACTGATAAGGAAATGGTCTCAAAGCAAAAGTGATTAAAATGTATTTCAAACCACTGACCATACTCCTAAACTTGAGAATGATGTGATAATCATATATCAAGTTTTATTTCACCAAATCTTGTTGTTGCTGTTTTCAGAAAACCTTTATTGTTTTTGCAAAGGTTTTTCTTCAATAAAACAGGATATATTATTCTTGATTTCTTTTAGAGAATGATATTTTTTTGTACTTTTACTTGTTTTAGATAGTAAAAGTCTCAAACTCCTGTCAGGTAGTAGAACCCTTATTTTTACTTAGGATGATACTTTCCTTGAAAAATAGCTCAAAAGGTAATGGTGAAATAGATAAGGTCATTTTAAACTCAAGTTGTCATCACAGATAAAAGTTTGACTGCTAACTGACCTTAAAATGCTTGATTACTCATGGTTTATTCAATAGATTAAAACACAAAATGAGTGGTCAATATAAAAGGTTTTTATCACCAGGGATATTAAACCACTGTTTATAATCCTGAATGTAAATCTCTGAAAGATCTGCTGATATGTTAATCTTGACAATATGCATCTAAAATGTGTTTTGCAAAGGATGTCATTTTACAGATACTTCAAAATAGCGGGTGTACAAAACAGCTGTTAAAGATATCTCAACAGTTGCAGACCAATCTAGCCTCAAAATATCAATCACTGCTGACAAATGTCCATAAAAAATGGATAAAAATCAAAACAGCTTATTAATTTCATGATTCATGCTCATAACCACTGATTGGTGCAAACATCTGTTTGTTATTTGCTTTCCACTACTGAAAGTCAACCTCTATTTCTTCATTTTCCTTGGTAAACACTGATGTCACACTTCAGTGTTTTAAAACCACTGACACAAGCTATCCACTGATAGTAAAAGTCACCCACAGTTTTCATTTTCCTTTGTGAACCACTGGTCTTGCTTCATCAGTGGTTTCTCAAACAACTGTCCTCCATTATTTCATCCTTTCATCAGAGGTTGGCACGTGGTCAGTATTTATCCGTCAGATCTTTGTAACCGCTGCCACGTCAGCATTCACTTTTTCATCATATAAAACCCTGCCCTAAACCCCCAAACAGGGTTTTCACTGTCGAATCGAATTCAAAATTCTTTTCCCAAAATAGTTTTCCACAAAAATTCTCCCACAATCTTCATCATCCTCACTTCATTTTTCTCATTCTCTGTTTCAATCATGGTGAAAAAGGCAAGCAAATCCAAAACAAAGGAGCCTACCGAGATTGAAATTCCATACAATTGGTCTCATAATTACTTGGGTATTCTTGAAAAACCCAGTGACACAAAGACCTTCGATTCCATCATAGACACATTATCCTCCACAAAGTACAAAACTTTGCTCACTTACAATGCAACCGTCTACCTTGCTACTCAACGCGAATTTTGGAAAAATACTACTCTTGAGAAGATGGACAAAAAGGTTGTTGCCATCAATTCCACAATAAAAAGGTGTAAAAATCTCAATCACACCTCAAGCCATATCTGAAGTATTTAAGCTCAATGATCTGGAAGGTAAAAATTATTTTCTGAAAACAGAGTACCAATGAGATTTCATTTAAAGAGGGTATGGAGAAGAAATGAAAATAGATACTTTACAAAAGGGTAGTTTTCCATCTGCTATAAGGTTTTTATTTCATACCCTCCTTATGTGTGTTTCTAACAAAACCACTGCTTTCAATGAAATCCCGTTGAAGATACAATACCTGGGTTATGCTATACTTAAAGGTGAAAATTTTAATTATTCCCAGGTAATCTTCGATAATTTGGTCAAAAATGTTGAGAAAAAGGCTTTTCTATTATTTCCAAGATTTTTGAGTTACTATTTTGATAAAAAAAATTTCAGAAAATAATGCCCATGTACTTGTACAGGGTCCTCCTTTTAAAATAAACAGTTTAACAACTGAAACATTCACAAGAATGTTAAAACCTACAAAAACACAAGCAGAGGTACCTGAACAGAACTTAGCAGCTACCACTGCTCCTCAGGTATCTGCTGCTGAGCCCACTGCTCAAGGTGATCAAAGTAGCAAAACAACTACTTTGAAACCAACACCTAAAATCACCAAAAAGCCAAAGCAAAAGAAAACTCAAAAGCCCCCCAAACCCATCAAAAAGGCAACTCTGGAGGATGAGATACCAGAGCAACTGCCAGTGACAACACAAAAGTCACTAGAAACCACTGCTGCTACTTGCTCACAGCAGTTGGTACAAATATCTCAACCCATAACCAAAACTCCTCCTGTTTCTTCTCAAAAAGAACAGGTTGTACATATAGGGACACCACAATATGATGCTCTGGAATCACTTGCTTCCATCATCCACAGCCCAATGCCCGGGGCCAATTCTCTTTCCACACCCAACCTCACATCCACAATTCCCCCACCAACTAAATTATTGTTGGATGCTATTGATCTGAACCAGGCACAAACCAGTCCTTATCAATCACCTATCAATGAGAATATATTTCAACAAATGACTGGGCCTGATGTATCAATCATAGCTAACCCACCAAGAAGACCTGAGGAGGTTACACCCCTTGAGTTACAAGTAACTCTTGGTGGTAGTCCAAGTGAAGCAGCCACTACAAGTGTTGAACCCACTGGTTTACACTTGGACAGTGGTTACATCAATAAGACTTCCTTGGAGGCAATTCCTTCCATAGCACCTCTGATATCCACCAGTGAGTTTGTTTTACCCTCTGGTACAATCAAAAGGTTATCAAGTGTTGAAGGAAGAAGACCCTAGTACCAAGAAAAAGGGGCATCAGTGGTTAATGTTTGGAGTACACTCCCTACATCAACACCTGTTACAACCACTGATAGTGGGAAATCAGATGATCCCATTAAATTGGGTGATGGTTTAAAGTACATGGAATTAACGGAACGAGTTGAAAAACTGGATAACTCTGTTGCAGAAATCAAAGAAATGCTGCAACAGTTGTTGACAGTACAAAAGGTGCACTCCACTGTTGTTCCACCTCAAGCACCTGCTCCACCACAAGCACCTACTGCAGATGAGATATGGAACCTCTTTCAACCTTTTATCCACCAACAAAAACAAATGGCTGATCAGCAACATGCAACACATGTACAAGTGCTGAGAAACACAATGGAGTCTAGGTTCAAGAACACACAAGCAGACATTAAGGCTATCAAGGCCCACATAATGAAAACCACTGGAACTGCTCCTCCAACTATTCTCTTCGTTGATCAACCCCCTCCAGATAATGCCAAAAAGGGGGAGAAAATTAAAGAATGGAAGAAGAAGAAGGGAGTAGATGATGGTCTCTACATAGAACCAGAAAAAGAGAACATGACCAAGCAGATACCCTTGCCAGATGGTAGCAAAAAGGTTGATGTTACCCAAAATGCACTTGATGAAGCTATAGTAAGTGTAAAAAGGGACAGAGCTGCAAAGGATATGTCAAGGTGGAATGAGGAGAAAAGAGCTTACATGGAGCTGAATGCGCAGGGTTGTTCTGAGCCAAAGGATGTTAAAAATCTTGTGCGAAAAAGAAATCCCACTAGAAAAGTGAGGGAACCCAAATCCATACCATCCAGACCCACAAAGCATACTCCAAAACCATCGTCCAAAAGCCCCCAACATCAAACTTCCACCCAAACAGTTGTTGTAACACCTGCTGTGTCAACTACTGCTGATACTTCAGTGGTTTCAACAACTGCCAGCCAAACAACTGCCATCACCTCAACACACACCACCTCAACACACACCACTACCACTGCCTTACCACCATCACCACCAAAAATCACTTCACCTGCAAAAACAGTCACTCCATCATCACCCCCTGCCAAAAAGCAGAAGACATCAGATGTTACAACAGCTGTTAGTCAGCCACCTTCTACCACTCAAATCACCAGCACTGATCCATCCAAAACATCATCTGCCTCTCCTACAATAAAAAGGAGAAGGATTTTCATACCAGATGATGATTCTCCATCACCACCACCAACATCTTCACAATCACTTGCACTTATTCCAAACCTTGTTCCTCTCTCATCAGCTCCAGTACAATAATCAATCCCTATCATCACTCCTGCAGGATTCTAATATCCTCTTGAACTCATTGTAGTCAGAGAAGATATTAAATCCTTCTACTATGAGGATGATCCTGCTAAAAGGAAGTTACCATTAGTTGAAGGATATCCTAGGCCTAACAACATTGAAGAGTACTTGAAAATTAAGGCTCAATAGGGAAAGGATATCTCCAAAAGAAGCTCTCAAGGGAAAACTGACAAAGAAATTCAAAGGCATTATCAATTTCTATTCACTCAAGTCAGATCCTTAGAGCAATTTGCAAAAAATGTCTGTCAACAAATCTCAGAGAAAGCAGATGAAACTTTGAGAAAAGACTACATTGAAAGCATCATGGCAACCAAGAAGTACAAGGGAGAAAAACATATGTACAAGGAGTGGACCATTCCTGAGCTTGAACAAGAAGCAGCCAGGATTCAAGAAATGATAAAAAATAAGGTTAAACACACTCCTCCAAATTGGTCAAAGTACAAAAAGAATGTGCCTGAAAAGACACTAGAACTGAAGAGAAAGAAAGAGGAATTAGTTGCTGCTGACTATGGGTCTAAAAATCAAGTGGCAAGATGGAAAGAAGATTTAGTCAGGGCCACCTACAAAAGGTTGGAGGAATTAAGGAAGAAAGATCCCACAGTTCCACAAAAACCTGACTACCCTGAAGCAGAGGTTTCAAAAAGACCACCAAAGCTGCAAATCAGGAGAGCTACTGCTCCAGCTGGTGCTGCCATCTATAAAAGAAAGCAACAAAAATAGTTGGATACTGAAACAGTGGCAGAATTAATGGCAGGAGATGAGCTTGTAAAAGAAGGTATTAAGCAGATGATAGCTGATACTCTTGGCCTGAATCAACCTGCAAGCACTGCTCAAACAGTCATCACAAGGCCTGCATCACCAAACACCTCATCCAATAAAAATCTCCCAAGAAACCCACCAGGCTCAAAAGTACTAAAGTGGGAAACTGACAAACAGACCCATGTACTGACTGTGTTCAGGTCTAGTGGAGAAGTGAAGAAAATAACAAGGGAACAAGCACTTGGCCTAAGTCTTGAAGATATGCAGGATCTCCTTGATCTTCCACTTAGTAGGGATGAAGATGACACATATGCCCTAGACTTTGAGTTACAACTTAAAGGTCAAATAAGGGAACTGTTGATGAGGCAATAAAGTTCCACAATAATGAAGGGTTTTGGCATTATCTGTTCCAGGGGGAGATTGTTGGGATTGAACCCTACCAAAGGAACAGATAATGAAAGCCAAAACTGGTTCACAACAGTGGATTCATAATAAGCAGTAGTTTACAACAGGCTTTCCCCTTGAAAGTACTTATAACATCTGATGCCCTATATCCACTATCCAAGTACAACTGCTGCTACCCTTTAAACTGTTGATAAGCCCTGAAGAAGTAAACACTGTTGGTTCAATCTACTGATGACAAATCACTGCCCACTCAATGACTGATCAACTTTGAGGAAAGCACTGATGGAAGAAGATAGCAGTAGTTTAGTGTATTACTTGTCTTATGTAGAATCAGTGGTTAACATTAGTAGTGTTTGTATAGGAACAGGGGTTACAGGTTGTTAGGTTGTTAGACGCCGCTTTCATGGTGACGTCAGCTGAGATGCTTCAGTGGTTTGGTTTGCCTATAAATGGAGCAGTACTCTGTACTGTTACATTTGATTGACTGAGCGAGTTCTTCTCCTCTGGTCCAATCCTTTCATCTTGTGCAATCAACCATGGAGTATCAGGCTGAGGGGGAGTTTAGTTTGTAAACTTGCTTTGTAATCTTTTGATTTGCTTTGTAACCTTTTGACTCATGAAAAGCATGTGTTTATCAAAACCATTTTCCTCTTTGATTGTGTTTACAAAGTTTGTATTCATTTCCGCTGCACTTAAACCCTGTTCATTTATATTGATTTGTTCAAATTTATTACAAAGAAACACAATCATGAGAGCCTCTGATCCTAACAGACAAAGACGCTGGATGGAGATGCTTAGTGATTATGATTGTGATATCCAGTATCATGAATGGAAGGCAAATGTAGTGGCAGATGCTTTAAGTCGAAGGTATCATGAAAAACCAAAAAGGGTACGTTCTCTTAAATTAAATCTACAAGTGGATTTAAATGATCAAATCAGAAAAGCACAAGAATCAGTAATCAAGGATGATACTGAAAAACTAAAAGGTATGATTAAGGAATTAGAACAAGGAACAGATGGAATTTAGAGATTCCATAAGAAGAGAATGTGGATACCTAAATTAGGAAACCTACATCATCGTATATTAGAAGAAAGCCCATAAGTCTAAATATACGATGCATCCAGGAAATGATAAGATGTATCAAGATTTAAGAAAGAATTTCTGGTGGATGGGAATGAAAAAGAACATAGCAGCCTATGTTTCTAAATGTTTAACCTATTCTCAAGTCAAAGCTGAACACCAGAAACCCTCAGGATTTCTACAACAATTAGAAATGCCAGTGTGGAAATAGGAATTGATAACAATGGATTTTGTTACTAAATTTCCCAAAACAAAGAAAGGCAATGATACAACCTGGGTGATTGTAGATAGGCTAACCAAGTCAGCTCATTTCCTACCAATGAAGGAAACTTTCAGTATGGAACAGCTAGCTAAACTATATGTAAATGAAATAGTTTCATTACATGGAATTCCTTTATCAATTGTTTCTGATAGGGATAGCCGATTTACCTCTCATTTTTGGTCAAGTTTCCAAAAGGCAATGGGAACCAAGTTAAATCTGATCATAGCTTATCATCCTCAAACAGACGGACAAAGCGAAAGAACAATTCAGACGATGGAAGACATGCTTAGAGCGTGTGTAATTGATTTCGGAGGTAATTGGGACGATCACTTACCTTTAATAGAATTTTCTTATAATAATAGTATCACACGAGTATAAATGCTGCACCATTTGAAGCACTTTATGGACGAAAGTGCCGAACCCCAGTCTGTTGGGCAGAATTTGGGGAAAAGCAACTATCTGGACCTGAGATAGTGCAGGAAACAACGGACAAGATTATTCAAGTCAAGGAACGACTGAAAGCAGCACGTGATCGACAAAAGAGTTATTTTGATAACTAACGCAAACCGTTGGAATTTCAAGTAGGAGATAAAGTATTGTTAAAGGTCTCTCCTTGGAAAGGAGTAAGATTCATCAAAAGAGGAAAGCTAAGTCCCAGGTTTGTTGGACCTTTTGAGATTATTAGAAGAATAGGACCTGTAGCTTATCAGCTACAACTGCCAGAGGAAATGGCAGGAATACATAATGTATTTCATATATCTAATCTTAAGAAATGCTTAGCTGATGAATCCCTAATAGTACCTCTTAAGGATATAGAGGTAAATGAACAACTCAAATTTGTAGAGAGGCCTCTACAGATTGAAGATAGGAAAGTCAAGAATCTCAAACACAAGAGACTAGTTCTGGTCAAAGTGAAGTGTGACTCCAAAAGAGGACCTGAGTACACATGGGAGCTTGAATCAGAAATGCAAAAGAAATATCCACACTTGTTCCAGTAGATCTCGAGGACGAGCTCTAAAACAAGGTGGGGAGGATGTAACAACCCTCATAATTTTTCTGACACCCTAGTATATTTCAAAATATCCCAAAATACACCCCATATGCGAAAATGGGCCTCAAATACATTAAATAGTATTAAAAATAATTAATAATCTGATTATTAAGTTGAGGCGGTCCGCGTAGACCCCACCCCAACCCTTACGCGGGCGGTTTAAAGGTTAAAACCTGATTTCTGTGATTTTTAAGTTTAGGCGGGCCGCATAAGACCTCCGTTAAGTTTACGCGGGCCGCGTGAGATCAAGATAGTGGCGCAGCCCGGTGATGACCCGTGTCATCATCGTGGCGAGCCTAGTAGATGACCCGGACAAGCTACCCTGTTGACCAGGGTTGACGCGGGCCGCGTAGGCCCTGTGCTTGTGTTACCCGGGCCGCGAGAGGACCAGACTCAGCAACTATATAAGAAGGCCATCAGGTTTCATTCGAATTCGCTCACAAACGTTTCTCAATCTCAAAATTCTGAATATAGGCTTTATTATACGGGTATTATACCCCCCTAATTAGCGAGGTTCTGCTCCGTTGTAAGTATTATAACCCCAGTTTCGTATTAGATATACTGCCCGATTGATTTAGGGTTCCGTAACAATTGTCGTGGTTCTGCCCGACGTAGTTGTTGGAATACCATCTCGGGGAGGGTATCATTAATATTATCAAAGGGTTATTATACTAACCTATGTACATTTGTGTAAATTATAGATTAATCCCAGGAAACCCTTACGCAAAGTCTAAGATAGCAATGTGAGTTTATCCTCTTTTTGTTAACCTTTTTTTAATGTTTTACAAAACCTTAAATGTTTTACAATGTGATTAAGCGGTGATTGAGTCTTTGTAGTTCTTCAATTACTGCCGGTATGTTGGGGTTTTGTATACAAAATGTGGAACACGTTACCATTGGACGACGAGTTAGCCAATGTGTAATATGACCCACCAGTCAGGATTGACAGTACTGAATGAGTAATTGTGTAGACATAAACAGTGTGATCGCTCTCAATACTGTGTTAATTGATAAAAATATTTCTTGATTAAACTGGGATTCACTCACCAGTATTTCCCACTGACAAATGTTTTTAAAACGTGTTTCAGGTAACACAATGTGACAGCCAATTAGTAAAAAGCCAGTTGGAGAGCACTGACGGCTTGGGGAAAATGTGGCTATAAAAGTTACCTAAAAGACGATGTTTTAAATTCAATAAAATAGGGTTTATCCCTATAAACATGTTGTAATAAGAAACTTGGGTTTTACCCAATGTGATTATTAATATCAAATATGGTGGTTTTACTCTGATAAACATTTCCTAACTACGGTCCTGATGTAATTTCCGCTGCCAAATTAACAAACTGATACCACCAGAATTCTGAGTTCGCGTCCGCCCGTTCCCGGGACAGATAAGGGATCGGGGGTTGCGACACGATAAGTGAAGACCAAGCTCAGACTTATGTATCAAATGATCTTATTTTAAAGCTTGAGCTTGTTTATGCTTGGTTAGCTCGATTTATACCCTCTTAATTCCGAATAGTCTCAGATCTTCAATTTTAGTAATAAAAAAAGAACAATAACTTCAAAGTTATGTATATGATTATATTTGTTTTTTTTTTTATGTATTGATAGTTATATTTAAAGTTTAGTTTGATGTAAAATGGCACATGATTTTTCTTAAGAAAAAAAACAATTTGATTACATGTAAGAGGGAAATGGGTTCTACACTTATCAAGAGCAAAGAGGGCATTAAAAAGTGTACAAAATTCAATAGTATTTATAAGAGCGAGGAGAAATTTACAAATTAATATAGGGATAATAACATCTCCTATATCATTTATATAATTTCCTCTTAGTTTTCTTTACAATTTCACTTTAAATTTTTTACGAAAATGGCAATGATTTTGTGGACCGAAGAAGAGGACATCGTGTTGTGTGAATCATGGGTCGAAGCGCTTACCCACTACACGCCTCAGAATCATTCGGAGTCCGTTTTGAGGGCATATTTTCCAACAATTTTGTTTTCATAGGGGTGATACCACCCGAGACGTGGATGCATGGGCGGTTCTTAGAAGGCTTCTGGCAGGGCCACGACCCGGGCAAGTTTTTCGGCCGTAGTGCTAATTTTCCGCATTTCGATCAAAATTGTTTATATATACTATGTTTGGCCCGGGCTTGCCCGGGCTTTTTTTAGTGCCCGTGTCTTTCGGCCCTGGCACGTTCAACGGGCAAGATCTGCCACTGCGTGGATGCACTTTCTTCGCGTTTTAGGACCATCCGTGAATAGTGAAAGATTTGAGACGGTGCACAACGCGGTAGAAAATGTGGGTGATGACCTTGCGGAAGACGACATCATACAAGTCGTCCTCATCAACTACAAGCACGTCTACAACCTGACTTCACACTACAAGAAAAGTGACCATTAGATACTAAATTATTAGGGACTGATATATCAGTCTCTAATACGTAATATTTGAGACTGATTTATCGGTCACTGATAATATTAGGGACTGATTTCTACGCACCATATATTAGTTACTAGAAATCAGTCTCTAATATCTAAACACCTTAATTGAGACTGAATTTCAGTCGCAAATATGTTTGCATGGTATGGCGTTTCGGAAGGACGATTATTGACTAGTAAATTTTAGTCTCAAATATGTTCCCACTATAATGAAAAATTACACATCTATGTTGGAGACTAATATTCTGTCTCCAATATAGACGGAACATATTAGGGACTGAATATAAGTTATTAATATTTTCAAGACAACCATAATTAGGGACTGATATTCAGTTTTGAATACCTTTTTATATAGGAAATGATTGGTGACTAATTTTCAGTGTCCAAAAATGTTAAAACTTTTCGAAAACTTATTAGGAACTGATTTTCAGTCTCCAAAGTTTTATACAGACATAAGAAACAGTGACTGATAATTAGTCTCTAATAATCGATACAAATCATTGTATTTTAAAGAAGAAATTACGAACTCAAAATTAGTCCTTATATTTATTGTAACATACTACATTTTGGACTAGTATTTAGTTTAAGAAAAGAATTTTTTTTATAAACAAGCCCAACCCGAGCTTCACTTATCAGGCTCCAGCATAGTTAAGTTTAGGCTCGGCTCGGCTTGTTTACACCCTAGTGAATTTGATCAACTGTTATAAAAGAACTAAAGACTGGAAATCAGTCTCTAAAGTACTTGTAAAAACCATATTGGACACTATTATTTTGTGCACAAAGCTTATTTGTAGGTATAAGATCATGGATAACCTAAACACTATTTAAAAAAAAAGCATATGCATTATACATTTAACATAATACATGATATTTCCAAAATTAGTCTAAATGAATATAAAATAAGTGCAAAGTTCAAGAAAATACATAATAAAATTATTAACATCTAAATCAACTGATTGCATCACATTAACAACCTTCACATGTCCAAGTAGCACAAGCCTCTAAAACACATCATTGAGCTCAATCCAAACCAAAATCGAGTGTTGTTCAACTTTGCCAAACTTTATTAAATACTAGGTGTGATTCCTTCCTTGATAATTATACTTTTACCTGCAAACATAATATTTATAGTAAATGATTAGATAACATAAAACAATTATACTATTACATATATATATTAGTACGAGACTAGTACTTAGTGAAATTTAAATAATCAAAACTCTTACAAAATTTATAGAATGAACATTATCAATCATCATTGTCTGACTCATCATTTTCAATTTCATTATTGGGCTTATCAGCATCTGACTCATCCAAATTTGTCTCTGAATCAAAATCTTCCATGCTATGATCAGAATCATCTATCTCATCAGTAATAAAACCATCTATAGTGCCATCAGAATGATGTTGAACATCAACAGTTTCAACAAATTCATCTTCAACATCTTCACGATGAAGGTTGACATCTTCTAACATATCTTCTGCATTCTGATTTTCTGGAATATCCCACAAGTGCCTTTGGGTAATTCTTTCATGATTTTCCATTGTGAATTTGGTTTAAGTATATCATTTATATAAAACACTTGTTTTGCCTGGTTTGCTAAAATGAAAGGATCATCCTTATAAGCATGTCGGGACGTGTCTATGCTTATGAAATGAGGTTCAAATATCACGTGCTTTCTTCGTCGATCAGTATCAAACCATGTGCATTTGAATAAAATAATATGATAACCTCTTATGAATGACAATTCAATGACTTCATCAAGGTATCCATAGTAATCGTCCTCGATATCATTATGAATGCCCGGTACCGTAACTCCACAATTTTGTGTTTGTCTGCAGTCATCGCTTGACTTAACTAAAAATTTTACTTCGTTCACTATGTATCCCCTTTGTGACGAAACTCGATTATCAGGAAGGCAAGACAGTGCATATAACTCCTCATTAATTTGAGATGGATTGAGCGCATACATCTCTCGAACCTGTTCTCAATTTTCAACATAGTTATCATGTTATTAGAGTGTAATACAATATCACAAAGTAAAGTAAGTAAAATAGAGTGCGATTGTTACTCGTTTTGCAAACCAATCTGGGAATGTAGACTGTTGCATCTCAGAAAAATCTGATGATTCCGAATGTTGATTTTGTAAAATTTGTAAGTGTTCCCTGCCACGTGTAGATAAACTATAAATTTACTAACATGTGACACTTAATACTAATATACAACCGAATATTTAAAAAAAAACTTACTCTAAGTACGGTTGAACCTCTTGACAATTGTTGAAGATAAACCATATTGCTTTCTTCATAAGATTAGTAGGAAGCATATGAACTTCTTTCTTTCCAATACCTCGACCATTCAATCTAAAAATATCTAACGCAAAGCTTCGAGCATCACTAGAGGTTTTGTCAACATTTCTATCACGTTTATCCAACTTTGATTCAACACCTCGTAAATAGTGTGAACAAAATGTTATAGCTTCCTCAACAACATAACCTTCTGCTATCGAGCCTTCGGGTTTTGCTTTGTTTCCAACATATTTCTCTAAATGGCCAAGGTATCTTTCGATCGGATACATCCACCTTGATTGCACAGGTCCTCCCAAAATTGCCTCTTGAGGAAGATGCACACACAAATGCATCAAAACTGTAAAAAATGACGGGGGAAATATTTGTTCAAGCTTGCACAGAATCTTGACTATGTTTTTTTGTAACGCTTCCAATTCTGTGACGTGTAATGTGACTTCAGTAAGTTTCTTGAAAAATAGAGACAGCTCCACTATCGCATCGCGAATTTGTTTTGTCATAAAGGGACGAATTGCAATAGGAATGATGCGTTGTATCAAGACGTGACAATCATGTGATTTAAGCCCATATACCTTACCGTCCTCAACATTTACATTTTTAGCTAAATTTCCAACATACCCATCTGGAAAACGCACCGAGCTAAATAAATTGCAAAATTGTTTTCTCTCATCGCGAGTTAAAACGTACGAAGCATGTGGTTTAACCCAGTGATCATTCTTCCTCACCAAGTGAAGCTCTTTACGTATGTTCATATCTTCCAAATCTAGCCGAGCTTTATCAGTGTCTTTCGTCTTTCCTTCTATGTTTAACAGGGTTCCTAACACGTTCTCACACACATTTTTTTCAACATGCATCACGTCAATGTTGTGACGAATCAACAACTTAGGCCAATATGGGAGTTCGAAGAAGATGCTTCTCTTTGACCAGTTTAAATCGTGTGGGTTCTGTTTTCTCTTTTTACCTCCATGAGCCTTATGTTTTCCATGCTGATGTATAGTGAGATGTTCTAACTGACGTAAGCAATCATCTCCATTGACAAGTTTAGGTGCAAGCCTAGTCTCTTTCTTTCCATTGAAATCTCGTGCTTTCCTCCAAGAGTAATCGAGTGGGAGAAATCGCCTATGACCTACATATGCTATTTTATCTCGTATATATATACTACTTGCATCTTCATTGCATATTGGGCATGCCTTGTATCCACTCGTGCTCCATCCGGACAGGTAACCATACGCAGGAAAATCATTAATTGTCCACAGAAGTGCAGCACGCATGTTGAATGTCTGTTTTGATACGCAATCATATGTTTCAACACCTATACGCAGGAAAATCATTAATTCTTATGCATCAGATACTGATTTTTCAGTCCCCAAAAGTCATTTTTTGGTAGTGTCAAACACGTTTCGGCATGGCAGATAATTAGATTTTTTGTTTAATTATGTTTAGGTTTAACGTTTTATTTTAATTATGTAATCTTTTTTTAGTTTATTTCGTTAGTTTTTCTAGTTACGTAATGTTTTTATTTATTTTAAAATTATGTAATGTTTTATTATTAATGTTATTTGTTTAATTATTATTAATGTTTTTTTTTTAAATTAAATAGATCTTATATAATTTTGAATAATAGAATAATGATAACAATAAGTGTAAGTCACGTGTCGAATAACGCCACCCTTTCATGCCTCATCCCACTCCTCTCGTTTCTACACCACGCCACTTTTTTGACGTGTGCTGACGTAGAGTCCACATGTCGCATAACGCCCCGTTTTCAAACGCCCCCACTTCGTATAGTCTAAAAAGGGTAGGTGCACGGTACCCCTGACCGCGGAAGTGATCTCACTTCCCTGTTCACGACCCGACAACGACCCCTGGCGGAAAGTACCCCCAACTCGGGGTTTCCACGATTCGAACCTACGACCTCCCAGAGGTCTCCGAACGGGTTTAAATGTGGTGTTGATGGCCACTGAGCCAAGACCAAGTAGTTACTCTGTATAGTCTAAGTAAGCATATAACCGTCTTTTACATCACCTTAAATAAAAAGTTGATTACAAACATTATACGGTTTTCGTAATTTTCTGTATATCCAAAATTGATTTTTGATTGAACAACCATTTGTGATGGTAAGGACTTTTTCCACTACGTGCTTTATAAGACTATCCATTATCACAATCCAAACCAACCCAATCTTTCATTAAAAAACTAGAGTAAACTGCAATTTTACCCCCTGGGGTTTAGGCCAATTGGCACTCTGACCCCCCCCCTAACGAAATAATTGCAATCCCCCCCCCCCCAACGTTGGTATTATGTCGCACTTCCCCCCCTGGACCATGTTTCCATCACATATCAACGTTTTCTTTTAATGGTCAAAGGGCAGAAAGGTAAAATCACCATAATCTTGACCTGCAACCTCATATAATACCCATTTCATCACTTTGAAACCCTCAACTTAACCTACCTCCAAAATCAAGAGTTGTGCATTGGCGAGCAGGCATTCTTGAAGAATTACAGTCGATTGGAACGTTGTTACGAGCATGGATCTTCGATTATGGAAGGTTAGAGCTGAAGATCAGTATTTCGAACCGGATGAAATGTACCGTAAGTGACATGCAAGCTCACAGGATCTGAATTAGGTAAAATTTGAAATGGTTTCTGTGTTAATTTGTTATTGATGTTTGTTTACAGGTGAAACCCAAACTCAATTTACTATAAAATTTCACCATGGAGGTAATTTTGTAGAAAACCCAAATAGGAAATACTTTGGTGGGAAGATGAACTACATTGATCATGTAGATTTTTGAGTGTTGAATACGGATGTTTTAGAGGAGATGGTTAAGAAATAAGGATACAATGATGGTCTCTTTTTCTGCATTCATTACAAGGAACCCTACTGTTCTTTGGATTTTAGTCTTAGGACATTAAAATGTGATGTTGACTTAGAGCCTATCTTTGATCATGTGCGTCAAGGAGTCCACATGATAGACATGTATGTTGAACACCGGAGGTCAACAATCTTGATTGAGTCAAGTGAAGTTCCTGTAGGGCCCTGTAAAGCAATTGTTCCAGCATCATTTATAATAAATAATCAGAATCATAGTCTGAATGAAGATGAGGAAGAAATTGAAGATCATAATGAAGAGAGTGAAGAAAGTGATCCTGATTATGAGTATATTGAGGAAGATAATTTGGTTTATGAAATAGAGGTGGATATGCAGAGGTTCAGGGCTAATGTTGAATTTAGTAGGGAAGAACTGGATGGTTCAAGTGATGAGGATCATGATGATGAGAGAAGCGAAGAAGTTCATCTGCCTGTAGACCTGGAGGACTTTGAAAGTGGGTCTGATGACAATTCAAGTCTTAGAGATAAAGTTGCCATGAAGATAAGGAGGAGAAACAAGGGTGGTTTAAAAGGACCAAATAATCTGCCATTCTTTGTTGGTCAGCTTATTGATGACAAGAATAAGATGAATCAGATGGTGAAAGATTATGCTCTTAAGGCAAGGAGGGATGTGTTTATTCTAAAAAAACGAATTGTTAAGGTATAGGGTAGTATGTTTTGGAAGTAATCCACCACTACTTGGTCCTGTAAAAAAAAGGGAGATGAGGGGCAAAATAGTCAATGCAGCAAAGTAGGGCAAAAATACAAGCACCTTAAAAGGCATACCAAGCCCACCTGCCCTTGGGCAGTTCACATCTCAAGGCATACAGCCAATGATAAGTGGTGTGTGAAGACCATTCATAATCAACATAATTGTTTGACAACAAGGGCCGTTTCTTTGTACACAATGAGTTCAATTGCCAGAGAGATCCAACCTATGATTGAAAGCAATCCAGACACGCCAATTCATGCAATTCAAAGTCAACTGCTTCGGAAGCATCAGCTAGAAATATCACTACATAAGGTCTTCAGAGCCAAGAGGATAGCAACTATGAGGATTTATGGTGATTACCAAGAACAGTATGGTCTGCTAAGGTCATACTGTGATGAACTTCTAAAAGCCAACCCAGGTAGTACAATTAAAATTGATGTGGAGCCATGTGGGAACTCAGGTAGTCCTACAAGGCAGTTTCGAAGGATTTATGTCTGTTTTGCTTCTATGGTGAGAGGATTTAAGATGATTGGAAGACCGTTGCTGGGTGTGGATGGTTGTTTCATGAAAGGTCCATTTCCTAGACAGATCTTGAGTGATGTTGGTATAGATGGGAACAATAGCATATATCCAGTTTGTTATGCCCTTGTTGAGGCAGAAACAACACAAAGCTGGAAATGGTTTTTGCAACTGTTGAGAGCTGACCTAGGGTGTACGGCCGAGTCTTGTTTCACCTTCATCAGTGACAGACAAAAGGTAATAACTTCTTAAGTGTTAATTCATAACTTGCAATTAACTTTGGTTGCAAAATATTAGGATTAATTGCAATTTGTATCACAGGGTCTGATTCCAGCTATGCTAGCTGTTTTTCCTAATGGTGAGCACATATTTTGTTTGAGGCACATCCATGAGAACATGAAATCCAAGTGGCGTGGATATCTTTACAAGAATTTGCTTTGGTCAGCCGGAAGGAAGACATCTATTCCATAATTTAACAAAGCTATGGAAGAAATTAAGACAACAGAACGAGCTATGTATGACTGGATGAATGAGATCCCATACACTGCTTGGTCAAGAGCATATTTTTCTGGAAGAGCTAAATGTGATATGTTGCTGAACAACATATGTGAGGTTTTTAACAGACAAATCATAGAAGCAAGGGACAAGACGATTATCACATGCCTAGAATTCATTAGGGAGTACATGACCAAGAGGATAGTGAATGTCAAGAAATTGCAAGCAAAGTGTATGGGGCCACTGATACCTCATGCCACTGAGGTCTTCGATGAGATCAAGAAACAGGCTGCTGAAATGTCTGTTTTAATGGTTGATTCAGACAAGTATCAAGTAACAGGTCCGAGATCACAGTGTGTTGTGAATGTTAAACATAAAACTTGTGCATGCAGGAAGTGGGATTTGACAGGGATGCCTTGCAAACATGCAGTTGCAGCCATATGGGATATGTCAAGGAATAGCATTGATGCTGGCATACCAGAAGAGTGGGTTTCTGATGTGTATTGGCTGTCAACATGGAAGAAAGTTTATGAGAATGTGATAGAGCCAATCAATGGGCCGGAGATGTGGACTCCTTCACAGTGTCCAACAACACTCATCCCACCAAAGCATCATACACAAGTTGGAAGGCCAAAGAAGAAACGAAAGAAGGCATTTGGTGAAAAAAAGCTTGAGCAGGAGTTCGACAAAGGAGGTAAAATGACCAGAAAGGGAACCAACATCAAGTGTGGTAAATGTGGGAACATGGGTCACAATGTCAAGAGCTGCAAAGGACAGGGGGGGTGAACAATCCACTGCTTTACAGGAATCACACACTGCCACTCAAGGTGCACCAGTTTACAATCCTTATGATTGACGGATGGTTTTTATGGTTTGTAGTATCTGTAGTTGTTTGGTTGTTTGTCAAGTTTGTTCAAGAAAATGTTTGTTTGGTTGTTTGTCAAGTTTATTCAAGACAATGGTTTGTAACTTTAGACTATGTTTATCATGAAGATGTTTGGTTGTTTGAATATGGTTATGTTGTCATGAAGATGTTTGTTTGTTTGACTATGGTTATGTGTTCAAACAGAATTTTGGCGGAAAGTGATTCGATTACATTGCAACATTTAGTACAAATAAGTGGTCCAAAATACAACATACAACCAAACAAATCTAGATGCTGCTTTCTTCCCTATTTCCAGTGACAATTATCCAAACAAGACCAATCCGAATCAGAACCATGCTCCCCTTCATATGGGTCAAAGTACCAATTATCCTCTTCATCCCAATATGTGTAATCCCATGCATGTTCCAGCACTTCAGGGTCATAATCCTTTGCCGGATCTCCGAATATCTTTTCATAATCTGATTCTTGCTCCAAGTAAGGTCTGAGTATCTCAGAGTCTTGATCCTCAAAGTATACATAATTGTCTGGTTCTTCGGCTGCAACGACATCTTCATCCTTAGCAATATCTTTCTCATTCTCAACTATATATTTCTCTTTGTCAGCAATACCTACAGAATTACAACCAGGCTACCAAAACAAACATAAAGTAAGAACTTGAAAAGGGCCATTGCATAAACTTGAAAACTCATAACTCAAGACCCAAGTCATCCCTAAGTACATCTTCAGTTTGAACACATCGCCATTCTTGTACCGAGCCAACTGGTCTTTGCACCTAGCCAAGTCATCCTTATCTTTAATGCTTTGAATTAAAGCAGGCATTACCTCTCGACAAATCGGACATCCCTGTTCTTCACCAACATCATCCCATCTGAGGAATCCACATCCTCCAACCTATAATCAGACATCATAAGCAACACCACAACTCGTAATAATCACAGAAATAGTTTCAATAAGCATAAAACAGAATTCACTTACACATCGAAGATACCATCTTCCAGGATTAGCTTTGGATTCTGATTGTTTGAAAACTGTTTGCCCACCACAAGGACATATAATGTCTGAAGCTTGAGTTTTGCCCATTGTCTCCTTCGTTCGAAGCACAGAGGAAGAAGAGGTAGACATGTTCAGCAAAAACGATGAATTTAGGGCTTGCAGATTTGGGGGCGATTGAACTATTGGGTGAGAACGGTTGAACAGCAACAGCGATTGAATTTGGGGTATGCTTCTTAAATGAGGAAGACAAAGGGCAATATGGACATTTCAACATACACTAACGGTAATATTAACGTTGACATGGTCCAAGGGGTAAAAGTGCGACATAATATCAACGTTGGGGGGAGGGGAATTGCAATTATTTCGTTAGGGGGGGTCAGAGTGCCAATTGGCCTAAACCCCAGGGGGTAAAATTGCAGTTTACTCAAAAAACTATTTTCTTTCTCTTCCACTTACACAACCTAACCCAACCCAACCCAATTTATTTTTTCACTCTCATTCACAACCCAACCAAAACCAATACTTTATTAAATAAATATGCTTTATAATTAATTTTTAAATAGAGAAAAGAGAAGAAAACAATTAAATATTATATATTTTGGTTACAACCCTTGGTTAAGCACACAACCAGGTCATTCACCATTATTATATTTTTGGTTAAAAAAGTGACTTTGTTTTTTTGTTTTATTATCCATATGGCAACCGGTTGAAGAAAAAAATCACCATAGTGAATAGTCTAAAGGTAGATGGTGATACGTGTTGATTTTGTGACAAAGTAAAAAAGCAGGGGGGTCATACATGTATACGAAGGGATGAAGCAATGACCGCACACACAGCCCAATAATTAGTTTCCACCTATGTTTCAGGAACTATTCACAACATTTGATACTTAATAGATTTATATTATATTATTATTAATTTATTATTATTATTATATTATATTATTCCATATATAAATTAGCAAGTTATATGTGCATTATGAGTTGTACATTGTGCTTTAGGCATTTTTCAAAAAAAAAGTTGATTTTTTACTTTAACCCAAAGGTTTTTACCTTTTGCAATTTTAACCCTATATAATTTGTTTTTTAACTTTAATCCAAAACTTTTCATTATTTGCAATTTAACTTCACAACTTTTATTACTTATACTTTTCGTCTTTCGCAGATTTCCGTTTTACTTATAGTTCTAAATTTTTCGAGTTAATACGATGCAACGTGCATGTGTGGTTCAACGTTTTTACCCCTATTTTTCCATGTTTGACAGGTTCGTCGCAACACGCATATCCTAGGTCGAGTCAGTGTTGGTGATCGATGACGGTTGTGTGACACTAGTACTATTTGACAGCGTTTAACGCCCCGCTGTAACGCGGGGTGTGCTTTGGGGAGTTTTCAAAGAAAAATGTTTATGCATATGGTTGTCGTAACGTCAACTTTGGGGATTTTCCAAAAAAAATTGATTTTTTTACTTTTCATTCAAAAGTATTTCATAAATTCATTTTAACCCAAAACTTTTTATCTTTTGCAATCTATCCTCATAATTTTTTTTTACTTTCAACTTTGGTCATTTATAGTTTTCATTTTCCGTAAATTTTTCGCTTTATGCTTGGTTCTTAATTTTGTGAATTAACACATCGCAACGTGCGTCTTTGATTTAACGTTTTTACGTTTCATTCTAAATTTTATGAGTTAACACGACGCAAAGTGAGTGTGTGGGTGAACGTTTTTACATCGTCTATTTTTTCCACGTTTGACAGCTTTAACATAACATACGGGTCCAAGATCGACTTAGTTATAACTAAAGAATCACCGCCGCATTGCGGCGGGTCCTAATCCTAGTTTATATTATAACTACACAGTAATCTAACTTATAATAAAAGAGTCTAAATAATGCCAAATGACATTCTCTCCTTCAACCTTACAAATTTAATTTATATTTGTTTAATAAATTTCTTTTAATATTAATATTAATTAATAACCAATATATAGATATCACTTATTTTTATTCTTATCTTTATCTAAAATTAATAAATAACTTTAATTTTCCAATTTAGATCCTTTGTTTTTTTACTTTTAACTCAAAGTTTTTCATTTTTCCAATTTAATCCCAGCTTTTTTTCTTATTTTAAATGTTGGTCCACCATACTTTTCATTTTTCCCAAGTTTTTCGTTTCGTTCTAAATTTTGTGAGTTAACGCACCGCAACGTGCGTGTGGGGTCCAACATTTTTTCGTAAATTTATTTCCCGTTTGACTGGCCCGTCGCATCACATCTATTTTTCTACGTTTGACAAGTTCGCCCAACACGCGGGTCCTGGATAGACTTGGTTATTTTTTTCTATGTTTTACGTTTCGGTTTAATTTCTCAGCAACGAGCGTGCGTGATTCAAAAATTTTACGTCTGCTTTTCGCTCGACGTTATTTTTTCCCCGTTTTTATTTATTTTGTTTTTACGAGCTTTTCCGGTATTGGTGGTCGCTGACAATGGTATAATATTGCTACTACTTAATACAGTTTTATGACAACCGCTGCAACACAGAGGCTTAGACTATGTGGTATGGGGAGGGGGTTGGGGCGTGGGTTGGCCATAAACGCCCAAGTCACCACCCCGGGTGGGCTTGGGTTTCGGCGTGGCCCCATTGGCGGGGGTTTCAGCCGGGACGTGGGACGGGTCTACGAGCCTGACATCGGTTCGAAACCGACGAAGACGACGAAGAATGATTGTTTTTATTTTGATCTATGTTTTTTTTTTGTAATTATTATGTATGTTTATGTAGTTTTTAATGGTTATATATATTTAGGGTCGGGATTTGGAGAAACGATAGAAAGTGTGAGAACGGTGAGAACGCTTATGGATCGTCCGATTAAAACAATCTACGGACTAGATTGGCGCGGTGGCATTTTCGTAAATAACATCAATTTTATTACGTGGACGCGCCTCATTAAGGGTAAAAGGGTCTTTACACCTCTATACGAAAACGCCATACTGATGAATAAAACGCCATTACGAACCATATCACATCGCTATATAAACAAAAAACATCCAAGACATAAAAACACACCCCCAGAACCTGAAACGCCATATTTTCAACTATATACCATTCAACTTAGCCAAAATCACCAAAACATCAAACACAACTACTCAAAAAAGCCATATTTTCTACTATATACCATTCATCTTAGAAAACGCCAAAACACTCAAATATCAAAAGATTCCAAAAGATCGACGGTTCCTTCACATACACTAGTTCCTCAGTAAAACACCAAAAATGCCAAATATCGTTTCTTGTATATTCAAAATATTATTGTACGCCAAAGTTTCGGATAATGCATTCTACCCTGAGGTGCTGGGACTCAAATAACATTTTGCTGCATGAGATGGACAAATCATAAACAAAAAGATGCTGGGGTCAGACTTATGTCATTTTCTGTGTTTTCTTCTTGATGAATATTTTAATGGCATGAAAAGACGAATGACACTAATGAGTTGTTTGAAGATACATATTAAAAAAAAACTAATGTCATTTTGTCTTTCTAAACGGCCACAAAAACACAAGCATGGCTAAGCCAAACCACCAGCGAACATGATTCAATGAAGAAAGAGACTGATGACAGTGAAGATTTGGAAGATGAATTGTTTTTATTTTTATTTTTTTAATTTTCTTTTTCTGTTGTTTGCTATGTATTTTTGAACTTAGAATAAAAAAATACATTATCTTAATAAAACGCCAAAACAGTCATAATGCATACGAAAAACGCCATAAAATGGAGTAAAAACGCCAAAAACTCGCAAACTATAATGAAAGTAATTTGCAAAAGTATTAATTAATAAAAGCTAAAAATGGAAAAAAAAATGCCAAAAACTACTTAGAAACATTCAAAAACGCCAAACCTGGGAGATGCAAAGTCTATGACCCTAAAAACTCATAAAAAGCTGAACATAAAAAACAGTAAAAATACACAGTAAACTGAAATGACGGCTACTTTATTAATATCATTTAATATAAATAAAAAAACCGCCTAAACTACGCGCCAAAAACATCCTATAAAGAGAGATTTCTCTGCACAAACAACTTATCACAAAACCAGAAACAAACGACATATTCCCT
The DNA here is from genome assembly GCA_030545235.1 of Helianthus tuberosus. Lineage (NCBI taxonomy): Eukaryota > Viridiplantae > Streptophyta > Magnoliopsida > Asterales > Asteraceae > Helianthus > Helianthus tuberosus. The sequence goes on from CM060353.1 coordinate 34,206,424, forward strand.
AGAAACCATTCACTTTAAAAACGCCAAAAAATAATACTTAAAAAAGCCACAGATGCAGAACCTCGATTCTGCTATATTGAGTATTGATCTGAGTGTGGTTTCACTGAATGGATTCTTCTGTGAGTTGGGTATCTTTATAATCTTTTGCTGAATGAGATGGACAAATATTCAAGATAAAGAGACTGATGACACTGATATGACATCATGTCACTTTGTTCTTGATTGATATATGGATGGCATGAAGGGATCAATACATTAGAGCAGGCGTTGGTCTTCAACATGTCATCAAACAAGTATATATCCACCCACCATAAAGGATGCCACAAAAAATAAGCATCTTCTAAAGACGACCGTTATGTAGGAAAATAATGATCTACATAAGGCATTCAAAAACATGTTCAAAACGCCGAAAAAGTTAAAGTAGAAGAGGCTGATGACAGTGAAGATTTGAATGAGAAATTAGATTTTAATTTTTAATTTTTTTTTTCATTTTCTATTGTTTTGTTATGTAATTCTTTCTTGATTATCATCTAATTCTCTGATATTTTAAAAAAATTGAGTATAAAACGCCAAAAACTACAAACAACAAAAACGTCTGATAGTTTGAAAACTGTGAGAACGAATGCTAGCAAAGTATGATGTTGCTATATAAAATGCCAAAAAACGCAAACAAAGAATTACTGGAAAAATCAACACTAATTGACAGATGAAAATTGAAAAGAAACAGTAAAATAAAGAGACGGTATCATTTGTTGCCAAAAAATATTATAGTTATATTAATGCCACAATGCCACTACATAGAAAATTGAAATTTATTTATCTTCTCAAAACGCCATAATTGCATGTCACATTAAAGGCCTGTATCCTAAATGGCAAAATACTTGATATAATAAATCAACAAAATTACTGATGTTTTTTACATTAAAAGCTCCTGATCTAAAAAACAATAAAAACGCCAAAACAATACTTAAAACGCCAAAATGTTTAATATAATTCTTATCTAAAAACAATAAAAACGTCGCGTATTTATTAAACGCCAAAAAAATGAAAAGATGAACGGACACGCGTTAATAAAAAAGAAATATGAAATGACAAAAAAGCCCCTCCGCCTTTCTCTAAGTGGCATGACATGTGTTAGGCCAGGAAGCGTTCTCACCGTTCTCACACTTTTGAGCGTTTTCTTTTGATCCCATTTCTCTCTCTCTCTCTCTATATATATATATATATATTAAAATAATGATGTGGCTTTGCCACGCCAGCCCAGCCACACCCACCATACCCCTATGAACTTGGGTTTGTGTATTGAGTACCCCATAATCCATGTGTCAACCCATGCCCCAAACCTCCGCCCCACCATACCCTACGGTCTTAATACTAGTACATTATAATGCAATCTAATTGGATAAAAAGAATAATTTTGCATACAAAAGATAATCGCTTAGATGTATTTTGAATCGTTATTTTAACGTGTCACATTTTGATGTAAAGTTTGTTTTTCATGGAGAAAGATAAATTTATATAAATTATATTGTAAATTTTTAAAGTGAACATATAAGCTCTAGGTTAAAACATATGGATTGATTTAAAATAAAAATTATTTGAATATATGGGACTATTTAGTTCAGCTTAAATCATATAACGTATTAATTTGAGCTTACTCAAATTAATTGTGGAATCACCTTTTCTATAATAAATTTTTTTTGAACGGCAAATTTGGATCACTGACGGACCACTGGAGTATCATCGTGCCACCAGCGGAACCACCCGATCATATCCATCTCCACTAGGCAATAATGCCTATACACCAATTCAGGAGGAAACCCAATAAATCTGGAAAAAACCCCCATTGTGGGAATCGAACTCATGACCTAATGGTCATAAGTCTTATCTCACCCCCAAGATACCACCAGGCTATAATGCCATGGGTAAAATAATTTTTTTCAATAATAATTTTTAAATGATGCAATTTAAAATAGTGATCGTGTATGCTCCATTTATAGTAGTCAAAATATGGCTTCTGCGAATTACTACTTGTAAAACATGAAAATATTAATTAAAAAGTATTTTCAAAACATGAAAACAGATTTTTTCTATAAGTTCTAATATAGTCTTAACGTACAAATTGCATTGTGTTAAAGTTTTGAACTTAGATTAAAAAAAAAAAAAAAAAATTGGTAACCTACTTATGAATATTTTTCGTCACGTAAAACATAATAAAAATAATATACTATAATAATAGTACAAGACAGTCTTTTTTGTTATATGGTACTTTTTCAACATTATTGTCTTATTATACAATAAATATTTTATATAGCAACATTTTCTTATGTTTTCTACGTAGAACATGGTGTATAATGCTTATAATATAAATCTAATATATCACGTATATTAGATACCCTCATCGTTGTGGATTTGGACGTCCAGTATGACGTGGAGGGGTGCTAACGAAAGTGGCGACGGACGGGTTGATATGGAGTGGTCCGTAGACTGTAGGTGAAGTCCAAAATTCCAGACTTGGTTTAGGCGATGAGGAGAGCCCGGCCTGACTTAATTAAAAATTTAAAGTTGAAATATAATCATCGAATAAACAACAAAATATAATAAAAAAATTTACTCCAATTATTTACAACAATTATTTACTCAATCGCCTCTATGTATATTAAACCAACTTAAAAAAAAAAAAACCCAATGATCATCTCTCTTATAATTAGTTAAAAACATGGTCACAAACCAACTTAAAAAAAAAAAAAAAAAAAAAAAAACACAAATGATCATCTCTCTTATAATCAGTTAAAAACATGGTCACATTTGGTGCCAATGACCTCTAGCCAGTGGCGGACCTATCCACATTTGTGGGTGGACGGCCGCACCTCTTGAAAAAATATTTTTTAGTGTTAATTTTTCGGTAAAATCTCGACCGCATCTATTGGTATTTTTCACCCGCACCCCTTAAAAATTTCAAGTGCCCCACTTGGAGAAAAAAAAATCATATTTTTAATTTATAAATTTTTTTTATAAACATTGTTTCCTTATAAAAATATAACCTAAACAATGACTTTTATAGTATAACATCATTATAAATTTCTAACCCACTTATTAAACAATTTAGCCCAACCCAAGCCCACTTAATCCAACCCAACAAAATTTGAACTATAATAAAATAACCCAACCCAAACCGCCCTTCCTATTCTTTTTCTCCCGCTCTCTCTCGTGACCTCATTTGCCTCTGCGATCCTCTTCCCCAACGACGCAACAGCCAACAACAACCAGCCAACTCCAAATTCTTGCCGGAAATCGCAAACATCCGACCACCAAACTCAACAGAATTCAAACAATACAAGGTACCAACGCTTTTTTAATGTTATTGTTGTTTTATGTTATTTTTTTTTTTAAGAAATAGAGTTATAGAGATGATAAAAAAGTGTTTGAAATTTTATGTATTTTGATGTTTTTTGGTTATTCTAGACTTTAATAGAGTGATTTTGTTGTTTAGAGTGATTAGTAGGTCTTGAAAAGAAAATTAAAAATTATGGAGCGATAACTTATGGAACGATTCATATGTTTACTACTTTAGTGTTGTTTTATGAACTTATTGATCTATTTATATGTTTGGATAGATTTATAAAATTGAAAACCCGTACGACGACATTTTAAATATATTTGTAACGACGTTTGCCGTGTTTTTGATGATTATATAAATTTTAGCTTGATGTACTTTTGTTTTTTACATGACCCGAACCGAACCGAGCCGATATGAACAGAATTTTTTTATATACATATAGGCCTAAAATCTTTAAAAATTTTCCGCACCCCCATGAAATTTTTTTTGGGTCCGCCACTGCCTCTAGCTCAAGTGGTAGAAGGACTTAAGTTCTTCTTTGAAGACTCAAGTTCAATTCCCATTTGGTGCAAAAAAAAGGAGTGAGGCGCTGGTGGGCGGTGATAGGAAACTCAGGGAAACCTGAGTTCGATCCTTGAGTCAAACGAGTTTTACTGGTAATTCACCGTCATGCCTACGGGCGGGTGGGTTACCGGGTTTTCCCCATAAGTGGTGGTGAACCACTCGGGTTACTCTCGGAGTACTCTGTTTGTCCGGTAGGTGCCCAAAAGTGCTCGGGATTGATTTGTTAGCCGTTTAAAAAAAAAACGTGGTCACAAATAACCGACAATGTTCCGACTGTTGAAGATAGTAAATAATGGGTGCTACCTTCTACACCCCCCTAATTATTTTTTACACCCCTCTCCTCTCACATACTTACATGTGGGGCCCACGTGGGACCGGCAGTTTTCCTCTCACAAGGGGTATAATCAGGAGGGGAGGGGTGTGTGTTTAGAATGAGCCTAAATAATTTATGAAAGACATAAAAGAACTGGATTTTTTAGTAAACTAAAAAGAATAAATATCGCGGTTAAGAAAAAAAAAGAAAGAATAAATATGAGAGCTTTTAAGAGCTATAAAAGGGTGTCTACAAGTGGCTCTTAAGCATGACTAATAGTTATTTCTCTATTCAACGAAGGTTGCCAATTTGCGATCCTTGCAATTTCTTCATATGTTAAATTTAATATTGCAAATTATTTGCCCACTACCATACCAAGTTGCGATCCTTGAAATTGTTTCATATGATAAATTGTTGTTTCTATATTAAGTAAAATAAGATTCTTATATCATGACAAGTTACAAAACAAAACACCAACCTAACTTGAAATTTATAGATACAGACATATAGATTTAAGTATTTAACTTACGGTTTTGAGTCAAACACAAACACATTAGCCAAAATAACGGTTTTGGGTCAAACACAAACACTTTAGGGGGTCGGTATGAATTTTATATCAATACTTACTAGCTTACAAAAGAAATAATTGCTTTCCCTTGTACTAAACAAGTTTCTTCATTAATTCATTAAAATAAGAGAAAATTGCATGTTTCGTCATTTACGTTGAAACAAGCGGTGTCATTTAAGTTTAAAGAGTACATTGATTGTCCTTTACGTTTACACATGATTAGAGTCGGTATCCTTTTGACCTAATCTAGTTAAGTTTTCTTGTTAAATGCAGTCATGTGTCACTCACCGAAAGTCTAGGGACCAATGTGCAATATTTTCTGTAACATCCCATATTGATTGTGAAGGGGAACAAAAACTTCCTTATAAGAGGCTTGATATCTTCATCATGACGCGTTTTAAATCCGTGAGACGATGGTGGTTCGTCCCGGCCATAGCGGACAATATCATGGTGCGGTGACACTGGGCTGTTACAGCTGGTATCAGAGCCAGGGACCGGACTGATGTGCCAGCAAGGAAGTTGGGCCCCGTAAGGAGGGTGGATTGAAACATCCCATATTGGTTGTGAAGGGGAACGAAGGCTTCCTTATAAGGGGCTTGATACTTTCACCATCATGACGCGTTTTAAATCCGTGAGGCGATGGGAGTTCGTCCCGGCCATTGCGGACAATATCATCGTGCAGTGACGCTGGGCTGTTACAGATGGTATCAAAGCCAGGGACCGGACTGGTGTGCCAACGAGGACGATGGGCCCCGTAAGGAGGGTGGATTGTAACATCCCATATTGGGTGTGAAGAGGAACGACGGCTTCCTTATAATGGGCTTGTGTAACACCCCGTGTTTTCACAAGTCAAAGTCAAGGTCCGAGTCAACGACCGATTTCGCGCAACTTGACTTGTAGAAATTTCTTTATTTAATACGTATTATGTGGAGTAAGTGTTGTTAATGACAATAATCAAATCGTGTTAATCGTTATTCAATCGACCGACGACTGTGATCTATAGGAAGTAACAATGCGATAAAGTTAATCAACTCATAATCAAGCTATGATAATCGAATCGACATCAATTCGCAACTCGAGCTACGTACTTTTACTTGTTACTATACGTGTGTGTGTTCCTTACGTGTTAACTGTGCATGTTTATTTATGCTGTGTTGTGATAATCAAGCGAACTCAATCGAAACTCAAAATCTAACTCGAATGTAATCGAACTCGAACTCGAATCACGATCGAACTATGATAGATAGTGGAAAATAGATTACGCAAGGTACGAAGTAGTTGGGACTGAAAGTAATTTGACTAGGAAACCCTACCGAATCGAACCGCTCGCAATCGTAATCGAAATACCAAAAATCGTCGCGCGAAACACTCGAAAAGTGTGACTGAACGATCAGGCTCCCAGCCGATCGAACAGCCGGCCGAACGGACTGTTGTCCGATCGGAGAGGCTGTCCGATCGAGCTGCCAGCCGATCGACCAGCCCTTTCCTCTTTTGTCATCCTATAAATACCCCTGTCATTGTCATCCTTTTCCACTTTTGGAAACCCTTGTTCGACCAGCACGCCCAACTCACCTTTTCTCAGATTTCTCTCGATTCCGGTAAGTTTTCGTCCTAAATCTTGTACTTTCTTGATCTATACACACTCCTACACCTTTCTATCTTTCAAATCTTAACTTTTAACCGTGAAATCATCAAGAATCAAGTGTTCTAGGATGATGTCATCATGGGTTCTTGAAGAACTTCATGTTTTGGCCTCAATCCACCAAGAATGACTTGGATCTAGCCGATTTCCACATAAACAAACAAGGATCTTTCATAGATCTAAACATAAACACGGTGAAAAGGATTGGAAGATGGATTTTCCAACTTTCTTCCAACTCTTTTCCCTCAGTAACTTCAAACCGATAGAAACGGGGTCTGAGCCGGTTTATAAACCACTTCGGTGGATGTATGGCTCCAGATCCGGATTCTATCCGCGAGGTTAACCGACTTCGGGTCAAACGTTAAACTTTGTTCCGAACAGTCCACCGACCGGATTTGGGTGATTCCTGTCCGGCCCGAGGGACCAAGTAAGGACGAGGGATCTATGGTTCTACTCGTTGTCAAAATACCTCAATAGAACGACAAACAAACAGAACAACCAAGTGTTAGACGCAAGGGCTGATCAGATCAGGATGCTGACCGATCGGACTACTGTCCGAACGGACAGCCAGCCGATCGGCTAGCACATGGTCCCACACAATCAATTTGTTTTGAAGAATAGTATTGAACGAACTGTTGTTCGATCGAACTACTGTCCGATCGGATTACTCCTCGGATCATGAGATACTATGCTTCAATACTTAATCAATTTTCAACATGTTCAATGCACTAGAAGTGCCACCCGATCGAACAGCCGTCCGATCAGGTGACACCCTGTTGTCCGATCGAACAGCAGTTGTGCTATTCGATCGATCAACTGTCCGATCCATTGCACCACACTTTACATTCATTAAAGTCTTTGACTTGTTGACCTGTCCGATCGAATACCTGTCCGATTCAAAGGCTAAGCCTTGTAATTCTTTTGAATGCCTAACCGATCGGGTTGCCGGCCGATCGAACAGCCGTCCGATCGACTGACCTGAAAGGTAAAGGTACTTCAATGTTTTCAAAATGCTACAACGAAAACTTCAAAGGTCAAGCCATCATACACAAACACATCCTTCTCAAAGGAAGGAACAATCCACTCGAACAGCCATCCGATCGGCCTACCGACCGACCGAACAGCAGACCGTACGGGCTGTCAGCCGAACGGTCAGCCGTTCGATCGAACTACCGTCCGATCGACCAGCTGTCCGACTCTCCCACACCTGTTTCCCGTTATACGTTTCACTTATCGTTATGCTATCAAATCTATTCAGGCTAACCGTACTCGCTAAGCGCTCCCTTCAATCCATAAATCACTGTAAGTATACTCGATCCCTTTTTGCTTTTAGCACTTTTGGGTGTTACATACGTTACAAATATTCAAACTACAACTATCACACTACTCAAACTATTTGAACGCTAACCGTTAACGCATGTTATACGTGGCTTATGAATGCTTGTTTGTTATGTTTACACATGGAATGCTGTCTACCTGCCTTAGCAACGATAGTACTATAGTTTGGACTCAGCACCCGTTCACACGGGGGTTGTTAAGGATCTTTTACTTGCATGGATTACGGTGGTAATCATATATTGCGAACTGCCTCGGGCAGTCAACCCGCAGTCATTGGTATCGATGGATCTATGTCGATAACTAACGTGCTTCATTTCACTATGTGTACGTGCTGGTTATGCGTAAACGAATTCAAACTCTATATGCTATTACCAAACTTGTATGCTCACCTTTACATTATATGTATTGACTTTATTTTAACGTATGTGACAGGTGCTTAGGAAGTTTACATGCTTAGCATGCTGTGAACTTGAGGCTAGGAAAGGTCTAGGATGCTCTCTGCGCTGTGATGAAATTGAAGCTAGGAAAGGGGGTCCTAGAAACCAATAAATAAACTATCTATGTTTGAATCTGAGTTGTCGGAACAGAATATTTGCCTAGATTTTATCTGTAATAATTTGTTTACTATTTGAGACATGGTATGGGACATGTTAATTTAAATTGAATGGTAATGATAGTTGTTATGGAAACTTCTGGACAATCTGTTTCGCTCAGTGCCATGCCCCGATGATTCCGCCATCGGTTGGGGTGTGACAGATTGGTATCAGAGCCATAACTATAGGGAATTAGGCAAGACTCGACCTAGTCCAGGTCGAAGTCTTAGATACCTAGACTATAGTTAAGAACCAGCAGACCGACTTGTGCATAAGCAGTAGAGGTTATGTACGAGCTTACTTCTCGTTATTCTCGCTTATTCTACGCTATCACCATACTCGGATTTTTAACTATGAGTGGGCAATAAGATCGAGAATAGGTGTGGAAACCGCAAACTCTCGACTAAAGTTGCTTACCAAGCTCGCATTTTAACTACACGCGAGGAGAATTACACCAAACTAGGGGTGAAACCCACATTTTGATGAATAATTTCCTCTATTTTATCAAAAACAGGAACAAAAGTTGTTAAGCCAAGGGTGAAACCCTAACCTTGACGACTTGTTCCACATGTTTTACAAAAAACTCTCACTAGAGCCTCGACGGACTCCAACAACCTGAAGCCACGGTATGACCAACGGGATGCGTGCTAAATGCCCAAGAATCGAGGCAAAGGCACAATCCTGAAGGTTAAGTGTGCACAATGGGTCCTTGTAAACAGTCGAACCACTTTGGGTAGTCGAAGTCTACTAGCCGCAGACAATACACCTCTCGATTTTATGCATTTCAAGGATAGTTTGCCGATTTTATATGTGTTTTATGTGTTATTACCCGTTCATGTGCTTCCTTTGACTCCAAACGATTGTGTAACGACACATTCGACATGCGAAATCCGTGAACGTGCGTGACCGAACGCACAAGAACGTACTATAATCAGTGATTCTATTGACAGAACTGAAATCGTACAAAGCACCCGAATCACGATGCCACTTTCTCTCTCTAGCTTCTTTCTCCAGACCTAGGTTTCTGTTTTCTAACTGCCTCTAGTGACTAAATGCGTATGTGCTTCCTTGCTTCTGTGCTTTACGTGCTTAGGTATTAAATGATTATGTGCTCTACGTGCTTATGTGATTATGTGATTTCGTGTTAAGTATTTATGTAAATATACGTGTTCCTGAGCTTTAGTAAGTAGTAGACGTATGAGGTGAGATTCGAATACAATGTGACGAGTCCCGTGACGATGTCTGTTGCAGACCATGTCGTCTGGATCCCGTCATGCACTCTCTCATCAAGAAAAGAGGGACAAACGCCTTGCTTCCTTCATCGCCAAAAGTGTGGCAAAGGCCGTGAGTGATTTTTACCAGAATGCCAGCAAGTCATCCGAGGAATCAAGAACCGAAGCTCCCAAGAATGCCGCAAGGCCCTTCAGTTTCAAACAATTCAAGTCGTGTGGGCTAAAAGAATTCACTGGCGAAGGAGGTCCCACTGCACTATTCCACTTGTTTGATTCCATTGAGGTTACGCTGCGACAGAGTGGTTGCCCTGATGACCTTCGAACTCTGAATGCTACCGGCGTTTTCCAGTCCCGAGCACTAAACTGGTGGACGGCCGAGAGGAACAAGCGAGGGAACGATGCAGCCTACGGTCTGTCGTGGGACGAGCTCAAGAAAGTTATGCTAGAGGAATTATGCCCTCCTCACGAACGTCAAAAGCTAGAAGATGAATTTTGGCACATACAACAAAAGGATGGGGACAATGCTGGTCTCACTGCTCGTTTCAAACAACTCAGCATCATATGTCCCGATCAAGTCAAGATTCCCGACATGACCATCAAGAAGTATATCCGAGCTTTGCCCGACTGCGTTGCTGATTTCGTGCAAGCGGCTAAGACTACGACGATCGAGGAAACTTATCTGTTGGCCGCTGAAATCAATGACAAAAGGGTTAAGGCTGGTGTTTGGGATAAGACTTCGAAGCATCTGCATCAAGCTACCGCTACCGCACCCACTGCTGAACCCACCTCATCAAGCAATAAGAGGAAGAACAAGAGAAAGAACAGCTCCAGCAACAAGAATTGTGCGATCACTGCTTCACCGATTCAAGTTGTACCTGCCTAACAGCGTCAAGTAGCGGCGCCTGTGGCCAATGCACCGCCTGCAAAGCGTGCATACACTGGACCACATCCGCTCTGCCCTACTTGCACCTACCATCACCCGAATGCTATTCAATGCCGCTTTTGTGCTCACTGCAATGTATACGGCCATTTTACTGCCAACTGCCGTATTCATCAAGCTCCTGCCAATCAAGCTCTACTCACTGCCCCTCAGGGTTAACAAGCTCCCCCGGCACCCACAGTCAAAGCCAGAGCCTGCTTCGCTTGTGGCGACCCGAACCATTTCGCCAACATGTGCCCAAACAGGGTTGTGAAACAAGAACCCCAACAACAGCAGCCGCAGCAGCAACAACAACAGCAGCAGCAACAACAGGCCGCACGCGCCAGAACTTTCAACCTCAACGTGCGTCAAGCCCAGGCCGATAACAACGTGGTCAATGGTACGTTCCTTGTGAATGGTATTTATTCTTCATGTTTGTTTGATACCGGAGCTGATAATTGTTTTGTGTCGTTCGAATTTGAGAAACTCCTTAATCGTAAACGTTCCCAACTCTCCCCGGCATTCGATGTTGAAGTCGCTACCGGAAGAACCGTCGCCGTTAACTCGGTTATCCGTGATTGTACTCTTGAGCTCAACAATCACATCTTTCCAATCGACCTTATTCCGATGCAACTCAGAAGTTTCGACGTCATAGTAGGCATGGACTTTCTTCGAGAAAACCATGCTGAAGTTGTGTGCTTCGACAAGATGATTCGATTTTCACTCGCAAATGGTGACTCATTGTGTGTATATGGCAATACTACTTCAAAGGGGCTCAAGCTTATGTCATGCGTGCAAGTTAGCAAGTATCTCCGCAAGGAATACAGAGCTTTCTTGGCTAACATTGTAGTAGCGGAGAAGGAAAAGAAAGAGAAGAGGGAAGTGAAAGACGTTCCAGTGGTTCGAGAATTTCCTAATGTTTTTCCAGAGGATCTTCCCGGGCTACCGCCAAGTCGCGATATTGATTTTCGTATTGATCTCATTCCTGGAGCCAACCCTATCGCCAAAGCTCCTTATCGACTCGCGCCGTCTGAAATGCGCGAACTCTCAACCCAACTCCAGGAATTACTTCAGAAAGGCTTCATTCGCCCGAGCACCTCTCCTTGGGGCGCGCCAGTCCTTTTCGTCAAAAAGAAGGATGGGTCGTTCCGGATGTGCATCGACTATCGGGAATTGAATAAGTTAACTATCAAGAACCGTTATCCTCTACCTCGTATCGATGATTTGTTTGATCAGCTACAAGGCGCTACGTGTTTCTCGAAGATCGATTTGCGTTCAGGTTACCATCAGCTACGTATTCAAGAGGAGAATATACCCAAAACCGCGTTTCGTACTCGATACGGCCACTACGAATTCGTTGTCATTCCTTTTGGCCTAACCAACGCACCAGCGGTTTTCATGGATCTGATGAATCGCGTGTGTAAACCATATCTCGACCGTTTCGTCATCGTTTTCATCGACGATGTCTTGATCTATACCACATCGAAAGCCGAACACGCGCAACATCTACGTTTGGTTCTCGAGCTACTCCAGGGGAACCAACTCTATGCCAAATTCTCCAAGTGTGAATTTTGGTTAGGGGAAGTTCAATTTCTGGGGCACATTGTTAATAGTCAGGGTATTCACGTCGATCCTGCGAAGATTGAAGCTGTCAAGAGCTGGGTTACGCCTAAGAACCCGTCCGAAGTCCGCTCTTTTCTCGGACTAGCGGGCTATTATCGACGCTTTATCGAAGGATTCTCAAAGATCGTTGTACCACTTACCTCTCTTACGCATAAAGACAAGCCTTTTGTTTGGGGAACCAAACAAGAGTCCGCCTTCCGAACCCTCAAACACATGCTCTGCAATGCTCCTGTTCTCACATTGCCCGACGGAAACAATGATTTCATTGTCTACTGTGATGCTTCCAACCTTGGTCTCGGTTGTGTACTCATGCAATGGGACAAGGTCATAGCTTACGCATCTCGTCAGCTCAAAATCCACGAGAAAAACTATACAACCCATGATCTCGAGCTAGGCGCAGTTGTTTTTGCATTAAAGATTTGGCGACACTACCTGTATAGTAAGTAATGCATGAGAAAGCACGAATGAAATGATTTGGAATGTAATATATGAATGTACGTGTAGATGTACGTATGCATGAGGAAGGAATTATCGTCCAGGAAGGTATGAATGACATATATGAATGTATGCATGTATGTAGAGATGTAGGAATGTATGAAGGTATGAAGACACGTATGAATGTACGTATGTATGTAAAGAGATAGGGACGGTATGAATGTAAGTAATAAATGTATGAAGGTACGTATGAGTGTGTGCATTATATAACGATAAGTAAGCATGTAAACATGTACGTATAGATGTGTTATTGTTGCAAGTATGTTTTCGGGTGTATGTAAATAGATGTATGAGTGTACATATATGAACGCATGTACGTATGCATTAAATGGGATGGAATGTGCACAAAGGAATAAAGCTTGTATGTATGAACATACGTGTGAATACGTATATAAGTATATCCAGTAGCATGTAACGTTAACAGACATAGAAGGATGTTAACTTTAGAGTTAAGCAATTATGTGTGAATATGAAATATTAGTTTTGTTGTGATAACGAAACAAGAATTAAAGGTTATACATTGTATGTATGGAATGTAATCTTAAAGGACGAGATAAAGGTATTAGATTCAATGTAAACGGATCATATGAATGTATGTATTATTACAAGTTTGAAGAAGTATGCATATTGACCTGTTACTAACGGGTCAAGGAAATGAAAAGGATATGTGACAGTATGGACTGTTGTAATGAGTATTTGTGCGATGAAAGCAAGAGTGGCATGTCCAACATGAGTTATGAATAAAAAGTAAATATAATCGAGTCGTTATAATCAATGAACGCATGGAAGTATTTTGGCTCGATTTAAGAAAGTAAGGATAGGACGTACGGTTATATTTGTTCATGAATGAGGCCTTTTTATAAGGTATGAGAAAATTCTTGCCAGGGTATGTATGGGGAATGGAATGGATGAATAAATATGTAGTGATAATCATCACTAAGAAACTATCATGAGGCAAGGATTTGAAATCTAAAGATCTATATTTTAGAAGTGTGTTAAATAGAAGGAATGGTAGTAACCAGTAGGTAAAGGATTATGGTCCCGTGGATATGAACAAGGTTTCGGGGACGAAACCTCTTTTAAGGGGGGTAGACTTGTAACACCCCAAAAATGGGTTTGGTAATTTAAAACCGGTTAATATAAAGGAACGGGTAAAATACCGTTAGGGGATAAAAGTGAACCCGCGAATGAATGCTAACTAGGAATAATTAACCTAGTTGATTTTTTAATGTCGTTGGTATTAAACGAAGGGTTGTAGCCTTATTTAATTAAAACGAAACATGAGGGACCAAAGTGGGACAACTTGAAAGATGTTTAATTAAAAGAAAACACACACACAAACACACACACGTGTGTGTGTTCTGGATCGATGTCCAGGAGAAAGAACCAAGGGTTCAAACCCTAGTTCTTGAAGAACCTTCAAATTGAAGGGTCAAATGAAGTCTAAATTCACAACCGAACGTGAATTAATGATCACCCAAGCAAGGGGATCATAAGGTATGTCTTAAAACTTAGATTTGATGATCTTGTATGAAGTGGGTTATGATCAATCTACGAATTTGTATGAAATTAAGCATGAATATGTGTTAACATCATCATAGGGAACATGTGTTATGCATAATTTTGACTAATTTGATGTTTAAGGATGTAAACCCACTAGTTGGGTGATTAAGATGACATGGGTGTTCAACATGTCCAATATTCATGAATTATGTTGTGTTAGGATGAACTATTGTTAGATGAATTGAAAGAAATTTGGTGTTGATATGTTTGATGTTTATGTGTTAAATGATACTTGTTGATTAGTAAGAAGATTTGATGAGATATGAATGAACTTGGAAGATTATGCATAAACTAGCTGTACATGGTGCCTAGGAAGTAGTACGCACACCACGTGTTTGATGAAATGTCTAAATGACAATAATATGTGAAGGTTATGTTATGATGATGTTGAGTATGCTATATGCTTGTTTGAATTGGCTAATGAAAGGCATATGTGAGATATGAACTTGATATGATCGTTCATATGTATAATCATGTATGCTAATAAGAATGTAAATGTAATGACATGAAAGTATAGGAATCATGTCAAGATGGATGGGAGCGTGGAAGGCTAACGGGCCAAGAAGACTCAAGTAAGCGAATGCAAATACGGACGCGTAAGGTAAGTGAATCCCGGACTTACACTTTAGATGTAAAATGTATTGTAGTAAGATGATTATTGTGAATCATGTGAGAAAGTAAGAAACAATGGAAGTAATAAGGTAAGTTTATGGAAAATGAGTCCAAAGTGGATAAGAAAGTAATTTCTATTAAGTATGGGTAAGGAAGGGAACTTACATGTTAGTATTATGCACAAAGATGAATTAAGTAGTTATACATGTGGGTAAGATGTAAGCTGTAAATGAAGGGAGTATGAATGGTAAGGTATTTATGCATGAAATGGAAGTTAGTTATATGCACAAATGAATGAGATTTGATTATGTGTATACGTGAAAATACACATATGAGATAAGTCTAATGATGCTAATCATTTTCTGTTAAGAATGAAATGGAAGTGCATGTATACTAATAATGAAGAATGAAGGTCAAGTATGGAAGTCGGACGAGAGTGTCCGAATGGATGGATGAATGGATTTATATAAGCAAGGATAAGAGATGTTGATGCTTGATTATGCATGTTTTAAAGTATATGTATTATGTCACCGGTTGCTAATGAAGTAATTGTATGTGGTGACTGCAGGTGGTAAGCGGATGAAGATCGAGCCAATACATGGATTGTACATGGGTGTGTATGTGGTCACGTAATTTGATAAGTATGTCAGTTTTAAATTTAATAAAAGAAGGGATTAATGTAATTAAAGTAAAAGAAATTTTAAGGTATGTATTTTCGCTGCGAACAAAGGGTAAAAACGTGTTAGGGCGTTTCACGAGACAACCTAGTGAAAGCTCGGGATCGACATAAAAGTTACGCCAATAAAAAGCGCAAGCCCCGAGAATTTGGCGTTGGTGACTACGTACTCCTAAAGGTCTCACCTTGGAAGGGTGTAGTCCGATTCGGCAAGAAAGGGAAACTCGCGCCTCGATATGTTGGACCTTTTAAGATTCTGGAAAGGATCGGAAAAGTCGCCTACAGACTCGAACTACCGGAGGAACTTAGTAATGTCCACCCGACTTTCCACGTGTCAAACCTCCGAAAGTGCATATCAGACCATGACTTACACGTTTCTCTAGACGATCTGCAAGTGAACGAAA
Source organism: Helianthus tuberosus (assembly GCA_030545235.1). Lineage (NCBI taxonomy): Eukaryota > Viridiplantae > Streptophyta > Magnoliopsida > Asterales > Asteraceae > Helianthus > Helianthus tuberosus. Next base: position 34,222,306 of record CM060353.1, read on the forward strand.
CATTACACTTCGTGGAAAAGCCTGTCGAAATCATGGATCGCCAAACCAAGCAGCTCAGGCGCTCACGCATTCCTATTGTGAAAGTCCGATGGGAAGGCAAATGAGGCGCAGAGTTCACTTGGGAACTCGAAAGCGACATGAAGGCAAAGTACCCGCAGTTATTCGAAGAGAAAGCCTAGAATGAGAAAGTTCTCAAACGTGAATCACGGTGACGTACAGCGTTCAGCTTAATTTCGGGACGAAATTCCTTAAACAAGGGGAGGCTGTAACACCCCGTGTTTTCACAAGTCAAAGTCAAAGTCAAGGTCCGAGTCAACGACCGATTTCGAGCAACTTGACTTGTAGAAATTTCTTTATTTAATACGTATTATGTGGAGTAAGTGTTGTTAATGACAATAATCAAATCGTGTTAATCGTTATTCAATCGACCTACGACTGTGATCTATAGGAAGTAACAATGCGATAAAGTTAATCAACTAATAATCAAGCTATGATAATCGAATCGACATCAATTCGCAACTCGAGCTACGTACTTTTACTTGTTACTATACGTGTGTGTGTGCCTTACGTGTTAACTGTGCATGTTTATTTATGCTGTGTTGTGATAATCAAGCGAACTCAATCGAAACTCAAAATCTAACTCGAATGTAATCGAACTCGAACTCGAATCACGATCGAACTATGATAGATAGTGGAAAATAGATTACGCAAGGTACGAAGTAGTTGGGACTGAAAGTAATTTGACTAGGAAACCCTACCGAATCGAACCGCTCGCAATCGTAATCGAAATACCAAAAATCGTCGCGCGAAACACTCGAAAAGTGTGACTGAACGATCAGGCTCCCAGCCGATCGAACAGCCGGCCGAACGGACTGTTGTCCGATCGGAGAGGCTGTCCGATCGAGCTGCCAGCCGATCGACCAGCCCTTTCCTCTTTTGTCATCCTATAAATACCCCTGTCATTGTCATCCTTTTCCACTTTTGGAAACCCTTGTTCGACCAGCACGCCCAACTCACCTTTTCTCAGATTTCTCTCGATTCCGGTAAGTTTTTGTCCTAAATCTTGTACTTTCTTGATCTATACACACTCCTACACCTTTCTATCTTTCAAATCTTAACTTTTAACCGTGAAATCATCAAGAATCAAGTGTTCTAGGATGATGTCATCATGGGTTCTTGAAGAACTTCATGTTTTGGCCTCAATCCACCAAGAATGACTTGGATCTAGCCGATTTCCACATAAACAAACAAGGATCTTTCATAGATCTAAACATAAACACGGTGAAAAGGATTGGAAGATGGATTTTCCAACTTTCTTCCAACTCTTTTCCCTCAGTAACTTCAAACCGATAGAAACGGGGTCTGAGCCGGTTTACAAACCACTTCGGTGGATGTATGGCTCCAGATCCGGATTCTATCCGCGAGGTTAACCGACTTCGGGTCAAACGTTAAACTTTGTTCCGAACAGTCCACCGACCGGATTTGGGTGATTCCTGTCCGGCCCGAGGGACCAAGTAAGGACGAGGGATCTATGGTTCTACTCGTTGTCAAAATACCTCAATAGAACGACAAACAAACAGAACAACCAAGTGTTAGACGCAAGGGCTGATCAGGTCAGGATGCTGACCGATCGGACTACTGTCCGAACGGACAGCCAGCCGATCGGATAGTCAGCCGATCGACTGGCCAGCCGATCGGCTAGCACATGGTCCCACACAATCAATTTGTTTTGAAGAATAGTATTGAACGAACTGTTGTTCGATCGAACTACTGTCCGATCGGATTACTCCTTGGATCATGAGATACTATGCTTCAATACTTAATCAATTTTCAACATGTTCAATGCACTAGAAGTGCCACCCGATCGAACAGCCGTCCGATCAGGTGACACCCTGTTGTCCGATCGAACAGCAGTTGTGCTATTCGATCGATCAACTGTCCGATCCATTGCACCACACTTTACATTCATTAAAGTCTTTGACTTGTTGACCTGTCCGATTCAAAGGCTATGCCTTGTAATTCTTTTGAATGCCTAACCGATCGGGTTGCCGGCCGATCGAACAGTCGTCCGATCGACCGACCTGAAAGGTAAAGGTACTTCAATGTTTTCAAAATGCTACAACGAAAACTTCAAAGGTCAAGCCATCATACACAAACACGTCCTTCTCAAAGGAAGGAACAATCCACTCGAACAGTCATCCGATCGGCCTACCGACCGACCGAACAGCAGACCGTACGGGCTGTTAGCTGAACGGTCAGCCGTCCGATCGAACTACCGTCCGATCGACCAGTTGTCCGACTCTCCCACACCTGTTTCCCGTTATACGTTTCACTTATCGTTATGCTATCAAATCTATTCAGGCTAACCGTACTCGCTAAGCGCTCCCTTCAATCCATAAATCACTGTGAGTATACTCGATCCCTTTTTGCTTTTAGCACTTTTGGGTGTTACATACGTTACGAATATTCAAACTACAACTATCACACTACTCAAACTATTTGAACGCTAACCGTTAACGCATGTTATACGTGGCTTATGAATGCTTGTTTGTTATGTTTACACATGGAATGTTGTCTACCTGCCTTAGCAACGATAGTACTATAGTTTGGACTCAGCACCCGTTCACACGGGGGTTGTTAAGGATCTTTTACTTGCATGGATTACGGTGGTAATCATGTATTGCGAACTGCCTCGGGCAGTCAACCCGCAGTCATTGGTATCGATGGATCTATGTCGATAACTAACGTGCTTCATTTCACTATGTGTACGTGCTGGTTATGCGTAAACGAATTCGAACTCTATATGCTATTACCAAACTTGTATGCTCACCTTTACATTATATGTATTGACTTTATTTTAACGTATGTGACAGGTGCTTAGGAAGTTTACATGCTTAGCATGCTGTGAACTTGAGGCTAGGAAAGGTCTAGGATGCTCTCTGCGCTGTGATGAAATTGAAGCTAGGAAAAAGGGGTCCTAGAAACCAATAAATAAACTATCTATGTTTGAATATGAGTTGTCGGAACAGAATATTTGCCTAGATTTTATCTGTAATAATTTGTTTACTATTTGAGACATGGTATGGGACATGTTAATTTAAATTGAATGGTAATGATAGTTGTTATGGAAACTTCTGGACAATCTGTTTCGCTCAGTGCCATGCCCCGATGATTCCGCCATCGGTTGGGGTGTGACAGCTTGATTCCTTCACCATCATGAAGCGTTTTAAATCCATGAGGCGATGGCGTTTCGTCCCGGCCATAGCGGACAATATCATGGTGCGGTGACGCTGAGTTGTTACATTTTCAAAAACTATTCTCTTTCTCTCTCTCTCTCATGCACAACCACACCTCCACCACCACAACACCCCCACCCCCACCTCCACTGCTATCACCACCACCACTATCATTCCCACAGGCACCTCCATTTAATTTAAGCAAAAAATTCATCCTCACAATCATCTTGTTCTCTGTTCAAACATCCTGGCATCCCAACTAAATTTCCGGTAATCTCGGAATCAACACAACACCTAAACTGGAGCCCACACAATCATCTTGTTCTCTGTTCATCACTTGAAGGACGATTAACGGGAATATCATAGAGGCAAACGACAGCTATTCTTATACCCATGAGCTCAACAAATGCCTATGCATCAGCCCGGCCAGAATCTGAAGCTCCCTATGTACCCGTATCCTATTCTGAGAGGTCGCCTGAAGCTTCTTCACCGCAATTGTGAAACCTTTGTCGAGGACCGTCTTGCCATCACTACTAAGCTCATTTTGCAGAGCGGCATGCAGAGATTTAGGCGAGATTTGCGGTGAAAAGACGACGGGGCCCTTGAGAACAGGAGCCATCCTCATGTAGCGAAAGATGAAGCTAGGTGAGGGTGGTGGTGTTGTGGTGAAGGTGTAGTTGTGCAGGAGAGAAAGAGAGAGAGAGTGAGAGAGAGAGAATAGTTTATGAGAATATTGCACATTGGTACCTAGACTTCCGGTGAGTGACACATGACTGCATTTAACAAGAAAATTCAACTAGATTAGGTCAAAAGGACACAAGCTGTAATCATATGCATACGTAAAGGACAACCAATGTACTTTTTAAACTTAAAGGACACCGCTTGTAGTTTCGTTGACACATAAAGGACGAAAAAATCAACTTTCTTTTAAATCACTCATATTTCTTTTTGTATACAAAAAGTAATATTTTAAATAAAGCAATATAAGCATAACATATATGAAACTTGGAAAGCAAATACAAGTTTTTAACCTAAATTATATTTAAGTTCCTTTTTTTTTGAACGGCATATTTCTTATTCCCTGTTGTCTATGGGACTTGAACCCAAGACCTCCTCCTCCCAAAGTGTTTAAAGGCTTTTGCCTTTGCCAATGGACCACCACCCTATTGGTTATATTTAAGTTCCGTAATCATTCGATTAGAATTAATTTTTTAAACAATTATGAAAAATCTCATAACAATAATAAAAGTAGGGTTTCGAACTGAACGAGACCCCATTCATGTTCATTCATTTGGCTTTTATCGAACAAATGAATGGTTCACGAACATTAATTGAAATGAACTTCGTGCTCAAGTCCGTTTGTTAAGGAATGAAAAGTTGTTCATGTTTGTTTGCGTTTGTTCATAATCTTTATAAACAAGCACAAACAGATAGAGGTGCACAAACTGGGTTTTTTTAATACCGGGTTCGGGTATATACTCGGGTATGGGTATGACCGGGTTTTGACTTTTCTGATATTGGCCATACCCAGTTCGGGTCCGGGTATTGGCTAGAAAATCTATACTCTGTGTACCCGGGTTCGGGTTTTCAATACCCGAGTATTAGAATACCCTATTTCTGGGTCCGGGTAGGGTTCGGCTTTCAATCGGGTAGGGTTCAGGTATTGGTCGGGTGGTTTGGGTATAGATCGGGGTTTTCGATTATTTTTTGGCATAAAACATAGAAATATAATGGAAACCTTTATTTATACCATATTGTATGCCTTGAAATCTGCCCAAAAAAGCCTCACACAAGCTCTAAACGTTCAAAAAAGGTTGTTGTACACAATGGGTCCGGGTATTAGGAAAACCCGGTTACGGGTATTTTGAAAACCCGGGTACAAGTTTTATGGGAACTGCATGCTGTAAACCCGGGTACGAATAAACTCGGGTTCGGGTATTGAACAGAATATGCATACCCGTTCCCTATCCTACAGGTAGAGTCGGGTTTAAAAAACCCATTTTTATAATACCCGGATCCAGTTTTTTTTTCACCTCTACAAACAGACATGTTTTTAGAACATAGACACGCAATCCCTGAATCTATACCACATAAATCCACCTATATACCCACAATGGGTACCTCACCACTTGGTTGAGAAGAATTCACCAATATCATCAGCTAAAAGCCTTTTGACGAACACAAACGAAAGTTAATGAACATAAACAAACACAAACAATGTTTAGAAAAACGCAATCAAATGTAAACAAACACAAATGAACACCAAAGTTTATAACCTAATTTGAGATTAAAATAGACATTTTTTTTTTGGTAAATAGCGGCCATATGAATGTAAACCCATAACTTAGCAAACCGTCTTTAGGTCCATGTCACGATTAACCGTTGCTTAAGTGTAACTATACCTTTTGATGCACAAAATGTATAAACCTGATATAACTGATAAATGGTTGAAACATATAGAAATAAAAATAAATGGTCTGTAACCATTAACCATAATGTTCATAGCAGCATCTAATACAATAAGAAAACAAACATCCAACAAGTCAAAAACAATAGCACCCATTAAAGGGAAATGCTTCCAACAACTGGCTCAACCAAAAACAAAGTTAAACACCTAAAAGATACGAACCGGCTTTCCCATTGTCGTCTTCAAGTACAAACATCGGACCTGCAATCAATAAATAAGAATATAAGAAATGGAACCAGATTTGATCCATGTTTTAACACACTTTGTTGCTAAAAGATTTGATTATGAAGATTTAACTCACATTCTGCCAGTTTTTCTTCAACAACGAAACAAGAAAATTAACGCTCATCTGAACGTTTTGAAAAATCTGTTTCTCCTCCATGCTGCAGTTCCCGACAGCAACTCCCATGCACAACACTTTTTTCAGTTGAAACTTGACAGTTGCCTTGGTTTCATTCACCTTAGCCTCGAGGGATTCCTGGTGGGAAACAAGCGTCGGGAATTTACCTGCATTGCCATAAACAAAACCATTTAGAGTTTAAAAATCTAAACTTATTAAAAAAACCCAATTTTAATCAAATTATGTAAAGACTTTTTTCAACATATACACTCATACACTTACCGGCCTTGTTTAGACCAGGACCCAACAAACGAGGAATCTGCTTGATAACAGATTCAGAAGCCAAAAAAGCCTGGTGTTTCTTGGCAAGCTCTTCACGAGCTTTTTGTTCTTGTTGAGCTTCTTGAGACCTTCAACATCCATGTATTCAAGACCAATCTTTTGGGCCTGTAAACATCCACAAACATGATCGCTTAGCAATTTGTATAGCATAACTTCCATCAAAAAGTTGTAAGAAAATAACAAGGATTCACCTCTTCCACATGCTGAGCATCCCCAAGCATGCAAACTTTCAATTTGGGACGAGGAATGTGAGGCAATTTCACGGTGCCACTGAAACGCTTGTCCTTTTGTGGGTCGTAGTTCTTGAGTCCAATCTGGAGCTCGATAGTCTCGGTGAAGTTACGCTTCTTTTCTTTGGCATCAGTAGTAATTTGAGTAATGGCCTCACGCAGGGCTTCACTCTGAAGCTTACTGCGGAAATCAAATAATCAAAGAAATAAGCAATCATTTAAACACCACAGTTAAACTAGAAATCCAAAAAGTCTTTCAAAATTTAACAAACTTAACATCAATCTCCTGATTAAAATCCATTCTTTGCAAAATCAAACCAAATTCCATGAGGTTATTATAAAACAAAACAATTCAAAAGGCGTAGTTTGACGAACAGTGATACATAAATATATTTTTTACATGAAATTGTCATATAACATATTCCGAATTCTACCATGTATCAAACTCATTCAAGCATCACATTTTTTTACAGATTCCACAATGTACTAAATTTCACTCAAACATCGCATTTTTTTACGGTTTCCACAATGAATCAAATTCATTCCATATCACATTTTTTTACAGATTACACAATGTATTAAATTCAATTACATATCATATTTTTTACAGATTACACAATGTAATAATTTCATTCAAATATCACATTTTTTACTTATAACACAATGTATTAAATTCATTCTAACATCACATTTTTTTACAGATTCATGTTTAAACAATTAAACTAAAACCTAAACTCAAACAAAACGCATACAAATCAGAAAACTGTTGATCACGTATCTCATAAAACCTAAAGGAAAAATTAATAACAAGCTAATTACAATTAAAATGACTGAATCTAAACACATACCTCATTTTCGTTAGGTTTTCCTTAGTGAAACTTCACTTCTACAGACAAAAATAAGAGAACAAACTATCAATTTCATCGTCAATGAGATAATTAAACATTAAACATGAAGATTCAAAGATCTAATTCAATTTTAATAACGAAAACGAGCTAACTATAGACGAAACAAACGAACATAGTTCAATTTGTAACATCATGTGCTTGAAATTAACGAACAATGAAGCGTGTAGATCTGATTGAACGGTTAAGAGAAGATGAAGAAGATGTTTATTACCTTCTGTATAAACCCTAACTGCAGCAGGGAGGAAAACAGCGGCTGAGTTATAGTAAATATTCAACTTGGTAATAAGACGAAACCCTAATTGGGCCTGGGTCGTGAACATCTTGACCCATAATCGTATTTCGGGTCACCTTCTTATGTAAAGTTAATTTATTAATTTGTTTCGAAATATGCTTGGTAAATCACGTCTTAGATTATGTAACAGGAATTTGATGACGCGAACAATACAGGTTTTAAACATGAATACGACTCGTTTATCTCACTTGATGTAGAGTGAGGCATTGGTGGGCAATGATAAGAGACTCAGGGAAGCCTGGGTTGGATCCTTGAGCCAAACGAGTTTTACCGGTAACTACATCGTTGTGCCTACGGGCGGGTGGGTTACTGGGTTTTCCCCGGAATTGGTGGTGGACCTGGGTACTCTCGGAGTACTCCGTTTGGTCCAGTGGGTGCCACGAGAGTGCTCGGGATTGATTATGTTGGCCGTTAAAAAACTACTTTATATCCAATGTCTATAACATAGTTGTATGTTTTATGTACCAAGAAAGAGAAATGATGGATCATAGCCTTCTAACTTTAATTATTTAAAAAAAAATCACATGTTATACTTTTCAGTAAACATGTATAATCATATCTTATACATGTTACCTATTACTAGCTCTATTTCGAAGTAAATAAAAGCAGTGGCAGATCTAGGATTACAACCAAGCGGTAACGAAATCGAAAAAACGTCAAATTTTTCCAAAATTTACACTAAAAACGTCAAAAAAATCCGACCAAGCGGTAGCGGAGGCTACCCCTTGTTACTACATACATCCGCCCCTGAATAAAAGTACAAAATATTTTATTGTGATAAAAATACATGATATGATACCTTAATAAATATTGCTTAAGGTTGTTAAGGAACTAAAACGGTATCAATAGATATATTATACTGTTTGTAATACCTATATAAATTATAAAAAAGACTTGTGATTTATATTAGGACAAGAGTGAGGATAACGGTTATTTACATTTTTATAATCTTCCTTTGTTTAAAAACCACACATTCCCCCCTCTCTTTTCATGGTGTGGGGTGTCGTGGAGAGTTCCACGGGCGTGGAAGAGGTGAGGAAAAGGATGTGGAATCAAGGTTAGTGGTGTGGAATAATAAGATGTAGACATGCCGATTTCCACTCATGTTGAAACCGGAACACAACGTCCCTTATATGTGGAATTCGTGTGGAGATGATGTAGCGTGTACGTGGTTGTTTCTATGGGTTGTGGAAAGTGAAACCGCACCCCATGATCTTAACGAATGTAAATATCTAACCGCAATGGCATTGTCGTCCCTCCACAACCCTCTACTACATTATTTATCCATTGTATGGGATATCAACTCCACAGTTTTAAACGTATCAACCAACGCTACCAGCATGTGTTCCCACTCAGGGGCGCAACTTTCTTATGGCCCATGGGTGCCCTGACCCCTCCTGATTTTTCACTCATAGTGTTAAATATTAGATTTTTAAGAGTTGAGCCTCCATTGATTTGGATTTTTAGAGTCCAATCTCCGCTGAATTTTTCGTTCAAGCTTTGCCACCGCTCCCACTTGAATATGGATTTAAAGCTTATGTAAGATAAGGATTTGTGATATCCCTTTCGATTTACATGTGATGATTCAAAGAAATGATGGTATGGTATTCTACTTGTGAAGGATATAACGTATGCGTTGTAGTTCTAATGTGGGGTGTCAAAGGTGGCATAACCCGATATGATAATCGTACTATATATGAATGTAACATCCATTTAGAAAAATGTTATAGCATATTTATAAACAAACTTATTTTTTGTCAAATATCTCAATAACGATTAGGATTCCCAAATGGTAAAACAATAGTTATAAAACGTTCATAACATTTATCGAGCGTAACTATATGTTATTAAAACATTATGAGTGTGCTATAACTCACACTTGTAGTAAAACCCGTGTGAAAACACCGATGGTTTTTAGAAAAACATGCATACCACATTTTATTAGTTGATGAATGATAATACATTTTTTAAGGTTTAATTAAAAATGATTATAAAAAAAGGAAACATCATTTAAATAACAAACAGGGGCAGTCTTTAGAAAACGTCGGGTTTTCTTTCTTGTAATACGCAACCTGTTCGGCTCAAACTCTTTAGTTTTCACTCCTCTTTAGTTTTCACTCTAACCCGGATAATTTTCCACTTTCAACTTTGGTCCTTTATACTTTTCATCGTTTACAAATTTGTCATTTTACATTTCCGTCTAAGTCTTGCGAGTAAATACGCTGCAACATGTGTGTGTGGTTCAACGTTTTTATGTCTATTTTTTGTGGTTTAACGGTACCTTCACAACTCGCGAGTGCTAAGCCGACTTAGTTATTCTTTTTTATGTTTTAAGTTTCGATCGAATTTTTACGAGTTAACACGCCTTCAACACTTTCGCTTTTACTTTTATTTTGTTTAACGGTCCCGCCGCAAAACACGGGTAATTAATTCTAGTCTATTCAATATTCAAATTGTTTTTTTTTTTACATTAAAAAATTGATAAGAACTAAGAAATAACATAGAAATAAATATGGAACCGGATTTGATTCCATCTTACGAATAGCCTACCAACAAAAGAAATGGTAACTTCAAAACTAATTTGGGCTAGTTCATTGTTTGGTGTTTAATGGTTTGATTTTTAGGCTATAGGGTGTGGTCATAACCTTCATGACTCATTGACTCTCAACGTCAGTGTCATATCACCCACCTTTAAACATGGAAATAAATATGGAACCGGATTTGATTCCATCTTACGAATAGTCTACCAACAAAAGAAATTGTAACTTCAAAACTAATTTGGGCTAGTTCATTGTTTGGTGTTTAATGGTTTGATTTTTAGGCTATAGGGTGTGGTCATAACCTTCATGACTCATTGACTCTCAACGTCAGTGTCATATCACTCACCTTTAATCAACCATCCAAAATCACTACCCTAAGGGTGTAGTCATGACCCAAACCACTATCCCCTTTATTATTTTAATTTATCTTTGTCTAAAGAAAATGGAAATGATTTCTTGAAAAATGAAAATGAGGACCATGGTTGTTATGGGTTAATCCATGAAAACCATGGTAGATTAGGCAATGGGGTGGTGTAGCCTTCAATTCATGTTCCTACGTGGCGAATCATATCCCAACCATGACCCCCACACCCTTTATCCTTATGAGGTGAACCTATTTGTTTTTTTTTTTTGGAACGACGACTTTCTTGTATTAGGCTAACACACTCCCCAAATTGTAGAGTCCAGTTGCCCCATTCCGGCCAGACTATGTTCTCTTAACCGGGCCCACGCTGACTTCAGAGTTTGGCTTGGGCGTTCCCCCGGGAAACCATATCGCCGGCTATCCCTTGACAGTCGTTGTGCCATCACAAGAGCAAAACTCTTTGGCGTAACACAAGGTGGGACGAAAAGATGGGTGGGCTTAGGATAGAGTCTGACACCTCTACAAGGAGGATAATCTCTATCTATTAGGGATGAGCATTTGGTACTGGGTACCGGTACCGAACCGTACCGGGTATATTCGGTACCCGTTCCGGTTCTCATTTCCCTGTTTTTCGGTACCGGTACCGTACCGGTATTTACGGGTAAAACATCGGTAAGTACTGGTACCGGACCGGTGTATTCGGTACCGGTACCACTTTTCCCCATTTTTCGGTACTGGTACTTTCGATACCGGTACCGGTTCAGTACCGAACGGGTACCGTGCTCATCCCTACTCTCTATCATTACCTTATCCATCAAAGTGACACAAGTAGAGATTGAACTTGAGTCTCCATTGGAGAACCCAAATCACCCTACCACTAGGCCACAAGTGGTGGATTGAACCCATTTGTTAGTATGGCGTTTAACCATCATATATAAATAACAGAGTTAACTTTCGTTTTGCTTCCTGTGGTTTGGTCATTTTAACGGTTTTGCTCCAATAGTTTAAAAATAGCCATTTTTCTCCTTGATCTTTCGAGTTTGTCGCCAGTTTGCTCCCTAATCTTTCGAGTTTGTCGCCAGTTTCCTCCCTAATAGAGTTAGAGGCGGGGAACAAAATGACGATAAGTTAGAAAAATCAGGGAGGAAAATGGCTATTTTTAAACTATTGGGGCAAAACCGTTAAAATGACCAAATCACAGGGAGCAAAATGGAAGTTAACTCTAAATAACAAGTCATAAGAGCATATTTAATAGCCAAAATATGGTCATCTCCCGTAAATTTCATTTATTTTTCACACAAGGAGTCTGATGCACTTGTGAAGTTTTAAAAGTTGAGCACACATCAATCTTGAACGATTTAAAGGCAAAACCTTACTTGAGTCCCCTGTTAAGGAATACTGCGTTAAGTTGGTTTTACAAGTCTACAAAAACCTTTGGCTCTTGATAATGGTTTGCGTACACATAAACACTCGAAGTCAAATCCTTGCTCGTACAATGTTAAGTGGTAGGGCTGCAAACGAACTGAACTAACACGAACGAAACCTTGTTTGTGTTCGTTTGTTAAGGAATATATGCGTTCACGAATTGTTCATTAACGCTTACCGAACGAAATTTTATGTTCGTGTTCGTTTGTTAAGGAAATGAAAGGATTCGTGTTCGTTTGTTAATTTTAGGCATTGAACGAAAACGAACGCTCATAAACACAAACAAGCGTTCATGATCAGAATATATAATACACTCACGTTATTAATATATTATTTGTCGGAATTTTAAAATAGTTAAATGAAATATAAAAACTAAAAACACTAATGAGCTACGAACATAAACGAACCCGTTATCGAACGTTCACGAACATTTATGAACGAATGCGGCCTCTATTCATGTTCGTTCATTCATGTTTTATAAAACGAACAAACACAAATGAACTTCTCACCGAACAATTCATGAAATGTTCACTGAACGTTTAGCTCATTTGCATAAAAAAATGTAGATAAAAAATAAGAAAAAAGAATTATGTCTATAGAATAATTAAAAAAGATGTTAGATTTTAGAGTAAACTTCCGTTTTGCTCCATGTGGTTTGGTCACTTTAACGGTTTTGCCGCAAACCTTTAAAAATAGTCATTTTCCTCCAATAGTTTGCTATGGTTTTTTCATTTTGCTCCCAGCCTCTAACTACATCCAAATTGTCTATTTTCCATTTTGCTCCTTGCAGATAACCACGGTCATTAAGGAGCTCAGGAAATCGTAAAGAAGATTAACCATCATGGTAGAAACATAAACCAAACTAATTAGTCCTATAATCAGTTACGTGTTTCTTCATTGGCGCCCACCGGTTTTTTCTACAAAAAAACACTTTCATCTTCTTTTTTCTGAGCTTTCGTTGTTTTTTCTTCCTTCGATCATGGCTGGTCAAGGAATCATTCCTGAGTTTGTTGGTCTTGGAGTGTCACACCCTGGCTTTGCGGAAGCGTGGGTTTATTTGGTGTGACTTCTTAATACCATAGCTTAATCACAACAAAGCTATATGAAAATAAAACCATGCAGATCATCCATTGATTTAAGTTTGAAAGTAAAATACCACAACATTGTCTTAAGGCGTTGACGCATGCAACGGAAATTACAACCTGATAACATAAAAACTTTGTTCTTAAGACGCAACCACAAATATAACATAAACACTGTTTAAGACTTGCGACTCGTCCAGGTAAAAGTCGCGATCCTTAAACGTGGATGATCCCGTAACTCTAACACAGCGGGAAAACGTAGCATACCGTGCCAGATCCTTAGTTCCCTGAAATACATGTAAGTTGGAAAAAAATCAACATAATGTTGAGCGAGTTCATGTGTAAGTGAGTATGTAAAACCCTTGTAAGTATAAAAATCCTGGTATGTAGCAAATAAGGAAATAAAGAGATCACCAATGGTTTGCAAGGCCATTGATATGTGTGAAGTGCAAGTAGGAAGACTCAAACCTAGCGGATTTAGCGTTGGACACAAAGTCACCCCAAGGTTCGTTCTGCTGGGCCTGGGGTTGGGCTCGCTACACCCAGATAGATCTACCGCTTACGTCCCTCGGTCCTACAATGAGGATTAATGGCCTCCAGTTCCCGCCTACCCACTCACATGATCTAAGTAGTAACCCTCCTTACGCTAACCATACCATGTATAAAGTACTCGTACCATAGTAACATGTATTTCACCCCCACAGTTTAGAAAACTAAAAACAGTTAAGAGAAAAGGGGGACATGAACTCACTGTAATGCGTCCTCGATAACAGCAACTCAAACTCGGTCTGCAACACGACAACCTACAACGTGCTAATATCTATTAGACGAACGTCCGTGCCTTAGCTTAGAGTTTTAACGTTCTTGGAGAAATAGTTAGACAACTATTTCGTGTTTATACTTCTTAATTATCGTATAAATAGATTCCTTCCCAAGGATGGGGTATTCGTACAAGTATTATGTATTTGGTGACTTAAAGTATTGACAAAATACATTTTCAAGTCTCATTTCCAACACTTTAAAGTTTTATGTCAAAACTCATGGCAAGGTTTAATTCCGAGAAATAAAGTTAAACATACTTGTTAGAAAAATAATTTTTCTAAGTCTTGGTATTTTTAGAAAAATTCGCCAGAACTTCCCCTAAAAACGGGAGTGTCCGTGCTAATACGCACATCTTTTTCTTTTTGAAATCAACCCATGATCATCAACAATCAACCCTTACGTTTTAACACGCAAAACACTACCCTTGTCGTTTCAGTTTTAATATCTGAAAAACTGGACTGTTTTCGGACGAATAAATAAAATACTTAACTTATTCCAAAAATTCTCGAATTTTTGCGGAACGTCCTAATCGACCCACAAATTATTGTGTAAAATATCGGGGTCTAGTTCATTATCAGTAATTTATAGAAAATCGTTTACGGAACTGTGATCAGATTTGTTACATTCTGATCACAGTTTACGGAATAATTCGCTTAAAATTCCTCGTAAGTCCGTTTGTCGAAATTCCAGTTCGAGGGTCACAAATACATCGGTGACCATCTTTGATAAAAATTTCAGGGGCTGGTTCGGTTTAGATTTCAAGTTGTGACTGAAAACGTATGACCCATTTTACTGCAGTTAAAATCAGCCTTAGTTGCTGTCACGAAAACAGACTTTTAAAATAGTAACCGACCTCAGAAAAATACGATTCCAGCGCCATTTTCTTCGTTTTTCGAAAATAGACAATTTAGGCTTCAGAAATTCCGTTTTTCGATTTATTAAAGTCCGTTTACAGCCTGTTGAAGGCGGCTGAAAAAGTGACTCAGCATGTTGTTTCGTGATTTAAACATTACTAAATCGCATCAACGAGTGTCCGAACAATGGATTCAATAAGAAACTAACAATCAAACATCAAGTATGATTTAACCAACCCTCAAACCGACAAGATTTCCACTTCATTATTCAGACATAAATAACTTTATGTAACTTTTGTAATCTTTACTTTTGTTTAACATCTTTTAATCTTTTGATCTTTAGTGATCTAAACAACAACACATCATACTACATATCATAAATTTAAACAAGATGATTCAAGTGTAAAGAAACTTACTACTAGCTTATAGCTAGGGATGATTCTTGTGTGAAAATGATGAGAAAAAAAGATGATGAAAATACTAGAACAATGCTCCTTTGAAGGTTCTTCAAGATACCACCTCCATAGCTCAACTTTGTAACTTGAATGGGGCTTAAATCTTGGATGGAGATGAAGGTGTAAAGTGATGAGGGTGGTTTCTGTTTAGGGAAACCGTAAGTGAGAGAGGGAGTAATGAAGTGGAGTGTGCAATCTTTGAGGAATGATGGATATCTAAAGGACCTTACTCTTATAGATATCTTACATGATTTAGCAAGTTCAACAAGCAATAAATCCATATAAAAAATTAGATTAAATCAAGAAGGCATGGTGGATATATTTGGTGGGTCCACATGGGAATTAAAATCGTTTGGGGGGGGGGGGGGGTCTTAATGAAAAAATGGTGACTAAAATGTAAGTATAAGTTAGGTTGTAAAATTTGATATTTTATATTAGATATAGGATTTTTAGTGGGTGTTATGCCATACGGGGATCATGACAAGCCGTAATTAGTGAAATAATGTTATTGGCAAAAATTTAGTGTCTCGGGTAATGTCCGGTTATCCGGTTAGGTAACGTCCCGTTAAAGTGTTTAATTAGTCCAACAAGGATCTTTTATATAAATTCTTGCAACACAAATTATTCCCGGCACTTAGGAAAATATACGAGACCGTTCTGCAATGTTTTTGCACTTTATTAGTAATTTAAAATGCTGAGTTTTGTATTAAAGTGCCGAATTTTGTACTTAAAGTACGTTTTAGGCACATCCGGTCACTATAAACTTCACCTAGTGACGCAGTTCTACAATCCTCACCTCCCTACACTCACTACCAGTGTAGCAATCTATTCCCGGCTCATACTGGCCTTAGAGGCAGTGTCTGCCTGATGCTGGTTATGTCAGCATGTTTAATGGGTATCCCGTAGTGTGCTCACTGTGCTTGTTGTGCATCAAGGTTGTCACTGATGTTTGTGTATAAATAATAGAGTGACAGTATAAAATGTGATGCATGAGCATGTATGTATCAGAAACCAGTAAGCAGTTTAATCACAGTTGTAAGCAAGCGCAGTAATTAAGCAGTAATTAAATATTAATTAATTCGTACGGATACCTGGTTTGGTGAGGGTTGTCACATTCTCCCCCCGTTAAAGAAATTTTGTCCCGAAATTTAAGTTCTGCTACTAGATGCAGGGTTCTTAGGAAATAAATGGGGGTATTTCTCTTTCATTCGATCCTCACGTTCCCACGTGAATTGAGGTCCATGCCTAGCATTCCAACGAACTTTGACGTGAGGCGTCACAGTATACCATGAAATCGTTTGTACCTTCCGGTAGTGCTAAGATCGGCGCATTGCAGAGCTTGTCTTTCAGCAACTGGAATGCTTCCTCCTGTTTGATTCCCCAATCAAACTTCTTATCCTTCTGTGCGAGCGCGGTAAGGGGTTGAGCGATTTTAGAAAAATCCTCAATGAATCTCCGATAGTAGCCAGCCAAACCTAAGAACTGGCGAATCTCGGTCGGCGTCTTTGGAGTCTCCCAGCTCTTTATCGCCTCGATCTTTGTGGGATCAACATGGATTCCATTTCCATTAACCAAGTGTCCAAGAAACTGGACTTCGCGTAGCCAAAACTCGCACTTGGAGAACTTGGCATATAACTGTTCCTTTTTCAGCAATTTCAAAATAGCCCTTAGATGCTGTTCGTGTTCGGCCTTTGTCTTTGAATAAATCAAAATATCGTCGATGAATACAATCACGAACTTATCGACTCGGTTCAGACTCGGTTCATTAGGTCCATAAAAATAGCAGGCGCGTTTGTCAACCCAAACGGCATAACCAGGAACTTGTAGTGTCCATAACGAGTTCTGAAGGCTGTCTTCGGGATGCTCTCCTCTTGTATCCTTAGCTGATGGTATCCAGATCGAACATCGATCTTAGAGTAAAAGCTTGAATCTTGGAGTTGATCGAATAAATCATCGATCCTTGGCAGGGGATACCTATTCTTGATAGTCAACTTGTTCAACTCCCGGTAGTCGATGCACATACGAAAACTACCGTCTTTCTTCTTAACAAACAGGACCGGAGTTCCCCAAGGTGAGAAGCTTGGTCTGATGAATCCTTTGTCTAGCAACTCTTGAAGTTGTGTCGACAATTCCTGCCTCTCAGGCGGCACAAGTCTATAAGGTGCCCTAGCTACAGGCGCGGAGCCTGGAACCAAATCAATGTGGAACTCGACTTGCCTTTGAGGCGGTAATCCTAGCAAGTCTTCTGGAAAGACTTCCAGATATTCCTTGACGACTGGAATGTCTTTGATCTTCGGTTCAGCAGCTTCCTTATCCACGATGCGTGCTTAAGAATGCAACACATCCTTTCTTCAAGCACTTTCTAGCTTTCAGGCAGCCAATAAACCTCAACGGTGTATCATGCTTCTCCCTGTGCACTACGATCGTTTCTTCATCCATCAGTGGGATGCGGATGGTCTTCTCATGGCAATCGATCTCGGCTTTGTTACTCGATAGCCAATCCATTCCCATTACCACATCAAAGCTTCCCAACTCGACAGGTAGTAAGTCTAGCGTAAACTTGTGCCCTCCTAGTTCAATCACACATCCTTGGACCACTTCACTGGTCTCAACTAGTTTCCCATTTGCTAATTCAATCGAGTATGGAACGTCTAACTTACTAGGTGTCAACCCAAGTATATTCTTAAATTCTCACGATACAAAGCTATAATTGGCACCAGTATCAAACAAAATAGATGCAAAAGTTTTGGTTGATAGAGAACGTACCAGTAGTCACGCCTGGATCCTGGCATGCTTCACAAGCTCTGATGTTGGATGTCCTTTCACGGTCTTGTTTCAACTTCGGGCATTCCCTCTTAAGATGTCCAACATCCCCACAATGGAAGCATCCTGGCACTCGGCCATTTCCTTTCCCATTTCCACCTTGAGCGTTGTTACTGTTTTCTCCTTGTCTGGGACTCTTCATCCCACAATCATCCTTGTTGTGTCCTTTCCTCCCGCACCTAGGCTTCCGACATCCACAATCGTGGTGATACTTGCACCCAGCACGTCTTGGTTTAGTTTCTAAGTAAATCTTATCATTGGCCTGTTTGTTGTTAGGGCAATCTTTCTTGAAATGCCCTTTGTCCCCGCAGTCAAAACAACCTCGAATAGATCTTTGTTCATCATTATTCGTTCGGGTATCTTCGGTAAGCTTCCTTTTGTTCTTTCCGGACGACTCTACCTGAGTCTCCTTGTCAGGGTTTGCAAGTTTTTCTAGTCTAATTGCTTCCGTAACGAGTGCCAAGCCCATCTTACTTGCAGCCATAGTTGTTGGTGGCGTAGATGCTGTCATCAAGCTCAAGACTTGAGGTGCCAGTTCCCAAATGAAATGTCCTAAGTTCTTCAATTCTGGTTCCACCAAGTACGGAACGACTCATGCCAAATCATGAAGTCTTTGCATGTATTCCAACATTTTTGGACCTTCCATCATCAGGCTCTGGAATTCACCTTCCAACCTCTGGGTTTCTGTTTGGGTGCAATACTTCTTACGCATTATTCCTTTCAACTCACCCCAAGTTAACGCGTATGCTGTAGTTAGGCCCATTATTCGAACCTGAAGATTCCACCATAATCGAACTCCATCTTGAAACAACTCGGAAACGTATGGGACTTGTTGTTCTGGCGTACAACCACTCATTCGAAAGATAGAATCCATACCTTCAATCCATTTCACAAAAGCTATGGCACCTCCAGTGCCGTCGAACTTCGGAGGCTTGTAGTTGAGGAAGTGCCAGTAGGAACAACCGTTATTTTCTGAGGTACCTCTGCTAGGTTCGGAGCGTAGGGCCTCGTGCTGTGCTATAGCTGCAGCAATTATCTCTTGAAGTTCCGCCTCTGAGGTGGGCATGCGCATTTCGCGTCTTGGTGGCATCTTCTAAAAGATGTTTCACGTAGGTTAGGTCATAGCAAGTAAAATGTACGTATGTATTCAACAATATCAACACATAACATCTCATGCTATAAATAAATCAACCACATAACATCTCATGTCATAGAACATAAACAATAGATCAAACATCACAAGTGATGAGAATACTGCGATTGCATTGCCACAAATTGAGACCACAATGTAAAGCTTACAAGTACACAACTGTATCATACAACATCAATGACTTAGTATGGGACGACCTTAGACAAGTCGTGCGATCGCTGGACATGTTCAGGAATCTCTGGTTCATCCATTTTCAAATTCCAGAACTCCACCTCAAGCTTCTGAATTCCAGTCCTAGAACAGCATTTCTTCTCACTCATTTCCTTGAGCTCGTCCCAGCTCAGTGCATAAGCAGCGTCTGTGCCAAGGGTCTGAAACTGAAGGTTCCACCATGAGAGTGTGTTATCTAGAAATAACCCCGGGATATAGGTAACACTCTGTTGGGGCGAACAGTTACTCATTCTTAGAATGGAGTCAATCTTTTTGGACCAACGAACAAATGCCACGGCGCCTCCTGCTCCGTCAAAGTTCAAAGGCTTGCAGTTTAGGAACTGCTTATAGGTGCAGCCAGTTGGAGGGTTATTTCCAGTAATGCCATCGTTGTGCTTAGAGCGGAGGGCTTCATGTCGTGCATTTGCCTGTGAGATGCGTTCCTGCAACTCGGCTTCTGTCCTTAGCAGTGTACTGGTGTCTGTGTCACGCCTGGGTGGCATTCTCTTTTGTCGCAGTGGTATGAAGTGGGTTAGACAACATTTCAATTGTCTATGAGATACATAGCACCATAAGCCATCAGGTAATCATCCAATTTCACACGTAAATATACTCAATGTATGAGTGAGGAAAAAAAATTTCTGAGCCTTCACATAGGCTTGTCAAAATGGCTTGTTGCTTGTAATAGAATGAACTCGAGGCTACATCGCCTTGGTCATTCGTGTTTTAGTTATTTCCTGCTACATGGGTTTTCATTAGCTTGGCTCGCAGAGTCCACCAGGATTTCTGTGCACTACAAGCCGTTATTACGTGGCCCCCCGTAATAATAGATTGTCTTGCACAGTTACCCCAATTTTCTCTCGTACAAGCAGATGATCAATCAAGGAGCAACAGCAGGTGCATCGGCATGAACAGGGTCATGCTCTAATGCGGGGTCAGGAGCAACGCCTAGCTCAGGGGCCACGGCTGGCTCCGGATCAACAAACTCCATCTCAAAATCAGCTGGATCAACAAACACAAGGGTTACAGGATCCTCCAAGGGCTGGTCTAAGTGTATGAACTCAATGTCATGGTCTAGATCAAAACCAGGTGGAAAAACAGGATCATCCTCAATATCGTGATCAAACTCAAAGCTGTGTGCGGGAACCGGTGCAGCTGGTGACGCCATATCAGGGTCGGCGTCGTGTGAGTGGTGCTGCACTCCCTGTATATGCGAAGATGCGGACGCCACGGACTCAAATGAGTTTGGGACAGGTGAATGAGCATGAGCCTCCTCTGCAGGAGCGTCAGCAAGCAGTAGGCTACCACCAGCAGCGATAGGGCCTCGCCCTCAAGTGGGTCCTCCTCTAATAGTTCGACATCGTCGTCAGAGACAACGTCGGGGGGCATATAAACAATGGGATAAGCGGCAAGGGGCACAGGAGCAGGGATCACCGCGAGTGGCAAATCCCCAACAAGATGGCCATCAGCAGGCTCTGCTACGATATCAGGCAGCGCAAAGGGCTGAAAGTCGTCATCGTCTGTGCTGGTAGTATCAGAAGTGTACACCTCGTGCTCTGATGAAACTATGTCGCCTGATACTATGGCCATGGGATCTGTAGTGTCCGACTCTCCAGTATCTGATGAAGGCATGACGTTTTGTAATACAACACACATATGCACAAATACTCAATCATATAGTCAAATAAACATATTAGTCATCAATAAGCAATCAAATAGTTCTCCTAGTCCCACTAGCCTCCCAGCCTCCCAGACTGAATCTCCTAGTCTCTTAAACTACCTTCCCAGCCTTTCGGACTGTTCTTCCTAGTCCCACTAGCCTACTACCTCAGCCTCCCAGACCGAGCCTCAGCCTCCTAGACTGAGCCTCAGCCTCCAAGAATGAGCTTATAACAAATAAAATGTGTTCAACTTTGTTTGTATAAACGTTTTGGATCTGGACTTAAGTGGTATGCAGTGTAAAAATGTTTTCGTGAGAGCCCTAGTGATCATAGTCTAGACTCGAGAAGGAATCCTAGTTCGTTATGATCAGAGCTCTGATACCAAGCTGTCACACCCTGGCTTTGCGGAAGCGTGGGTTTATTTGGTGTGACTTCTTAATACCATAGCTTAATCACAACAAAGCTATATGAAAATAAAACCATGCAGATGATCCATTGATTTAAGTTTGAAAGTAAAATACCACAACATTGTCTTAAGGCGTTGACGCATGCAACGGAAATTACAACCTGATAACATAAAAACTTTGTTCTTAAGACGCAACCACAAATATAACATAAACACTGTTTAAGACTTGCGACTCGTCCAGGTAAAAGTCGCGATCCTTAAACGTGGATGATCCCATAACTCTAACACAGCGGGAAAACGTAGCATACCGTGCCAGATCCTTAGTTACCTGAAATACATGTAAGTTGGAAAAAATCAACATAATGTTGAGCGAGTTCATGTGTAAGTGAGTATGTAAAACCCTTGTAAGTATAAAAATCCGGGTATGTAGCAAATAAGGAAATAAAGAGATCACCAATGGTTTGCAAGGCCATTGATATGTGTGAAGTGCAAGTAGGAAGACTCAAACCTAGCAGATTTAGCGTTGGGCACAAAGTCACCCCAAGGTCCGTTCTGCTGGGCCTGGGGTTGGGCTCGCTACACCCAGATAGATCTACCGCTTACGTCCCTCGGTCCTACAATGAGGATTAATGGCCTCCAGTTCCCGCCTACCCACTCACATGATCTAAGTAGTAACCCTCCTTACGCTAACCATACCATGTATAAAGTACTCGTACCATAGTAACATGTATTTCACCCCCGCAGTTTAGAAAACTGAAAACAATTAAGAGAAAAGGGGGACATGAACTCACTGTAATGCGTCCTCGATAACAGCAACTCAAACTCGGTCTGCAACACGACAACCTACAAGGTGCTAATATCTATTAGACGAACGTCCGTGCCTTAGCTTAGAGTTTTAACGTTCTTGGAGAAATAGTTAGACAACTATTTCGTGTTTATACTTCTTAATTATCGTATAAATAGATTCCTTCCCAAGGATGGGGTATTCGTACAAGTATTATGTACTTGGTGACTTTAAGTATTGACAAAATACATTTTCAAGTCTCATTTCCAACACTTTAAAGTTTTATGTCAAAACTCATGGCAAGGTTTAATTCTGAGAAATAAAGTTAAACATACTTGTTAGAAAAATAATTTTTCTAAGTCTTGGTATTTTTAGAAAAATTCGCCAGAACTTCCCCTAAAAACGGGAGTGTCCGTGCTAATACGCACATCTTTTTCTTTTTGAAATCAACCCATGATCATCAACAATCAACCCTTACGTTTTAACACGCAAAGCACTACCCTTGTCGTTTCAGTTTTAATATCTGAAAAACTGGACTGTTTTCGGATGATTAAATAAAATACTTAACTTATTCCAAAAATTCTCGAATTTTTGCGGAACGTCCTAATCGACCCACAAATTATTGTGTAAAAATATCGGGGTCTAGTTCATTATCAGTAATTTATAGAAAATCGTTTACGGAACTGTGATCAGATTTGTTACATTCTGATCACAGTTTACGGAATAATTTGCTTAAAATTCCTCATAAGTCCGTTTGTCGAAATTCCAGTTCGAGGGTCACAAATACATCGGTGACCATCTTTGATAAAAATTTCAGGGGCTGGTTCGGTTTAGATTTCAAGTTGTGACTGAAAACGTATGACCCATTTTACTGCAGTTAAAATCAGCCTTAGCTGCTGTCATGAAAACAGACTTTTAAAATAGTAACCGACCTCAGAAAAATACGATTCCAGCGCCATTTTCTTCGTTTTTCGAAAATAGACAATTTAGGCTTCAGAAATTCCGTTTTTCGATTTATTAAAGTCCGTTTACAGCCTGTTGAAGGCGGCTGAAAAAGTGACTCAGCATGTTGTTTCGTGATTTAAACATTACTAAATCGCATCAACGAGTGTCCGAACAATGGATTCAATAAGAAACTAACAATCAAACATCAAGTATGATTTAACCAACCCTCAAACTGACAAGATTTCCACTTCATTATTCAGACATAAATAACTTTATGTAACTTTTGTAATCTTTACTTTTGTTTAACATCTTTTAATCTTTTGATCTTTAGTGATCTAAACAACAACACATCATACTACATATCATAAATTTAAACAAGATGATTCAAGTGTAAAGAAACTTACTACTAGCTTATAGCTAGGGATGATTCTTGTGTGAAAATGATGAGAAAAAAAGATGATGAAAATACTAGAACAATGCTCCTTTGAAGGTTCTTCAAGATACCACCTCCATAGCTCAACTTTGTAACTTGAATGGGGCTTAAATCTTGGATGGAGATGAAGGTGTAAAGTGGTGAGGGTGGTTTCGGTTTAGGGAAACCGTAAGTGAGAGAGGGAGTAATGAAGTGGAGTGTGCAATCTTTGAGGAATGATGGATATCTAAAGGACCTTACTCTTATAGATATCTTACATGATTTAGCAAGTTCAACAAGCAACAAATCCATATAAAAAATTAGATTAAATCAAGAAGGCATGGTGGATATATTTGGTGGGTCCACATGGGAATTAAAATCGTTTGGGGGGGGGGGGGGTCTTAATGAAAAAATGGTGACTAAAATGTAAGTATAAGTTAGGTTGTAAAATTTGATATTTTATATTAGATATAGGATTTTTAGTGGGTGTTATGCCATACGGGGATCATGACAAGCCGTAATTAGTGAAATAATGTTATTGACAAAAATTTAGTGTCTCGGGTAATGTCCGGTTATCCGGTTAGGTAACGTCCCGTTAAAGTGTTTAATTAGTCCAACAAGGATCTTTTATATAAATTCTTGCAACACAAATTATTCCCGGCACTTAGGAAAATATACGGGACCGTTCTGCAATGTTTTTGCACTTTATTAGTAATTTAAAATGCTGAGTTTTGTATTAAAGTGCCGAATTTTGTACTTAAAGTACGTTTTAGGCACATCCGGTCACTATAAACTTCACCTAGTGACGCAGTTCTACAATCCTCACCTCCCTACACTCACTACCAGTGTAGCAATCTATTCCCGGCTCATACTGGCCTTAGAGGCAGTGTCTGCCTGATGCTGGTTATGTCAGCATGTTTAATGGGTATCCCGTAGTGTGCTCACTGTGCTTGTTGTGCATCAAGGTTGTCACTGATGTTTGTGTATAAATAATAGAGCGACAGTATAAAATGTGATGCATGAGCATGTATGTATCAAAAATCAGTAAGCAGTTTAATCACAGTTGTAAGCAAGCGCAGTAATTAAGCAGTAATTAAATATTAATTAATTCGTACGGTTACCTGGTTTAGTGAGGGTTGTCACATGGAGTAAACCCTGATGCAGCGCTGGGGGTGGATAATCAAAACATCCAACCCCAGCACTTTGAAGAAATTGGCGAAATCGAGGTAGCCAACACTGGGGGTCCGCGCGGGAGCTTCACCCGCATCACTCAAACAACCACCCTAGGAAACAACGGTGCTGGACCTTCGAATCCAGCTCCACCTCAGAATATCTCGGCGCTACTAGGGCTACCAGAGGGTGAAACTAGGGCTGTAAACGAACCAAACGAACATGAACAAGCCTTTGTTCATGTTCGTTCATTAAGGAAATAAATATGTTCACGAACGGTTCATTAACACTTACCGAACGAGATTTTATGTTCGTGTTCGTTCATTAAGGAAATGAGTGTGTTCGCGAACGGTTCACGAACACAAACGAACACAAATAAATTTGACGAACGCGGTGAAGGATAAAGATAGATGGCCCAGATATTAGCACTCGAACTTTAATCCCTTATTGTGGAACGGAAGTCGATCGTATTCGCCGATGTAAATAATGAGAAATGAAAGGGAAATCATGCACAAACAAGGTGAAAGTGGGTTTCCTAGTTTCATTGTTAGGGTAATAAAATAAATAAAAGTTTAATAATATAAAAAATATAAATAAAATATAAGAAGGTACAAAGATCTTCAATTAAAACACAAACATACGAACATAAACGAACGCAAATCAACAAATGTTCACGAACACCTTACCTAACGTTCACGAACACAATCGAACGAACGAGACCTCTGTTCATGTTTGTTCATTTAACTAATCGAACGAAATTTCTTGTTCATGTTCGTTCGTTTATTAAACGAACGAACATAAACGAACTTCCCGCCGAACGGTTCACGAACTGTTCGCTGAACGTTCAATTCGTTTACAGCCCTAGGTGAAACCCCAGCCTCATGGTACGCCAAACAACTCGCCACCATTAACGCGGCGTATCAATCCTTGAGCGCGCAACAAGCAGTCTTAACGGCAGAACCGTCCTTGGTTACACCAACCGGCCCCAGTCACGGGCCACGCCAGATGCAACCACCGCCAAATATCCAAGGAAGAGCCAACAGACCTCCCCCTACCCGAAGACTAAGCGTGCAGGACACGCGCGATACGCGGGGAGAAACAGAGAGCTATTATGATGATCCGTCAAACATTCAAAGAGGCCCAGTTCATAGCCGGCTCACGCCGCGCAACATAAACAATGAATGGGAAGATACTGACCCAAATGATCCAACTTGGGAGAATGATGAAGAATCTTCGGTCTTCAATCGTTTACAAAGAAATCACGAATACTACAAACCAAGGCAACACGTGGGGTACACCGAAGAGGCAGAACAAGACTTCCGCCTCGCTTATCGACCAGCTGAAGCTGTAAAGCATTCCAAGTTCATTCCAAAAATCGCTCTCGCGCCACTCAAAAGAGAGAAGTTACCTCCGACAGTCGGAAAGTTTAACGGATTGACTGATCCTGATGATCACGTCAGAGTTTTCACAAGCGTGAGCTGCATGGGAGGATGGAATATGCCCATGTGGTGCCACCTGTTTATCCAAACGCTTACGGGAGCTGCTCGCGCCTGGTTCGACAGCCTTCCCCCTGGAAAGATAAAATCATGGGTGGATTTCAGGACTCAGTTTTTGAGTCATTTCAGTCAACAAAGACGACACCAGCGCGACACAGCTGAGGTTGAAGACATCTGGCGCAGAGATAACGAGGGTTTGGAAGATTTCATCACTCGCTTTAACAAAGAGTGCTTGGAAATCGGCGGCGTTAGTGAGCAACTCATGCGCTGCCATTTCAAGAAAGCCATCCACTGCGATAGCCTAATTAGAACCATCACTGGGAAAGATGGAATGCCCAAGGAATGGGATAAGCTCATGGAAGCCGCGAAGATAGTCGCGCAAACTGAAGAGTCACTCGCCAGAAACAACAGTTATCGTTCCGAAGATCGATTTTCTAAAGGGGGTCACTCACGCGACGACAACAGACGAAACAAAGGCAAAAACCCTGGGTGGAAGGCCAATCACTCCAGCGGTTATAGTGAACGACCTCGTTATGAAGAACGGTCCCGCTACAAAGAAGACGCGCGAGATACTATTGACCGCATCGGCTATCGAAAGGCAGTTAGAGATGATAATAGAGAAAAGCATTGGACTCCGCTCATAAAAACACCAAAAGAGGTGCTAATGATGGAGAACCATGATTTTAAGGCTCCAAGGCCTATGACGAACAAAAAGGGGCAAGACCCCAACCTGTATTGTGATTTCCACAAGGATACAGGCCACTTAACAGATGATTGTTACAGCTTACGACAAGAGATCGAGAGAGCGCTGAAGAGTGGAAAGCTGAGCCACTTGGTGAAAAACGTGCGCAAAGAAACTCGACAGCTTCATCGCCACGATGAGGGAAATCACAAAAAAGTCCGACGCATAGAGACCCACATGGCAACGGACCAAGGTATAGCGCGAGAGAAAAAGGCAAGAGACCTTATGAGCCTTCATGGCAGGAACATCATGTCATTTTCCCGGTGGTGCGCGGGGGTCCTCGAGCCACACGACCCATCGTCATCACCGGTATCATAGGCCATTATGAAACTGAATATGTTTTCATTGACCCGGGGAGTACAGCAGACATCATCTATGAGCAGTGCTTTAACCAGTTCGATGATGAAGACAAAGCGAGACTTGAACCAGTTGATTATCCACTGTCTGGATTCTGCAATGAAATGGTCTTCCCGCTAGGCCAGATCAGCTTCCCTGTCACACTCTCTGACGGGAAGCATTCAAGAACAACAAACGTTAACTTCATGGTGATGCCTGTTAAGTCAAGACATGATGTGCTGATCGGGAGAAAGACGCAAGGTGAGCTGAACATGATAACTTCCACCCCTCACTCAGCGATTGGTTTCCCAACCAAGACGGGGGTGACAATTGATGTGTGTAAAATGCAACATATAAATTACATCAAATAAGGCATAAAACTAACCCCTTTTAAGTACTAATATTGGAAAAAGAGTGTCTTTGTCTTCCTTTTGTATTTTCAGGATTAAATGAGCTCAAAAACGCAAAAGAAGCAAAAAGACAGCTAAATCCAACATAGATACAAGAAAAGGAACATTAGTGGACTGCCCGACCCCTCAACGGCACCTTCCAAAGCAAAATAAAGAAGTCAGAAGACTGAACACGCCCCGTGCTCAGCCAGCACGGGGCCGTGCCCAAGAAGCAGCAGAAAAGACAAACCTATAGAAGCTTCTATTGCCCACCACGGGCCGTGCCCAGCGGACACGGGGGCGTGTCGAAAGTACAGCAGGCGCATTTATTGTAATTGCGAATTACAATTAATGAGGAGAGAGAGTGTCAGACAGGCACGGGGCCGTGCCCAGCTCTCTGTTCAGCCTATAAATAGGAGTGCTTGGATTCATTTCAACTCATCCCTTGGCACACCACCTCTCTCACACTTCATCCACCACCCACCACCATCACAACACCATCATCCACCACCATCATCCATTGTCCATCGTAGAGTGTGTGAGTCGTCTCGGGATCCAAGATTGATCGTAAGAGTTCTTGACAAGCAAGGCCATGTTTGCCTAAGTCTCTTACATCACTTGGTGAAGACAAAGTGTCTAGTATAATACTTTTTATTTCTAATCTTTTGCACTTTTTATTTGGTTTTGTATTAATGACTTTAATAACTAGTTACTTATGTTAAAGGTGATCTTTCCTTATCGTTTGTCCGTGGTGTCTTGGCATTATTTTACTGTCTATATAAAATAAAAGATTTTCACCATTCATATCTCCACGGTCTATATGGAGGTATGTTGGCTACCTGGTCGGGGGTTAAGGGAACGGTTTGGTAAAGGTCTTGCCATTGTTCAGCGTTTAGAGGTCCTGCAATGGACCTGGGTCAAATTTAGTAGGACCTCCTTCAATACTTCACGGTATTGGATGGCGGGGGTCCAAACTCTTTGATCCCCTCATAAGTTAACTACTATTAATACTATAACCCGGCTATTTAGGACTGTATCCCTGCTGACTCAGACTACTTAGCCGATGGTAACGTCACCGCCAAAAGCGGGGCCTACCACAATACTGCATTAATAACTTAATTCATTATCTTCCAATAATCCACCCTTTTAGGATTGTATCCTTGCTGACTCAAACTACTGGGGTGAGGGTAACGTCACCTTCAAAAGAGGGGCCTACTACAATAACTAAGATAATCTCTTAATCATGTGCAAAAGTGCGGAAATAATCAAAGGTTATACTAGATACGAGTCGGAACCAAGTGATTCATCTTGTCTATCTGTTTTTATTTTATTTTTATTTTCAGCATTTTAGTTAGTTTTTATTTTTCTTAGCTTAAAACATTTTTCTAAACTTTTATTTTGGTTAGACGTTGAGGATAAACCGGTACTAAAAGCTCTTGTGTCCTTGGACGACCTCGGTATCTTACCAACGCTATACTACACTCAATGATGGGTGCACTTGCCCATATGTGTGTTTAGTGTTAGTGAAATATCGTGTTTTATAAATTTAAAACTTGGCTAAAATAAGTGTTAAAAAGGGCTTAAAATATACACCTAATAATTACGACACTTACCGCACATCAAGTTTTTGGCGCCGTTGCCGGGGACACAAGGATTTTAAGAAAGTTAGGAATCAACGGCCTAATCATCTTTTATTTTTTCTTTTTAATTTTTTAGGATTTTCTTAGTTTTTCAGCTTCTGCAGAGCTCAGCACGGGCCATGCCCGGTCAGACACGGGCCGTGCCCAGCATCATCACTGGCAGTTTTTATTTTCTGAGTTACAGAGAGCTGAACACAGGGCCGTGTCGGTGCAACACGGGGTCGTGTCCAACTCCCAGTAACTGGGATACAGAAAACGATTAATGTACTTCTGACCACGGGCCGTGTTCACTGAGCACGGGGCCGTGGTGAACATTCTGACCAACGTTCTTTTCTGTTTTTGTTGCAGGACTTGGAACCCAGGCGCCACATTTGAACCTCCTACGTAGTGCATGAGCTCCAGTTCTAGTAGAGACATAAAAGAACCCCTAGAAGAACCCGAGCGCTTTCTCAGAAAAAGACTAAAAGCTAAAAATCAAGAGAAAGCTTCGGGGGACCCACTTCCAATGGCGGACCAACGTACCCTCATGGATTACCTACGGCCTACCGTAGGCAATCTTGGCGCCGCTATCAATGCACCGAATGTCGAGGCCAACAACTTCGAACTTCGGCCGCATTTGATACAAATGCTCCAAAACTCCGCAAAGTCATACCCTTTTATCAGCACCCTGCGCAACTGTGTGAAGAAGCAAGAGTTCAGGTGGACCCCTGAAGCAGAAAAGGCTTTTCAGCAAATGAAAGCATGTTTGATCGAACTCCCTACCCTGACTGCACCGTTTGAAAAAGAGCCACTCGTACTGTACTTGTCTTCTTCGGATAAGGCAGTAGGGTCGGTATTACTGGTAGAGAGAAATGGAGTCCAAACTCCAATTTATTACGTCAGCAGGGTACTCACGGACCCAGAAACAAGATATTCCACGATGGAAAAATTGGTGCTTGCGCTACTACACGCCTCTAGGAGGCTGCGCAGATACTTTACAGGGCATGTGATCACCGTACTTACCAATTTCCATATCGGCACGATACTTCAAAAGCCAGAGACATCTGGGCGGCTCGCAAAATGGGCAATCGAGTTGGGGGGCCACAACATCTTGTACAGGCCACGCCCAGCCATCAAGGGTCAGGTGCTCGCCGATTTTATCACAGAAGTCCCAATAGAGAGAATCAAAGATTGTGAGCTTGTTGAAAATCCCGTGAAAGAATCAACGAACGAGCTATGGATGTTATACACCGATGAAGCCTCAAACGAGGATGGCGCGGGAGCAGGATTGCGCCTTGTAAGCCCCGATAATCATGAATTTACTTACGCAATCAAGTTGGATTTTAAAAACACCAACAACGAAGCGGAGTACGAGGCATTTCTGGCAGGCTTACGCCTCGCCATAAAGATGGGAGCTAGAAACGTTCAAGCACATGTTGATTCACTTCTAATCGCCAGTCAAGTCAACGGAATCTATGATGCAAAGGGCGAGGTTATGGCCCTCTATCTTGAGCAGGCAAAAGAGTTGCTTCAACAGTTCAAGTCTCACAAGGTAATCCACGTCAATCGCTCTGAAAACAAACCGGCTGACGCCTTGAGCAAGCTTGCTTTTTCAACATCTCGCCAAAGATGTAAGGATTGAAGTACTCAAGAATCCTTCAGTTCTGCTACGACAAGTCAACGTGATCGAGATAGGGCAGCCATCCTGGATGACCCCTATCATTCAATACTTGCAAGAAGGAATACTCCCTGAGAGCAAAGCAGAGGCAAGGAAGATTCAAAACAAAGCTCTGCAGTACGAAATGAATGGTGGTATCTTATACCGCAAGTCCTTCTTGGGGCCACTGCTGCGCTGTGTGGACCCCCAAGATGCGAATTACTTGATCAGGGAGATCCACGAAGGGATATGCGGCATCCATGCAGGGCCACGCATGGTTGTCGCGAAGATTATGAACGCAGGATATTACTGGCCAGGGATGCATGTTGATGCCCTGAAGGAACTGCGCAAGTGCGATTCCTGTCAGCGGCACTCTCCAAAAACCCTGCGCCCCAAGAACGATCTTATCCCCGTATCCACTGCTTGGCCTTTTCAGCAGTGGGGAATTGATATGGTGGGACCCTTCCCAGACGCTCCTGGAGCCGTCAAGTTCATAATTGTAGCCGTTGATTACTTTACAAAGTGGGTGGAGGCCAAAGCTCTCGCCTCAACCACTGCAATGATGGTGCGCAAGTTTATCTGGGAACACATCATTTGCAGATTTGGCCTCCCACTCAAGATTGTCACAGACAACGGAACCAATTTTGCTTCTGAGGTCTTCCAGAAGTGGCTGAAAGAAATGAAAATCGAACACACTTTCTCCTCCGTTGCGCATCCTCAGGCCAACGGACAGGTCGAAAGTGTGAACAAGTGTATCGTCGATGGGATAAAGGCCCGACTGGGCACGAAGCGAAGAGGCTGGGTGGATGAGCTCCCGAGTATCTTGTGGGCTCACCGAACCATGCCGAAAACAAGTACCGGTGAAACCCCTTTTAGCCTTGTCTATGGCTCAGAAGCGGTTATCCCGGCAGAAGTTGGCCTGCCTTCTCCGCGTTTGACAGCAGTCAACGCAATTGACAACGAGGCAGAGCGTCGTCTCGACTTGGATTTACTAGAAGAAAGGCGCGAAATTGCGCGAATTAAAGAAGCCAAGTATAAGACACAACTAGAAAGGTACTACAACGCGCGAGTCCGCATCTGTACCTTCACTCCAGGGGAATACGTCTTTCGAGACAACGAAGCCTCAAACGCTGAACGCCCAGGAAAACTAGCACCCAAATGGGAAGGCCCATACTTGGTTCACGAAGTGCTAGGAAAAGGGGCTTACAAGTTGCGCACCCTGGATGGACACATCATCCCGCGCACGTGGAATGCGCAACAACTGCGCAAATGCTATATGTGACTATTCCAGGCCCCGCGCCTTTACCCACTTATGTCGGCCATGCGCCTCTTTACTTTCGTATGTTGGCTAAACGCCCTTTACAAGCAATGTATATTGGCCTAAGTGCCCACTTCTAAGTCAATGAAAGCATACGACATGTTTTCTTTTACACTGACTCCTTTCGTTACAAATGCATGTTAAACTTTTGATTAGCACGAAAACACTCCAGTTACGCTCGCACAAAAGCCACCCTTACATTTATCCGCGCTAACTTAAACAAAGTTTTTAACAACAGTGCAATAATTGTAACGGGGAAGGATAAACAAGCATCATATTTAAAACAAGCGCGACCGCGCAACAGTTATATAAACAACAGATAACGTTCATTCCATTTAAAACAAGCGCGACCGCGCAAGAACTTACATTTAAAGCATAAACAAAAATTACAAGGCACAAAGCCTATTCAAATTTATCATCTCCACTGCCATCATGCTTATCGCCTTCATCACCATCATCATCGTCGCCAGGTTTACCATCACCAACATCGTTTCCAGCATCATCGCCAGCTGGCTCCTCATCTGATAGTTCAACAGTTATCGGTGGGTCGAGAATGGCCTTTATACGTCCGCACCAGTCATCATGTTCCAGAGCCTTCGAAACCAAGTCCATCACAGGTAAGGCTAAATGATTGTAAGCATTTTCAGCACGAGCCAACTCGGCATCAGCTTCATCGGTCACCGAGCAATGACTGGTATCAAACTCTTGACCAAACATTTCTTCGGCATGCTGCGCACACTCCATATAACCACCGCGATGACCGACGGCGCGGGAAGCATCTATGAGAGTGGCGACAGTCTTGTCCAGCTCACCAGCATTCAAAATCGAGTTAGCCATCTACATCAGAATAAGCAGATAAGGAACAGACTTAGTAAATAAAACTAAGGTTAAAAAGAGACAAATACCAGAACTATCCCTCTGCCGCGCAGCCATTCAATATC
The DNA here is from genome assembly GCA_030545235.1 of Helianthus tuberosus. Taxonomy (NCBI): domain Eukaryota; kingdom Viridiplantae; phylum Streptophyta; class Magnoliopsida; order Asterales; family Asteraceae; genus Helianthus; species Helianthus tuberosus. The sequence goes on from CM060353.1 coordinate 34,255,722, forward strand.
CGAGTATAGCGTATCAACGATGCTCTGAGCCTCAGCATAGTTAGTCTGTGCCACATTGAGGGCAGAGGTACTCACATCACGCGCCACTTCGGCTCGCTGCTTGGCTTCCTCAGCAGTTACGGCCTTAACCTTCTCCGCCTCAAGGTTGATTTATAAGGATTCGCATTTATCAACCTGATCATTCAGGCGGCGTTTCAGTTCGGTGATCTCAACATCCTTGGCCTGGAGATCCTTGTCCTTGCCCGACAGCTGCAACTTCACATCAGCCAACTCAACCTTAAAAAGCGACAAATGATTTAGGCTATTTTGCAAACAAGCACAAAAGGAAAAGGTATATAAGTTTCACAAACCTCAATCCGCTCCTTAGCAGCCTGCGAGTCCTCAACCTTCGATGTCAACTCAGCAACTTTGGCTTCAAGGTCAACAATCCTATTTCGATCAGCAAACGCGCGCTGGTTGTCCTTCGCGCATATACGTTTAAACTCAGCCTTCTCCTTCGACAAAAGATCCTCGGCAGCTTGAAGTTTGCTTTTCAGGCCCTCGCGCCCCCATTCCTCCGCCTTCTTATCAGCGTCAAACTTTGCCTTCTCTTCATCAAAGGCGGCTTTCGATTTCTCGAACTCACTAACACGCTTCAACATTCGCTCGCGGTAACTCTCCCAATCCGACCGCTCCCTAACCATTGTCCGCCACTCACGGACTATCTGATGGTTAGCAGCGCGAGTGTTGGCCTCCCCGATTACATAAGTACGATATAGCGCTTCATGAGTCTTCGCCTTCTGCCGGTTAACCTCACCAGGAGTAAAGGAATTTAAGAACCAATCGCGGCAGGGCCCAAACTCGTGAAAGGTATCCCTTTGCTTCAAACCCCAGGGAGCCTGGTGAGGGGCATTACCACGTTCCTCTTCAGTGTAACTTTTATAGTAAATGTCACCAAGGGTATCCTTAGCCCCGATAGCTTGTGGGTTATAACCCCCGGTGCCACCAGAGCTCGCGCCACTAGAAACATACAGGCCCGATCCCCTGGTAGAACTTACCTTGGAACGATGGGGGACCTCAGTATGCGTGGGGCGGGTAGGTTTTTCAACCTCAGGCTCCTTTCTTCTCTCTTGAGGGGGCTTCTCGGGCCCCATGGTGCTCACAAACTCCGGACCCTGCGTTTTCTCTTGAATAGTAATGGCAGCGGCACCGGTATATCTCAAAGCATCATCAATAGGCTTTTCAACAGCCTTTCCCCTCTCCTTCTCCTTCTCTTGATCAGAGGCTTTCTTCCTCTTCGCCTCCTCAGCCTTTCTATCTTCCTCGGCTTTCCTCTTCTTCTCTTCCTCCGCTTTCTTCCTCTTGTCCTCATCAGCCTTCTTCCTACGTGCTTCATCAACCTTCCTCTTCTCTTCGGCAGCCTCCGCCTTACCACCCTCAGCAACATGTTTATCCTTGGCAGATTCAGCCCCAGCAGTCTTGGAAGATTTAATGGTAATATTCGGTCTCTTTGTCTCCGGCTCCGTAAACACAACACCCTTCTCAGGGGTCTTCTTCTTACCCTCTGCAGAAACCAAGGGATCAAGAGAAGCAAGCAACAAAAAAGGGAAAACTAAAAACAAACTTACCAGGAGAGAACTTATAAAGTGAGCGCAGATTGCTCTGTTTACAAAGCACAAGAGCCCCTCCTGCCTTCGACGCAATCGACACACCAGCAGTGGTCTCGCTTCTAGTCCTTTTCCGGCTGATCAACTTCTTAGCACCTCCTTCTTCTTCTTCTTCCTCTTCCTCATGCGCAACAGAAGAAGGAGTAGCGCCAGCATCCGGGTTGCGAGAACCCGCGCTACCTTCACTTTTTGAGCCACCTGCTCCAGTTCTCTTCTCGCTTGCGCGCGACAAGCCTTTAAATGAGTCACTAATTATCACATAATATTTCAAGTCACTTTGATGGAGCCGAAGAGTACCTTTACCAGCAGCACCAGCAGCTGCGCGGCTACTCCCACCTTTCTTGCTCACCACCTCAGGCTCAAGATTGATCACTTTCTTCTTCCTGGTTGGTTTTTTCTTCTCTTCAGGGTCGATGCTCAAGCCGCGCAACACACCTGCAAAGACGTTAGACCACGAACTTAACTCCCCGTTCGAAGACCCTACAGACTCCTCGCTGGAAAGATAGACAACCTCTTTCCCAGCAGAAGTCACAGAGCGCATAGGACGAGGTTTAGGTATGTGCGCACCTTCAGTTGCAGTAGGCGGCGAGGCAAATGCATCAGCAACCGGGTACATAAAGTTACCCTTAATTTGTTCATACCAATATTCCTCCCCAGCTTGAAGCGGGCGCACACTCATAGAACCACCAAAAGTGGAGAACGCAGCTTGGTATAGGCGCGCCTCTGCAAGTCAAATTGTATAAATAAACACAGTTGCGAAACAGAAATCAGCAGAACAGACAAAATGGCTAACCTTTGTCCTGGAACTTTAAGACAGGGACATCTTCGCTCTTAGGCGGCCATTGATCACTCATCCGCGCCGCAACAAGGACATTCTCACCAAACACTCGGTTTGGAGTTGAAGTAAGCTGTTGATACCAAGCTTCACCTTTCGGAATCGCCAAATCCTCCTTCACAATCGGTTCCGACCAGGCGCGGAAGGTCATGGCGATCGGGATTACCTCCTCCTGGATATAGAAAAACTTTGGTTTCCAGTCATGGAAACTCTTGGGAGGGTTTAAAAGTATCTTCTTCGCTGCGCCACGACTGGCGAAAGAATAAAAGCCCATATTCCTCTGAAGTGTGTAAAAAGCCCGGAATCTATCAACAGTTGGCTCTATGCCATGAGACCAGCACAGGAACTCAAAATGTCGAACTCTCACCATCCCCGGTGGACTCATCTGAGATATATGGAACCCATAGAATTGAAGAATATGGGCCAAAAAGTTCGTCGCCGGCAACCGGAAATTGCCCTGATGAAAGAAGTCTTCAAACAACGTGATGTACCCCGGTGGTGCATCAGCGACCGTCTGGTTCTGACCGGGGTACCTGGCATCCCACTCCGGTGGGAACCGGAAACTACGTGCAAGCTGTTAAAAAAGCCCTAAATCCCACTGGAGAACAGGCACAGGACCTTCTTCCCCGGGAATGTCTTCTTGATGTTCTTCGGCCATGATAAAAAATTAAGGAAGTTCTTCGAAGAATCTGGGTAGAACTTGAAGATATGATGGAGAAACTTAGTAGAAGATCTGCTGCTACTCTTCAGAACTTTGAAGATTCAAAGAAATTGAAGAACAATCTAGGAAAGAAAAGTATACAGAAGAAGAGACGTGTTTCTTTCTCAACCCTAATCCGATATATATACCCATCGCATTTAATGCGATGGGAGAACGTGCCGGGATCGCCGCGCGCGTGACCAATCAGAGCATGACACGTAAGGCGTGCTTCCCAGAGTGACGGTTACCACGCGCGCGTGGGCCTTACTCTCTGACGGAAATACGATTCGTCAGGGACAAGTTGATGACAACCGTCAGAGGTCAACTCAAACGTCACCAACCGCGACTTTTTCACCAACCTGTCAGAAATTCAAATTTCGAGGTTTTTCCCGCCCAAAGTCATTAGAAACTTCATGTAGAAGCTAACAACAAAGCCAGTACCAAGCCTGGTAACCGCGCCGTAGTAACCAACAAGTTACACGCGCGCCGTCTACCAAAGCCAGAAGCATCCTTCTACTTTATTTTCTTAAGTCCAGAGCTCCAACCACCTGCCTTGCGCATGGTGCAGTACTGGACTGGGGGGACTTGAAGGGGTATGGTCCCAAAAAGCTGCGCAACCTCCTGTAAGGTCGCGCGGGACCATACTCCTTACTCAGCAATTTCCTTGATTGCCAACCTCGCGCGGGCTACAACACATCTGTGTAATGCGGCGCGAGGTCTACATAAGAGGAAACTCCAATTAGCAACACTTAGCATTCTGAAAAGAACATCTGAAAGCCCATGCCTCGCGCGAGGTAATAACGTGCTCAGCAAGAATCATGCGTGACTACGGCGCAAGGCCTTTTCAGATAGTACACAAGGTACAAGTGGCAGAATAAAAGAGCCAATCAGGGTCCTTCTGATCCTGCGCAATCGTGCTCCACGATCGTCTGACATGCAGGAGACAAAAAGTACTTAAGGACGCCTATGTGGCACCAATCATAGGGCAGAGACAACTGCCCCACGATCTCCACTTACCTGCTGATGGCAGAAGGGCGGCCAGGCCGACAACAGTGACATGTGGCTCCAATCACGTTGCGCCAACTCCATAAAGCTCCTAGAGGCCACTAACGGTCGACACCAGTGAGACAAGGAGCATATCCTCCATGTTGTCGCCTTCCGGCCCACGGCCCATCAGCCCACACCCTCTTACACCTCTCCGGCTATAAATAGAGACCTTCACTCCACAGGTTAATTCATTCCATTCCCTCTTCTCTCACTTAATACTTAATTATCTCTCAAAAGCAGTCGCTTATTCTCACGCCGGAGCCCGGTTAAGAGGGAAACCCCCACATTCCCCTCTTAACGAGTAACGGTGTTCTGTTTTGCAGATAACCACGGTCATTAAGGAGCTCAGAAAATCGTAAAGAAGATTAACCATCATGGTAGAAACATAAACCAAACTAATTAGTCCTATAATCAGTTACGTGTTTCTTCAGGGGCAAAACCGTTAAAGTGACCAAACCACAGGGAGCAAAACCGTTAAAGTGACCAAACCACAGGGAGCAAAATGAAAGTTTACCAGATTTTATTTTAGGATAAATTACACTTTTCGTCCTTTATGTTTGTAGCTAGTTGCAGTGGATGACCTTTACCTTTAATAATTACAGCCACAGTCCTTTTTTCGTTAAAAGCATTACACATTAGGTCCTTTATCACTAACTCAGTTAATTTTAAACGTTAAGTCATATCATGTGCACCTCATGTGAGGGCATTTGTGTCTTTTTACACCCTCCATCCCCTTATAAACCCTTCACCCTCCCCTCTGTAACAAAACAAAAGAAAAAACATCCCACCACCACCGGCGTCTGCAACCACCACCGCAGCTTGTATACCCATTTTTTTCACATCTATCTCCCTGGCCACAAATCCGTGAAGAACGAAGTTTTCCGATGGAAAATCCCAACCCGCCACTACCACCACCATTAACGCCACCACTGCACAACACCACCACCATTCCATTTATAACTGTTAAGATCTCTGTAACAGATCTGAGTATCGTTTCCGTTTCCGTTTCCTGCTGCAAAGGTTAGATTGATAATGATGATGCTTAGTGATGCATTTTGCCCTAATTTGATTCAGATTCAAGGGTTTAGGCTTGTATTTAATTTTGTTTATAGAAAAGCAGTTTTAAAGCTCCTTCTAGATAGAATTAAATCATGAATCCCTTATTTTCACTTAATTATTTTAATATTTGAGTTGAATTGTTCCAGATTAGCTACTGGGTATAGGGAAAAAAAGAAATTGTAGAACTGAGGGCCGATATCCATGATTAGCTATTAAATTGTTGGTTTTGCGTGGCTTAATTGAAGATTTTTTTATGGAATTGATGTATATTGTATGAAAAATCTGGGGGGTATGGGATACTAATGAAAATTTGGGGGTCCAAGAAGGATGGCGGCGAGCCAGCGACCTTTTTTGGGGATGAAGAATCAATGGTGGTGGATGTCGCCGGAAATGGTTGGTGGTGACTGGATGTCGCCGAAAATGGTGGTGGTGACTGGATGTCGTCGGAAATGGTTGGTGGTGACTGGATGTCGCCAGAAATGGTGGGGGTGATTGGATGTCGCTGGAAAATGGTTGGTGGTGCTTGGGGTTGCAAACGGAGGAGGTGGGAGTGGTGTGGCGGATGAGGTGGGTTGCAAACGGAAAATATTTGATTTGATTTTTTTATTTATACTATAAATAATTAAGTAGAAAGACTAAACTGCCCTTAAGTAAATAAATTTAACTGAAAATTTTAACCAAGTTAGTGCTAAAGGACGAAAGATGTAACAAATTTTCAAAATAAAGGACTGTGGCTGTAATTATTAAAGGTAAAGGTCATCCATTGCAACTAGCTACAAACATGAGGCAAAGTGTAATTTTTCCTTTATTTTAAGAAATATAAATAGGGTAAAGGAAGCAACGAGCGAGAGCCATCGCCCCTTTGACGAAAAGAAGCATTCATCTTCCTCTTCTTCTTCTTCCCATTTCCGTCAACACCATGAGTTCGGCAGCTCGTAGAAGCGGTGGACTTTTCGAAGGACTGTACAAAGTCCTCATGCGCCGTAACTCCGTTTACGTCACTTTCGTCATCGCCGGCGCTTTTCTCGGTGAACGGGTATATGCCTGCCCTAATTTCATTTCCCATTTATATACAATCATAACATAATTCACTTATTACCTCTGATTCATCATTCAAACAATCAAATCGCTAGTTACTAACTGAATTCAGGATCTGATTACCTACTTCGTTCGTTATTTTTTTTTAACCTAGATCTACATAATCATACGCTTTCCGTCGTACACAAATAATATATTTTTTTTAAGATTAAAGGAACAGCGTGTGATTTTGATTTGTTAGTTATTAGGTAATAGCAGTTAGAATTGTTTTTAGCTATCAATTTGTGAACTTATAGAAAAGCTATTGGATTACACTCCGTTAATTTGCCAGTTGTAATCTAAGATTTTATCAGTTAATATAAAAGCAGGATTCAAATATTTTATTAGGAAAATTGTGTGACTTTGTTTGTTTTTTGGGGAGAACCATAAGTTGATGTAATTTGAGATGGAGATTATCGAGTTTTTTCGGCCTAAAACACCTAAACTACGAAACCAGACCATTAGTAACGGGGCGTTGGACCAACAGTTTGGTTTTGTTCAGTTTTAGTTGCCAATCATATGATTTAGCTGCCAGAAACAAACGTAGCGGTAGCATTTAGCAGTAAATGTAACTTTGGAATAGGTTGCTGGTTTAGTTTTGAATGTAATTGCATCATGAAGTTTTTTATACTGTTTTTAAGTGACTCATGGAGCTGTGTGGATTTACATATTTCAGGCGGTGGACTATGGAGTTCATAAGCTCTGGGAGAACAACAATATTGGGGTATGTTTACTGTTTTAGCACTTACTTGGGTGACTTTGTGTAAATTTTTCAAAATTTTTTAATCTTTGACGGGCTAAATTCCACACCTACCCACCACAAATGATAACAATTTAGGTTGATGCGTAAGCCGTAACGAAGTGTTGTAGGTTATAAGATTCCTATAATGTACAAGTAGAACTCTAGGTACTGTCTTTTCGTCGTATACTACCCATAATGTTTAATATCATAAACAAAATTCACCTGGGACCTGGACAACATTGTTGTCTAAACTCTAAACCACCCAACTCGGATTCTTAGGCTCTTGGAATATCTAGAGGGAATATATGGGGAACTTACACAGACACATTTACATGTGTACATCCATACATACACCGACACATGCATTATATAATTGTATCTTTGTGTGTTTCTATGTCAAGTCATGAGTGTATAGAATGCATGGTTACTGCTCTGTCAAGCATTCGTTACAAATCTAATTGTGAAAAAAAAAGCTTCGATTAACATTTAACACCAGCTCGTTATAATTTACTCCATTACAGGCCTGTTCTTAGAAAGTTGCATTTCTAAATGAAAAGTTAGAAGAAAAAAGATTTATATTGTGAATTGGGGTGTTTCGGATTGCTTATTTAAACAACTTTTCTGCGTATCGCCGTCTGTTAAAAGCAGATGAGCACTTTAGAGTGTTTGGATAAAGAAAGTTATGCTTATCTGCTTATTTGAGGCTGAAATAAGCAGTTTTGAGATTTGCTTATTCAAGACTGATTATTCTTTATGGATTAAAAAAAGCACCCAATCACCTCTAAGTTTTTATATGTTAGTAAAATCTAAATGAATTTTTGTTAACGCATTGTCATTGTTATGCAGAAGCGGTATGAGGACATTCCGGTTCTTGGACAGAGACCAACCGAGGAATGAGACGAGCATATGTCTTGATTACCTTTTGTGATTGTTTTGTCGTCTTTTCAAGATTCTAGAAGAGGCCATATGAAACTTTTTAATAAGTATGTATGTTTGTTCATGTTGTGAGATTGTTTACCAAATTCGCTAAATGCTGCATCTTCTAAACGTTTTTTGGGCATGGTTTTACTTCGAAGAACAAGGTTAAAATTGGAGATCATGATAACTTCTGTGTTGTAACAGGCATATGATATTTTAGCCGGCAAAGGGGCGTTAGATAACTAAAATGAACAAAGTGAGGATTAGAAACAGGGTTCTCATGGATCAGTTAGTCTCAACTTTGACAAAAAGATTGGGTCAAACCGCTCGCCCTGGCTATTGTTGAAAAAAAAATAAAAAAAAATTGGTAAGTTTTTGTTAATTGATGGCTTGTTTTGGATATGAATTTTTTTGTAAAAAAAACAATTAGCTTGTATCAAAGTGATAAAAGTTGGCTTATAACTGTATATTCTGAAATTAAACAAAAAAGGCTAAATCTTTTGTTTGGTTTACATTGGAGCTGTTCACGAGCCGAGCCGAACCGAGCAGACCTTTGCTCGTGCTTGGCTCGTTTGCAAACCGAACCGAGCGGAGCGGCTCATTTAGAACCGAGCCTCAAATCAAGCGAGCATTTTTCGAGCGGTAAAAATTCCGAGCGAGCGTCGAGCGAAGTCCGAGCGATTTGGACAACCGTGTCGCCCAATTTAAATTTTCTGAGAGTGATAGTGACAATGTTGGGTAGTAAGTTTTTATGTCTTTAAAAACATGCACATTTCATGACATAATCTTTTTCTTATGAATAACAATGTTGTGGCCGATAATTATATTGCACGAACAATTACGTTGTTAGCAGAAGACAATCGACTTAGCGTAACGGCATGAAACATTAAGGCGATGAGCAGACTATTGTTTAACGGTTTATGGTTTAACTTTTAGATTTGATATTAATTTTTTTATCGACGTGGTTGGGCTAGTACGTATAGATATAGTTGTAAATTTGTATATAGTGGACCAAAATCTAATAGAATGGTACATATAAAACTCTAAATTTAATTTATATTAAGTATATATGTATGTGTAATGTGTGTATATATATGTATAATTTATATTTGTGTGTAATATATATGTGTATATACATGTTTATTCTATATGTAAGTGTATATGTATATATACTAATTAAAAATAATAATTCGAGCCGAACCGAGCCGAGCGGACCTTTGCTCATGCTTGGCTCGTTTACAAACCGAACCGAGCAGAGCGGCTCATTTACAACCGAGCGTCAAATCGAACGAGCAATTTCCGAACGAGCGTCGAGCGAGCGACGAGCGGCGAGCAATTTGAACGGCCCTAGTTTACATTGCTGGTTCCAAGTTTCACACTGTCAGCCAAACTGGTAAGCCGTTAAAACCAAACCGTAAAGGCGTAAATCATACTATTATTGATTAGATGATTAGACAAATTATTGATTACAAAAACCAAATAGCAAAACTATAACTAAAATAACTGTAATTACTGAACCAAATGATAAATCAGTTGTGTATTTCGCGGTTTGATGTTTGTTTTAAAGGTTCGGTTGAGGACATCATACACCAAACCAAATCTTAGCCCACAATATCTCAAGTTGCATGCATATACCCATGGCTACGGGCATAATACAAATCACGTCGCATCACTTTACAAAATTTGTACGGGAAATCAGAAAGAACCACCAAGTTGACGCGGTGCATACAGGGGCAAAGAAGAAAATTCACTCGCTTTTCACTGCATTGTAAATATGCTGAACGAATAACCACGATGAACGGAAACTGATTGTAGCAAGCATCAGGAAGAGCGCATAGCAAAACAGAAAATTGTAGCAAAAGAAGAAAGTTGACTGCATGAACCCGCTCATGTTTGACCTTGAATAGTAGTAGATGCAATACCCAAACATAAAGATAGCAACCGAGCCCCCACGCCAAATTGATCTATTTCACAAAGCCAAATAATCAATAATCAAATAATCACATTTGATGACAAAAGTCAAGGTCAACCTGATAACATACCTCCACCACCATTGATGATCTTCTACCGCCAGCTGGATGTAAGTCAACCCAACGCTCAAAAGTGAGGTAAGTACGACAAGAAGAACAAAAGTCATAAACAGAATACTCGGTAAAGTCAAGATTTTATAGCTCCAAACCGTTGCATACAAACTATGCAATTCAAGAACAATTGCACTAAACGGTAAAAGACCCGCGATTAACATTTGACCAGGAGTCTTTCTTGACCAAGTCAACGAAGGAATCTCTCTCGGGGATATCTTTGTAGCGGAAGGTGCTTGAAATTTGGATCTAAAACGATATCCCATTATCCCACCAAACGCAAGCAGTGGAATTGCGATGAAAGTGTATGCAAGAATTATCACCACTATGGTGCCGAATGGAAGTGCTGTAGTAGCCCCGATTGAAACGGAAATCGTATTAAGAAGAAACATGGTAATAAAAAGTGGTCCGGTGTAGAGAATTCCCGATAAAAGAGCACATTTCTCCTGCAAAAGTTTAACATACTTTCAAATTGATATTGATACGTTAGAAATCAAATAAAAGCTTCTAGTTCTGGAATTTATCATATAACTGAATTAATTTTCAATTCCATTTTCCCTATAAGAAGGGCTGCAAAAGAACCGAATGTTCTTTTGTTAAGGAAATACATGTGTACACGAACAGTTCATGAACACTTACCTAACGGAATTTAATGTTCGCGTTCGTTCATTAAGGAAATGAGCTTGTTCGTGTCCGTTTGTTAATTTTAGGTACCGAACACAAACAACCGTTCATGAACGCACACGAACACAAACGAGTGTTCATGAACACAAATGAACATAAACGAACACAAAGAAGCATTCATGAATAGAAATTAACAAACAAACGTTCATGAACACAAACGAACACAAACAAACGTAATGGACATAAACGAATAGAAACAAACATATATTAAATTTTGACTAAATCAGCATCACATACATTAAGTAGATCCCGCCAAAGTATATCAACCTAATTATCCATACATACTTAAAACCCCATACACAAACGAACATAAAGGAACTCAAACAAACAAGCACAAACGAGCACGTTACCGAACGTTCATGAACATAAATGAACAAACACAACCTCTTTTCATGTCCGTTCATTTAACTAAACAAACAAATCTTTTTGTTCGTGTTCGTTCATTTATTAAACAAACAAACACCAACGAACTTCCCTCCGAACAGTTCATGAACTGTTCTCTGAAAGTTCGGTTCGATCGCAACCTTACCTATAGGATTCAAAAAATTGGTATGGCATGTTGAAAGTTGAAAATTAGCTTACGTGCAAGTAAAAGTCAACATGCACCGAAGGATTACAAACACGTTATATTTGTTCGATTAAGAAAATTACTTACCCATCCGGTCTCGAAAAATTGGCCGAAAAAGGAAGAAGCGTTGTATCCGGCTATCGGGGCAGTAAGAATAGAAAACAACACGAGAGAAGTTGAGATAGTTCCGCGACTGTAGGGATATAGGACCCCCAAAAAGGCCAAAAGGAACAACAAGCAAATGCTGTAGAAAACACAAATATTGTTAAACGTTAAACAATTATTAGGTATATGTTAAGAGGGGCAGGATCATGAGAAAACTCTATCTAACCATTACTAAACCCTAGTCCCTAAGAAATAAACCCTAAATCCAGAGAAAACTAAACCCTAAACGCAAAACCCTAAGCCCTAAAAGTTCAACCCTAAAGGCTAACGCCTAAAGTCAAAAACTAAATGCTAAAGCTAAACCCTAAAAGATAATCCGTAAACTTTAAAAATCAAACCCTAAAAACTAAACCCCATAAATAATTCAACACAAATATCAATCGTTTGATAGAGTTTTCTCACGAAAGAAGAGTTTTCTCATGATCCTCTAACCTCTTGCTAAGCACACACACACATTAACAGAGGTGTCAAATCCAACTCATTTATGCATACATGAGTTGATTTGGTTAACAAATTATCTCCAACGGGTCAAATGGGCCAAATTATATAATAATAGTTCAAAAGGGAATTATGTCAAATAGGTCAAAAGTCACCGAAAAGTAGATTAATATTCTAATAATACAGTTTCTGTAATCATAGTCAACACACTAAGAAGTTGAATTTAAAGTGGCTTACATGGTCAATAACTGTGTCCCGGTGCCCAAAATACCGCAAAACAATGCCATTCGTGAAGGACATCGAAATACATCACCATGAACATACTTCCAACCGACTTCTTTATCTTGTTCTTCATCTCCATTAGAATATCTACAATTACAACCAACGGGATTAAAAACATAAAACAAATAAAAGGGTTTAAGATTTTTAATTTTAGTTGATTAAAGAAGTATAACTAACACGTTACTTTTTTAAATCATTCTTCAGATGACGCATAAACAGCAATATAAGTACCCCCATCAGGAGCACGACGATTACCACACTATTAACGAATGAAAACCAATGAATTTGGCGTTGTGTTGGCAACAATGAAGCTTTTGAATACTTGTTCATCCTGTTCTTGTACTCACTTGTTGTTGAATTCCAATTTATCGAATAAGTAAACTTTACATCGATTTCAGTTTTGTCGGTTATATCCACAGCATAATTTGGGTCACTAAACGCGCGTATTTCTATAACTTGGTCACTGTTGTAAAACGCATCAAACTGGACGTGTGTGAACAGATAATACGTGGGCCCCGACCCGTCACCTGCCCAGTTGTTATCTTCGGTTTTTCCAATAAATCCCCAAAGTGGAAGATCGTCATAATACATCTGGAAGTAATAATCAGCATGGATGGCGGTTATAAATTTTGTTATTTCGTCTAGTTTAAGCTTCTTATAACAAAGAAGTTGGTCAACTTTATCTTCACGGAAGTTTAAGTTGTATACGGTATTGGTCAACCTATCTGCATTTAAAACTTCCCCTAGTGTTTCCTTCTTTGGGATCACTTGATCTGAAAAGCAATTAAAGAAATTATGGATTAAAGATATGAACATATCTAGCATATAACAAATTAAATTTATACATTCAAAGAAACTGCAACATAGGTCATGATGGCCATTTGTTCATTTGTTACAATGAGGCATGATCCCAATTCCCAAATACTAACCTGGATGGCAGAATGGCAAGTCGTGATATTGATACGTTTCACTGCAAGAGATATTACGGAAACCATCTTTGAGAAAAACATACACGAACTAATCAATCTAATAGATTATTGTAAAACATATCACTTATCCATAAACCATGAAATCAGAACCCAAAAGATGAACACGAAATGGACTATACAAGTCGTCTTAACCTAGCTCAAGATTTATAATGCGCAAATACGGGTATGCATGTATGATACGTAAATTCCCAACAAGTTTTTTCCTGTTTATATACTACACAAATAGGGCTGCAAACAAACCGAACGACCTTGTTCGTGTTCGTTTGTTAAGAAATATATGTGTTCACGAACTGTTCATGAACACTTACCGAACGAGCGTTTATGTTTGTGTTCGTTAGTTAATAGTTAAGGAAATGAACTTGTTCATCTTCGTTTGTGTTTGTTTGTTAATTTTAGGAAACAACAAAAACGAACGTTGATGAACACAAATGAGTACAAACTAATGTTCATGACCACAAATGGAAACAAACACAAACAAACTTTCATGAACAAAATATATAATACACTAACACTTATTAAATATTTTACTTGTCGGAATTTTGAAGTATTTAGATAAAATATAAAAACTAAAAACACTAATGAACTATCGAACACAAACAAACACGTTATTAAATGTTCACGAACATAAATGAACGAACACGGCCTCTGTTCATGTTCGTTCATTTAACTAAACCAACGAAATATCTTGTTTGTGTTCGTTTGTTTAATAAACGAACAAACACAAACAAACTTCCCGCCGAACGGTTCACAAACTGTTCGCCGAACCTTTGGTTCGTTTGCAGCCCTATACACAAATATTAATCGCCTTTCGATGGCATAAAATCTTTAAGAACAGAAACATACACTTCAATTTGATGCGCATGTTTATTCAATCATTAACTTAAAAACCTCCACTAAAATACTCTTTCATCCAACATTCCAAATAGTGCACTTATAATTTCAAAATTCAAACCAAGTGTTTTGTAATATCATAGGCCATGATATTTCAGGTCTATTACTCTTCATATAGTTCAATGCAGCTATCACATTTTTTCTCTACACAAATATTGCCAATTGAAGTCCTAAAGCAACTCATTTGAACTTCAAAAGCAAAATATATAATCCCTATTCCCTTCATCATAATCAACCAAATTTTCATATGGGTATTCTTATTTTCTAACCCTCTTGACCAAAAAGTCAAAGCCCATATCATTTTCGCACATAACTCATCTGATTAACACACAAAAATCAATGATTTTTCACATGCAATTTTTACAAATTAAAGTGAAAAAAATTAGAAACACACATATTACTAACCTGGGATTGTTCAAGGGGCCAACAATGTTGGCGAATAAAGGTACATTATCTCCTACACTGTACCGATGATCAAAAGATGAAGCTGTAATTTGGGGAAAAATGGGGTTTAGGGTTATCAATAGCAGCAAAAAGAAATGGAATTGGCTCATAATAGATGATCTAGAAGAAGGGTTTGGAGGGAAATCAACAAAACTGAAAAGGGTTTCAAGAAAAATTGTTGATTTCGTCAAGAAATTTGAGCAAAGTATCACTGATCTTACATGTTTCGAAGTGGTCAACTAGCTTCTTCAAAAGCTGTTAGATAGACAATTAAAAGACTGCCATAAGTTTTTTTAATCAAGTTATAGCCCTCAAAGTTTTGATTATACGTCATAATGGTCCTTGGCATTTTGTTAAAATTTGTTTTCAACAAGGGAATGCAATTATGCAAACAACATTCTTTTTTTTAAACGACGACATCCTTGTGTTAGACTATTAGGCCACCATGCTACCCAGTTTGAAGAGCTCTTTTACTCTACTCTGATCAGACTATATTGTTTTAACCAGGCTTACGTTGGCTTTAGAGTTTTGCTTGGGTGTTCCCTCGGGAAACCATACTTTCGGCTGCCACTTGACAGCCGTTGTGCCACCACAAGAGTAGAACTCTCTGGCGCAACACACAATGGGACGAAAATCCGGGTGGGTTTAGGATTTGAACTGACAACCTCGTACAATGCCCAGCTTAAATCCCTCATTGCCTTAATCCATCAAAAGTGACACAAGTAGGAATCGAACTTGGGTCTCCACTGGAGAACCCATGTCTCCTACCACTAGGCGACAACTAGGGATTTTGAGTTTATGTGGGGGAGAGGAGGCTGATGTGGATGAGAAGAGGAAAAGAGGCGTAAAAACACCCAAAACAGATTACGTGAGAGGAGAGGAGAAGAAAGAGAAATTTGATGTTTTTAGGTTGTGAGCATCCGAGAAGGTATCCATGTGAAGGCGTTTTTGAGAGGGAATGTACATTGGCTAACTTTTATTGAAAAAAAGACAGAATACAAAAAAGGCACCGGTTAGGACCGGAACGTGAACCCAAGCCCAAAACTAGCCCAAAAAGGAAAGTACCAAACTTGGGCGTATATTTATTTTGAGTTTTAAAGCTAACCCATTATCTATAATCTACATGCCAACATAAGCCCATTACCTAATACCAAACTAACTCTCTAGTTGTTTAGTCTCAATATGAAGCCCAAATAAAAAAACAATATCCAAATGACAACTATATACAAACACAAGATACATACAATATATAGCTTTACATTTAGAGCTTGCTTCATGTGTGTGAATATTCCTACAAAGCATCGGAACTTGAATCCGACTGGTCAATATTTGTAGTTGAAGATCACCACTTCAGCAAAAGGAAGTGTAGCAATCCCTGTGCTTAGCAAACTCAACTTTAACCATCTTAACTTCTAAAGGAATAGTACAATTGTGTTTTTTTTACCACACCATATTGGCCATTGATGAAAAACATCACATGGATCACAAACTTGGCCTCCTAGCCCCAAACTTATTAATCGCCACAATCCAATCCATAGATCAATACATCCACTTGGATTGCCAAATAAGCAATTACCGTCATACCGGGTTGCCAACGTGGCATGACATTTGATCTGTTGTTTATGATAATCAGAGAAATGATAAGGAATTGAATTGAGGAACTTGTATTTCTTGTATATTTTACAAAGGAACAATACAAAATTTATAGACTTTTACAATGTGCTAAGAAAGGAAATGACAACCATGATATTAACACAAATGGCTGTCAATTAGCTTGTTCCTAAAAATTAGCTCTTTTCTTGAGGTAAGGAATCGGTTTCTTCAATGGGTTTATTTTGGGACATGATGGTGATTATGATGGTGATTGACCCCAAATATTCTAACATTCCCCCTCAAATTGATTAGTGGGATTGCCAATATTCAACTTGTTAAGACAGTGACTAAATATCTTTCCATTGACTGCCTTTGTTAGTATATCTGCAAGTTGATCTTCTGATCGGACAAATGGAAGTTCAATGATCCCGGTTTCAAGTTTCTCTTTGATGAAGTGTCGGTCTACCTCAACATGCTTCATGCGATCATGTTGAACCGGATTTTCTGAAATTTGAATAGCTGCTTTGTTGTCACACATGATCTTGCTGGTTTGAGTTAAAGGGTACCCAATCTTAGTCAAGAGTTTTCGTATCCACAGTAGTTATGCTAGTCCTCGTGCGATTCCTCGAAATTCGGCTTCAGCACTTGAAAGTGCTACTATTTTTTGCTTCTTACTTCTCCAAGTGACTAGGTTCCCCCCGACGAGTGTAAAGTAACCAGAGGTTGATCTTCGATTTCCTTTATCTCATGCCCAGTCAGCATCAGTATAGATTTGGGTGTCTAAGAGTGTCCATTAGCCTTGAATAAGACTACATGGCCGGATGTTCCTTTGAGGTATCTAATAATTCTCCGCACGGCTTCCATGTGAGATGCTTGAGGTTGGTGCATGAATTGGCTTACAACACCTACTGCGTACGCAATATCTGGACGGGTATGTGAAAGGTAGATCAGTTTTCCCACCATCCGTTGATATTGTTCCTTGTCAGCCAACTCAGCCCCTTCTTCCATATATAGTTTTTGATTCACCATCATAGGAGTATCCACAGGTTTGCAATCGATCATTCCTGTTTCTGCTAATAAATCAAGAGTATATTTCTTTTGGCAGATAGAGATTCCTCGTTTGGACCTTAGGACTTCAATCCCAAGGAAGTACTTGAGTCTTCCTAGGTCTTTCATCTCAAATTCTTGGAACAAACTTGCTTTTAACTTGGTTATCTCATCCTCATCATTACCCGTGATTATCATATCATCGACATAGATAATTAAGCAGGTTATGAGTTCATCTCTTCGTTTAAGGAACAAGGTGTGATCTGAATTACTCTGTTTAAAACCATATTTTTTCATGGCTAGAGTAAACCTGCAGAACCATGCTCGAGGAGACTGCTTTAGGCCGTATAAGGATTTCTTCAAACGACACACTTCTTTAGGGTTAGAATTTTTAGTGAATCCGGGGGGGGGGGGGGGTGCTTCTATATAGACTTCTTCTTCCAGTTCTCCATGTAGGAAAGCATTTTTTACGTCAAACTGATGGAGGGGCCACTCCTTATTTGCAGCTATTGAAAAAAAGGACCCTGATTGTGTCAATCTTAGCTACGGGAGAAAAAGTCTCGGAGTAGTCAATTCCGTATGTTTGAGTGTATCCCTTTGCGACTAATCGGGCTTTGTACATTTCAATAGTTCCATCTGGTTTGTGCTTTATAGTGAAGACCCAACAACATCCCACTGTTTTTTTTCCAGGTGGAAGGATACATTTCTCCCATGTGTTGTTTTTAATCAAAGCGTCCATTTCGACTTTCCTGTCTTCTTTCCAGTCTTTGGATTCTAGAGCTTGATCAACTGAAGTTGAAATCTCTTCCGAGTATAAAGATGTGGTAAAGGCCTGGGCTTCTGATGATAGATTTCCTTTGGCTATGTTTGCCATTGGATATCTTGAACTTCGAGCTTCCTTCCCAGGTGAGTATCTTTTCGGGGGCACACCTCTGTTGGCTCTTGGGGGTAAGACGTACCCAGCTGGTTCTTCTTCGGTTTGGCTTTCTTGTTCATCCTGTGATGACTCATGTTCTTCCTCATGTTCATCGTTAGTAGATAATTCAGGTGAATCAATATGTTCTTGAGTATGAGTATAAGAGTTACTTACCTCTGACATCTGGTTGGGAAGATCATTGTTAGTAGTACCGTTTGTTGTGATCGTGGGTTGTGATGGTGACCAGGTTTCGGTACTGTGATTTACGTCTTCTGAGGATGGCATCCACTTCAACCAACTCGCTGTGTCATTGTGCTCATTTTCCTCCTGACCAGTGTGTTGGGCATTGTAAAAATATTCAGTTTCAAGAAAATCACAGTTCATAGTGGTGAACATATGATGTCTTTTTGGGCTGTAACATCGGTAACCTTGTTGATTAATTCCATATCCAACGAATACGCACTTCTCAGCACATGGATCGAGTTTGGAACGTTCTGTTTTTTGTAAATGAACAAAGACAGAACATCCAAAAACACGCGGTTCAAGGGTAAGTGTAGACGGGGGTTTATGGAATTTGGATAAGGTTTGGAGTGGGGTTTTTAGGTCAAGAGCTCTGGTTGGGAGATGGTTTACAAGATAGGTTGCTGTGATGAGTGCTTCAGGCCAAAAAAATTTTGGAACTTTAGACTCGATTATGAGGGCACGAGTTATTTCTAGAAGGAAACGGTTTTTTCTTTCGGACACCCCGTTTTGCTCAGGTGTATGAGCACACGAGGTTCGATGAACTATCCCTCTTTCTTGACAGAACTGTTTCATGGAGGCATTCACAAATTCGCCTCCGTTGTCAGATCTGAGAATTTGTACGTCTCTTTTGAATTAGGTTTTAACCATGGTGCAAAAATTCACAAATTTTGTAAAAAACTTCGGATTTATTTTTCAAGAGGTACGTCCAAGTGATGCGGGTGCAGTCATTAATAAATAGCAAAAAATAACGAAAGTTTTGATCTCCCCCTCCCACTTTTGCTGGTCCCCATACATCCGAATGGATTAAGGTAAAAGGCAAATCAACTTTAGTATCATTCGATTTGAAAGTATGTCTATGACTCTTGGCTAAAATGCATGTCTCACAATTTAAGACTTTATTCGAAGAAAATAATTTAGGAAATAGACGTTGTAAATAACCAGTGGATGGGTGCCCCAACCTTCGGTGCCATAACCGTGCCTCCCTGTCCGTAGATCCATGAGCAAGCATCACAGTACCTTCTCGAGTCACTTCATCCACGTAGTATAATCCTTGGCGCTCAGTACCACACCCAATGATCATTCCCTTCCTGATGTCTTGTAAGACACTTATGAGACAAGGAAGGAACTAAAGGCAGTTTGATAATTTCACGTTTGGTGAAATTTGAATAGTTCCTCCTCCTTTCACTTGGATAACTTCCCCATTTGCAGTATGAATTCGAGTTTTTTTAGGCTTTGATTTTGAGTGATGCGTGTGAAGTGTTATATATATTAGGTGTATATTTTAAGCCCTTTAACACTTTTTTTTAGCCAAGTTTTAAATTTATAAAACACGATATTTACTAACACTAAACACATATATGGGCAAGTGCACCCATCGTGAGCGTAGTATAGTGTTGGTAAGATACCGAGGTCGTCCAAGGACACAAGAGCTTTTAGTACCGGTTTATCCTCAACGTCTAATCAAATCAAAAGTTTAGAAAAATGTTTTAAACTAAGAAAAATAAAAACTAACTAAAATGCTGAAAAATAAAAATAAAAGAAAAACAGATAGACAAGATGAATCACTTGGCTCCGACTCGTGTTTAGTGTAACCTTTGATTATTTCCGCACTTTTGCACTATTTAAGAGATTATCTTAGTTATTGTAGTAGGCCCCTCTTTTGAAGGTGACGTTACCCTCAACCCAGTAGTTTGAGTCAGCAAGGATACAATCCTAAAGGGTCGGATTATTGAAAGATAATTAATTAAGTTATTAATGCATAATGTGGTAGGCCCCTCTTTTGAAGGTGACGTTACCCTCGGCTAAGTAGTCTGAGTCAGCAGGGATACAGTCCTAAGTAGCCGGGTTAAAGTATTAATAGTAGTTTAACTTATGAGGGGATCAAAGAGTTTGGACCCCCGCCATCCAATACCGTTAAGTATTGAAGGAGGTCCTACTAAATTTGACCCAGGTCCTTTGCAGGATCTATACACTGAACAATGGCAAGACTCTTACCAAACCGTTCCCTTAACCCCCGACCAGGTAGCCAACATACCTCCATATAGACCGTGGAGATATGAATGGTGAAAATCTTTTATTTTATATAGACAGTAAAATAATGCCAAGACACCACGGACAAACGATAAGGAAGAATCACCTTCAACATAAGAAACTAGTTATTAAAGTCATTAATACATAACCAATTAAAAAGTGCGAAAAGATTAAAAATAAAAAAGTATTACACTAGACACTTTGTCTTCACCAAGTGATGTAAGAAACTTAGGCAAACATGGCCTTGATTGTCAAGAACTCTTACGATCAATCTTGGATCCCGAGACGACTCACACACTCTATGATGGACAATGGATGATGGTGGTGGATGATGGTGTTATGGTGGTGGTGGGTGGTGGGTGAAGTGTGAGAGAGGTGGTGTGCCAAGGGATGGTTTGAGCTTGAGCCAAGCACTCCTATTTATAGGCTGAACAGAAGCTCGGGCACGACCCCGTGTCCAGTGGGCACGGCCCCGTGTCCATCCTCTTCTATGTCTTCATTAATTGCTTTTTTCTGCATTAGTTGACCACGGCCCCATGTCCGCTGGGCACGACCCCGTGTGCAGAAGCATATCTGTACTATCAAGATTTGCCTGGATTCTGCGAATCTTATAGTTGACCACGACCCCGTGTCCGCTGAGCACGACCCTGTGGTGGGCGATGGAAGCTTCTACAACTTTGTCTTTTATGCTGACACTTGCGTGTTCAGCCTTCTGTTCTCTTGTTTTGCTTGGGAAGATGCTGTCGTGGGGTCGGGCATGCCACGTTTGTTCCTTTTCTTGTATTTATGTTAGATTTGGCTGCCTTTTTGTTTCTTTTGTTAATTTGAGCTCATTTAATCTTGAAAATACAAAAGGAAGACAAAAACACACTTTTTCCAACATTAGTACTAAAAAGGGTTAGTTTTATGCCACAATTGATGTAATTTATATGTTGCATTTTTGTTGGTGCATCCGTCTATCGCCTACGTCTTGTATCGAGTCTTGTATAGATTAAGATAGAACGGGACACGGAATCCTAGAAATCTGTTTTAGGAAGTGATTCCGCCCGAGAGTCCTTATAATCTGATTTCGCCCATAGTGTCTTAAGTTCTAATTTCGCTCCTGATGCAAAGCTGTGATTTCGCTCCTGATGATAAGGTGTAGCTAGGAGCGAAATCAGGCCTTCTATATATAGGGGTGTAGTTTAGAGCGAAATAAGTTAGTTAAGTATGTATGTTGTCTTCCGGTGAGCCACGAAGTGCTGCCGAAGTGTTGTCAGAGCTTGTAAACATTTGCAGATCAATAATAACAACAGATTAAAGTGAATACTAGCTGAATTGAACCAAAACACTTGTTTCCGCCTCTTGTTTTGGTGAAAAGCTCTTCTAACCGACTCGTTCGGATCCAAAATCGATCCTACAAGTGGTATCAGAGCTCAGGAAGAAGAGCTCTTGCCAATTCAGCTGTGTTTTTCTGTTTTTCTACATCTTCTCATCAAATTGAACATCATTTCACGGTCAGAATCGGTTCAGATTTGCACACCTTGCTCAGAATCTTGTATTGACAAAGCCTTAGAAGTTTCAAGTCCTATATCGAACTAAATCTTGACAAATTTGTGATTCAGCTCGAAATCGATCGATGGTATGATGACATCAGCTTTGATTCCGCTCCAGAAATCTTGATTCCGCTCCTAATCACAGATTACATTTAATTCCGTTCCAGAGTTTCAGTCTAATTTCGCTCCAGAGTTTCAGTCTAATTCCGCTCCAGAGTTTAGGTTGATTCCGCTCCAGTTGACCATCACATCTAATTCCGCTCGAAAGATAGTTTCTGGTTCCGCTCCAAAATCAGAACTGTGATTCCGCTCAAACGTTTTTGTCTGTTTTCACTCGAATCAACTTGATTGTTGATTCCGCTCGACTGGTAATTGGGATTCCGCTCCAGACCCTGTTTTCGCTAGAACTAGAAATTTGTGAACTTTTGAAGATTAAAACAATGGATAACGAGTTCTACAATGCATTTGCTAGTCCTATCACCATTACTCAGAATGCTTTACTTGAAAATGAAACCGGGACGTCACAGAAACCACCAAAGCTCTTGGATATTGATGATTACAATGCGTGGTCCGAACGGTTTGGAAATTGGGTTGAAGCTTATCACTTGGATGCATGGGATCACACTGAAGAACCATATGAAAGACCCACTAAAAATGGTATTCAGACAACAATCAGAGAAATGAGTGCTGATGAGAAAAAGAAGTATAGAGATGAAAAATTGATGGTGAGTCTACTTCAGCAAGCAATTAAAGAGGACATTTTGATATTGCTTCAACATGATGGAAGTGCTTATTCGATCTGGACTGAATTGGAAGCAAAATTTGTAGGAAGTGATGATATGCTTAAAAACAAGATGTCTCTCATGAAGAAAGAATTTGATCTTTTTCGAGGTTTGAAATCTGAAAACACCAAGCAAATTATTGAAAGATATTGTAACTTGGTGAGAAATATGTCAAAACTTGGTATTAAAAAAGATACTGATGAGCTGATTGAGAAACTTGCTGATGCACTACCACATGAGACTTGGGGAACATTCCTGATGATGTTGAGAAACAATCGGAAAGAATATAAAAAGTTAACACTGGGTGAGTTCATTAAACATCTGGAAGCTCAAGAGATGGAGCAGAGGAAGATCACCAGGATGAAGAACTATGATGGAGAACAAGACATCGGCTTGTATTTCAAGAGTGGTGTTAGTGAAAAAAGAAAATTTTCTCCAAAAGTTGAAACAGCTTATAATGCAAAAGGTTCTTCGGAAAAATCAACTCAAGGATCAAGCAGCACATCCGGATTTTCTTCATTTCCGACATACGATCCTTAGTTCACTACAACAAAAAGTGGAAAAGTTCTTCAATGCAACATTGCCTTAAAGCTTGAGAATGATCAGAACTATACAGAGGAAGTTGCTAAAAGCCACATGTCGTTGTTGGTTACAGTGCTTGAGTCCTATGGTGGATTAGTTGCAGGGAGGATCGGTAATCCAATGCTCACGAAAGAGGATTACGATCAAATCGATGCCGAGGAAATGGAATTAATGGATATTAAATGGTGCATGGCTAGTGTGTTGAGACGGGCTGAAAAGTTTAAACAAATCACAGGCAGAGATGATTTTCGCGAGGCACATGTTTCACCTTTAGGTTTTGATAAAACTAAAGTTACTTGTTTTCGTTGCAGGGAAAAGGGGCATTTCAAGAGAGAGTGCACAAATCGAGAAGCAAGTGAAGCTCAAAACCCTTTCGGAAACAACGATTACTACAAAAAGGCGATTTATCATCAAGTTACACAACAGCCATATCAACAACAACAAGCACCACATCAGGCTCAAACTGCACATGGTAGAAAAGAAATTGTAGATTCAAAGAGAGCATGTATGGTTAATCAGGGCAAAGATGGTGGATTCAGTTGGGATAAATACATTTCAACAAACAGCAAAGTGTGTTTGGCAGATCAAGATGATGAAAAATTGCCAGAAGGGTTCAGTTGGGATAATTTTTGCCCAGACCAAGAATTCATGGCAAAAGAGATGTCAAATGGAAAAGCTTTTATTGCTAATGCTTACGATCTAAAATGGGCAGAAAAATGCAGAAAAGTCAGAGAAGCTGAAGAAGAAAAATGGAGAAAGATTGAAGAAGAGGAAGAAGAAGAAGAAAGATTAAAAGCTGAAGCTGAAGCTGAGAAAAAGAGAAGAGCTGAGATGTTTCAATTGAGTAGAACAGTCAAAGAAGTTCCGGAATTTGAAATCAAAGTTGATACTGAAGCAGTCAAAGTTCCTGAAAAATGCTTAAATTGTGACTCTTTGATCAAACAAAACAATGAACTGCTACACAACATTAAAAGGTTGAAAGAATCATATGATACTTTGAACAGGGAGATCAACAAGTACACTGAGTCGAACAGTGAACAAGCTGTAGCATTGAACACACTCAAATGAGCTTACATGAGACAGCTTGATGATGTCAATTTCTACACAAAGAAGTGTGCTGAGTTAGAATTGAAATTGGCAACACAAAAAATTGAAACTGAATGTGTTAACAGTTTATTAAAAAGTTACTCATGTTCTACTTTTTTTGTTGACAGGATTTACCCGATCATTGAAAGAATGAAGACTTTTGAAGAAGAGAAGACTTCGGAAGAAAAGAAGTCCGAGACAAAAGAAGAGGATGAAGTAGAAATTTCTGGTAAGAAACCAAGTGTTGTCTACAATAGATGTCCGCCCCCAGTCGAAAATGGATATTTGTCTCGAAATCCAAATTCCAAAAGAGTAAAAAAGGCAATTAACTTACAGTGGGAGTCAGGGTCGTCGGATAATTTGCCAGAAAATATTGATGTCACGTTCACATCGTCCGATACTGATCATGAGTCCAAGTTGATAAAAAGTGTGGTCGATCAGGTGTTAGACAAAGATGACATAGAGGAGTCAAAACCGGAGTCCAAATCTGAGTCAAAGTCTGAATCCGATAAGTCAAAGTCAACAATAAAAAAGGACAAACGGGTTTATGATAAGGAATTTTTGCTATCGAAATCTAATTTGGATGACGAACCGGTCAAAGTAGCATATACTTTGAAAGATTCTGACAAATTATATTCTGTTGAGATTTTTCCAATAAGAGGTGTTAAAACTGATATGATTAAAAAGGTTTTCAAACTAACAGAAATCAACATTTCTGAAATAAAAGATATTAATCTTTCTGAAAATCCAAGACCTTACACCTCAAGAGTGCAACAAAGATTAAACAAGAAAAAGGGTTACAGTTCTGGTTCTGGTTCTGGTATTCATAAAAAACCAAACCATAACTGTAATTTCAAAAAGAAAGGATTAGGATTTAATCAACCGAAAAATCATAAAAATGAAAAAGTTTATAAACCAAAAACTGTGTTTGTTTCAGGAAATTCTTTAGAAGATGAGAAGGAGCAAGCGTTCAGAAAGCAGACAAACCAAGAATTTCTTGCAAAGAAGCAAGATGAGATGCAGAAAAATGTTGCTCAAAAGACTACAGAGACGAGAACCTGGTTTCAATGCAAAACTGCTGGTCATATTGCTAGAAATTGTCCGAAAACATTCAAACCAAAACAGGAAGTCTCTGGTAAAATGAAAGAAAACGTTGTTGAGAAAACTGAACTAACAACCAGAAAATTTACAGGCTTTGAAAATTCAACCTTTGAGATTGGTGAATGTTCAAAGAATGTGGTTAAAAGAAAAGAAAATCTGAAAAATCAGAAATGGGATGTTAAGGGTTCAGGAAATAGTTCTGGTAATGAATCTGATTCCACAAAATCAGAGGAGCCAAAAGTTGTTAAAGAAAAGGTTGAGAAATCAGTTCCGCATGTGGATGATGTGAATTTTCCACCACTGAGGGCTGAAAATTTTAAAAAGAAAGTTGGAAAAATTGAAATTTCAAATCAATTTTATTCTGACAAGAAGAAATTTGATGTTGATAAGGTTTTCAACAGAAATGTGAAACACATTTTTGGAAAAATGATCGATGGTAAGGTCAAAGGTGTTAAAGAATTTTATGCTTCCAAAATGAATGTTCACAAGTCTGTTGAAAGAAAAGATGAAGAAGAGGTTGTTACACCCAAGGAAGGTCAGGCTTGGGTGGATATATTTTTCAAAAAATAAAAATCTGACTTGCCGGAGATCCCAAGTTTGTAATCGTGGATCAGGAATCGGCATTCTTCTTGATAAGTGGTTTTTATGAAAGAATCTTGTAATGGTTAAATTTTGGCAAGTTATATTGCAGGAATTGCCGGAGCTCCCAAGTTGGTAATCATGGAGCATGAATCAGCATCATTCTTATATTGTATTTGAAAATTGTTTTTGTATAAGTGTGATTTGCCGGAACTCCCAGGTTGGTAAGTGTGGAGTAGGAATCGGAACCTTGAGAATTCAACCAACAGATGATGATTAGTTGAAAATGTTTGATTTTTGATCTTACAAGTGGTTAATCAAGGTCATTAAGTTGAACTTGATTTAACTATCAGTTAAAAATGTTGGTATACAATGTGATGAGTTTTCCCCGAACCTACAAATGGTAAAATCAACAAAACTAATTTTTCGGAAAAACCATTTTGATTAAAACAAACTTAAGTGTTTTGAGATCTTAATGGGAAAATAGTTTGTTGTAAGGGGGAGTTCTGATTGTTTATGCCAAGTGGATGGCGAATTGAAGTGATTCGATATCAGTTGTCATGTTCGTGTACAGTTTGTTTTCAATTTTTCTTTAGATGTATTTGTATTTTAGGGGGAGTATATTTTTCTGAAAATCCAAAAACATTTAAAAATTTGAAAAAGTAAAAAACATGATAAAATCAAAAAATGAGTTTTTGTTGCATAAAAGAGGAAATGATAGTACATCAGTGGACTGTCACAACATGCTAAAGAATTGGAGAGATAAAATGTGATAAACAGTCTCACTAAAGATGTGACGATAGGCTCAGCTAGACTAGTAGATTTGCGATAACGATACAAACTTAAATGAAAAAGCCTAGTTCTAGTGGGAAACATGGTCGAAAGCATAGTACTTAGTTTTGTCCTTCTTGACTGTGTGCCTACCCAGTAATCGCTGATTGTCGAAAGACATAAAACTGGTTAAGTTTGTGAACTTTCACAACTTTGCTGAAAAGTCACTGTGATTGTGCATTTCATTTTGCAAAGATTTAAACTTGTTTTTTTTTTTGTTTAAGCATCGGACATCCTCTGCGTATACGTGAGTATCGATCTGGATGTTGTTGCCTAAACGTTCTGCTTTATTTTCTTTGGTGTTTCGTTTAAGCTTTGGACCTCCTCTGCGTATACGGAAGTATCGACCTGGTGGTTAAAGCCTAAACAACTTCAACTTGTTTTATTTTTCTTATTTTGTTTAAACATTGGACTTTCTCTGCGTATACGGAAGTATCGACCTGATTGTTAATGTTTAAACATTCTGCTTTGTTTTCGCACAAATCACAGTTGATAAAAGTTTAAAGGCATTGCTTGAGATAATGTATTACATGATGAGGGGATATGCTGAGATCGTGGGGTCCATAAGAACTTAGTGCAAATTAATATATCTTAACGTATCGGTAAGCATTTCGAAAGTTTTTAGATTGAGTTTAAGTGGACAACAATATCGTCAATCAATGTGAATCGTTTTGAGCTTAAAATGAAATCAAGCTTAACGGTGTTAGTGTTTTGTCTCATAAACTAATATGATTCTCTTGCACGAATTCACAAAAATATTGTCTGTAAATATTTCTTTATTGCATTTCATTACAGTAAAAAATTTCAAAAAGATTTTAAGTGTGTTTTAGCATAAAATTTTGAAAAATCCAAAAAGATTTTCGACAACTGATGTTGGAGAGCTGATTGTCAAAATTCCAAGTGCTAAACTTGATGAACAGTTTTGGGAGAAGAGTGTATGAAGAAGTTTTACAAGTGGTTTGCAGAGAATAAATCATTTTGAATATTTCATATAAATAGTTTCTAAATTTGTAAAAGTTTAAAATTTGTGAAACTTATTTTTGGTAGAGTTGTGCAGGTTAATTAGGTTCCGAAACCTGAGTTAGATGAGTGCCAGGTTACGATCTAAGAACCTGTGAAAAGTGAATTCCAGACTACGATCCCAGCTTAGCGAAAGGGGGAGTCTGAAGACATCAAGAAGGAATCTGAAGATTGTAGAGACAGATTCAGATCCTGAAGATTACGAGAAAGAGTAAGAGATTGATTGAGGATGCTTACAATGGAGAACACTTCAAAGAGACGCTCGAAGACTGATAAAGAGTGAAGGTTTGACAACCGAAGACTCGACACTGAAGACTCCGTCAACATCCGAGGGGGAGTTTGTTGGTGCATCCGTCTGTTGCCTACGTCTTGTATCGAGTCTTGTATAGATTAAGATAGAACGGGACATGGAATCCTAGAAATCTGTTTTAGGAAGTGATTCCGCTCCAAATGACATCTTGTCATTTGGAGCGAAACCCCATTGTTCTGATTCCGCCCGAGAGTCTTTATAATCTGATTTCGCCCATAGTGTCTTAAGTTCTAATTTCGCTCCTGATGCAAAGCTGTGATTTCGCTCCTGATGATAAGGTGTAGCTAGGAGCGAAATCAGGCCTTCTATATATAGGGGTGTAGTTTAGAGCGAAATCAGTGAGTTAAGTATGTATGTTGTCTTTCGGTGAGCCACGAAGTGCTGCCGAAGTGTTGTCAGAGCTTGTAAACATTTGCAGATCAATAATAACAACAGATTAAAGTGAATACTAGCTGAATTGAACCAAAACACTTGTTTCCGTCTCTTGTTTTGGTGAAAAGCTCTTCTAACCGACTCGTTCGGATCCAAAATCGATCCTACAATTTTGCACACATCAAATACCCCCACACTTGAATCTTTGCTTGTCCTCAAGCAAAACTCTTTATAATGTGGCTTTACACTCCCAAATGGAATGGGTAGAAGAGAAGGTTTTTGGGCTTGTCATAGAGTTTCGGGATGTCCAAGATTCTTCATTAAGTTTTATTTTTATTTATTTACAATCCTATTCGTCATGATTTATTTAAAACTTTTCATAAGACAAATTACTTATTAGGGCATAACATGCCTCTTTAAAATTCTATTTATATACAAGTTCACATACCTCACGGGGGATCACTCAACACTCGGCCGAAGATGTATTTTAGTGAATCACTCGAGAGTGGCATGGAACTTACTCTTACCATAGGCTTGCCAAGCAATCAATCCTCCTCCTTTTTAACTATATACCTTTGTAAATATCAAGAGGACTTTTGGGTGAAGGGTTAGGCTTGGGTTAAAGGTAGGTGGTTGGGTTAGTGGTTAGTAGAAAAGGGCGAAAAGCGTAAAAAACATTGGTTTTCGTAAGACTTTTTATTTTTGCAGTTTTTATTTTGATGAAGCCATAATTCAAACAAAGTTATTTTTGATGAACTTGCTTGTTTATTTTTTATTTTTTTGCTTCATCAATTTTTTTTTTCAAAGTCATACGAAAAACCGAGCATTTTACTAAAACAAAGGGTTAAAAATAAAAAGGTTTTGGTGGGTGAAAGGGTGTTTGGTTTGGGTTAAGAAATGAAAAGGTTTAGGCTCAAAGGGGTTAACTAGGGGGATTTTGGGTAGGTGGTAAAAAAAAAGAAAAATAATGGTGTAGAAATAAAAAAGGGTTAGTCCTAATGCCTCCATCATTTACTTACTCGGGTTTAAGTTGGTAAGGACCGGGAATGTATCGTCGTGGCAAGTTCTAGAGTTGTAAGAACCAAGCGGCTATTCACACAAGAAACGAAAAATTAGCATTTAATTTAAAGATATATATTTTTATGCTCAATAAAGGCTCAAAACTCACTTTTGTGGGAATGAGTTTTTATGTGATCAAGTATATATAATCAAATTTTAACTAAGTTTGTCATGCCTTTTCATAATTTTCTTATGTTGGTTCTTTTTATCACGACGCTATCGGTTGTAAATTTGTAAAAATATAACCTTTTTAGAATTTTGAAATTCCCAAGTTAAACCTATACAAGTAAAAAAATGAAAATTTTTGAAAAAATTTGGGGTGATTAGCGGTTCCAATAGAGTTTTGTGTAAGGCTTGTTATTAGGACTTGCAAGATTCAAGGTTTTAGCATCCCCCCCACACTTAAATTACACATTGTCCTCAATGTGTCCCAAAAATAAGTTTTTAGGTTGATTTGAATGTGTAAAAGGTGTGAAAAAGCAAAATTCTGTTGTTACTGGGCGCTGGACACGGCCCTGTGTTGTCCGGGCACGGCCCCGTGTTCAAGTGCCAGTAACAAAAGTTAAGCAAAAGAAACAGAAGCCTGGACACGGGGGCGTGTTGGGTGAACACGGCCCGTGTCCAGTTTACCTGAACTGGGTCATTTCTGCAGATTGTGCAGCACGGGGCCGTGTTGGGCGGACACGGCCCGTGCTGAGCTTGCTGTAATGAAGAAAGTTTGTCGGATGGCCCTGTTTTCCCGCATGGGGTGCTGGTTCAAGTTTTCCCTTGTATCCTTTGCCATCCCGAGTGTATTTTATTTATTTTAACACCATCCAAACACCAAGTTATCTAAAACCATCATTCATTAAGTCATAGAGAGAATTACATAATAGTCCTAGAAAATGGAAAACAAAGCAGAAAATAAAAGTTAATGGTCCTAAATTAGATAGGTCAAGTGATACGTGAAATCATCCTAAGGAGTTCTACTTCTACGATAAGAACCAAAATTCCGGAAATAGTCTTCCGGTATCTAAAAGTCTTGTAGAACTCTGAGCCGAGGGGAGTTAAAGCCATTCTTCTATCTCTCTTGGGAGGAAGAAAGCAGCGTCATTCTCTTCAACATCTTGTGGAGGGGCGACACCAACCGGAACCCCTTGTAGCACTTCCCAAGGGGGCTTCGGATGCATGGCATACCACTCGGCCGGTATGATGACTTCAGGAACCACATTCCATGCCCTTTGGGTAATGATTGGTACCAAAGGAGGAGAGGCGAGAATGTTCAACCTTTGGTGCAAAAGGTTGACTTCTCGAAGACATCCTTCTAGTCCCACCGTCAAATGATTAATACGGTCAACCAATGCCTCTTCTACCCCCGTCATTTCATCAAGGGCCTCTCTTAAGGCGTAAACATAGTTTACAAGAGAATCTTCAACCGTTGATGACCTTCTCCCTTGTCGGTTGTTTCTGGAGTGTGATGAAGATGTTCCGCTAGTTCTGCTCGTCATTCTGAGAAAACAAACCGAGAAGAGTTCATTTTTATGAGATCAGTACTTCGGACACGGCCCCGTGTTCAACGACACGGCCCGTGTTCAAATGTTTGCAGATTTTTAGGATAAGGGATCTTGGAGTTTTAATTTGTTTTTATGATGTTTAAAACGTTTTTAAGCAGAAACAACTTAAAACATTGTTGTAGAACTTATTTTTAACAAGATCTCATAAATAAAAATCTAACAAACATCTCACTAAAGCTTGAAATCATGGAGATTTCAAGTTCTAATGGAAGCATGAAGAAGATAGAAGTGGATAAAAGAGGAAAGGACAAGAAGGGTGTTGAGAAACTTCTTTTAGAAAATACCTAGGATGGTATGTGAGAATATTCCCCAAATCTTTGTCCCTTGGATGGTTCAAATGTGCAGGATTCTTGGCTGCATTTATAGAAAACGACAGTACACTGCACACGGCCCCGTGTCGGCTGGACACGGCCCCGTGTTCAGGGGGAATCCTAACACATTTTGTCCGTATTCTGACATGAAATCAGACGGGAATCTTGAGTGGACACGGGGGCGTGTTGACCTGGACACGGCCCCGTGTCTAGAGGCTGTCTTATATTTTCAAGGAACTTTTTCCGGATCGGGCGGTTCCTTACTGGATGGAACAACCCCAAAGTGCCTAAGATACCTTAATTGTTCTAGATTAAGACGAGAACGCAAGAGGTTGTCGGTGAGGGTGATTCCTATTTTATATGTAGGTGGACAAGTCCAACCCTTTCCCGGGCTCTCGTTAAAGAAGGTGTATGCCGAATCGCTCAGGTCTATGTATGCATCAAACAAAGTTGATGGGGAGTCCTTCACGGCACAATCGGCACAGGGACGACTATCGCTCAAGTCCTCACTAGAGTTAGAAGTATCGTCGGGGACAACGAAGTTGTTTGAATGCGATTCCAACACTTCTTCTTGGTTATCATCTTGAGATAAATTATTGAAATCTATCCTAAGTTCTTTTAACCAATTAAGAATTAGATCTTCTAATTGAAATAGTTCATCAAGAAGCATTTCTCCTAGAAAATCTGGTTGGGAGCATTCGAGGGAGAGATAGGGATTATTTTTACTTTCGCCACTCTTAAGGATATAAGAAAACGATGGGTCTATATAGTGGGGCTTATAATTTAGAAAATAACATTCTAATTCCTTATGGGAACCACCACATATTTGACACCAAGTACCATAAGAGTGCCGAAAGTAAAAAATATCAGTATCACTCATGTTTGTGTCAGAAATTACCAACCGTCGGGATCTTACGGTTCTGTTTTCAGTAACTGAATCTTGGGCACGGGGGCGTGTTGAGTGGGCACGGCCCCGTGTTCAGCTTACTGTCTGACTTAAAATAGGATTGCCAGTTCCAATGATTGGGCACGGGGCGTGTTCAGCGGGCACGGCCCGTGCTGAGTTCTGCAGAAGCTGAAAAACTAAAAAAAAATATCCTAAAAAAAAAATTAGAAAAATAAGAAAAACGATTAGGCCGCTGATTCCTAACTTTCTTAAAATCCTTGTGTCCCCGGCAACGGCGCCAAAAACTTGATGCGTGTGAAGTGTTATATATATTAGGTGTATATTTTAAGCCCTTTAACACTTTTTTTTAGCTAAGTTTTAAATTTATAAAACACGATATTTAATAACACTAAACACACATATGGGCAAGTGCACCCATCGTGAGCGTAGTATAGTGTTGGTAAGATACCGAGGTCGTCCAAGGACACAAGAGCTTTTAGTACCGGTTTATCCTCAACGTCTAATCAAATCAAAAGTTTAGAAAAATGTTTTAAACTAAGAAAAATAAAAACTAACTAAAATGCTGAAAAATAAAAATAAAAGAAAAACAGATAGACAAGATGAATCACTTGGCTCCGACTCGTGTTTAGTGTAACCTTTGATTATTTCCGCACTTTTGCACTATTTAAGAGATTATCTTAGTTATTGTAGTAGGCCCCTCTTTTGAAGGTGACGTTACCCTCAACCCAGTAGTTTGAGTCAGCAAGGATACAATCCTAAAGGGTCGGATTATTGAAAGATAATTAATTAAGTTATTAATGCATAATGTGGTAGGCCCCTCTTTTGAAGGTGACGTTACCCTCGGCTAAGTAGTCTGAGTCAGCAGGGATACAGTCCTAAGTAGCCGGGTTAAAGTATTAATAGTAGTTTAACTTATGAGGGGATCAAAGAGTTTGGACCCCCGCCATCCAATACCGTTAAGTATTGAAGGAGGTCCTACTAAATTTGACCCAGGTCCTTTGCAGGATCTATACACTGAACAATGGCAAGACTCTTACCAAACCGTTCCCTTAACCCCCGACCAGGTAGCCAACATACCTCCATATAGACCGTGGAGATATGAATGGTGAAAATCTTTTATTTTATATAGATAGTAAAATAATGCCAAGACACCACGGACAAACGATAAGGAAGAATCACCTTCAACATAAGAAACTAGTTATTAAAGTCATTAATACATAACCAATTAAAAAGTGCGAAAAGATTAAAAATAAAAAAGTATTACACTAGACACTTTGTCTTCACCAAGTGATGTAAGAGACTTAGGCAAACATGGCCTTGATTGTCAAGAACTCTTACGATCAATCTTGGATCCCGAGACGACTCACACACTCTATGATGGACAATGGATGATGGTGGTGGATGATGGTGTTATGGTGGTGGTGGGTGGTGGGTGAAGTGTGAGAGAGGTGGTGTGCCAAGGGATGGTTTGAGCTTGAGCCAAGCACTCCTATTTATAGGCTGAACAGAAGCTCAGGCACGGCCCCGTGTCCAGTGGGCACGGCCCCGTGTCCATCCTCTTCTATGTCTTCATTAATTGCTTTTGTCTGCATTAGTTGACCACGGCCCCGTGTCCGCTGGGCACGACCCCGTGTGCAGAAGCATATCTGTACTATCAAGATTTACCTGGATTCTGCGAATCTTATAGTTGACCACGACCCCGTGTCCGCTGAGCACGGCCCCGTGGTGGGCGATGGAAGCTTCTACAACTTTGTCTTTTATGCTGACACTTGGGCACGCCCCCGTGTTCACTGAACACGGGGCGTGTTCAGCCTTCTGTTCTCTTGTTTTGCTTGGGAAGATGCTGTCGTGGGGTCGGGCATGCCACGTTTGTTCATTTTCTTGTATTTATGTTAGATTTGGCTGCCTTTTTGCTTCTTTTGTTAATTTGAGCTCATTTAATCCTGAAAATACAAAAGGAAGACAAAAACACACTTTTTCCAACATTAGTACTAAAAAGGGTTAGTTTTATGCCACAATTGATGTAATTTATATGTTGCATTTTGCACACATCATTGAGCATATATCCGAACTTTCAAAGGTCATTGTATCGGTAGCTCCTCAATCAAATATCCACGAATCATTATTTTTTTTTTATCTTTTGTTGCCAGATTAGCTTTCCCAAAAATGACAGAATTATTTGGTTCCTTTTTCAACACCCTCGAAACCTGGGGTTGGGTTTCTGTCATTTTTGTACTTTGATTTTCATTTAACATGTCCAAAATCTTAGGGCTAAAAAACTTGGGGTTGGAAATAGAAATATTTGAACAATATGGGTGTAGAGGGATTTTCTTTAAAGGAGAAGGGTTTGAGGAGAATAACTCAAACCCTATACCTGAGTCGGCTTCTCCTTTCTCCATTCCCTCTACAGCCGCTAAAAAAGTTGTTCCCCCTTCATCTTTTCCGGCCTGATCGCCGCCGCCCCTACTTCCGCCGCCGCTGCTGGTGGTCACTTGACTGCCCTCGGCGGCTGCAACTTTGCCCTTTTGTGGCCATCGGCCCACCATTCCGGGTACCCCACAAGTTTAAAGTACTGCTCTTTTGTATGCTTCATCATGCCACAGTGCTCGCACTTTAGCTTGGTTTTGTCGATCCGGGATGATGATGGACTGAACTTTTGGTCTGACCGACGACCTTTTGACACAAGCCCTAACCCATCGCTGCTTAAACCCGAAGCCACCCCCTGTTGAAGATTGCCGAAGATATTCTGATGAGCCGTTTCTTTCCTGACTGCTGCGTACGCAGCCTCGGCCGACGGCAGGGGGTCCCACCGGAGTATCTCCCTTTTTATGGGATCATATTTCCAGTTAAGTGCATTAAGGAACTGAAACAATTTATTTTCTGACCTTATTTTGTTGTAAGCTGTGATGTCGGTGGGGCACGTCATCGGGTTCGGATCTCTCCGTTCAATTTCTCCCCAGATGCCCTGCATAACAATCCAGAATTCTTCTAACGGTACGCCATTCTGCTTGAACTCATTTGCTTTAACGTGGAGATCGAAAGTTTGGAGTTTATCCTTGCCAGTGCTATATGTGGTTAGAGCGCCCCATAGTGTTTTCGCCGTTGAGAACTCTGTCAAGTTACTAGCAATGGCCGGTTCAATGTTTTGAATAAGCCACGAGAAGATAACAAGATCATCTTGTTCCCACTGATCATAGTTTTCATCAGTGGGTTCTGGTGGTTTTTGGGTAAGTTGGTTTAAAAAAGCTTTCAATTTCCCTCCTATGGCGACTCGCATCATCCGAGCCCATATTGGGTAGTTTTGGCTTGTGAGGTTGAGGCTGATTTTTAGGCGATCGGAAGGATTTGGTTTAGAATTTCGATTTTGGGTTTGATTTAGAACGCCATTTTTCAGAAGGTTGGCGATTTGAAGGGCTAGGTTGTTGTTTTCTTCTTCTGACATGGCTTTTGATTCTGGTAGATGATGAGCAAAAAGAAATTTTGGATTAGCAACACTGCTCTGATACCATGTTGTTTATGATAATCAGAGAAATGATAAGGAATTGAATTGAGGAACTTGTATTTCTTGTATATTTTACAAAGGAACAATACAGAATTTATAGACTTTTACAATGTGCTAAGAAAGGAAATGACAACCATGATATTAACACAAATGGCTGTCAATTAGCTTGTTCCTAAAAATCAGCTCTTTTCTTGAGGTAAGGAATCGGTTTCTTCAATGGGTTTATTTTGGGACATGATGGTGACTAACCCCAAATATTCTAACATGATCATCAAATATGCCTTGTACATCACCCTCACATCCATTAAAATAGTGGACAGCCAAAATATGAATGCCAAAACCATAAATCATTCGACGCCACCGCTTCAAGTATGATGGGTGGTCTTTTGACGTCACCCCTAACATACG
The DNA here is from genome assembly GCA_030545235.1 of Helianthus tuberosus. Classification (NCBI taxonomy): domain Eukaryota; kingdom Viridiplantae; phylum Streptophyta; class Magnoliopsida; order Asterales; family Asteraceae; genus Helianthus; species Helianthus tuberosus. Next base: position 34,292,056 of record CM060353.1, read on the forward strand.
CCCCTCGCAACTCTCTTGGACAATTTCTCCACTCGATATGTGTACAATCGATGCTACCGAGCATCCCAGGAAAATGCCATCTAGCCTCATGTGCGGCGTAAATACGTGAGATGTCGTGTCTCGTCCGTTTACGTAAAAACTCTTTACCATACAATTTAATGACCGTGTCACAAAAAAATTGCAGACATTCACACGAAGTTCTGTCCGACATAGCTAGGTATTCATCAAATTGATCGGGAGGGTTACTTGTCGCTAGTTGGCGAATGGCGGACATGCATTTTTGTATCGGCGTGAAATTTGGTTTGCCCCTCGCGTCGTAACTTTCTTGAAACCATTCTTCAGTTGCTTCGATGTCTCCAACAATCTTTAAAAATAATTCTTTTGGTAAACGAAACCGATCTCTAAACGTTTTGGCATTGTAGACCGGATTCTCCACAAAATAACCGTTCAATAACACTTCGTTGGCATGTACCCGATCACAATCCACCATTTTCTTCTTTGGGCGGTTCGAACTTCCTTCAAGATCGTTATACACCGACACGAAAAATTTAAGCGTCTCATTGTCGGAAGACGATTGGCTATCGCTATCGCTGTCCATCGGAAACGTCGAATCCGTAGTAAAATCCATTTGTGAAATGGTATAAAAATTGTAGAATGTGTGATATGTGTTTGTGTTTTGGTGTGGGTGAAATGGTTAAAACTTGTAAAGCATTTATAGATTGTTTATAGGTTTTTTTTTTTTTAATAAAATAACGTTCAAAAAAGGGGTGCAAAAGTCAAAATAAACGGTCAAAAGAGGGGTGAATGGTCGGATTTTTATTCTTCAACGCGTCAAATTAATGACGCAATAAAGGTTCCACGCGTGAAATACAAGGGGTGGCGGTGGTGTTTTCTTAAGTTTCACTCGTGAAACTTTTTTATAACGTGCAAACTTTTTTAAAAATATATATTAAAAATAGAAGCTAAGAATAGTAAATATATATATATATATATATATATATATTAAACATAGAAGCTAGGGAATAGTAATTTTAATATTATAATAATATATAGTTTTTTAATACTTTTATTATTTAAATATTATAATAATAAGTTATTTCCTTTACTTTTTAACTTTAATCATTTTTTTAATATCACGTGTTGGGATAAGATTGGTGTCAACCAGTATCGAGTTTAATCAAATACATAACTAAATAGAGTACCCAATTACAATAAACACCCTCTTACTATCCAATAATAAACATAATAACCCTTGAACTAAAGACAATAACAAACCCTAAATATATTACATAACAATACTCCATCCTTAAAGGATTCTTGACCTCAAGAATCACAAAATAAATGAAAATTGCATCATCCATGGTAGGGATGGCAAAAATACCCGAGCTCGACGGGTATACCCGAAACCCGACACAAATGAGACGGGTATTCCGATACCCGATGGGTATTGGACCGGGTATGGGATTAGTTTCAAAAATTTTCACGGTTATGGGTCGGGTACGAGATTATGTGATACCTGACACGATTACTCGAAACCACATACCCGTTTACTCGAACTATATACCCGATCATATACCCGAATTTTTTAATTTATATTTTTCTTTTTCATTAACCTTTATCTATTAGTGATGTATTTTAGTATATTCATAATGTGAAAAAATAAATTTTCTTTTAGTATATGTATTTGATAATAATATTTATATTTTGTATGTCGTGAAGTATATATATAGGTGTATAGGTATTATAAAGTTATTATTAATTTATGATAAAAATTTATATGTTTGTAACGTACATTTTTTGTTTATAATAGAATTTGTATAAATAAAATTATATAATAATTATAATAGTAAAGAAATGTATTTGGAAATCCCAACGTATATCTTTTAACAAACTAATGGGTATATCTGATACCCGACGAGTAATTACCAGACAAATACCCGACGGGTATTGGGTCGGGTATGGGACACGATTTTACAACAGGGTATGAGTATGGAATTGCCAATACCAGACCCGAACTCGACCCATTGTCATCCCTAATCCATGGACTCTTTGGGTCGACCCTTTCCTCGGTGGCCACCATTCCATTCGTCTGATGGCATTCGGGGTTGTGTCAAGGGGATGCCACGGTGGGCGCCATTTGCATCCCTTGGTTGCATCGTCTATCGGTGTCATTTCTTCCTTCGTGGACATCAGTTTCAACTCTAGCTTCAATAGGTTCAGAACCATTGATGGTGTGGTTTTTAGCACCGTTATGGGTGTGATGCTTAGTGCTCCTCTGAATGTGGGTTTAGGGCGATTGAAAGGGCAGATGGCATAGATTTTTTTTGGCAGCTTTTGGTGCAACTTTGGTGGATATGACGACCTTTGGGAGGGTTTTTGGTGTAGGTGGCACGAGTGGTGGTATTTTTAGGAGGGTTTTGGTGGTAGATGTCAGTGGTGTTGATGACACAACAGAAGCCTGATTCATCCCGATTAGATCCAAACCTAGAGCCATCATTATTTGCTTTTGTTGCTTCATCATCATGGCTTGTTGCTTCATCATCGCGACCAGAGTAGCCTGTAAATTTGAGATCACCTTATCATGACCTCTAATTGTAACACCCCAACCGAAGGCGGAAGCATCGGGAGATTACTTTGGTAGATAGTTCAAAAGCACATGGAACTAAAGTTTAAAATTTTAAATTAAAACCAAATTATCCAATACAAAAGAAAAAGACAAATTGTTCAAATAAAACCAATTTTAAATTTTAAACTAAATCAAGTGGCATCCTATGTGATCAGATATCTTGTAGGCATCTTCATGGATAATTTCTTGTAACATGTGTAAAATAAAGGTCAACTAAAAAACCGGTGAGCACATAGGGTTAGTACGTATAATAGATAGATAAAAGTTCACAATTCATGGTGTAACGTGTATCAGATGGCAATTGTATAACTTCGTTAAAAAATAAGTTGTACATCCAAACCTTAGTTGACTGGTTATTAGTTTCGGTTTCTATCATTCCCAAAAGGATCTCCCCCTAAAAAGGCCAAGGAGTGGGAATGGGTTGTCAGGCCAATAGATCTATCATGTACTACCGTTCGGCTTGTACGGAGTTAATGAATGTACATTGTTTATAAAATATTTGGCAAACCAGTACAACAATAGCAAATAAGATAGCAAGCAACCATGGAATTGAAATGTGCAAGTAGTTGTGAAAGATAATGTGTTTTGATAATGGACACATGAAACACCCCAAAAAGTGTAAAAATAGTAGTAAAGAAGGAACTATGTACTCACCTGGGTTAGCAAAAAAAATCACACAAAAGCTCGTTGTAGTGGAGGTGTGGGAAAACCCAAAGAGTTATCCTATCGAAAATTATGGAATATTGTTTAATAAATGTACTTGTCTTTAAGACTAATTTAGGATTTCGAGTATTTTAGACTAAGTTGGAGAATTATATTAGTTTAAATAATCAAATAAAAGTGAAATGATTAAGTGGTATAGTTTATAAAAATTATCTATTTAAAATAAATTTTATAGCCAAATTTTGATTTGAAGTTTATATATTAAAAATCGGGACGAGTCTAAATTTATAAAAATCAGAATGATAATTTGTAAAACTTGTAAAGGTTAATAAATTAATTTAATGTTTTAGAATTTATTTTAATGATAAGTTTTAAATAATATATAGATTTAAAACTTTAATTTTATAAGTTTAAATCAGAATATAAATATTGTTTTCTGATATGTTAAATAACTTTAAAACTTTTTATAAAAAAATCAGCATTAAGAAAGAGTTTTTAATTTAAAAAAAAAACAAATCTAAGAGAAAGGGGTTCCCAGGGATCGAACACGCATTCCTGTGCGGTCCACACCTTAACGCCTTTCTACTATACCAACTGGGCTAGCAGCCATCCCTGGTAGTTCGATGGTTTTAAATACATATAAACACAGTTTTGTTTAAACCATAAATCCCCAAATTAATAGATATGAGCCACAATCCTTATAGTCCCAAATCAAACACGAAATCAGTTATTGTTGTTATAATTGGGAAGGGGCTTTTGTTTAATGAGTATAAGCAAACGAAATCCATGTAAGTCACGTACCTCGGGAGCTCGGAAAGGCTGGATTGAGAAACTGGTCGGAGTTGAAATTTTCCGGCGGTCGGAGATGGGTTGCAGAGGAATCGACAGGGAGAATTGAAGTGAAAGTGATGTTGTGGGGAGTTGAAAGGAGATCGAAGAGTCTCAGAGGACGTATTTAAACAGATTTGAGTCGGTTACTGATATGTATGAAGTTTCAAAATTTCGGAGGTTTGGTTTGATGAACAAATCGAACAATTACTAGATAATTGTTGCGAGTTTAGTGTGATTAAGATGGAGATAAGGATAAATCACAAAAAGAATGGGTTAAAATCTAGTAGATAACGCAAATCGGGTCACTGGATTTCTCGCCGGAGATGGCGCCGGATAATTGAAGAGATGAAGGCGGTGATTTGTTTTCTTTGTTTTTTTTTTTGAAATTTTCATTATTTACACAAATGGTCCCTGAGTTTTTTACATAAAAACAAATGATAAAAATGCAGTGTTGTTACAGTCTCCCCTACTTTAGGGAATTTCGTCCCGAAATTGTTGTAGAAGAGGCTTCAGAAAAGAGATGTGGGTATTTGGCTTTCATTTGGTCTTTCACGTTCCCAAGTGAGACCTGGGCCACGTTTAGAATCCCAACGAACTTTGACAATCGGTATACGGCTATGCCTGAGTTTCTTCACATCACGATCCATGACTTCAACAGGTTTTTCAACGAATTGCATGGTTTCATCAATGCGGATATCATCAAGAGGTATATGGAGGCTTTCATCTGCCAAGCATTTTCTCAAGTTGGATACATGAAAGGTAGGATGAATGTTGCTTAGTTCAGGAGGTAGATCGAGTTTGTAGGCAACTTTTCCAATCCTTTCGATGATCTTAAAGGGACCCACATAGCGTGGTGCTAGTTTACCTTTCTTCCCAAATCTAATAATCCCTCTCCAAGGAGATACCTTAAGAAGTACGAGATCACCGACTTGAAATTCCAAGGGTTTCCGTCGTTTATCAGCATAGCTCTTTTGACGACTCCTAGTGACTCGAAGGTTATCGCGGATTTGCATAATTTTATCAGTGGTTTCTAGGATCAGTTCAGGACTAGCGATTTGAGCTTCACCAATCTCGTTCCAACAAATAGGAGAACGACATTTGTGACCATGGAGAGCTTAGAATGGAGCCATGTCAATACTCGCATGGTAGCTATTGTTGTAGGAGAATTCAATAAGTGGAAGATGTGAATCCCAATTGCTACCAAAGTCGATGACATAAGCTCTTAGCATGTCCTCAAGGGTTTAAATATTTCTTTCAGTTTGACCGTCGGTTTGAAGATGATTGGCAGTGCTAAGATTTAGTTGAGTACCTAATGCAGATTGTAGTGATTCCCAAAAATGAGAGGTGAAACGACCGTCACGATCAGATATAATATTTAAAGGAACCCCATGACGACTTAAAATTTTGTCGAGATAGATCTTGGCTAACTGCTTAGCTGTAAAGATTTCACGAATTGGTAGGAAATGAACTGATTTAGTTAAATGGTCAACGACCACCCAAATGCTATCGTGACCTCGAAATGTGCGTGGGAGTTTGGTAATAAGATCCATAGCTATATTTTCCCACTTCCACATAGGAATTTCCGGTTGTTCAAGCAGACGTTGGTGTTCGGCTTTGACTTTCAAACAAGTAAGACATTTGGCCACGTAGAGGGCAATGTCCTCTTTCATACCAGGCCACCAGTAGTGATAACGAAGATCCTTGTACATTTTGTCTGCACCAGGATGGATAGAATATCGGGATTTATGAGCTTCATTCATAATGGTAGTGCAAAGATCATCTCGATCAGGAATCCAGAGACGGTTCAGATAGTAAAGCAGACCATTGGGTTTGGTTTCAAGTTGAAGTTCAACACCACATGGTATTTCACGTTGCATGTTTCCTTGAGTGATAGATGTTTGTTTGGCTTGAAGGATGCGAGCTTGGATATCGGTTTGGACTTTTATACTATGAAGTTTGATTCGCTATTTTCGACTAAGTGCGTCGGCTACAACATTCGCCTTGCCAGGGTGGTAGCGAATCTCACAGTCGTAGTCGTAGTCGTTAAGAAGTTTGATCCAACGTCGTTGCCTCATGTTAAGGTCATTTTGGTTAAATATGTGTTGGAGACTCTTGTGGTCAGTGTAAACCACACACTTAGTGTCGTAGAGGTGTTGTCTCCATATTTTTAGAGCAAAAACAACTGCACCTAACTCAAGGTCGTGAGTGGTGTAGTTTTTCTCATGAATCTTAAGTTGCCGAGACGCGTAGGCTATAACCTGGCCTCGTTGCATGAGAACACAACCAACACCAAAGTTAGAAGCGTCACAGTAGACCCCGAAATCATCATTGCCATCAGGAAGAGTTAGGACAGGAGCATCACAAAGTTTCTGTTTAAGGGTTTGGAAGGCTTCTTCTTGCTTGGATCCCCACTCATAAGGTTTGCCTTTTTAGGTCAAGGCATTGAGGGGTACAACAATCTTAGAAAAGTCAGCGATGAAGCAACGGTAATAGCCTGCTAAACCAAGGAAGGAGCAGATTTCAGTAGGGGTTTTAGGTGTACTCTAGTTCTTCACAACTACAGTTTTTGCAGGGTCAACATGAATTCCATTTTCATTGATTATGTGTCCTAAAAATTGAACTTCCTTAAGCCAAAATTCACATTTAGAGAATTTGGCATACAGTTGTTCTTTCTTTAGGAGTTCCAAAATCAAACGAAGGTGTTGTTCATGTTCTGTTTTGGATTTGGAATACATAAGGATATCATAAATAAAAACAATAACGAATTTATCAAGATAGGGTTTGCAGACACGGTTCATTAGATCCATGAATACTGCAGGGGCATCGGTCAAACCAAATGGCATGACCATGAATTCATAGTGACCGTATTTAGTGCAGAAAGCCGTTTTTGGAATGTCTTCCTCAATGATGCAAAGTTGGTGATAACCCGAACGAAGGTCGATTTTGAGAAATGGTTGGCTCCTTGAAGTTGGTCAAAAAGGTCGTTAATACGAGGCAAATGGTAGCGGTTTTTTGATAGTAAGCTTGTTAAGTTCGTGATAGTCGATGCACATACGAAATGATCGGTCTTTTTTCTTCACGAAAAGAACGGGGGCTCCCCAAGGAGAGGAACTTAGGCGAATGAACCCTTTATCTGAGAGTTCTTGAAGTTGGGCTTGCAAGTTCTTTCATTTCCGAGGGTCCAAGACGATAAGGAGATTTGGCAACAGGAGTGGCTCCAGGTATAAGATCGATACGAAATCAACTTGTCGAGGAGGAGGTAAGCCAGGTAAGTCTTCAAGAAAAACTTCTGGAAAGTCTCGTATAACAGGGATATCTTGAAGGTTCTTTCCCTTATCCTACTTTTCCACAACATGGGCTAAAAAGGCCACGTACATCTTGCATATATAGCATTGAGCTGTAGAACAGGACATGAGTTTAAGCCTAGTACAAGGTTTTTCCACATAGATTTTGAGAGTGTCACTAGATAAGCGAGGGATTTGAACATATTTCTCATGGCAAACAACTTCAGCATGGTGCTTAGATATCCAATCCATACCTACTATGATATCAAAGCTTCCAAGTTTCATAGGTGCGAGATCAATAGAGAAAGTGTGGCCGTTAAGATCGAGAGCACAATCACGAATAACAGAGAGAATAACACATGGGTTTCCATTAGCTATTTCTACTTTAATGGTTTTCTCTAACTTAGAATGTGGCATGGCAAGTAGGGGTTCAAAGTCAAGGGATACAAAGTTCTTGTCTGCACCGGTATCAAACAAAATAGAGGCATACTGGTTATTGATGAGAAACATACCTACCATTCACCACCTCGTTGTTAGCTTGCGCCTGAGAAGTGTTGATATTGAAAGCACGACCTCTAGCTTGATTAGCATTATTGAGCCTTAGGCACCGATTGCGGTAATGACCTGGATCTCCACATTCAAAACAAGTGCCAGGAGGGTAGTTAGGACGAGCATGAACAACAGGCTGAGTAGATGTGGGAAGTTAAGCAGGTTGAATAGGAGCAAGTACTTGAGCTGGTTGGGCAGTAGCAGGTGCAGGGTTTTGCCTAAAACGATAATTATGAGCTAAGTACCCCAAACGCCCGCAGTTGTTACACAACTGACATTGGATATGAGCTGCATGATGAAGATTGCAGCGATTGCACAAGGGTTGGTTTCCAGCATAAGGATTTTTGTTTGGATTCTGAGCTACTTGGGCTACAGGTGTTGGTTGGGCTGTGGGAGCTACTTGGGTTATAGGAGTGGCAGAAGCAACAGCAGCATAGTTTTGATTATCCTTTCGTTTTTTATTGTTACGAGAAGTTGCAGCCTTAGCATTTTGGATTGTCTCAATAGCAGCTTTATCTTTTCCCTTTTGATCTCCCTTTCTAGATAATTTTCCCGCTTTCACGTAGTTATCGGTTAAAGTAGCGGCCAAACGAATAGATTCTTCGACAGTGGCGGGTCTGCTTCCCAATACATGGCCTTGAATCTCGAGAGGCAAACCACCCGCATACTTTTTGATGGTTTTGGGCACAGTGGGGACCATGCTAGGCACAAGGGTACTCAGCTCCTGAAATCGAGTGGTATAAGCAAGATTTTCTCCGCTATCCTGCTTAAGATGATATAAATCATCTTCAAGCTTCTTCATTTCATTTCTGGGGCAAAACTCCTCTCTCATCAGCTCCTTAAGTTCATTCCAGGTTAAGGCTAAGGCAGCTTCAGGACCTCGAGTTCGCTTTTCATTGTTCCACTATGTAAGTGCTCGTTGTAGAAGAACACCAATGGCGTATTGAACTTTAAGGTTATCAGGACAACTACTATTCACAAAGGTATTTTCCATACTTTCGAACCACTGTAAGAGTCCAGTGGCTCCTTCGCTACCAATGAATTTGACTGGGTTGCAGGAGTTGAAATGTTTGTAGGTGCAGGGAACGTTTCCATTATTGTTAGCGTTGGAAGCTTGATTGAGTTGGTTAACCAGATTTAGAAGGATAGCAGCCATCTGCTGAGTGATGAGAGCAACAAGTTCCTGGTTTGGGTTGTTGTTCTGAGGTTCACGACGAGGAGGCATTCTAAAAGAAAGAGAGAAGGAAAATTATTAGGTTGAAGATAGGATAAACAAAATAAAATTGAATTGTAAGGCAATAATGGAATGTAAAACAAGTAACACAAAGGCTCGTAATCATTTATCCATTAATTAAAACAAATAAATGAAAACATTGACTAATCAAAGTAATTAAATTTAGATAATGTTTGGGAAGACATGCTTTAGCCTATAAGTGGACACTCACTCCAAGAATTCCCAGGTAAGCATAACTGGTTCCATGAGTTGGAATTTATTGGAATGCTTGCCTAGCCAGGAAACCCAGTGTACAGGCGTCCACCCTTCCAGATTGCACGTGTTCTTAATCATTATTTAAACTTAAGACTTGGATGAGATTTTGAAAATAAATTTAGGCTTTAAGTCTAGGAATTTTCCTAAAGTCTAGGGATAGAACAGAAAACCAGTTATAGAGATAAGAAACTAACCTATAGATAAAGTAAGGTTAGGGATAAGGACAAGGATGGTAGTTGGGAACACTAAAAGAGAAGGAAATCCTAGGGTTATAGTCTAGGTTTTAGGAAGTCTAATAACCTGATTCTCTATAACAGCACCTTTGATACCAATCTGTAACACCCCAACCGGAAGAATCGGGGTATTACTTTAGTAGATAGTTCAAAAGCACATGGAACTAACGTTTAAAATTTTAAATTAAAACAGAATTATCCAATACAAAAGAAAAAGACAAATTGTTCACATAAAACCAAATTTAAATTTTAGACTAAATCAAGCGGCATCCTATGTGATCAAATATCTTGTAAGCATCTTCATGGATTATTTCCTGTAACATTTGTAAAATAAAGGTCAACTAAAAAGTCGGTGAGCACATAGGGTTAGTATGTATAATAGATAGATAGATAAAAGTTCACAATTCATGGTGTAGCATGTATATCAGATAGCAATTGTATAACTTAGTTAACAAATAAGTGGTACATCCAAACCTTAGTTGACTGGTTATTAGTTTCGGTTTCTATCATTCCCAAAAGGATCTCTCCCTAAAAAGGCCAAGGAGTGGGAATGGGTTGTCAGGCCAGTAGATCTATCATGCACTACCGTTCGGCTTGCATGGAGTTAATGAATGTACGTTGTTTATAAAATATTTGGCAAACTAGTACAACAATAGCAAATAAGATAGCAAGCAACCATGGAATTGAATTGTGCAAGTAGTTGTGTAAGATAATGTGTTTTGATAATGGACACATGAAACACCCCAAAAAGTGTAAAAATAGTAGTAAAAGGGGAACTATGTACTCACCTGGGCTAGCAAAAAAAAAAAAAAAAAAAATCACACAAAAGCTCGTTGTAGTGGAGGTGTGGGAAAACCCAAAGAGTTATCCTATCAAAAATTATGGAATATTATTTAATAAACGTACTTGTATTTAAGAGTAATTTAGGATTTCGAGGATTTTAGACTAAGTTGGAGAATTATATTAGTTTAAATAATCAATAAAAGTGAAATAATTAAGTGGTATAGTTTATAAAAATTATCTATTTAAAATAACTTTTATAGCCAAATTTTGATTTGAAGTTTATATATTAAAAATTTGGACGAGTATAAATTTATAAAAATCAGAATGATGTAAAACTTGTAAAGGTTAATAAAATAATTTAATGTTTTAGAGTTTATTTTAACCATAAGTTTATAAATAATATATAGATTTAAAACTTTAAATTTATAAGTTTAAATAAGAATATAAATATTGTGTTCTGATGTGTTAAATAACTTTAAAACTTTTAATAAAAAAAAATCAGCATTAAGAAAGAGTTTTTAATTTAAAAAAACAAATCTAAGAGAAAGGGGTTCCCAGGGAACGAACCCACGTCCCTGGGCGGTCCACACCTTAACGCCTTTCTACTATGCCAACTGGGCTAGAAGCCATCCCTGGTAGTTCGGTGGTTAATAATTAGGATGGGGCTTTTGTTTAATGAGTATAAGCGAACGAAATCCATGTAAGCCACGTACCTAGGGAGCTCGGAAAGGCTGGATTAAGAAGCTGGTCGGAGTTGAAATTTTCCGGCGGTTGGAGATGGGTTGCAGAGGAATCGACATGGAGAATTGAAGTGAAAGTGATGTTGTGGTGAGTCGAAAGGAGATCGAAAAGGCTTAGAGGACGTATTTAAACAGATTTGAGTCAGTTACTGATATATATGAAGTTTCAAAATTTCGGAGGTTTGGTTTGACGAACAAATTGAACAATTTACGGGATAATTCTTGCGCGTTTAGTGTGATTAAGATGGAGATAAGGATAAATCACAAAAAGATCGGGTCAAAATCGAGTAGTAACGCAAATCGGGTCACCAGATTTCTCGCCGGAGATGGCGCCGGAAAATCGAAGAGATGAAGGCGGTGATTTGTTTTCTACTTTTTTTGTGAAAGTTTCATTTTTACACAAATAGTCCCTGAGTTTTGTACATAAAAACAAATGTTAAAAATGCAATATTGTTACACTAATTTCCTTGTAATGTGTTGAATATGGTAAACTAAACTAAACCTAACTTAGACACTCTAGTTTTACCTAGACTATCCTAATGCTAGACCACTAGACAGGCAAATGTACGTATCGACAGTAGTACAACCCAATGAAGTCTGGATATCGAACCCACAAGACACTAGCGACACTAACTAGACTCTGACTCAACTAATTACTTAACTGGTTTATTTGATTTTATTGGTTTTGAGGTTTTAGTTAATTAAACTAAAGAGATTAACTAAAGAGTTAATTACTGTTTTCGTCCCTGTGGTTTGTCAAAAATCATTATTTCAGTCCATTAGTTTAAAAATTGCGATTTCAGTCCCTGTGGTTTCACTTTCATAACCATTTCAGTCCATGTGGTTCCACTTTCGTAACCATTTCAATCCATTTATTCTGTAAGTACAGGGACTGAAATGGTTACGAGTTGGACTGAAATTGTTACGAAAGTGAAACCACAGGGACTGAAATCGCAATTTTTAAACTAATGGACTGAAATAGTGATTTTTGACAAACCACAGGGACGAAAACAGTAATTAACTCTTAACTAAATTACTAAAACTCTGAGAACGCAACTCAGAACTACTAAGATGAAATTAATAAGGAGAAAGCACTACCCAGGTTTGGAATCCTATTCGTGACTCTCGGTTTTCTCTCGGTAATTGTAACCATCATGATAGCACACTTAAGACTATAGATAAGCCAAATCACCTCTCGGTCTCATCAACTTCTCCTAAGGATCATATAGGTCAATTAAAGCTCACTGGTATATGGGTTGGATCTCCTCCCAGTCTCTCCAACAATACTAAAGTACCCACAGATAAGATCACCTCCCGATCGCACTAATTACAATACACCCTAGAATGCACGGGGTAACCTAAGAACACTTGATAAGATTTAGGAAAGCAAATAATATTAGGAAACCTAGACAGATCTCCTCCCAGTCTCATTGCGCCTAAATACCTAGCACCAAAGACAATACGAAATATCTATCTTCTTTCGGTCTTATGAATAGGTAGAATACTGAACTTTTCTAAACTCTTAGACAAAGTTACGATGAGATTTGAGCTAAGAAAACCATAAACTAACTACAAACACACAGTAAGTAATCTAACATGTATCCATTCACGAAAGACATTAACAAAGACACACGAGAAACACTTGAATGATAATAAATAAGAGTAAAGCATGCACACACATCTGAACAAGTATAATTAAGTCTTTTACTTTAGTATTAAACCGTCAACAAGTTACTAGAAACTGATTAATTACCAGTTATCAATGAATAATCACCATAAACCCAGGTAGTAAACAAATTTAGCCAAGGAACATAGTTGAAAACAAAAAAACAAGGCATAAATGATAAGCAAATCATGTTCACAAGTTTGAAAAACCCAAAGTATATCAAAACCATAAAACTAACTAGTTTGCAAATCAACCCGATTCTTGATTAACCTTGAAACTTTAGCTTCCAATCTTCTTCTCCTGCTACAAAATCGCCTTTAGAGAGTTTCTTGTCTTATGGGAATTGTAATCCAGCAGGTTATATGCGAATTTGGGTTTAGACGTATTTATATATAACTCAAACACACTTTTCTCGATATCACAACATCTCGCGCGTCGCGATCTAAGCGACCAAAGACGTCGTTCCATGCGAAACAAACATATCCCAAACTTCTAACGCAGTGGCAGCAGGTGGTAAAAAGTTGGAACCTCAAGGGCATCTTGGTCACTCGGCTGGTATGATTTTCCTTAGTGTATCATGATGAACAGTTACTCCCCGTCTCGCAACATACCTACCAAACAAAACTTCAGAATTTTCATTTCCAACCCCGACACTTCCTTGTTCGCTCTTGGATGCTTGTTTCTTCACCGTTTTCATTCATTTTAGCTCCATTTATGCATCGAGACCTGCCAGAACACTAACTAATAAAATACAAGCCTATAATGACCAAAAATACATAAAAACCTATCAAATAAATATACAAAATACATAGATAAATGAGTGTGTTTTGTAACACATCATGTCACAACCCTCGACCCCACCCTGGGAGTGGGAGCCATGAACCAGTCAAGTGGTACCGATAGTTATTTTGAAAACATTGCAGTGGAAAATTCATCAGGATTGTGTGACAATTGTCAAAATTTGCATGTATCCATACAATAATTAGTCAATGATTAGTGCTTAATGATTGTGCTGATTTAACATCTATGACATGAATGTTTCCTGATTATTGTGATCATACATACATGTGCATCATATATTGCAAAATGTCATGTCATTATTGCATGCAACACTTATTGATCCAAATGATGCATGAAACAAAGTTAGCACAGTTATCAGATAAATCAGAAAAATGCTGACGGAGTTCAGTAATAAGACAGACATGGTATTGAGACCCAGAATGAGCCAGAAAACAAGAGTTACACTAGTATAGTGTGTAGGAAAGTAAAGATCATAAAACTGTGTTCCTAGTGATAGTTTAAGTGCCGGAAAGTGCCTTAAACTCACATAAATTGCTGAATTCAGCAAAATTCAGCTTTTAAACAACTAATTATCATGCAGAAATATGGTTAAACGGTCCAGAATGCTTTCCTAAGTGCCGGGAATCAAAATTGTCACAAAAGGTAACATAAAGCACACTAAACTGCATAGTTTAGCACCTTAACGAACCGGTAACCAACTGAACAACCGGACACTACCCGAAACACCAAATTTTCACTAGAAGCATTGTTTTATCATTTCCGAGCTAGTTATGGTCCCCGAACATCATAACACACTATATAACATCAAAACAACTAAACACCTAACTAAATCAGTTAAAATCTAACTAACTAACTTAACTACCAATTACATGCCAACCATACCCCCTTGTTTGGACAGTTAGACAAGGGTGGCCCACCCTTGATTTCTTTTAATTATTTATGTGATATTGTTGCTAGTTCATGAAACACATTACACACTAGACTAACACTTGTTGGAGAATTATAAGACTAACCACAAGACCTTACCTCCTCATTTTCACACAACATCACCAACACCATTTTTTCTCTCCCTCTCCCTCTACCTTCGGCTGAAACCAATACACCCATAACCACCATCTTTCAAGCTTGTTCCATCCATTCTCTTGTTATACAAAGGTGTAAGAAGCTTGCATAAGGAGCTAGGAGCCTTTGGAAGTGGAAGGACCTCTTGCAAGAGCTATTAACCACCACATTCATCTTCATCTTCATCTTGTGTTCATCCCTAGCCTTGAGCTAGTAGTAAGACCTTCTAAATCTCATTTTAAATCTTGTTAAGTTGGTTAAAAGATGATACAAGTAACTTATCATGAAGAACACTAATGATCAAGAACTTAATCCTTAACATAAGACTAAAAATCATGATGAATCATGTTGTTTAAGTGTTATTATGCTTTTTGATTGTTGATTATTTGTGTTAATGATGTTAAACATCATATGAACTTGCTAGATGGTGATTAAAGACATAATCTAGCAAGATAAGAGGATGATCTTATGAAAGATCAAGATGATCATCCTTATGTGAAAGCATAAACTTGAAGTATGAAATGTTTTCTTGAATAATGATGATCAAAGTGTAGAATAAGTCTTGTAAATGTGTGATTTCAAAACTAGTTTTCTCAAGAAACTAAGTTAAGATATAAGATTTACATAAACTTGGTTCTTAAAGAAACTAACCATATTTTTAGTGGTTAATCAAGTATAGAAACATGTATTTAACAAGAAAAATTCAAGAAGAAATATTTTTAGAAAAATATTTTACAAGTTGTAAAGATCTAAATTCTTCAAGAATGAAGTTTTTAAATAAACAACCACACTTTAAAGGGTAACTAAGCTTACTAAACACACTACCAAGTTACTACAAATTTTTGTAAATTTTCAAGTTCATGGTGTAGTGATTATGGCTTAATTTTGGCACTTGGTAAGTATTGTTTGCTTTGTTGTTGATTGTGATGAGTTATAAAAGAAAATGATATGCTTTGAAAGCATGGAAACCTCCATTTTAAGGGGAAACTATGGCAAATTTTTTCTAGAAATTAAACACTTAGAAAAATATTTTTAAACAAATAATTACAAGTATATTTTAACCATGGATTTTCATATAAAGTTTGCCATAATTTTTGTTACAAAAATTATAAATATTGGAGGTTGGTTTTTGATAATAAAAGTGACTAAATATGTATTTAGGAGAATATATATTTATTGTCACCTTGTGTGTGATTATTTGTATATTATGTGTATTAGTTATATTATTTTAGGACTTGAAATAATATAACTCACCAAAATACCAAAATTACAATACAAAATATTACCAAATTTCCAAGAAATAAATATATAATTTATACCCAAAATTGGAGAAAACGAACAAGGAATATAACTTACAAAAATATTCCGGAATTAAATTCATGAGTATATTTTGGTAAACGGTATTTTGGACACCAAGAGAACAAAAATATGATTTTTACAATTATTACAAAATTATATCATATTTTTTACAAGAAGAAATCATATTATTTTTGGCAAAGAAAAATATATATGTTTTCTTGAATTGCTATAAAATATATTATTTTTGGGAGAAAAATGGAATTATAAATATTTTCTAAAGAAAATCTTGAAAATATATTATTTTTGAGGTTTATATGAAAATATAAACATTTTTGCCAAGAAGAAGTATAAATAAATTCTATAAATGATTTCTTAAAAATATATATCTTAAGAATATATATTGGTGAATTTTTTATTAGAAATATAATTCCGGAAAAATAAATACGAAAATTAAGTATAAGAATACTTAATAAACACAATAAAAATACGTATCCTCGTACGTATAAATACATCGGAATACGTCACCGATACTTGGCAAAAATACACAAGGTTAAGAATACGGGTATGAATACACCCATCCTTGGGGAAGTTATACATATACAAATACATAAACTTGTCAAGTTAAAATATATTATTTTAACTAATATTCCAAAATTAATAAATATAATTTAAGTTAAAATATTTATTATTTTAACAAATAATTATATACTTTGGAATAATATTAAGATACAAGAAAACGTAACTCAAAGATACTAATTAAGATTAAAAGTCAAGGCACTACCTATCCGTCTAATAAACCATAGTACGTTTGTAGGTAGTCGTGTGAACGAGTATCAGCTTTGAGTTACATCGGATTCAAGACGCAAAACTGTGAGTTCATGTCCCTCTTTTCTTTTAACTGTTTTCAGTTTTATAACTTCGGGGGTGAAGTACATGTTACAAATTGTTTACAAACGTTTACATATGGTATGGTTAGCTACGGAATGAACTGTTAGATCATGTGAGTGGTGGGTACAACGCTTAAGACCATTAATCCTCATAGTAGGACCGATGGACATGAGTGATAGATCTATTTGGGTGTTGCGAGCCCCACCCATGAGGACCGGGATTTGGCCCATGAGGTGACTATGTCTTCCAGCCGGAAGCCCGGTACAAAATCCGCTAGGATTGAGCCTTCCTGCATCACGTCACACATATTAATGGTCTTGCAAACCATTAATTGATATGTTTCCTTGTTTGCTTTCATACCAGGGTTTCACAAATACATACATAGTTACAAAGTTTATTCGTGCACACATACAAAACACATGAACTCGCTCAACTTTTGTTGATGTTTTCAAACTACATGTATTTCAGGAAACTAAATGTGGATCTGGCGGGCGCTGAAGTTTTCAAGTCGTGTCTTTAATAAATGATGTCATCCCATCTTTTGAAGGGTTTGGAGTGGATGTCTCATCCTAGATGAGACATACATTTCAAAGCCTTGTTTTATCGTTGTATCATGTCAAGTCCGTTATGGAACTTCAAACTATGGTTGTTGTGTATTTCAAACTTGAAGTCTGTGTTTAAAACAATGTTGGTTGTAATGTTTTGAAACTAAATTTATGGATGAGCATCATGGTTTTATCATATAGTTGTTTGTTATGGTTGAATGCAATGATATTAAGCAAGTCACACATAATCACGCTTCCGCAAAACATTACAACCAAATGTTTTATTACATACATAAGACGCCCAGATCCATGGAACAAACGTTTTACGAAAGGAAAGACAAGAAACACGATTGCAATCACGAACCACCAGTCTGCATGGAGTAGACTAGGAAAGATAGAAAAAGTTTCACGAGGAATAATGTGAACACATGATAGAGTGATAACTGTCTTAATTGCATACTAAGTGATAGCGGTTAATATAAGTGCACATGTTATGATTGTTATGTTACAGGCATCATGTCTTCTTCAGACAGCGGATTATCAGACGTTGATGACCCTATGGCCATCGTCTCAGATGATGAGATTGCACCTGAGCCAGAGATACTTAGGTCAGACACTGAGAGTGATCCTGACATGCTATCTGAGGACGAGGACGACTTCCAGCCGTTCGCGTTGCCCGACTTTGGCAATGATTTACCCCTTGCTAATGGTTTCCCTGACGAGGATCCTTTTGTCATTCCTGTTCCAGTCCAGGATCACCTCATCATTGGTCATCCCGATGGTGAGCACATCGTGGCTCCGATCCTCGATCCTATTCCTCTCGTGGTCATTCCTCCCCAGGATTGGCCTTTTGATGATTTGTTTGATGACGATATCGATTTGTTTGTAGACGGTCCTCCAGTTGTGCCCAGGGTGATGGGGAGATAGATGAGGATGTTATTGTTGTCCCACCTCCTGAGATTCCTGTCATTGAGTTATCCTCAGATTCCAGTTTGCATTCCGTTTCAGACTCCTTTGAGTCTTTGACATCTTCAGCCCTGCATCTGGCAGGACTGCAACGTTATGCTACCGATTCTGATGATGACACCGCTATGTCTGCTGCACCGTCTCCTCCACACGACCTCGAGCATGTCCCCGATCCGGACCCTATTCATTTTGGTCAGCCTGATGTCGCACCTGTTGACCCCGAGCCGATTCCTGCTCATGACCATGTCCCTTTTGGGTTACCCGATATTGCACCTCTTATTCCCGACCCAGTTCCTGCACCTGTCAATCCTCCAGTTGTTGAGCCATTTATTCCTCCACCCGCACCCGCTGATGTTGCTCCTCTCCCTCCTGTAGAGTCTGATGTCAATTGCACTGATTTACCGATTGTTTTCTTACAGGACATCCCTGCACCCCGTCCAGGGGAAGGTACTTCGGGCCAGCACTCGCATAACGATCCTTTTGCTTCAGCAGCATTTCCTCAGATCCCTCAGACTACACCGTTTGCTCCCTTCACTTCTTCACCGCTTAACGAGCCATTCCGATGGATCCCACCATCCTCTATGCCGATCTCAGACCCCTATCATCCCTCCCATTTTGTTGGCTACACACGGGATGAGTTACTTTTATCGCTTCAGCTTCAGTTTGACGTTTTGAGGCGCAGAGTTTTGGAGCTTGAGCTGACTCCACGTCCCCCACCGTGTCCCTGTCAGTCTACTTTCGTTCCTCCACATTCATCACCGTCTCCTTTTGCACATCCACCTGCTCCTCTTACTCCTTTTCCAGGTTTTGATGCTCGTTTCAATATTAAGAGTTTTTACATTCGTTTATATCTTACTATTATTCAAAGTTATTTGTCACTAGGCGATTCCTGTGACGGTTGTCATATCACTGTTGATCATTCTTTCAATTATTTACTATGGTCGTATCACTGTTGATCGTTCTTTCAACTAGTGACTGTGTACCTATCACTGTTGATCATTCTTTCAACTAGTGAATGTGGTCTTATCACTGTTGATCATTCTTTCAACTATTTACTATGGTCGTATCACTGTTGATCGTTCTTTCAACTAGTGACTGTGATCATATCACTGTTGATCATTCTTTCAACTAGTGACTGTGGTCATATCACTGTTGATCATTCTTTCAACTAGTGATGCTTATTAAATAATGTATACCAAATCCACATATCGGTAGTAATTGCTGAATACATAACCCAACTCAAACTTTATGCACATATTAATAATTACAGGTGGTACCGTGGGAATACACTATGGTATATCAACTAGTTACTGTGATATACATTATGGCTATAAATGATATCATTTATTTTGTAATATACATATGTGCATATATATAGTCAATGCATTATATTTTATTATAACCCCATTAGATATAGGGTTATAATATTTATGGGGTTTTGATATGTATATAATTTTATAACACTGTGGAATACACATACTTAATATACTTGTGTTTTATTAAGTTAATATATATAGTGTCATATATTTAAGTTTCGTTAAATATGTGCATTATAACATGTATCCCTATGTATTTTATAGATACATAAATCGAAGTTTTTATAGATACATAAGTTAATATATATGGTTTTCAATTTAAGTAGCACATTTAAATATCTATATATTAACCTTATTTGTGCTACTTATATGTATAATTTTTATTTATAAAAATATAAGTATTTGTCATTATAATTTATATCTACTTGTAAAGCAAATAGGGGTTTGAAAGCATTTCCACATACTGACAGTAATTTCAGAATATAAAGACTTAATCATTGTAATTATAACTGAAAACATTTAGGGTTTTGCAAAGCATTTTAAATAAAATGACTCACAATAATGTGAGAAAAAGAAGAATGACTCACAAACTGTGAGAAAAAGAGAATGACTCACTTTGTAACTTTAGGGTTTAACTAAAAGCCTCCTGGTAATATTTCCTGGTATAATTCCTGAGTCCCTAATAAAATATACAATGCACTCGTGTTAGTGTAATAACCCAATTTAACTTTATCAATACATCACGAGATCAAAACCCCAACGTAGTTAACAAAGTGTAGCCTTATACAGGCAACACCTTGACATCCATTGCTGGGTTCAAGATCGATCGGACAGGGTATCGAATCAGTGATCAGGGGTTAAAACACTTACAATGGGGCAAAGCTTTGTAGGATTAGGGGTATAATACTAAAGAAAAATGGTGAATATGTAAGAGCAGAGATGCGAGAGAAGGGAAGGAAAATGTGTGAGCAATTTTTGACATGCATCACACTACTTCTATTTATACTTTTGAAAGCTTGCTCATCATGTCAAAACTTGATTCTTTCTGATCTTTGCGAGACACGTAGACTACAATTCAATTCTTATATTAAGTTTAGTTATTATTATTTTATTATTATAATTAATTCAGCTGCTTCACTTATTTATCGCTTATAACTTCTAAAATATGATTTTTTATAAAATGATGAATATGCCATTAGAACGAGTATATTTTTATCTACATTTTGACCTAAGTTTTGTTAAAAACGGAGTAAGGTTAATTATAATGTATTTTTATTATTTAATTATTAAACGGTTCCAATGTTCGTCTAGATACCTCATATTTTAACAGTCAACTTACTCGTAATCTACCCGTTTAATAATATAAGCTTTATATACTTTATTTTAATTTATAAAAAATGGAAATGTTACATCCTCCCCACCTTGTTTTAAATCTCGTTCTTGAGATTTAGGCTATGATGTTATTTTTAGAATTATGTCATGCGTTGATCAATACTAATAGTATTAAGGTAAATGACACTGTAATTGAATCAAGACATGTTCAAATTTGTTTTTGAATACGAGTTTTACAATAAATAGGACTGAATGGTTCAATTGAATTATTTTCAGAAATCGATGTCAAACGAACGAGGTGTAATAATATAATCAGCAGGGTGACTAATTTTACATGGGTCAAACCAAAAGAGAGATTTAGGATCAATAGATGTCTAAATTGAATGTTTACAATTTGTGAATGACTTTTAGAAACAATAGAATTCACTGTCAAAGGTAAACTTACTTTAGTCATCAATCAAGGAAGACTTAGAATTAACAAGCTCAAATGAAATAGAAGCTCGAAAATGATTTGTCAATTATCGAATCATGACATGAGGAAAAATCAGTGTGTTGACATTATTGAATTGCAAGGATACACCGAAATACAATAGAGTTTAGTGTATCATTGTCTTAATACATAATTGCATTAAGACTATTTTCAATGATGAATCAAACGAAAGACGTACGTGGTTTTGCATGAATTGTATGACTATGATTAGCCCAAGCTACAAGTTTATATCGACGCCGCAAGGTGTCGTAATGATTGAAATAGTTCAATAATTGGGGTGACCGAACAAATTCACCGTGTTCGTAATCAACTGAAAGTTTTAATGAAGTAAATTTGGATATTCATTTTAAATAAATTTTATAGGAATTTCAATTGATAATGAAAGACCAAATGAATATCATAGAATTTTCGATTAATGATGAAAAAAATCTTTAGAGGTGCACCGGAATATAATACGAATTTGTGTACTCTTATCTTAACACATAATTGTATTAAGACTGTTTAAGATAATGAACCAACAAAAATTATTTAAATAAATAAATCCGCACATCAGGTGTGCAAATGAGATTAGCTCAAGCTTCAAGTTAATGAAAATGCCACCACAAGGTTTCGTAACCAAATAAATGATTCAATGAAAGTGAAGACCAAACAAGTCTATTATGGTTCTGAATAGATGAAGTGCTTGACATGATGCATTTATTTATAAACTTTGATTTGTACTAGGGTCAAATAATACCTTAACTTAGATATTACATATTAGTGATTACGTCTGGAATCATGTCTGCTTCCTGCGTAGTAAGTACGAATGCTCGCGCGTTCTTTTTAGCTCCGTCTGTTGTTTTTGCCTTGTTTTCGGGCGCTTTAGTCAGTTTCGGGCAATATGGTTTGATGTGTCCTGTTTCTCCGCAATTGAAACAGATATTAGTTTTCCTTCTACATTCTTCCTCTATATGCCTGGT
This sequence comes from Helianthus tuberosus, assembly GCA_030545235.1. Classification (NCBI taxonomy): domain Eukaryota; kingdom Viridiplantae; phylum Streptophyta; class Magnoliopsida; order Asterales; family Asteraceae; genus Helianthus; species Helianthus tuberosus. The sequence continues at coordinate 34,314,578 of CM060353.1, forward strand.
CGTCTTACAGAAGTTACAATAGGGTGTTCTCCTAAAATGACATTTTCCTGAATGCTTTTTATTATAGTTTCTGTAGGTAGGTTGCTCCAATTACGGTTCAGTTCCTTTCTTCTTATAGGAATTATTAGGGCAAAATTCTTGGGAAATTTTCTTGGATCTCTTTCTTCTTGTTTTCTTCCTTTGTGCGGATTAGTCCATCTGTCAGGGTGTTAGCTAGTTCAACTGTTTCATCAATAGTCTGTGGTCTAGCGACCTTGACCATGTCTCGGATTTCACTAACTAATCCCCAAATATGAATTAGTACGGATTCTGGTGAAGCCAGAGTTGGTACCATTCTTGCGTATTCATAGAACTTTGTCGTATATTCACGACAATTCACATTTATCATTTTATGATTTCAGAACTTGTTAGCCATTTATTCCTTTTCATTAGGGGGACAAAATTTACTTTCTGCCATTTCCTTGAATTTTCCCTAGTTCATGGCATAAGCCATGTCACTTCCTTTCGCCTGAATAATTGTATTCCACCATTCTAAGGCTTCTTCCTTAAAGAGGTTGGAAGCATACATCACCTTATCTTCTTTGGCACATTTGCTGATCTTAAGAACTTCCATCTTTTCCAACCATCGCAGAGCAGCCATAGTTCCTTCACTGCCTGCGAACTCAGTTGGTTTACAAGCTAGAATTCTTTGTAGGTACACCCGAGAGTCATCGCCTTCATTTTCTTAGGAAATGGGGTTTTGATAGTATCATCATTGCCTCCATTGACACTATGGCTAAAACTATCGTTACGAGTATGCTTGCTACTCACAGCTTTGGTGTGTTCTGCGGGGTTTTTAACAACTTCAATTATTAAAGGTATAACATTAGCTATTCCTTGGGCTATTATATTTTCTATAAAAATTTTATCCAAAGGATTTTCATTATTAGCATGAACTTCTGGATTATGTAATACTTCATACGACATCTGAATTGCAAACATATTCAATTATTAATATCACAGAACAATTAAAAGAAAACAATACTTTCAAGAATCATATGTGCATATATATATAGAAACGGGTTCAGGAGAAAACGCTCAAAAGTGTGAGAACGGTGAGAACGCATCCTGGCCGAACACGTGGCGCGCGACATGATCAGGGTCCGAGGGGTTTTTTTTGTCTTTTTAGTATTCTTCTTCTTTCTCGATTTTCGCGTTTAACATGCTGCTTTATTTTTTGCGTGCAAGATAATTTTGGCGTTATCTAGAATTATTAATTATTTGGCGTTTTACTGTTTTTCTCAGATTTCTTCTAGTTGAATTAATTATTTTTGTGTTACATAGTTAATTTTTTTGGCGTTATGACTTTTTTCATGTCATTTTTGGCGTTTTGTATCTTTTTGTTAATAATTGATTACCATAGATTAATATTTTATAAAATTACAATAATACGAAATCAAAATTAACTAACAGTCTTCCGTAGTTGGGATTACATCAGAGATGTACCCATCACTTTGTTCATCACTTTCTTCATATTCTTCATCATCTAATTTCATATTTGCGTATAACGCCATTAGCTCCTCTCTTCTTTGCTGCAGCATATTCTTGAATATCACTGCATCTTTGGATTTTGGATCGTTTGAAGGTGCTAAATCACAGAGTTGTTCAATGATAGATAGCAACCCTGTCTTCAACATTTCTTCCATTGGCCTTGAATATTGCACCCCGTTTTTATAAGTAACTTCAAGTGTTCCTTCTTCCTCATGCAATACCCAACTGCTAAGTTTTGGTATAGGAGTGTCGTGAATATCATCATCATCTTCTGCCGGAAACTTTCTCTTCAGTCTTTTTATTACAATTCTGGTTCTTTCACAATCGTTGTCCATCGGAACCCCAAGGGCCAGGATGTTGATGCATACGTCTGTCAACTTCGTCTTGTATCGAGTCTTACATTGTTCATGGCACGAAGTTCGAAAAATCAAGACAAAAAGTCTAATACCGCTTGAAGGAGTAATTCCGCTTGAAGTGGTTCAAGTTAATTCCGCACGGAATTAACTAGTAATTCCGCTTGTGTCATGTAATTCCGCTTTAATGTGTAATCTCGTTTGTAAAGTAATTTCGCTTGTGTATGTTTCAAGCGAAATTAGCCGGTCTATAAATAGTAGTGATTCCGGTTCATTTAAAACGGAATTAGGAAGAGTGTTTCCGACGGCGAAGCTCTGTCGAAGTGTCTTCAGATCTGTAATCATATCAAAATCAATATAAAAGACAGTTTAAGTGAAGATCTTGATGAATCACACACAATATGTCTGTTTCCGCCTTTCATATTGTGTAGAACGCCTCTGATTGACTCATTTCGGGTCCGTACACGATCCTACATGTGGTATCAGAGCACAGGAGGAGGAGTTCTGCAGATTTCAGCCTGATTTCATCTCATTCTCTTACTTCTACACCTTCTTTTCTCAATTGAATAAGATTTAACGGTTAAAATGGCCTGCTTTTCACACATCATAAGCGAAACAGTGTTTTAACAAACCCTTAAGAAAATTAGACCTTAATTCGATTTAATTCTGACAAAAATTGTAATTTCGCTTGAAATTCTGTTCAAACAAAATGACATCAGCTTAATTTCGTTTGTAAGTGTTCTTTAATTTCGCACGGAATTAAAAGTTGTTTATAATTCCGTTTGAAAATATTTCTAATTTCGCACGGAATTAGAATTTCGTTTGTATAATCTCGTTTCAAATCTAATTTCGTGTGAAAACTGATTAATTCCGCACGGAATTACCTGATTCCATTTGAAAAGTTTAATTCCGTTTGAAAATTGTGTGCGGGTTAATTTCGCTTGGAGGAATTCCGTTTGAAAGTTAATCTTGCTTGAAGTGGTCTCGTTTGAAAGATTTAATTTCGTTTGAAAAGACTGTTGTGAGAAAAAGTTATCTAATCATGGATGAAGATTTCTACAACGCGTTTGCTACATCCCCGACTACTCCAGCTGCTATGGTTCAAAACATGAACATGGAAAACGAAACCGGAACTTTGCAAAAACCCCCAAAGTTAATGGGAATTGAGGAATACCATAGCTGGAAAGAAAGATTTGAGAACTGGGTTCAGGCAAATCATCTAAAATCATGGGAAAGCATTGAAACAAAATATGTTAGACCACAGACTGCTTTGAATGTTGATAAGATTATCTCAGAATTTTCAGATAAAGAGAGAGATAGTTATAAAGGAGAGAAAATGATGATAAGTCTTTTGCAACAAGCTGTCAAAGAGGATATATTTGTTTTGCTTCAGCATGATGGGAGTGCGTATTCAATTTGGGAAGCACTTAAGAAAAAAATTGAAGGAAGTACAGAGATGCTCAAGAGTAAAAAATCTTTACTGAAAAAGGAGTTTGAGTTGTTTACCAGTGTGCCAGGGGAGACTACAAAGACTCTCATTGAAAGATATTGCCATCTTGTGCGTTCAATGTCTTTGTTGAAAATTACTAAAACTCCGGACGAATGGGTTGAAAAGCTTGCTGACGCATTACCGCAAAAAGAATGGGGTACATACCTCATGATCTTGAAGAATTCTGGAGAGTTTAGTAGATTGTCAATTGGACAGTTTATTGAAAAGCTTGAGGGACAGGATCTTGAACAGCAAAAGATTGCCAGAATGAATAGCTCGAGCAATCAACAAGACATCAAATTGTACTATAAAGGAAATATTCAAACTGTTGAAACAAGTCCTAAGATACAAACTGCTTTTAGTGCTGGGAACTCATCTGGAACTGTTGAACAAAGTCCAAACAGCAGCAGTGGATTTTCCTCATACCCAAATGTTAATCCAAATGGTTCAGCCTCAAGTTTTCATTCTCAAAGTTCAAAAAGTGGAAATGGTTGTGTGATACAGTGCAACATTTCCTTGAATCTCCCGAATGGTCAAAGTTTTTCTGAAGAAGTTGCAAAAGATCACATGGCGTTACTTGCTACTGTGCTGGAATCCTATGAGGGATTGGTTGCAGGAAGGATCGGAAATCCTATACTGACTAAAGAGGATTACGATCAGATAGATGCGGAAGAAATGGAGCTCATGGACATCAAATGGTGTCTAGCTAGTGTCTTGAGAAGAGCTGAAAAGTTTAAAATGATTACAGGAAGAAATGATTTTTTGGATGCACATGTGTCTACTTTGGGTTTTGATAAATCTAAAGTTACTTGTTTTCGATGCAGGGAGAAAGGTCATTTCAAGAGAGAATGCAAAAATCAGGAAGCTAGTGGAGCAAAGAATCCTTTTGAAAAAAATGATTACTATCGAAAAGCCATATATCAACAGGTTGCTCATCAACCGCATCAACAAAAAGAACCACAAACTGCACATGCCAGAATGATCGAAGATGCAAATAAGAAAGCTTATTATGGTATCATTGATCAAGATGATGAGAAAATGGCTGCATGCTTTAGCTGGGATAAGTATGTGGATGATAATATGGAATTTAAAGCTTTCATTGCTCAAATTGTTCAAAAGCCAGAATTGATGAAAGAATGGATAGCAGTGTTAACTGATGAGGAGAAAAGTCAAGATGAAGAATATGTTTCTTCTGAGAACAGTTCAACAGATACCAGTGATGATGATGAAGAAATTGAACAGATAAACATTGTAAAAACTCATTTATCTTCTGACAGTTTTGAATTTATTTTGCAGATAAATTGAAGAAACTTAAAGAGAGAAAAGCTGCAAAAGAAATGAAAGAAGTTAAGGTTGTTGAGAAGGTAGTTGAAGTCGAGAAGATTGTGGAGATTGAAAAGATTGTTGAAGTCACAAAACCTTGTCTTACATGTTTGGAACCATGCAAACAATGTGATGAAAAGGATGAGAGGTTTAGTGAATTAGAAAAGTTGAAAGAAAAGTTATTGTTTGATGTTAAGAATGTGAAAGAATCATACGATGTGTTGAATAGATCTGTGAATAGTTTGCAGAAGACAAACTCAGAAAGAGAATATGCTTTGACCATGATGAATGCAACAATGATGTCTAAGCAAAAAGAGATCAATTACTACATTGAAGAATGTGCTAAGTTGAAGCAGGAGTTGGAAATTGAAAAAGTTGAAAATGAAAGAATCAGACGATTATTGAAAAGTTATTCAAGTTCTGATTACTTAATTGACAGAATTTATCCAACTGTTGCAGGTTTTGAAGTGTTTCAGGAAAAGAAGCCTGAGAAGAAGGATACTGGTAAGAAACAGAGTGTCAATTATAATAAGTGTCCGCCTCCGATTTGGGAAGGGTATTCGTCTAGAAAACCAAATGAGGAACAAGTAAACAAGGTAGTCAATATAAAGTTAGAATCCGAGATGACCGACATGTTACCAGACAGTATTGACACAACGTTCACAACGTCCGACACAGATCATGAGTCTGAGTTAATAAAAAAGATGGTCGATCAGGTGTTGGATAAGGATGAGGAGTCAGAGTAACAGTCTGAGTCTGGAAGTTCAAGTTCGTCTGTCAAGAGTTCAAAGTCGTCGGGAAAACGGGTTTATAGTAAAGAATTTTTGTTATCAAAATCCAATTTGAATGACGAAACATTTGAAGTTGCATATACTTTGAATGATTCTGACAAATTATATTTTGATAAAGAGTTTCCAATAAGAAGTGTCAAATATGAAATGATCAAATAGGTTTTCAAATTAACAGAAATTAATATTTCTGAAATAAAAGATATAAATCTTTCTGAAAAACCTAAAAAGTACACTTCAAGAGTTCAACAGAGATTGAACAAGAAAAAATGTTACAGTTCTGGTTCTGGTTTTCAAAAGAAACCAAACCATAATGGTAATTTCAAAAAGAAAGGTTTAGGTTTTATTCCACCTGAAAATTATAAAAATGATAAAACTTCTAAATCAAATACAAAATTTGTTTCAGGGACAAGCTGTAAAGAGGAATCAAAGAGCTCATTCTGGAAGCAATCAAACAGAGAATTTCTTACAGAAAAGCAAGAAAGAATGAAGAATGGAGCTTTTCAAAGAAAGGAGACTAGAACCTGTTACAGATGCAATGAAGTTGGTCACATTGCATGGAACTGTCCTCAAGCAACAAAAATAAAACAGGGAGTCTCAGAAAAACTTAAAGAAATAGTTGTTGATAAAACTGAACCACCAATTGAAAATTTTAAAGTTTTCAAAAATTCTACATATGAAGTTGGTGAATGCTCAAAAAGATTTTATAAACGGGTTAAAATTTGGTAAAACGGCAAGGAGTCGAAGACTTAGAAGTCTCAAATTTTATTATGTAGGATGTTGGATTTAAACTCCATTTGATGGAGGATTAAATTATAATCATGTAGGAAGAAACGGTAGGTCAAACGGACAAGCGGATTGAAAGATACGAAAGTTTTCGTGTCAAAAACGGCAAAAAGGGAAGGGGCTGATAAAGGGGCCACCGTAACTTACGGTGGGCACCGTAAGTTACGGTGGGGCAGAAATCCTTACGGTAGATACCTCCTGAGTTACGGTGGGGGCACTGTAAACCAGGGGCCACCGTAACTTACGGTACCCACCGTAAGTTACGGTGGAGGCCAGATTTGAGTTCTTGTTTCGGGGATCAAGATATAAATGTTGGAATTTCCTGATTTTTCTTTAATTCGAATATTCGACCCAATCTTCCTTGTTGTATTAGTTATGTAATTATCAAAACTGACTTTTAAGTTGGTTTTGAACACAGGTGAATGTTGAGAGCCCCGGATGAAGATCAAGCGACGAGCAAGAACCGAACACGCGTTAAATGAAGTTTCCGCAAGTTGTTTCGTCGTTATTCTAAAACGGCGAATTAAATCACATTATGTTATATCACTTTAAATTGTAAAAGTTTTTAATAAACCAGTATTTTAGCATGAATGTTTAAATATAAATACTTAGTAATTGTGATTATTTACGAAAATCGCTAAATAAATTTATGGTTGTTACAAGTTGGTATCAGAGCCTTGGTTTAAGAGATTCAAGTATGGCGGGAAAACTATGCTTGGACTTAAACCTTATGCTCTTGATAAAGATTGGTGTTCGGTTCGAGGCTTGATCGCAAATCCGGTAAGTACATGTATGTTAATAGTTTAGCATGTTAAAGTGTTGTAAATAACACATAGGGCTATCGTGTGACACACGTTACCCCAATTAAAAGGATTGATATGGTTGATGAAAATACGCGCGTTGACGCGTATGGTAGAAAAGGCCTTGTATTATAATACGGGCGATTATTGAAGTTGACATTACGAACTCTTGTGAATGTTTTAATTGAAGGACACTCGCGTCTGAAGATGACGAGAGTGAACGAATTGTAGATATGATGATGGAACGATCCGAGATAGGACAAGAAGAGCATACTCATCAAGGACCTAAATCGCGTAACGATCGCAAATAAGTAATAGCAAGAAAGCCCGTTAGGGCAAGCATTTACCAGGTGCACGTTTAAATTATTGCATGAATATAAATATGCAACAAATACGTAGAAACTGATAGTTGCAGATGTAGATTGAAAACTTGGAAAAACCTGAATAGAATACCTATCCAGGATATTGTTTCCAAGAGAAATAAATAGAGGTGTTACTTACATGGGGTGTGATGTGAAAGTTATAAAAGGGTCATGTATGTCATGTGTTGATCGCCTACTCTGGCCAAGTAGGTAGTGAACACATGATACCATGAAATTTTTATGATGGACATGCTTACATCCGATGTAGTAAGGACGGGATGAGTGGGACAAATTAAAAAGTACCAAAATGAATCAAATGAGCCCGAGAGAAGGGACAAAGAAACATGTAAAATGATTAAGATATGCACCGGGAGGGGGTGTACTTACACTCGAACCCGGAGAATGCAAACATGTAAAATGATTAGGATATGCTTTGGGAGGGAGTGTACTTGCACTCGAACCCGGAAAATGCAAATATGCCTCTTAACGGGCCGTTTTTGTAAAACGTCAAACTCGAGGACAAAGTCGGAATATAAAAATGAAGCGAGGTCTTAATGCATACCGGGAGGGTTGCAATAATAACGACTTCGGTACAACACCCGGTTGATGGGTAAGAATTTAACACATGTGTAGACCGAGAAACGGGAACTCGGATGGAAAGTTAAAAGACTCGGGTTTTGAGTCATAACTAAAAGACGACAAGATAATGTAAATAGAAATTTTGAATAAATTATGTTCAAGTATTTTAAAGTTGAACGGGTTGAATATAATATCATGCCGAACGGCATGAGTAAACGCAAGCGGGATAAAGGTAGCGTTAAATGCAAAAGAGTAATGAGCCCGGTAATGGGACATAACCAAATAAAAATATATGCAAATCAAATAACAGTAAGCATAAGAAGAACTGACGCATAAATGACGTGAGAAGTCATAAGTAGGAAAATTGTCCGAAAGAAAACAATTGTAGCCACGAAACTACAATCAAGGTTAACGGAACCTAAGCTTGAAACCAAATGATTCTTCGAACAAAAACAGGGTGCCTTGACACCAAACATGTATTTTAAGAATGACATGAGTAAGGAGTGATCTACGGGATCAACATAACCTTTAGGGTTATAAACAAATGAAAGGTCTACGAGACTAAAACGACCCACAGGTCATGATTAGAAAGAAATTATAAGGACTTCGCCCTAAAGAGGTGAAAGTCTAATCAAAATAGCCCATAAGGCTAAGTGATAAAACCTACGGGTTAATTAGATAAAGCAAGGGAATCAGTTGAGAATCCCCGCATAAAACTAAGACTGTAAAAGAATAAATTATGGACTGTCAATATCCATAACTCTGACAAAAGTTAAAGAGAAGATCCAAAAACTAAAACTTTGGTTTTAGTAAGAAATAACGTTTTTACAAATATAAATTCTGATAGGAATTTAAATAGTAAGCATGAAGGATACAAGTCTTGACACTAATAAGCGCAAGACGATATATTCGAAAAAGTGATGTTTTCGAAAATAAAAGGTTGATATGAATTAAACATGATGGGACACGATCACGGTCAAGAAATGCAATGTGAGGTAGAATCACATTATAACCAAGCGAGCGGTTGAAATAACTGGACTAATAAGTCTAGTTAGTGAGACCGGTTAAGGTCAACAATTCAAAATCAAGAAATTTGGTTTGCTTGTAAGCGGTAGATTCGGTATAACTGAACCGAATAAATAAATTTGAAAACAAAAGAATTTGTTGCTAAAAGTGAGATTTCACTAAAGACCTTTAAACGGGTCAAAGTAACGGATTCATAAAGAATTCGATAGTATATGAAAGCGATGGATATCGCTAAGTTAACTAAACTAGTGGAAATAACGAGATTACGTTATTTCAAGTTGCACTATGTCGTATGAGATACGTAGACAATTAGTGACCAAAAAGATGTTACCATACTTATCTGGTAATACTAACAATTGGTTAAAAGTATAAGTAATGTTTAAAAGATATATCGGATCAAATACATTGAGTTTAAACTCAATGAATTATGTAAGAAAAGGTTTCGAGGACGAAACCTCTCTAAGGGGGGGGGGGGGGTAGACTTGTAACACCCCGAAAACGGGTTTGGTAATCAAACTCCGTTAATTCTAAAAGACGGGTAAAGTACCGTTAGTAGTAAAAATAACCCGGTAAATATTTGGAATTTAATAAGAAATCCTAATATTAAATACAAGCGAAGCAAAGTTTTAAGGAATTTAGTTTATAAGAGCCCGAGTTAACGGGACTTAAAATAAAACGGATTATAACTCCCGGGACCCACCAAGTAACTAGGAATATTAACCTAGTTAGTTAATGTCTTGACATAATAGAACAAATATGGTTAAGATACCCTTTAAATAACTTGTGTAAAGTGGAGGGACTAGACATGGGCAAATGAATTAAAGTTTCAATTAAATCAAATATTAAACACAAAACACACACACACACACACGTGGTGTGTTCTGCGATTTCAACCAGACCAAGGAGGAGGTCTCAAGCTCCAACCCTAAAACACATAAATTCATCAAATTGAAGGGGCAAATCAAGCCCGAATCGAAATCCAAGCATAGATTAGTGATCACCCCAGTAAAGGGATCATGAGGTATGCGAAATTTTACTATGTGGTTCTATCTTAAATTTTAGATGAACTTGTGAGATTCGAATCTGAGCTTGCATGTTCATTGTTTGGATGAAATTAGGGATGAAACTATGTCTAGGAGTAAACCCTAGTCATTTATTTGTTGAATTGATGTTCATGGTTGTGAATTCATGATCATACACTCATGTGTCAAGTGGGTTTTGTAGAATTATGCTAAAGACTAGGATTATCTTTGTTAACCTAGTGTATTTGAGCTTCATGAAGGAAATCCAGAATTTTTGCTATAGAAATTTGACATGAACATGTGACATGATGCTTAAATCTTGGCTAAATAGTTAGTCAATAACTTGATTGTGAATTATATGAAATCATGCTCATTAGGTGTTTGATATAATGCCTAAGAGAAAAGAAATGTTGAAAATTCGGACTAAAACGCATATTTGATTTGAGTGGCAAATTGTGCGTTAAGACTTATAAAAAGGGTTCTAAACGGATTGTGAATTGAACTCTTTAGGCGAGGAATCCGGATCGTCAAGTGGACAAGCCGGTGGAAATACGCGTTTGAAAAGGATGCTTAAAAGGTACGTAACTACGATTCCGTTACGTTATGCTTGATTTCGTATTCTCGCTAGTAGACTTTAAATTAGCATAATACATGAAATTGGCATTTAGTTGAAGTGACGAAGATCACTAGGTAAATAACGGGTCAAAAGGTGAATTTATCACCCTTTGACAATATCGACTAATGGTTTGTCGAGCTACATGTTATAGGAATAAATATCAAATGGATACGCACATCGCTATTGCTTAGCGGCTACTAAGTCAAGGTATTGCAACGGGTCAATATATTGATCCGAGCCAGGTATGTATAATGATTCAACTCATCATGTAGAACTTGAGATTCTATAAGAGTTAGACAAGGTTAAAATATAGTTATTCGATTATCTTTTAGGTAAACCGAATAAATTGAGTTATAATTATGGTGTTTTAGAAGCACATGGGTTTATAAACAAGATTATAGTTAAAAGGTCGGATTTTGGGTCAAACAAGTATTTAAAAGTTCCTTTGTAGTAAAAGAATGATGAAAATTGACCAAATTGCCCTTGTAAGCTAATTCGAACGAACGACCTTTGCAAGAGGTTTGAAAACGAATTTTATGAATAAATAAATGCTTAGAATAAGAAAAGATAGTGAAAGATGTAAATTCTTGGGTCGAATGACTTTATATGAGTCTTTGCCGTAAAAAGATAATCCGAGGGGTAAAATTCGGAACATATAGATATCCACATTAAATCCAACACACATATAGTTGTGGTGGAAGACTACTTGATAAGAAATGTAGGAGTAAGATGCTAGAAATGTATGAAAGCGAGTTCAAGTTCAAAAGTGCTTAAATGCCCTTAACAGGTCAAAATAAGCATACAAGCGAAAACGTATTTAAATTGTGTGAGAAATATGTGATTAGAACCTAACATGGTAGATAACTTTAATTTGAAGAGGTGCATGTGAAATAGGGATTAAACAAATATGTTTGTTTAACAAATGCATAAACGGGTTAAAATTTGGTAAAACGGCAAGGAGTCGAAGACTTAGAAGTCTCAAATTTTATTATGTCGGATGTTGGATTTTAACTCCATTTGATGGAGGATTAAATTATAATCACGTAGGAAGAAACGGTAGGTCAAACGGACAAGCGGATTGAAAGATACGAAAGTTTTCGTGTCAAAAACGGCAAAAAGGGAAGGGGCTGATACAGGGGCCACCGTAACTTACGGTGGGCATCGTAAGTTACGGTGGGGCAAAAATCCTTACGGTAGATACCTCCTGAGTTACGGTGGGGGCACTGTAAACCAGGGGCCACCGTAACTTACAGTACCCACCGTAAGTTACGGTGGAGGCCAGATTTGAGTTCTTGTTTCGGGGATCAAGATATAAATGTTGGAATTTCCAGATTTTTCTTTAATTCGAATATTCGACCCAATCTTCCTTGTTGTATTAGTTATGTAATTATCAAAACTGACTTTTAAGTTGGTTTTGAACACAGGTGAATGTTGAGAGCCCCGGATGAAGATCAAGCGACGAGCAAGAACTGAACACGCGTTAAATGAAGCTTCCACAAGTTGTTTCGTCGTTATTCTAAAACGGCGAATTAAATCACATTATGTTATATCACTTTAAATTGTAAAAGTTTTTAATAAACCAGTATTTTAGCATGAATGTTTAAATATAAATACTTAGTAATTGTGATTATTTACGAAAATCGCTAAATAAATTTATGGTTGTTACAGAACACTAGTGTATTTGTGAATTGAGTGAACAAATCCTGACTATTGATTTACATCATCAAATCGTAAAATACACTTGTGTATTTTCATAATCAAATCCTAGCCATTGATTTACACTTGTGTATTGATAATCAAGGGCTAGGATTAGTTCACTAGTGTTCACAATCAAAGGGGTTGTTCACTAATGAACCTAACCCTATATATATATATATAGGGTAAGGCTAGTGTAAAAAGGGCCTAAAGTGTGAGAAGTGTTTTAAACCATTAGATCTTTGATCTAATAGTTGAGATCAATATGGGACAAATTGTAAATTGTGTTTTAATTATTTGGACTGATTTGAAAATTGTAGGGATAATAGTGTCTTTTTATATGTTTCAAATAAGGTAACCTCTCCTAAATTCCAGCGATCCATTTTTAAACTAACACTAAAAATCCGGACATTCTAAAAATCCGGAAACATGTAACTGCTGCCAGAAATATATAATATTATATAACACTATATAATACTATAAACACCATATAACGCTATGTAACACCATATAACACTATATAACACTATACATCCATCGTAGACCTGCTACCAGAAAAATATAACACTATAACACTATACATCCAGCATAGACCTGCTACCAGAAAATATAACACTATAACACTGTATGTTATAACTGATGAACGATAAAAAATACAAATTCGTAGATTAATTCGTATTCCTAAAATAAAGGGTGGCGGTTATGGAAGATTATCAATTAATTGAATCAATGAGAAAATTACTTGTTTACCCTTTTGAATTAATTTAGATTGAGGACACATGTCATCTCCATAATATTTCTCACATTTCTCGCACTTTTGAATTAATGTACTGGATCTTTAATCTCTCTCTCTCTCTCTCTATATATATATATATATAGGGTGAAGTTTAGCTACAAAGTCCCTTTTTCCTACAAAGTGTACAAAGTCATAAAACACTATAATTTCAGCCATAAAACACATTTAAAACCCACAAATAACAGAGTGAAGATCACTAAAACACAATATCCAAACCCTAACAGTCCATAAAAATTTCAAACACACCATCGTAGAACTATGAATATAAAACACAATATGATAATTAACATAAAACACACTAATGTTAGTCATTCAATAATCAAAGCCTTATCATCCAAAACATAACACAAAAGCCACAAATATGGTGTTTTAGTAATCTTCACTTTGTTATTTGTGGTTTTTGATTGTGTTTTATGGTTGACATTATGGTGTTTTATGACTTTTTACACTTTGTAGGAAAAGTGGACTTTATAGCCAACTCCCACCCTATATATATTATGATATTATCTGGTTTTAATGTTGGTCTAGCCGATTGAACAAGTGAACTAGTTGTAGAGACATTTTAATGAATGGTTCAATATTCAAAACTTTGTAACAATACTCAGAATCAAATCTTTTACTTCATCTCTAAAATTACACTAAAAAACAATACATTTTCTTTCTCCTTTTCAATTTAAAAAATACATTTTTATACTTTTATCGTTATCTTTTCTCTCTTCTCTACTCACAACCACTTTCAAAAAATATTAACAATAAATTTTCTTTCTCCTCTTCACTTTTAAAAATACATTTTTATACTTTTATCATTATCTTTTCTCTCGTCTCCACTTACAACAACTTTCAAAAAATATTGAAAATTTTTAGAAATGAACAATATCTCTTCCTAATTTAGTGATGAACGGTAACTTTTTCTCTTTTTTCTGAGTAAATTGCTAAAATCGTCCCTGACGTTTGTTCACATTTGCTAGATCCATCCAAAAAATGTTTTTTTCTCATAGGAACCACTATAGGAACCACTGAGGTTTCAAAAAAGTTGCTAAATCCATCCAAAATGACTAATACTCTACAATATTAAGTTGATGAAGGGGTAATTTGGTCATTCTTTTAATTTATTTAATTTATGCTTTTTAACAGGATATTACATGCCCCCACCCTTTTATAAACAAAACCCTAAAACCTAATTGTTGCACTCGACTTCAACCTCTGTTCATTCTTTTAAAATTTTTGATTGTTTTCAGCGTGATTGGAAAAATGATGTTCATATGGCCATAGGAGATTGTTTTAGAGCTGTGGAAATTGATCCTGCTTCATTTAGAGCCCAAGTTCTGATCTTATAAATTCTTGTAGTTACGTATGATAAAAAAGTTGCATGACGGGGGATTATTTTTTTGTTTCTATTGATATTTCTGGCCTGTATATGCATATCAGTTGGGTAAACTCAAAGAAGCTACGGACTTTGTTATTGCTGCCCAGTTTGCAGCTCCATCTAATCTTGAAGCTGTTGAGATAGTGGAGAGTATAAAAAATGTATCAATACAGGTTCGTAAAGATCGCATGTATATGGAAAATGATAAAATCGTATGCTAGTATATTTTAATCTCTAAACTAACCGAACGAACACAAATGTTCGTGTTCGTTCCATTAACTTTAACCGAACACAAACATATAATCGAACAATTAGGTTTTAGGGTTTTGTTTATAAATGGGTGGATGCATGTAATAACCTGTTAAAAAAAAGGTAAATTAAATAAATTAAAAGAATGACTAAATTACCCCTCTATCAACTTAATATTGTTAGAGTATTAGTCATTTTGGATGGATTTAGCAACTTTTTTAAAACCTCAGTGGTTTTTATGAGAAAAAACCTTTTTTGGATGGATCTAGCAAATGTGAACAAACGTCAGGGACGATTTTAGCAATTTACTCCTTTTTTCTTACTCCTTCACTCACAACAATTTACGTCAGGGACGATTTTAGCAATTTACTCATTTTTTCTTACTCCTTCACTCACCACAATTTACAACAACTCTCACAAATATAGAAGTTACACAGAAGGATCTATTCTGACTGCTCTCTAACTTCAATATTCAAAACCTACGTGTTTATGTTGGATACTTTTCTTGCTGTGAAAGTCAACCAATATATATATATATATTTTTTAAATTAAAGTCAACCAATATATATAACACACACATACAATATATAACTCATAGCCCATACTTCTTTTGCGATTAGTAAAAAATGGTTTTTAAGCATCACTTATTTTCCCTTTATGTCACGAGTTTAACTTATTTCACAACGAACTGGTATATATACCAGCTTGATGAGCAATTTAGCCTTTTAGGCCTGGTATGTGTTGTAATCTAGAAAAAAAGTAAAAATCCTAGTCCTTTTATCTTGATTGAGTTGAATATATCACTATGGTGTAAAGGGTATTCAACAAAATATTTGTAGTAATAGAACGTACTTGTTTAAGTGGTTAGGTCTTAAAATGTTTCAAAACAAATTTTTGCGTTTATCAAATACTTTTTTCACTCCATTATTGTTGATGCAACAAATAACAGACCAAGGATAGTAGCAAAGCTGGTTAGGCAAAAGGGTTAAAGGGTTTAACTTTGCCAAACGCAGGTCGTGGGGTCCCCCCACGTTTGCGAGACGTGGAAGGAGGTTCACTAGTTTATTCTTGTTGTTTGCTAAGGGTCCTTCTCTGAAGTATGTTTCAGATTCGGATGAAGGGGCAAACAGAATGTGTGTGTTGGATGTGAAAGGGAGTAACTCACATGAAGCAAGTACTCGTGATGAATGACCAGAGTTTTAAGGAATCTTGACTGGCCAGGTATGTCCTCACTTCAGTAAATGAAGTGTCAAATATATAGGAGAAGACATCTCCCAAAGGGGAATGCATTTGACTAGTGACCTTGCTTGCAGTGAGGGGCTTGCCCTTTCGGGGGTTGAAGCCTTTTGACCCCTGGATAATAGAGTGTGCTCTGAGGACCTGCATTGCTTTTGCGGCTGGCGAGTTGGTGAAGTAATATGGAGATATGACTTCTTACTGTTCCGTGCTACTTTATCTCGTTTTCTCAGGTTTTTAACCTTTGAACCATTTTGCCTTATGAGCATTTACGTATTTGAATCATTCATATTTGGTCTTGGGCTACCCCCGTCATCAGCCCCCCAAGTCAGAGGTTTTTGGGAAATGAGCTCAAAGACTTCTGACTTTTATACGTATGTTTTTCTGTCCAAAGGCTTCGAGGGTTCGAGGGTTGGAAGGTTGAAACGGTTTTTGAATTTCGGAATTTGACAAGACAGTTGACAAGACCCGTGGCAGTTTGTCAGGCGGCGGTTTTAAATTCTGCCTGTTGATAATTATCCATAATCTCATTTATTTACACATTTTTATTTTTGAAGAACATTACTTGCTCCTTATTTCTCTCAAGTATCCTTCTTTTTCAAAATCAGGTCAGTTCCGTTTTGCTTATTTTCTCTTTAATTGTTCATTGTCATGGGTGCTCGTAAGGATATGGCAAAGTCCTTTTCTCGACTGACCCAAGAGGAAGTCGATTTATTTTGTATGGAATGGGGTATAGGGACAAAGTATAAACCGGTTGCACCAGCTTGCGATAAATCTATCAATGACTGTCCTTCTGGTATGATTGCCTTGTATTGTCGTCATTTTGAGTTTTCCAATCTTCGTTATCCGTTTTCAAACTTTGTCTTGAATATTTTAGAATATTATCGAGTGTCTTTTGGTCAGATTCACCCCCTTGGCATGGCTAGGGTTTTACATTTTGAAATTTTGTGTCGGGCCACCGGGTATGACCCATCTCTGTTGTCCTTCCGTCGCTTCTTCCGGCTTGCTAAGAATGGTGATTGGTTCACCTTTGAAACCAGTCAAGTTGACACTTGTTTAATTTCGTCCATGGTTTCTACACTTGGGGTCTGGAAAGATCGGTTTTTCTGGGTGTCGGAGGAAATTGTTCCTTTCAAACTTGTTTGGAGACACCCGGATGCTGTTCTGAACGAGCCGGGGCCTTCTGATTCCGAAATAAACACTCGTTTTTTAGAAATTCTCAGGGAGTGCCCTTCGAGGCTTCGTCCCTTCCCTGAGCATTTGTTGGTGTTGTTGGGTATAAGTAAAGTGTGGGAAAAGGCCAACCGGGATCCGGTGCTTGTTAGAGATGGGAAGGGTATGCATTTATTCTTTTCTTGCTTTTTTGTCCCTTTTTCTTTGTTTGCTTATGTGCTTTTTGTATTTGTGTTGCAGTTATGTCTGCCCTTGATTTTATTAAAAGCGATGACACCTCTGATGTTGCCTTTGATGATGTTGCTGCTACTCCCGGCGAGAATGCGGTTGTCAAGGGTTCTGATTACAGGTTTGAAGGTTCTGGTTATGTCAATGTTCCGAACGTTAAAGGCTTTACCAAGGTTACTGCTTCCAAAGGTTCTACCCATCGTTCCCAACGTCATCTGAAAGGTGTTGATCAGCCTTCTGGTTCAGAGCCTATCGATGTTAGTGATGATATTGAGGCATCGGGGGATCAGGCTATGGATGTTGGCAAGGGTAAGGAAAAGGGGTTAATTGTTTCAAGCAAGAAGAATAAATTGATCAAGAAAGGTACCACTCCTGTTATTCAAAGTTCATCAGCCAAAAGTGTTGAAAGTCTCGAAGGTTCAGAGTGTCAGGATATTTATGTCCCTAACTGGGGGGTTAAGGTTGGTGATAATTTTAAGGACCCGGCTGTTTGTGCTGAAGCCTTGGCTCATTTTGCTCATCCCGGTGTTCGAAGTGCCATATCTAAGATGGAGGCTGATCATCTTATTTCTAGGATGATGCTCAGTTCCTGCAACCTTTCTGCCTTTCTGGCTGAAGGTGTTACTCGCTTTGCTAAAGGGATGCAGGAATATGAGGAGGCTTCCAAGAAGAAGGAAAAAAATGAAAGCTTCAATTGCTGCAATGAAGAAGGAAATCGATATCTTTTCTGAGAAAGAGCTGGCTTGGACCAAGAAAGAGGAAGAGTTAACAAGGAGGCACGAGATTGAGATGGGTGATCTCAAGAAGAGTTTTGAAGCTAGCCGATTGAAGCTGAAAGCTGACCGGGAGGCCTTAGTTGTTCAACAAAAGGCCTTTGATGAGGAAAGAGAGAGCTTAAAGGCTTTGGTTGCCCAGGCTACTGGAGATAATCAGTGGCTTATTGAGCAGGGCTTTCATCAGATTGTTACCTATTTGCTTCATTCCAAAGAGTTTAACTCTGCTCTTGGCGAGGTTTATACTAAACTACTCAGTCTGGGAAAACACCAAGGTCTTATTGCGGGTTAAGCTTCACGAGTCTGGCCATTCTTTAGAGAAATCTCCCCTGTACCGTCCCGAGGCTTCCGATATTTTTAAGAGTCCCGTTGAGCAAATGGAGAGGTTGTCGTACCCGTATGTGAGTCAGGTTGCTTCTTGTTATGGTAAGCCTCTCTCCGTTTTGCAGGAACTGAAGCCGGATGGTTTGAATGAAAAGTTATGTGCTGAAATGCTTAGCTCCCTTTCAAGGAAACGTTCCTACTCGGGAGATAGTGAAGATACTTTTCCTGGGGAATTTGATGCTCCGAAGGATGCCAGCTTGGAGGGTTCAGCTGTTGATGATCTGGGTCCAAAGGCTAAAAAGGCTAAGAAGACTAAGAAGGCCAAAGGTAGCAGTTCTGGGGCTTCTAAGCCTTCTACTGATGCATGAATTCGTAGCTTTCTTTGCACTCTTGAAACAATTTGTGGTTTGTAACCTTTAAACAATGTTAGGTTTTTGGGAACCCTTAAGGTTCCTGTTGGTTGTGTTTTAGGCCTGCGTGGTCGTCTGAACAATATCTAAACTTGCAAGTCACTAGGACTTGTCTTAACTCGTGTTTGAAAGTCTTTCAAGGCTTTCTTTGATATGGTATGATGTTTAACTATTTTCTTTGTGTTATGTTTTTACACTTGTGCCTGTTTTGTTAAGGCAGTTTGATTGGCTTTAACCTTTCAAGCTTTTTGGCTATTCGTAGGTAGGTTGAAGCCTTTGAGGTTTCGCGTAGGTGGCTTGAAGCCTTGAAAGCTTTTTAGCTTTGTGACTTTATTTGGTTTGTAGTTTTTGTTTGAGGTGTATTGTTCTTTAGATTATTTTTGTTTTCTTGTAACTTTGTCTTTGTCGAGTTTCTGTTGCCTTTATGTTTTTTACACCTTAAAGGGTTCAGTGCTGCAGACACTTAGCCTTGGTGTTTTTAACAAGAAGACATAGCACCTATCCTTTTTTTATCATTTCTTTGTTTTTCATTTGACTTCATAAGCCTGTTTGTTGGTTATATTTCTAAGGCTTAAGGAACATTTGGTGTAGGTTGTTCATACCTGTCTATGAGACAATTTTGTTTTAACTTAATAAGTCTCATGGAGTTGTATTGATTTAGGAACTCACCCCTTATATAGGTTCATTCAACCCTTGAACCTATTGAGCGATGTGGCCTGGGAGCTCATCCCCTTACATGGCCCTTGCCATGGAGTTTTTTGCTAGGTTCTCAACCTGATCTTAGGATAGAAAGACAAGTTTGATAAAACAACTTCATTCATTCAAGCAATACTTGCTTTTTACAAAAGGTATTCATAGTGTTGTTCGAAATACATTTTGATACAAACCAAACTTTCCTGTCTAAACATGGAACCTTTTCAGGGTTTTGCCATTCCAATGCCTTGGAAGCCTCTTGCCTTCTGAATCTGCTAGCTTGTAGGATCCACCCTTGTGTGCTTCGAGGATGGTATATGGACCCTCCCATTTTGGGCCAAGCTTTCCTTGATTTTCTTTTTTGCTAGCTTCATTGTTTCTGAGGACCAGGTCCCCTGGCTTGAATCGTTCATTCTTGACTTTCTTGTTGTAGTAGGCTTCCATTTGTTGCTTGTATTTGGCCTCTTGGATTGCAGCTTGATCTCGTGCTTCTTCTAGGAGTTGTAAATTCAACATGGTCTCTTTTTGGTTTGTTTCGGGATCCATGTTGACATTTCGCTGGGTTACAACTCCTATCTCAGCGGGGATCACAGCCTCGGATCCAAATACCAAGCTATAGGGTGTTTTCTTATGGCTTGTTTTTTAGGTTGTTCTAATTGCCCACAGAACACTAGGCAATTCTTCAAGCCAGTTGCTTTCGTATCTTCCCAATCTTGTCTTGATACCTTCCACTATGCTTCGATTTGCCCTTTCAACCTGACCGTTTGATTGCGGGTAAGCCATTGAGCTGAAAACCTGATTGATTCTGTATTCTTTGCACCACACGCTGAAAGGCTTCTCAGCAAATTGCTTTCCATTGTCGGTGACAATCACTCCCGGTAATCCATAACGGCAAATGATGTTTTCCCAAACAAAGTCGATGACCTGCTTGCCCGTGATCTTTGCAAGTGGTTTAACCTCGGGCCACTTGGTGAAATAATCTATTGCATCCAGCAAGAATTTTACTCCTCCTTTGCTTGGGGGGAATGGTCCAACAATGTCTATTCCCCATTTATGGAATGGCCATGCCGAGGTTATTGGGACAAGGTCATGTTTGGGACTTTTTGGGACTGGTGCATGAATCTGGCAAGCATCACATTTCCTCAATTGTTCAGTGGTATCACGATGCATTGAGGGCCAGAAATACCCTAGGTTCATAAGTTTTGCAACCACCGATCTAGCTCCAAAATGAGCTCCGCATATGCCTTCGTGAATCTCTTTGATCAAATACTTACTTTGCTCAGGACCAACACATCTTAGCAAGGGGGCAAGGTAACCCTTTTTGTAGAGGGGTTCTCCTTGTAATACATACTGCCTTGCCTTGATTTTAACCCTTTCAGCTTCTACTTGATCATTGGGTAGTTCACCATTTTTAAGGAACTTTTTGATGGGAGTCATCCAGCTTGGATCTTCCTCGATGACTACGTCTTGAACTTCTAATTCATCGATTGATGGAGCCTTCAACACTTCTACCAACACCTTCTTGGTAAGGTGGGCAAAAGTGAGAGATGCAAGCTTACTTAGGGCGTCAGCCTTTTTGTTTTGAGATCTTGGAATCTGTTTAACGTTGCATGCTTGGAAGGTACTCATTAGTTCCTTGGATTTTTCTTTGTATTTTTTCATGTTGGGTTCTTTGGCAATGTAGCTATCATTTACTTGGCTCGAGACCAGCAACGAATCTGTGAACACTTCAAGCTTTTGGATCTTCATTTCTTTGGCCAGCCTTAAACCGGCAATCAGTGCCTCATACTCTGCCTCGTTATTGGTGGTCTGAAAATCAAAACGGAGAGCATATGTGAATTCCAACCCTTCTGGGTTGATCAAAATTAGTCCAGCCCCGGACCCTTCAATGCTTGAAGCCCCGTCGGTAAAAAGCTTCCAGGCTTCAGGGTTGGAGGGTTCAGTGGTGGCCGTGTTCACTTCAGTGACTGCTTGGTTCGGGATTTCTACAATGAAGTCGGTCAAGACTTGGGCTTTGATAGCTTTTCGTGGGACGTAGGTGATGTTATGTTAACCTAGTTCCACTGCCCATTTGACCAATCTTCCCGAATTCTCTGGTTTTTCAAGCACACTCTTAATAGGTTGGTCGGTGACCACTTGTATAGGGTGTGCTTGGAAATACCTTCGAAGCCTTCTAGCTGTTTGAACTAGGGCTAGGGACAGTTTTTCAAGAGGAGGGTATTTGGTTTCAGCCAATTTTAGAGTTTTGCTGAAGAAATAAACGGGTACCTGAGCTTTGTCCCGTTCGATGGTGAGGACTGCACTTATGGCCTCTTCAGCAATTGATAGATAGACTGAAATTAATTCCCCCATTTCAGGAGCTGCGATGTCTGGTAAGGAAGCAAGATGTTGTTTTATCTGATTGAAAGCTTCTTCAGCCTCATCAGTCCATTTAAAGTCCTTCTTATCAGAGCAATTCTTGAGCGTTTTGTAGAAGGGTAGAGACCTTTCAGCCAGCTTGGTGGTGAAACGCTTCAAGGCTGCAAGCTTCCCGTTTAAGCTTTCAACCTCCTTCTTGGTTTTTGGTGGCTTGGCTTCAAGGACAACTTTCACCTTGTTTGGGTTAGCCTTGATGCTTTGTTTCCCAACAATGTGACCCAAGAACTTTTCTTCCTCAAACCCGAATGAACATTTCTCAGGGTTGAGCTTCATGTTGACTTTTCTGAGGTTCTTGAAAGTTTCTTGAATGTCGTCGAGCATTTGATACTCCGTCTTGCTTTTGATTACCAAGTCATCGACGTATGCCTCCATGTTTTTACCAATTTGGCTTGTAAAGGCTTTGTCTACTAGACGTTGGTAGGTTGCTCCAACGTTTTTGAGTCCAAAAGGCATCTTTCGGTAACAAAAGATTCCCTTGTCAGTGTGGAACGTTGTCTTCTCTTCATCTTCTTCTTTCATGAGTATTTGGTGATACCCCTTGTAAGCATCAAGAAAACACTTGAAAGGGTAACCGGTGAGTGAATCAACCTTGAGGTCAATCTCCGGTAGTGGGTAGCAATCCTTAGGACAAGCCTTGTTAAGATCTTTGAAATCTATGCACATTCTTCAAGAGTTGTCTGGTTTCTTGACCATAACCGGGTTTGCAACCCATGATTGGTACTTGACTTCTCGGAGTATGCCGGCTGATACGAGCTTTTCGACTTCTTGGCAAGCAGCCAGGCTTCTCTCAGGTGCTAAACTTCTTTTCTTTTGGACCACAGGTTTGACATCCGGTGGTATTCTTAACTCATGCTCAGCAATGTTCCGGGGGATTCCTGTCATATCTTCTGGACACCAAGAGAAGACATCACTGTAATGTGTTAGCAACTTTTCAAGATATGAGAGGGTTTCTTGTGAAAGGCTTGGATTGACCCTTATTCTCTGTTCAGGGTACTTAGGATTTATGATTAGCCTTTGCTTGTCTTCTTCACTTCTGGAACTTTCACCTTCAACTAGGTAGGCTTCTTGAGAGGGTTGGAGGGTTGCTATCCCCCTCTCGGTGGGAAATTTGACTGTGCCATGGCCAACGGACACAGCCATGTAGAATGCACACTGCCCTGGTCTTCCAATGATCACATCATAGTTTGAAGGTATGTTGATAACCATAAAGGTGAGTGGTTGGATTCTTTCCTTCTGACCTTCGCTGAAACGAACATTAAGTGTTAGTTGCCCTAAAGGCTTGAGGGGTATATCGGCGATACCTTTTATGGAGGTTTCCGAGGGTTGAAGCCTTGAACGTTCTTCATTACTCAATCGGTTGAAGAATTTCTCGAACATGATTTCAGTGGCTGCCCCAGTGTCTATGCATGCCCTATATGTTTGCAACGTTCCCACAGTAGCTTCTACCACAAGAGGGCTTGAAAGAGGGTCTTTTTCTGTTGGGGGGAAGCAAACGCACTGAAGCTCCCAAGCTTCCAACCGCTGTCTCTTGTGAGGAACCCTTCCATCAAAATCCACCATATTGACTTCCTTGCCCTTTCCTTCAGCCATTTTGTCCCGTACTCCTTTTACCAAATGAGCGAGTTCTCCGGACTTAACAGCTTCTTCAATTCTTTTCTTAAGCTGGAAGCAATCATTGGTGTGGTGACCTTTTTCTTCATGAAACTCACAAAACTGTGTGGAATTCTCATTTTTTCTGCTTTTGGAGAGAGGCCTAGGAGGCCTAAAGTTCTGTTTAACTTCTTCCGTGGCAAGGATTTCTTGAGGAGTCTTTGTGAGGGGTGTGAAACTCATGCCTTTCTCCCTGGTTAGAGGGTTCCGACCTTCAGGCCTTCGATGGTCTGAACCCTTTTGACGTCTGTCATAGGAGTTAAAGTTCCCTCTTTTTCTGGCAGGGCTGTTACCCCGCCAACTAGATCCTCTTTTCCTTTGTTCTTTAATATCTACTGCCTCCTCTCCTCGGATATGGGCTTCTGCCCTTTCGAGAGCTTCTTCCAAGGTTTTGGGCAGAGATTTGTTGAAATCTCTTGTAAGATATTTTGAGGTGATAGCGTTCATGAACCCGGCTACCCTCATTTTCTCATCTGCCCCTACATATGTGAGGCCTTCCTTCTTGTATCGTTCAATAAACTCACGGAGACTTTCATCATCACGTTGTTTTATCTGAAAGATGACAGTTGCATCTTTGACATATCTCCTTTGTTGGGAGAAGTTGGCCAAAAAACCCTTGCTGAGGTCGTCAAAGCTTCAAACGCTTCGAGCAGGTAAGTCATTGAACCAGATCCTGGCTGATCCAACAAGGGTTTGCATGAACATTAAGCAACATTCAGCGTTCAACCATTTTTCTATTCTTGCTGCACCGGTAAAGATCTGAAGATGGTCCTCAGGATCTTCAGTCCCATCGTATGTTTTGATGTGATGAGGCATCTTGATCTTTGCTTGAAAATCGTAATCAGCTATTTGCTGTGAAAAGCATGAAAGGTTACTTGGTTTATATGGTTTGGCCCAAGTCTTCTTCAGCCCTTGCACCTACATTATTGCCGTTGTTTCCCTGAGTGGCCAACACTTGATTAATAAAGTGTTGCCACGGGAAGCTGGCCATCATCTGGGCCATCATTGGGGGCATGAGGTTGAAGGCTTGAAGGCTCCCGGGTGCAACTGAGCAGCTTACTCCAAGGGGGGGTGCTCATAACAGCACTCCGTGCCAAAGGGAGCACGGACAGAGCTTGTTCCCACGAAGGTGTTGTAGAAGCTGGAAGGCTTATTACTGGAGACTGTAGGAGCTGGTCAAGGGTTAGCTCATGCCCCAAAGGAGCACCACTTGTAATTGGTAGGGAAGAGAAGATGGGATGCACCGTAGGATTCGTCATTGTGGACAGGTAAGGATTAGGATTTGGAGGATTACTGGGACCAGCCTCATTCCTAGTTGTGAAAGGAGGGATAGGAGGTCCGGGAGACAACGTTAGTTCTGGTTCGTCATAGTCTAGACGAATTCTCACTCCTTTGTCTCTTTCTTTACTCACATATTGGTTGAGGAGAGACCTCAACTCAAGGAAATTGTTGGCAACCCCCTCAGGGGTAAGTTCAACACGTGCTGGGGTGTCAGAAACACCAACATTTGGGGAAGGAACTCCGGATCTGGACGGAGTTGGAGTGTTGAAGGTGAGAAACTCGGGAGTGCTCCCTGGAGTTGAGAAAGAAGTTGGTATAGCCATGTGAGCTTGGCTGCTACCCGGGGTTGAGGTGTTTGGAACCTGATTTACTTCTCCCGGGGATCCACTTTCGGACATGGTGGTTTTGAGTGAAAAGAGCTACACTACTAGGTCTTTTTTGAGGAGAAATAGCGGCGTAGCCCCACGGTGGGCGCCAACTTGTTGATGCAACAAATAACAGACCAAGGATAGTAGCAAAGCTGGTTAGGCAAAAGGGTTAAAGGGTTTAACTTTGCCAAACACAGGTCGTGGGATCCCCCCCACGTTTGCGAGACGTGGAAGGAGGTTCACTAGTTTATTCTTGTTGTTTGCTAAGGGTCCTTCTCTGAAGTATGTTTCAGATTCGGATGAAGGGGCAAACAGAACGTGTGTGTTGGATGTGAAAGGGAGTAACTCGCATGAAGCAAGTACTCGTGATGAATGACCAGAGTTTTAAGGAATCTTGACTGGCCAGGCATGTCCTCACTTCAGTAAATGAAGTGTCAAATATATAGGAGAAGACATCTCCCAAAGGGGAATGCATTTGACTAGTGACATTGCTTGCAGTGAGAGGCTTGCCCTTTCGGGGGTTGAAGCCTTTTGACCCCTGGATAATAGAGTGTGCTCTGAGGACCTGCATTGCTTTTGCGGCTGGCGAGTTGGTGAAGTAATCTGGAGATATGACTTCTTACTGTTCCGTGCTACTTTATCTCGTTTTCCCAGGTTTTTAACCTTTGAACCATTTTGCCTTATGAGCATTTACGTATTTGAATCATTCATATTTGGTCTTGGGCTACCCCCGTCATCAATTATAATCATAAATCATAAAAAAGTAACCTACAAAAATCTTCTCAAAAATTAAGAGAATTAAAACATTTAAAGATAGATCTTATAATAATTTATAATATAATATTACATGAACTAGCTATACTTATGTTATGAGCATAAATGAAAGAACTTATTTGTGTAAAGACATACTAACATATAAGTATATCAATAGATACTTTCTTTTTTAAATTATTTAGCAATTTAGCAATTTCTATTGTTAGTACAATAAATAGTACTTGACATGAATGTACTTGCACTTTGAATTTTTCACGTTCACGTGAAGTGAGAAACGTTCGGGGTCATCTTGGTTTTTGTAAAGGATCCTTATTAGACCACTAGTAGTGGGGGGTTTTTGACGTTTTTCTCTAAAAAAAACGCCAATCACGCCGTTCCACCACTCCCAGAGGCGCTTTTGTTGCGAACTTGGGTTGGGGCGTTCCAAATTAAACGCCGGGTGGAGAAATCTTGGGCCAACCAGACCTTCCACGGTTGGATGTATAAATATTGTATAAATATGGGTAATGGTTGAATGGGGGTTATGGGGGGTTATAGTGCACTGTACCACTACACCCGTTTTAAAATAATGCCCCATAATGCTCACATGCTGACTGGACCGCTACATAACACAAAACGTCTAAAGGTGAGGGCATTATCTTCGCCTCCCACTACACATGGTCTTAAGGTTTTTCTTTAACAACAAACCTACTTTTAAATACCTATATCTAGCGGGATTTAACAATTTACCTCTTAAATGGAGAGAACACCTATTAAAGTTAGGTGATTTAAATTAATGGGTAGTGATCAAGCCATGTGATTTTACTTGTGTGTGGATCAGGGTTGTTATTATTGGCATGAATTATGGATTGTGTTCGGGTCGAAGAATTTAAATCCCTAAGTTGTCAACTCGAAATCCACCAACCCGCCAACAAGCTGAAAATAGTTTTATTGTTTAACTAGCTTAGAACCCCGTGTAATACACGGGTTTAATAAATGTAATTTTATATACTAAATAAAAAAATATATTTTTAAAAACCTCATTTATTACACGTGTTGAGTAAATATAATTTTATACATTAAATAATAAAAAAAGTTTTATCTATAAGAACCATATTGTATGGGTTGAATAAATCTAATTTTATATATCAAATAATAAAAAGTTATATCTTAAAAAACCTCATGTATTACATGGTTCGAATAAATGTAATTTTGTATAGTAAATAATAAAAAAAGTATATCTTTAAAAAAACCACGTGTATTACACGGGTTTAATAAATCTAATTTTATATACCAATAATAAAAAAAGTCATATATTTCAATAACTAATAGATAATACTCGATACGCGATGGATATGGTGATTGTGAAGATGGTTCTTGAAAAGAAGATATGTTATTCAAGAAAGCAAATCAGCGTCTATTTGGGTGATAAAATGTTGGTACCAATTCCGACAAATTGATTTATAAATTATGTAATAAAATTGATATAATAATTTTTTTAGTAATGAAAATAAAAATATTTCATATATTAATACAAAGTTATATAGTATAGTATAAATTTAACCCTTTATTTGAAACTTGAAAATGTAATGAAAGCCTAAATAAATTTAACCCTTTATTTAAAACTTGTAAATGTAGAAATGATAAATAATATTAGTTAATTTTATTTTAAGTTCATAAAATCTATTTGATACCAAACTAAACAAAACGTTCAAATATATAGTTAATATCAAGAGTAAATTACGATTTTGGCCCCTGTTGTTATATCACTTTTACCCTTTTAGCCAAAAAATGAATCATTTTCTAACCCTTTTGGCCCCTAGCACTAACCACATCCATTTACTTTTAGGGGCCAAAAGGGTTAGAAAAAAAGACGTTGGGGTCCAAAAGGGTTAGAAAAAAAAGGTGTTGAGGGCTCAGATGTTAAAAAATCTCATTTTGGGCTAAAATGGTAAAAGTGATATAACCACAGGGGACAAATTCGTAATTTACTCTAATATCAATTTAGATAACTAAGTTTGAATTTGAAGTAAAAGATAAATATAAAAGTAATAATTAAACTAAATAATATTTTGTAGGAGGATTATCTATAATTAATTAGAAGAGATTAAACTAAAATAATAATTATCTATAAGACATGGTTTAATATGATGACAAGTGTCCCAAAGTTGGTTTCTTTTATTATATAGTATAGATTTATTGTAGTGTTTAACTATATAAATATAAATGTTTAATTTATTGTCTTTCTAATTTTTCCCTTAATTATTATATAATATTTTAGGGTGGAGATACAATAGGAAGTTTATTTGGCTAAGAAGGCTAGGAAGTGATCTTACCATCCATTTAGTTAATCAAGGGCTAAGATTAAATGATGGTAATTAAAGGGAAGAAAAGAGGCGCGTGAGTTTGTTTAGGGGCATTTTAGTCAATCCAATGCAATAGTTTCTCTCTCATCCAATCCCCCCCCCCCATTTTTTAAACGTTAATAACTCTTTCATACGACATTATTTCTTTTTATAAAAATTGCACAAAAAAACGAGCGTTTTTTTATCTTTAAAACGAGTATACTATTGCTATATTTTCGAATTTTTTTTTTTGAAAACCCAGTTGCGTAAAACGCAATGGAAAAAAACCCTAAAAATGACATTTTTCTAAAACACAATGCACAAAAAACACAAAGAAATGTCTTATTTCTAAAACGCAATGGCCAGAAAACACAAAGAAATGTGTTATTTCTAAAACGCAATAGCCTAAAAACTCATAAAAATGTGTTTTATCTAAAACGCAATGGATTAAAAACAGTTCAAAAATATGTTTTTCTAAAACGCAATGGCCAGAAAACACATAAAAATGTCTTATTTATAAAACGCAATGACCTAAAAACACAAAAGAAAGTGTTCTCTCTAAAACGCAATGGACCAAAAATATAAAAAATATGAATATTCCTAAAACACAGTGGACAAAAAAACAAAAATAATATGTTTCTTTATTATATTATAAAACGCAATAACATAAAAACTAAAAAAATTGGTTTTTCATCCATGGATTAAAAGGCAATGGAGCTTGCTGGCAAAGAAAACAAAATATTCATCCCTAAATATAAAACGCAATGAAGTTTGGTGGCCTAAAAAACAAAATAATCATCACTATAAAGTATTAACATAATCAAGGTAGTAATGCAGACCAAAGCAATAAAAAGAAAGTAACAAAAGAAATCTGTGTTTACTATTCAAAACATATAACGCAACAGTTAAAAAAACAATTTCACAAATTCTACATAACATGCAAAAGATGCCAAACACGACAGAGAAAGTTAAGAACCTTAATGCATAAAAACTAGGGTCGGTGTTTTGAAGCATTAAAACATGGAAGAGTATAAAATATTGATTAAAACACAATGAAGCTTGTTGGCAAAAAACAACAATAATACTTTTTGGAGTAAATTGCTAAAATAGTCCCTAACGTTTGTTCACATTTGCTAGATCCATCCAAAAAAAGATTTTTTCTCATATGAACCACTGAGGTTTCAAAAAAGTTGCTAAATCCATCCAAACTTCAGGGACGATTTTAGCAATTTAATAAAACAAATTTTTTTTGGATGGATTTAGCAAATGTGAACAAACGTCAGGGACGATTTTAGCAATTTACTCTATTTTTTTTATTTTCATCTTTTTATTATATCTCTTAATTAAGATAAAATCTATTTATTTTTTTATTTTCATCTTTTTATTAAATTTCTTATTTAACATAAAATCTACTAGTTTTTTTTTGAACGGCGAATTTCTACAACAGGCGATAGATTCGCACATGCTTTTGCAGGCCCTCCACCCCACTCTGGCTAAGACTATGTTGTCTTAACCGGGCTCACGCTTGGCATCAGAGTTTGGCTTGGCGCTCCCCGACAAAATTTCCAGCCTACTGCCATATGCGAGTAGTTGCACCTTCCACAAGAGCCGAAAACTCTCTGGAGTAAATGCTCTGTAATAGAAAACCCGGGTGTGCTCTGCGGGTTTCGAACCTGTGACCAGGCCTTCGCCCGGTTGTATAGAAAACTCTCTGGTGTGCTCTTGTGGAGGCCTGGTCACAGGTTCGAAGCCCGCGGAGTACACCCGTTTTCTATTACAGTGCATTTACTCCAGAGAGTTTTCGGCTCTTGTGGAGGGTGCAACTACTCACATATGGCAGTAGGCTGGAAATTTTGTCGGGGAGCGCCAAACCAAACTCTGATGCCAAGCGTGAGCCCGGTTAAGACAACATAGTCTTGGCCAGAGTGGGGTGGAGGGCCTGCAAAAGCAGGTGCGAATCTATCGCCTGTTGTAGAAATTCGCCGTTCAAAAAAAAACTAGTAGATTTTATGTTAAATAAGAAATTTAATAAAAAGATGAAAATAAAAAAATAAATAGATTTTATGTTAATTAAGAGATATAATAAAAAGATAAAAATAAAAAAAATAGAGTAAATTGCTAAAATCGTCCCTGACGTTTGTTCACATTTGCTAAATCCATCCAAAAAAAGTTTGTTTTATTAAATTGCTAAAATCGTCCCTAAAGTTTGGATGGATTTAGCAACTTTTTTGAAACCTCAGTGGTTCATATGAGAAAAAATCTTTTTTTGGATGGATCTAGCAAATGTGAACAAACGTTAGGGACTATTTTAGCAATTTACTCTACTTTTTGGTTTTTGGCTTTTTCAACTTCCTTCATCCCTAGATACAAAATCCAATGAAGCTTGCCAGCAAAAAACAAAATATTCATCCAAAGATATAAAACGTAATGAACCATGTAAACCCTTAAAATTTTCAGTTTTGTGTTCTTTTTTGTTGCTGTTGATAATGAAATTGAGATAGACATATAGAGAGAAGAGGGAAGAGTACCAGAGAACTGCTAGATCGCCGTAGATGTACGCTAGAATGAGGTGATAGGTGTGGTGGTGGTGGTGACGTCTTCGAACCAACGGTGTTGCAAGACAGAGTGGAGAGAACGATGGGGAGGGTTGTGGAGGCGTTGGGTGATGGAGTGGTGGGGGTGGGAGGTGGAGGTGGTGGTGGTGGTGAGATGAAAAGTAAAAAAGAACGCAGTAGGTTTTTTTTTCAGATCTAGGTTTCATAAGACTAATTTGTGATTGACTAAAATACCCTTCTATGATTTTTATCTTTGCCATGTGTCACTCTATTATTACTTCCTATCCTTCCTAGCCAAATTAAACTTCCTATTTAATCTTTTCCCTAATATTTTAATATACTATACATCATTTAATTATAGTATGTAATATATTTTATTGTTAATCATATTATATTAATTTTTATGATATAAAAATAGATGATGATATGAAACGTAAGTACGTTTGTGGGTTCACCATTGACACTAATAGACATTACAGTATACTAAAGTTTGAATCAAATTCAAATTATGTTTCTAAATAGTTTCGAAATATTAGGAATTGCAGCAACTATCTGTTGGGCAACATGGCTACAAGACTTTGTAACATGGCTAGGATAAGAGTTGTAGCTTTTTGTTGTGGACGTTTCCCTTAGAGACCTTGGGTCGTGGTTGATTGTTATGGCATAACCAAGGCGGAGGTAGTGTACAAGCAGGGGTAGCATGGGCTACCCCTCAACTCTGTTTCCGTAGTGTAAAATACCCCTCAACTCCGTATACGTAGTGTAAATCTTTTTTTTTTTTCATTTTTATACAAAAGATACCCTTAATAATTTTTTTTTTTAGAATAACCCTAAAGTTTTAAGCCAGCTCACTCGGCACAACCAAATTTTTTTTAAATTCACCCAACCGGTATATTGAATAATATTTGATGTTAAATTTTAAGAATATATTATTTAATTTTTGTCATATGTTTTAATTATATATTATGATGCATGTTGATAATCAATGAAAAAACAGTAAAAGAGGATGTTTGATTGATGAAAAAGAAGAATATACCAAAAGAAGAGTCAGTGGTGCCTGGGATATCAGTAACTATCCTGTAAAAGAAAGAAACAAAGAGAAAACAAGTGTCAATTCAGTGTTAAGGGTAATCTTGTAAAATACCAATTTATTTATTTTAATATTTCATGGGTATTTATACTTAATAAAAATGTTATACATGCAACATACATATTTTTTTGGTTAGTTATCAACTTTTAGCTCCGGTACTACTTCTTTACCAAATCTACGAAGTTACTAGAATTTCAGTTTGAAACAACCTTCAATCACTATATGGTACGTGTACATACATACATACATATATATGTGTGTCATGTGTTTTTTTATGTATGCAAGTATTTACTTATACTAAGACAATTTTTTTCTTCTATATAGTGTTTAAAACATGTGAAATTACAAAATAATAAAATAAATTCTTAAAAGGTAAGTCAAGATCATATATTCTAAAATGTATCTGACGATACATAAAAATAAAACAGCATACAAAGTTATATCGTGTATCTCAACATGATAATAGAGATGAACTGGTTGAAAATTATCATTTAATTATGTAAACAAAAGAAATGCTAATTGATCGCAACAAATATAGTTAGGCTAGACGGTGTGGGCAACGCCCCCAGCCACCTCAACTTTCCGTGCCCCCAATACCACCTTGCCTATGCCAAAGGGGTGCTATACATCTCCGTCATAGCCACAATGGGCGTGAGAAGAAGAAAAAGAGGGGGCAGCATGAATAAGCCAATCAAATTTCTTTCTTGATTGCTTTCTTTTTCTTTTTAATAATATAATTAAAAAGGGTTTTAAATGGTGCTTTATTCC
Organism: Helianthus tuberosus; assembly: GCA_030545235.1. Taxonomy (NCBI): domain Eukaryota; kingdom Viridiplantae; phylum Streptophyta; class Magnoliopsida; order Asterales; family Asteraceae; genus Helianthus; species Helianthus tuberosus. The sequence continues at coordinate 34,347,423 of CM060353.1, forward strand.
ATCCACATCGTCTCTTGTTTACTAACGTGATAAATCCACCGTATAGCCTTAGAAAATAAATTATTTTAGCTTACAATTATATGGAAACAAATAATATAAGTATATATAATATTTTTTTTTTTTTTGTATGCAGGGTTAATTAAAACTAAGTTGTCATTAGAAGTATCAAATATAATTAAAACCATTTTTTTTTTGAACAGCAAAGGACTATTTCATTCACTACCACCAAAAATTACATTCAAATGTTTACAAGATTCTAAACACTAAATGTAAACCCCGCAAGTACCCTTGTCTAGTTACCCGCAATAATTAAAACCAAGTTATCACTAAAAGTGAAATCAAATATATATATATATATATATATATATATATATATATATATATTTCTCATACTATTTAAAATTTCGGAATTAGATTCTTCTTATTTAACAAACAAATTTCACATACTATTTAAAATTTCGGAATTAGATTCTTCTTATTTAACAAACAAATTTCACATATAATTTTTTAGTGATTGGAATGATATTTAACAGTAAAATATATAAAATGAAAATATAAATGTACAAATATAATCTCCAAGTTGCCTTATGGAAAATATATATAATATATTTCATATTAAATTTACTCTCCTGTGAATATATATAAATTTCGTATTGCAACACATTAACATGTGAGCAATGCATGTGTACCACTAGTGGTGTTACTTTCGGCGGGTTAAATGAATTAATTGATTAGTGAGAAAATTAATAAACTTAAACACGGACCATATATTTATTTTATTTGTGATAAATATATCAAATTAAACCCGTACATATTTAGAGTCATGTAAGTCATTTATTTAAGGGAAAATTACGAAAATGTTGGTTGACCAAGAGGGTTTTCAATTTTGTCACTCTTATGCGTCTTTGGAAGGACCACTGAGCATGGGATGAGTCGGCGTATCATGTTGAAGAGTCCATGTATCACGCTCATCGGGAAGAGTCCACCGACGCTTCGGAAGAGTCCACCGACGCTTCGGAAGAGTCCACCGACGCTTCGGAAGAGTCACCGACTCTTCCCATAAACATGTGGGGACACGTGTCAGCTTCTAGGGACATGGACGCATCAACATAACATGCGGACTCTCCGAAGCTCAGTGGTTCTTCCAAGGACGCATGAGAGTGACAAAATTGAAAACCCTCTTGGTCAACCAACAATTTCGTAATTTTTCCTTTATTTAAATGATCAATCAAAGGGGTTGACAAGTCAAAAGAGGTTGGCAAATTGTTATGAAGTTGTTAACTTGTTAAACGGGTCGTGAATGAGTTAACAAATTTGCACAAATTTAGGTAAGTTACATGGACCGTCGTTGGGAGTGTCTGTCGATGGCCATGCACAACAAAGACGATGAGTTGGGGGTGGAAAGGGATTTGGGTTTTTAGTAGATTTTTTATTTGTTTAAAATTTATTTATATTTTCTCAAATTGTTTAACAAGAGTTTTCATAAACCTTTAATATACTGTAATGTCTATTAGTGTCAATGATTATTCGTTTTAGAGGTTGGCAAATGGTGATAACCAAACCTGTCATTTCGAAATAGTTAAAAAGTTCTTGTAAATTTTTAGGAAATGAATTAAGACATGTGATAATAATTATTTTCCACATGTTTATGTGAAGTACAAAAATTCATGATATCATTTCAGCATTTACACAAGAGACATGAAGTCTGAACACCCACTAAGGGGAGGAGGGGTGGTCACTAGTGATACAATTCTATCACTATCAAACACCAATCAACTCATGCCATGTCATCACCCAATATTCTATCACTAGTGATAGAAATGTAGTAGGGGTGGTATCACTAGTGATGGAATTTTATCACTCCCAAATTTTTTTAATTTTCATTTTAAAATTAGAAATTTTTAATTTTATTTTAAAACACTAAATTATAAATTTCACTAATTTTTTTAATTTATTATTTTAAATTAGAAATTAACAATAAAACACTAAAATTAAAAATTTCATTAAATTTAAAACATACTACTTCAATTTAACATACTAGAAACATACAATTTAAAAAAAACCTACTCCTCGTCCGAATCATGAAACTCCAAACCTAGAGAACCTACTAGTTCGATTAAATCGTATCTCAACCGAAAGTGAGTTTCTTCATTACGCAATTCTAGATGGATATTTTGTGGAACTTGAACTTGTGTAGGAGGATCCGGCACCCAATCAGGGGATATTGCACGTCATTCTTCTTTGATCAGCATATTGTGCAATATGATACATGCATACACTATGCTATGTATTGATTTCTTGCTCGTCGCACGAACCGGTCGGTGTAGTATACCCCATCTACCCTTTAAAACACCAAATGCCCTCTCAACATCTTTTCTTGCCGATTCTTGCAATTTTTTGAACGCCTTTTCTTTAGCCTCGACAGGAAATGAGGGAGCTTTCACAAAAACAGACCAAGACGGGTAGATACCATCCACAAGAAAAAAGTCTCGTCTGTAATGTCGACCGTTAACATAGAAAGGGGAGGAAGGTGCGGTACCATCCGTTACGCTTTGGAACAACGGCGACGTGTGCAACACATTGATGTCGTTGTTTGAACCTGGAACACCGAAATACGAAAGCCAAATCCATAAATCATTCGACGCCACCGCTTCTAGTATGATGGTTGGTCTTTTGATGTCTCCCCTAACATACGCCCCTCGCAACTCTCTTGAACAATTTTTCCACTCGATATGTGTACAATCGATGCTACCGAGCATCCCGGGAAAATGCCATCTAGCCTCGTGTGCGGCGTAAATACGTGAGATGTCGTGGCTCGTCGGTTTACGTAAAAACTCGTTAGCATACAACTTAATGACCGCGTTGCAAAAAAATTGCAAACATTCACGTGAAGTTCTTTCCGACATAGCTAGGTATTCATCATATTGATCGGGAGGGTTACCTGTCGCAAGTTGGCGAATGGCGGACGTGCATTTTTGTATCGACGTGAAACTTGGTTTGCCCCTCGCATCGTAACCTTCTTGAAACCATTCCTCGCTTGCTTCGATGTCTCCAACAATCTTTAAAAATAATTCTTTGGGTAAACGAAACCGATCTCTAAACGTTTCGGCATTGTAGAGCGGATTTTCCACAAAATAATCGTTCATCAAAACTTCGTTGGCACGTATACGATCACGGTCGACCATCTTCTTCTTTGGGCGGGACGACTCGACATCAAGCTCGTTATACACCGACACAAAATATTTTAGCGTCTCGTTGTCGGAAGACGACTCGGTATCACTATCGCTAGACATCGGAAACGTCGAATCCGTAGGGAATTCCATTTGAGAAAGATATAAAAATTGTGTGAAATGGATTTATGTTATTGTTGTGTGTAGAAAATGGTTTAAATGGAGATATATATAAAGGTTTAAAGGTTTTTTTTTTTTTTTTTTTTTTATAAAAAGTTACCGTTATTCAACGGATATATACCCAACGTTCAAAAATCGTCCAATTTCAACGCGTTATACATTCCACGCGTTACAAAAATAACGCGTTGTGGCTATACCGGCGGCGGTGTTCCGTTTTGGTTTCACGCGTGATAGGGGTGGTATAACGGACCACCCCGTGTGCTCTAATAACGTACACTTTTTTTTGTGACGTACTGTAATTACCATTAGGGTTTCAGGGAAATTTGAGCATGATACAATAAGGCTCATACTAAATACACCCCCTTATAAAAATATCACATCAATTAATAAAAAAATATTTTGTTTTTAATCTATTTTGTCTTTTAGTTAACAACTTTTGTTAAGTTTTTAGCTTTATTGTCTTTTAGTTGTCTTTTTTTAATCTTTTATTTAGTGATTAGTTATATATTACTTATTATTATTATTATTATAACTAAATATTTATTCAATTACATTTATAGTAGTAACAGAAACTATAAAAAAATAAGTGCATTCTTACAAAATTATATCATTAAACATTTTACATACCGAGCTTTAATCTACAACATAATATGTAGCAGGTTGTGCTATCCAAGAATTATACATATTTTGACGTGATTCAAATATATTCTCCCAGCTAGCCGCATCATTTTCTGTCATTAATGTCCATAGGTTGTTTGTGGTGGCAATTGGATATTCTCCTTGCAATTCTACCATTATAAAATGGCCACTGATGTGTGCAAAATGCAACATATAAATTACATCAATTGTGGCATAAAACTAACCATTTTTTAGTACTAATGTTGGAAAAAGTGTGCTTTTGTCTTCCTTTTGTACTTTCAGGATTAAATGAGCTCAAATTAACAAAAGAAGAAAAAAGACAGCTAAATCTAACATAAATACAAGAAAAGGAACAAACGTGGCATGCCCGACCTCCCCGAAAGCATCTTCCCAAGCAAAACAAGAGAACAGAAAGCTGAACACGCCCCGTGCTCAGTGAACACGGGGGCGTGCCCAAGTGTCAGCATAAAAGACAAAGCTGTAGAAGCTTCTATCGCCCACCACGGGGCCGTGCTCAGCGGACACGAGGCCGTGGTCAACTATAAGATTCGTAGAATCCAGGAAAATCTTGATAGTACAGATATGCTTCTGCACACGGGGTCGTGCCCAGCGGACACGGGGACGTGGTCAACTAATACGGACAAGAGCAATTAATGAAGACAGAGAAGGAGGATGGACACGGGGCCGTGCCCACTGGACACGGGGCCGTGCCCGAGCTACTGTTCAGGCTATAAATAGGGGTGCTTGGCTCATTTGCAAATCATCCCTTAGCACACCACCTCTCTCACACTTCACCCACCACCATCACAACACCATCATCCATCACCATCATCCATTGTCCATCATAGAGTGTGTGAGTCGTCTCGGGATCCAAGATTGATCGTAAGAGTTCTTGACAATCAAGGCCATGTTTGCCTAAGTCTCTTACATCACTTGGTGAAGACAAAGTGTCTAGTGTAATACTTTTTATTTTAAATCTTTTCGCACTTTTTACTTGGTTATGTATTAATGACTTTAATAACTAGTTTCTTATGTTGAAGGTGATTCTTCCTTATCGTTTATCCGTGGTGTCTTGGCATTATTTTGCTGTCTATATAAAATAAAAGATTTTCACCATTCATATCTCCACGGTCTATATGGAGGTATGTTGGCTACCTGGTCGGGGTTAAGGGAACGGTTTGGTAAGAGTCTTGCCTTGTTCAGTGTATAGATCCTGCAAGGACCTGGGTCAAATTTAGTAGGACCTCATTCAATACCCACCGGTATTGGATGGCGGGGGTCCAAACTCTTTGATCCCCTCATATGTAAGCTACTATTAATACTTTAACCCGGCTACTTAGGACTGTATCCCTGCTGACTCAGACTACTTAGTCGAGGGTAACGTCACCTCCAAAAGAGGGGCCTACCATAATATGCATTAATAACTTAATTAATTATCTTTCAATAATCCGACCCTTTAGGATTGTATCCTTGCTGACTCAAACTACTGGGTTGAGGGTAACGTCACCTTCAAAAGAGGGGCCTACTACAATAACTAAGATAATCGCTTAAAAAGTGCAAAAGTGCGGAAATAATCAAAGGTTACACTAAACACGAGTCGGAACCAAGTGATTCATCTTGTCTATCTGTTTTTCTTTTATTTTATTTTTCAGCATTTTAGTTAGTTTTATTTTTCTAGTTTAAAAATCTTTTTCTAAACTTTTGATTTGATTAGACGTTGAGGATAAACCGGTATTAAAAGCTCTTGTGTCCTTGGACGACCTCGGTATCTTACCAACACTATACTACGCTCACGATGGGTGCACTTGCCCATATGTGTGTTTAGTGTTAGTAAATATCGTGTTTTATAAATTTAAAACTTGGCTAAAAAGTGTTAAAAAGGGCTTAACATATACATTAAAAACTAATAACACTCACGCACATCAAGTTTTTGGCGCCGTTGCCGGGGACACAATGATTTTAAGAAAGTTAAGAATCAACGGCCTAATCGTTTTTCTTATTTTTCTATTTTTTTTAGGATTTTTCTTAGTTTTTCTGCTTCTGCAGAACTCAGCACGGGCCGTGCCCGCTGAACACACCCCGTGCCCAATCATTGGAACTGGCAAGCCTGTTTTAAGTCAGACAGTAAGCTGAACACGGGGCCGTGCCCACCCAACACGCCCCGTGCCCAAGATTCAGTTACTGAAGACAGAACCGTAAGATCCCGACGGTTGGTAATTTCTGACACAAACATGAGTGATAATGATATTTTTTACTTTCGGCACTCTTATGGTACGTGGTGTCAAATATGTGATGGCCCTCATAAAGAATTAGAATGTTATTTTCTAAATTAAAAGCCCCACTATATAGACCCATTGTTTTCATGTAGCCTTAAGAGGGGCGAAAGTAAAAATAATCCTTATCTCTCCCTCGAATGCTCTCAACCGGATCTTCTAGGAGAAATGCTTCTTGATGAACTATTTCAAATGGAAGATCTAATTCTTAATTGGTTAGAAGAACTTAGGATAGATTTCAATAATTTATCTCAAGACGATAACCAAGAAGAATTGTTGGGATCGCATAAAAACAACTTCGTTGTTACCAACGTTACCTCTAACTCTAGTGAGGACTTGAGCGATAGTCGTCCCTGTGTCGATTGTGCCGTGAAGGATTCCCCATCGACTTCGTTCGATGCATACATAGACCTGAGCGATTCGGCATACACCTTCTTTAACGAGAGCCCGGAAAAGGGTTGGACTTGTCCACCTACATATAGCATAGGAATCACCCTCACCGACAACCTCTTGCGTTCTCGTCTTAATCTAGAGCAACTAAGGTATCTTAGGCACTTTGGGGTTGTTCCATCCAGTAAGGAACCACCCGATCCGAAAAAAGTTCCTTAAAAATAGACAAACTTCATAAGCAGCCTTTCGACACGGGGTCGTGCCCAGGTCAACACGCCCTCGTGTCCACCAAAAGATTCCTTTTTGACTTTTAGTCAGAATACGGACAAAATGTGTCAGGATCTTGCCTGCACACGGGGCCGTGTCCAGCCGACACGGGGCCGTGTCCAGCATGCTGTCGTTTTCTATAAATGCAGCCAAGAATCCTGCACATTTGGACCATCCAGGGACAGAGATTTGAGAGTATCTTCTCACCTACCATCCTAGGTATGTTCTAAAAGAAGGTTCTAACAAACATCTTGTCCTTTCCTCTTTTATCCATTGCCTTCTTCTACATCTTTCTTGTCTCAACACCTCCATTGAAGCTTGCTCTCAAGCTTTATTGTGTTGATTATTAGATTTTTTTGTTCAAGGAATCTTGCTAAAAATAAGTTGTGCAACATTGTTTTAAGTTATTTCTGTTCGAAAATGCTTCATAAGTTGGAAAAATAATTTAAAACTCCAAGATTCCTTGTTCCGAAAATCTGCAGAAAGTTGAACACGGGGCCGTGTCCGATGTACTGTTTCATTAAAATGAACTATTTTTGGTTTGTTTTCGTAGAATGTCCAGTCAAAACAGTGGAACTTCTTCTGCGCACTCCAGAAACAGTCGAAGGGAGAGAAGGTCATCAATCGAAGCGACTCTCGTGTGTTACGTGATGGCATTGCGTGAAGCTCTTGACGAGATGACTTCGGTAGAGGAGGTCCTAATAGACCGTATAAATTATCTTACGGTGGGGTTGGAAAACAGTTTTCAAGAAATAAACCTCTTGCACCAGAGGTTAAACATTCTTGTAACACCGCCCATGGAACCCATCCTCCCTCAAGAGGATTGGAACCTAGTACTTGGAATCAACAATCCTACCGGTTGGGACGACATTCCGGCGGAACCTCCTCTAGAAGATCTACAAGAAGTCCCGGTGGAGGTTGCACCTCCTCAAACTAATGCCAACGAGCCCGCCTTTCTTCTCCCTAGGGAGATCGAAGAATGGCTCGCCGACGTGTGAGGAACCCATGCCCGGAGAAAGAAGTTTTTCAAGCCACACCTAACCGAGAGATTTATCTTTTCGGAAATTTTGCTAATAGAATAAGTAGTAGGCTAGAACTTCTTGGTTTAGATTTCTTGTGTTTCTTTGACCTAACTATCTAGTATTTTAAATTTTTAGGATTATTATGTAATTCTCTATGACTTAATGAATGATGGTTTTAGCTAATTTGGTGTTTGGATGATGTTGTAATAAGTAAAACACACTCGGGATGGTGAAGGATAACAAGGGAAACTTGGACCAGCACCCCATGCACGAAAACAGGGCCATCCGATAAATTTTCTTCATTACAGCAGGTTCAGCACGGGCCGTGTCCGCCCAACACGGCCCCGTGCTGCACAGTCTGCAGAAAATACCCATTTCAGGTAAATTGGACACGGGCCGTGTTCACCTAACACGCCCCCGTGTCCAGACTTCTGTTTCTTTTGTTCAACTTTTTGTTACTGGCACCTGAACACGGGGTCGTGCCCGGACACCACGGGGCCGTGTCCAGACGCCCAGTAACATAAAATTTTGCTTTTTCACACCTTTTACACATTCAATCAACCTAAAAACTTATTTTTGAGACACATTGGGGACAATGTGTAATTTAAGTGTGGGGGGGATGCTAAAACTTTGAATCTTGCAAAGTCCTAATTACAAGCCTTACACAAAACTCTATTGGAACCGCTAATCACCCCAAATTTTTTCAAAAATTTTCATTTTTTACTTGTCTAGGTTTAACTTGGGAATTTCAAATTCTAAAAAAGTTATATTTTTACAAATTTACAACCGATAGCGTCGTGATAAAAAGAATTAACATAAGAAAGTTATGAAAATGCATGACAAGTTTAGTTAAAATTTAATTATATATACTTGATCACATAAAAACCCATTCCCACAAAAGTGAGTTTTGAGCCTTTATTGAGCATACAAATACATATCTTTAAACTAAATGCTCATTTTTCGTTTCTTGTGTGAATAGCCGCTTGGTTCTTACAACTCTAGAACTTGCCACGATGATACATTCTCGGTCCTTATCAACTTAAACCCGAGTAAGTAAATGATGGAGGCATTAGGACTAACCTTTTTATTTCTACACCTTTATTTTTTCTTTTTTTTACCACCTACCCAAAATCCCCCTAGTTAACCCCTTTGAGCCTAAACCTTTTCATTTCTTAACCCAAACCAAACACCCTTTCACCCACCAAAACCTTTTTTTATTTTTAACCCTTTGTTTTAGTAACAAGCCCGGTTTTTCGTTTGACTTTTCAAAAAAAAAAAAAATGTTGATGATGAAGCAAAAGAATAAACAAACAAATTCATCAAAAATAACTTTGTTTGAAAAATAGCTTCATCCAAATAAAAATTTTGCAAAAATAAAAAAAAGTCTTACGAAAACCGACGCTTGTTACGCTTTTTCGCCCTTTTCTACTAACCACTAACCCAACCACCTACATTTAACCCAAGCCTAACCCTTCACCCAAAAGTCCTCTTGATATTTACAAAGGTATATAGTTAAAAAGGAGAAGGATTGATTGCTTGGCAAGCCTATGGTATGAGTAAGTTCCATGCCGCTCTCGAGTGATTCACTAAAATACATCTTCGGCCGAGTGTTGAGTGATCCCCCGTGAGGTATGTGAACTTGTATATAAATAGAATTTTAAAGAGGCATGTTATGCCCTAATAAGTAATTTATCTTATGAAAAGTTTTAAATAAATCATGACGAATAGGATTGTAAATAAATAAAAATAAAACTTAAATAAAGAATCTTGGAAATCCCGACACTCTATGACAAGCCCAAAAAAAAAAAACCCCCTTCTCTTCTACCCATTCCATTTGGGAGTGCAAAGCCATATTATAAAGAGTTTTGCTTGAGGACGAGCAAAGATTCAAGTGTGGGGGTATTTGATGTGTGCAAAATGCAACATATAAATTACATCAATTGTGGCATAAAACTTACCCTTTTTTAGTACTAATGTTGGAAAAAGTGTGCTTTTGTCTTCATTTTGTATTTTCAGGATTAAATGAGCTCAAATTAACAAAAGAAGCAAAAAGACAGTTAAATCTAACATAAATACAAGAAAAGGAACAAACGTGGCATGCCCGACCTCCCCGAAAGCATCTTCCCAAGCAAAACAAGAGAACAGAAGGCTGAACATGCCCCGTGCTCAGTGAACACGGGGGCGTGCCCAAGTGTCAGCATAAAAGACAAAGTTGTAGAAGCTTCCATCGCCCACCACGGGGCCGTGCTCAGCGGACACGGGGCCGTGGTCAACTATAAGATTCGCAGAATCCAGGCAAATCTTGATAGTACAGATATGCTTCTGCACACGGGGTCGTGCCCAGCGGACACGGGGCCGTGGTCAACTAATACGGACAAGAGCAATTAATGAAGACAGAGAAGGAGGATGGACACGGGGCCGTGCCCACTGGACACGGGGCCGTGCCCGAGCTACTGTTCAGGCTATAAATAGGGGTGCTTGGCTCATTTGCAAACCATCCCTTGGCACACCACCTCTCTCACACTTCACCCACCACCCACCACCATCACAACACCATCATCCACCACCATCATCCATTGTCCATCATAGAGTGTGTGAGTCGTCTCGGGATCCAAGATTGATCGTAAGAGTTCTTGACAATCAAGGCCATGTTTACCTAAGTCTCTTACATCACTTGGTGAAGACAAAGTGTCTAGTGTAATACTTTTTATTTTTAATCTTTTCACACTTTTTACTTGGTTATGTATTAATGACTTTAATAACCAGTTTCTTATGTTGAAGGTGATTCTTCCTTATCGTTTGTCCGTGGTGTCTTGGCATTATTTTACTGTCTATATAAAATAAAAGATTTTCACCATTCATATCTCCACGGTCTATATGGAGGTATGTTGGCTACCTGGTCGGGGGTTAAGGGAACGGTTTGGTAAGAGTCTTGCCTTGTTCAGTGTATAGATCCTGCAAGGACCTGGGTCAAATTTAGTAGGACCTCCTTCAATACCCACCGGTATTGGATGGCAGGGGTCCAAACTCTTTGATCCCCTCATATGTAAGCTACTATTAATACTTTAACCCGACTACTTAGGACTGTATCCCTGCTGACTCAGACTACTTAGTCGAGGGTAACGTCACCTCCAAAAGAGGGGCCTACCATAATATGCATTAATAACTTAATTAATTATCTTTCAATAATCCGACCCTTTAGGATTGTATCCTTGCTGACTCAAACTACTGGGTTGAGGGTAACGTCACCTTCAAAAGAGGGGCCTACTACAATAACTAAGATAATCTATTAAAAAGTGCAAAAGTGCGGAAATAATCAAAGGTTACACTAAACACGAGTCGGAACCAAGTGATTCATCTTGTCTATCTGTTTTTCTTTTATTTTATTTTTCAGCATTTTAGTTAGTTTTATTTTTCTAGTTTAAAAATCTTTTTCTAAACTTTTGATTTGATTAGACGTTGAGGATAAACCGGTATTAAAAGCTCTTGTGTCCTTGGACGACCTCGGTATCTTACCAACACTATACTACGCTCACGATGGGTGCACTTGCCCATATGTGTTTTTAGTGTTATTAAATATCGTGTTTTATAAATTTAAAACTTGGCTAAAAAGTGTTAAAAAATGGCTTAACATATACATTAAAAACTAATAACACTCACGCACATCAGCCACCATTCACGTGTGCAATTGAAATTATTTTTTTTCTGGGAACTGGTGAGGGCCTCTCCAAAGCGAAAAATAAGTCAAACTGTTTCTTTTTTCTTTAGATAAAAATTGAACGATTATGTTAAACTTGTTCGCAATCAAGAATCCTGCCTCTGGCATAATCATCCAATGTTTTTTTCTTTGGTGCAACCCCCGACCCTGATGTAACAACCCGCTTTTTGGAAAGTCAAGTACGAGTTAAAGTCAAAGTCAAAAGAAGAAAAGATTGCTAATTGCGATCTGTCACTCCTTGGTTAACTACTGAATTGTGCTTCTTGACTTGTAATCGATAACCTATTTTAAATCGCTTTAGTTGTATTATGTGGAGTACTTATTAATAATCGAGGTTTAATCGATGTTTAATCGCTAATCGACTTATCGCTAATCGCATCGCCATCGCATTCGCAACTCGAATTATGTGTTCTGGATATTGTTTTACGTGTGTGTGCTATTTTGTGTTACTTGTGTATGCTATGTTTATATGTTGAAGTTTGGAGATAGGCAGTGGCAGTGGTTTGAAAAGGTGAATGTGGGCCAACTTTGAATTTTAAGACTTTTAATATTAGGCTTTATGATGTAATAATGATATAAGAAAAGCCTTGTTGGACATGCTCTCCTGCTGACACATCAGCTTTTCTTATGTCATTGGGATTTCTCATTTTATAGAAAGTATAGATAGATAGATTAACATTTTACTTTAAAAAAAATATGAAAAGACAACCTTGTTTTACTTTTTTTTTAACATTTAGATAAGTTTTATTAAAAACCGAGTTCGTTCAAAAAAAATTTTAATAAATATTTTTTATTCAAATAAATATTTTTAAAATAATAATAATAATTACTATAATAATAAATGATTACTACTAGTAAATAATAATAATAATTAAAAAGACAAAAAAACAATAAAATGTTGGGTGCTACTTTCTACACCCCCTCCTCTCACATACTTACAGGTGGGGCCCGCATGGGACCGGCAGTTTTCCTCTCACAAGGGGGGTATAATCAGGAGGGAGGGGGGTGTGTTTAGAATCAGCCTAAAATGTTGATTTGTGATGTAATGATGTGATGTTTTATAGGAGGGGTTATAGTTAGTAATTAGGGGGGGTGTATTTAGTAGCACCCCCTAAAATAAACCAATAAAAATTGTAATATTACAAAAAATACTTGATTTGTTGGTTTAAAAACATAAAAATATTGGTTATTTAAATAATAATAATAATAAATTATGACAACAATAAAAATATTATTGTTATTATTATTACCAGTGTAAATGCTCCCTGAGATATGGATCACTAGGACCAGGAACATCTGGATCTGTCATTATCTGAAAATAAAAAACATATTTGCTAGATAAGATTCCTAATTACCCCATTAGAAGAATCAAATTATTAATTTTTAGGTTTGTTACCACATTTGGAATCAAGGACATCTTTGAGACGTCCTTTGACCATGTTTTTTTTACAAAATAAACATTGGTAACTTAAATGCAAATTTTCACAAATAAATATTGAATTAAAAAGTAGAAGGTGGTGTACATACCAGTGTAAAGAAGGACCTCATGTCACCACCATGAACATCAACCCTAGGTTTAACAGTGACAGAAGAAGGAAACAGTTCATGACCATTGTACACTCGGTTTGATGAGTTGTATGTTACACACATATTCACACTTGGAGCGAAGCTATCGACTACATCGCCGACGATCCGCCCAATCACCAGAGGATGATCTGACGTTACTCTTGCCATTTGTTAAACTGGTAGGTTTTTGTTTGTGACCTAGAGTTGTAGTAAGAAATCAGTATGCAGAGAGACCACTTTCTCTCCCTCCATATTAATCTTTGTCATTTTTTAATTGTCATATATAGAATCGGACAAATGATTGGTGTTTTATCAAATTATCTATAAGAGAGGGAAAATCATTTTTTTTTGGTCTAGAACTTTGTTACATTTGAAAAAGATAGATACAAAAATAGCATACCTTATAATATGCAAAAAGTGCATGATTCTTAATAAAACCATCTCATCAAGGTAAGCTAATTTTATGAATTTTATTTAACTGTATTGATTTGCAATGTATTAATTTGTTTTGATTTATTTAACTCTATTGTTATATTAATTTCAGTTTACATGAATAGACTTATTAAAAACCTAATCTAAGCCATTCTAAAATTAAAATACTTATTATATGACCCAAAAATATATAACATACCGAAACGATATAGATAAAAAAAGTAACACATTCCTAGTTTACAAAGTTCATTGTATAATAATGATTGAACACAAAGGTATATATAGAAACAAGGGGTGTCAACGAGTCGGGTCAAGTCGAGCCTAATTAACTCGTCTAAGCTAAAGCTCAACTTGTTTTGAGCTCTAATTTTTAAATTAATTCAAGCTCGGCCCGTGAATAATCTTCAAGCTCAAGATCTCGACTCGTTTATTATTTAATTTATATACATTTTTAATTGTATATATGCATACATAACATAATGTATATTATTATATATGAAAGTATTATTATAATTAAATGAATATATTTAATATAATAAATAAAAATTATATAAATAATATGCTTGTTTAGACATGCGAGCCAACTCAAACTCGATAAGTGAAGCCCGCATTTGGCCTTAGTTATTAAACACACTTATTTTTTAGGCTTGAGCTCAAGTTCGTTTAAACTTAGCATGATTTGAGCTTTGGGCGAATTGATCTCGGGTAGTTTACGAGCCACTTGACACGTTTACACCCCTATTAGAAACAAAGACTTCACCGCTATCCGCACACGTTCTTTTTGGAATGGCCACAATTTTATAAAAGAAAAGGAAAAACAACTAGCAAGAAGCTATTACAAAAAAACGTCATTACAATACACGATCAAAATCTAAATTAAACATACACCTATCTATCCGCCCCAAATTACATCATTTAAATATATTCTTCACCCATAGGTAGCCCGTCGATTTGATGTCCTCATCAGTCTTAGAAATGACACTTGTTGGCAAAAATATTACGCCATTTAGATATATATTCTTTAGCCATAGGTTGTCCGTCGATTTGATGTCCTCATCTGTCTTGGAATTGACGCTTGTTGGCAAAATAAATTCGTTTCTAGCTCTCCAAACGCGTACGTCATAACCCATATATCATCAACGAAAATCAACCGTCATAGAAGCTTAATTGCTAATTTTCAGACGGTTTAGCAAGTTTACTGACAACAGGAGTTTGGATCACATCCGGTTGTAATAGTTTTTATTACCAATTCCAAACTACAGATTTTTTTTTGAACGGCAAACGCTTTATATATATATATATATATATAGAGCCAGCAAGAAGCTGAAGATACAAACGACAAAACGCAAAAAGAAACAGGAACCCCAAATCAAAACAGATTACAACATGTCTAAGATGTCAAAAGCTAACAAATTCTCCCACTTCGGCGTCTTAAGCTTTGATATGTTGCAAATCGATAAGTAAGCATCCTCTTTAATTTGATCCACCGAATTAGCGATAGGAATAAAGTTATCCTCGAAGACTTTAGCATTCCTGGCGAACCAAATCCTCCATACCGTCGCAAGAATAACTGTATAAACCGTTTTCTTCCAATTTGCAGCTCCCGGCCGATCTTTGATAAAACCAATCATGTCCAAAAGGCTGTTAATGTTCACCGGAAAAGTGATTCGCATCCAGGTCAAAATGTTCCACCATATCGACTGATTATTAACGGTTTAGGGATTGCAATAGTTTTTATTACCAATTCCAAACTACAGATTATTACGGACAATTTTTTATTATATTTTATGCATTAGCAGCCTCAATTACCACAATTTTAGAGATGATGCATTTTTCAACTGTTCATTTTGGTTTCTACGGATGGATCGTACTTTTCAAATTATTGTTAAATATTATTTTTGAGATCGCCGTAGTAATTCATCAATAATGTTGATTATAAAATATTATTCATTTATTATAATTTTTTTTTTGTAATCAGTAATGTTGATTATAAAATATTATTCAATTTATTATAATTTTTTTTTGTAATAAAAGATAATTGCAAGTTATAATTCAATTCCCAAAACTTTGCATATTTTTGTAATAAAAGATAATTGCAAGTTATAATTCAATTCCCAAAACTTTGCATATTATTCTATTTCAAGCATTTTTAATTGAAGTTAGGGGTGTTGCTTTTTACGGTTTTAGGTCAAATCGTAAACCAAACCATATAACTCTTAAACCAAACCAAACTAAGACGCTCATAACAGTTTGGTTTCGGTTTAGTTTCAAGGTTTTGGCTCATTTGGCATTTAAATAAGATGTCTAAAATAAGATATTATATATATAAGTGAAGTTGAGTATTTGCAGATTTAAAAAGTTATTAAACAAATTTAAAAAAAAAAATTGTAAAACAAGTTGTCCACAATCCAGAATGTCATAAAAGCATTCCAAAATTATAAAAAGATCCTTAAAACCATGGTTGCAAAAGTCGTTAAGCGTTCCTAGTCGGTTGACCGGGGAGTTGAGATGAGAGTATTCGGCCTAGGCGGAAAGTACTCGGGGAGTACTTAGACATGTTAAATTATAAAGAAATTAGTTTTCGAAAATAAATATGTCAAATAACATAAATTTACTAATATTTATAATGAAATACGTGAAAATGATATTCATTCTTTAATATGATAACATAGATAATATTATTCATTTCTTAAGTCAAACTCGGCCCGAGTTGATATACCAGATCCGATTCTGGCCAAGGTTGACCGCTTTTGATCGATTCCGAGTAATTATGCGAAATTGAAGAAAGTCGCATTGGTAGCCTACCTTGTAGCGACTACTCGGCTTTAGAGACCTTATTTTACAACCATGCTTAAAACTAGTCGTCTAAAATAACCAGCTATACAAATACCTCAAAAAAGGAGTCCAAATACATTAAAATAAATGTCCAGAAACATCAAAGAAAGGTGTTGGATGCTCTTTACTTTTTTATGGTTTGAAAATTTGAAATTTAAAAAACTAATAGATGATGGTCGACTGTCGAGTACTAAAATGTAAGAATTTGAAAATGACTTAGCCCACTTTTCTCTCATACACGTTGGGTCATCCATTAGATTAATGTAGTTACAAAAACAATTATATATATAATATGAAATATTTACTAAAAAGCATAACAAATTCTTATAGTCAAGTTCGGTTTTATACGGTTGGTTTTGTATAAACTGTAAATCAAGTCGTTTGCTATGATTTCAAAATAGTGAAACCAACCTGAAGAAACACGTAACTAATTATGGGGATAATCAGTTTGGTTTATGTTCCTACCATAGTGGTTAATCTTCTTATGGCTTTCCGAGCTCCTTAATGACGGGGTAATCCTGCAAAACAGAACACCGTTACTCGTTAAGAGGGGAATATGGGGGTTTCCCTCTTAACCGGGCTCCGGCGTGAGAATAAGCGACCGTTTGAGGAATTAAGTGAGTATTAAGAGTGAGAGTAGAGGGAGTAGAATGTTTAACCTGTGGACTGAGGTCTCTATTTATAGCCGGAGAAGTGTAAGAGGGAGTGGGATGATGGGCCTTGGGCCGGAAGGCGACAACTTAGAGGATATGCTCTTTGTCTCGCTGGTGTCGAACGTTAGTGGCTTCTGGGAGTTCTCTGGTGCTGGCGCACCATGATTGGAGCCACGTGTCATGGTTGTCGGCCTGGCCGCCCTTCTGCCATCAGCAGGTAAGTGGAGATCGTGGGGCAGTTGTCTCTGCCCTGTGATTGGTGCCACGTAGGCGTCCTTAAGTACTTTCTGTCTCCTGCATGTCAGTCGATCGTGGAGCACGATTGAGCAGGACTAGAAGGACGCCGATTGGACCTTTCATTCTGCCATATGTACCTTGTGTACTATCTGAAACAGCCTTGCGTCGTGGTCGCGCGTGGTTCTTGCTGAACACGTAACTACCCTGCGCAAGGTATGGGCTATTGAATGCTCTTTCAGAATGCTAAGTGTTGAAAGTGGAGCTTCCTATTGCTCAGGCCTCGCGCCGAGTCAAAGAATGCAGAAGTAGCCCGCACGAGGTTGGCAATAAGACATGTGTTGAATTAAGGAGTATGGTCCTGCGCGCGACCTGAATAAAGGTCTGCGCGGCTTTTTTTGGACCATACCCCTTCACAACCGACCTAAAGTTGAGCAAAAAACCGACCAACCAAACCAATGAACGGTTTGGACAGTTTCATTGTTTGAAACCGAACCGTAGCCACCTATGATTGAAATAAACTGCACACAATATAATTTTATGATGTCCAAAAGATATAATGCCTAAAATATATAATCTTAAAAATTTATGTTCATCACCAAATTGAGAAAACAAGTGGAATATATTTCTTCATCTTATTTATATTTCTTTTTTTCTTTTTTTCTTCGAATGTTCGATCTTTTTGTGCTTAAGCGTTGGCTTATGGTGACTTTAGAGGGTGAACTTCTAGAGATGTTCTAATAAAGGGGCATACTTAATCCCTTTGATATAAACAACCCTCATATTGTGTAGCGATTTGAGCCTTATGTGTGATTCAGATATGAAAATACAATATGTTCAAATAACTCAAAGTTCGTTGAAAAAGGCTCGGAAATAGTATACAATAAATATAATTCATATAACAAACTTATAACAAACCTTATTATAAAACCGTTATTATTAATTGTTTACTAAGTGTGAAGGTCATGAAAGTTAAAGAGATAAAGTGCAACAATTTAGAAGATGCAACGGATGAAGTGTAAGTTTGGGAGGCAGATGGTATAAATAGAAAAACACTACTACAAAAATAGATATTTGCTACGGCCAAATTCGTAGCAAATCCGTAGCAAGTTCGTTTGAAAAAGGCTTGGAAATAGTGTTAAAAGGTATAAAATAAATATAATTCATATAACAAACTTGTAACAAACTAACAAACCTTGTTATAAAACTGTTATTATTAATTGTTTACTAAGTGTGCAGGTTAGAAAAGTTAAAGAGATAAAGTGCAACAGTTTAGAAGATGCAACGACTGAAGTGTAAGTTTGGGATGCAGCTGGTATAAATAGAAAAAGCTAGGGTTTATTGTACATTATTGTTGTTCAGATTGTTAGGGTTTCCTTCTGATTCTCTCACACACACTTTTATGATTCTGTTGTATTTCGATGGATCATTCAACTCTGTTAATCAGTTCAATATGATCTTTGTATTGTTGTTTGAGAACTCATTGTAGTGAGTTCTAAGGTATTTGGGGTGTTTTCTGGTTTGGGTTAATCAATAAAGTTTTGGTCATTGTTTTATCGCTATACGTTGTTTGTAAATAGATCTTTCATTTTCTTCATTCTATTAGAGCTCTTGAGCTCTTGATTTGGTTGTTTCCGCTGGTAATTTGTTTGATTTTGGGCGATTAGGGTTTCTGAACTCGGAAACTCGAAGTTTGGATGTTCGAAAGGTAGATCTGGACTTGAGATCTACAAAGTTGTTCTTGATCAAAGATAAACCCTAAGTGAAGGTTTATCTTCGATCTTCTAGGTTCGTGCACTCGTAAAATCATTGTAAATCTTCTGAAATCCTTATTGGTTGCTCGGCCTCGGAGTACTCTGTAAGTATTCTAAACCAATTCTCTAGTTTTTGTCACACGATTTATCTTGATTAGGCATTGTTGGAATGGGCTAGACGGACTAGTATTGAATATCAGAGAGAGCCACACTCTGATTTTGTTTGTGCATATTTTGTGTTACATATCTTTTTGTGGTAGTTGTTGATTGATATGCTGTTGTGTGAATCAATGTGAGTGTTGTAGAATTTCTAGGTTAAGGCTCCTATGCAAAGACTTTTCAAGGCACCGTTGAGTGACAAACTTGGAATCTGAGCCCTGGCACGACTTTGCCTTCTGTGTACTTGTGTGATAGCATCCTGTTTGTTTGGTTGTGTGTATAATCTTGTTCTTTTATGCCTAGAATGGGTGATGTTATGAGTCCTTCTCAAACCCTTATCAGTAAATTAGACATTAGTAATCTTCTGTATTTATATACCAGTGATTCTAGTACTTTAACAATTGTTGGTATAAAACTAAAAGGTACTGAAAACTATTCTGTATGGTCTAGCATTATGAAACTTGCTTTAGAAGCAAACAACAAATATGGTTTTATTGATGGTAAATGTGATACGTCTGAAGATGATGAAACCTTAGGTATACAATGAGATAGATGCAATTTTGTTGTTCTGTCATGGCTTTTAAACTCTGTACCTTAGGAATTATATTTAGAACAAGTGTTTTTCAAACTTGCCTCAGAAGTTTCAGTTTATTTAAAAGAGATATACGACAAAGTAGATGGGTCAATGGTGTTTGATATTCAAAGATAAATTCTCTAACACAAAATGGTAATTTTGTTTCTGAATACTATCATAGGTTAAATACTATGTGGAAGCAGTTTGATGCCATGGTTTAACTTCCTTCTTGTACATGTCAAGCCTCTAAGGAATTTAATAATTTTAATAGCCTAATTAAACTAATGAAGTTTCTTATGGGGCTTTGATGTTTATCAGTTTGTAAGAACTAATATGTTAACCAGGGATCCTTTCCTTTACCAACTGTTAAAGTTGCTTTTCCTATAGTGTCTATAGAAGAATCTCGTAGAGGTTCTAGTGGTTTGACTAAAAATCATAATGTCACTTTTATGTACAAAATACATCAGTTCTTTGATCCTAGAAAGAAAGGATTTAGAGGTCCTAATACTAACTTGAAGTGTACACATTGTAATATATTAGGACATACTGTGGATATGTGTTTTGAGTTTGTGGGTATCCACAAGGGTCTAAAAAGATATCTGGAAATCAAATGGGAAGGGTAGTACTAATAATAATATGTCTTCCAAACTACTAAGTCTAATGAGTGAAAAGTCTGGTACTGATCAACAAAATTCAGATTTGGGAGGTGAGTTTTCTAATTTAGACATTAGGTCAAGTTATCTGGTGTGTGTGGTAATTTTGTTAGCTGTTTTAGTTATGCTAATTTCGGTTTTGATTATAATTGGGTAATAGATCCAGGAGCTAACCAACATATGGTTACGACAGATAAATATATGTTTAATTGTGTTAATCTAGTGTCCGTACATAAACTAGCTAGAGACAATAAACTGTTTGTTGCTTTTAATGAAAGTACATGTTCTCTTTAGGATTTGAAATCAAAGAGAATCCCGGTGACTGGTAGGCAGGATAATGGTTTGTATTTTGTGAGTAACAATGGGAATACTATTAATATGTCTTTTAATAGTATAAATAAAGTCAATTTGTGGCATAGTAGACTTGGCCATCTCGCTGACCAAGTTCTAGCCATTTTAAAAGGAAGTTTAGATATTGGATCTATTGAAAATCATACATAACCATCAGGACCACCACACCCAACCCTGACTCCTAAAACCCACACCCACCCATTTTTTTTGGCAACCATAACACTCTAAGCGCCACACTTATCGGAAACCTCCGGTCATATCACCTTTTTCGTTCACACCAGGTCACCTTCTTCGTTCACACCACATCGCCTTTTTCATTCAAGTTGCGGTGGAATGTTGTTGTACCCGACTTACTTTGTGGGTTGGCTTTGAAAAGATGCTCATGGGAGGTTGATAATTGATGCGCTTGTGGGTGGTGGGGTTGTTGATTATGTGGATGAAGTTGGGGAAGTGCCTACTGGTGATGCTGTTGTTATGCTTCGACCGGGTGGGCAAAACTTGATTATTATTACTATGGGGTCTAATATGTGTGGTTGGGATGAGAATTTAGGTGTTAAGGATTTAGGGGTTGTGAGAAATGTTGGGATTGTGTCGTTGCAGAGGGAGATTCTTGATGTTATTAATATTCAATTTGCAAAGATCTAATATACAACAAACAAAAAATGCGCTATTTTTATCATTCAAGTTGCAGGAGGTGGTTCACCGTGTTGCTTGTTTGGAAGATGCTGGTACGATGGTGTGGATGGTGGATAAGTTTGCAATGGAGATAGGTGGTTGTGGATGGTGGATGGGTTTACGGTGAAGATATGTGGTTCACTGTGATGATGTTCAAGAGAGGTAAATGGTGGTGGTGAGTGTAGAATATCAGTTCACAAAATAAAAATAAAATAAAATATCAATTCATTAATTCTTCCATTACTGATTACAAATGAAAAATAACAAAATGAACAGTAACAAATCTATTGAACATCATTACAAAAGCACTATAAATTACATATAGTATGAACGAAAAACATTATACTGATTACAACCAAAGAAATCAAACAATAGACGAAAGATGAGATTTTGACTGAGGCACGTTTAAGATGTTTCCCTTAAAATAGATTTCGTGTAACACCCCAAAAATGGGTTTGGTAATCAAACCACGTTAATATTAATGCCGGGTAAAATACCGTTAGTGGTAAAAATTAACCCGGTGAATATATGATTTAAATAAATAAACCTAATATTAAATAAAAAGAGTAATAAACGCTTTAAGAAGACAAAGTTTATAAGAGGCCTGAGTTAACGAGACTTAAAATAAAACGGGTTAATAACTCCCGGAACCCGCTAAATTAACTAGGAATGATTAACCTAGTTAAGTAATGAGTAATTAAGCAAAAACATTAAGAAAACAAGAACTAATGAACCTTTTATAAAAGGTTGGAACAAAAGGGACCAAGGTTGTAACAAGTGAAACTTGTGTTTAAAAAAAAATAAAAAAATTACACACACACAAGGTGTGTGTGTGTGTGTGTGGAACGACCAGGAGAAGAAGGGAAGGGGAGCTAACCCTAGTTCTTCAAAAATCTTCAAATTGAAGGTCAATTCAAGACCCAAATCGATGCATGAACGTGAATAAGTGATCACCAAGCTTAGGGGATCACAAGGTATGTTAAATTTTTATGTTTAGTGATTTGAGATTCTTGATGAACTTATGAAAATTGAAATTCAAGCTTGAATGATTGATGTTTGGGTGAAACTAGGATGAATCCATGTTTAGGAACGAACCCTAGTCAATAAATTTATGCGTTGGTGTTCATAATTATGAACTTCATAATCACCCACTTAGGTGTTAAATAGGTTTTGTTGGATGAGGAAGAACACTAGAATTTTGATCATGAAATAGGTGTTGTTTGAATTCCATGAAGTGAATCTAGGTGTTGTTATGCATGCTAGATATAATGAATTTGAAAATGATGTTAAACTTAGTAGAAATAACTAGTTATGAACTAGTTTATAAATGTGTAAAAATTATGCCCATTAGGTGTTTGTTAAAATGCCTAAAAGAAAGCTAAAATGTTGAAATTTTGAGTGAAACGCGTATTTGAATAATATGACAAATTATGTGAAATATGAAGCGATAAGGGTTTAAAACATGATGTTGATAACCACTTGGGGTATCCTAGTGGCCAGCCTCACCCACCTCTTCCCAGAGGACCCCGATTCGAATCCTGGCAGGTACACCCTCTAGGCCTTCGATTCGGGTTGGGTATTAACCGCCAGGCAGCTATGGGGCTAAGCTAGCTTGTTGAGTGGGATCACTTCAGCGGTTGGGAGGACCGTGCAATACCCCCCCCCTAACATGATGTTGATTTAGATTTAATTGTGTATATCATATGATCAAAGGTAGTTAACTTTTGAAAAGTTATACTAACCAATGACGAAGTCGAATAGTAGTTTCGACATAGAAAATAGGTAAGGTGGAATAGTCGTGATTGTTAATGACTAATCTAACCACCTTGTAAATGATGACGATAGTTTGACGCATAACGAGCTAGGTGGAGGCTTGGGAAAGAAGCGGGTCAGACGGATCGAGTACGCAGAAAAGAGCATAACCGGATGCAAGGTAAGTGAAGCTTACACCTTTTTGTAGAATACGTGTTTATTCTATAAGTTGCAATTACGATAAAGATGAAATTCAAGATATGGTTTACGACGCGAAATAATACGGGCCGGAAGTCGGAACTAATATAAAGGATAAAAACCATGTCTAATGGTAAATAGAGGTAAAACGGTAAATTAGCCATGAAAAGGCTAAGGTAAAAATGAGTTTTTGAACGGCTACTTTGTAAGTAAGCCTAAACGAATAAAAAGTGTAGAATGGTGATTTAGTCGAGTATAAATGAATCAAAGTCGATGTTTTAAAACGGCACCAAATGGTGTAAGCCATGTTGGGTAAACGCATAAGAAACGGATTTAAGAAACTTAATCAAATTGGTAAAAAAAACGGAATGAGTTACTTAATGAAATGGTAAATAAATACCATTCGATTATAAGTGCAAAATATTTGGTCATTTTAGACCAAACGGGTCAAATGGTAACGCTGATACCATTTGACAATTAACGACTTATAAGCATTTGTTGAGACATACGCTGTCACACCTCAACCGATGGCGGAAACATCGGGGCGCGGCACTGAGCGAAACAGATTGTCCAGAAGTTTCCATAACAACTACGATTACCAATTATTTAAAACATCACGTCCCATACCATGACATAAAAAGTAGCATAGTTATTACAGACAAAATCAAGACAAGTAGTTCTGTTCCGACAACTCAGATTTCAAAATAGACATATTGTTTATTTGTTTCTAGACTCTTTCCTAGCCTCGATTTCACAGCAAGCCAAGCATTTCAACAGCTTAAGCACCTGCCACATACATTAAAGTAAAAGTCAATACACATAGTGTAAAGGTGAGCATACAAGTTTAATAGATATAATAGAGTTCGAAATCGTTTACACATAACCAGCACGTACAACGTGTGAAATGAAGCATGTAAGTTATCGACATGATCCTATCAATACCAATGACTGCGGGTTGACTGCGCAAGGCAGTTCGTAATACATATTCACCACTGTGAATCATGTGATTAATTGTCCTTAACAACCCCTGAGTGAACAGGTGCTGAGTCCAAACTATAGTACTATCGTTGCTAAGGCAGGTAGATTGAAAATACGTTCAAGAACATATGATGAAGCGTGATAACTGTGTAACTTGTTGCTATCTTGTTCTAAATTGGCTATTTTACGTTTAAGCTTAGCAACATCTTCAATGTAAGAATTTACAACTTGTTGTTTTATTTCATACTGTCGCTTAAGCGTATCAGATGTTTCAGAACAGTGTTTTAATCTCGATTGAACAAGTTTCATTTGACTCTTGACGTCTTCATATGATTCTTTTGTAATATGATATGCAAGTTTTATTGAATCATACTCTTTTTTCATTTCTTGAAATGCATTTTCTTTTTATAAACACTCTTCTGTCATTGTTAAACACTTTTCTTTCAAACTTTCATTTTCTTTTTCTAAAATCTTGCATTTTTGTGTTAGATTTTCATCATTATCTTTCAAAACTTTTTCGTTTTCTAACATTTCTTTACATTTGTCTTTGAAAGCTTTTTCAATTTTAGTAAATTCAATGTCTCTTGTACTGAATTTTTTATCTTTTTCAGTACAAGCACTGCACGTTTCCATGCATTTCTTGCATTGTTCAACATTTTTATTTAAAACTTCAGAAGATTCAGTTGAAGTTTTTACCTCAGTGGTTGGCACCTCGGCTTTTCTGTCGTCTGCTTCTAGTCAGCTTCCTTCTCCTGCTGTTCCTCGTCAACAGCTTCTCTAGCACCAGCTACATCAACTGACTTCTCCAACTTCTCATCAGCTTCTTCTTTTTCTTCAGATCCTCTTCATTTTGTTGTTTTTCAATAACAGCTTCTTCTGTTGGTTTTAGTTCTTCTTTACCGACTATTCTTCTTCTGCAACCTTCTTCAGTTCATCTACCAAATTTTCAACATTCTTTTTCATCTTCTCTTCATCCCTCTTCTTCAAACTAGCTGTCATAACATCTCTAATTATCTTGTCCAGCTTTTTAAGATAATTTCTATCTTTTTCAACGTTTGAATAGTACTCGCCAGACAGAGGAATAACAACAATTACATCATTGTACACCACCTCTCGTCTATGAACGACTGGATCTCCATTGCCACTGATATAACACTCTCTCTTCTTATTCCATCTTCCATAACGCTTCGCTTCTTCAAACTCTTTTTGCATCTTTTCAATTTTGTAATCTGCAAAAAATCTTTCTCTATCTGTTTTCTCTTTCAGAATCTCTTCTTTTGTTTTCTCTTTCACAACAACTACAAATGCATTCTGTTTCACTTCAGCCACTAAAGCAGATCCTATGTAATCTTCATCTGGAAGAAAGTCATTCCAGTTGAAACCTTCATCATCTTGGATAACTGCTAGTGCTCTCGAGTTCTCTTTGTCACACCCCGATTTCCACGTGTCACCGGTGGGGAGTATCGTGACGTGGTTGGCAACATAATAGTCAAACAACACAATATTTAACATGCACAGCGGAAGCAATTTAAAAGATATAATACAACCGAATTTAATATTGTAATATCAAATGTCACAATATTCGGAAGTTTATCCACAGACGGATCGACAATAAAAATGGAAGCAATAGTTCAACAGACTTTATGCATCTTAAGCTTGCGAGACTTCTAATGATGCTAAGGAGAAATCCCAGCCAATTACGCTTAGTACCTGCATTTAATCTTTTGGGAAAATACATCAGTTTACACTGGTAAATACAATCAACTGACTCATTTTGGAAAATGATTGAAAATTGGTTTGGATGCACGTGGCATAAACATTTTATTTAACTTGGGAGAATTATTTAAATATATATAATCTTGTGAACGAATTACATGTTCCTTGTGCGTTCAGTAGCCCGGATCAAGTCCGGGTTAAAGATCAATAGACACACCACAATATTCTTTTGTGCACTGACGGGTGTACGCCTACACCCCGCGCTTAAGTCGTGGCCATTTCGTAAAATGATGCCAAGGATATCCGGGACATGGTCATTAACCCCCCAAAGGCTTTAAGTAACAAGACTGTTTAAACGAGCCGATCAAATTATTCAATTACCCACCCAACGGTGGAGGATTTGATGCCCGATCAAGCGGTATTCTATATACCGTAACCCAAGCCCGTATAGGGAAAATAAGTTAAAAGTATTTACCTGAGCAATGTATAAATCACAATAAGCAAACGCACGTAGCTTTTACTGGTACTCCTAATCTGGAACGAAGGTTTATAATAACCTATTAGAATCCTAACGGGTCTTTAGTTAAGCTTAAGCTTAGACCGGTTAGTTTCAAAGACACGGTTTGTACGCACGATTAAGCGAAGACCAGATAGAATGTGATTTAGACCCGACAAGTTCAGAGACTTGTTTAATATGGGTATTTCATACACATTCTGGATTTTGAGATAAAACCGTTAAGGTTTGACCCGTTTAGGCTAGTTTATGTAAACTAGTTACATAAACCGAACCGAACGCGTAATAAGCGTAACGGGTATTCATATGAGCCATTTATAGGTTTCCTAAGTTAATATGCTTCATATATGTTGTGACATCAGTAATATGTCTTTTATTATGCCCGAAATGAATTTAATCACAAACTATGCCCCGTAGGGGTAGTTTGGTCATTTTAAAGGTTGTAAAAGAGTTTAAGTGTCAACCTGAGTTACAGGCCTGATGTAATCAGCAAATATACTCAATTTTCTAAGTTATATCAGTAGGTTAAAGTATATACGTGAAATTTATCAATTATTACCAAACTATGCCCCGTAGGGGTATTTTGGTAATTTCACATAAGCCGAAAAGCTCAAAACTGAAGTCTGAGTTTAACAACCTTTTCTTACTGTTAAAATATTATAATTTGCCTCAAATATCAGTAGGTATCAACCCTTGTATGTTTAATATAGTTATAGCACATACTATGCGTTAAAAACGCTTAAAAAAGGCGATTAGAAGCCGTTTCCGGGTTCGATACTTAAATCTGATATTTTTATATTTCCAGAAGGCTTAAAATAATTTATTTATCATATGTGATCAGTAGCAAAAGGTTTGGAGTCGTTTAGATATGTAAAACTCATTTTATGGCCCGTAAGGGCAAAACCGACAATTACCGGATTAAGTCTACGACTATGAGTTATGCTCAGCCTAAAATTTATTAAAAATCTTTAAAAATTCCAAAATAATATATTACATCTGTGGGTAAAAGATTTGATATAAAAAAGTTGGCTTAACTAGGCTATACGCTAATTACGTCGTTTTATTAACATAAAGCTTTCAATTTACGCTAATAAGCATAACTCTTATTCTCCACCTCAAACTGATGTCAAACTTTGCATACAAGTTTATATATCAGTAGATAAGGTTTCTACTCTTTTACATTTTCAAAAATCACGTTTTAAGGTGAAAAGGGCATAATGGTCAACATATGAGCAATTAACGGAATCATGCATATTAATTGGATAACTAATGATCCGAGATGTATAATCACAGAGGGTTATACTAGCATGTAACCTGGTCCAAATGAAGCTCTTAGGCATTTCTAAAACATACCATAACGGGTCAGAACTGAAAGTCAAAGTATAAGTCAAACTATGCGACTTTCGGTTCCGAACCGGGTCTAAACAGGAAATTGTCGGGTTGAACATGTTTTGACATGTTCTTACATTCATTACCAAGTTATATTAATGATCAAATAGGTTGTATGTGTTCTACATTGCTAATCATGCATAAATTGCAATTTAAACATTCTGTTGACTTTTTAATTACACGTTTGACCCGACATTAGACCTAGTTAGAGTGGGAATCAGGGGAACCCTTTTAAGGGTTTATTATCCACCTAATTACCAACTTATAACTACTTTTCATTCGACTAATCACTGGACCATTAGTGATTAATCTTAAAGTCAACCGTTAATTACGACGGTTTGACTTTTAAGCTATAACTAGGCTAAAACTTAATTTAGAAAGGTCAAGCAAACTTACAAAGGTCCTATGCACGAAATGTGATCACTTGAGAGCAGGCTTGAGCTCCAGAAATGATCAGATTGCAAGAGGAAGGTGTGAAGAACAATGGTTGAACATAATGGCCTTTTATAGTGAATTTCTCACCACAAATCTTTGACACATGAGTCTACAACCCACCACAACTGATCAACACATGTTCCTAGTGCTTAGGGGGTGCCTAGGGGTCGCATAAGATGTGAAAAATCGGATGAAATCGAGCAGAAAGCACTCAGCAGGCAAAAACCCAAGAAATTCGGAACTGGGCACTCCCCCGCGTGTCGCGACGGTTTCCCCCGTGGGCTTCGCGTGTCGCGACGCCTCCCACGTGTCGCGAAGGTTTTCCCGACCCCCTTCGCGTGTCGCGACGGCATGTCTGCACAAATCTAAATTTTAGATTTTTGCGATTTGATCCTTGGCTCTTCCAACTTCGATTAGGCACTTGTTTCTTGCATCTTGAACTCTCATAATTGATCTATAAGGGCTTTAAAACATATACCCACTTCGTTAAGTCCCCGGTTAACTTTATTGTTACCCGAAAAGTCCTAACTTTCAACGTTTACGCTTTAACCCTTTGCACACGAATTTGATCATAACTTTCTCATACGATAACGAAACTTTACGAAATTTATATTGTGCATTCTAGTGAGCATAATTAACAGTTACAAAGCTTCGGGTTTGCCAAAAGGCCACTCAGAGGTATAACTTAAACATGTTGAGACATTTAGCCCCTGTAGTTTGTAATTCCTCACTTTTAGCTTCGCATGATCCATGATTTATTCGTTTGATGATATAATCATCATGTAAGGTTAATGTACAATATATTTATTCACTGTTGACATTTATAACTCGTATATTCACATACTTTCCATGTTTGTCAACTTTAGTCCTTCTATAACATTCTTTCACACGTTCAAACATATGACACGTGTCTACGCATTATAGGACGTGAATTTTCGAGGTGTTACATCCTCACCCCCTTAAAATAAATCTTGACCCGAGATTTACTGAAATAAATAAGGGTACTTTTCTTTCATCGTGGATTCAACCTCCCACGTGAATTCGGGTCCTCTCCGGGCATCCCATTTGACCTTTACAATAGGTACATGCTTCCTTCGAAGCTTCTTTACCTGTCGATCTTCAATCGACAAAAGGTTTTTCAAAAAATTTTAAGCTCTCATCTATATGCACATCTGTATGTGGTATAACCAGTGATTCGTCAGCGAAGCACTTCTTCAGATTGCAGATGTGGAACACATTGTGAATTCCACTGAGCTCTTCTAGTAAGTTTAACTTATAGGCAACTGACCCGACACGTTCGATAACCTCAAAAGGTCCTATGTATCTCGGGCTTAGCTTGCCTTTCTTACCAAATCTCATCACTCCCTTCCAGGGTGATACTTTAAGCAACACTTTATCACCTACTTTGAAGTGAAAAGCTTTACGCTTCGGATCTGCGTAGCTCTTCTGCCTATCTCGGGCAGCCTTGAGATGGTCACGAATCTGGACAATCTTGTCCGTCGTTTCAAAGACTATCTCTGGTCCTGATAATTGGACGTCTCCAATTTCCGCCCAACAAACGGGCGATCTACACTTTCTACCGTATAATGCCTCAAAAGGCGCAGCCTTAATGCTGGTATGGTAGCTATTGTTGTAGGAGAATTCGACTAAGGGTAGGTGCTTATCCCAACTACCACCCAAGTCAATCGCACATGCACGTAGCATGTCTTCTAACGTTTGAATAGTACGCTCACTCTGACCGTCAGTCTGAGGATGATAAGCCGTACTAAAATTCAAACGTGTGCCCAAAGATTGTTGGAAACTCTTCCAAAAATGTGACGTGTATCTAGTATCCCTATCAGAGATAATAGACACAGGTATGCCATGCAAGGCTACAATCTTATCCACGTATAACTGGGCTAACATGTCGGAGCTATAAGTCTCCTTGATGGGTAAGAAATGTGCTGACTTAGTCAGTCTATCAACTATAACCCATATTGTATCATTTCCTTTCCTTGTTTTGGGTAACTTGGTGATAAAATCCATAGTTACCATTTCCCACTTCCACGTAGGAAGTTCAGGCTGTTGTAGCAAGCCTGACGGCTTTTGATGCTCGGCTTTGACTTGCGCACATGTCAAACATTTAGCTACATAGGTGGCCACATACTTTTTCAAGCCTATCCACCAATAATTTGTCTTTAGATCCTGGTACATCTTATCGGCTCCAGGATGAACGGAGTATTTGGAACTATGGGCTTCCTGGAGGATGACATCTCGAAGTCCTCCATAAATTGGGACCCATATTCGTCCATTTAATCTTAGAATTCCGTCCTTGCTAAGAGTTAACTGCTCCTCAGTTACCCCTAGCTTTTCGTTAGGATAGTTAGCTTCCAACACAGCTTCCTTCTGTGCAGCTAACAACCTTTCAATCAAATTATTCTTTATCTCCATGCGCTTGGCATTGATTCGGATGGGTTTTACCCTCTCCTTTCGACTCAAGGCATCGGCGACTACATTCGCCTTGCCGGGATGGTATCTGATTTCACAATCATAATCATTTAAAGTTTCCATCCAACGGCGTTGCCTCATGTTTAATTCCTTCTGATTAAACAGATGTTGGAGGCTCTTGTGATCAGAATAGATCACACATTTAATACCATATAAATAATGCCTCCACAGTTTTAGTGCGAATACAACGGCACCCAACTCCAAGTCATGGGTGGTGTAATTCTTTTCATGCACTTTTAACTGTCGCGATGCATAGGCAATAACTTTGCCTTTCTGCATAAGCACACACCCCATGCCAGTGTGCGATGCATCGCAGTAAACCACAAAATCTTCTATTCCATCTGGCAATGTCAAAACAGGAGCGTTGCTCAACTTCTGCTTTAGGATATCAAAGGACTCTTGCTGCTTAGGGCCCCAAACGAACTTTACTTTCTTCTTGGTCAAGGAAGTTAGGGGTGCAGCAATCCTTGAAAATTTTTCAATGAAACGCCGGTAATATCCTGCCAATCCCAGGAAGCTACGAATCTCTGTAGGCGTCTTCGGCTCTTGCCAGTTCATAACTGCTTCAACCTTAGCGGGATCCACTTGGATACCACGCTCACTCACCACATGTCCAAGGAATTGGACTTCTCGAAGCCAAAATTCACATTTAGAGAATTTGGCATAGAGCTTCTCTTGATGTAGGAGTTTGAGAATACAGCGAAGGTGTTTCTCATGGTCAGCTTGGTTCTTCGAATAGATAAGAATGTCGTCGATGAAAACGATGACGAATTTATCTAAGTAAGGCTTGCATACGCGATTCATGAGATCCATGAACGCGGCCGGTGCATTAGTGAGCCCAAAAGGCATCACTAGGAACTCGTAATGACCATAACGAGTCCTAAATGCTGTTTTATGTACATCTTCATTTCTAACCTTCAGTTGATGGTAGCCTGACCTCAAATCAATCTTCGAAAAATAACTCGCTCCTTGCAATTGATCGAACAAATCGTCGATCCTAGGCAAAGGATATCTATTCTTTATCGTGACCTTATTAAGTTCACGATAATCGATGCACAGACGCATCGATCCGTCCTTCTTCTTGACAAACAGAACGGGTGCTCCCCAAGGAGACGAACTACGTTTAATGAAACCTTTAGCTAGTAATTCATCCAGCTGTGTCCTCAATTCTTTCATCTCCGTTGGAGCCAACCTATAGGGTGCTCTGGCAACTGGTGCTGCTCCGGGGATGATATCAATCCTGAATTCCACTTGCCTATCTGGTGGCAAACCAGGTAGTTCTTCCGGAAAAACTTCTGGGTATTCAGAAATGACAGGGATGTCTTCTATCTTCGGTTTAGGCTCATCAATAATCACTTGTGCCATGTAGATGACACAACCTTTCTTTAAACACTTGGAAGCCTTGAGCATAGTCACATGCTCAGGCAGTCCATACTGGGTATCTCCCCGAATGGTAAGTGATTCACCAGACGGAGTCTTTATCACCACTTGTTTCTTGTTACAGACAATTTGGGCCTGGTTATGAGATAACCAGTCCATACCCAGAACTATGTCAAAACCGGCCAATTTAAATGGAAGTAGAGACAGAGGAAAAGAATGGTTCTTAATGGATATAACACATCCATCTAACACAGTAGAGACGGTTTCTAGGGTGCCATCTGCTAACTCCACCTCATAATTCGCATTTAAGGTTTTGACAGGTAATTTCAGCAATTCACAAAACTTATTATCAACGAAAGACTTATCAGCGCCTGAATCAAAAAGTATTCTAGCATAGACGTCATTTACAAGGAAAGTACCTGTAATAACGTTGTCATCTAGAACCGCTTCCTTTGCGTCCATTCTGAAGACTCTGGCATTAGTCTTCTTGGACTCCTCAGGCTTCTTGGTGTACTTAGGGCAGTTGGTTTTAATGTGGCCCTTTTCATTGCAACGGTAGCACGTTGCGTCTTTCATCTTCTTGCAATCCAAGGTTTTGTGATCCGTGGACTTGCATATTCCACATGCATAGGTTTTGGACTGAGTCTGTGAGTTCGACTCAAGTCTGCACTTTCCAAAGTGCTGTTTCTTGCATATCTTGCATTTGGGCTTCTCGCCAGAATGATGCCCATCTTTCCTTGACTCCGATCCTTTCTTGTTGTCACCGTTCCCACGGTGTTTCTTGTTCGATCTCCGTGAACTATCATCGTCACGTTTCCTCTTCCCAGCCTCCTTATTCCTCAGCGATCTTTGCCTGACCGCATCCAAAGTGAGGGATAAGGATATGTCAGCTACGGATCTAAAAGTAGCTGGCCGAGAAGCCTTCACGCTTGCCTTGATTTCCGGGGCTAAACCACCGATAAAACGAGCTATTCTTTTTTGTTCCGGGGTCACCAGATAAGGAACCAACTGGGACATTGTGTTGAAGCTCGTTAGGTAAGCTTAACAGTCAAGGTTTGTCATCACCAATGATAGAAAATCAGACTCTATCTTCTCCACCTCATGCTGAGGGCAGTAATTTTCCCTGATAAGGGCAACAAATTGATCCCACGACATATTGTACAATGGGATTTTCCCGGAAGCTTGGATCAGTGATCTCCACCATGCTAAAGCTTCACCCTTGAAAGACTGCGACACAAACTTGACTATATCCCTCTCAGCGCATCCGCTGATATCCACAACCGTGTCCATCTCGTCCAGCCACGTCATACAGTCGATGGCTCCTTTCTCCCCAGTGAAATCCCGGGGTTTGCAGGAAACGAAATATTTATAAGAGCAACCCTTGTCACGGGGTCCTTGGTTTAGTACCGTCTGCTGAGATGGAGCACTGTGGTGGTTCGAGGAGTGTCGATCATCATCTTTCTTCAATTCTTCCTTCTTGGAAGGAGGCTTTGAATGCGGCTTAGATAGGGTCCTACTTCGAGTCCCACTATACTCTTCGTATTGCCGTTCCAAGGCCTGGGTAACTGCGCCGTCTATTATCGCTTTCAATTCAGCACCCGTTAAATTAATTCGGGCGTTCTCGTTATTCTCCACTGGATGACTATTTATCTCGTCTGAGTTAGCCATTTTAATTGAACTGTTACAGAAAACAAGGACAATAGTTTATTCGGGAGTTTATTATGGAATTGTCCCTTAGGGAAATTCATTAACCATGGTAAGCAGAGACCATATTTGGTTAATTTATTAATCATATTTATTTAGGATTTCTATAATAATTTATCTTAATTATAAAACAATAACAGTTTTATTTGTGGCACCAAAGGCCTAGTCACATGGACATTTTAAAATTATAAGCTATGATTTCAGAGAATCAAGGCTTTTAAGGTATACTGGCACTATAGGCCTAGTCACAAGGACGTTTATAAATTATAAGCTATGATTTCAGAGAATCAAAGCATGAAGGTTTGAACCTAGTTCATTACCTTTATCTGACAGGGAGTCATCGCTACCACTGTCTTTTGGCTCATATGGAAATGAGCAGGGCCCGTAGGCGCTATATTACCACGTATGGTCAAAATATGATCATCTTAATTGATGATTTAACCCATGATTCGGAGATCATTTAGTTGGGTTAGGAATCTTCTAAAGAATCCTTTTATAAATGACGTGTGTGATTTTAATGAATCACATCTGCCAGGAGCGTTAACATGTTTACAGATGTTAACAGGGATTTGAATCTTTTAAACAGGTCTTACCATCTTGGCCAGGTCTTTATAATGACACTCAGGCTAGGTTTCACTCTTAAGATTCTTATTCAATAATTATTAGGCAGATTTTTATGAAAAGGAATGATTTTAATTTATTTATTTCATATATAATTTATTTATGCACGTAATGGCAAACATGAAATTTATAAACTTACATTCCATTAATTATCAAAATATTACATATCGCCCTAAACGGGACTTTTTAATAAACAAACTTACCCACGCAGGGGTTCAAACAAGGAATTTCCCACGCAGGGGCTTTAACAAAAACATCATAATAGTCCACGCAGGGACTCACACAATTAACATAATAGTCCACGCAGGGACCTAAACAATAATATACCCTCGTAGGGGTCAACAGAAAGATAGACCCTCGCAGGGGTCAAAACAAAACAAACAAGCATACCCACGCAGGGGCTCATATAGTAAGACCGGCCCACGCAGGGGCTTAACAACAATTGGAAGGATTTAGCGGTCCTTCTTGCTCTTTCCTTTGATCAAGCTTGTCAATCCTTGGAAAAATCTTTGTCTCTCCTGGCGGTCGCGGCGATAGTCCCGCTCAACCTGATCCAGTCTCTGAAGAATTTCCTCCCGTTCTGGGGGAGAAAATCGTGGCGGCTGCGATTGCGTCCGTATAATAGGTCTGGCAGGTATCTGGTACCCACGAGTTGGGTACCCTACTTCCCAAGGAGCGCCATAGGGTCCTTCTGGGTTAAAGGCGTTGTAATTTGCCGCTACCATATAGGGGTCGGCTTCACCGTAACCGTAGTTGTGGTGAGTCGGTGGTTCAAACGGGTTGTACGCCATCGAACCCGTGTATGCTGGAATTGGGTTATCAAAACCCATCGGAGGTGGCTGTGGTACAGCGGGGTTAGAAGGTCCACCCATTTGTGGGTCCTCCTGATGTGGCGGATAGTGGCTGTCACTTGACTGACGCGGAGAGCTAAAATTAAAGTCTCCTGCTCGTGAAGACATACGCGCTCAGGTTCTCCTACGCCTTGGCGGTTGTGGAGGTGCCGGTTGAACTGGTGGCGGTGGAGGTGGTGGCGTAACTGCCACAAACCGTGAATCCACAGAGGGATCCTGTTGCTGCTGAGGCGGTGAATGACGAGGAGGTGTATAGTACCATTCGTGCCTGGTAAACATAGCTTGAAAGCTATTTGGACCAACATAGGGTGATCCGTGGAAAGAAGATCCGTCAGAGATCTCTATCGGGTGGTTTGGTGTACCACTGGCTGGCTCGACGGGGTCCGTATCCTCGTCCATGTCGTCAGCATGATCGCCAGAGAAATGGTCATCTGGCCCCAGTGGGTTAAAACCTGCTGGTTCTTGTATGAAATTGGCCGGGTTAAAC
The DNA here is from genome assembly GCA_030545235.1 of Helianthus tuberosus. Classification (NCBI taxonomy): domain Eukaryota; kingdom Viridiplantae; phylum Streptophyta; class Magnoliopsida; order Asterales; family Asteraceae; genus Helianthus; species Helianthus tuberosus. Next base: position 34,383,480 of record CM060353.1, read on the forward strand.
CGGCCCCTAAAAACTGGTGTAGGGCCACCAAAAGAGTTGTGCGATAAAGATCGCTGTAACGGTATGTATGAGGGTTGAGGGTTGTTGGGCTCGTAATCCGGCTGAGGCCCAGAAGAGTTATGCACGGGAGGTGTCGAACTGTGTGAGACCGACCGTCTAGCCGGCTCGAAAAGGTTTCTCCGGTTCTGCCGGGGATCGTCACTCTCCGTGGTAGATGGAGCTCGCACATTCGAAGGTCCAGCTTCATTATCATTGGGGGCGGTGATTGGCCCCTTGCCTCTTCCTCTCCTCCTGAAGAATCTTGGCGGCATATTGTTAATCCTATCAATATGGCATAAGATAACAACAAGATATATAAAATAAGGTAAAGGACAAAACAAAACAAAGTGGAATTTGTCCTATGTTATTTGTCTAGACTCGGAAGTTTAGATATGTGCAATTGTGTTATTGAGATTAAACACAAAAGACTAGTGTTTAATTCACTCAAATGTTGGCTCTGATACCAACCTGTCACACCCCGATTTCCACGTGTCACCGGTGGGCCCGGTGGGGAGTATCGTGACGTGGTTGGCAACATAATAGTCAAACAACACAATATTTAACATGCACAGCGGAAGCAATTTAAAAGATATAATACAACCGAATTTAATATTGTAATATCAAATGTCACAATATTCGGAAGTTTATCCACAGACGGATCGACAATAAAAATGGAAGCAATAGTTCAACAGACTTCATGCATCTTAAGCTTGCGAGACTTCTAATGATGCTAAGGAGAAATCCCAGCCAATTACGCTTAGTACCTGCATTTAATCTTTTGGGAAAATACGTCAGTTTACACTGGTAAATACAATCAACTGACTCATTTTGGAAAATGATTGAAAATTGGTTTGGATGCACGTGGCATAAACATTTTATTTAACTTGGGAGAATTATTTAAATATATATAATCTTGTGAACGAATTACATGTTCCTTGTGCGTTCAGTAGCCCGGATCAAGTCCGGGTTAAAGATCAATAGACACACCACAATATTCTTTTGTGCACTGATGGGTGTACGCCTACACCCCGCGCTTAAGTCGTGGCCATTTCGTAAAATGATGCCAAGGATATCCGGGACATGGTCATTAACCCCCCAAAGGCTTTAAGTAACAAGACTGTTTAAACGAGCCGATCAAATTATTCAATTACCCACCCAACGGTGGAGGATTTGATGCCCGATCAAGCGGTATTCTATATACCGTAACCCAAGCCCGTATAGGGAAAATAAGTTAAAAGTATTTACCTGAGCAATGTATAAATCACAATAAGCAAACGCACGTAGCTTTTACTGGTACTCCTAATCTGGAACGAAGGTTTATAATAACCTATTAGAATCCTAACGGGTCTTTAGTTAAGCTTAAGCTTAGACCGGTTAGTTTCAAAGACACGGTTTGTACGCACGATTAAGCGAAGACCAGATAGAATGTGATTTAGACCCGACAAGTTCAGAGACTTGTTTAATATGGGTATTTCATACACATTCTGGATTTTGAGATAAAACCGTTAAGGTTTGACCCGTTTAGGCTAGTTTATGTAAACTAGTTACATAAACCGAACCGAACGCGTAATAAGCGTAACGGGTATTCATATGAGCCATTTATAGGTTTCCTAAGTTAATATGCTTCATATATGTTGTGACATCAGTAATATGTCTTTTATTATGCCCGAAATGAATTTAATCACAAACTATGCCCCGTAGGGGTAGTTTGGTCATTTTAAAGGTTGTAAAAGAGTTTAAGTGTCAACCTGAGTTACAGGCCTGATGTAATCAGCAAATATACTCAATTTTCTAAGTTATATCAGTAGGTTAAAGTATATACGTGAAATTTATCAATTATTACCAAACTATGCCCCGTAGGGGTATTTTGGTAATTTCACATAAGCCGAAAAGCTCAAAACTGAAGTCTGAGTTTAACAACCTTTTCTTACTGTTAAAATATTATAATTTGCCTCAAATATCAGTAGGTATCAACCCTTGTATGTTTAATATAGTTATAGCACATACTATGCGTTAAAAACGCTTAAAAAAGGCGATTAGAAGCCGTTTCCGGGTTCGATACTTAAATCTGATATTTTTATATTTCCAGAAGGCTTAAAATAATTTATTTATCATATGTGATCAGTAGCAAAAGGTTTGGAGTCGTTTAGATATGTAAAACTCATTTTATGGCCCGTAAGGGCAAAACCGACAATTACCGGATTAAGTCTACGACTATGAGTTATGCTCAGCCTAAAATTTATTAAAAATCTTTAAAAATTCCAAAATAATATATTACATCTGTGGGTAAAAGATTTGATATAAAAAAGTTGGCTTAACTAGGCTATACGCTAATTACGTCGTTTTATTAACATAAAGCTTTCAATTTACGCTAATAAGCATAACTCTTATTCTCCACCTCAAACTGATGTCAAACTTTGCATACAAGTTTATATATCAGTAGATAAGGTTTCTACTCTTTTACATTTTCAAAAATCACGTTTTAAGGTGAAAAGGGCATAATGGTCAACATATGAGCAATTAACGGAATCATGCATATTAATTGGATAACTAATGATCCGAGATGTATAATCACAGAGGGTTATACTAGCATGTAACCTGGTCCAAATGAAGCTCTTAGGCATTTCTAAAACATACCATAACGGGTCAGAACTGAAAGTCAAAGTATAAGTCAAACTATGCGACTTTCGGTTCCGAACCGGGTCTAAACAGGAAATTGTCGGGTTGAACATGTTTTGACATGTTCTTACATTCATTACCAAGTTATATTAATGATCAAATAGGTTGTATGTGTTCTACATTGCTAATCATGCATAAATTGCAATTTAAACATTCTGTTGACTTTTTAATTACACGTTTGACCCGACATTAGACCTAGTTAGAGTGGGAATCAGGGGAACCCTTTTAAGGGTTTATTATCCACCTAATTACCAACTTATAACTACTTTTCATTCGACTAATCACTGGACCATTAGTGATTAATCTTAAAGTCAACCGTTAATTACGACGGTTTGACTTTTAAGCTATAACTAGGCTAAAACTTAATTTAGAAAGGTCAAGCAAACTTACAAAGGTCCTATGCACGAAATGTGATCACTTGAGAGCAGGCTTGAGCTCCAGAAATGATCAGATTGCAAGAGGAAGGTGTGAAGAACAATGGTTGAACATAATGGCCTTTTATAGTGAATTTCTCACCACAAATCTTTGACACATGAGTCTACAACCCACCACAACTGATCAACACATGTTCCTAGTGCTTAGGGGGTGCCTAGGGGTCGCATAAGATGTGAAAAATCGGATGAAATCGAGCAGAAAGCACTCAGCAGGCAAAAACCCAAGAAATTCGGAACTGGGCACTCCCCCGCGTGTCGCGACGGTTTCCCCCGTGGGCTTCGCGTGTCGCGACGCCTCCCGCGTGTCGCGAAGGTTTTCCCGACGCCCTTCGCGTGTCGCGACGGCATGTCTGCACAAATCTAAATTTTAGATTTTTGCGATTTGATCCTTGGCTCTTCAAACTTCGATTAGGCACTTGTTTCTTGCATCTTGAACTCTCATAATTGATCTATAAGGGCTTTAAAACATATACCCACTTCGTTAAGTCCCCGGTTAACTTTATTGTTACCCGAAAAGTCCTAACTTTCAACGTTTACGCTTTAACCCTTTGCACACGAATTTGATCATAACTTTCTCATATGATAACGAAACTTTACGAAATTTATATCATGCATTCTAGTGAGCATAATTAACAGTTACAAAGCTTCGGGTTTGCCAAAAGGCAACTCAGAGGTATAACTTAAATATGTTGACACATTTAGCCCCTGTAGTTTGTAATTCCTCACTTTTAGCTTCGCATGATCCATGATTTATTCGTTTGATGATATAATCATCACGTAAGGTTAATGTACAATATATTTATTCACTGTTGACATTTATAACTCGTATATTCACATACTTTCCATGTTTGTCAACTTTAGTCCTTCTATAACATTCTTTCACACGTTCAAACATATGACACGTGTCTACGCATTATAGGACGTGAATTTTCGAGGTGTTACACTCATTCACTGGATTGTTTTCAATTTGTTTCATCTTTGGTGGTTCCTCTCTAGTCCTGTGATAAACCGCTTTACGATAGTAATCGTCTTGAAATGGATTAGCGGTTTCATCAACAGCAGAGTTTCTGCATTCTCTTTTGAAATGACCCTTTTGTTTGCATTTAAAACAGGTCACTTTTGATTTGTCGAAGCCCAACTTTTTTGATGGTCTACCGATTGTCTGTCTCTCAGTAATTTCCATGAACCGCTGAGCTTTACGAATGCAACTAGCCAAACACCATCTAAGATCAATGAGTTCCATCTCTTCCGGTTCTATCTGGTCGTCATCTTCCTTTGACAGCTCAGAATTTCCAATTCTCCCAGCCACCAGACTTTCGTATGATTCCAGAATCGACGCCAGAAAACTCATTTGTTGTTTAGCAGCATTAATGCTCATTGCTGGAGAATTTTTTAGCTTTAAGGCAATGTTGCAGAGAATCTCATCGGGTTCTTCAGAATTTGAAGTTGTTGAAGATGAATGATACCCTGGATCATAGCTAGATGTGCTTTTCTGAGAATCTTTTGTCTTTTCAACACTAAAAGCAGTCTTTGGTGACTCGCTGACTTTTATTGAGGGTACACTGCCTTTGTAATAAAGACCCACATTCTGTTGATGTGACGAGCTGCTCATCTTGCTTTGCTTTTGCAATTCAAGCTCGTGACTCTCAATCTTTTCAATCAAAGCATCCAAAGTAATCGTATCATACAACACATCATTTTTCAAAATGAACACAAATGTTTGCCACTAATCAGCTCTTGGTAATGCTTCAATGATTTTATCAATGATTTCCTCACGTGTTTTAGTTATACCAAACGTGTTAAGTTCAATTTGTAAATGACAAAACCTCTCAATCATTTGCCTCACGGATTCACCTTTTAAAATATCAAACAAATCAAATTCCTTTTTAAGTAATGCAATTTTGTTCTTTTTAATTTGTTTTCCTCCCTCGGCTTTAACTCTTAAAGCTTCCCAGATTGATTTTGATGTTCCATCATGATTGAGCAATGCAAAAATATCATCTCTGATGGACTGTTGGATTAAAGCAATCATTTTCTGTTCGTAAGAAAATTTTCTTTTATCTTCATCTGATAAGCTTTTAAGAGGAATTTCTTCGTTTTTACCATCAACAGGCCGACTATATCCGAACTCCAGACAAAACCAACTCTCGTGTGCGTAAGCTTTTGCCCAGTTAATAAATCATTCTTTCCACCAAGTGTAGTCTTCAATGTTTTCAAGTTTCAGTGGTTTAGAATGTGTTCCATAAAAGTTATCATGTTTTATGTTATCATTTATAGCTTTTGTAATAGTTTTCGGTGTAACGGTAGATGTTTCGGAAGACTCAGAAATGTATGCCTTGTAAAATGTGTTGTAAAACTCTTCAACAATGATGTTTGATTCCTTGTTTTTCTCTTTCGTGTATCACACCTTGATTTTTATACACACCTTGAATTTATCACCTGCACACAGTTAACCACAATTGAGTAAAAATTTTCAAATCAAACAATTTACTACTTTAAAATATGTGTATAATGTGCAATTGAAATATGAATGAGCCTCGAATAACAAATGGACTCGAATGAACTTTGTCGAATCTCCGGATGAATGATACTAGCAAAAGGTCCTTCAAATGAGTTGATCCGAATGAATTATTGGATAAACCCAAGTATCATTGATGGTCCGAATGACCCAAAATTAAGTTCGGATGGGCTTGGCACAAAGCTGAGCGGATGGCTTCTTGAAAATGTAAACCTTCCGGATGGGCTGTTGTATGACAGTCTAGCGGATGGACAACAGTTGTTCGAATGAAGTTACATGTTCGAATGGTCCTTAAATACAACTGATGGGCTTAGAAACCTCTGAATGGGCCAAAAATTAAACAAACGGATGAAAGTAATATGTAAAACTGATTCGAATGAATTGTATAGCGAATGGGCTTCTGCTTAAATGTGAACGGATGAACTCTTAAATCTTTTCAGTCCAGATGACCTTTTGCACTGAACGGATGGGCTGACTATACTAATCTTTCGGATGGGCTAAGACTATACACGGTTCGGATGAGCCTTGGTATGTCAGTCTAGCGGATGACCCAATTGATAATGACTATTATTCAACCGTCAACTAGTTTTTTTAGTAAATGATAATCAGCCGCTTTGTTGAACCATGTGAACAATCAATACATGTTCTTGTTTACCATTGGACCTCCTTTATTATTAAATGCTATCAATCCACTTTATCAAGACCTCTCAAATTTCGACGATCGACAAATTTTAAGCACATGGGCTGACAACTTCATTTAATCACTACTTTTTAATTGGACCAACACTTTTAATCGAGACTTTTCACATTCATAAGTGTGCCTCCGAATGAAACAAATTTAATATTGGACCACTAGATCTTTCACATGATACCTTTGAATTAAATGCAATTGAGAATAATTGGACCATGTCGGATGAACTATTATGCAATTGGACCATCAAATACACTATCAAATGTTTTAATTGGGCCACAATTCTGAACACTTCTTTAAACGATTGACATTAAATGGGCTGCATCACCGTTTCTTTGATTGGACCGATACAATATGAAAATCTGACAAATTATTAACGCTATTGGACCTCAACTAATCTTTTAATTGTTCGAATGGAATACTCACGTGATGTTTGCCACACTTCGAATTCAATTTTCCTTGTTAAAAACTTTCAAATTTCATTGAACCACAAAATGTTTTGTCTTTAATGGACCGAGGACCACAGTGCTATAATTGATCTTGGACTGAGAGCTTCACATGCAAGTTTGAATATTAATTGGACCTAACACATGTTTTCAATTGTTATAATAGAATTCTTATTGGGCCGTAGATATATTGTTCGGATGATGTTATTGGTTCGAATGAGTATACAAGGTCCGGATGATCATCCGAAAAATTGTTAAATGTCAGACGTCCGGATGGGTTTTCATGCCATTCGAGCGGATGGCAATACTAAGGTTCGAATGGGTTCTAAAATGGTCCGAATGGCAATGTTTTGGTCCGGATGGGGCTAAAAATTACCCATCCGGGCGGATGGCCAAGAACAGCAGCGAAAAAGCATGTTTTCGGGCCGAAAAATCTCGATTTGAACCCTTAAAACTCCGAATTTTGTTATGAAAATTTGTTGGGTTGTAAAACTATGATTTTCGCACAATATATAAAAAATTCAGCAATTTTTAACCGTGAAAACCTCGTTAATTTTGGATTTTTGTTTTAAAAAATGAAGAAAATGAGTAGAAGAAGAATTTTGACAAATCTGAAGCGAATTAAGCTCTGAAACTGATGAAATCACGTATATTCTTGTAGATTTGATCCGTGCAATCGATCTCCCGCTCTGATATCACTTGTGAACGCGTTGTAGGATCGTGTTTGACTCCCAAACAATTGCGAAACGACACGTACGACGTGCGGAATCCGTGCACGTGTGTGGACCGAAAACAAGAACGTGATAAACTATGATTCAATTGATGATATGACAGGATACAAAACCTTGAATCACCTTGATCACTTTCTCTCTCTAGATCTTCTAAAGTTCTTCAAGTTGCAAAAAGTTCTAAATCATTACCCTAAGCCTCCTATTTATAGGCAAGGCTCTAAAAGAAGATCTAAGTAATTACAAGTTTGCCACTCCTCACTTAAACTTGACTCTCCCCTATATTTTACAATATAAGAACTCGTCTTGTTCAGTTTTTTGCTACGGTTTAGATTGACGGAGGCGATAGACATTCGTGCACTCACACAGTGGACCAGCTTTTGTTCATGGATCCATTGTGTTTCACTAAACACAATGCATGTGTTGAATTTTGATTGACCTGCATAGGTAAACTTTAATGTATCTGGGATAGAAAGGTGTCCTCTCTTATTGGTTGCTATTCGAGGCAAGAATCCGTCATAAACCCTCAAAGAAAGTGAGTTGTTGGCCCACTTATTTTCGTTTAGTGGGCTAACTATCTCTGTGAAAACAATAATTGTTAGACTAATCTTGTCTTTATAAGTCCTATAGTTTAAGCGGTTAATTAGTAAGTTTTAATTAATTAATTTGTTTATTTAAACTCAGTCAGCAGAGTGGGTTAGTATGAAATTCAAATGGGTTAGTTTGGTTTATCTAGTTAATTGGTGTTTGAGTTTAATTATGTTTAAGTTTATGGGCACATATAAATTGTCTAGTTAATTAGTGTTTGAGTTTAATTATGTTTAGGTTTTTGGGCATATGTAGATTGTCGATGCTTATGTAATAAGTAAGATTGATTTCTGTTTTCTCATAAATCAATAAAAGAGTCGATCAAGTTTGTTCAAAATTGTGTTTCTTTTATTTTCTTGTTATTCATCGATTTAATCCAATTACTATGACACCTATTTTTTAAAAATTTCAAATGTTACATTTTGTGACCACTTTTAGTCAATCGCAAATATGTTTTCCCTGATCATATGGGTCGAGTTTTTATAACTCTTAGGTCATAACTCATAATTGGGTTAGGTCAACTTCTTGTTTGTGGTTTATTTTTACAAATACAACGACTATTATGCAATAACATTTTTATTCTTGCAATTTTTGAAGAACTTGTTTGATCACTTGAAAATACCATACAACCAATTTATATTGTGCTTATTTAGATGGAACTACAAAGTTGCAAGGAGTTACATTGGCATCCTCGATTATTTATTGCGTGATTAATTTATTATTTGATTTCAACAGTAATTAACTACCGTCTTCTGGCAGCAGTTTCTCGTTGACAGTTGAAGAAAATAGCAGCAACTGGCAAACCCAAATCATTTTCATGAGCAAAGGCTCTAGTGTTGAATCTTTCTCTTGAAGATGGGCAGCTCACCGTCTGTCTTCCCTTTTGCTTGAAAAGGAGAAACACGTATCTATAGTACACCAGTGGACTAGTTAGGTTAAAGGCGTCAATGATCGATACACATGACGTTAAAGAAAACAAGAGATGTGAACAAGTACCTGTGAATGCCGATGTTTGGCCTTGGCATCTCATAGCGCACTCTCTCTTTTCCTACAGAAAACACACAAAATCCAACCATATATGTGTCAATATTCTTTTGTGGTGTTCCTGTTTTTGAATTGGATGAAAAATGTTAGGATAATGTAGATGTTTTGAGTTGAGTATGGGGTGTTACTGTTATTGTCAATTAGGCTTGAAAAATGAAATTCGAATTCGAATTTGGATTTCAAAATTTCGAACTGTTTGAACCAAATTCTGGATTTGATTCTCAAATTTTGATTTTTAAACCAACCAACTTGAGTGGAATATATCCTCTCAAGAAAGGTCTATGCATTATTTTGTTTTATAAACAAATATTTTAGAAAAACGGGTATTGATATTCATACACTCATTCCCTCTATCTCTTTATATATCCATAGATATGTATAGAGAGAGATAGAGAGAAAAGGGTATTGATATTCACACATTCATTCTCTCTATCTCTCTCTATATATACATAGATATGTATAGAGAGATATAGAGAGAAAAGGATGTGAGAATAAAATTTTAGGGGTGTGAGAATATAATGACCCTTTTAAGACACGACCAATGTATCAATATAATTGTTTTAAATTTTCTACAGTCGTAGAGTTTAACTTTTATATGATTTTACACTTTTTAGGAAATTTAGATTTTTGTAGCCAACTCTTAGCCTGTATATGTATGTATGTATGTATGTATGTATATATATATATATATATATATATATATATATAGGGTGGGGTTTTAGAGTGAACACTAGTGTATTTGTGAACTGAGTGAACAAATCCTGATTATTGATTTACATCATCAAATCGTAAAATACACTAGTGTATTTTCATAATCAAATCCTAGCAATTGATTTACACTTGTGTATTGATAATCAAGAGCTATGATTAGTTCACTAGTGTTCACAAAAAATGATTGTTCTATATATATATATATATGGTAAGGATAGTGTAAAAAGGGCCTAAAGTGTGAGAAGTGTTTAAAACCATTAGATCTTTGATCTAATGGTTGAGATCAATAGGGACCAAATTGTAAATTGTGTTTTAATTATTTGGATTGATTTGAAAATTGTAGGGGTAATAGTGTCTTTTTATATGTTTCAAATAAGGTAACCTCTTATAAATTCCAGCGATCCATTTTTAAACTAACACTAAAAATCCGGAAACATGTAACTGCTACCAGAAATATATAATATTATATAACACTATAAACACCATATAATACCACATAACGCTATGTAACACTATATAACACTATACATCCATCATAGAACTGTTATCAGAAAAATATAACACTATAACACTATACATCCAGCATAGACTTGCTACAAAAAAATATAACACTATAACACTGTATGTTATAATTGATGAACGATAAAAAAATACAAATTCGTAGATTAATTCGTATTCCTAAAATAAATGGTGACGGTTATGGAAAATTATCAATTAATTGAATCAATGAGAAAATTACTTGTTTCCACTTTTGAATTAATTTAGATTGAGGACACATGTCATCTCCACAATATTTCTCACACTTCTCACACTTTTGAATTAATGTACAGGATCTTTAATCTCTCTCTCTCTCTCTCTCTCTCTATATATATATATATATATATAATATATATAGGGGATGGATCATGAGAAAACTAGTTTAAATGAGAAAACCAAAAAACTAACCAAAAAAGCCTAAAAAAAACCTAAAAAAATACCAAATTTTTTTTTTTACAATTTTTTATAGAAAAATCGCTACTTTTTATGTATGGAAAAAAAAATTTCAAAAAAAAAAAAAATTTTTTTTTTGTTGTACTGCACATGTGCACTAATACATAAAGCTTAAACCACTTAACCCACCCCCCAAAAACCTAAACCCCCCACCCCCACCCCCCAAAAACCTAAATTCACCCTCCCACCAAAAGCCTAACCCCCCCACCCCCCAAAAACCTAAACCCCCCCACCCCCACCCTCCCGAAAACCTAAAACTAAACCCTAAACATAAACCCGAAAAAAACCTAAACCCCCCCCCACCCCCCAAAAACCTAAACCCCCCTCCCCCCACACCCAAAAACCTAATCCTAATCCTAAACCTCCAAAAAAACTAACCCTAAAAGCTAAACTATACTCAAAAAGCTAATTTTAAGCATGTAATGAAATTGCAGTACATGTTATATTGCACATGTGCACTACTATAATAATAGTATTGAAAACAAGACGACACCATAAATCTTTTTTTTATGTCAAAAAATATGCTCGAATATACTTGAATGAAAGATACGAAAATTTGTGATCTTATGGTGCCATATTTGTTTTAAAATGATAACGTATGGAGAAATGAGAAATGTTTGAAAAGTTATATATTTTTTTTCCAATTTTACCCCTCCTTCATTAAAAGTCCCCCTCCTTCATTAAAAGTCTCCCCCCTCATTTTTAGTGGTTTTTAGTTAGTTTTCTAGTTTTCTCATTTATATCTAGTTTTCTCATGATCCTCTCCCTATATATATATATATGGGGGCGCTAGAATGAGAACCACCTCCAGTTGTAAGAACCGCGGGAACCACTCTCAACCAATCAGAATATGACACCCCAAAGGGTATTATGGTCATTTACCCCAAATGTCATTTCTCACCCCTCTCTCCTCCATTTATTGATGTCAGTACCTCTCTCTCCTCCATTTCTCACCCCTCTCTCCTCCATTTCTCACCCCTCTCTCCGTTCACCACCTCCTCCGCCCCTGTACTCCTTCCTTCTCCGGCCACAACTCCGGCGGAGCTAACAACATCTCCGGTAAACTCACTCTATTTTGCTTCACCACCACCCGGCTACCCCCTCTTCCTCACCCCTCTCTCTACTCTCTCTCTCTCATCGTTTCACCGTCAAACTTTAGGGGGGGTTTTGCTCAGATCTGAACTGGTGCGGCGGCAGTGGTGTACGGTAGGGTGTGGCGGCAGGGTTTAGGGCAGGAGAAAGAAAATGGGGGGGGGGGTTGTAGTGGTGGTCGATTGTGCGACTTGGGGTTTCAGTGGTGGAGGTGGTTGCTGCGTGAGCGGCGGCGGTGTGAACGGGGTTGGCGGTGAACGATGGTGAGGGGGTGGGTGAAGGGGGGTGGTCGATTTATTTTGAAAAGCGGTGCCCGGCGGTGCCCCGTGGTGCCCGCGTGGTGCCAGTGGTGCCTCGTGGTGCCGGTGGTCGATTGAAGTATGGTTTGTTGCAGGTGGGGTTTCATACCACTTGATTTTGAATTATGGTTTCTTGAATTTTTGGTTTGTTGCAGGTGGGGGTTCATACCACTTGTTGCAGGTCGATTGAAGTATGGTTTCTTGAATTTTTGATTTTGAATCATGTATAATATTTTTGATTTTGAATCTATGATGGGGTTTCATACCACTTGATTTTGAAGTGTGGTTTGTTGCAGGTGGGGAATCAATTGTCTGTTGATATTGAGTTTTTAACTGTGGGTTTTTGGGTGGCGATGATGCAAAAAAAAAAAAACTAGATTTTTGACGACGATGGCGCGGCAACGATGGTGGAGGGTAGGTTTTTGAACCCGCAACCCCACTTTGCATCCTTTTAATTATCGGAAAAAATCTGATCCAAACCCCTTTTTTTTTTCGAGATACACTTTTGTTTTGTTGTTGTTGTTGGTTTTTTATATTCTTTTCCCCCGTCGATGACGATAAAAATCTATCCGAGACACCTACCGACTTTGCGATTTATGGGTGCGTTCGTCTTGCGTAAACAAGTTTTTGTGAAAAAAGGTTCAACCGTAAACTTTTACGTAAAACGTAAAAACTTTAACGGTAAACGTAAAATGTAAAAAGTTTTACATAAAACGTAAAATTTAAAAACATAAAAAGTTTAACGTAAAACGTAAAAATATTTTACGTAAAACGCAAAACGTAAAAAGTAAAACACAAAATGTAAAAAGTTTAAAACGTAAAAAAACCGGGGCGTAAAACGTAATAAACCGGCGCGTAAAACGTAAATATAGTTAACGTAAAAAACCGGCGCGTAAAACGTAAAAAAAACGTTAACGTAAAAAACGGGGGCGTAAAACGTAAAAAACCGGGGCGTAAAACGTAAAAAACCGACGTGTAAAACGTAAAATAACGTTAACGTAAAAATCGGCGCTTAAAATGTAAAAAACGTTAACGTAAAAAACCGGGGCGTAAAAAAAAACGGATCTTCAAAACGTTTTTTTTTTAAACAAATCTTTAAAAAAAATATACTAAAAATTTGATTTCAAAAAATTGTTTAACAAAAAAATATGTTTATAAATAAAAAATAATTAAGTAAAAAAAGTAATTAATGAATATGACAAAAAAGGTAATTTAAAATTAATATATATAAAAAGACAAAAAAGACAATTTTACTTATATACCCTTAAAGAATAAAATATTAAAAACATAATAAGACAAAAAATACTTAATATTATTTTTAAATACTTTTAATCTCATCCATCCATCTCCTTGATCTAATGGCCAGAAAGTGGTTCTCGCGGTTCTTACAACTGGAGGTGGTTCTCATTCTAGCGGCCCCCTATATATATATATATATATATATATATATATATATGGTGAGGTTCGGCTACAAAGTCTTTTTTTCCTACAAAGTGTACAAAGTTATAAAACACTATAATTTCAGCCATAAAACACATTGAAAACCCACAAATAACAGAGTGAAGATCACTAAAACACAATATCCCAACTCTAACAGTCCATAAAAACTTTAAACACACCATCGTAGAACTATGAATATAAAACACAACATGATAATTAACATAAAACACACTAATGCTAGTTATTCGATAATCAAAGCCTTATCATCCAAAACACAACACAAAACCTACAAATATGGTGTTTTAGTAATTTTCACTTTGTTATTTGTGGTTGTTGATTGTGTTTTATGGTTGACATTATGTTGTTTTATGACTTTTTACACTTTACAGGAAAAATGGACTTTGTAGCCAACTCCCACCCTATGATATCATCTGGTTTTAATGTTGGTCTAGCCGCTTGAACAAGTGAACTAGTTGTAGAGACATTTTAATGAATGGTTCAATATTCAAAACTTCGTAAGAATACTCACAATCAAATCTTTTACTTCATCTCTAAAATTACAATAAAAAATAATACATTTTCTTTCTTCTTTTCAATTTAAAAAAAATACATTTTTATACTTTTATCATTATATTTTCTCTCTTCTCCACTCACAATCACTTTAAAAAAATATTAAAATTTTTTAGTGGTAAACAATATCTCTCCCAAATTTATTGATGAACGGTAACTTTTTCTCTTTTTTCTTTCTCCTTCACTTACAACAATTTACAACCACTCTCGTAAATATAGAAGTTACACTCACATAAATATGAAGGATCCATTCTGACTCCCCTCTAACTCCAATATTCAAAACCTACTTGTGTATGTTGGATACTTTTATGTCGGGAGTTTAACTTATTTCACAAAGAACTGGTATATATACCAGCTTGATGAGCAATTTAGCCTTTTAGGCGTGGTATGTGTTGTATTCTAGAAAAAAAATATGTTGATTGAGTTGAATATGTCACTATGGTGTAAAGGGTATTCAACAAAATATTTGTAGTAATAGAACGTACTTGTTTAAGTGGTTAGGTCTTAAAATGTTTCAAAATAATTTTGGCGTTTATCAAATAAATTTTCACTCCATTATAATCATAAAAAATTAACCTACAAAAATCTTCTCAAACGTAAACTGATTTAAGAGAATTAAAACATTTAAAGATAGATCTTATAATAATCTAATCTAACTTATAATAAAAAACTTCAAATAACGCCACATGGCATTCTCTCCTTAAACCTCATAAATTTTATTTATATTTGTTTAATAAATTTCTTTTAATTTAATATTAATTAATAACCAATATATAAATATCACATATTTTTATCCTTATCTTTATCTAAAATTAATAAATAACTTCAATTTTGTAATTCAGACCCTTTGTTTTTTTAACCCAAAGTTTTTCATCTTTTGCAATTTAATCCCAACTTTTTTTTATTTTCAATTTTGGTCCACCATACTTTTCATCTTTCCCAAGTTTTTCGTTTCGTTGTAAATTTTGTGAGTTAATGCACCGCAACGTGCATGTGAGGTTCAACATTTTTTTGTATATTTTTTCCCGTTTGACTGACCCGTCGCGTCACATCTATTTTTCTGTGTTTGACAAGTTCATCCAACACGCGGGTCCTGGATGCTTGGATGGACTTAGTTATTTTTTTTCTATGTTTTACGTCTCGGTTTAATTTCTCAGCAACGAGCGTGCGTAATTCAAAGATTTTACGCCTGCTTTTCGCTCAGTGTTATTTTTTCCCCGGTTTTTATTTATTTTGTTTTTACGAGCTTTTCCGGTGTTGGTGGTCGCTGACAATGGTATAGTATTGCTACTACTTAACACAGTCCTATAACAACAGCTGCAACGCAGAGGCTTAATACTAGTTTATAATATAATATGACATGAAATAGCTATACGTATTTTATGAGCATAAATGAAAGAACTTATTTGGGCAAAGACATACATAAGTATATCAATAGATACTTTACTCTCCTTTTTAAATTATTTAGCAATTTCTATTGTTAGTACAATAGTACTTGACATGAATGTACTTGCACTTTGAATTTTTCACGTTCACGTGAAGTGAGAAACGTTCGGGGTCATCTTGGTTTTTGTAAACGATCCTTATTAGACCACTCGTAGTGAGGTTTTTTTGATGTTTTTCTCCAAAAAAAGAACGCCAATCACGCCCTTCCACCACTTCCAGGGGCGTTTTTGTTGCGAATTTGGGTTGGAGCGTTCCAAATTAAACGCCGGGTGAAGAAATCTTGGGCCAATCAGACCCTTCCACGGTTGGATATATAAATATTGTATAAATATGGGTAATGATTGAATGGGGGGTTATGGAGGGTTATAGGACATTGTACCACTACACTCGTTTTAAGATAATGCCCTATAATGCCTACATGCTGACTGGACCGTCATATGACACAAAACACCTAAAAGTGAGGACATTATCTTCCCCTCCCACTACACATGAACTTAAGGTTGTTATTTAAAAACAAACCTACTTTTAAATACCTACATCTAGCGGGATTTAACAATTTACCTCTTAAATAGAGGGAACCCCTATTAAAGTTAGGTGATTTAAATTAATGGGTAGTGATCAAGCCATGTGATTTTACTTGTGTGTGGCTTAGGGTTGTTATTATTGGCATGAATTATGGATCGTGTTCGGGTTGAAGAATTTAAATCCCTAAGTTGTCAACTCGAAATCCATCAACCCGTCAACAAGCTGAAAAAACCAACTGGGGTAGCCCAGTTGGCCACCGACACCCACCTCTTCCCAGAGGTACTAGGTTCGAGTCTTGGGAGTGGCATATGTCCCCCAGGGTAAGGACTCGGCATGTGGAAGTCACCGCGGAGCTAGCTTGGTCGGGTAGCGGCTCCCAGAGTGAGATCACTCTGGCGGTTGGGAGGACCGTGCACTATCCCCCCCCCCCCCCTTTCAACAAGCTGAAAAGAGTTTTACTGTATATATAAATGTTTAATTTACTGAAAAGAGCTATGCTATATGGAACAGACTGTTGGGCTATCAAGAAGACGCAAGCGCGCAAGATGGAGGTAGCAGAGATGAGGATGCTGCGGTGGATGTGTGGACACACGAGATTGGATCGGATAAGAAATGAGGTTTTTAGGGAGAGATCAGGAGTGACTAGTATAACAGATAAGATTAGGGAGGGGAGATTGAGATGGTTTGGGCATGTGAAGCGGAGGCAAACGACAGCACCAGTTAGAGTAGTGGAAACCCTTACTGTGGAGGGGAGGAGAGGAAGAGGCAGACCCAAAATGACATGGGAAGAGTAGATTAGGCATGACTTACTAGAGTTGCATCTTTCTGAGGACATGGTCCAAGATAGGACTTCGTAGAGGCGTAGGATTAGGGTTAAGGACTTCTAGAGGATATTGCAGTAAGGTCCTAGGTGTATTTTAGGGACGTATGTTTTTCTTATTCTCTAAATGACTTTACCGGTGATTGACTTCTTGTGTATATCCCTGAATGACGTTGTATGCTATTATACATGATGTACATTATACTGTGTCACTCGGATCTCTCTCTTGGTATAGGTGACTTCTTTTTTCTATATTCTATTTTTCTATATTCTTTGACTTGATGTGTTGGTTTGTTATTCGTTTTGGAGCCGAGGGTCTCTTCTGGAAGCAGCCTCTCTATCCCTAGGGATAGAGGCAAGGCCTGTCTACATCCCACCCTCCCCAGACCCTATGAGTAGCTTTGCTATTTGTGGGATTTACTGGGTATGGTTGTTGTTGTCTTTCTAATTTTTCCCTTAATTATTATATAATATTTTAATATACTATACATCATTTAATTATAGTATGTAATATACTTTATTGCTTTTTTTTTTGGAAGGTGACTTTCTATGTAATATATTTTATTGTTAATCATATTATATTTATTTTTATGATATAAAAATAGATGATGATATGAAAACGTAATTACGTTTGTGGGTTCACCATTCTTTTACCACATGAATGAACTATGGGTGTTTATTACAGATTATACTAGAAAAAAACTAAAGTTTGAATCAAATTCAAATTAAGTTTCTAAATAGTTTCGAAATATTAGGAATTGCAGCAACTATCTGTTGGGCAACAACATGGCTACAAGACTTTGTAACATGGCTAGGATAAGAGTTGTAGTTTGTCGTTGTGGACGTTTCCCTTAGAGACCTTGGGTCGTGGTTGATTGTTATGGCATAACCAGGGCTGAGGTAGTGTACAAGTAAAGGTAGCACGAGCTACCCCTTAACTCCGTTTCCGAAGTGTAAAATACCCCTCAACTCCGTCTACGTAGTGTAATTTTTTTTTTCCAGTTTTATACAAAACATACCCTGATATTTTTTTTTAGAATAACCCTAAAGTTTTAAGCTAGATCAGCTCACTCGGAATAACCATATTTTTTTTTTCTAACTTCACCCAACCGGTATATTGAATATAATTGATGTTAAATTTTATGAATATATTATTTAATTTTTGTCATATGTTTTCATTATATTATGATGCATGTTGATAATCAATGAATGTTTGATTGATGAAAAAGAAGAATATACCAAAAGAAGAGTCAGTGGTGCCTGGGATATCAGTTACTATCCTGTAAAAGAAAGAAATACAGAGAAGACAAGTGTCAATTCCGTGTTAAGGGTAATATTGTAATATACCAATTTATTTATATTTAATATTTCATGGGTATTTATGCTTAATAAAAATGTACATGCAACATATATATTTTTTGGTTAGTTATCAACTTTTAGCTCCGGTACTTCTTTACCAAATCTAGGAAGTTACTAGAATTTCAGTTTGAAACAACCTTCAATCACTATACGGTACGTGTACATGCATACATACATACACATGGGTCTTCCTATTCACACACCCCCACCAACCCTTTTGTCTATTCACACACCCCCAGTGTCGAGCTGTGGTCAGAGCGCGGTGTTTTGGTCCGGTCAACCAGACAAAAGACTGACGGGTGTCTGACGGGTCTGTTGACCTAACCAAAACGCCGAGCTTTGGCCGCATTTTGGTCCTGTCAACCAGCCAAAAGACTGACCGGGTGTCAGTCTTTTGTCTGGTTGACAGGACCAGAACGCGGCCAAAGCTCGGTGTTTTGGTCCGGTCAACAGACCCGTCAGTCTTTGTCTAGTTAACCGGACCAAAACGCCGCGCTCTGACCACAGCTCGACACTGGGGGGTGTGTGGATAGACAACATGGGTGTGTGAATAGACATGCCCCTATATATGTGTGTCATGTGTTTTTTTATGTATGCAAGTATTTACTTATACTTAGACAATTTTTTCTTCTATATAGTGTTTAAAACATGTGAAATTACAAAATAATAAAATAAATTCTTAAAAGGTAAGTCAAGATCATATATTCTAAAATGTATCTGACGATACATAAAAATAAAACAGCATACAAAGTTATACCGTGTATCTCAACATGATAATAGAGATGAACTGGTTGAAAATTATCATTTAATTATGTAAACAAAAGAAATGCTAATTGATCGCAACAAATATAGTTAGGCTGAAGGGTGTGGGCAACGCCCTCAGCCACCTCATTTTTCTGTACGCCCCCAATACCACCTCGCCTATGCCAAAGAGGGTGCTATACATGGTCTCCGACATAGCCACAATGGGCGTGAGAAGAAGAAAAAGAGGGGGTCTACATGAATAAACCAATCAGATTTCTTTCTTGATTATTTTCTTTTTCTTTTTAATAATATAGTTAAAAAGAGTTTTAAAGGGTGCTTTATTCCAAATCGTTCAAGTTAACAATAAAGTCTCTTGCTTACTAGCGTGATAAATCCACCCTATAGCCTTAGAAAATAAATGATTTTAGCTTACAATTATATGGAAACAAATAATATAAGTATATATAATATTTATATGCTGGGTTAATTAAAACTAAGTTGTCATTAGAAGTGAAATCAAATATAATTAAAACCAAGTTATCACTAAAAGTGAAATCAAATATATATATTTCTCATACTATTTAAAATCTCGGAATTAGATTCTTCTTATTTAACAAACAAAACCATTGGGTGACAGCCCAGTGGCCACCGACACCCGCTTAAAACCGGAACGAGGATCCTGAGAGGTCTCGGGTTCGATACATGTGTCGGACCCCTCCTTGATGGTTATGGGGATTTACTGCCAGGAAGCCTTGTCGGGTGGTGACCTGGGAGGGGGGATCCCCTCCGCGGTCGGGGTTACCGTGCAAATTAACCTTTTTTTATTTAACAAACAAATTTCACATACTAATTAAAATTTCGGAATTAGATTCTTCTTATTTAACAAACAAATTTCACAAATAATTTTTTAGTGATTGGAATGATATTTAACAGTAAAATATATAAAATGTACAAATATAATCACCAAGTTGCCTTAAGGAAAAATATATATAATATATTTCATATTAAATTTACTCTCCTGTGAATATACATAAATTTCGTAGCGGATGGCTAAATGCACATCCATTTTTACTGTTTATACCTCCATTTCTAAAAATATCATTTTTATAATTTTTTAAATTCCACCCTTTACCTTTTATATATTATTGTTTTTTTTCAACTAATTACGGCTTGCTTTTTTTTTTTTTGTTCATCCACCGTTTGTTTTGTATGAATTCTTTTGGTTTGTGGGTGAAGAGCGGAAGACTTTTATAGGGTGGATTATATTCTTTTGTTTTATTGTTCTCCAAATTCAATACTTACATCGATACCTTATTTTTTTTTGGTAATTATTCTATTCATGAGAATTATTAATATCCATATGGATAATCATCTTTTTGAAAAAAAAAAAGATTACGAACACCTTTAACTTTAATTTGCTAGAGAAATTTTGCAGAAGAGAGATGGTTTTCAAATCAAAAGAATATAGTTGATTTTTAGTTAGAATACATACCAAGAACACTCAATCAATTAGAACTATGATGAAAATCAAAGTTGAAAAAAATTGTTTTTTCATGCTCTCTCTTAATCTCCTTCTTTCGATCAGTGCAGGGTTTTTTTTCTTCAATAGAATCGTTATGTATTCACACGTATATCTAAATATTCAAATTATGGCAAGTAGATAAACCCTAGAAAAATAGAGATATTTCCTAATACAAATTTTCTAAAACTAGAAAATACAAGGGTTGATTGTATTTATTTACAAACTTATGGGGGGTGCAACCAGTAAAATTAAAAAACATGGGAGTGCATTTAGCAACACCCAATTTCGTATTGCAACACATTAACATGTGAGCAATGCATGTGTAACACTAGTGGTGTTACTTTCGGCGGGTTAAATGATTAATTGATTAGTGAGAAAATTAATAAACTTAAACACGTACCATATATTTATTTTATTTGTGATAAATATATCAAATTAAACCCGTACATATTTAGAGTCATGTAAGTCATTTATTTAAATGATCAATCAAAGGGGTTGACAAGTCAAAAGAGGTTGGCAAATTGTTATCAAGTTGTTAACTTGTTAAATGGGTCGTGAATGAGTTAACAAATTTGCATAAATTTAGGTAAGTTACATGGACCGTTGTTAGGAGTGTCTGTCGATGGCCATGCACAACAAAGACGATGAGTTGGGAGAGGAAAGGGATTTGGGTTTTTAGTAGATTTTTTTATTTGTTTAAAATTTATTTATATTTTCTCAAATTGTTTAACAAGAGTATTTTAGTTATTTCATAAACCTTTAATATACTGTCATGTCTATTAGTGTCAATGATTATTCTTTTTTAGAGGTTGGCAAATGGTGATAACCAAACCTGTCATTTCGAAATAGTTAATAAGTTCTTGTAATTTTTTATGTAGGAAATGAATTAAGACATGTGCTAATAATTATTTTCCACAGTATGTGAAGTACAAAAATTCATGATATCATTTCAGCATTTACACAAGAGACATGAAGTCTGAACACCCACTAATAACGTACACCTTTTTTTTTGTGACGTACTGTAATTACCATTAGGGTTTCAGGGAAATTTGAGCATGATAAAATAAACCAATAAAAATTGTAACATTACAAAAAATACTTGATTTGTTCGATTATAAACATAAAAAATATTGGTTATTTAAATAATAATAATAATAATAATATATGACAACAATAAAAATATTATTGTTATTATTACTAGTTGATGCTCCGCCCGCGTTGCGAGGCGATTGCCGAATAATTCTCAACCAATTATAAAAACAGTATTACATTTTATTTTGAATTGGGGGTAAAATCGTAATTTTGAGCCGGGAGAAAACCATATTTTTATTTTTAACTGGGGGCGAAGACGTAATTTTGAAATGAGGGTAAAATCGTAATTTTGCACCAAGGGCAAAATCGTAATTTTGCGCCAAGGGCAAAATCGTAATTTTGAGCTGGGGGCAAAAGCGTATTTTTATTTTTAACTGGGGACAAAAACGTAAATTTAAACTGGAGGTGAAAAACGTAATTATAAAGTAGGTGTAAAATAATAAACAGGTGTAAAATCGTAATTTTTAGCTAGGGGAAAACATATTTTTATTTTGAAGTGGGGCGAAAACGTAACTTTGGCTGAGGGTAAAGTCGTACTTTTTTACCGAGGGCACAATCGTAATTTTAATCTGGGGGCAAAAGGGTAAATATATTTTTAAATTGGGGGCAAAACCATAAGTTTAAAGTGGGTATAAAATAATAAACTGGTTGGTCCAATAGGGGACTGCTAGACGGCTGCCAGACACTATTCCCCAAGCTTGCATTACTAATTTTAACACAAAAAAAAAAAAATCTAATTAATTGCCGTCAAATAAGACAACTGTTCCCGTAAGGATGCAGACACTATTCCCAAAGCTTGCATTACTAATTTTAACACAAAAAAAAATTTCTAATTAATTGCCGTCAAATAAGACAACTGTTCCCGTAAGGATAAATGTATATGTAGGAAATTAATATTACCAGTGTAAATGCTCCCTGAGATATGGATCACTAGGACCAGGAACATCTGGATCTGTCATTATCTGAAAATAAAAAACATATTTGCTAGATAAGATATATTCCTAATTACCCCATTAGAAGAATCAAATTATTAATTTTTAGGTTTGTTACCACATTTAGAATCAAGGACATCTTTGAGATGTCCTTTGACCATTTTTTTTTTTACAAAATAAACATTGATAACTTAAATGCAAATTTTCACAAATAATTATTGAATTAAAAAGTAGAAGGTGGTGTACATACCAGTGTAAAGAAGGACCTCATGTCACCACCATGAACATCAACCCTAGGTTTCACAGTGACAGAAGAAGGAAACAGTTCATGACCATTGTACACTTGGTTTGATGAGTTGTATGTTACACACATATTCACACTTGGAGCGAAGCTATCGACTACATCGCCGACGATCCGCCCAATCACCAGAGGATGATCTGACGTTAGTCTTGCCATTTGTTAAACTGGAAGGTTTTTATTTGTGACCGAATGTGTTTTTGGTCACTAGAGTTGTAGTAAGAAATCAGTGTGGCATGGTCATATATATATTTGTAGGATTCATGCAGAGAGACCACTTTCTCTCCCTCCATATTAATCTTTGTCATTTTTTAATTGTCATATATATATAGAATCGGACAAATGATTGGTGTTTTATTAAATTATTTATAAGAGAGGGAAACTCATTTTTTTGGTCTAGAACTTTGTTACATTTGAAAAAGATAGATACAAAAATACCATATCTTATAATATGCAAAAAGTGCATGATTCTTAATAAAACCATCTCATCAAGGTAAGCTAATTTTATGAATTTTATTTAACTGTATTGATTTGCAATGTATTAATTTGTTTTGATTTATTTAACTCTATTATTATATTAATTTCAGTTTACATGAATAGACTTATTAAAAACCTAATCTAAGCCATTCTAAAATTAAAATACTTATTATATGACCCAAAAATATATAACATACCGAAACGATATAGATAAAAAAAAGTAACACATTCCTAGTTTACAAAGTTCATTGTATAATAATGATTGAACACAAAGGTATATATAGAAACAAGGGGTGTCAACGAGTCGGGTCAAGTCGAGCCTAATTAACTCGTCTAAGCTAAAGCTCAACTTGTTTTGAGCTCTAATTTTTAAATTAATTCAAGCTCGGCCCGTGAATAATCTTCAAGCTCAAGATCTCAACTCGTTTATTATTTAATTTATATACATTTTTAATTGTATATATGCATACATAACATAATGTATATTATTATATATGAAAGTATTATTATAATTAAATGAATATATTTAATATAATAAATAAAAATTATATAAATAATATGCTTGTTTAGACATGCGAGCCAACTCAAACTCGATAAGTGAAGCCCGCATTTGGCCTTAGTTATTAAACACACTTATTTTTTAGGCTTGAGCTGAAGTTCGTTTAAACTTGGCATGATTTGAGCTTTGGGCGAATTGATCTCGGGTAGTTTACGAGCCACTTGACACGTTTACACCCCTATTAGAAACAAAGACTTCACCGCCATCCGCACACGTTCTTTTTGGAATGGCCTCAATTTTATTAAAGAAAAGGAAAAACAACTAGCAAGAAGCTATTACAAAAAACGTCATTACAATACACGATCAAAATCTAAATTAAACATACACCTATCTATCCGCCCCAAATTACATCATTTAAATATATTCTTCACCCATAGGTAGCCCGTCGATTTGATGTCCTCATCAGTCTTGGAAATGACACTTGTTAGCAAAAATATTACGCCATTTAGATATATATTCTTTAGCCATAGGTTGTCCGTCGATTTGATGTCCTCATCTGTCTTGGAATTGACGCTTGTTGGCAAAATAAATTCGTTTCTAGCTCTCCAAACGCGTACGTCATAACCCATATAACATCAACGAAAATCAACCGTCATAGAAGCTTAATTGCTAATTTTCAGACGGTTTAGCAAGCTTACTGACAACAGGAGTTTGGATCACATCCGGTTGTAATAGTTTTTATTACCAATTCCAAACTACAGATTTTTTTTTGAACGGCAAACGCTTTATATATATATATATATATATATATATATATATATAGAGAGAGAGAGAGAGAGAGAGAGAGAGCTAGCAAGAAGCTGAAGATACAAAGGACAAAACGCAAAAAGAAACAGGAACCCCAAATCAAAACAGATTACAACATGTCTAAGATGTCAAAAGCTAACCAATTCTCCCACTTCGGCGTCTTAAGCTTTGATCTGTTGCAAATCGATAAGTAAGCATCCTCTTTAATTTGATCCACCGAATTAGCGATAGGAATAAAGTTATCCTCAAAGACTTTAGCATTCCTGGCGAACCAAATCCTCCATACCGTCGCAAGAATAACTGTATAAACCGTTTTCTTCCAATTTGCAGCTCCCGGCCAATCTTTTATAAAACCAATCATGTCCAAAAGGCTGTTAATGTTCACCGGAAAAGTGACTCGCATCCAGGTCAAAATGTTCCACCATATCGACTGATTATTAACGGTTTAGGGATTGCAATAGTTTTTATTACCAATTCCAAACTACAGATTATTACGGACAATTTTTTATTATATTTTATGCATTAGCAGCCTCAATTACCACAATTTTAGAGATGATGCATTTTTCAACTGTTCATTTTGGTTTCTACGGATGGATCGTACTTTTCAAATTATTGTTAAATATTATTTTTGAGATCGCCGTAGTAATTCATCAATAATGTTGATTATAAAATATTATTCATTTATTATAATTTTTTTTTTGTAATCAGTAATGTTGATCATTTATTATAAATTTTTTTTTTGTAATCAGTAATGTTGATTATAAAATATTATTCAATTTATTATAATTTTTTTTGTAATAAAAGATAATTGCAAGTTATAATTCAATTCCCAAAACTTTGCATATTATTCTATTTCAAGCATTTTTAATTGAAGTTAGGGGTGTTTACGGTCTGCTTTTTACGGTTTTAGGTCAAATCGTAAACCAAACCATATAACTCTTAAACCAAACCATACTAAGACGCTCATAATAGTTTGGTTTTGGTTTAGTTTCAAGGTTTTGGCTCATTTGGCATTTAAATAAGATGTCTAAAATAAGATATTATATATATAAGTGAAGTTGAGTATTTGCAGATTTAAAAAGTTATTAAACAAATTTAAAAAAAAAATTGTAAAACAAGTTGTCCACAATCCAGAATGTCATAAAAGCATTCCAAAATTATAAAAAGATGCTTAAAACCATGGTTGCAAAAGTCGTTAAGCGTTCCTAGTCGGTTGACCGGGGAGTTGAGATGAGAGTATTCGGCCTAGGCGGAAAGTACTCGGGGAGTACGTGGACATGTTAAATTATAAAGAAATTAGTTTTCGAAAATAAATATGTCAAATAACATAATTTTACTAATATTTATAATGAAATACGTGAAAATGATATTCATTCTTTAATATGATAATATAGATAATATTATTCATTTTTTAAGTCAAACTCGGCCCGAGTTGATATACTAGATCCGATTCTGGCCGAGGTTGACCGCTTTTGATCGATTCTGAGTAATTATGCGAAATTGAAGAAAGTCGCATTGTTAGCCTACCTTGTAGCGACTACTCGGCTTTAGAGACCTTATTTTACAACCATGCTTAAAACTAGTCGTCTAAAATAACCAGCTATTTTACAACCATGCTTAAAACTAGTCGTATAAAAATCTCTTGTTAAGACGTTGATCTTTGGGTGAAGAAGCTGCATCCGCTATCTTTCGATCCTTCCCATCTATGTCCGAAAATTCATCTAGTGGTGGACTAAATCCACCACAAATCCCTCCAAAGCCACCGATTCCCCCTGATTTAGGAGCAATTTCTGCTGCTGCATCCGCTATCTCTCTTTGTGCGAAGAAGACAGGAGATAACCCTGGCGCCGCCTCTCCTAACCCTGGCGCCGCCTCTCCTAATCCTCTTGATAACCCGAATTTAAGCCCTGCTGAAGGTGTTCGGTCACCCCATGTGGTGATAACAGCCGCAATCGGTAAATCCAGTTCCAAAAATGGAGTGAATCGAGTCACCAGATCTTCCACAAGGTCTGGAGATGAGGAATTGGACAGGATACGGGCTGAAATGGTCGCCCATGACCATGCTCTGATGCGGGATGCCGGCCTTCCTCCTGGAGGTTTGAAATCGGCAAACCCTAAAAAGGTAGGGGTCAAAATCAAAGGCTTCAGGAACAACAAGAGATCCAAACCGGTAGTGAAATTTAGCCCTACCCTTTCTGAACTTCGTATTAAAGGTTTTGTAGAAGAGACGCAGAGAATTGCTGCCCGAACCAAACGAGTTTTGCCAAACTGGGCTGCTGTTCTTGCTGAGAAATCTGGTAATCAAGAGAATACTGAAGAATGGGAGGATGATGTTGTCGAAGTGTATTCAGAGGATTCAAAGTCCGCCCAGTCTTGTGGTAATTCGGATATGGAAGAAGACACTCCAGCTAATCACCAGAAAATGGGTAGTAAGGGTGTTAATTCAGCTACTACTCATCCTCATAAACTGAATGATAATGGTACTACAGAAAAAGGTATGGATTCTAGTCTCTTTCAGTCGAATACTATTTTAAACACAGAAGATAACTCGGCTGGCCATGTTGTGAATGTGTTGGATAAACATAAGGGGTTGGGCTTATCTTATGCCGAACATATTAAGAACAATGCTGTTGATAATAAGGTTAACTTGGAGTACATTCCCCCTATAATCACACCGGAGGGTAAATGTCGTGTTGGCCTCACCAAGGAAGACTTATTATTATCGGAAAAGGCTTTCCCTCTCTATCTGTATGGGTATTTTATAGGTACTTCAATGGATTTTCATAAGGTTAATTTGAGTCTCAAACGCTTGTGGAAAAACTATGATATTTCTGAATTTTCAAAATGCTCGTCTGGTTATTACTACTTTAAGTTCAGCAGTGAGAATGGTCTTAAGTATGTGCTCGAGAATGGCCCGTGGCTTGTAAACAATGTTCCTATTTTGATTAATCGATGGGAACCTGGGCTGTGTTTGGAACGGATAGAACCATCTACCATTCCCATCTGGGTTACTGTCCATAATGTCCCTATGGAGCTATGGACGGACAGAGGGATGAGTAAAGTTTTTAGTGGTGTGGGAAAACCGCTATTGCTCGATAGAGTTACTCATACTCGTGTGGTTAATCAAACGGGGAAACTGGGGTTTGCTAGGATGTTAGTAAATGCGAAGGCTGAACTAGGGTTACCAAATGTTGTTGAGGTGGAATTCCTTTGTGGTATGGATGGAGTTACTCGAGTTGGGAACCTTAATGTAACGTACCAATGGAAACCACCTGTGTGTAGTCATTGCAGTGTGTTTGGACACTCACTCAAAATGTGCAAAAATCGTCCCAGAACTGCTGAGGAGCTAGCTGAGTCGGTTTTGAAAAGTGCCAAAAAATATGTGCAGGAAATGCAAATAAGACCTGGTGGTGGTTCCAATCTAGTGGGTTACGTAAGCACACAACCTGTGCAGCAAACAACAGACCAACAGAAGGCTGGGAGTACCAAAATCAATCCAGAGGGTATGCAATCTAAAGGGAAGAATGTGTTTAACCAAAACAGTTTAGGAAGTACAACGAAGGTGTCCAAGGCTAGCACTAGTGGTGTGAAAAAAAGGGGTTCGGGTTTCAACTTTGGCCGTGCTGTTCAGGGCCTGAGCTCGCAAAAAATGGCTGGCAAACAGCCTCAAAAAGCTGTTGATAAACAGTCCAGTCATGCTGCCAAACAGCCTCTGAACGCTGCAGTGAAACAGTCCCATTCAACCCCTCCGATTCCCAAAAAAGCTGCTGATAATCAGCCGTCCTCTACAGGTTCTAAGGCTGCTGTCATACAGCCGGGATGTTCAATTTCCAACAGGTTTGCTGCTCTTGGTGACGATAGTTTAGTCTCCAATGGGTTCTCGGAGATGGATTTTGAAGCAAGTTTGAAAACTAATAGCCTGGTGGGAAGCCCTATAGATCTTGATCCGCCAGAGAGTCTTAGTGTGGAAAAGTGCACCACTAATCAGCTGCCTTTGATTAATCCGGGTCGAGTCCTTCCTCATTGGAGCCATTTTAGTCCGTCGGAGTCTTTAAACCGGATTTTAGACAAAGACTACGGCATCACGGACCTTCAAAAGAAACGTATAACTGACGCCCTCTGTAGCAACGCGAAAGCGGTTAAAGCGGAGGACCAAGAAGAATGGGTAGACGGGGAATGGGAGTTTTTCTATGATAAATGCATGGAACTTGATTTGGATCCGGATTTTTGCGTCGAGGATGTTTACGAGGATGAGAGCGGCTCCGCTCAGTTTATCTCGCAGCTTGCGAAGACGGGTAAATACTTTGATCCCGTTGTTGCAAAACCATCTAAACGTTAATTTATGGCCCCCTCTTCATTTGGTGTAGGGTATTTTTGCTGGTTTTTGGTTCTGTTTTTATGCGTTTTTTGGTGGGGTTTGGTCTTTCCCAGTATGCTCCTTTTGTTTGGTACATTTTCGTTAATTTTATATGGTCGATGGGGTACAATTTTTTGCAGCCGGTATGGGCATATATACTGGGTAATTGCTGTTTGGTTTCTTGTGCTGGTAATCGCCATATTTGAGTGGGCTGATAATTTTGGTTTGAGGATCATGAGACACAAGTTGGGCCAGTCTTGGCTGTTGATTGAAGGCCCAGTGATAGTGGGTTTTTTATGTCTTTTGTTATAATTTTCCTTTTGTATGATTGGGCTCGGTTGTAATGTTTTGTACGGGATAGATATCATTCCTACTGTCATGCTTAATTCTAGTAGGTTTAGTATGTTTCCCAATTTTGAGATGATCTCCAAAGCGTGTTTTGGTGATCCGTGGTTAGGTAGGCGGAGGCATGCCCCTTTAAACCTGTAATATTTTTTTCTCTTTATAAAGTTTGCCGGGCGAAAGCTCATTTACCAAAAAAAAATACATCAAAATAAATGTCCAGAAACATCAAAGAAAGTTGTTGGATGCTCTTTACTTTTTTATGGTTTGAAAATTTGAAATTTAAAAAACTAATAGATGATGGTCGACTGTCGAGTACTAAAATGTAAGAATTTGAAAATGACTTAGCCCACTTTTCTCTCATACACGTTGGGTCATCCATTAGATTAATGTAGTTACAAAAACAATTATATATATAATATGAAATATTTACTAAAAAGCATAACAAATTCTTATAGTCAAGTTCGGTTTTATACGGTTGGTTTTGTATAAACTGTAAATCAAGTCGTTTGCTATGATTTCAAAATAGTGAAACCAACCGACTTAAAGTTGAGCAAAAAACCGACCAACCAAACCATTGAACGGTTTGGACAGTTTCATTGTTTGAAACCGAACCGTAGCCACCTATGATTGAAATAAACTGCACACAATATAATTTTATGATGTCCAAAAGATATAATGCCTAAAATATATAATCTTAAAAATTTCTGTTCATCACCAAATTGAGAAAACAAGTGGAATATATTTATTCATCTTATTTATATTTCTTTTTTTCTTCGGATGTTCGATCTTTTTGTGCTTAAGCGTTGGCTTATGGTGACTTTAGAGGGTGAACTTCTAGAGATGTTCTAATAAAGGGGCATACTTAATCCCTTTGATATAAACAACCTTCATATTGTGTAGCGATTTGAGCCTTATGTGTGATTCAGATATGAAAATACAATATGTTCAAATAACTCAAAGTTCGTTGAAAAAGGCTCGGAAATAGTATACAATAAATATAATTCATATAACAAACCTTATTATAAAACCGTTATTATTAATTGTTTACTAAGTGTGAAGGTCATGAAAGTTAAAGAGATAAAGTGCAACAGTTTAGAAGATGCAACAGATGAAGTGTAAGTTTGGGAGGCAGATGGTATAAATAGAAAAACACTACTACAAAAATAGATATTTGCTACGGCCAAATTCGTAGCAAATCCGTAGCAAGTTCGTTTGAAAAAGGCTTGGAAATAGTGTTAAAAGGTATAAAATAAATATAATTTATATAACAAACTTGTAACAAACTAACAAACCTTGTTATAAAACTGTTATTATTAATTGTTTACTAATTGTCCAGGTTAGAAAAGTTAAAGAGATAAAGTGCAATAGTTTAGAAGATGCAACGACAGAAGTGTAAGTTTGGGATGCAGCTGGTATAAATAGAAAAAGCTAGGGTTTATTGTACATTATTGTTGTTCAGATTGTTAGGGTTTCCTTCTGATTCTCTCACACACACTTTTATGATTCTGTTGTATTTCGATGGATCATTCAACTCTGTTAATCAGTTCAATATGATCTTTGTATTGTTGTTTGAGAACTCATTGTAGTGAGTTCTAAGGTATTTGGGGTGTTTTCTGGTTTGGGTTAATCAATAAAGTTTTGGTCATTGTTTTATCGCTATACGCTGTTTGTAAATAGATCTTTCATTTTCTTCATTCTATTAGAGCTCTTGAGCTCTTGATTTGGTTGTTTCCGCTGGTTATTTGTTTGATTTTGGGCGATTAGGGTTTCTGAACTCGGAAACTCGAAGTTTGGATGTTCGAAAGGTAGATCTGGACTTGAGATCTACAAAGTTGTTCTTGATCAAAGATAAACCCTAAGTGAAGGTTTATCTTCGATCTTCTAGGTTCGTGCACTCGTAAAATCAATGTAAATCTTCTGAAATCCTTATTGGTTGCTTGGCCTCGGAGTACTCTGTAAGTATTCTAAACCAATTCTCTAGTTTTTGTCACACGATTTATCTTGATTAGGCATTGTTGGAATGGGCTAGGCGGACTAGTATTGAATATCAGAGAGAGCCACACTCTGATTTTGTTTGTGCATATTTTGTGTTACATATCTTTTTATGGTAGTTGTTGATTGATATGCTGTTGTGTGAATCAATGTGAGTGTTGTAGAATTTCTAGGTTAAGGCTCCTATGCAAAGACTTTTTAAGGCACCGTTGAGTGACAAACTTGGAATCTGAGCCCTGGCACGACTTTGCCTTTTGTGTGCTTGTGTGATAGCATCCTGTTTGTTTGGTTGTGTGTATAATCTTGTTCTTTTATGCCTAGAATGAGTGATGTTATGAGTCCTTCTCAAACCCTTATCAGTAAATTAGACATTGGTAATCTTCTGTATTTATATACCAGTGATTCTAGTACTTTAACAATTGTTGGTATAAAACTAAAAGGTACTGAAAACTATTCTGTATGGTCTAGCATTATGAAACTTTCTTTAGAAGCAAACAACAAATATGGTTTTATTGATGGTAAATGTGATACGTCTGAAAATGATGAAACCTTAGGTATACAATGAGATAGATGCAATTTTGTTGTTCTGTCATGGCTTTTAAACTCTGTACCTTAGGAATTATATTTAGAACAAGTGTTTTTCAAACTTGCCTCAGAAGTTTCAGTTTATTTAAAAGAGACATACGACAAAGTAGATGGGTCAATGGTGTTTGATATTCAAAGATAAATTCTCTAACACAAAATAGTAATTTTGTTTCTGAATACTATCATAGGTTAAATACTATGTGGAAGCAGTTTGATGCCATGGTTTAACTGCCTTCTTGTACATGTCAAGCCTCTAAGGAATTTAATAATTTTAATAGCCTAATTAAACTAATGCAGTTTCTTACGAGGCTTTGATGTTTATCAGTTTGTAAGAAGTAATATGTTAACCAAGGATCCTTTCCTTTACCAATTGTTAAAGTTGCTTTTCCTATAGTGTCTAGAGAAGAATCTCGTAGAGGTTCTAGTGGTTTGACTAAAAATCATAATGTCACTTTTATGTACAAAATACATAAGTTCTTTGATCCTAGAAAGAAAGGATTTAGAGGTCCTAATACTAACTTGAAGTGTACACATTGTAATATATTAGGACATACCGTGGATATGTGTTTTGAGTTTATGGGTATCCACAAGGGTCTAAAAAGATATCTGGAAATCAAATGGGAAGGGTAGTACTAATAATAATATGTCTTCCAAACTACTAAGTCTTATGAGTGAAAAGTCTGGTACTTATCAACAAAATTCAGATTTGGGAGGTGAGTTTTCTAATTTAGACATTAGGTCAAGTTATCTGGTGTGTGTGGTAATTTTGTTAGCTGTTTTAGTTCTGCTAATTTCGGTTTTGATTATAATTGGGTAATAGATCCAGGAGCTAACCAACATATGGTTATGACAGATAAATATATGTTTAATTGTGTTAATCTAGTGTCCGTACATAAACTAGCTAGAGACAATAAACTGTTTGTTGCTTTTAATGAAAGTACATGTTCTCTTTAGGATTTGAAATCAAAGAGAATCCCGGTGACTGGTAGGCAGGATAATGGTTTGTATTTTATGAGTAACAATGGGAATACTATTAATATGTCTTTTAATAGTATAAATAAAGTCAATTTGTGGCATAGTAGACTTGGCCATCTCGCTGACCAAGTTCTAGCCATTTTAAAAGGAAGTTTAGATATTGGATCTATTGAAAATCATACATAACCATCAGGACCACCACACCCAACCCTGACTCCTGAAACCCACACCCACCCATTTTTTTTGGCAACCATAACACTCTAAGCGCCACACTTATCGGAAACCTCCGGTCACATCACCTTTTTCGTTCACACCAGGTCACCTTCTTCGTTCACACCACATCGCCTTTTTCATTCATGGGAAGTTGATAATTGATGCGCTTGTGGGTGGTGGGGTTGTTGATTATGTGGATGAAGTTGGGGAAGTGCCTACTGGTGATGCTGTTGTTATGCTTCGGCCGGGTGGGCAAAACTTGATTATTATTGCTATGGGGTCTAATATGTGTGGTTGGGATGAGAATTTAGGTGTTAAGGATTTAGGGGTTGTGAGAAATGTTGGGATTGTGTCGTTGCAGAGGGAGATTCTTGATGTTATTAATATTCAACTTGCAAAGATCTAATATACAACAAACAAAAAATGCGCTATTTTTATCATTCAAGTTGCAGGAGGTGGTTCACCGTGGTGCTTGTTTGGAAGATGCTGGTACGATGGTGTGGATGGTGGATAAGTTTGCAATGGAGATAGGTGGTTGTGGATGGTGGATGGGTTTACGGTGGAGATATGTGGTTCACTGTGATGATGTTCAAGAGAGGTAAATGGTGGTGGTGAGTGTAGAATATCAGTTCACAAAATAAAAATAAAATATCAATTCATTAATTCTTCCATTACTGATTACAAATGAAAAATAACAAAATGAACAGTAACAAATCTATTGAACATCATTACAAAAGCACTATAAATTACATATAGTATGAACGAAAACATTATACTGATTACAACCAAAGAAAACAAACAATAGACGAAAGATGAGATTTTGGCTGAGGCACGTTTAAGATGTTTCCCTTAAAATAGATTTTGTGTAACACCCCAAAAATGGGTTTGGTAATCAAACCACGTTAATATTAATGACGGGTAAAATACCGTTAGTGGTAAAAATTAACCCGGTGAATATATGATTTAAATAAATAAACCTAATATTAAATAAAAAGAGTAATAAACGCTTTAAGAAGACAAAGTTTATAAGAGGCCTGAGTTAACGAGACTTAAAATAAAACGGGTTAATAACTCCCGGAACCCGCTAAATTAACTAGGAATGATTAACCTAGTTAAGTAATGAGTAATTAAGCAAAAACATTAAGAAAACAAGAACTAATGAACCTTTTATAAAAGGTTGGAACAAAAGGGACCAAGGTTGTAACAAGTGAAACTTGTGTTTTAAAAACAAAAAAAAAATTACACACACACACAAGGTGTGTGTGTGTGTGTGGAACAACCAGGAGAAGAAGGGAAGGGGAGCTAACCCTAGTTCTTCAAAAATCTTCAAATTTAAGGTCAATTCAAGACCCAAATCGATGCATGAACGTGAATAAGTGATCACTAAGCTTAGGGGATCACAAGGTATGTTAAATTTTTATGTTTAGTGATTTGAGATTCTTGATGATCTTATGAAAATCGAAATTCAAGCTTGAATGATTGATGTTTGGGTGAAACTAGGATGAATCCATGTTTAGGAACGAACCCTAGTCAATAAATTTATGCGTTGGTGTTCATAATTATGAACTTCATAATCACCCACTTAGGTGTTAAATAGGTTTTGTAGGATGAGGAAGAACACTAGAATTTTGATCATGAAATAGGTGTTGTTTGAATTCCATGAAGTGAATCTAGGTGTTGTTATGCATGCTAGATATAATGAATTTGAAAATGATGTTAAACTTGGTAGAAATAACTAGTTATGAACTAGTTTATAAATGTGTAAAAATTATGTCCATTAGGTGTTTGTTAAAATGCCTAAAAGAAAGCTAAAATGTTGAAATTTTGAGTGAAACGCATATTTGAATAATATGGAAAATTATGTGAAATATGAAGCGATAAGGGTTTAAAACATGATGTTGATAACCACTTGGGGTGTCCTAGTGGCCAGCATCACCCACCTCTTCCCAGAGGACCCCGATTCGAATCCTGGCAGGTACACCCTCTAGGCCTTCGCTTCGGGTTGGGTATTAACCGCCAGGCAGCTATGGGGCTAAGCTAGCTTGTGGAGTGGGATCACTTCAGCGGTTGGGAGGACCGTGCAATATCCCCCCCCCCCAACATGATGTTGATTTAGATTTAATTGTGTATATCTTATGATCAAAGGTAGTTAACTTTTGAAAAGTTAAACTAACCAATGACGAAGTCGAATAGTAGTTTCGACATAGAAAATAGGTAAGGTGGAATAGTCGTGATTGTTAATGACTAATCTAACCACCTTGTAAATGATGACGATAGTTTGACGCATAACGAGCTAGGTGGAGGCTTGGGAAAGAAGCGAGTCAGACGGATCGAGTACGCAGAAAAGAGCATAACCGGATGCAAGGTAAGTGAAGCTTACACCTTTTTGTAGAATACGTGTTTATTCTATAAGTTGCAATTACGATAAAGATGAAATTCAAGATATGGTTTCCGACGCGAAATAATACGGGTCGGAAGTCGGAACTAATATAAAGGATAAAAACCATGTCTAATGGTAAATAGAGGTAAAACGGTAAATTAGCCATGAAAAGGCTAAGGTAAAAATGAGTTTTTGAACGACTACTTTGTAAGTAAGCCTAAACGAATAAAAAGTGTAGAATGGTGATTTAGTCGAGTATAAATGAATCAAAGTCGATGTTTTAAAACGACACCAAATGGTGTAAGCCATGTTGGGTAAACGCGTAAGAAACGGATTTAAGAAACTTAATCAAATTGGTAAAAAAAACCGAAATGAGTTACTTAATGAAATGGTAAATAAATACCATTCGATTATAAGTGCAAAATATTTGGTCATTTTAGACCAAACTGGTCAAATGGTAACGCTGATACCATTTGACAATTAACGACTAATAAGCATTTGTTGAGACATACGATGTCACACCCCAACCAATGGCGGAAACATCGGGGCGCGGCACTGAGCGAAACAGATTGTCCAGAAGTTTCCATAACAACTACGATTACCAATTATTTAAAACATCACGTCCCATACCATGACATAAAAAGTAGCATAGTTATTACAGACAAAATCAAGACAAGTAGTTCTGTTCCGACAACTCAGATTTCAAAATAGACATATTGTTTATTTGTTTCTAGACTCTTTCCTAGCCTCGATTTCACAACAAGCCAAGCATTTCAACATCTTAAGCACCTGCCACATACGTTAAAGTAAAAGTCAATACACATAGTGTAAAGGTGAGCATACAAGTTTAATAGATATAATAGAGTTCGAAATCGTTTACGCATAACCAGCACGTACAACGTGTGAAATGAAGCACGTAAGTTATCGACATGATCCTATCAATACCAATGACTGCGGGTTGACTGCGCAAGGCAGTTAGTAATACATATTCACCACTGTGAATCATGTGATTAATTGTCCTTAACAACCCCTGAGTGAACAGGTGCTAAGTCCAAACTATAGTACTATCGTTGCTAAGGCAGGTAGATTGAAAATACGTTCAAGAACATATGATGAAGCGTGATAACTGTGTAACTTGTTGCTATCTTGTTCTAAATCGGCTATTTTACGTTTAAGCTTAGCAACATCTTCAATGTAAGAATTTACAACTTGTTGTTTTATTTCATACTGTCGCTTAAGCGTATCAGATGTTTCAGAACAATGTTTTAATCTCGATTGAACAAGTTTCATTTGACTCTTGACGACTTCATATGATTCTTTTGTAATATGATATGCAAGTTTTATTGAATCATACTCTTTTTTCATTTCTTGAAATGCATTTTCTTTTTATAAACACTCTTCTGTCATTGTTAAACACTTTTCTTTCAAACTTTCATTTTCTTTTTTTAAAATCTTGCATTTTTGTGTTAGATTTTCATCATTATCTTTCAAAACTTTTTCGTTTTCTAACATTTCTTTACATTTGTCTTTGAAAGCTTTTTCAATTTTAGTAAATTCAATGTCTCTTGTACTGAATTTTTTATCTTTTTCAGTACAAGCACTGCACGTTTCCATGCATTTCTTGCATTGTTCAACATTTTTATTTAAAACTTCAGAAGATTCAGTTGAAGTTTTTACCTCAGTGGTTGGCACCTCGGCTTTTTCTGTCGTCTGCTTCTAGTCAGCTTCCTTCTCCTGCTGTTCCTCGTCAACAGCTTCTCTAGCACCAGCTACATCAACTGACTTCTCCAACTTCTCATCAGCTTCTTCTTTTTCTTCAGATCCTCTTCATTTTGCTGTTTTTCAATAACAGCTTCTTCTGTTGGTTTTAGTTCTTCTTTACCAACTATTCTTCTTCTTCTGCAACCTTCTTCAGTTCATCTACCAAGTTTTCAACATTCTTTTTCATCTTCTCTTCATCCCTCTTCTTCAAACTAGCTGTCATAACATCTCTAATTATCTTGTCCATCTTTTTAAGATAATTTCTATCACACCCCGATATTTCCACGTATTACCGGTGGGCCCGGTGGAGAGTATCGTGACGTAATTGATATCGTCATAGTCAAACAACACAAATTTAAATGCACAGCGGAAGCAAAAGATAGATTCATTTCAACTGAATAAATTGTAATATTAAGTCTCACAAAATAGTTGAAACAGATCCACACGCGGATCGAAAGAAAAAGGAAATTGTTCAACAGACTTTAACATCTAGAGCTTGCGAGACTTGATTATTGATGCCTGGAGTAGCCAGCCTATTACGTATAGTACCTGCACTTAGCCTTTTTGGAAAATACGTTAGTTTACACTGGTAAATACAACTTAACTGACTCATTTTGAAAATGTTTAAAAATTGATTTGAATGCACTTAGGCAAAAATATCTTGTATACAGTTTTACTTATTTGTCGTCAATTAGGGCCGGTTGGTAGAGCCGGTCAAGATTAACTGACACGCCACATGTATAATGCCCACAAGGTTGATTCCTTTAAGTGGATTACCAGTTTTTACATAATGCCACTGTCAGGTGTACGCCTACACCCCGTGCTTAGGTCGTGGCCATTTCTTTGAATGATGTCAAGGATATCTGGGACATGGTCATTTAACCCCCAAAGGCCATACACCAAATAATACAGAATAAAACGAGTTATGTAAATACATTAATCACAATCCGATTTAAATGACTACATACCCGACCAAGCGGTATTTTTATAATACCGTATCCCAAGCCCGTATAGGGAAAATAAGTTAAGAGTATTTACCTGAGCAAAGTATAAATCAAATACAGAAAGTGCACGTAGCTTTTACTGGGCTCCTAATCTGGAACGAAGGTTTTTAATAACCTATTAGAATCCTAACGGGTCTTTAATTAAGCTTAAACTTAGACCGGTTAGTTTTCAAAAGGAAGATACGGTTCAAACGCATGATAAAGCGAAGACCGGTTTAGAATGTGGTTTTGACCCGACAAGCTTGTATGCTTGTTTAATATGGGTAACTTAAACACATTCTGTATTTTGAGATGAAAACGATATGGTTTAACCCGTTTCGGCTAATATATGCAAACTAGTTACATAAGCCGATCCGAACGCGAAAAGTGCGTAACGGGTAACCAAATGAGTCATATACAAGTTTCCTAAGTTAATATGCCTTAAATATGTCGTGACATCAGTAAGATATCTTTTATTATGCCCAAAACGGATTTAAACTCAAATTACGCCCCGTAGGGGTATTTTGGTCATTTTAAAGGTTATAAAAGAGTATAAATATAAATCTGAGTTTCGGGTCTGATGTAATCAGTAAAAATGCTTAATTTACTAAGTTATATCAGTAGGGTATAACCTATATGTGAAATTTATCATTTCTAACCATACTATGCACCGAAGGGGCATTTTGGTAATTTCACCTAAGGTTTAAAGGTCAAATCTGGAAATCTGAGTTTAAAACTTTTGCTTACTGCTAAAGTATAAAAAATTATTTAAAACATCAGTAGGTATCAAGTCTTATATATCTAACATGGTTTTAATACATACTATGCGCTTAAAACGCGTAAAAATGTGATTTTAAGCGATTTTCGGGTTTTATAAGAAAAACTAATATTTTTATTATTCCAGAAGGCTTAAAATATTCTATTTATCATATTGGATCTGTAGAAAAATGTTTGGTATCAAAAGGATTGGTAAAACTCATTTTATAGCTTAAAAGGGCAAAACCGACAATTACCGGATCAAGCTTAGAACTCTATGTTATGCTTAGCCTAAAAATAAATAAAAATCTCCAAAAATCCCAAAATATTATTTTATATCAGTGGGTAAAAAGTTTGGTATCAAAAATCGAGTTTAAATAGGCTATATGCTAATTACACCGTTTAATTACTAAAAAGCTTTCTAATTACGCTAATAAGCATAACTCTTAATCTAGACCTCAAACTGATGTCAAATTTTAGGTACAAGTTTATAAATCAGTAACCAAGGTTTCTACTCTTTTACATTTTCAAAATTCATGTTTTAAGATCATATGGGCATAATAGTCAACATTTAGGCATTTAACGGAAATATGCATATGAATCGGATAACTAATGAACCAAGTTGTACAATCACAGAGGGTTATACTTATATGAAACCTGGTCCTAATAAGGCTCTAAGACATTTCTAAACTATGCTCTAATGGGTCAGAACTGAAAGTCAAAGCAAAAGTCTACTTTTGCGACTTTCGGTTCCGAACCGAGCTTAAACTGAAAATTGTCGAGTTGAACATGTTTAGACATGTTCTTACATTAATTACCAAGTTATATTAATGACAAAACAGGTTGCATAGCTTCTACATTGCTAATTATGCATTAATTTGAAACTAAGCTTTCTGTTGACTTTTTGAGATTAACTTTGACCCGACAATTGACCTAGTTAGAGTGGGAATCAGAGGGTGCCCTTTTAAGGGTTTATTGCCCACATAATTACCCACTCATATGTACTTTCAATTTGGAATTTGACTGGACAAATTAAGATTAATGACGAAGTCAAATCTTAATTACGACGGTTTGACTCTAGGCTAATTAATTAAGCAAAACTGAATTAAGAAAGGTTAATGACACTTACCAAGGTCCTATGCACGACTAATGATCACTAGGAAGGGTGCTTGAGCTCCAGGAACCTCCAGAAAAAGAGTTGTGAAAGTTTTGAAATGAAGTGTTCAAGGTTTGCAAGTTTGGAGCTCTTATATAGGAACTTTGATGCCATTAGATCATGACAAATAAGTCTATGGGATGATTCCTGATCATCCCAAGTGTCCCTAGGCCCTTCTAAACCATCAAACAAGCCCAGGTATCAAAAACAAGCTTCATAAGTCGGTGTAACCTGCTGAAACAGACACCTGTGCTGTTTTTCTGATGCTGGTAGTGCCAGGCGGCCCGCGTAAGGTCCTAGGCAATCCTTACGCGGCCCGTGTGAAGGTTGGCTCCGGTCAACAAGTTTGCAAATATTGCATTTTAGGTCCCTGGTCCTTCTAAACGTGGTTTTTACTTCATTTCTTGCATTTTCAACCCTCTAACTTGACTTTTAAGGGCTCCATGACATATCCAAACACCGTTAAGTCCTCGGTTAACTTTGTGATCACCGAAAAGTCTTAAATTCCAACATTGATGCTTTTAACCCCTCGTATACGAATATTGTCATAACTTTCTCATACTTTAACGAAACCTTGTGAAATTTTTATCACTTATTCTCGTGAGTATAATTAATCATTACAAAGCTTCGGGTTTGCTAAAAGGTCACTTAGAGGTATACTTTAAACATGTTGACACATTTAACCCCTGTAGTTTGTAATTCCTCACTTTCTTTCACAATTAGCTTCGTATGATCCATGATTTATTCGTTTAAGGGTATAAACATCATGTAGGGTTATTTAAAGGTATATTTATCCATTGTTGACACTTTGAACCCTTTTATTCACATACTTTCCTTGTTTGTCAACTTTAGTCCCTCTAAATCAATCATTTACACATTTAAAGTCCATGACACGTGTTGATATATTATTGGACATGAATTTTCGAGGTGTTACAATTTCTATCTTTTTCAACGTTTGAATAGTACTCGCCAGACAGAGGAATAACAACAATTACATCATTGTACACCACCTCTCGTCTATGAACGACTGGATCTCCATTGTGACTGATATAACACTCTCTCTTCTTATTCCATCTTCCATAACGCTTCGCTTCTTCAAACTCTTTTTGCATCTTTTCAATTTTGTAATCTGCAAAAAATCTTTCTCTATCCGTTTTCTCTTTCAGAATCTCTTCTTTTGTTTTCTCTTTCACAACAGCTACAAATGCATTCTGTTTCACTTCAGCCACTAAAGCAGATCCTATGTAATCTTCATCTGGAAGAAAGTCATTCCAGTTGAAACCTTCATCGTCTTGGATAACTGCTAGTGCTCTCAACTTCTCTTTCATTGGATTGTTTTCAATTTGTTTCATCTTTGGTGGTTCCTCTCTAGTCCTGTGATAAACCGCTTTACGATAGTAATCGTCTTGAAATGGATTAGCGGTTTCATCAACAACAGAGTTTCTGCATTCTCTTTTGAAATGACCCTTTTGTTTGCATTTAAAACAGGTCACTTTTGATTTGTCGAAGCCCAGCTTTTTTGATGGTCCACCGATTGTCTGTCTCTCAGTAATTTCCATGAACCGCTGAGCTCTACGAATGCAACTAGCCAAACACCATCTAAGATCAATGAGTTCCTTCTCTTCCGGTTCTATCTGGTCGTCATCTTCCTTTGACAGCTCAGAATTTCCAATTCTCTCAGCCACCAGACTTTCGTATGATTCCAGAATCGACGCCAGAAAACTCATTTGTTGTTTAGCAGCATTAATGCTCATTGCTGGAGAATTTTCAGCTTTAAGGCAATGTTGCAGAGAATCTCTTCGGGTTCTTCAGAATTTGAAGTTGTTGAAGATGAATGATACCCTGGATCGTAGCTAGATGTGCTTTTCTGAGAATCTTTTGTCTTTTCAACACTAAAAGCAGTCTTTGGTAACTCACTGACTTTTACTGAGGGTACACTGCCTTTGTAATAAAGACCCACATTCTGTTGATGTGACGAGCTGCTCATCTTGCTTTGCTTTTGCAATTCAAGCTCGTGACTCTCAATCTTTTCAATCAAAGCATCCAAAGTAATCGTATCATACAACACATCATTTTTCAAAATGAACACAAATGTTTGCCACTAATCAGCTCTTGGTAATGCTTCAATGATTTTATCAATGATTTCTCACGTGTTTTAGTTATACCAAACCTGTTAAGTTCAATTTGTAAATGACAAAACCTCTCAATCATTTACCTCACGGATTCACCTTTTAAAATATCAAACAAATCAAATTCCTTTGTAAGTAATGCAATTTTGTTCTTTTTAATTTGTTTTCCTCCCTCGGCTTTAACTCTTAAAGCTTCCCAGACTGATTTTGATGTTCCATCATGATTGAACAATGCAAAAATGTCATCTCTGATGGACTGTTGGATTAAAGCAATCATTTTCTATTCATAAGAAAATTTTCTTTTATCTTCATCTGATAAGCTTTTAAGAGGAATTTCTTCGTTTTTATCATCAACAGGCCGACTATATCCGAACTCCAGACAAAACCAACTCTCGTGTGTGTAAGCTTTTGCCCAGTTAATAAATCATTCTTTCCACCAAGTGTAGTCTTCAATGTTTTCAAGTTTCAGTGGTTTAGAATGTGTTCCATAAAAGTTATCATGTTTTATGTTGTCATTTATAGCTTTTGTAATAGTTTTCGGTGTAACGGTAGATGTTTCGGAAGACTAGGAAATGTATGCCTTGTAAAATGTGTTGTAAAACTCTTCAACAATGATGTTTGATTCCTTGTTTTTCTCTTTCGTGTATCACACCTTGATTTTTATACACACCTTGAATTTATCACCTGCACACAGTTAAACACAATTGAGTAAAAATTTTCAAATCAAACAATTTACTACTTTAAAATATGTGTATGATGTGCAATTGAAATATGAATGAGCCTCGAGTAACAAATGGACTCGAATGAACTTTGTCGAATCTCCGGATGAATGATACTAGCAAAAGGTCCTTCAAATGAGTTGATCCGAATGAATTATTGGATAAACCCAAGTATCATTGATGGTCCGAATGACCCAAAATTAATTTCGGATGGGCTTGGCACAAAGCTGAGCGGATGGATTCTTGAAAATGTAAACCTTCCGGATGGGCTATTGTATGACAGTCTAGCGGATGGACAACTGTTGTTCGAATGAAGTTACATGTTCGAATGGCCCTTAAATACAACTGATGGGCTTAGAAACCTCTGAATGGGCCAAAAATTAAACAAACGGATGAAAGTAATATGTAAAAATGATTCGAATGAATTGTATAGCGAATGGGCTTCTGCTTAAATGTGAACGGATGAACTCTTAAATCTTTTCAGTCCAGATGGCCTTTTGCACT
The DNA here is from genome assembly GCA_030545235.1 of Helianthus tuberosus. Taxonomy (NCBI): domain Eukaryota; kingdom Viridiplantae; phylum Streptophyta; class Magnoliopsida; order Asterales; family Asteraceae; genus Helianthus; species Helianthus tuberosus. Next base: position 34,427,125 of record CM060353.1, read on the forward strand.
GAACGGATGGGCTGACTATACTAATCTTTCGGATGGGCTAAGACTATACACGGTTCGGATGAGCCTTGGTATGTCAGTCTAGCGGATGACCCAATTGATAATGACTATTATTCAACTGCCCACTAGTTTTTTTAGTAAATGATAATCAGCCGCTTTGTTGAACCATGTGAACAATCAATACATGTTCTTGTGTACCATTGGACCTCCTTTATTATTAAATGTTATCAATCCACTTTATCAAGACCTCTCAAATTTCGACGATCGACAAATTTTAAGCACATGGGCTGACAACTTCATTTAATCACTACTTTTTAATTGGACCAACACTTTTAATCGAGACTTTTCACATTCATAAGTGTGCCGCCGAATGAAAAAAATTTAATTTTGGACCACTAGATCTTTCACGTGATACCTTTGAATTAAATGCAATTGAGAATAATTGGACCATGTCGGATGAACTATTATGCAATTGGACCATCAAATACACTATCAAATGTTTTAATTGGGCCACAATTTTGAACACTTCTTTAAACGATTGACATTAAATGGGCTGCATCACCGTTTCTTTGATTGGACCGATACAATATGAAACATCTGACAAATTATTAACGCTATTGGACCTCAACTAATCTTTTAATTGTTCGAATGGAATACTCACGTGATGTTTGCCACACTTCGAATTCAATTTTCCTTGTTAAAAACTTTCAAATTTCATTGAACCACAAAATGTTTTGTCTTTAATGGACCGAGGACCACAGTGCTATAATTGATCTTGTACCGAGAGCTTCACATGCAAGTTTGAATATTAATTGGACCTAACACATGTTTTCAATTGTTATAATAGAATTCTTATTGGGCCATAGATATATTGTTCAGATGATGTTATTGGTTCGAATGAGTATACAAGGTCCGGATGATCATCCGAAAAATTGTTAAATGTCAGACGTCCGGATGGGTTTGACTCCCAAACGATTGCGAAACGATTGCGAAACGACACGTACGACGTGCGGAATCCGTGCACGTGTGTGGACCGAAAACAAGAACGTGATAAACTATGATTCAATTGATGATATGACAGGATACAAAACCTTGAATCACCTTGATCACTTTCTCTCTCTAGATCTTCTAAAGTTCTTCAAGTTGCAAAAAGTTCTAAATCATTACCCTAAGCCTCCTATTTATAGGCAAGGCTCTAAAAGAAGATCTAAGTAATTACAAGTTTGCCACTCCTCACTTAAACTTGACTCTCCCCTATATTTTACAATATAAGACCTCGTCTTGTTCAGTTTCTTGCTACGGTTTAGATTGACGGAGGCGATAGACATTCGTGCACTCACACAGTGGACCAGCTTTTGTTCATGGATCCATTGTGTTTCACTAAACACAATGCATGTGTTGAATTTTGATTGACCTGCATAGGTAAACTTTAATGTATCTGAGATAGAAAGGTGTCCTCTCTTATTGGTTGCTATTCGTGGCAAGAATCCGTCATAAACCCTCAAAGAAAGTGAGTTGTTGGCCCACTTATTTTCGTTTAGTGGGCTAACTATCTCTGTGAAAACAATAATTGTTAGACTAATCTTGTCTTTATAAGTCCTATAGTTTAAGCGGTTAATTAGTAAGTTTTAATTAATTAATTTGTTTATTTAAACTCAGTCAGCAGAGTGGGTTAGTATGAAATTCAAATGGGTTAGTTTGGTTTATCTAGTTAATTGGTGTTTGAGTTTAATTATGTTTAAGTTTATGGGCACATATAAATTGTCTAGTTAATTAGTGTTTGAGTTTAATTATGTTTAGGTTGATGGGCATATGTAGATTGTCGATGCTTATGTAATAGGTAAGATTGATTTCTATTTTCTCATAAATCAATAAAAGAGTCGATCAAGTTTGTTCAAAATTGTGTTTCTTTTATTTTCTTGTTATTCATCGATTTAATTCAATTACTATGACACCTATTTTTTTAAAATTTCAAATGTTACATTTTGTGACCACTTTTAGTCAATCGCAAATATGTTTTCCCTGATCATATGGGTCGAGTTTTTATAACTCTTAGGTCATAACTCATAATTGGGTTAGGTCAACTTCTTGTTTGTGGTTTATTTTTACAAATACAACGACTATTATGCAATAACATTTTTATTCTTGCAATTTTTGAAGAACTTGTTTGATCACTTGAAAATACCATACAACCAATTTATATTGTGCTTATTTAGATGGAACTACAAAGTTGCAAGGAGTTACATTGGCATCCTCGATTATTTATTTCGTGATTAATTTATTATTTGATTTCAACAATAATTAACTACCGTCTTCTGGCAGCAGTTTCTCGTTGACAATTGAAGAAAATAGCAGCAACTGGCAAACCCAAATCATTTTCACGAGCAAAGGCTCTAGTGTTGAATCTTTCTCTTGAAGATGGGCAGCTCACCGTCTCTCTTCCCTTTTGCTTGAAAAGGAGAAACACATATCTATAGTACACCAGTGGACTAGTTAGGTTAAAGGCGTCAATGATCGATACACATGACGTTAAATAAAACAAGAGATGTAAACAAGTACCTGTGAATGCCGATGTTTGGCCTTGGCATCTCATAGCGCACTCTCTCTTTTCCTACAGAAAACACACAAAATCCAACCATATATGTGTCAATATTCTTTTGTGGTGTTCTTGTTTTTGAATTGGATGAAAAATGTTAGGATAATGTAGAAGTTTTGAGTTCGAGTATGGGGTGTTACTGTTATTGTCAATTAGGCTTGAAAAATGAAATTTGAATTTGAATTTGGATTTCAAAATTTCGAACTGTCTGAACCAAATTCTGGATTTGATTCTCAAATTTTGATTTTTAAACCAACCGACTTGAGTGGAATATATCCTCTCAAGAAAGCTCTATGCATTATTTTGTTTTATAAACAAATATTTTAGAAAAACGGGTATTGATATTCATACACTCATTCCCTCTATCTCTTTATATATCCATAGATATGTATAGAGAGAGATAGAGAGAAAAGGGTATTGATATTCACACATTCATTCTCTCTATCTCTCTCTATATATACATAGATATGTATAGAGAGACATAGAGAGAAAAGGATATGAGAATAAAATTTTAGGGGTGTGAGAATATAATGACCCTTTTAAGACACGACCAATGTATCAATATAATTGTTTTAAATTTTCTACCGTCGTAGAGTTTAACTTTTATATGATTTTACACTTTTTAGGAAATTTAGATTTTTGTAGCCAACTCTTAGCCTGTATATGTATGTATGTATATATATATATATATATATATATATATATAGGGTGGGGTTTTAGAGTGAACACTAGTGTATTTGTGAACTGAGTGAACAAATCCTGATTATTGATTTTCATCATCAAATCGTAAAATACACTAGTGTATTTTCATAATCAAATCCTAGCCATTGATTTACACTTGTGTATTGATAATCAAGAGCTATGATTAGTTCACTAGTGTTCAAAAAAAAAATGATTGTTCTATATATATATATATATATTGTAAGGATAGTGTAAAAAGGGCCTAAAGTGTGAGAAGTGTTTAAAACCATTAGATATTTGATCTAATGGTTGAGATCAATAGAGACCAAATTGTAAATTGTGTTTTAATTATTTGGATTGATTTGAAAATTGTAGGGGTAATAGTGTCTTTTTATATGTTTCAAATAAGGTAACCTCTTATAAATTCCAGCGATCCATTTTTAAACTAACACTAAAAATCCGGAAACATGTAACTGCTACCAGAAATATATAATATTATATAACACTATAAACACCATATAACACCACATAACGCTATGTAACACTATATAACACTATACATCCATCATAGAACTGTTACCAGAAAAATATAACACTATAACACTATACATCCAGCATAGACTTGCTACCAAAAAATATAACACTATATAACACTATACATCATCATAGACTGCTACCAGGAAATATAACACTATAACACTGTATGTTATAATTGATGAACGATAAAAAAATACAAATTCGTAGATTAATTCGTATTCCTAAAATAAATGGTGACGGTTATGGAAAATTATCAATTAATTGAATCAATGAGAAAATTACTTGTTTACACTTTTGATTTAATTTAGATTGAGGACACATGTCATCTCCACAATATTTCTCACACATCTCACACTTTTGAATTAATGTACATGATTTTTAATCTCTCTCTCTCTCTCTCTATATATATATATGGTGAGGTTCGGCTACAAAGTCTCTTTTCCTACAAAGTGTACAAAGTTATAAAACACTATAATTTCAGCCATAAAACACATTGAAAACCCACAAATAACAGAGTAAAGATCATTAAAACACAATATCCCAACTCTAACAGTCCATAAAAACTTCAAACACACCATCGTAGAACTATGAATATAAAACACAACATGATAATTAACATAAAACACACTAATGTTAGTTATTCGATAATCAAAGCCTTATCATCCAAAACACAACACAAAACCTACAAATATGGTGTTTTAGTAATCTTTACTTTGTTATTTGTGGTTGTTGATTGTGTTTTATGGTTGACATTATGTTGTTTTATGACTTTTTACACTTTGCAGGAAAAATGGACCTTTTAGCCAACTCTCACCCTATATATATTATGATATCATCTGGTTTTAATGTTGGTCTAGCCGCTTGAACAAGTGAACTAGTTGTAGAGACATTTTAATGAATGGTTCAATATTCAAAATTTTGTAAGAATACTCACAATCAAATCTTTTACTTCATCTCTAAAATTACACTAAAAAATAATACATTTTCTTTCTTCTTTTCAATTTAAAAAAATACATTTTTATACTTTTATCATTATCTTTTCTCTCTTCTCTACTCACAATCACTTTAAAAAAAATATTAAATTTTTTTAGAGGTAAACAATATCTCTCCCAAATTTATTGATGAACGGTAACTTTTTCTCTTTTTTCTTTCTCCTTCACTTACAACAATTTACAATCACTCTCATAAATATAGAAGTTACACTCACATAAATATGAAGGATCCATTGTGACTGCTCTCTAACTCCAATATTCAAAACCTACTTGTGTATGTTGGATACTTTTATGTCGGGAGTTTAACTTATTTCACAAAGAACTGGTATATATACCAGGTTGATGAGCAATTTAGCCTTTTAGGCGTGGTATGTGTTGTATTCTAGAAAAAAAATATGTTGATTGAGTTGAATATGTCACTATGGTGTAAAGGGTATTCAACAAAATATTTGTAGTAATAGAACGTACTTGTTTAAGTAGTTAGGTCTTAAAATGTTTCAAAATAATTTTGGCGTTTATCAAATAATTTTTCACTCCATTATAATCATAAAAAATTAACCTACAAAAATCTTCTCAAACGTAAACTGGTTTAAGAGAATTAAAACATTTAAAGATAGATCTTATAATAATCTAACTTATAATAAAAGACTTCAAATAACGCCACATGGCATTCTCTCCTTAAACCTCATAAATTTTATTTATATTTGTTTAATAAATTTCTTTAATATTAATATTAATTAATCACCAATATATAAATATCACTTATTTTTATCCTTATCTTTATCTAAAATTAATAAATAACTTCAATTTTGTAATTCAGACCCTTTGTTTTTTTAACCCAAAGTTTTTCATCTTTTGCAATTTAATCCCAACTTTTTTTTATTTTCAATTTTGGTCCACCATACTTTTCATCTTTCCCAAGTTTTTCGTTTCGTTGTAAATTTTGTGAGTTAACGCACCGCAACGTGCATGTGAGGTTCAACATTTTTTTGTATATTTTTTCCCGTTTGACTGACCCGTCGCGTCACATCTATTTTTCTGTGTTTGACAAGTTCGTCCAACACGCGGGTCCTGGATGCTTGGATGGACTTAGTTATTTTTTTTCTATGTTTTACGTCTCGGTTTAATTTCTCAGCAACGAGCGTGCGTAATTCAAAGATTTTACGTCTGCTTTTCGCTCAGTGTTATTTTTTCCCCGTTTTTTATTTATTTTGTTTTTACGAGCTTTTCCGGTGTTGGTGGTCGCTGACAATGGTATAGTATTGCTACTACTTAACACAGTCCTATAACAACCGCTGCAACGCAGGGGCTTAATACTAATTTATAATATAATATGACATGAAATAGCTATACGTATTTTATGAGGATAAATGAAAGAACTTATTTGGGCAAAGAGATATATATATATCAATAGATACTTTACTCCCTTTTAAATTATTTAGCAATTTCTATTGTTAGTACAATAGTACTTGACATGAATGTACTTGCACTTTGAATTTTTCACGTTCACGTGAAGTGAGAAACGTTCGGGGTCATCTTGGTTTTTGTAAACGATCCTTATTAGACCACTCGTAGTGAGGTTTTTTGATGTTTTTCTCCAAAAAAAAGAACGCCAATCACGCCCTTCCACCACTTCCAGGGGCGTTTTTGTTGCGAATTTGGGTTGGAGCGTTCCAAATTAAACGCCGGGTGGAGAAATCTTGGGCCAATCAGACCCTTCCACGGTTGGATGTATAAATATTGTATAAATATGGGTAATGATTGAATGGGGGTTATGGAGGGTTATAGGACATTGTACCACTACACTCGTTTTAAGATAATGCCCTATAATGCCTACATGCTGACTGGACCGTCATATGGCACAAAACACCCAAAAGTGAGGACATTATCTTCTCCTCCCACTACACATGATCTTAAGGTTGTTATTTAAAAACAAACCTACTTTTAAATACCTACATCTAGCGGGATTTAACAATTTACCTCTTAAATAGAGGGAACCCCTATTAAAGTTAGGTGATTTAAATTAATGGGTAGTGATCAAGCCATGTGATTTTACTTGTGTGTGGCTTAGGGTTGTTATTATTGGCATGAATTATGGATCGTGTTCGGGTTGAAGAATTTAAATCCCTAAGTTGTCAACTCGAAATCCATCAACCCGTCAACAAGCTGAAAAGAGTTTTACTGTATATATAAATGTTTAATTTATTGTCTTTCTAATTTTTCCCTTAATTATTATATAATATTTTAATATACTATACATCATTTAATTATAGTATGTAATATATTTTATTGTTAATCATATTATATTTATTTTTATGATATAAAAATAGATGATGATATGAAAACGTAAGTACGTTTGTGGGTTCACCATTCTTTTACCACATGAATGAACTATGGGTGTTTATTACAGATTATACTAGAAAAAAACTAAAGTTTGAATCAAATTCAAATTAAGTTTCTAAATAGTTTCGAAATATTAGGAATTGCAGCAACTATCTGTTGGGCAACAACATGGCTACAAGACTTTGTAACATGGCTAGGATAAGAGTTGTAGTTTGTCGTTGTGGACGTTTCCCTTAGAGACCTTGGGTCGTGGTTGATTGTTATGGCATAACCAGGGTTGAGGTAGTGTACAAGTAAAGGTAGCACGAGCTACCCCTTAACTCCGTCTACGTAGTGTAAATTTTTTTTTCCAGTTTTATACAAAACATACCCCTTATAATTTTTTTTAGAATAGCCCTAAAGTTTTAAGCTAGATCAGCTCACTCGGCATAACCATATTTTTTTACTAACTTCACCCAACCGGTATATTGAATATAATTGATGTTAAATTTTATGAATATATTATTTAATTTTTGTCATATGTTTTCATTATATTATGATGCATGTTGATAATCAATGAAAAAACAGTAAAAGAGGATGTTTGAATGATGAAAAAGAAGAATATACCAAAAAGAAGAGTCAGTGGTGCCTGGGATATCAGTAACTATCCTGTAAAAGAAAGAAATAAAGAGAAGACAAGTGTCAATTCCGTGTTAAGGATAATATTGTAATATACCAATTTATTTATATTTAATATTTCATGGGTATTTATGCTTAATAAAAATGTACATGCAACATATATATTTTTTGGTTAGTTATCAACTTTTAGCTCCGTTACTTCTTTACCAAATCTAGGAAGTTACTAGAATTTCAGTTTGAAACAACCTTCAATCACTATATGGTACGTGTACATACATACATACACATGTGTGTCATGTGTTTTTTTATGTATGCGAGTATTTACTTATACTAAGACAATTTTTTTCTTCTTCTATATAGTACTATTTAAAACATGTGAAATTACAAAATAATAAAATAAATTCTTAAAAGATAAGTCAAGATCATATATTCTTAGATGTGTTTGACGATACATAAAAATAAAACAGCATACAAGTTATATTGTGTATCTCAACATGATAATAGAGATGAACTTGTTGAAAATTATCATTTAATTATGTAAACAAAAGAAATGCTAATTGATCGCAATAAACATAGTTAGGCTGGACGGTGTGGGCAACGCCCCCAGCCACCTCAACTTTATGTGCCCCCAATACCACCTCGCCTATGCCAAAGGAGGTTACATGGTCTCTGTCATAGTTTTAAAGGGTGCTTTATTCCACATCGATCAAGTTAACAATAGAGTCTCTTGCTTACTAGCGTGATAAATCCACCGTATAGCCTTAGAAAATAAATTATTTTAGCTTACAATTATATGGAAACAAATAATATAAGTATATATAATATTTATATGCTGGGTTAATTAAAACTAAGTTGTCATTAGAAGTGAAATCAAATATAATTAAAACCAAGTTATCACTAAAAGTGAAATCAAATATATATATTTCTCATACTATTTAAAATTTCGGAATTAGATTCTTCTTTTTTTTTAACGGCAAATTTGGATCACTGACGGACCACTGGAGTATCATCGTGCCACCAGAGGAACCACCCGATCATATCCATCTCCATTAGGCATAATGCAACACCAATTCAGGAGGAAACCTAATAAACATGGGAAAACCCCCTTGTGGGAAACGAACCCAGGACCTATTGGTCCCAAAGCCATATCTCACCACCAAAATGTCATTAGGCTATAAAGCCAAGGGCAGATTCTTCTTATTTAACAAACAAATTTCACATACTATTTAAAAATTTTCGGAATTAGATTCTTCTTATTTAACAAACAAATTTCACAAATAATTTTTTAGTGATTGGAATGATATTTAACAGTAAAATATATAAAATGCAAATATAAATGTACAAATATAATCACCAAGTTGCCTTATGAAAAAATATATATAATATATCTCATATTAAATTTACTCTCTAGTGAATATATAAGTTTTGTATTGCAACACATTAACATGTGAGCAATGCATCTGTAACACTAGTGGTGTTACTCTTGGCGGGTTAAATGATTAATTGATTAGTGAGAAAATTAACAAACTTAAACACGAACCATATATTTATTTTATTTTTTATAAATATATCAAATTAAACCCGTACATATTTAGAGTCATGTAAGTCATTTATTTAAATGATCAATTTAAAGGGGTTGACAAGTCAAAAGAGGTTGGCAAATTGTGATCAAGTTGTTAACTTGTTAAATGGGTCGTGAATGAGTTAACAAATTCGCACAATTTTAGGTAAGTTACATGGACCGTCGTTGGGAGTGTCTGTCAATGGCCATGCGCAACAAAGATGATGAGTTGGGGGAGGAAAGGGATTTGGGTTTTTAGTAGATTTTTTATTTGTTTAAAATTTATTTATATTTTCTCAAATTATTTAACAAGAGTATTTTAGTTATTTCATAAACCTTTAATATACTGTAAGACCCCCCGTAGTGGGGCGTTTTTTAAAAAAAAAAATTCAAAAAAAACGCTGAAAAACGCCCCCCCCCCCCCATTACATATAGGCGTTGTTTGGCGTTTTTTTTTGAAAAAAAATCAAATGGCGTTTTATATAAAACGCTGAATTGTGCATTGGGGCAAGAGGTGACCGTTGCCAAACGGTCATTTCTTTAATTTTTTTTTTAAATTCCAAAATTTACCCACTATATATATACTACCCACTTTTTCCTATTTTTTATAAAAAAAACTCACACTTTCTCTCATACTTCTTCTATATTTTATACAAACATGCATCCATTCCGACCCCCCTTTGGTGTCCCCGCAAGACCCATGAACCCGAACACAACCCAACCGCAACACCCGTTTAACCTTTAAGACATGGACCCGAGCATGTTAACGTACGCGGCTTACTTGAGTGGCGCCACTCTGTTCGTGCCTCCCACCTTCGGCTTTTTTTCGATTTTTTTTATTCTGTTTTTTTTTTTTATTTCAAGTAGTGTAATTTTTTTTTTAAATTAATGAAGATTTTTATGTTTTAAATTAAAAAAAAAATTGTGAAATGATTGCATGGGCGTTATTGGGCATTATTCCCACTACGGCACTTTTGCAATAACCCCCAATAATGTCCCATGCTAACTGGACTGCCACGTGTCGCAAAACGCCCCATGGTGGGGGTATTATTGAGCTAAACCACTACACATGGTCTAATGTCTATTAGTGTCAATGATTATTCGAGTTAGAGGTTGGCAAATGGTGATAACCAAACCTGTCATTTCGAAATAGTTAAAAAGTTCTTGTAAATTTTTAGGAAATGAATTAAGACATGTGCTAATAATTATTTTCCACATGTTTATGTGAAGTACAAAAATTCATGATATCATTTCCGCATTTACACAAGAGACATGAAGTCTGAACACCCACTATAACGTACACCTTTATTTTGTGAAGTACTGTAGTTACCATTAGGGTTTCAGGGAAATTTGAGCATGATAAAATAAACCAATAAAAATTGTAATATTACAAAAAAAATACTTGATTTGTTCGTTTAAAAACATAAAAAATATTGGTTAACTAATAATAATATATGACAACAATAAAAATATTATTGTTATTATTATTACCAGTGTAAATACTCCCTGAGATATGGATCACTAGGACCAGGAACATCTGGATCTGTCATTATCTGAAAATAAAAAGCATATTTGCTAGATAAGATTCCTAATTACCCCATTAGAAGAATCAAATTATTAATTTTTAGGTTTGTTACCACATTTAGAATCAAGGACATCTTTGAGATGTCCTTTGACCATTTTTTTTTCACAAATAATTATTGAGTTAAAAAGTAGAAGGTGGTGTACATACCAGTGTAAAGAAGGACCTCATGTCACCACCATGAACATCAACCCTAGGTTTAACAGTGACAGAAGAAGGAAACAGTTCATGACCATTGTACACTTGGTTTGATGAGTTGTATGTTACACACATATTCACACTTGGAACGAAGCTATCGACAACATCGCCGACGATCCGCCCAATCACCAGAGGATGATCTGATGTTAGTCTTGCCATTTGTTAAACCGGAAGCTTTTTATTTGTGACCAAATGTGTTTTTTGGTCACTAGAGTTGTAAGAAATCAGTGTGGCATGGTCATATATATATATATATATATATTTGTAGGGTTCATGCAGAGAGACCACTTTCTCTCCCTCCATATTAATCTTTGTCATTTTTTAGTTGTCATATATAGAATCGGACAAATGATTGGTGTTTTATCAAATTATTTATAAGAGAGGGAAAATCATTTTTTTTTGGTCTAGACCTTTGTTACATTTGAAAAAGATAGATACAAAAATAGCATATCTTATAATATGCAAAAAGTGCATGATTCTTAATAAAACCATCTCATCAAGGTAAGCTAATTTTATGACTTTTATTTAACTGTATTGGTTTGCAGTGTATTAATTTGTTTTGATTTATTTAACCCTATTGTTATATTAATTTCAGTTTACATGAATAGACTTATTAAAAACCTAATCTAAGCCATTCTAAAATTAACACATTCCTAGTTTACAAAGTTCATTGTATAATAATGATTGAACACAAAGGTATATATAGAAACAAGGGGTGTCAACGAGTCGGGTCAAGTCGAGCCTAAAACTCGTCTAAGCTAAAGCTCAGCTTGTTTTGAGCTCTATTTCTAAATTAACTAAGCCCAGTCCATGGGCCATGAGTGGTCTTCAAGCTCAAGATTTCGACTCGTTTATAATTTAATTTATATACATTTTTAATTGTATATATATATACATAACATAATGTATATTAATTAGTATTTTTAGTAATTTTATATATGAAGTATTATTATAATTATATGAATATATTTAATATAATAAATAAAAATTATATAAATAATATGTTTGTTTAGACCTAAGAGCCAACTCAAACTTGATAAGTGAAGCCCGTGTTCGGCCTCAGTTATTAAACACACTTGTTTTTTAGGCTTGAGCTCAAGTTCCTTTAAACTTGGCATGATTTGAGCTTTGTGCGAATTGATCTAGGGTAGTTCACGAGCCGCTTGACACATTTACACCCTTGTTAGAAACAAAGACTTCACCGCTATCCGCACACTTTCTTTTTGGAATGGCTACAATTTTATTAAAGAAAAGGAAAAACCAAAACATCTAGCAAGAAGCTACTACAAAAACGTCATTACAATACACGATCAAAATCTAAATTAAACATACACCAATCTATCCACCCAAATATTACGTCATTTAGATATGTTCTTCACCCATAGGTAGCCCGTCGATTTGATGTCCTCATCAGTCTTGGAAATGACACTTGTTAGCAAAAATATTACGCCATTTAGATATATATTCTTCACCCATAGGTTGTCCGTCGATTTGATGTCCTCATCTGTCTTGGAATTGACGCTTGTTGGCAAAATAAATTCGTTTCTAGCTTTCCAAACGCGTACGTTATAACCCATATATCATCAACGAAAATCAACCGTCATAGAAACTTAATTGCTAATTTTCAGACGGTTTAGCAAGCTTACTAACAACAGGAGTTTGGATCACATCCGGTTGTAATAGTTTTTATTACCAATTCCAAACTACAGATTATTAACGGTTTAGGGATTGCAATAGTTTTTATTACCAATTCCAAACTACAGATTATTAACGGTTTAGAGATATAAGACACGGATTACCGACAATTTTTTATTATATTTTATGCATTAGCAGCCTCAATTACCACAATTTTAGAGATGATGCATTTTCAACTGTTCATTTTGGTTTCTACGGATGGATCGTACTTTTCAAATTATTGTTAAATATTATTTTTGAGATCCCCGTAGTAATTCATCAATAATGTTGATTATAAAATATTATTCAATTTATTATATATATATATATATATTTGTAATCAGTAATGTTGATTATAAAATATTATTCAATTTATTATAAAAAAAAATTTGTAATAAAAGATAATTGCAAGTTATAATTCAATTCCCAAAACTTTGCATATTTTTGTAATAAAAGATAATTGCAAGTTATAATTCAATTCCCAAAACTTTGCATATTATTCTATTTCAAGCATTTTTAATTGAAATTAGGGGTGTTTACAGTCTGCTTTTTACGGTTTTAGGTCAAATCGTAAACCAAACCATATAACTCTTAAACCAAACCAAACTAAGACGCTCATAACAGTTTGATTTCGGTTTAGTTTCAAGGTTTTGGCTCATTTGGCATTTAAATAAGATGTCTAAAATAAGATATTATATATATAAGTGAAGTTTGCAGATTTAAAAAGTTATCAAACAAATTTAAAAAAAATTGTAAAATAAGTTGTCCACAATCCAGAATGTCATAAAAGCATTCCAAAATTATAAAAAGACGCTTAAAACCATGGTTGTAAAAGTCGTTAAGCGCTCCTAGTCGGTTGACCGGGGAGTTGAGATGAGAGTATTCGGCTTAGGCGGAAAGTACTCGGGGAGTCCTTGGACATGTTAAATTATAAAGAAATTAGTTTTCGAAAATAAATATGTCAAATAACATAAATTTACTAATATTTATAATGAAATATGTACGTGAAAATGATATTCATTCTTTAATATGATAATATAGATAATATTATTCATTTTTTAAGTCAAACTCGGCCCGAGTTGATATACTAGATCCGATTCTGGCTGAGGTTGACCGCTTTTGATCGATTCCGAGTAATTAGGCGGAGTTGAAAAAAGTTGCATTAGTAGACTACCTTGTGGCAACTACTCGAAGAGTACTTGGCTTTGGAGACCTTATTTACAACCATCCTTAAAACTAGTCGTCTAAAATAACCAGCTATACTTTTTTTATGTCCAGAAACATCAAAGAAAGGTGTTGGATGTTCTTTACTTTTTTATGTTTGAAAATTTGAAATTAAAAAACTAATAGATGATGGTCGACTGTCGAGTACTAAAATGTAAGAATTTGAAAATGACTTTGACCACTTTTCTCTCATACACGTTGGGTCATCCATTACATTAATGTAGTTACAAAAACAATTTATATATAATATGAAATATTTACTAAAAAGCATAACAAATTCTTCACTACAAGAAAAGAATACTATTAGCGGCGACACCATTAGCAGAGACAGGCCAGTTGTCGCCGCTATTGGTCGATCCGCGTCACGGAGTATGAAACCAAACCCCAGCCGTTGATCATTATCCTGATCTAACGGTTGGGGATTAAAAAGGCAATAGCGGTGACATGTTAGAATCAATAGCGGCGACAGATTTTCTCCGCTAAAGGTAGGTGTCCCACTTTAATCCCCAGCCACACATATCTTATCATGGTTAACCCTGGTTAACCTAATAGCGGCGACAAACGAACCAGTAGCGGCGACAGCCCGTCGCCGGTAATACTCGTTCCGTAAAAGTCCTATACAGCGCCATTTCTTCCATCCTCCTTCACTTTTCCCCCCAAACCTCTTCATCATACCGCCGGAGAACCGCGTATTTTCACCAAATCTGTTAGTTTAACTTATTTTTTGTTAAATCTCTTCTCTATTTTGTTATTTACATGTTATAGACTTTAATTTTTGCTCGTTTTTGTGTATATTTATGTTTATGGAAGAAAATTCGGATCACCACCATCACCTCTCCGGTCACCACCATCACTTCTCCGGCCACCACCTCGTCTCAGCGGTCTACATCTACTTGAAAGCTTGAAATTACGGTTAGTTTTATATGAATTTTTTCAAAGTTTAGAAATTGAATAATTTTTTGTTTAGTTATGTAAATGTATATGTAAGAATGTATGTTTGTATGTAAATGTTTGTGAAAATGTATAATGTAGGTGTATTTGGTGAAAATGAGTATATGTAGGTCTATGTAATTGTGTATGTAGGTGTATGTATGTGTATGTAGGTGTATGTAAGGATGTATATTTGTATGTAAGTGTTTGTGAAAATGTATAATGTAGGTGTAATTGGTGAAAATGAGTGTATGTAGGTGTAGGTGTATGTATTTGTGTATGTAGGTGTAGGTGTATGTATTTGTGTATGTAGGTGTATGTAAGCATGTATGTGGGTATGTAAGTCTATGATTGAATGTATGTATGTAGGTGTATGTAAATGATGAATAATTGTGCATGTAAATGTTTGCAATTGGTGAAAAATGTGTATGTTAGTATGTATATTTGTATAAAGTATGCAAATGTGTATGTATAAATTTTGTGGTTTTGATCAAAATATGTGTTTGTAAGTATGTATGTGTATGTGTAAGTATGTACATGTGTTTTATAAGTATGTATGTGTGTTGGTAGTATGTTAATATGTGTGTATAAAGTATGTAAATTTGTGTATGTAAGTATGTATAAAGTATGTGTTAATGTGCATAAATTATGGTCAAGTTTCATAATTTATATGTTTATGGTCACGTTTGAAAAAAAAATATGTTTAAGTTGATAATTTCTATGTTTATGTTTAGGTTTGAGAAAAAAATATATTTAAGATGATAATTTGAATGTTGTTTATGTGTAGGTTTGAAAAAAAAAAGTTTAAGTTTGATAATTAGTATGTTTGTGTTTAGGTTTGAAAACATTTATATTTAACTTTGAAAGATATCTATTAGTTAGGAAATACCCTCCTTGAATTAAAATTATCATTTAAAACATAATGAACATAGAAAATACCCGCCAAAATTGAAATCACCATTTAAAACAAAAGGAGCTAAGAAAATACCCGCCAAAATTTAAACCATCATGAAGAACATTACATATTTAAAAAATCGTGCCTGATATTGAATTCATCATTTCAAACATAACGAGCTAAGAAAATACCCAATCGAAATTGAAATCATGATTTAAAACATAACGTTCCGCCCAAAATTTAAAACAATCATTAAGAACATAACAATCTTAAAAAACTGTGCCCGTGTTTGAATTAAACATTTTAAACATAACGAGCTTAGAAATACCCGCCCGAAATTGATTTAGAAATTAATTTCGGGTTGTCCCCATTTATCTTGGGACTGTTTTTTGAATACTTTATCTCATTTAGGATGTGAATGTGTATTACATGATTGTTTGTTTAAGAAGGATTCGGTTATCATTTTCTCTTTGCTCCTCGGGTATATATATCATTACATATATACTTGGGAGCTAAGAGGAAATGCTGCCGAATTTTTCTTAAACAAACAATCATGCAATACACATTCACATATGAGATAAAGTGTTCAAAAAGTGGGTTTAGCAGCCTACCCTTGTCTTGTTAATCTTAAATTAGATTTTCTTTCAGTTGCATAATGCCTATCGATAAAAGTTGGATTGATTCCCCACGTCATTCTGTTGGTACACTTTATGTGGACGCGACTCGACTTGGTTCGATTCTGTTCGGTTCGACTCGGTTAGGTTCGGCTCAAGCCCGACGTAGCGACATTCCTCTGTCGTGCGCCCCAGAGTTCGACACGCGAAGCACGGAGAGCCGCGGCCATTCCCGAAGACACATCATCCATGACATCACCATGATGATGTCATGATGATGGCATGATGATCATATGAAGACTTCATGAAAGATACATGACGAACTCTAAGAGTTTTCGTCAATATTGTGATGGCGAACACCCCTGTTTTCGTCATTATGTGTGTGTGGCGAAATCCCTGATTTCGTCACACATGGTTTTCGTCCAAAGGGTTTTCGCCGTTGGTCAGTATAAATAGCTCAGTTGTTTATCAGTTTAGTTATGAGACCACTGTGAAACTCCATGAGTGAGCACAGAGAGACTTAGTGAGAGTCTGTAAACATTGTTTGTATATGTTTGTGGTTGTACTCATCCCTAATCAATAGATATTGAATCTTTGGTTACGCGTGTGTTTTACATTGTGTTTGGTTTGCACCGTCACGGGGATTCCGCACCCGCGATTGTGTTTGTGATAAACAAGGATATGTTACGTATCGGATCCTCCGAGAAAAACGGACCTACACATTCACCTCACTACAAGCAAGGACTCAAGTCATTTATCGAGATGTGTGAAAGAGTGATAAAAAACCACGATGAAGTTAGATGTCCGTGTACCCAATGTAAAAATTACGGCTTAATAAAAATGGCAGAAATGAAATACCATTTGCGTATTAACAGTTTTTTGAAGGAATACACGAAGTGGACCTATCACAGGGACACGACTCCAAGTGCAGAAGTAAACGATGTTGCGCCACAAGGCGGTATGGGAAACGTTATTAAAGACGTTAAGGGGGAGCATATGGAAGAAGATACATACTTTAACCAAGAGAACTCGAATGGAGATAGTAGTGGTGTTGATGATGATTTTGAAGACCTAGTAAAGGAAGTTGAAACACAATTATATCATGGTTGTACCAAGTTTTCTTCTCTTGACTTTTTAGCAAAGCTTATGAATATAAAGGATATGCACCATTTGACTAATGAAGCAGTAGATCATATCCTCTCGTTGTTGCGAGAGTCAATGCCAGAAGGCAACAAGATTCCCCTTTCGTATTATGTAGCTAAAAAGACATTTAAGAAGATTGGTTTGGCATATGAGATGATAGATGTGTGCACAAATGATTGTTCTCTCTTTTGGAAAGAAAACGAGTCCTTACAAAATTGTCTCGTTTGTAATGAGAGTCGATGGGTCGATAAAGACACAAAAGGCACGAAGGTGGCTCATAAGGTGTTACGATACTTTCCTTTGACGCCTAGACTACGATGTTTGTATTGTTCAACGCACACAGTGAAAGATATGATATGACATAGTACCGGACGATCGGAAGATGGGACTATGCGTCCTCTAGTTGATGGATCTGCATGGCAAGACTTTGATACAAAGTACCCAAACTTCGCGATGGAGCCATGAAATGTTCGCTTAGGGCTTGCAGCTGACGGTTTTAATCCCTTTAACAACGGTAGTGGATCCTCAACTCATAGCACGTGGCCGGTTATACTCACCACATTCAATCTGCCTCCCTGGCTATGCATGCGAGAGTCCACATTCATGTTGACCTTGTTGATTCCTGGCCCTAAATCACCTAGGAAAGACATGGACGTTTTCCTTAGACCGTTAGTGGATGAGCTTAAGCAATTGTGGCTGACAGGTGTATGTACTAAAGACGCAGCAACAAACACATACTTCACAATGAAGGCGGCGTTGTTATGGACCATAAATGACTTTCCAGCCCGTAGTAGTCTATCAGGTTGGAGCGGACAAGGCTACATGGCATGCCCAACTTGTAACCAAGACACTCCTTCAATACGTGTAACTGGTAAATGTGCTTATGTTGGTCATCGCAGGTTCTTAAATGCCAACCATCCTTGGAGAACAAGTCTCGACTTTAACGGGAGACCCGAGACACGAGACCCTCCGAGACAGTTTAGCCCAGCTGACATAGAAGCTCAACTCGGTCGTTTAATTAATCGTCTACCAGGCAAGCATCCAGCTTTTGGAGGTGGGAGGATAACCCGGTCAGATTTCGAGTTGAACTGGTCCAAACGAAGCATATTTTTTGAACTTGAGTATTGGTCTTCTCTGCAGCTGAAACATAACTTAAATGTGATGCATATAGAGAAAAATGTGTGCGACAGCTTGCTCGGTACTTTTCTAATGAACGATAAGAGCAAAGACACGCCAAATGTGCGGTCCGACTTGGAAAAACTAAACATTCGGCTGACACAATGGCTGAAACAATCGGGTGGCAAGTTCTTAAGTCCCCACCCAAAGTACTCATTCAAGTCCGATGATCGAAAACTTTTTTGTCAGTTTATAAAAAATGTTAAACTACCAGATGGGTTTGGATCTAATATTAGTAAGAGGGTGACAGATAACAATGCTAACATTACCGGGTTGAAATCTCATGACTGTCATATCCTCATGCAACGTTTGATACCGATTGGGGTTAGAGGGCTTTTGACTAAAGATACATCTACACCAATAGTAGACCTTTGTATGTTCTTTAAGCAACTTTACTCTAGAACACTATCGGTGGATGATATGAAGAAAGCAAAGGACGACATTGTTACCATCTTATGTAAGTTAGAGATGATCTATCCACCTGCGTTTTTTGACATTATGGTTCATTTACTTGTGCATTTACCTGATGAAGCGATTGCGGGAGGTCCAGTAGCTTTTAGATGGATGTATCCATTTGAAAGGTACATGAAAAAACTAAAGAACAATGTCAAAAACCCGGCAAGGCCTGAAGGTTGTATTGCTGAAGGTTATGTGTTTGAAGAAGCTCTAACATTTTGTTCAATGTACCTTAAAGACGTTCAGACTAAGTTCAATCGCCCAGATAGAAACGATGATGTCGTTGTTGAAAAAAGAAAGTTATGGGTGTTTGAGTCCAAATGTCGTCCTGTTGGCGCAACAAAGAACAAATATCTATCATTCATCGAAAAAAGCAAGATGGAATAGTTTGTCCTCGAAAACTGCGCAGAAGTTAGGGAGTACATGAAGTGAGTGTTTCTATCTTTAACTTTTCATAATATGTTAATTGGTATTTTTCATTCCTTTCTTATATTTGTGATCAATGTAGTGAATTCAAACATACACATCCCCAAGATGATCTTAAAACCAAATTTCCGGGATGGTTTCTCCATAAGGTATAATACATATATAACACTCATTACTCTACACTTGCTAGGTAATACATATATAACAAACATTATTACTCTATATTTGTTAGGTCCATTCGATGAAAACACAAAATTCTCCAGAATTCCACCCGGATTTGTATGCTTTTTCAATTTGTGCGAAGATGACTGCTTACACTTACACTGCTTGCATAGTCAACGGTGTTAAGTTTAAGATACTTGAACGTGATGCAAAATGCGCAACGCAAAACTATGGGGTGGAAGTGGTTAGAGAGAACGGTGTGAAATTTTATGGCCAATTAGAAGAAATTATTGAGTTACGTTATACAAATGATTATTCAACTGTCCTATTTCGGTGGTTTGATACTCGAAGGGGTGTAAACCATGACAATAATATCACCAGTATAAGCACTGAACATGAATGGGACAAAGACGATCAACTCATATTTGCTTCGCAAGCCAAACAAGTGTTCTTCATCCAAGAAACGTCTCGAAACCAAAAAAATAAACATAGGTGGGTAGTCAAAAATGTTAATCATCGAAAAATTTGGGATCGGCTATTAAGTGATGACCGCGTCAATAAGGTTCAAAATGTTGACAAAGGCTTTGAAGATATTGACGTTGTCGACAACAACTCTTCATCTGACTGTCCACTTGTTATTGACTTGACCCAATACTTTCAAATTGGATCTTCTCATGTTACTGCGGGTGAGCCTTCAATTGAAGTTGATCCCCCAACGGCTACCGTCGATGAAGTGTTTGAGGTCGAGACTGATTGTGATGAGGTCGAGGCTGATTGTGATGAGGACGATCTCGATTATGTGGAGCCTGACTAAAAGAAAAGTTATTGTAATTTATATTAATTTGTATTTGATAAACACTTGTTTGAAATATTTATTTGAATTTGAGTTACACTTGTTGTACTTTCCCTTAATTTCTAGTAGATACACATGCTGTAACATTTGTAACTTTTTAGAGATTATGTTTTCGATATTGCTTATATTCGCATATCTGATGGCGGATGTGGCCCCATGGGGACATGGGGGTGACGGCGCTGGTGATCCACCGCCTCCTGGTGGTCATTTTAGTGGCACGCATGAGACTGACAGTAAGTCTTTTACTAAATTATTTTGTAGTCCTTATATTTTATATATTATAAATGTTGTTACTAATTATTTTTGTTTTAATTGCAGCGGTTCCCCCGAAGAGGGTTCGGGGGAAAGCCAAAAATGAGAAACTACGGCGTCTGGTAAAAGCGGGGGGGGGGGGGGGGGGGTATCGCTTACGTTTGACAGACAGGTGACGTATACCCCCGTTGGTAAATCAAGAGATTTGTTTTCAAGGGAGGCCGACCTGTATATGTGGCGGACCATCCCGTTTGATAAAATTGGATGGGATAACGTTTCACAATCGCATAAGGATGCCCTCATGAACCACTTACGGGTAAATAAGTTATATGCATAAAATTTTATCAAATATTTAAGCACATGTAAATGCGCTGTTACCATACATGTGCGAAATCGCAGCCGTTTTGCAGCCCTTGAACGGCGCATTTGCAGCTGTTTAAAGGCCCGTTTATGGCTGCAAATGCGCCGTTAAACGGCAGCGAATTCGCATCCGTTTAACGGCACATTTGCAGCCGTCAACGCACCTTTAAACGGCTACAAACGCATCCGCAAACGGCAGCGATTTTGCAGCCGTTTGCTCCTGAGTTTGCAGCCGTTTAAAGGCCCGTTTACGGCGATTTTGTAGCCATCGTTAAATCTAATTTATATATAATATTTTAACTTTTTTATTTAATTCGTAGGAAAATTTCAATTTTGATGAAGTGGAACGTGATTTAGAGGCGAAAAACTTGACGGGTGGTATTAGGAGTGTGCTTATGAAGCGGTACTCTGACCGCAAACACGATGCTAAAAAATTATTTAAGAGCAAGGGAGGTTACAATGATATTGAGAGCGCAAGGGCATACCATCCCGCGGATATGCCCTATGATAACTGTTTGAGAACCATCGAAGGTTTCCGGGACATGATATGGATTGGGTGTGTAATGTTTTATGTATGTGTGCGTGTGTGTAAGCTTTTGTTTATTTAATGTCTAATCTAAGTTTAATGTAAAACATGATATGGATTGGGTACCTATGTATGCTAAAACCCACACGGACAATCAAGGGAATTGGGTTGATCCAGTTGCTGAACAAAATTACGTAAGTATTTCTTTTAAGTATTATTTTCTATAACAAATATATATATAATCATCTTCGTAAAATACAGCAGAACTTACAACAGGCCACAAATGAATGGAGCGGTGATGGTCCTCCAATTGCCCCGTATCAGGAAGCGTTGGGAGAGCGGCGAGGATGGTACCGCGGGATGGGACCTAAACCTTCTTCCAACACGTCCTCGAACATGTCGTCTTATCAAGCTCGGACGCAAGAACCCTTTTCCGAGGTAAACTACGCAATTTATAAAATGACAAACGAACGCATGTTTCCTTGTTAAATATATGTTGGTAGCGTTAATTAATATGCTAATATACGTTTTGATATCTATTATTGTAGGATTTTGTTAACAGCTTGTTCCAAACCCCGTCCTTTTTGAACCAACTTAACAACTATCTTGCTTCGCAAGGAAAAGGAAAAGGAAAGTCAAACGACTACGATTCTGATGACTTATTCGATAATGATTCCGACGAGTGACTTGTTGTTTTTAATGTATGATTTAATTAAACATTGTAGGATTATAATGTACGACTTAAACGTAGTTTTTAATTATATTACCTTTAGTATATGTTCATGGCGTATGTTTGCGTTGTTTGATATAGGTAGGTTCTGTTTTTCGGCCGTAAAACTGGCTGGGTGCTGTATATACAGCTGCTGCATTTAAAAAAAGACTTTTAGCGGCGACACCTATCGCCGCTATTGCCTTATACCTTTACCGGCCATGAGTAATACCGGCGACCCTTTAGCGGCCACATGTCGTCGCTAAAGGTCTAAGATCAATACCGGCGACAATGACCTTTAGCGGCGACAACAGGCCAATAGCGGCCGATCAATACCGGCGACCCTTTACCGGTGACATGTCGCCGCTAAAAGTCAATAGCGGCGAAAAATGTCATCAATACCGGCGACAGCTGTCGCCGCTAAAGGTGGTCCATTCTTGTAGTGCTTATAGTCAAGTTCGGTTTTATACGGTTGGTTTTGTATAAACCGTAAATCAAATCGTTCGCTATGATTTCAAAATATTGAAACCAACCGACCTAAAGTTGAGCAAAAAACCGACCAACCAAACCAATGAACGGTTTGGGCAGTTTCACGGTTTGAAACCGAACCGTAGCCACCTATGATTGAAATAAACTGCACACAATATAATTTTATGATGTCCAAAAGATATAATGCCTAAAATATATAATCTTAAAAATTTCTGTTCATCACCAAATTGAGAAAACAATTGGAATATATTTATTCATCTTATTTATATTTCTTTTTTTCTTCGGATGTTCAATCTTTTTGTGCTTAAGCGTTGGCTTATGGTGACTTTAGAGGGTGAACTTCTAGAGATGTTCTAACAAAGGAGCATACTTAATCCCTTTGATATAAACAACCTTCATATTGTGTAGCGATTGAGCCTTATGTGTGATTCAGATATGAAAATGCAATATGTTCAAATAACTAAAGTTCGTTGAAAAAGGCTCGGAAATAGTATATAATAAATATAATTCATATAAAAAACTTATAACAAACTAACAAACCTTATTATAAAACCGTTATTATTAATTGTTTACTAAGTGTGAAGGTCATGAAAGTTAAAGAGATAAAGTGAAACAGTTTAGAAGATGCAACAGATGAAGTGTAAGTTTGGGATGCAGATGGTATAAATAGAAAAACACTACTACAGATATAGGTATTTGCTATGGCCAAATTCGTAGCAAATCCATAGCAAGTTCGTTTGAAAAAAGGCTTGGAAATAGTGTTAAAAGGTATAAAATAAATATAATTCATATAACAAACCTTGTTATAAAACTGTTATTATTAATTGTTTACTAAGTGTGCAGGTTAGAAAAGTTGTTTAGAAGATGCAACGACTGAAGTGTAAGTTTAGGATGCAGCTGGTATAAATAGAAAAAGCTAGGGTTTATTGTACATTATTGTTGTTCAGATTGTTAGGGTTTATTCTCTCACGCACACTTTTGTGATTTCTGTTGTATTTCGATGGATCATTCAACTCTGTTAATCAGTTCAATATGATCTTTGTATTGTTGTTTGAGAACTCATTGTGGTGAGTTCTCAGGTATTTGGGGTGTTTTCTGGTTTGGTTTAATCAATAAAGTTTTGGTCATTGTTTTATCGCTATATGTTGTGTTTGTAAATAGATCTTTCATTTTCTTCATGCTATTAGAGCTCTTGATTTGGTTGTTTTCACTGGTTATTTGATTGATTTTGGGCGATTAAGGTTTTTGAACTCGGAAACTCGAAGTTTGGATGTTCGAAAGGTAGATCTGGACTTGAGATCTACAAAGTTGTTCTTGATCAAAGATAAACCCTAAGTGAAGGTTTAGCTTCGATCTTCTAGGTTTGTGCACTTGTAAAATCATTGTAAATATTCTGAATTCTTATTGGTTGCTCGGCCTCGGAGTACTCTGTAAGTATTCTAAACTAACTCTCTAGTTTTTGTCACACGATTTATCTTGATTAGGCATTGTTGGAAGGGGTAACTTTGTAGAATAGTAACCAAGTTTTAAAAGTGTTTCAATTATGTCACTCAAGTTTAAAAAATGTTTCAGTCAGGTCACTCAACATCCATTTTTATTAAAATGAAGAGTTTTTTCATCTATTTCATAGGTAACCGTGGTGATGTGGATTTGTGTTTCTTTTTCACTTTTATTTGATGTTAATGTCGAGTGATGATGTGGATTTTAACTTGTTTTTAATTTTTAATGTAATTAAAGTGTTTTTATTTTTAACAAATATAATTTCATATATTTAAATAATCCGACCCTAGCATCTTATACTCCATTGTTCTCTTGAGACATGAAAAAAAGGACATAGGTCGATTTGAATGTTAAGTTATCTAATTGGGACAAAAACGACAAGAGTGACCTAATTAGAAAACTTTTGAAACTTAGTTACTATTCTGTGACATTTTTCCTTGTTGGAATGGCTAGACGGACTAGTATTGAATATTAGAGAAAGCCACACTCTGATTTAAGGATCCTATGCAAAGACTTTTCTAGGCATCGTTGAGTGAAGAACCTGGAATCTGACCCCTTGCACAACTTTGCCTTCTATGTGCTTGTGTGATAGCATCTTGTTTGTTTGGTTGTGTGTATAATCTTGTTCTTTTATGCCTAAAATGGGTGATGTTGCGGGTCCTTCTCAAACCCTTATAAGTAAATTAGACATTGGTAATCCTCCATATTTATATCCCGGTGATTCTAGTACTTTAACAATTGTTGGTATAAAACTAAAAGGTACTGGAAACTATTCTGTATGTTCTAGTATTATGAAACTTGCTTTAGAAGCAAACAACAAATATGGTTTTATTGACAGTAAATGTGATACGTCTGAAGATGATGAAACCTTAGGTAAACAATGGGATAGATGCAATTCTGTTGTTCTATCCTGAATTTTAAACTCTGTATCTTAGGAATTATATTTAGAACAAGTGTTTTCAAAACTTGCCTCAGAAGTTTCGGTTAGAGACATATGACAAAGTAGATGGGTCAATGGTGTTTGATATTCAAAGATAAATTCTCTAACACAAAGTGGTAGTTTTGTTTCTAAATACTGTCATAGGTTAAATACTATGTGGAAGCAATTTGATGCCATGGTTCAACTGCCTTCTTGTACATGTCAAGCCTCTAAGGAATTTAATGATTTTAGTAGCCTAATTAAACTAATGCAGTTTCTTATGGGGCTTTGATGTTTTTCAGTCTGTAAGAACTAATATGTTAACCAGGGATCCTTTCCTTTACCAACTGTTAAAGTTGCTTTTTCTATAGTGTCTAGAGAAGAATCTCATATAGGTTCTAGTGGGTTGACTAAAAATCAGAATGTCTCTTTTATGTACAAAACATATCAGTCCTTTGATCCTAGAAAGAGAGGATTTAGAGGTCCTAATACTAACTTGAAGTGTACACATTGTAATATGTTAAGGACATATTGTGGATAGGTGTTTTTAGTTTGTTGGGTATCCACAAGGGTCTAAAAAGAGATCTGGAAATTAGATGGGGAAGGGTAGTACTAATAATAATACGTCTTCAAACAAATCGAACATGGCTTTTAGTTTTTCTAAATTACCCTTTACCTCTGAGCAGATTTCCAAACCACTAAGTCTTATGAGTGAAAAGTCTGGTACTAATCAACAAAATTCAAATTTGGGAGGTGAGTTTTCTAATTTAGACATTAGGTCAAGTTTATCTTGTGTGTGTGGTAATTTTGTTAGCTGTTTTAGTTCTGTGAACTTTGGTTTTGATTATAATTGGGTAATAGACCCAGGAGCTAACCAACATATGGTTATGACAGATAAACATATGTCTAATTGTGTTAATCTAGTGTCCGTACATAAACTAGCTAGAGACAATAAATTGTTTGTTGTTTTAATGAAAGTACATGTTCTCTTTAGGATCTGAAATCAAAGAGAATCCTAGTGACTGGTAGGCAGGATAATGATTTGTATTTTGTGAGTAACAATGGAAATACTATTAACATGTCTTTTAATAGTATAAATAAAGTCAGTTTGTGGCATAGTAGATTTGGCCATCTCGTTGACCAAGTTCTAGCCATTTTAAAAGGAAGTTTAGATATTGGATCTATTGAAAATCACACCTAACCATCAGGACCACCACACCTAACCCTGACTCCTGAAACCCACACCCACCCATTTTTTCGACAACCATAACACTCTAAGCGCCACACTTATCGGAAACCTTCGGTCACATCACCTTTTTCATTCACACCAGGTCACCTTCTTCGTTCATACCACATCGCTTTTTTCATTCAAGTTGCGGTGGAATGTTGTTGTACTTGACTTACTTTGTGGGTCGGCTCTGAAAAGATGCTCATGGGAAGTTGATAATTGATGCGTTTGTGGGTGGTGGGGTTGTTGTTGATTATGTGGATGAAGTTGGGGAAGTGCCTACTGGTCATGCTGTTGTTATGCTTCGACCGGGTGGGCAAAACTTGATTATTATTGTTATGGGGTCTAATATGTGTGGTTTGGATGATAATTTAGGTTATGAGGATTTAGGGGTTGTGAGAAATGTTGGGATTGTGTCGTTGCAGAGGGAGATTCTTGATGCTATTAATATTCAAGTTGCAAAGATCTAATAAACAACAAACAAAAAATCGCGCTATTATTATCATTCAAGTTGCAGGTGGTGATTCATCGTGGTGCTTGTTTAGAAGATGCTGGTACGATGGTGTGGATGGTGGACAAGTTTGCAATGGAGATATGTGGTTATGGATGGTGGACGGGTTTGCAGCGGAGATAGGTGGTTCACTGTGATGATGTTCAAGAGAGGTAAATGGTGGTGGTGAGTGTAGGACATCTGTTCATAAAATAAAAATAAAATAAATATCAATTCATTAGTTCTTCAATTACTCATTACAAATGAAAAATAACAAAATGAACAGTAACAAATCTATTGAACATCATTACAAAAGTACTATAAATTACAAATAGAATGAACGAAAAACATTATACTGATTATAACCAAAGAAAAAAAACAATAGACGAAAGATGAGATTTTGGCTGAGGCACGTTTAAGACGCTTCCCTTGAAACAGATTTTGGGCAACCAGGTGAACCTGTCTGTTTCCCAGGGCACAACAGCCTAAGCAAATTGTACTGTCGCGATTAGCCTAGCACTTGAAAATATACCTGAAACAAGAGTGCGTAGAGATGCAAAGTTAGGGAATTCGTTTGATGTGTGTGTTGTCTGAACCATACGATAAAATTCCAAAGTTGAAAAGTCATAATTGAATACAAAATTCAATAAAAATTAAGTCTCAAATTCAATGACATAATGAATTCTAAGAACTTAATTCAACTTGACCAGTAGGAATGTAAAGGCGGCTCCAAGCGGCTCATGGCGATGCCAGCGTGCAAAGTGAAAAGTGTGTCATCAAAGCGCTACATTGTCCCTTGTCCGGGCCCGGGCGCGTGCACGTGTTGGGTGCTTCGCACCCTCCCGGCTGCCACTGGGTGTGACTTGTAACATAAAAATACATTCGTGTAGGGAATTATAATTATGAATATAAATCAACAAAAGATTTATCTCTCTACCAATGTGGGACAAACACATTCCCACACATTAAAGTTCCAACACACAATTAAAACTTATGATCTCTCATTTATTTGCCTTTAATCACTAAATAATCATTATATTATTCAATAATATAATATTATTTTCCAAAATTTCCAACATTGAGTCGGTGTGGGTGGTATAGCTAGTGGTGCGATGGTATTGGTAGTGATTCTGGTGATCGGAACAAGTAGTGGTGTAGTGGGGTTTTAATGCGAGATTACCGAACTACCTTTTCATCTGACGCTCAAACAAACGGGCGTTCGACAGAAGGACGTATTGTGTTAGGAAATGTAAACTATGGGGACTTATGATGCGGGATTTTGAAAATAGGGACTTAAAAAGATCCCGTCTCCAAATTATAGGGACGCAAATTGCACTTTACTCTATAAAAAAAATGTACGCTCAAACCTTTTTTAGACATCCATTGCAAAAAAAATCCCACTACCCTACTAGGTGTAGGTTAGTCATTTTGCAAAAGATGAAACAATCGCTATTAGAACATCCACATGCATATTGTTACAAACTTTCACCTCAACTAATCATATCATATTTCAAATCCACCCCCCTCCCCCCCAAAAAAAAAATCCTATTTTTCCACAACACCAACCTTCTACAAACCAACTTTAAAAATATTAAATTTATATATTTAATATTTGTATGTGAGAGACGAGAGCCCACACCAACTTCCGGACTTGGTTTGAATTCACAGTCCACACCACAAGGATTTGGGACCGGATTTCACCCACATTGCAAGCTGCCACCTAAACGTCCGGATTTCCAGACTTGCCACATCCACATGCGTTGTGGATGCTCTTAGTTGCTTGCACTCTTGCAGACAATATGAAAGTATCAGGACATAAAATAGGGTGTTTCTTGTAAATTGGCCAATGTTTCAACTTTCATGCTTTTAGACCATTAAATAAAACAAACCTTTTTTGATTTGCTTTGTCTCAGCAATAATTTCAAGTTCACATCGGCCTTCAAGCTTTACTGGATATGTCAATGATAAAAATTTGAGTGTGTGTATATATAAGAATAATAATAACAATTATAAAATTTACCATAAAAATTTATACGCCTAAAACTATGAGGCTCACAAGTGACATTAACTGAAAGAAATATATCAAAAAGATGTGTAGAACAGTTAATATACAGGGTATGTTTGGCAAAAGTAGCTGGTAGCTAGTGGCTGTAAGTTGGTAGCGAGTAGCTGTAGCTTTTTAGATATATTTGGTGTTTGGCAGAGTAGCTTGAGTTTTTAATAAAATGTATAAAATGACCAAAATGGATATAACTAAAAATTTAAAAAGTTAGTGCAGTAAAAAGTTCATTATCTTTAGAGGTTAAAATAGTCATTTTTTTTCTCTAAAAGCTTGTAGCTCCTTCTAAACACTACTGGTAGGAGCGTTCAACCAAAAGCTTCAAGCTTCTAACCTAAAAGCTTCAAGCTCCTTCAACCAAACAAGACTTTTTATTAAGTATGAGTTTTTTCTTAAAAGCTTAAAGCTAGAAGCTCCAAAAAGCTTCATGCTAAACATACTTATAGTATACCGACAAATTATAATAAAAGGTAGGAATTTAGTAAGGACTTCATTACTTTTAGTATCAAAACTTTGTGGAAAGGATATCATACTTAAGTTTGAGCATAAAAGAGTTGGAGCATAAAGCAACTCCACCGAGAGTTACTTGTTTGAGGAAGTGGTGGGGAGTCATTTCATCAAAGCAAAAGATATTCTCATGAGTTTCTACTTATAGAAATCTACTACCATATATGTAAAACTTTATTGGGTATTTTTCAATTATGTTATGATTCCCATGTAAATTGGTAATTAAATGTCACTACAACATACATTTTTTTTAACAGCATATTGGCCAATACAACATACATACTTGCAAAATAAATGTATTTATGTATATTTTTTCTGTCCTATTAATTAATTATACACTTATATTTCAACAAATTTAAACACACAACATTTTTAACATGATCATGATATTGTTAGTTCTACTTCCATTAGCTCATGGTTATATAATTATGAGTAGAGATTTCTCAAAAGGTCACATACTTGTCATGTTATAATGGAATCTGATGCACTTATAGCCCAAACATGTTATATTTGATGAGGCTAAGCTTGACAATCATGACTTGTTCATCGATTGATGAGTTGACTTGAGTAAAAAAATTACATCCAGGTTACTTTTAGTCTATTTAAACCATATAACGGGTTAATTTGTTTCGACTTAGATTAAGTAACAGGTTAACATCGGTCGCTCTTTAAACATTTGTTACCATTAGATGACTCCAAATGGATAAGCAACGCCTAAGGCCATTGTTTCTCATTACCACCACCTAATGGTCCCTTTTGCCACTGACGTAACAACCAACACCATCGCCAGTGCCACCACCGCCCATCACCGTCTTATGCGACACCACTATTGGCACCAACACCGTCACCGCCGCCGCCTCCACCACCATCTCCCTTGTCCATTGGGATCTCCATTGCGACTCCATCAATACCCGTTGCCACTAGTCGTCATAGTGATGTGCTTGTGGCCCTAAAATGACAAACGTTTAGTAAGGCAGAGAGTACATTTTAATTTAACATATTCACAAGCTATGCAAAATTCACCTAATAACACCATAAGGATGGAGGGAATCCCTCCCCATTATCCTAAAGCCATGTCAGCGCCACATCATCATTTTTTTTCATCCTATCATTTTATCCCCAAACCAAGGGCATCTATCCTCATCATCTTGCTCATCCCTAAACCATTTTTGAAATTATATATATATATAGGGTCGGGATTTAGAGAAAACGCTCAAAAGTATGAGAACGGTGAGAACGTTTAACGATCGTCCGATCAAAACAATCTATGGACTAGATTGGCGCGGTGGCGTTTTCGTAAATAACATCAATTTTATTGCGTGGACGCGCTTCATTAAGGGTAAAAGCGTCTTTTGACTACTCCAAACAAAACGCCATCTCATGAAAATAAAACGCCAAAAAACAAAAATCACACAGCATTATGCTAAAAACGCCATTAGATATAAAACGCCAAACCTAATTATAGTAAAATCCCGCCTAAAAAAAACCGTCAAAAAATCATATATATACAACAACTCAGACATTCAATTAAAAAAACGCAAAACAAAAACCCCAAACGCCATATTTAATATATACCATTAGACTGATAAACGCCAGAAACCCCAAACATCAAATATATTGCTGTCAATAAAGTGTAGCTGTATGGTGTGGACAACATTGTCAGTTATATTTCTTAACTGAGGATTAACAATGTTATCCAACACCATACAGCAACACTTTATTGATTTTAGCATGATCAAATTTACAGTTTTAAGATGGTTTATTTTGTGGCGTTCTTTTTATCGGTAAACGCCAAAAAAGATAACATTTTGGCTGACAGAGTGTAAAATCAATAACATTTTTGCTGCATGAGATGGACAAAAA
Organism: Helianthus tuberosus; assembly: GCA_030545235.1. Lineage (NCBI taxonomy): Eukaryota > Viridiplantae > Streptophyta > Magnoliopsida > Asterales > Asteraceae > Helianthus > Helianthus tuberosus. The sequence goes on from CM060353.1 coordinate 34,458,685, forward strand.
TTATAGAAAAAGAGGCTGATTTCATACGAAAGTCGAAACAGCCAGTGAAGATGCTTCAAAAGAAGAAAGAGACTGGTGACAGTGAAAATTTGAAGATCAATATTTATTTTGTTTAATTTTCTTTTTCAGTTGATTGTTATTTAATAAAAAACGTCATATCTAATAAAAACGCCAAAAAAGGCAAATGTCTTACACCTTTGGCGTTTATCAAACCATCATAAAATGACTTTGAACAAGTATTATAAAAAAACTTTTTTTATGTATTCTTTTTTTTTATTTTCCTTTTCAGTTGATTATTGTATATAATAAAACGCCACATATAATAAAAACGCCAAAACAGCCAAAATGCTTGTTTAAACGATATCATCCAGTTAAAACGCCCCACCAAAAACTCCCAAACTATAATAAAATTAGTTTAAAAAAGTATTATAAAAAACACAAAAAAAAATAAAAAATAAAAAACAAACTTGAAAATGTAACTAGAAACAGTAACTTCAAATCAGAAAAACTGAAGATAGGGAAAATTTATTATATTAGAATCTAAAACGCCAAACTTGAAAGATGGGACGTGTTACAGACTTCAGAGATAAAGCTTGTCAAAAACAATAATTACAAATAGTAACTGAAAGGACGAAAACTTTATTATAATAACGCACCGCCTAACTTACGCGCCAAAAAGAGATCCTATAAAATGATACATCTCAGCAACTTCCATTTGATCAAAAAAAAAAAAACACAAACGCCAATACTACTAAAATACCACTCACTGTAAAACGCCAAAAAAATCAAGATGGCTAATATGCTTTCTTGGCTATTCAGTATTGTTATTCGTCAAGTTTCACTGAATGAATTGTTAGAGAGGCAAGTAACTCAGTAAGATTTTGTTGTATGAGATAGACAAAAATTCAAGAAAAAGATACTAATGCTAGTCAAATGGCATTTTGTATTTTTTGTTCTTGAAGAAGGCTTGGATGAGGAGAAGAGATCAATGACACTGAAGAGTGGGATGATGATAAAGATGAATATCAACATGAAGAAAAAGCGAAAAACCCACCCACACGTCATAGATCTATGTCCCCAAACATCCAGAAAAAAAACCACTACAACAGACGAGCAAGCAAAATAATCAAACCGATGGGTTTATTAAGTTTTACATAAAACGCCATATTTTGGTGTCACTTCTTGTACTATTAAAGAACAGAGAGACTGAAGACAGTGAATATTGTGAAGAGAGATCCGATTATCATTTTTAATTTATTTTCTTCGCTTGTATTTTTTTTACTGTGGCTGAAATATAATCCAACAATTGTAAAACGCCAAGATAACCCAAACGCCAAAATGTTTATAAAAAAATAATAGAACAATGAGCCATCTTGTTTAAAACCCCTTCAAAAACGTCATTCAAATAGATTTCCTACCCCCTGGGCTCCAATGGCATACGTTGTGAATAAACGCCATAAACGCCAAAATGTTGATACAATGGAACCATTAAAACGCCATTAATTATTGAATTTGGTTAACGCCAAAAATCTCAAAAACCAAAAATGAAAACAACATTGGGAAAAAGCGGAACAGGAAAAGCAGAAGATGAAAGGATAAAAAAGCCCCTCCGCCCTTTTCTAAGCGGCGTGACACGTGTTGGGCCAAGAAGCGTTCTCACCGTTCTCACACTTTTGATCGTTTTCTCCCGATCCCGTTTATATATATATATATATATATATATATGGATGAGGATCATTACAGAACACTAACTATTGCGGCAACAAATAGAACAATTCTAAAACACTAAATTTTGGGATTTAAGTTTCATGTTTTTTTAAATTTTATGTTTCTTACATTCATATGTGTATTATATATACATAAAACCCATATTTTTTTACCTACATGTAGCTTACATACATGTTGATAGTTTAACCTACATATGTGCAGGTTATACAAAAAGTGAAAATTTTCCATATTTTATTTTGAATTCTAGTGTAAGAAACAATAAATCTTACATTTGCAACATTTTCATTTACTTTTTAGTTTTTTAGGATTGAAAAAATAGGTGATTCATTGTGCTCTGTATGTTCTCGCAATATTTTGTGTTCTGCATAGAACATTCCCCTATATATATATATAGAGAGAGAGAGAGAGATGGTGTTCAAAAAGGCCAGCACCACTGTCATGTTTCCGGATGAAATCTTCGGTACTACGAATGGCGGGATCGTGTTCCCATCGGTACTGAGCGACCAACTCATTATCCTATCAGATCATCCGTAGTGGGAGGTTTTTGGGTGTTTTCCCCCCAAAAAAAAATGCCCCTCTACGCCCCCAAACCACCCCTTTGGGCGTTTTTCCAAAAAAAAAAATCAAAGAAGCGTCCTTTTTTCCACGCCCCCACTCTTTTCTTTGGCCAATGACAGCTTTTCTCTTTTTGGTTGACCAATACCCTTTTTTTGATTTAATTTTTTACACCCCTTTTAACATAATTCCCCACAATGCCCACATCTCCACTACACCCATTTTAGAAGAAAAAAAAAACGCCCTATAATGCCCCATTGCTGACTCATGACGCAAACACCCAAGGATCTTCCCCTCCCACTACACATGGTCTCACATCCCGATTACATTACGTCTAGTCTAATAGAAAGCTCTAGTTAACGTTATTTCATTCGCAAATTCTTTAGGTCCTCGTCTAAGGTGTTGTTTGTTACCTCTCTTAATGGTTCAGACCTCTTACTGGTTCAACACTTAATGGTTCAGACTGTTTGTTTCACGAGCAGATGTCTGAATGGTACAGACATTTGCCTCTGAATGGTTAAGACCTCTAGTCTGAATTGGTCAGATGTTTACCTATGAACGGTTAAGCATTATATAGGCTCTTAATGGTTCAGACATCTTACTGGTTCAACACTTAATGGTTCAGACCTCTTATTAGTTCAGCACTTAACCATTCAGATGTTGCCAAACAGCCCCTAAGTATTTAATTCATGCTTCATTTAAAAAAATATTATCATTAATTTTACAATTCTTAATACTTAATATTATCGTTAACTAATAACTATACAATTCTTATTACTTAATATTATCATCAATTATACAATTCTTAATACTTAATAGTTGTTCCTCTAATGGGACCAGTCACAATTTAATCCACATACTTTCTTTTCATTATCCTCCTAAAAAGTGGTAAGTTTTTGGTGCAAAAACGAACTTCTTTGTTAATCAACTTTTGCTACTTCAGTACTGTTAAGAACTTTGATTATGATAGTAAGTTCTCATTATTTCGTTTTGTTAAGACTATTTTATTATATAATATTTGATTAGTAATTAAGCTATTATAAACAACATAGATTTTATAAATCCACATGCATACACACAGTGGCGGAACCAGACTTTTACAACTGGGGGGTCAACATGTACCTTTTACATACGATAAACATATATTAATTATTACATTTTTGTGGTTGAGGTACTGCGGCCCATATAACAATTTAACTTGCTAATGGTAAGATAGGCTATTATTACATATACATATTTGTTTTGTGTTTTTTTTTAAGTTCATTATAAAAAGATTACTTAACAGCAGTGTTTTTTTGTATGTTCATTATTAAAATACTTAACAAACAAACAAAATCCTATCCATATGATAAAATATAAGTATTAAATTTCAAGTAGTCCAGCTTGTAGTACTTATCAGGTTTTTCAATTGGGTCATAAATTAGCTATTAAAAAGGCCCAAATAATAAACGTAAAGTTGTATTATCTTTATTTCTCTTTCTTCTACCTTTCTCAACCCTAATAACAGAGCTGTAGAACTGCCGCCACTCTCTGCCGGAGATATAGATTATGGTCACTTTATCTTCTTTCTTCGATTTTTTCTCTCAGCTAGGGATATAACTGAAGGAGTGAAAGGTCAAAGTATCAATAAATGTCACCGTAAGCTCTAAATCAATTTAAAACTTTGATACGCGAGAGGGTGGCCGGAGGGTCAGCGGACCCTCCTAACCCCCCTTGGTTCCGCCATTGCATACACACCAATGGCGGATCTAGAAAATAATTATAGGGCCAACGTTGAAAAAAAAAATCTAAGGGGACAGCAAAATTGAAAAAACGTTAAAAAATTGTTTTTTTACACTACCGACAAGCGTTAAGGGGTAGGCCGGGTAGCAGAGACTACCCCTTGTTATATGGTATGTCCGCCACTGGTACACACCTTTTTAAATATATTTTAAGTGTTAGGATCAAATACAAATAGATTTAATGTGCTAAACATGAGAAGTCAAGTAGTAAACAGAGAAATTAGAGAGAAATTAGACAGTGACAAACTTGTAAATATAGAGATCAATGATTTGAAGCTTGAGAATTAGATTTAACTAGAAGTAGTACCCGGCGCGTTGCGGCCGGTTCTACTCACTGGGCTTGGTTGTTGCGACCATCTTGCATCATCATACCAAACTAAAATCAAGAATACAGAATTGTTGATGGTAGAGAGTACACCAACTTTTCACCCGCACCTGCACCTCCACCTTTTCCGGCGCAAAATTTGCAGTTTTAGTCTCTTTAAAGTTTAAACGATATTAGTGTGAACCAAGTTTTTGCTACTTTCTGCACAAATGAAGCAGAGAGTGGATGTGTATATAAAGTGTAGTCATTAGTCATAATAATCATTCATCTTCGTGAGCATTCATTGTCAAAATAATCTTATTATATATAAAGAAAAGTTGCTGTAAGAGCTTATTATTGAGATCAAAGCAAAATTACAAATCACTATAATCTATAATCAGTTTCAAAAACATCCAGATCAGTCCACACCACCAATTTTGATTGATTCAACAAAATTCATCGCATCAAAGAATCATCCAAACTTGAACATCCTGCCATAAACTGAACAAAGGGATACGTAAATACTCTCAAATCCAAACAATAATAACATAAGAAAAAGCTACTTACATTAACATAATAAATTTATCATAGGTTGTGCAGGTCTTGTTAGCTGATCAGATCCTTTTGAATACAATCTCTAGAAAGATAAAAAAAAGAATGGAACTTCATATATCCACATGTGAAACTTCATGGACATTAAGAATTCAAAAGGTGAATTTCAAGAAAACGCCAAAAATTTTGGTTTTAAGGTTTACCTCAAAAATTAAAAAGCATCTTGAATGAGGTTATATAGTGAAAACGACATCAGCACCCTACAAAAAAAGTTAACGATGTAAGACTGAAAGAGAGAAAAAGTTCTATAAATCAATACACACAATAATGCAATATAAATAAGACTTGCAACAGGGTAACTATTGTGTTCCATTCCATCTATAAAAAAACAAATAACGAAATTAGCTCAGCTCGACGAACGATAAAGGCGAGAGTGAGAGTAATACCAAAGTCACTCCCATCTCTGAGATTTATAGATGAAGAGATAGACGCATTTTCGACAAACCGTTAAAGATGCTCTACCACCCCGATCATTTCGACATCTATCTCTGCTTGCCTTCAAATACACAATCAAATACATCACCAATCTCGATTTTCCAAACATCTTTTAAGCATTTCACAAACACTTGGAATACTATGCCGATTTAAATTAATCGTTAACTAATGAATAAACCATGCTTCATTCAATTATTCACATTGGAAAACACAAATCTAATTTATTCAAACATTCTATCAAACATCTTGTGGGCACTACGGAAGCAAGTCAATTTACCCACCTGACATCATTTAAGCATATCACATACTTAAAAGACTATGTTAATATAAATTTGATATTAACTAATGTAATAATCATGCTTTATTCGGTTATTAACAACCAAAATCACAAGTTTCTGAAAAAAAGTAATGCACAAATTCATTGAAACTTTTCATCGAACATTGGAGCGCTTTTCCTGCTGGTGGGGGGGGGGGGGGGGGGGGTTGGCTGGGTTTTGTGAAGTGTACTGCTAGTTTTCCCAGGGGTTTTCGTTAATTTATAACCATACGTATATTGTTCATATTGGTAGACATGAATAACATCAACAATTCAATAGACTATCAGAGAACACCTCAACTATTTTCCCCAATAACATCCCTTATATATGAAATTAAAATAAGCGAACAGAGACAAAACCAATAAATTTTACATTCATAATATTAAGGATGCATTTTTACAAAGAAAATTAACGGATGAGTTTATAAATAATCAAGAGAACACCAGTTAATCACTTGGCAATCGCATCTTCCGAAAAAAAAAAAATTCGCACAAAACCTAGATCACTTAAAAAGGAACTTACTATAAGAGAAGCATAAACATACAAACAATATGTTCATCGAATAAAACTTTAAAGAAAGTTAGGGTTCTTGATATACCTTTGAGATTAGCCGCAAAAAGCCTCACCGTAAACGCCCTTGAACTCACAAACGTCGCTGCCATGTGATAACACCACCATCGCCCAGCTCGTAAGTTATTCATACACCGACTTGAAGACGAAACCTCCTGCAACGGTGGTGCAATACCCACTACCCCATTTCTCTCTCTAACACCACACATTCCCCTTTGTATCATTGATAACAATAGATCTGTGCCGTACGGATCGAGCAGCGATGTACAGTTGCCAAGCATTTAGAGAGAGAAAGAGAGGTGAGAGGCCAAACATTAGAGAGAGAGAGGGGTTTGCAATCTGGTAAAAAAGAGTGGGAATACAGGGTTTTAATTCACATATCTCACTTACCAACCACGTGTAAAGGAAACCACCCCACAGTTTCAAGAAACCACCTTACAAGTATGAAAACACAATGTACAACAAATAAAGCCTAAGAATGTTAGAAATTAGAAGTATATATAATTGTTCATTTGAATTTTGCGAATTGGAAAGGACCATTCAATAGTCAAGTGTATTCAATTATTCAAAACCAAAAACAACGTTGCACGGCCTCAACACAAACCCATCCCTACCCGCCCGCACCACATCCTATTGTATTCATTGAAATCTGTTGACTTTGTATACCATCCCATTTCCATTGCCTCTTACATCGATTGTATTGGCATCTTATCATCTAAAGGAAACAACTTTCCATAACTATGATATAAATCCTTTGGCAAACAATAACACCCAAAACAAACAACAACAACAGAAGCATATGTCTTACAAGATTAGCCATTTCTTCATAAAAAATAGGAAATAAAACCAATAAATTTCCTATTTTTTATGAAGAGAATAAATCTTTTTATCGAAGGATCACGAATCCGATTTTATTTTCGATCAATCGTTGAAGAGATAAATGTTAACCGTTTTATGTATTCTGCAAGCGAGTGGTGGTTAACAGGTTGTAAGGGGTTTGGTGGCAAAAACTCAAATTCAGCGTTAGAGGCGTCTCTGAGAATTCACGTACCCTGTTTGAGCTTGAAAAAGGTGCCCTTCCGTAATGTTAGTATTATTAAAAAACGATCAATTTAGTATTGGGCTTAATAAACCTAATGTCAAGTGGGCTAAATTCTAAACCATAAAAAATTATTTGTAAATGGGCCTATATTAGAATTGGTATGTGTTTACTATCTAAAAAAATAACATATATATATCGGATTTTTTTTAAATCGCATGCCCCTCGAAATCACAGGGCTTGTGTGGAGGTCCTCTCTGCACACCATCAAAGCCGCCACTGTTCAGCGTGATTTAGATGGAGACGATTAAACGGAAAAATAGGTAAACATATGGAAATTAGCATTATTTTGAAGGAGACAATTAGATGAAGAAGAAGATAGATTAATTACTCTATAAATTACTCTACATATAATACTCTAGAGTAAAACTAGCATAATGCAACTACGCTACATATATAATTACTTTAGAGGGTATTTACATAACTATGTAAATGCTCTATAGTACCACTGCCCTTTCGCAACGCTTGTGTTTATGAAAGGGATGTCATTACAAAAACGCAGTGCCTTTTTTTTCGAGTCAATTATGATTTTGGCCCATGTGGTTATATCACTTTTACGATATTAGCCTAAAATAGAATTTTTTAACATTTGTGCCCCTATGGTCTGTATAACTAACTATTTTGGTACATGAGTCTAACTCAACCCATTACGATTTTGGCCCTTGTGGTTATACTTAGGGTAATGGGTTGAGTTAGAATCAGGGGCCAAAATAGTTAGTTATAGAGACCATGGGGGCACAGATGTTAAAAAATCTATTTTGGGCTAATAGGGTAAAAGTGATATAACCATAGGGGCCAAAATCATAATTTACTCCTTTTTTTCCTATACTTATCACATTTAACATGATAAGTCCATGTGTAATGGGGCTTTATGTCACAGGGAGAAGGGCCATAGCGCCCCATAGCGCCGCCCCACACCACTACAGGGGGCGCTATGGGGGTGAATTTTCTTGGAGCCGCGATACACATAGCGGCGTTAATCCTCTACACCATGTTTCCCCACTCACACACACACACACACACACATATATATATATATATATAGAGTAGGAGTTGGGTAGAAAGTGTATTTTTCCTAGAAAGTCTAGGAAGCAATAAGAACGCGACATGTGGCATTGAAGGTTTTAACTAAAAGGGCAATTGTGTAATTTGAATATTATTTTAATTATGGATTATTTTATTAGGATAACTAACTAACCAGAAAATTATGGAAACTAAATATCCCATTTAATTCAAATTGACAGTTTCAATTTAAATCATACAATCCATACAACATATTCACAGGAATTTGTAAAAAAGGATTTTACCACATTGCTGGAGGATTCTTGACATTCTGTTTTAACAGCAAGCATATTTCTTGACGCTGTGTTTTAACAGCAAGCAGATTTGCTGGAGGATTCTTGACATTGTGTTTTAACAGCAAGCAGATTTGCTGGAGGATTCTTGATATTGTGTTTTAACAGCAAGCAGATTTCTTGACGCTGTGTTTTAACAGCAAGCAGATTGCTGGCCATTGTGTTTTAACAGCAAGCAGATTTCTTGAAGCTGTGTTTTAACAGCAAGCAGATTTCTTGACGCTGTGTTTTAACAGCGAGCAGATTGCTGGAGGATTCTTGACATTGTGTTTTAACAACAAGCAGATTGATGGACATTGTGTTTTAACAGCAAGCATATTTCTTGACGTTGTGTTTTAACAGCAAGAAGATTGCTGGAGGATTCTTGACATTGTGTTTTAACAGCAAGCAGATTTGTTGGAGGATTCTTGATATTGTGTTTTAACAGCAAGCAGATTTCTTGACGCTGTGTTTTAACAGCAAGCAGATTTCTTGACGCCCAAATAATAAATAATCCATAGCAATCAAGTTCAAAAAACACAAAGTTATTAAAACTGAATATAAACTATTTGCAAACCCGGACTGGAATCTTGATCGTGGCTTGAACCCTCGAACCAATTGGCCTTCTTTTTTTTCTCCTCTCTTGATCGCCTCTCTCTCTTTTTTTCTTTTTGTTCGTCGAAATTCAGCCTATTCTCCGTATGCTTGCTGCCGTCAACTATATATCTGTATGCATATTGGCTCCTTCTTTTCCTTTAGGGTTTGTTAATATTCCATGTCCCCTAATTGGACGCCAAGCCCAAAGGAAAATAAACAATTCCCCAACTGATCGTGACCATGCATGGCTGGCCATTGCATTTGATTTTTGCGGCCCACTTATGTAATATTTCATATCTCTAATTCATCCACAACTAAATAATATCAGTTTGGCCAACACCTGTACACCTTTTTCCACAAGAAAAGTGGCGTCCGAAGCCCCTAGAGAGAGAAAGAGGGGAAATCGCATGAATTTAGGGATTTGTTATTGATATGGCAGTTTCTTGACTTATTTAAAACACTTCCAATTACCAAAATACCCTCACTATATTAAAAGTCTCTAATTATATAACTCATATATTACGAAAATGACATCAATTTGATCTAAGCCATTAAACACACCAATCGGATGGCCCAGATCGCTTCCTAGACTTTCTAGAAAAAGCACACTTTCCGCATGAACCCTACTATATATATATATATATATACACACACACACATACATATGTATGTATGTATAATTGAAGGGTTATGTAACCCCCTTACCACTACACCCTCTTGTGATATAAAGCCCCATAAAATCCCTCTGTTACGCATTTCGCCACTTGTCGCATAACGTCCCAAAAAGAATTTTATGACCACACATGCTCTAAGAATATTAATTTGTATAATAATTCATCCTTATATTTTAATGCATGACAAATTAACGATGTCTTATTACAACTAAACATGTTTTTTTTTTTTTTTTTTAACTTTAAGACGCTTAATTTTATCCGATTGATTGACTTAGGATTCATGGTAGTGGCATATCTTGTGATGTAATAAACGAAGATTAAAATTTTATTTCATTTTATTTCATTTTATTTATACTTCAACTCATTTACCCTTTTTTTCTAAATTAAGGTATCAAGAAGTCTAATTGGGTAAAAGACACTAAACCAGTAAGAGGTTTAACTTGGCTCGGTCTGACTAGTTGGTAGTAGAGGAGCCGAGGAGGTGGTGGTTGGTCGAGGAGGTGGTGCGTGAGTGACAGGTTGAAGATTATGAACACATGTGAATGGATAAATGAGTAAAATTTTCATTCAACATCATTTTTAAACTTAATGGGTAAGAGGTTCACTGACTGGCTTAGAGTGTTCTGTCAGTGAACCAAACACACTTAATGTCGACTAATTTAGAGTTAATCTCTTAATGAAATCATTAAGAGGCTACCAAACAATCCCTTACTTATTTTTTAGATATAGATTTCTAATTTTTTTTGTACAAAATTAATTTTTATTGATAACTTAATTTATGTCTAAAAAGCTTTCGAAATATCTATAAAAACTTAGAATAATTAAATCCATTTTATTCAAATTTTACGTCTATCATTTTTGTTCATAAAACATGGCTGCAAGCTTATTGTAAAAGTCAAAGCACACGAAAAAACTAAAGTTTGGTTTCTTTTTTTTTATAAGAGTGTAAACTACTTGAATTGAACTAGAGCTCGTTTAAATTTGAGTTTAGCTTATTTAATTTAACAGAACTTGAGCTTGAGTTAAACTTGTTTCGGGCTCTATATGTAAAATTTGTGCCTGCCTCGTAAGTAATATTTTAAGCTCGGCTCGGCCCCTTCACTATTTATTAATTATATCATTATTTCATTTTTCTTGCATTTAGTTTTTCTTGCACATAAGCATGTAGAGCACAGAAACACGTAATCCACGTACGCACATATATTCCACTATATTTTGCACGTATTCACCTACATATTCTGCACGTATTCACCTATCTTTCAGAGTTGCGAAAAGCGATCGAGAGTTGTGGATGCGAGTAGCGACATCGAGTAGCATAAACAGCGATTAGCGATGCGAATAGCTCGTAGTGTGTCTACAATTTGTTAGCGTTTTGAGATGTAAATAGTTGTGCGTGTCGTGCGCGTTAAATCGAGCGAGGAGCGAAAAGCGAATAAGTCTCCAAAATCAAAACACATAAGCATTTAAAACCACATAAAGCACATAAACCAATGATTCACAGAGTCTGCGGTTGCGATCTCAGAATCGAAACACATAAAAGCGATAAAGCGTAAAATCGGCGATTGCGGGTTGAAAATGGAATGTCCTAGGTGTGATAGACTTTGACTACCCAAAGTGATTCGACTATTCTCAAGGACTTCGAGTGCACACGTTGGCTTAATAGACTGTGCTCTCACCTCAACCCGGGCGAACGACACGCATCCTTTCGACCATTACGTGACTCAAGTCATTGGAATCCATCGAGAATTTGGTGAGAGTTATGTGAAACTAAAATATAGAGCGGAATAAGTCATTAAGATGCGGGTTTCACCCCTAACTTAACAACTTTATTCCTGGTCGTGTGATAAAATCACGAGATAGATAGGGAGAATTTCGTCGGGGTATGGTTTTCACACCTGACTCAACGCAAATTCTCATGTTTTATTATTAAAAATGCGTGTCGAGCGATTCTATCGAGAGTTCCTGGTTTTCGCACCTAATCTCGACCAAATCACTTGATTATGTCATGTGAGTGTTTTCGAAAAAGTGTGTGTGTGTCGTCAGCCTTAGGAAAGGCTGAGTAGTTGCGCGAAGTGGTAGTATGCGGTGTTCGCGCAAAGTTGTGAATTTAGCGAGTGCAAATGAGTTTATAAAGAGTAAGCTCGCGCAGAACCCCTACCGGGTTCGCACAAGGCGGTCTGTTGGTAGTTAGACTATAGACTAGGTCAATTCTAAGACATCAACCCGGACTAGGTCGAGTCTTACCTAATTCCCTATAGTTATGACTCTGATACCAATCTGTCACACCCCAACCGATGGCGGAAACATCGGGGCGCGACACTGAGTGAAACAAATTGTCCAGGAGAATCCATAGCAACTAAAATTACCTAATACTTAACGTTACGTCCCATACCATAACATATAAAGTAACATAGTTATTACAGACATAGTTTCTCAAAGACAAATAATATTCTGACAACTCATAAATTTATTCGTAGGTTTCTAGACCACCTAAACTTGATTCCTCATGGCAAGCAAGCATCCTAAACACCTGTCACATACGTTAAAATAAAGTCAATACACATAGTGTAAAGGTGAGCATACAAGTTTAATAGCATAATAGTAGTGAAAGCGTTTTACGCATAACCAGCATGTAACACGTAGAAATGTGAAGCAAGTAAGCTATCGACAATGAAATATGCACAGACATGACTGCGAGTTGTAGAATGCGCAACACATATCACCACTGTGACACGTGAAGAAAAGCCCTTAACAACCCCTGTCCACGACAGGTGCTGAGTCCAAACTATAGTACTATCGTTGCTAAGGTGTCAGGCAACAATCACTGTGTAAACATAATGTACTAGCATTCATCGAATAACACGTATAACATGCGAGAGCGGTTAGCGTATAAAAGTGTTTGTGTTGTGTGTTGACTGTGATTTGATATAAGTAATGTATGTAACACCCAAAAGTGCGTTAAGCAAAAAGGGATCGAGTATACTCATAGTTCGTGTTTAGTAAATAAACACAAGCTTGGATTGAAGGGAGCGCTTGAGAGATTAGCCTGATAAGAGAACGATAGTGTAAGCGTTGAACAGTGCGTTAAACAGTGCATCAGAGAGTTTGAGTGACGAACGGTGATTCGGTCGGATGACCGTCCGGACGGATGACCATTCGGTCGGAGGGTCGTTCGTTTGGGAAGGATGTGTTTGTGAAATGTTTAAACTTTGAACTTTTCGTTGTAGCATTTTAAAAAGTTTGAAGTGTTTCTACATATCAGGTCATCCGGTCGGACGGTCATCCGGACGGATGGCCGTCCGCTCGGATGGTGATCCGAGTGGAACTGATATACTTTGTCGTTTTGAAAATTGGTTAAGTGTTAAAATCACAAGTCACTTGGTCGAATAGCCGTTCGATCGGATGGCTATCCGATCGGATGGCTGTTCGATTGATCAACTGTTTCGGGTTGAACACTTTGTAAAATCATTTAAGTTGAAAGATTTTATTGAGACGGTATGACAACGTGCCAAACAAAGGAAACCACATCAGGTCCAACTCATCCGATCGGACGGGAATCACCTCGTTCGACCAGACTCGGCTGTTCTTGACGGAGCTTCATGTTCAACCCGTGAATCGTCCGTCTCTTTGATAGGAATCCATTCTCAGCTCGATTCCCTACCAGAGAATGAGTAGTGAACCCGATGTAACAACCCGCACGTTCGTGCGTTGTTACCACTCGTTATACTCGTTACGCCTAGCACCAGAGATTCGGATCATAATGTACCTATATCGCATATATCGCTAAATCACGATCACATCACATTGCACTTGCCGACAACCACGAAGTTATCGAGTGAGGACCAAATCTACCCTCCTTAATAGCCGTGATGTGTCGCAGTGCAACTCATTACTCAAAACGCACAATAACGTTCATGATGGCATAGAGAGAGGACCTATTCTGCCCTCCTCAATGACTGTGAAGCGTCGCAAAGTAATCGCATACTCGAAACAAAACCCGGTTATTGTATCGCAACTTTGAATAATTAAATATATGAATACGTACATACGGCCCTTATGAATAAATAATTATATAGTAATAATAAATATAGGAAACACGTTCCCAAAACTATCGCAACGCTCGGAATGATGAAATACTCAGCACCGAAGACCCAACCAGAATGGCTATCCGAACGGATAGGCCATCCGAACGGATGGGCCATCCGAACGGATGGGCCATCCGAACGGATGAGCCATCCGACCCAACACACCACATCATCTCCCCTCTCCCCTCTTGCCTATAAATAGCCTGTCACTTCACTTGAACAGTGATGTGACAGCTCCCACTCGACCAGCACGCTCTTGGACCCTTTTTCCATCGATTACTCGCGATTCCGGTAAGATCTCAACCTAAATCTTGTACTTCTATGAACTACATGCAATTCTACACCTTTCTATCTTTTAAAACTCAACTTTTAACCGTGAAATCTACTGATTTGAGGTGTTCTAGGATGATGTCATCAAGAGTTCATATGAACTTCAAAGTGTGACCTCATTTCACCATGAACAACTCAAATCTGAGTGATTTCCACATGTTTTTATAACAATCTCACCTAAAATCTATGTATCTAATCAAAGTATGGTGTGATTCAGGTTAAACCTGGAGAAACCGTCAAGAACGGCCAGATCCGATGGAACGGGGTGGTTCCCGGCCGTTAGAACGGGTCGGAACTGACGGAATTACATTTGTTTAACACGATGTCACAACGTTTCGGTAAAAACCACCTGTATTCTTTCCAAAAGCCGTCAGGAACAGTTGATCAGGACGTTGGAACGGACTGTTGTCAACCAACCGGACAGGACAGACCATCCGACCGGACATACCATCTGACCGGACAGTCTCATCCGACCGGACAGTCCCATCCGACTGGAGATGGTCATCCGACCGGATAGCTCATCCGAGCGGATACAACCATTCGACCAGACAAGCTCATCCGACCGGATAGCTCATCCGACCGGATATGGTCATCCGACCAAGTAAGCTCATCCGACTAGGTGTGGTCATCCGACCGGATAAGCCCATCAGACCGGGTTGACATCCGATCGGATTGACACTTGGCCGTTTACTCGGCTCTTCGCGTTTAGCACGCATCGCTGACGATATCATTCGATGTTTAGGCTAACTCAGACGCGCTCTCAACCGATCCCATCAAGTTGTGTCCTCGCTAAATACGCACTGTGAGTATACTCGAACCCCTTTTAATCGCATTTTTGGGTGTAACATACGTTCCTAATAAATCGAACTTATCAAACGAATTATTCAATCAATCTATTTGTCACTTGCGAATAACTGTTATGCATATTTACACGTGATACTAGTTACATATGTGTTAGGACTTATACTCGCGAGGTCCCGCCTTAACTAGTATAGTACTATAGCACCCGACGGGGTCTAGTTAGGATGAATAGCAATCGCAATCGCAGCTCGAGTGACTTAGCTGGTAGTATCTGTCTTTTTTAATGTATGTTGAGGTATCCCGTTTATGTATTTGGTAATTCGCAACACTTTTAACTATTTTATCGCTACACTATCAAACTTGTATACTCGCCAATACTTTTGTATTGACGCTGTTTTAACGTATGTTGCAGGTTAGATTGCTATCTACATCAAATCAAGCTAGGGAATCTAGAAACTCGCCTAAAATCTAGGTTGTCGGATTTGTATTGTTCGAGAGGACAAGAAATCTGTGATAACTTAAGTGATTGTATTATTTGTTAGTATGGGATAACGAATGTAATAAATATTATCGCAATATAGTTGTTATGGATTCTCTTGAGCAATCTGATTCGCCTAGTGCCGCGCCCCGATGATTCCGCCATCGGTTGGGGTGTGACACCCGAACGAGTCCAGATTCTAACGGTTTTGAGTGAAAAGTTATGAATGTTGAAGAAAAGTTTGAAGCATCTTGATTATAATCAGTGTAAAAACATGTAGAAATCCATCAGATCCGAACCTTTCTTGATAAGATGAGGCCACACTTCAATGTTCATAGGAACTCCATGATGACGTCACCTTAGAACAACCCAAATCCGAAGATTTCACGGTGAGAAGTTGTGATTTGTTGGAGAAGATGATGTGAAAATGTGTAGTGATGAAGAAAATATAAGATTTAGAGTGAAAACTTACAAGAATCGCGAGGAATCAAGAGAAAAGTGGCTGAGAGCGTGCTGGTCGGAGGGAGCTGTCACATCAATGAACAGTGATGTGACATGAGGGGTATTTATAGTGTGAGAGGAGAAAAGGCGGTGCAGGTTAACGGGTCGGATGGCCTTTCGATCGGATGGTCATCCTGTCGGATGTCTTGCGTGGGTTAGTTTCCGACTTTCGTTTCGTGCGTCGAGCGTTGCATTGCGTTGCGTTGCGAGTAAGCGATGCGACAGTATTACACATTAGTTACACAAATAACATAACCAACCCAGGGTCATCTCCGAAAATGCTCCAAAATTTTTGGGCCCGGAGCGAGTATAAAAAAAACGGGCCCCTATAATATAAAGTCAATAACACAATTTTGTAAAGAAAAAATTAACATATTTGAATTAGTACATATTTACATACTAGAAAACATAATAATAAACATAAAAAAGGGGCCGCTAACTTTTTAAAAAGTACATATACAAACTAAAAATATATATATTTATACACTAGTGGGATCACCTACACATTGCATCGAGCGGGAACATTGTTTCGATGCACACGTTATAGCAAACGAAAGTTAAAACCCAAAAAATGCAGTTGTAACATGCGCAAGCAAACGTGTCCGTTTCATCACTTTTTGTATAAAAAGAGAAAAAAATAAAACATTTCAAATATTGTTTGTTGAATTTAAGTTTTAAACAAAATAAAAAACGAAAATTAAGTTTTAACTGGAAAAGAAAACATAAAATTGAAATAGGAAAACGAAAAACAAAAAAATAAGAAAACTGGAAAAAAAGTTAAAGGGAATTAAAGCAGGCTAGGGAATCGAACTTGAGACAATGCCATTTAAACAGTTTCAATGTGTATTAAAGGCCAACATGCCAAGCTTCTTTTTGTTAAACAAATTTGAAACTAAATATTTATATATAAACTTTAATATATATATTTTAAGAAAAAACCTTTCGGGCCCTAGGAGAGTTTGGGCCTTGTGCCGTCGCCCACCCGGCACACCCTCCGGGCCGGCCCTGAACCAACCTAACAATCATAAAAGTATACTGCGTTTCAGGTTGCGATGTGACGCGATAGAGTTGCGATTGCGCTTGCGAATAACATCCCACAATATATATATATATATATATATAGGATGAGGATCATTACAGAACACTAACTATTGCGAGAACAAAAAGAACAACTCTAAAACACTAAATTTTGGGATTTAACTTCATGTTTTTTTAAATTTTATGTTTCTTACATTCATATGTGTATTATATATACATAAAAAACCATATTTTTTTTACCTACACGTAGCTTACATACATGCTGGTAATTTAACCTACACATAACCTACATATGCGTAGGTTATACAAAAAGTGAAAATTTTCCAAATTTTGTTTTGAATTCTAGTGTAAGAAACAATAAATCTTACATTTACAACATTTTAATTTACTTTTTAGGTTTTTAGGATTGAAAAAATAGGTGATTCATTGTGTTCTGTGTGTTCTCGCAGAATTTTGTGTTCTGCATAGAACCTTCCCCTATATAAGCACATAATAGCACACACACACACGTAAAACAATATCCATAACTGCTATTCGAATTGCGATGCGGTAGCGATGTGATAGCGTTTAGTAGATTAGCGTTTAATTACGTTTATCGCATTGTTACTTCACATATTAACAAATCGTATTTCAAAATAGCGTAATTGTCATACATGTATTATCGAGGTTGCGAGTACAAGCAATACTTAAGCAAGGAATGACAGATCTGAACGTAAACCTGACGTTGACCTTGACTTTGACTTTGACTTGTACTTTGACTTTGACTTCGGAAAGTCGGGTTGTTACACAGTCGATGCAGTTAGTAGTGACCTCAGGTTTACTCGAACAAATCAGAGAGGCACAAATCGAAGCTGCAAAAGAAGAGAATTTGAAAAGGGAGAGAATTATAGGTAGGGGTGTGCAAAAAACCGAATTAACCGAACCATAACTGAATTAACCAACAAAACCAAACCAAAAAAACCGAACCAAATAAAAAACCGGTGTGTCGGTTAATGGTTTTTTTGAAAACCGAAAGTAGCGGGTCGGTTATGGTTATCATTTTTTCCATACCCACCATAACCGAACCGAACCGACATGTAATAAATCTTTGTAGGATTTAGGACTTTTCCCCTTATTTTTAATATTTTATGTTTTTGACCGAAGATATTTAGTACTTATGGGTTTTTCATAATATTTTGTAGTTTTGGTTGAATGTTTATTTGAATTTATGGAATGTATCATATCACTTTATTTAGATATTCTAGAATAATTGGTATTAATATTATAGATTATATGTATTTTTTAATACTATGTAATATACTAATATATACAAATATGCAATAACAATTTATTCCATGTTAAAAAAATTAAGCTATTTTTAGCTAAGCTAAATACACGGTTAACCACCCATAACCGACCCGCTATAACCATCAAACCGAATAACCATAACCACCATAACCGATCGGTACCATAACCGATCGGTTATGGTTAAGGTTATCCAATAACCGACATCGCGGTTATGGTTATGGTTTTTGGTCAATACCGACCCAAACCGACCCATGCACACCCATAATTATAGGCCAGCTGGAAGACTTGGTAGAAGATATTAATGGATTAAAAACCCGTTTCGGTAGAATCTGGGTTCCAAACACTTGTAATGTTAAATCACTTCTTCTTGATGAAGCTCAAAAGTCACGCTATTCTATTCATACGGGAGCTACCAAAATGTACCAAGATTTGAAACAAAACTATTGGTACCCGGAATGAAGCGAGACATAATTAAGTATGTTTAAAAATGCTTAACTTGTTTACAAGTAAAAGAAGAACACCAGAAGCCTTACGGTAAACTGCAGCCGTTAGACATTCCGGTGTGGAAATGGGAGCACATCACTATGGATCTATTAACTAAACCACCAAGAACAACACGTGGATTTGATGCCATTTGGGTAGTAGTTGATAAATGTAACATTCCTATTTTTATATATATAAAAATTATAGGTTTTGTTAAATTTATTAACCACTAGTAACTAGTTTATTTTTAATATAATTATTCAACCAAAATAGTTTTAAACACTATTTTATATAGTTGGTTGAAATAATATAATTAATTGGCTTGTATATGGTTGACCTTTCTAATAAAATAAAAGTATATGAAAAACTTATATTATTAGACAGGTAGATTACGGGTAAGTTGAAGATAAGAAATATGAAGTACCTGGACGAGCCTAGGAACCATTTAATAATTAAATATAATAAAAATAATAATCAAAAACTTATAATAAAATAATGAAAGTTAACAAATTGAGAATTTGTCTTGTATGTGTACATATCGATCAAAATTAAAATAATATAATAAATAAAATAATGTTATATTCACATACTTACGTCTCTTTTGGATAAAGATCTAAAATTTCCTCAAGTAAAAAGAAAGCATATGTACAAAAGAAAGTACATACGTGTCTTTTGGAAAAGATGACAATGATTCCAAGTTTAACTATAAATAATAAATAGACTATTCTACAAACAATTGAATGGCATAGCTTTCTTTTCTTTCTCTCACTAAAAATCGCCATCTCTCTCTCATAATTCTTTTTATTTTTATTTTTCCCCTATAATAATAATAATAATAAAGCTATGCCCAGTTTTAAGTGTTTTAACTCCCGATCACCGCTACCATTTCCGATTGACCTGAGCCTCATAACATATGTCAGGGCTCTGCCCAACTAAGTTATTGGGTTCTGTCTCGTGACATAGGGACAAGGTTGAATGAGGGGTACTATACTTAACACGAGTGCATTATATATTTTTAAATAAGCTCAGAAGTTATACCCAAAATTTATACCAGGAGACTTTCTAGTTGAACCCTAAAGTTACAAAGCGAGTCCATTCTCTTTTCTCACTATTTTATTCCCTTTTATCCCAAACTATAACAACTCTCACCAAAACTATTATTTATTATTATATTTTGTTCACAAGGAAACCTTAGTTAAGACCCTTAAGTAATCCTACATAAACCCTAAAATTTTCAGAATAATCAGAATCAGGATCAGGGCCCCTAAAACTCAGGGGGGGTATTCCCTACTCGACGATTATCCTCATAACTCGTTGTAAAATACGAGATTCTTCGATCCGTCGACTCAGCTGACCTACAAACACACGTGGCAACCCTACAAAGAAATGTGACCCGTCGCGCCACACGACGCCCCCAGGGTGACCCCTCGCGTCACGCGAGGGGGTCAAATTCTCAGTATAAATAGAGGATGTTGGGACTTGATTTCTGGAGTTGGAACGGCGTTAAAATTCGATTCAGGCACTGAGATATCGTCCAAATACTACCAAACACACACTAGCTCAACTTCTGCTACGATACCGGGTATTAACTTGATCGCTGCTACGATTCAATGTCCGATCGATTGAAAC
Organism: Helianthus tuberosus; assembly: GCA_030545235.1. Classification (NCBI taxonomy): domain Eukaryota; kingdom Viridiplantae; phylum Streptophyta; class Magnoliopsida; order Asterales; family Asteraceae; genus Helianthus; species Helianthus tuberosus. The sequence goes on from CM060353.1 coordinate 34,479,323, forward strand.
TATCCGACCGGATGTTTAAGCGCTGTCCTTTGTCATTAGTCGTGATTCCGACAGGATGTTTGAGTACCACCCGAACTCGGGGAATACTCTGTCATTCATTGTGAATCCGATGGATGTTTAAGTGATTGCACTTTGTCATTCGTTGTGAGGGTTTTAATCTCGTGAGTTATCGTAAATGCTGTATTAGTTATTTACCTAATTCGTGTGCACTAGGTTACAAGACTAATCAATAGGCTAAGCTCTGCCTGTATCTGCAATATATCAAGGCTTATCTATAGACTAAACTTTGCCATATGAATCTGCATGCTTATAATGTGAGTCATTCTCTTTTTATCAAATTTGTTTATAAAAGCAAGTTTATTTTCAAAGTTATAATTACAGGGATTAAGTCTTTGTAGTCACCAAATTACAGCCGGTATGTGGGGTTTTGTATACATTACTTGATAATCTTCACCATTGGGGCAGCCAAGGGGTGATATGACCATAGTCACAGACACCATTGGACAACGGGAGGGCCAATGGGTCGAGTGACAAAATACCGTGGGTAGTTGGTTGATATCAGGAAACATTGTAATTGCTCTTAATACTGTAAATTATAACAAACGTGTCGTTTTAGTAAAATGAATGAACTCACCAGTATTTCCTGCTGACAAAACCTTTTTAAAACGTGTTTCAGGTAATTACAGTAGATTGGAGTAAGAGATGGATACGGCACTGAAAGGCTTCAAGAAGTGGCTTATTTTATTAATTAAATCAAATTAAGAAATATTGTTTTATGTAATTGGGTTTATCCTTTATTAAAGCTACCTTTGTAAAACATGGGTTTATCCCAGCTATTTAAATAAATAAAATCCGTTGTTTTCTAAACTCTGATATTTTTCCTAACTCACGGTCCTGATGAAATCTCCGCTGCAATATTTTTCAAAAATAATCACCGGTACCACTGGGCTGTTCACGGCTCTCGATTCCGTCCAGGGTGGGTCGGGGGTCGTGACAATAAATCAACCAAGAGTGCTCATTTTATTCCGATTTGCGAGACATACACTTCTGAGAAGATGTTGGAAGTATATACGAATGAAATCGTATCTCGCCGCGGAGTGCCGGTGTCCATCGTGTCGGATAGAGATACTCGGTTTACTTCAAACTTTTGGTTAGCACAATAAGAAGCGGCTAGAGAGGGATGGTCATCGTGCAGGTCTGTAGGTTTCAGGGTCTACTGAGACGTCTGGCAGGATGTGATTTTCTCAGGTCGGTAGAAAATCAAGTTCGAGTGGATTGTTCTAAGTCACGCGAATGAGTTTAGAGTAGCGTTTGCGTCGTCGAGGGGTTTCGAGGTGAAACTACAAAAACAGGTTTTTGAGAAAGCACGATTGAAGTAATACGTTGCTGAATTTCAAGGGCTAAAAAGTTTGTCGGCTAAAGGTCGAGTTTGTTGAATTCACCAAACTAAAGAGAGATCTGGTCAAGGTTTCTGTACGAAGAAACGTAGATGTCGTGATAAAGAAACGATAGAAGCGGGGATACCATCTTGAGCAAGGAGCGTGAATTCGTACAAAAGCTAGCGAAAGAATAACGGTTCTGGATAAGGTAAGCATCTAGGTCACCGTACTCGTAGGTGGGTTGAATGGCTCGTATCTTCGTCTTGCCACGCCTCCAAATACGCCGGTTTGTAAGAAAGATATCACTTTGCTGGGTTTCGAGGCGTGCTATGGTATAAGGTTCAACTTGAATAAGGATTAACCATGTAACGAGGAATTTGGGGGAAATAACTTCGTGGTCGATGGAAAGGTGATACGATTGCTGGCACTGCAATGAGAAGCATACGCCACGCAGGCTTTTCGTGTGACTTACCAGAATGCTTCAAGAATCCAGGTGATCAATCGTGTGAGGGAACAAGTCTCACTACTTAAGTCGGGAAAAGAAATACGCAAGTAAAAAGGATGCGAATGACGTCTTCGTTCCTTCTAATATCCCATGTTATAGGGGTGGCTCCCCTTCGTTGATTCGTTCTCGTAACTTCTCTATGTGCTTCGTAGCAGACCTTTCCTGGGCAGGTCTATCGAGTGGACGTCCCTTGCGTCGATTTGCAGTCCAAGGATGATATCAGGAAATACGTGGGCGAGGGCTTGGAATAACAGGTTCCTTGCCCTTAGTGTATCGTGGTTTTGAATCAGGTTTAGGAGGACTCGCTCCTGTTTAACACGTAACACGCTAGCCTAGCCTTCGTATGATCCACTGTGTTAAATACTAAATATACGCATACATACTAACACATATATGCTAATTATACACAAACACACATGCGCGTTCACACACATAAGTTATGCACAAGTACATGTCGTTAGCCTACCATTACCAGGTGAGTATCTGAGGTTGACGAACCTTGCAATCCGGAGTGTGGTGTCGTTGTGGTTTCCACTAAAGAACGGTTATAGTCTGGTTTTCATATAAAAATATTTTATTTCCCAAACCAAAATATTTTATATTTAAAACCTAGTTCGCTATAACCAATGGCTCTGATACCAATCTGTCACACCCTCAAAATCCACACGCGAAGTATTACCGCGAGGCATGTGACGACCAGGATCTTAGCCACTAATTATTTTTAACGGATTAGTTATTGTTATAAACATTAGCATAATTAGTGACCTAATTTAATTTTTTCAAAAACATAGTTTAAGTTCACAGCGGAAAGGGAAAGAAAACGCATCATAATTGAAACCACAAGTTTATTATCATGTTACTTACGAACCACGCACTCCATCCGATTGCAACGTCCGTCCCGAGCTGTAACGAGCAACCTGCAAAGCATGCAGTAGAGTGTCAACATAACGTTGGCGAGTTCACGTGTTTGTAGTTTTCTAGTTTTTAAATCCAAAAACTTGTTTCACCAGTTAATTTATCCGTTTATACATGCCATGGGGAGCTACCCCATAAGTAAGCGACTAAACTGTTTTACAATACCGAATACTTACTTAACCGTACGTTTTCGCAGTGCCCCGTTTGTCAATGTTCTATCATCATTGACGGTTTGCCAGAGTACATTAGTTCACTCCCGTTCCCAGTAACAAGGGTCGGTGTGAGGCTGGTTACACCTAAATAGCGCTATCAACTAATAACCCGTTCGCCTGGCCCCGGCGACTAATCGGTATTAAATGGTAGGGACTTGAGTGATAGAGTTTCGTTTAGTGTTGCTCGTTGCATTCCGTATAAACAGTAATTAACTAAGAGTCCCGCATAAGGGGAGAAAAATAGTTTTGTATCCCTCACAAGGAGATGACGTTGTTACCCGTATCCCACACAAGGAGATAGAAATACCGTTTCCCGCACAAGGAGATAGTAAGCAATCCCAAACCAGGAAAAGTGTTTCGTTCCGTTTCCCAACTACCGGGAACACATGCTTTAAGTAAAAGTAATGAACTCACCTTTGCTTTGCTCGGTAGTTAATTTACTCGTGTTACGTTGGCCAACCATACCCTATTATGGTTATTAATATTCATTAGGTTCGTATGCAAGTAGTGTCACGTATAATCCTACACGTAATCTAACACATAGCATGCATGTTATACTAGTATATACTGTATTGGGCCTATCCTAGCATGTGGGCAGTTAAACAGTAACAGTTAGACAACAACAGTCGCACACAGCCCAAAACATAACATCACGTAGTGCGGCCCAATAATGAATTTAAGTAGTCCAGTCGAAACCGGGTAGTCTCGACTCGAGACTATGAGGTCTCGAGTCGCAACCCAGCGATTTCGAGTTGCAGCCGAAGATCTCGAGTAATGCATATTTGAGTCGAGACCCTGAGGTCTCGAGTCGAGATCAGAAGGTCTCGAGTCGCAACCTAGTTGGTCTCGAGTCTCCTGATGTGCATGCTTAGTCTCGAGTAGTCGTTCAATGGTCTCGAGTCGCAACTTCGCGGTCTCGACTCGCAACCACTGATGCAAGCACATGTGTAAGCCTTCTAGAACATTCTCCAACCTTTGTACTATCCAATCATATTTCACAAGTATTTACTATCCAATCAAAATTCAATAACATGATTTCAACATTCTTCTCTAATCAAATCAGATTAATTAATAGGTTTTTCAAATATTCATCACACATTCAAACTGTTCATCATGTAGGGTTTTCACATCCATTATCATTACTATAATTTTCATCTAAAATCCCAATTCTATTAAATCAACCGATGCATGTTCAGATCTAACAAACAGCTTGTTGCAAAGATATCATTAGAAACATAAAACATACACTTTTATCTCACAATCCATAACTCTCAATGAATTCAAGACAACATATACTCTCTCAACAACTAACATATCAACGGTTTATTATGTCATCCTTATAAATCATCATTTAACACAAAGCATTTCCAAAAATCCATCAGTTTGTTTGCAAAAATCCATTTTCTAACAGAACGGTTTCTAACAATCATGCACAAAAGCGTAGAGCTAAAAATCACCACACAATCTTTGAATAAACAAATAACTGACCGAGAGATTTGTAAGACAAGAGGAGTGTGTGTGTGCTGCTATCATGGGGGTTCTGCCACCACCCATTTCCTTTGAACCGAGACCCGAATCGAACCCACCACACATCTCTTGCAGCGCCGCTGCCACTGTTTCCCAGACCCATCATCATCTTCATCCGTAACCCTCTTCGCCGTTCCTTCTCAAACAACCACCGTCGCCGCCACTCAAACGGAACCACCACGCTGTTGATTCAGGTCCGAACCTCTGTGACCACCAATAAACACCCGTGTCTGTCTCCGACACTACCAGACATCAGCGAGTGTCCGCCGTCGATCACCGAACTCTGTTTGTCTTTCTCTTTCCTTCACTTCGGTCTCTCTCTCTCTATAAATCTGACATCAATAAAAGACAGTGTGTGTGGAATCGAGACAAGGAGGAAAGGGGTTTAGATTGTGTTCAAGAAAAGGGTGTGTGTCGTGTGGCCTGAGATGTCACCGGAGTTCGTTGCCGGTTGGAGTGAATCTCCGATGATCGGAGATTAGAGAGAGGAAATGGGGAAGAAGGGCAAGGTGTTGGTGTGCGGCTGGGTTTTCTAATAGGGTTTTAGGGTTTTAATCAAGAATGAGGGAGGTGGGGGTTAAAGTTTATTTTATAGGGTAGGGTTTTAGGTTAATTGGGTTGGGCCCAAGTGCGTGAACCCGCTAAACGATTAGGCGTCTCGCTCAACAGACTGATCCGGGTTTATTTAGGTAATTTAAGTGAATGAACCTCCCGTCGCGGATTATTATTGTTTCATAACAATAATAACAATAATAATAATCACAATAATAATAGTCATAATAATAATAATAATAATAATAAGGGCAACAGTAATATACGCGTGTTACTAAAATGCCCTTCTCTCGACAACGAGAGTTCGGGTTGTCACAAAACTATTATTTATTATTATATTTTGTTCACAAGGAAACCTTAGTTAAGACCCTTAAGTAATCCTACATAAACCCTAAAATTTTCAGAATAATCAGAATCAGGATCAGGGCCCCTAAAACTCAGGGGGGGTATTCCCTACTCGACGATTATCCTCATAACTCGTTGTAAAATACGAGATTCTTCGATCCGTCGACTCAGCTAACCTACAAACACACGTGGCAACCCTACAAAGAAATGTGACCCGTCGCGCCACGCGACGCCCCCAGGGTGACCCCTCACGTCACGCGAGGGGGTCAAATTCTCAGTATAAATAGAGGATTTTGGGACTTGATTTCTGGAGTTGGAACGACGTTAAAATTTGATTCAGACACTGAGATATCGTCCAAATACTACCAAACACACACTAGCTCGACTTCTGCTATGATACCGGGTATTAACTTGATCGCTGCTATGATTCAATGTCCGATCGATTGAAACTATCCGATCGGATGTTTAAGCGCTCTCCTTTGTCATTAGTCGTGATTCCGACAGGATGTTTGAGTACCACCCGAACTCGGGGAATACTCTGTCATTCATTGTGAATCCGATGGATGTTTAAGTGATTGCACTTTGTCATTCGTTGTGAGGGTTTTAATCTCGTGAGTTATCGTAAATGCTGTATTAGTTATTTACCTAATTCGTGTGCACTAGGTTACAAGACTAATCAATAGGCTAAGCTCTGCCTGTATCTGCAATATATCAAGGCTTATCTATAGACTAAACTTTGCCATATGAATCTGCATGCTTATAATGTGAGTCATTCTCTTTTTATCAAATTTGTTTACAAAAGCAAGTTTATTTTCAAAGTTATAATTACAGGGATTAAGTCTTTGTAGTCACCAAATTACAGCCGGTATGTGGGGTTTTGTATACATTACTTGATAATCTTCACCATTGGGGCAGCCAAGGGGTGATATGACCATAGTCACAGACACCATTGGACAACGGGAGGGCCAATGGGTCGAGTGACAAAATACCGTGGGTAGTTGGTTGATATCAGGAAACATTGTAATTGCTCTTAATACTGTAAATTATAACAAACGTTTCGTTTTAGTAAAATGAATGAACTCACCAGTATTTCCTGCTGACAAAACCTTTTTAAAACGCGTTTCAGGTAATTACAGTAGATTGGAGTAAGAGATGGATATGGCACTGAAAGGCTTCAAGAAGTGGCTTATTTTATTAATTAAATCAAATTAAGAAATATTGTTTTATGTAATTGGGTTTATCCCTTATTAAAGCTACCTTTGTAAAACATGGGTTTATCCCAGCTATTTAAATAAATAAAATCCGGTGTTTTCTAAACTCTGATATTTTTCCTAACTCACGTTCCTGATGAAATCTCCGCTGCAATATTTTTCAAAAATAATCACCGGTACCACTGGGCTGTTCACGGCTCTCGATTCCGTCCAGGGTGGGTCGGGGGTCGTGACAGAAGGTGGTATCAGAGTCACTGATTTAAGCCTATAGGTGTTGTGATAATAATACCTAAAAGAGTTAGGAGATTGCTATTAACTGGTAGCACACATGATAGCATTTAGACTTGAACTTAAGAAAAGATGCCTTAGTATAAGCTTCGAGATAAGCTAAGTACTTGTGTAAATAAAGTATGATGGATTTTGGTATGCCGTAAGAATGACATTGCAGGCAATAGCACTTAATTGCTATTAATTCTTGCTTAGTGATATTACTTGGTCCAGAATAAGATATGTTACGGGAATACAAATTTCCTTGAAAAGATACTATTTATGGGAAATAGAAAATTTTCTCCGGCAAGACTGGGTATGTGTAGCAGACTCTCCAGCTTGTCCGGATATACTGAGGTTACCTCTCCGGAGCGAACCGGATAAGACGGGGTATATAATATGTCAAACAAGTGACAAGATTTCCCTAAATAATATCATGACCTGATATCTAACTTGTTTTTGGAAATATGAATCTGTTAAATACATTGACCTTATAGAGGATATGTATAATACAACATGTGAAATATATGATTATATAAATATGTATATCTATAAGAAATTCCAACAGTCAATTAAGATTAAAGCACAAGCATATGTGTCAATAATAAATCTAGATTTCTTTATCAGGAATCTCTTGTATATATCTATAATTCCGATATCAAACATTATTTCGTTTGATCATCTGCCTCGTAACTCGAGCGATAATAACAACAATAGAAACCCATTAAGTTGGGATACTATCAAAAGTATAAGAATTTCTAAATGCATTACCATAGACTACTAACGCAAGTAAGAAGCATGTAAAGTTGTGCTAGTGCACAAGAAAACACATAAAAATTAAAATTTTACGTCCACAAGACGTCGAAGTATATCACACACGACTTCCAAGGCAAGACCTTTGGAAAATATGATTAGGCACGACGATACCAATACGAATCCCGTCAGTAGAAGAACTACTGATAAAAAAGCAGACACTTTGCCACATGATCCTACAAACGACATGAATATCGTTGAGGTACGTTGGAACAAGATTTCACAACCATCGGTGCACAGTCTAATCAGAGTCATAATTATTATCACTGAAAAAGGAGTCACATACCTTTGCAACTCCCCTATTTCATTATATTCGACATTCCCTGATAATGTCTCTTAACAACAGTTATCACACAAAATCCCATATAAAATTCTTAAATTTCTTTCGTTGAAATTCTGACTTGTGCATATAAAGAGTTGACTGTCGTGTTTCTACTTCCCCTTAATGGTCATCATACCATGAGGATTTCTTTCATATTAGCAAATATTGATCTATTTCATTTCTTGATAAATCCACACGTTACACATGCACTGTTTGTTGCGCATGTGATTCGTTTAATTATGAAGACCACTGGAGGGCTTCATTCCAATTTGTTATTTTATCAATTCAAGGTTCCATATGATGAATTGAAGCTATCATATTCAAAATAGTACCCAACAAGCACTTCATTTGTTTTATAACATGCTTACTTAGTCTTCGACTTCACTGAATTATTTCTTTGATCACGATCACCTTGTGGTGACGTTTTCATAAATCTGAAGCTTGCGCTAATCTCGGATTTAATTATTTATATTTGAATCCGCTTTGTTGATTTATTCTATACAAGCAATTTTAAAACAATCATGTGCTCAAATAATGATACACAAATTCATTTCATATTTCGGTATATCTCTTAATAGTTCTTACAGCATCAATCGAGTCAATGAATTTTGTTAAACCATTGAGGTGAAGAATTTATATTTTATTATAAATGTATAAAATTATGTTTGAGGTATACTCTCGTTCAAATTTATGTTTAGTTATTTATTATTGATAATTAATATTAATTTTATTATTAGTAATAATATAGTTAGTGTTAGTATTATTTTAAGTACTAGGGTTATTATCAGGGGCAGGTATTGGATAGCCTAGCCTTAGTTAGGTATGGACTGATCACCTATGCTTAAACAAGGCAGCACTAACCAATATCCACCCATGATAATGACTAGTTAATATATATAAATTAAGTCATCATACTTATTCAGTAAATTTTAATTATATATAAAAATATTTTTATATATAAATATATATACTTTGTACTGTAAGGAGAAGACATATTTTCATACAAGAATTAGAGGGACGAATAAAATTATATAAATAATTGTCTATCACATGTTTTGTGGTAACTATGTACCGTAACGCTCTGGCAAGAAAATGACCATATAAGAATAATATGGTAGTCATCAACTACGTTGGGTTAAGGGGAACATTGTAATATATAAGAATAGTCCCCGTTTTCATTTATTTACAACATTTGTAAATACATTCACAACGTTATATGGTTTCAAAATGAAAATAAGTAATCACATAGAATCGACCCATTAAGTGTTACATATTTACAAAATATTTTACAAATACTTTTGTACAATAAATATTTTTACACCTTTATTTACAACTTTCATTTAACGTTATAAATAATAGTGATTTCTTTTACAAAATAATAATACTAAAATATTTTGTAATGTAATAACTTCATTGCGGTGTTTTGTAATATATATTACATAATAAATATAAGTTATTTTACATAGTATAGTAAAATACTAAAATAATATTTATTTAAAAGTGGTGACCATTTACATATAGTAAAAATGCGTAACAAATAATATATATTACATAGTAATTATATTTGATATGTAAGATACGGTTCAGACAGGGACGCAAATAATATATATTACATTTGCTTTACAAATATAATATAATGGTTGGTCATGCCAAAACAACTTTTCTTATTATATTTCAATCTCTAGGACATAGTATGAAAAATATGGTCACTAATAGTGTACTATCACATTGTTTCACAATTAAAACAACTTAGAACTCTAAACAATGATACACTAACTCTATTATCTTTTGGTGTATCTTTGCAATTTACTCATCTCAACACTTCGATTTTCTCATATCATAAATATTTGACAAATCATTTTTCATACTTTTATTTTATTTGGAACCTGTCAATTCTAAGTCTTCCTCAGTTGCCAATCAAAATAAGCTTTCTTTTTACAAAAGAATTTTATTGATTCTAAAAGTCCGTCACATTCATTTTAAATCACTTCTTCTTGATGAAGCTCAAAAGTCACGCTATTCTATTCATACGGGAGCTACCAAAATGTACCAAGATTTGAAACAAAACTATTGGTACCCGGAATGAAGCGAGACATAATTAAGTATGTTGAAAAATGCTTAACTTGTTTACAAGTAAAAGAAGAACACCAGAAGCCTTACGGTAAACTGCAGCCGTTAGACATTCCGGTGTGGAAATGGGAGCACATCACTATGGATCTATTAACTAAACTACCAAGAACAACACGTGGATTTGATGCCATTTGGGTAGTAGTTGATAAATGTAACATTCCTATTTTTATATATATAAAAATTATAGGTTTGGTTAAATTTATTAACCACTAGTAACTAGTTTATTTTTAATATAATTATTCAACCCAAATAGTTTTAAACACTATTTTATATAGTTGGTTGAAATAATATAATTAATTGGCTTGTATATGGTTGACCTTTCTAATAAAATAAAAGTATATGAAAAACTTATATTATTAGACAGGTAGATTACGGGTAAGTTGAAGATAAGAAATATGAAGTACCTGGACGAGCCTAGGAATCATTTAATAATTAAATATAATAAAAATAATAATCAAAAACTTATAATAAAATAATGAAAGTTAACAAATTGAGAATTTGTCTTGTATGTGTACATATCGATCAAAATTAAAATAATATAATAAATAAAATAATGTTATATTCACATACTTACGTCTCTTTTGGATAAAGATCTAAAATTTCCTCAACTAAAAAGAAAGCATATGTACAAAAGAAAGTACATACGTGTCTTTTGGAAAAGATGACAATGATTCCAAGTTTAACTATAAATAATAAATAGACTATTCTACAAACAATTGAATGGCATAGCTTTCTTTTCTCTCTCACTAAAAATCGCCATCTCTCTCTCATAATTCTTTTTATTTTTATTTTTCCCCTATAATAATAATAATAATAAAGCTATGCCCAGTTTTAAGTGTTTTAACTCCCGATCACCGCTACCATTTCCGATTGACCTGAGCCTCATAACATATGTCAGGGCTCTGCCCAACTAAGTTGTTGGGTTCTGTCTCGTGACATAGGGACAAGGTTGAATGAGGGGTACTATACTTAACACGAGTGCATTATATATTTTTAAATAAGCTCAGAAGTTATACCCAAAATTTATACCAGGAGACTTTCTAGTTGAACCCTAAAGTTACAAAGCGAGTCCATTCTCTTTTCTCACTATTTTATTCCCTTTTATCCCAAACTATAACAACTCTCACCAAAACTATTATTTATTATTATATTTTGTTCACAAGGAAACCTTAGTTAAGACCCTTAAGTAATCCTAGATAAACCCTAAAATTTTCAGAATAATCAGAATCAGGATCAGGACCCCTAAAACTCAGGGGGGGTATTCCCTACTCGACGATTATCCTCATAACTCGTTGTAAAATACGAGATTCTTCGATCCGTCGACTCAGCTAACCTACAAACACACGTGGCAACCCTACAAAGAAATGTGACCCGTCGCGCCACGCGACGCCCCCAGGGTGACCCCTCGCGTCACGCGAGGGGGTCAAATTCTCAGTATAAATAGAGGATGTTGGGACTTGATTTCTGGAGTTGGAACGACGTTAAAATTCGATTCAGGCACTGAGATATCGTCCAAATACTACCAAACACACACTAGCTCAACTTCTGCTACGATACCGGGTATTAACTTGATCGCTGCTACGATTCAATGTCCGATCGATTGAAACTATCCGACCGGTTGTTTAAGCGCTGTCCTTTGTCATTAGTCGTGATTCCGACAGGATGTTTGAGTACCACCCGAACTCGGGGAATACTCTGTCATTCATTGTGAATCCGATGGATGTTTAAGTGATTGCACTTTGTCATTCGTTGTGAGGGTTTTAATCTCGTGAGTTATCGTAAATGCTGTATTAGTTATTTACCTAATTCGTGTGCACTAGGTTACAAGACTAATCAATAGGCTAAGCTCTGCCTGTATCTGTAATATATCAAGGCTTATCTATAGACTAAACTTTGCCATATGAATCTGCATGCTTATAATGTGAGTCATTCTCTTTTTATCAAATTTGTTTACAAAAGCAAGTTTATTTTCAAAGTTATAATTACAGGGATTCAGTCTTTGTAGTCACCAAATTACAGCCGGTATGTGGGGTTTTGTATAGATTACTTGATAATCTTCACCATTGGGGCAGCCAAGGGGTGATATGACCATAGTCACAGACACCATTGGACAACGGGAGGGCCAATGGGCCGAGTGACAAAATACCGTGGGTAGTTGGTTGATATCAGGAAACATTGTAATTGCTCTTAATACTGTAAATTATAACAAACGTGTCGTTTTAGTAAAATGAATGAACTCACCAGTATTTCCTGCTGACAAAACCTTTTTAAAACGCGTTTCAGGTAATTACAGTAGATTGGAGTAAGAGATGGATACGGCACTGAAAGGCTTCAAGAAGTGGCTTATTTTATTAATTAAATCAAATTAAGAAATATTGTTTTATGTAATTGGGTTTATCCCTTATTAAAGCTACCTTTGTAAAACATGGGTTTATCCCAGCTATTTAAATAAATAAAATCCGGTGTTTTCTAAACTCTGATATTTTTCCTAACTCACGGTCCTGATGAAATCTCCGCTGCAATATTTTTCAAAAATAATCACCGGTACCACTGGGCTGTTCACGGCTCTCGATTCCGTCCAGGGTGGGTCGGGGGTCGTGACAATAAATCAACCAAGAGTGCTCATTTTATTCCGATTTGCGAGACATACACTTCTGAGAAGATGTTGGAAGTATATACGAAAGACATCGTATCTCGCCACGGAGTGCCAGTGTCCATCGTGTCGGATAGAGATACTCGGTTTACTTCAAGCTTTTGGTGTGATTTACAAGAACAAATGGGCATTAAGTTGTTTATTAGTACCGCATATCATCCGCTGACAGACGGAAAAAGCAAAAGAACTATTCAAACGCTTGAAGACATGCTACGAGCATGTATTATCGATTTTGGCGGTAGTTGGAATATCTATCTACCAGTAGTTGAATTTTCATATAACAACAGCTATCATTCCAGCATTAGAATGGCCCCGTACGAAATGATTTATGGCATAAAATGTCAACTCCAGTGTGTTGGGGTGAAGTGGGTCCGCAAGAATTAGTCCACAAAGATGTAGTCAGGATCACTAATGAAAAGATTGAAGTGGTCCGAGCTCATTTCAAAGCTTCCCAAGATAGACAGAAATCTTACGCAGATAAAAGACGAAGACCAATCGAGTTTCAGGTTGGTGATATGGTTATGCTCAAAGTATCTCCGTGCAAAGGGTCATCCGATTCCGAAAAAGGGGGAAATTGAGCCCAAGATTTATTGGGCCATTCAAAATCGTGGAACGTGTGGGTAAGGTAGCTTACCGACTCGAACTGCTAGAAGAAGTGAGGAGTATACATAACACTTTTCATGTTTCACATCTGCGAAAGTGCTTAGCTGATAAAACAACTTATATAAGCTATGACAACATCGAAGTTGACGATAAACTGAACTATGTCGTAAAGCCTATCGAAATTCTTGATCGAAAGGTTAAAAGCTTAAGGAATAAAAAAAATCGATCAAGTAAAAGTTAAATGGGAACATCAGAAGGGATCAGACACCACTTGGGAGTCTGAAGAAGGGATGAGACGCATATACCCTTCCTTATTTGGTACGTATAACGATTTCGAGGATGAAATCCTCTTTAAGGGGGGTCGACTTGTAACACCCCTAAAAATATTAAACAATATATGTGTGAAAACATGTATAATTAATATTATTGATAATAAAAGAGTGAAATTAAAACTAGGAATGACTAACCTAGTTAAAAGTTTGTTATAAAAGATAAGAATCAAAGGGTTCTAACCATTTTATATATCTTGAAAAACTAGAGGGACCAAATATGACAATCATTGAAAGTTATGTTTAAAAAAATAAGATAAGCATCAAAACACATTTATGTGTGTGTGTCCCTGTAGTTGGACCAAATCCCAGGAAACAGAGAACTCCTTTACTTGAACCCTAAACCACCAAATTCTATCAAATTCAAAGAAGGAAAATCGATTAGAGATAAAATTCAAGTTATATTAGTGATCACTATACATAGGAGATCACAAGGTATGTTTAATTTTGATCTTTGATGATGTTTTGATTCTTCTTGAATTTTCATAACTGAAATTATTGAAGAATTGGATTATGTTATGGCTAAATTATAATTAGTACATGAAGGGGTAAGGTCCCAAAAACCTCATAATAAGTGCTTGGGACCATACCACAACCTCATCTTTAAGTCTTTTTTTTACCTTGCGCGGCCGCGCACTGGTCTTACAAAAGAAAGGCTTAAGAAACAGTCAACAGTTAACACTCGCGCGCCCAAAGGAAATCATAAATCCTTGCGCTTTCTCCCATAAACAAAGGATAGAAATCCTAAAATAAACACTTCCGCTTGGAATCCAGACTTGGATATTGTCTGTACAAAGTGACTCCACACGGTAAAGGGTCACACCAGATTACAGCAGTAATCTTCTAGAAGAGTTCAATCGTGCACTACTAAGACGGTTATAACCGTCTGGACACGTGTCAACACTTCAGACGTTCCTAAAACCACTACAATAGCATGTAATTGGAGAGTAATCTCCACTTGATCACTTTCCACGTGGCATGTCCCCAGCCATAGATCTAACAGCAATCTGTGTGCTTTCACGTCAGATCAAGAAGCTTAAACGGAAGGAAATGTAACCGCTCACGGGGTTAGCATCTTCCGTCAACTTTTCACTAACGGGTTTTCCCGCCCAAAACTCTCGGTTATAAATATGAGAAGCAACTCAGGTATGAATTCAAGTTACACACACTTCTCAAATACATCTTCTCCTTCGTAACCCATACTTATTCTCACACCAGAGTCGGGTCAAGGAGAGAACCCCTTTCTCCCCTTGGCGAGGCTAACGGTGCTTCTTTTTTGCAGAATTATCGGAGAAGGAGATCAGTTGTAATCGAATCAAACGAGAGGAAACCTACCTTCTTTATGCAGATTCAAACCCCCTAGATAATTGATTCCGATCGATTATTCTAGTGTTTCTTCATTGGCGCCCACCGATTCCTCTGTTTTTTCAGTTTCATTTCGTTTCGATTCAGTCTTTTCATTCTCTGTTTTAAAAAATGGCAGAAAATTCATCATCTAACCCATCAGGTCCTCGATCTGAATTCAAGGGTTCTGCAACCCAGAATACCCAGATCGACGGAATCATGGGGATCAACAAACATAACAATCATCCAGATGGAAAAAGTTCCTCAGATTAGCTCACAGAGGAAGCTCCAGAGTACTGGTTCGACAGATGCCAGACTGCTTTAAACCAAATTTTCACGCAAATTTACAGATCTAAGTCCCCAAACATCAGATCTAACGTTTCAAAAGGAAACAAGAAGGAATTCAGTACTGCAGTATTGGACCTACAGACACCTCGTCAGTGGGACATCCAATCTGACAGTTATGTTGAGATACTTCAACAATTAAAAGATATCAACTATCAGGAAACCAGACACATAAACATGATTCAAGGAGGTCCGTCACAAAGGCCAAACAAACGAAACCATGATCAACATTGGAGGGAACAACAAGTCGTGTTTCCTGTTGTTCCTGGAGGCCCTCAAGAAGAACGACCAGTAATTATTACTGGCATCTTCGGCCATTACCGGACGGACTATATGTTTATAGATCCGGGAAGCTCGATGGACATTATATACGAGCAATGTTTCAAACAGCTTGATCCAGAAGACAAAGCACGTCTAGAACCGGTTGATTTTCCTCTCACCGGATTTTGCAATGAAGCTGTATTCCCATTAGGGCAAATAGCTTTTCCTGTGACTCTATCTAATGGCGAGCATTCACGAACTGTCACAGTAAATTTCATGGTCATGCCAGCAACATCGCGCCATGATGTTCTGCTCGGAAGAAGGTCACAAAGAGAATTCAGCATGATCACCTCTATTCCACATGCTGCATGCGGATTCCCAACAGAAACCGGAGTTGCAATACTATACTCAAGCAAAGAAGTCATGTACGTAGATGACGAACCACCGACGAAGGTAGCCAAACCCTCAACATCAAACGAACCAGAGAAATGGGTTCTAAATAACGATTATCCAGAACAAACCATTCTGCTAGGTCATGCCATTTCCCCAGCAACTCGGATACAATTAAAAGCATTGTTGTCTAACAACAAAGACATATTCGCCTGGTGCCCAGCAGACATGACTGGGGTCCCACGCGATATAGCGCAGCATTGCCTGAATATCAAACCATCAGCAGAACCTGTTGCGCAAGGGAGGCGCAGTTTTAGTGAAGAGAAAGCAAAAGCCATGGACGAGCAAGTAACAGAGCTACTTAACGCAGGAATCTTGCGCGAAGTTAAATACCATACATGGGTTGCCAATCCAGTAATGGTACAGAAACACAGTGGCGGATGGAGAATGTGCGTCGACTTCAAAGACCTGAATAAAGCATGCCCAAAAGATTGCTACGCGCTTCCGGAGATAGACAAAAAAGTCGACTCTCTAGCATCATTCAGATGGAAGTGTTTTCTTGACTGTTACAAAGGCTACCATCAGATCCAGATGAAAGAAGAAGACGAAGACAAAACTACGTTTCGTACAGACAAGGGCATCTTTTGCTATACCAAAATGCCCTTCGGCTTGCGCAACGCAGGCGCAACATACCAACGACTAATGGACACAGTCTTCAGAGGAGACATCGGTAAAACAGTCGAGGTATATATGGATGACCTTGTCATCATGAGTCATGAGGAAGAAACAATGTTGGCAAACATTCAGCGCACATTCGACTCATTGCGCAGCGTAAACTTAAAGCTTAACCCAACAAAATGTTCCTTCGGGATGGAGGAAGGGAAGTTTTTGGGTTTCATAGTAACACGAGATGGGTTTAGAGTAAATCCAGAAAAGGTGCAGGCCATCCAGTTAATGCCATCACCTGCAACAATAAAAGAAATGCAAAGACTCGCTGGACGCTTAGCGGCCTTGAACAGATTCTTAGCCAATCATGCGGCAAAGTCCTATCCATTCATCAGTACACTGCGAAACTGCGCGAAAAAGACCCACTTCCAGTGGACACCCGAAGCAGAAGCAGCCTTCAAACAAATGAAAGAATGCCTAATTCAGTTGCCAACACTAACAGCACCACGAGAAAAGGAACCACTGATCTTATACTTGTCTGCTGCGGAAGTAGCAGTTGGTGCGGTATTAATGGTAGAGCGAGAAAACATTCAGACTCCAATTTACTATATAAGCAAAATGCTCACCGGTCCGGAAACTCGTTACTCAATGATAGAAAAACTGGTTTTAGCACTGGTACATGCATCACGACGCCTACGTCAGTACTTTTTGGGCCATGTCATCACAGTCCTCACCAATTATCATTTAGGCCAAATCTTATCCAAACCTGACGTAGCGGGAAGATTGGCTAAGTGGGCGATTGAGCTGGGAGGATACAATATCCTGTATAAACCAAGACCAACAATTAAAGGGCAAGTTCTAGCGGACTTTGCCACAGAAGTTCCCATCGACAAAATTCAAGAGTGCGAAGCAATCCAGAACCCTATTCCTGTGTTCGATGATAGAGTCTGGACTCTGCACACAGATGGAGCTTCCAATGACGACGGAGCCGGCGCAGGCCTTCGATTAATCAGTCCCGATGATCACGAACTCACATATGCCATACGCTTGGATTTCCGAAGCACGAACAACGAAGCTGAATATGAAGCATTCTTGGCGGGTCTCCGTTTAGCACTTAAAATGGGGGCAAGAAACCTTGAAGCCAACGTCGATTCAAAATTGGTGGCCGAGCAAGTTAATGGCCATTACGACGCAAAAGGAGAAGCTATGGCATTATACCTTTAACAAGCGCGAATGTTAATCAGCCAATTCCAGACATTCAAGGTTAACCATATAAACAGAAGCGAAAACAAGCACGCAGATGCGCTAAGCAAATTAGCCGCTACCAGCTTCAAGCACTTAGCAAAAGAAGTGCGCATAGAGGTATTGTCTAATCCTTCCATTCACCTCAAACAAGTAAATGTTATAGAAGTCGGGAATCCATCCTGGATGTCTCCGATCATCTTATACCTGCAACACGGAAAGCTCTTGGAAGGAAAAGCAGAAGCTCGAAAAATCCAACACAAAGCAATAAACTATGAAATGGCGGATGGCGTCGTATACCGAAAGTCATTTATGGGACCATTACTACGTTGTGTTAACAAAACAGATGCGCAATATCTGATCAGAGAAATCCACGAAGGTTTATGCGGAATACACGCAGGACCGCGCATGGTTGTGGCAAAAATAATGAACGCGGGATACTACTGGCTCGGAATGCATGTGGATGCAGTAGACTTACTACGGAGATGCGCAGCATGTCAACGCCACGCGCCAAAAACACTCCGACCAAAGAACCCGCTCATACCGGTCACCTCCGCCTGGCCTTTTCAACAATGGGGCATCGATCTCGTTGGTCCATTCCCTGACGCGCCAGGCGCAGTAAAATTCATCATCGTAGCGGTCGACTATTTCACAAAATGGGTCGAAGCTAAGGCACTAGCCTCAACAACAGCAATGGTAATTCGCAAATTTATATGGGAACACATTATTTGCAGATTCGGATTACCATTGCGCATCATCTCCGACAACGTCACAAACTTTGCCTCAGAAGATCTTCAGAAGTGGTTCAAAGAAATGAAGATTGAGCACAATTTTGCCTCTGTGGCGCACCCACAGGCAAACGGCCAAGTAGAAAGCATCAACAAGCAAATAGTCGACGGCATTAAAGCGCGACTCGGCACAGCGCGCAGAGGATGGGTTGATGAACTCCCCAGCATCCTATGGGCACATCGAACAATGCCAAAGACTAGCACGGGAGAAACTCCATTCAGCTTGGTCTACGGGTCTGAAGCCGTAATCCCAGCCGAAATCGGCCTACCGTCACCGCGCATGATAGCCATGGAAAAACAAAATAATGAGCAAGAACGAAGAATGGATTTAGACCTTCTTGAAGAAAGGCGCGAAAACGCCGCCATCACAGAAGCAAGGTACAAATCCAAACTCGAAAAATATTACAACGCGCGCGTACGCGTGTGTACCTTTGTTCCCGGTGATTTCGTCTTACGAGACAACGAGGCGTTAAACGCAGAAAAACCGGGAAAATTAGCGCCAAAATGGGAAGGACCATACATCATCAATGAGGTCCTAGGTAAAGGGGCATACACCCTAAAAAGAATTGATGGGACTCTAGTTCCCCGTACCTGGAATGCGCAGGAGCTGCGCAGATGTTACATATAGGACAAAACATTCACAGGCAATGTATTTCCTATTGCACTTGTATTGCAAGCCTCGCGCTTTATTAATACAAACATCATCTTCATACTTGTTACTGTTTGTTACAAATTGCGTGTAATTCTTTTGGTTTGCGCGAAAACAATATGGTAAACATTGTACACCTCATGAACAGTCCGGAAAAAGCGCAACATAAGCGCATATTCTGGACAAACGTTCACACATGAGCACAATACCATCTCTCATTCGCCCTACCTGATCCAAGCAATTAAAACACATGCAACATATTGTAATCCAAACATACAAAACAAACAAAACATACAGGTACAGCAGTACACCAAAACATATACATTATCAAGTGTAGCATAACACTTCATAACAAAGATCATAGCAATGATCTTCAATTTTTTTTTTCAGTACCAAAGCTAGCAAATTTACAAAAAACATTAACAAAGGAAAGAACTAGCTCTAAAGCTAACACCTAACTAGCACCGGGACCGTCATCAACGGTGGGCACCTGCTCACACCGGCGATTCTTCCGGCGTTGATACACCAACTGGCATCCTCCTTTCTGGACCATCGGAAAGCGAGCTATCAAGTCATCAGCATCCAGCACAGTGATACCAACATCAACGACACCTTTGTGCCGGAAAGCTTTACAATCGGAACCAACAGCCACCGAAGAAACAGAATTGACCAGACCCTTTGCCCTAACAGCAACTAAAGGTGGTGAGCTAGAAAGAAGCACGAGGCCTTCAGCAGCCTCGTAAACCCTAAAAACATCCAACTAAAGACGAGTATGGTAAGAACGTTTCATTTTCTTTTTTGACAAAAATCAACAAGAAGATAAAAGAATCCATCAAGCGTATATATAGGCAAGTTAACTCCGGGAAAAGAGAAGGTCATGATCACCTGTCAAATGTCTTTTCCAGACGGCGCTACAGGAACAAATGTCACATCTCCATAAATAAAACCTGACAGGCGCCATTACGTATCCCAATGTAAGAAGGAAAATATTGCAAAATATCAATTTTTATTACAAACTGACAAGTCAGGTCATAATTACAAAGGGCAAAAGTCACAATTTCCCTAAAAAAAGTTTTTAGGCAGAATTAAAATCTTCTCATAGAAGATTCCCCATTTTCGCGCCAAAAAGCATTTCCTCTCATAAGTCCAGTGCTCCACTTATTTGCATAAGTACAACACTAGACTGGGGGGACTTGAAGGGGTAAGGTCCCAAAAACCTCATAATAAGTGCTTGGGACCATACCACAACCTCATCTTTAAGTCTCTTTTTACCTTGCGCGGCCGCGCACTGGTCTTACAAAAGAAAGGCTTAAGAAACAGTCAACAGTTAACACTCGCGCGCCCAAAGGAAATCATAAATCCTTGCGCTTTCTCCCATAAACAAAGGATAGAAATCCTAAAATAAACACTTTCGCTTGGAATCCAGACTTGGATATTGTCTGTACAAAGTGACTCCACACGGTAAAGGGTCACACCAGATTACAGCAGTAATCTTCTAGAAGAGTTCAATCGTGCACCACTAAGACGGTTATAACCGTCTGGACACGTGTCAACACTTCAGACGTTCCTAAAACCACTACAATAGCATGTAATTGGAGAGTAATCTCCACCTGATCACTTTCCACGTGGCATGTCCCCAGCCATAGATCTAACAGCAATCCGTGTGCTTTCACGTCGGATCAAGAAGCTTAAACGGAAGGAAATGTAACCGCTCACGGGGTTAGCATCTTCCGTCAACTTTTCACTAACGGGTTTTCCCGCCCTAAACTCTCGGTTATAAATATGAGAAGCAACTCAGGTATGAATTCAAGTTACACACACTTCTCAAATACATCTTCTTCTTCGTAACCCATACTTATTCTCACACCGGAGTCGGGTCAAGGAGAGAACCCCTTTCTCCCCTTGGCGAGGCTAACGGTGCTTCTTTTTTGCAGAATTATCGGAGAAGGAGATCAGTTGTAATCGAATCAAACGAGAGGAAACCTACCTTCTTTATGCAGATTCAAACCCCCTAGATAATTGATTCCGATCGATTATTCTAGTGTTTCTTCAGTACAAGTCTAGGAACAAACCCTAGATGAAAAATTAGCGATTTCATGTTATGAACTAGTGATATTAAGATTTATCATATGTAGGTTATATGGGTTTTGTGATAGATGCTTGAATCATTGTGATAACTAGATTCAAGCATATAACGATAAGTAAAAACGTCGAAGTGGTGGATTCCACTATGATGTTCAAACGGGTCAAAATGACTCGAACTATACATGTTTGGTTTGATAAAAGCGATGGATTTCTCTAACAAACTAAATGGGTCGAAATAACCAAAGTAGTAAAACTTTGGTGATATAAGGCGACGGATGTTGCTAAGAAAGCTAAGCAGGTCAATAGGATGTCTTGATGTAAACCGGGAAGGTTACATGCTTAAAAACGCCGAAATGATGCCGGATTTTAGAAATAATATATATATTAGTCGTTAGCCGAGAAAGGGTAACGCCGACTATAAGTCATAAACTCAGTTGTGAGTATGACTAAAATATGCATGAATTCCAAATATAGGATTAATGTTAAATTTGTTTAACTAGTCATAGCTAAACGGGTCGAATAATTGGCATACATTTAAACATAATGGGCATATAAACTTCATGGTTACAGCCCCTAGTATTAGCAAATATCCAGATTGTGTTAGTGTAAAACGGATTGTCACGTGACCAAATTGATGTTTAAAAACTCAAATGGGTCAAAATAACTTGAAATTATTATAAACCAAGGGCTTAAACTTGAGAAAATTGTTCACTTAGATGTTAGATTTTTATTCCATCGAATAGATGATTGAATTACGATCACGTAGGAAGAAACGTGACGTAAATCGGATCTAATATGAACAAGTTATGATCATTTTCATAAAAGTAAGTGGAGCTGGAAAAGTGCAGGTCTGAAAACTGATCTTTCTATCGAAACGAGGGCGTCGCGCCACGCAACGGCAAACTATAAAGCCTATCGCGCAACGCGACCATGCACGCGGCCCGCGAGAGCAGAGGCCCTCCCTTGTCGCGCCCCACGACGAACAAAAATGACAGCAATACTGTTGCTGTGTGTTTTTTTCAGCTTAGGGACTTGTTAATGCATATTATAACTCCTCTTAACTAATATTTGATGAATTTTGTTATAGGTAATGGGTATGAACTTGCGGATGACGATCAAGCCTGTAAAAGAGCCGAACACGCACTCAAAAGAAGCTTCCGCAACGAAACTATGTTTTTGTTATAAAATCCTTTCGTGGTGTGTGATAAACTTATGTACTACTTTATAAACTTCTTGTGAAGGTTTACAAATTTAGTAAATATTGATAGAATGGTTTGAACTTTATGTTAACATTGTTACATCAAAGTTTTGAAAAGTGGCATTTTTATATAGAAATGCACAAAATATGATATAAAAGTACTAAATCTATAGTAAGGATCTTACAAGTTGGTAATCAGAGCCTCAGGTTTAGACAAAGTGTGTTCGGTTCAAAGCTTGATCAAGACATCCGGTAAGAGCTACTTATAAACGAGTCTATATTTATAGATTTAAATGAAGTAAAAGATGTGAAAAGTGTATGGGAGGAGTGTATTAATACACTCGAACCCAGGAAATACACTAAGTAAGAAAGGTATGGCAAGTTATATACTTGACCAAACCGAAAAATAATAACACATTATTATGAATAAGTATGTGTGATATAAATTTCCATGTAACGAGATGGAAATGAATTAAATAGTTATTGATTAACTATTATGAACATTTCAGTTAAAGAAATGTCCGGTGCAACCAGAAGTGATTCGGCATCTCACTTAACTGAAGAGATGAAAGCTAAAATTTCTGAGGAGGTCGGAAAGGCTTTAGAAGCAAGTCTACCGCAGTTTATCGATAGACTACAAACCACACTTTTATCGGTAATGGATGATAAGATGAATGCAAAGAAAGAAAGTCTCACGCAAGAAAGAGACAAGGGTAAATCGAAAGCATGTCCATATAACAAATTTATGGCATGCACACCCCCAATCTATAATGGCGAAGTTGATCCGATCGTTTGTCAACGATGGATTAGCGACATAGAACGGGCATTCGAAAGAACCCATTGTGATGAGACCGATTTCGTGGCATACGGAACCGGTCAATTAAGAGGTCAAGCTAAGGATTGGTGGGATAATCTGAAGAAGGAACGAGAAATTGAGGCCACGAGAAATATGATGTGGGAGGAATTCAAGACACCGTTCCTTAGACACCATAGCCCGAAAGCTGTGATCAACAAGATCAAAGAAGAGTTTATTCAGCTGAGGCATAGGGGTGAGTCGATAGAATAGATCACGGGAGTGTTTCTTGACAAGCTCAAGTTTTGGGATGAGCTGGTTCAAACTGAAGAACAGAAGATATACTATTACCACAACATGTTAAGTGCGGAGTATCGAGAGTTTATGACTCCTTCTAAATACAGGCATCTTACAGAGATAGTAAACGCCGCACGCGAAAGAGAGATCGAGCTGAAGAAACAGATCGAAAGAGGTGAAAGGAGGGTGTTTGATGTAAACCCAAATCCCGCGAAGAAATCAAGGCCTAATGAAACTCCTAAGAAAGGAGTTATAAAAGGGGGGATACTGTCACACCCCGATTTCCACGTGTCACCGGTGGGCCCGGTGGTGGAGTATCGTGACGTGGTTGGCAACGTAATAGTCAAACAACACAATATAATAATGCACAGCGGAAGCAATTTAAATAAGATACAACCGAATTTATTTATTGTAATCAAAGTTACAATATCCGGTGTTTATCCACAGAACGGATCGAAACAAAATAACATTTAACGGTTCAACAGACTTTGGCATCCTAAGCTTGCGAGACTTTCTATTGATGCTTGGAGACAATCCAGCCAAATTTCGTTTAGTACCTGCATTCAGTCTTTTTGGGAAAATACGTCAGTTTACACTGGTAAATACATTCAACTGACTCATTTTGGAAAATGATTGAAAATTTGTTTGGATGCACATGGCATAAACATTTTTATAACTTGGGAGAATTATTTAATATTATAATCTTGTGAACGATTTACATGTTACTTATGCGTTCAGTAGCCCGGACGTATCCGGGTTAAAGATCAATAGACACACCACTTTAAGTGAGTTATACACGGGAGTACGCCTATACCCCGTGCTCAGGTCGTGGCTATCTCGTAAGATAATGCCGAGGATATCCGGGACATGGTCATTAACCCCCCAAAGGCTGTAAAGTAAACACATCTGTTTAAAACGAGCCGATCAAATTATTCAATTAACCACTAAGCGTGGAAGATTTGATGCTCGATCAAGCGGTACGCTATGTACCGTAACCCAAGCCCGTATAGGGAAAATAAGTTAAAAGTATTTACCTTTGCAAGTATAAATCACAACAAGCAGAATGCACGTAACTTTTACTGTTTCTCCTAATCTGGAACGAAGGTTTAATATAACCTATTAGAATACTAACGGGTCTTTAATTAAGCTTAAGCTTAGACCGGTCAGTTTTTAAAGATACGGTTCGTACGCACGATTAAGCGAAGACCGGATAGAATGTGATTTAGACCCGACAAGTTTGAAGACTTGTTTAATATGGGTTTACTACTCACATTCTGGATTTTGAGATAAAAATGATATCGTTTGACCCGTTTCGGCTAGTTTATGCAAACTAGTTACATAAACCGAACCGAAGGCGTAAAATGCATAACGGGTAACCAAAAGGGTCGTGAATAGGTTTCCTAAGTTAATACGCTTTAAATATGTTGTGATATCATTATGATATCTTCCATAATGCCCATAACGAGTTTAATCCCTAAATACGCCCCGTAGGGTATTTCGGTCATTTTAAGGGTTATAAAAGAGATTTATAATACTTCTGAGATACGGGTCTGATTTAATCAGAAAAATTATAAATTTTAACAGACCACAACAGTTGGTGAAGAGTCTCATTTCCCAAAATGGTTTTAAACCCAAATTATGCGTTTAATACGCGTATGAAGCCGTTTTAAGCGACGTACGGTTTAAAATACCATTCTGAGTTTTCTGATCAGCAAAACAGGCTCAAAACACTCTATTTATTATTTTAAATCAGTGGCAATTGGATTGGTATCAAACGGATTCGTAAAACTCGTTTTATGGCCTAAAAGGGCATATCCGGTATTAACCGAATCAATGCGATAAGCCTAGCTTAAGATCAGTTTAAAATAATTACAAATCTTCAAAAATCCCAAAATATTATTTAACATCAGTGGGTAAAAGTTTTGGTACCGAAAATCGGGTTTAGATAGGCTATGCGCTAATCGCGCCGTTTAATTAATAATAAGCTTATTATTTACGCTAATGCGCATATCTCTTAATCTAGACCTCCGATTGACGTGAAAATTTACGTACATGTTTAGTAATCAGTAACTAAGATTATTGTACTCCCACATTTTCAAAATTCTCGTTGTACGGTCATAAGGGCATTACGGTCCAATTTAAGCGATTAACGGAAACGTGTGCATGTATCGGATAATCAACGAAACAAGTACAGAGACTCATACTAACATGCAACCCTACTCTAATGAAGCACTAAGGAATATTTGAATCAAACTAGAACGGGTCAGAACCGAAGTCAAAACAAAAGTCAAGGTTTTGCGCCTTTCGGTTCCGAACCGGGTTTTAACAGAAATTTGTCGAGTCGGGCAAGCGTAGACAAGTTTTCATACTTATTACCATGTTATATTAGGGTTAAAACAGGTTACACACCTCTCGGATCATTAATCGTGCATTAAATCATATTTTGTAATTCTGTTGACTTTTTCGGTCAACGTTTGACCCGACAAACGACCTAGTTAGGTCTGGAATTGGTACGCGCCCTTATAAGGGTTTTATACCCATATAATTACCTATCTAACGGTACGTTTAATTTGACATACGACTGAGATATCGATACTAAATCACGAAGTCAAACGTTAAGCGCGATATATTGACTTTTAAGCTAATAATGAAGCTAGAATTAATTGAGAAGGGATTAGAGACTTACAAACTGATTTATGGTTGCTTAGGAAGGCTCTTGATCAGCTTGGATGTTCCTTAGATGATCAGATTGTTTGCAAATGATGTGAGGAATGTTTGTGAATGAATGGGTTTCTTTATATACAAGATTCAAGCACCACCACAAGTTGACAACAAAGTCTTGGGCCATCCACAATTGATCAACACTTGTAACTAGTGTGTAGGGATGTCTAGGGGCCATGCACATGCAAGAGAAACCGGATTAGAGGGTCACATTCGCGCACAACAGCCAACAGCAGGTAATCTGTCGCTGGGCAACTCTAGCGCACCGTTACGCTACATATGTAGCGGTGCGCTAGCCCGCTAAAATGGGCCAGTTGACTTAACCGGTAGCGCACCGTTACGCCACACATGTAGCGGTGCGCTAGCCCCTTCTGAGACAAGAATTGTTGTTGTTTGTTGAAGTCTCGTAAAGGTAACCAATTATTTCGATCTTGGGTCCTATATCAGCACTTATGGACCTCCAAAAACGGTCTTGCACAGTATCAAACCCCACCATAATGATATGTTTGTTTTGGA
This sequence comes from Helianthus tuberosus, assembly GCA_030545235.1. Lineage (NCBI taxonomy): Eukaryota > Viridiplantae > Streptophyta > Magnoliopsida > Asterales > Asteraceae > Helianthus > Helianthus tuberosus. The sequence goes on from CM060353.1 coordinate 34,506,381, forward strand.
TTCAAAAGTAAGACCCGTATACATCGGTTTACCATTCAATTTACTTGTGGGGTCAAATCATGCTTTTCAATTCTATTATTAACAAGAATTTTCTGCATTGAGGGTAATAAAGATGGGTATAACATTTAATCGGGTCTTGGGATTTATAAATAAGGTCGTTCAGAGGTACAATTTAACATGACGCCACTTAATCCTACCGAAACATCTTTATTAAATCCGGGTTTTCAACGCGTTTTGTCTGACATGACACGTGTCGTTTTATTATTGAACCCGAAATTTTCTAGGTGTTACATCCTCACCCCCTTAAAATAAATCTCGACCCGAGATTTACTGAAACAAGTAAGGGTACTTTTCTTTCATTGTGGATTCAACCTCCCACGTGATATCGGGACGTCTTCGGGCATCCCATTTGACCTTCACAAAAGGTATATGCTTTCTTCGAAGCTTCCTTACCTGTCGATCTTCAATTGACAAAGGTTTTTCTACAAACGTTAAGCTCTTATCTATTTGCACATCTGTATGTGGCATGACATGTGAATCATCAGCGGAACACTTCTTTAGATTGCAGATGTGGAACACATTGTGAATTCCACTGAGTTCTTCTGGTAAGTTCAACTTGTAGGCAACAGACCCGACACATTCAATAACCTCGAAAGGTCCTATGTATCTCGGGCTTAGTTTGCCTTTCTTACCGAATCGCATCACCCCTTTCCATGGTGACACTTTAAGTAGGACTTTGTCACCTACTTCGAAGTGAAAATCCTTACGACTTGGATCCGCGTAACTCTTCTGCCTATTCCGGGCAGCTTGGAGATTGTTACGAATCTGGACAATCTTGTCCGTCGTTTCGAACACGATCTCTGGTCCTGATAACTGGACTTCTCCAACTTCCGCCCAACAAACTGGCGATCTACACTTTCTACCGTATAATGCCTCAAAAGGCGCAGCCTTTATGCTGGTATGGTAGCTATTGTTGTAGGAGAATTCGATCAATGGTAGGTTCTTATCCCAGCTACCTCCCAAATCGATCGCACATGCACGTAGCATGTCTTCCAACGTTTGAATAGTACGCTCACTCTGACCGTCTGTCTGAGGATGGTAAGCCGTACTAAAGTTCAAACGTGTGCCCAAAGATTGCTGGAAACTCTTCCAAAAGTGTGACGTGTACCTAGTATCCCGGTCAGAGATAATAGCTACAGGTATGCCGTGTAGGGCTACAATCTTGTCAACGTATAACTGGGCTAACATATCGGAGCTATAAGTCTCCTTGATGGGTAAGAAATGAGCTGACTTAGTCAGTCGGTCAACTATAACCCATATCGTATCATTGCCTTTTCTTGTCTTGGGTAACTTGGTAATAAAATCCATAGTTACCATTTCCCACTTCCACGTAGGAAGTTCAGGCTGTTGTAGCAAACCTGACGGTTTCTGATGCTCGGCTTTGACTTGCGCACATGTCAAGCATTTTGCTACATGGGCGGCCACAGACTTTTTCAAGCCTATCCACCAATAATTTGCCTTTGAATCCTGGTACATCTTATCAGCTCCAGGATGAACGGAGTATTTGGAACTGTGGGCTTCTTGGAGGATGACATCACGAAGTCCTCCAAAAATCGGAACCCATATTCGTCCGTTTAACCGTAAAATTCCGTCCTTGCTAAGAGTTAACTGCTCCTCAGTTACTCCTAACTTTTCATTAGGATAGTTAGCTTCCAACACAGCTTCCTTCTGTGCAGCTAACACCCTTTCTATCAAACTGTTCTTTACCTCCATACGCTTGGCGTTAATTCGAATGGGTTTAACCCTTTCCTTTCTGCTCAAGGCATCAGCGACTACATTCGCTTTGCCGGGATGGTATTTGATTTCACAATCATAATCATTTAAAGTTTCCATCCAACGGCGTTGCCTCATGTTTAATTCTTTCTGGTTAAACAGATGCTGGAGGCTCTTGTGATCAGAAAAGATCACAAACTTGATTCCATAAAGATAATGCCTCCACAGTTTTAGTGCGAACACAACGGCACCCAATTCCAAGTCATGGGTGGTGTAATTCTTTTCGTGCACCTTTAACTGTCGCGATGCATAGGCAATCACCTTGCCTTTCTGCATAAGCACACACCCCATGCCAGTGTGTGATGCATCACAATAAACTACAAATTCTTCAACGCCTTCAGGTAAGGTAAGCACAGGAGCGTTGCTCAACTTTTGTTTCAAAACATCGAAGGACTCTTGCTGCTTAGGGCCCCATACGAATTTTACTTTCTTCTTGGTCAAGGAAGTTAGGGGTGCAGCAATCCTTGAAAAATTTTCAATGAAGCGCCTGTAATATCCTGCCAATCCTAGGAAACTACGAATCTCCGTAGGTGTCTTTGGCTCTTGCCAATTCATAACAGCTTCGACTTTAGCGGGATCCACCTGGATACCACGCTCACTGACCACGTGTCCAAGGAATTGGACTTCTCGTAGCCAAAATTCACACTTAGAGAATTTGGCATAGAGCTTCTCCTGATGTAGGAGTTTGAGAATACAACGTAGGTGTTTCTCATGGTCAGCTTGATTCTTAGAATAAATAAGGATGTCATCGATGAAGACAATAACAAATTTATCTAAGTAAGGCTTGCAGACGCGATTCATGAGATCCATGAACGCGGCTGGTGCATTAGTGAGCCCAAAAGGCATCACTAGGAACTCGTAATGACCGTAGCGAGTCCTGAATGCAGTCTTGTGAACGTCTTCATCCATAACCTTCAACTGATGGTATCCTGACCTCAGATCAATCTTTGAGAAGTAACTTGCCCCTTGAAGCTGATCGAACAAATCGTCGATCCTGGGCAATGGATATCTATTCTTGATCGTGACTTTATTAAGCTCGCGATAGTCGATGCACAGACGCATCGACCCATCCTTCTTCTTGACAAACAGGATTGGCGCTCCCCAAGGAGATGAACTGGGTCGAATGAAACCCTTAGCCAGCAATTCATCTAGCTGCGTCCGCAACTCCTTCATTTCGGTGGGTGCCAATCTGTATGGTGTTCTAGCAACTGGTGCAGCTCCGGGAATGATATCGATCCTGAATTCGACTTGTCTATCTGGTGGTAGGCCAGGTAGATCTTCAGGAAACACTTCTGGGTATTCCGAGATGACAGGGATGTCTTCTAACTTCGGTTTAGGCTCATCAATAATCACCTGTGCCATGTAGATGACACACCCCTTCTTCAAACACTTGGAAGCCTTAAGCATAGTCACCTGCTCAGGCAGTCCGTACTGGGTATCTCCCCGAATGGTAAGTGACTCACCAGACGAAGTCTTTCTTACCACCTGTTTCTGGTTACAGACGATTTGGGCCTGGTTATGAGATAACCAGTCCATACCCAGAACTATGTCAAAACCGGCTAATTTAAACGGAAGTAGAGACAGAGGAAAAGAATGGTTCTTAATGGATATAGTACATCCATCTAACACAGTAGAGACGGTTTCTATGGTACCATCTGCTAACTCTACCTCATAGTTTACGCTTAGGGTTTTGACAGGTAAATTCAACAATTTACAAAATTTATGATCTACGAAGGATTTATCTGCGCCTGAATCAAAAAGTACTCTTGCAAAAACATCATTTACAAGGAAAGTACCTGTTATGACGTTATCATCCTGCACAGCTTCTTTCGCATCCATCCTGAAGACTCTGGCGTTAGTCTTCTTAGCCTCCTCAGGCTTCTTGTTGTACTTAGGGCAGTTAGTCTTTATGTGGCCCTTTTCATTGCAACGGTAGCACGTTGCATCTTTCATCTTCTTGCAATCCAAGGTTTTGTGTTCCTTGGACTTGCACAAACCGCAAGCAAAAGACCTTGACTCGTTATTCGAGTTTGATTCGAGTCTGCACTTTCCAAAGTGCTGTTTCTTGCAAGTTTTGCATGTGGGCTTCTCTCCAGAACGATGCCCATCTTTCTTTGACTCCGATCCCTTCTTGTGATCACCGCTCCCACGGTGCTTCTTGTTCGATCTACGCGAACCATCATCTTCATGCTTCCTCTTCTCGGCCGCCTTATTCCTCTGCGATCTCTGCCGGACCGCATCCAGAGTGAGGGATAAGGAAAGGTCAGTTACAGACCTGAAGGTAACTGGCCGAGAAGCCTTTACACTGGACTTGATCTCGGGTTCCAAACCACCAATAAAGCGAGCAATTCTTTTTGGCTCCGGGGTTACCAGGTAGGGAACCAGCCGAGACAGTGTATTGAAGCTTGTCAGATAAGCTTGACAATCGAGGTTCTTCATCACCAGGGATAGAAAGTCATATTCTATCTTTTCCACCTCATGTTGAGGGCAGAAATTTTCCTTGATCAAGGCGATGAATTGATCCCATGACATACTATACAACGGGATCTTTCCGGAGGCCTCCATCAGAGATCTCCACCAAGCTAACGCCTCACCCTTGAAGGACTGTGAGACAAATTTAACCACATCACCTTCAGCGCATCCGCTGATGTCCACGACCGTGTCCATTTCATCCAGCCACGTCATGCAGTCTACGGCTCCTTTCTCCCCCGTAAAATCCCTGGGTTTACAAGACACAAAGTACTTATATGTGCAACCCTTGTTACGGTGTCCCTGATGCAGTATTAACTGCTGAGATGGATTACTTTGGTGGTTGTTGGACTGGCGATCATCACCGTTTTTCTTTGGTACATCCTTTTTGGGAGGAGGCTTGTTATGAGCCTCTGAATGTGTCCTTGGCTTTGAATGTGATACAGAGTGGGTCCTACTTCGGGTACTACTGTATTCTTCATACTGTCTATCCAAAGCTTGAGTAATAGCGCCGTCTATGATTGCTTTTAACTCGGCACCCGTTAATGTAATCTGGGCGTTCTCATTCGGCTCCACAGGATGGCTATTGACTTCATTAGAGTTAGCCATTTGTATTGAACTGTTGCAGAAAACAAGGATAATAATTTATTTGGGAGTTTATTATGGAATTACCCCTTAGGGTAACTCGTTAACCATGGTAAACAGAGACCATATTTGGTTAACTTATTAATCGTATTAATTTAGGATTTCAATTAAAATTTATCCTAAACATAAACAATAACAATATATATTAGCACATAAGGCTTGGTCACATGGACAATTTAAATTATAAGCTATGATTTCAGAGAATCAAGACCTTTAAGGTTTGAACCTAGTTCATTACCTTTATTAGACAGGGAGTCATAGCTACCACTGTCTTTTGGCTCATGTAGAAATGAGCAAGGCCCGTAGGCACTAGATTACCACATATGGTTAAATATGATCATCTTAATTGATGATGTAAATCCAGGATTCAGAGATCATTAACTGGACTAGGAATCTTCTAAAGAATCCTTATTCATAAAAATGACATGTGATTTTAACGAATCACTTCTGCCAGGAGTGTTAACATGTTTTAAGATGTTAACAGGGATTTGAATCTTTTAAACAGGTCTTACCATTTTGGCCCGGTCTTATATTTGACACGAGGCTAGGTTTCACACTTAAAGATTCTTAATTAAATAATTACTAGGCAGATTTAAAAGGAATGATTTTAATTTATTTATTTCATCTATAATTTATATATATGCACATAATGGCAAACATGAAATTTATAAAACAAACATTCCATTTAATTATACATAGGTTACATGTTGCCCTAAACGGGTCTTTTCAAACAAACCATTTCCCACGTAGGGGCTAAACAAGTACTTACCCACGCAGGGGTTAATTTAAAACACAAGTCCTCGCAGGGACTAGGTACAGAGATAAATAGATGTCCTCGCAGGGACTAGGTACAAAGATAAATGTCCACGTAGGGACTACATACACACATAAATGTCCTCGCAGGGACTTAATTTTAAAGTAGACATACACACATAAAGGATTTACTGATCCTTCTTGCTCTTTCCCTTGATTAAGTTCGTCAAGGTCTTGAACATCCCCTGGTTACGCCGTCGATCTTCCCGTGCCTCATGTTGTACCTCTCTAATACTTTGCAGGATCTCCTGATGCAGTGGTGGCGACATTTGTAGAGACGGCGGGGGTTGTTGGTAAAACGGGGGTTGTGTAGGTATCTGGTACCCCTGGACTGGGTACCCTACTCCCCAAGGACCTCCATACGGTCCATCAGGGTTAAGAGCGTTGTAATTAGCAGCTACCAGGTATGGGTCGGCTTCAGCATAACCGGGGTTAGTGTGAGTCGGTGGCTCAAACGGGTTATACATCGAAGGACCCGTGTACGCTGGTATTTGATTATCGAAACCCAATGGTGGCGGTTGCTGCGCGAATGGGTTTGATGGTCCACCCATTTGTGGATCTTCTTGAAGCGGCTGATAATTTCTGCCACTTGATTGTAGGGGAGAGCTGAAATGAAACTCTTCTCTTCGTGTGGTCATCCGGGCTCCGGTTCTCATATGTCTTCGCGGTTGCGGAGGCGCCGGTTGAACTGGTGGCGGTGGAGGCGGTGGCGTAACTGCCACAAATTGGTGATTCCCAGAGGAATCTTGATGATGCTGCTGCTGCTGCTCATGCGGCGAAGAATAGTGAGGCTGCTGCTGCTCATGCGGCGACGAATGGTGAGGAGGTGTATAATACCATTCGTGCCGAGTAAAGATAGCCTGGAAGCTATCTAGACCATTATAGGGTGGCCCGTGATAAATGGAACTATCCGAGACCTCGATTGGGTGGTTAGGAGTTCCTGATGCGGGTTCTACGGGGTCGTCTTCCTCGTCCATATCATTTCCTCCAGAAAAATGGTCCTCCGGTCCCAATGGGTTAAAACCCACTGGTTCTTGTATAAAATTCGCCGGGTTAAACTGGCCTTGAAAGAATGGAGTGGGGTCTCCAAAAGGGCGGTGCGACATTGATCGCTGTATCGGTATGTGCGAATGGTGTGAGTCTCCAGGCTCATTTTCTGATTGTGGCCCGTAGGAGTCTTGAGCGGGAGTCGTCGAGCTGTTCGAAACCGACCGTCTTGCCGGTTGAAAGAGACCTCTCTGGTTCCGTCGAGTACCATCACTCTCGGCGGGGATAGGACCTCGTGTATTCGAAGGTCCTGCTTCGTGATCGTTGGGGGCGGCTACCGGCCCCTTTCCGCGTCCTCGCGTACGCAAGAATCTTGGAGGCATCTTTGTTATTCCTGTCAATAAAACATAAGATAACAATAACAAAAATATAAAGCTTAAAGGACAAAACAAAAACCGAATAAGGTGGAATTTGTCCTATGTTATAAGTCTAGACTCGAAAGTTTAAATATGTGCAATTGTGTAACTGAGATTAAACACAAAAGGCTAGTGTTTAATTCACTCAGAGTTGGCTCTGATACCAACCTGTCACACCCCGATTTCCACGTGTCACCGGTGGGCCCGGTGGGGGAGTATCGTGACGTGGTTGGCAACGTAATAGTCAAACAACACAATATAATAATGCACAGCGGAAGCAATTTAAATAAGATACAACCGAATTTATTTATTGTAATCAAAGTTACAATATCCGGTGTTTATCCACAGAACGGATCGAAACAAAATAACATTTAACGGTTCAACAGACTTTGGCATCCTAAGCTTGCGAGACTTTCTATTGATGCTTGGAGACAATCCAGCCAAATTTCGTTTAGTACCTTCATTCAGTCTTTTTGGGAAAATACGTCAGTTTACACTGGTAAATACATTCAACTGACTCATTTTGGAAAATGATTGAAAATTTGTTTGGATGCACATGGCATAAACATTTTTATAACTTGGGAGAATTATTTAATATTATAATCTTGTGAACGATTTACATGTTACTTATGCGTTCAGTAGCCCGGACGGATCCGGGTTAAAGATCAATAGACACACCACTTTAAGTGAGTTATACACGGGAGTACGCCTACACCCCGTGCTCAGGTCGTGGCTATCTCGTAAGATAATGCCGAGGATATCCGGGACATGGTCATTAACCCCCCAAAGGCTGTAAAGTAAACACATCTGTTTAAAACGAGCCGATCAAATTATTCAATTAACCACTAAGCGTGGAAGATTTGATGCTCGATCAAGCGGTACGCTATGTACCGTAACCCAAGCCCGTATAGGGAAAATAAGTTAAAAGTATTTACCTTTGCAAGTATAAATCACAACAAGCATAATGCACGTAGCTTTTACTGTTTCTCCTAATCTGGAACGAAGGTTTAATATAACCTATTAGAATACTAACGGGTCTTTAATTAAGCTTAAGCTTAGACCGGTCAGTTTTTAAAGATACGGTTCGTACGCACGATTAAGCGAAGACCGGATAGAATGTGATTTAGACCCGACAAGTTTGAAGACTTGTTTAATATGGGTTTACTACTCACATTCTGGATTTTGAGATAAAAATGATATCGTTTGACCCGTTTCGGCTAGTTTATGCAAACTAGTTACATAAACCGAACCGAAGGCGTAAAATGCATAACGGGTAACCAAAAGGGTCGTGAATAGGTTTCCTAAGTTAATACGCTTTAAATATGTTGTGATATCATTATGATATCTTCCATAATGCCCATAACGAGTTTAATCCCTAAATACGCCCCGTAGGGTATTTCGGTCATTTTAAGGGTTATAAAAGAGATTTATAATACTTCTGAGATACGGGTCTGATTTAATCAGAAAAATTATAAATTTTAACAGACCACAACAGTTGGTGAAGAGTCTCATTTCCCAAAATGGTTTTAAACCCAAATTATGCGTTTAATACGCGTATGAAGCCGTTTTAAGCGACGTACGGTTTAAAATACCATTCTGAGTTTTCTGATCAGCAAAACAGGCTCAAAACACTCTATTTATTATTTTAAATCAGTGGCAATTGGATTGGTATCAAACGGATTCGTAAAACTCGTTTTATGGCCTAAAAGGGCATATCCGGTATTAACCGAATCAATGCGATAAGCCTAGCTTAAGATCAGTTTAAAATAATTAAAAATCTTCAAAAATCCCAAAATATTATTTAACATCAGTGGGTAAAAGTTTTGGTACCGAAAATCGGGTTTAGATAGGCTATGCGCTAATCGCGCCGTTTAATTAATAATAAGCTTATTATTTACGCTAATGCGCATATCTCTTAATCTAGACCTCCGATTGACGTGAAAATTTACGTACATGTTTAGTAATCAGTAACTAAGATTATTATACTCCCACATTTTCAAAATTCTCGTTGTACGGTCATAAGGGCATTACGGTCCAATTTAAGCGATTAACGGAAACGTGTGCATGTATCGGATAATCAACGAAACAAGTACAGAGACTCATACTAACATGCAACCCTACTCTAATGAAGCACTAAGGCATCTTTGAATCAAACTAGAACGGGTCAGAACCGAAGTCAAAACAAAAGTCAAGGTTTTGCGCCTTTCGGTTCCGAACCGGGTTTTAACAGAAATTTGTCGAGTCGGGCAAGCGTAGACAAGTTTTCATACTTATTACCATGTTATATTAGGGTTAAAACAGGTTACACACCTCTCGGATCATTAATCGTGCATTAAATCATATTTTGTAATTCTGTTGACTTTTTCGGTCAACGTTTGACCCGACAAACGACCTAGTTAGGTCTGGAATTGGTACGCGCCCTTATAAGGGTTTAATACCCATATAATTACCTATCTAACGGTACGTTTAATTTGACATACGACTGAGATATCGATACTAAATCACGAAGTCAAACGTTAAGCGCGATATATTGACTTTTAAGCTAATAATGAAGCTAGAATTAATTGAGAAGGGATTAGAGACTTACAAACTGATTTATGGTTGCTTAGGAAGGCTCTTGATCAGCTTGGATGTTCCTTAGATGATCAGATTGTTTGCAAATGATGTGAGGAATGTTTGTGAATGAATGGGTTTCTTTATATACAAGATTCAAGCACCACCACAAGTTGACAACAAAGTCTTGGGCCATCCACAATTGATCAACACTTGTAACTAGTGTGTAGGGATGTCTAGGGGCCATGCACATGCAAGAGAAACCGGATTAGAGGGTCACATTCGCGCACAACAGCCAACAGCAGGTAATCTGTCGCTGGGCAACTCTAGCGCACCGTTACGCTACATATGTAGCGGTGCGCTAGCCCGCTAAAATGGGCCAGTTGACTTAACCGGTAGCGCACCGTTACGCCACACATGTAGCGGTGCGCTAGCCCCTTCTGAGACAAGAATTGTTGTTGTTTGTTGAAGTCTCGTAAAGGTAACCAATTATTTCGATCTTGGGTCCTATATCAGCACTTATGGACCTCCCAAAACGGTCTTGCACAGTATCAAACCCCACCATAATGATATGTTTGTTTTGGATTCAAAAGTAAGACCCGTATACATCGGTTTACCATTCAATTTACTTGTGGGGTTAAATCATGCTTTTCAATTCTATTATTAACAAGAATTTTCTGCATTGAGGGTAATAAAGATGGGTATAACATTTAATCGGGTCTTGGGATTTATAAATAAGGTCGTTCAGAGGTACAATTTAACATGACGCCACTTAATCCTACCGAAACATCTTTATTAAATCCGGGTTTTCAACGCGTTTTGTCTGACATGACACGTGTCGTTTTATTATTGAACCCGAAATTTTCGAGGTGTTACAGATACCCCAGTGTAAAATATGTGGAAAAACTCACAAGGGCGAATGCTACTTCAAAAACAAACCATGTCCAACTTGCGGAAAAGTGGGACATGTGGTTGCAAATTGCCCGGGAAAAGTGTCAGTGTGTTATAAATGCTATAAGCTTGGACATAAGAAGTCTGAATGTCTGGAGCTGGTTGGAACCAAAGAAACAACTGACACCAAGTCTGATGCCCAGAAGTCAAGGGCAAGGTCTTTCCACATGACAGCCGAAGAGGCTAAAGTTGAACCTGATGTCGTTTCAGGTATATTTCTTGTAAATTCAATTCCAGCACAAATTTTATTTGATACGGGTGCGAATAGATCTTTTGTTTCACATCAATTTATTCAACGCCCTGCATTCACGTTAACAAAATTACCTATGCCTCTATGCCTCTAGAAGTAAAAATAAGTAATAATAAAATTTTTATTGTTTGTGATATGTGTTGGAACTTCAAATTGAGCATTGACGATGAAGAATACTTCGTCGATCTAATTCCCATGTCAATGGCAGAATTTCAAGTGGTAATCGGAATGGATTGGCTAACTCGATATCACGCAAAGGTAATATGCTACCGTAAGGAGATACAACTGAACTAACATATCTGAGCGGGAAACATGTTACTATCAATGGGGAGAAAAGTTGTAGTCCCATAATCTGCTCGTTTATCGAAGCTTATAAGCTTGTTCAACATGGATGTAAGGCGTATCTGGCTTACATACACGATTAAACTAAAGAGTCTCCAGAAATTAAAGACGTACTAGTCGTACAGGAGTTTGAAGATGTTTTCCCGAAAGATTTACCAGGGATACCACCCGAGCGTGAGGTGGAATTTGGCATCGAATTAGTTTCGGGTGCAAAGCTGGTAGCAAGGCTTCGTATCGACTAGCGCCATCGGAACTACAAGAATTGTTGTTGCAATTGCAAGATCTTCTCGACAAGGGATTTATTCGGCCGAGCGTTTCTCCGTGGGGAGCGCCGGTATATTCGTAAAGAAGAAAGGCGGAAGCATGATAATGTGTATTGATTACCGGGAGTTAAATAAACTCACGGTAAAGAATCGATACCCGCTTCCGAGGATCGGCGACTTGTTCGATCAGTTGCAAGGCGCAAGTTGGTTTTCAAAGAATGACTTAAGGTCGGGTTATCATCAGTTAAAGGTGAAAGAAGAAGATATACCGAAAACGTCGTTCCAAACGCGTTATGGACATTACGAATTTTTAGTGATGTCTTTCGGGTTAACAAATTGCACCTGCGGCTTTCATGGACCTCATGAACCGCGTCTACAAACCAATGTTAGACAAGTCGGTGATAGTATTCATCGACGATATTCTCGTGTATTTGAAGAGCGAAATGGATCACGAGTGTCATTTGCGTGAAGTACTTGAAATGCTTAGGCGTGAGAGACTTTACGCGAAGTTTTCAAAATGTGCATTTTGGTTACTCGAAGTGCAATTTCTGGGGCATGTTGTAAGTGCTGACGGGGTATCGATGGACCCAACCAAAATAGAAGTTGTGTCTAAATGGAAACCTCCGAAGAATCCATCAGAGATTAGGAGTTTCCTAGGTCTTGCGGGTTACTACCTGAGATTTATACAAGATTTCTCCAAAATCGCAACGCCATTAACCAAGTTGACCCGTAAAGATGAAAATTTGTTTGGGGAAGCGCACAAGAAGATGCCTTTCGAATACTTAAAGAAAAATTGACCAGTGATCTGGTATTAACATTACCAGATGGAACTGACGACATGGTCATATATTCTAATGCTTCCCAGCTTGGTCTCGGGTGTGTACTTATGCAAAGCGGGAAAGTGATCGCATATGCTTCAAGACAATTAAAGATCCACGAAAAGAAGTATCCGACACATGATCTTGAATTGGCGGCAGTGGTTTTTGCTTTAAAGATTTGGAGACATTATCTATATGGTGTAAAATGCACTATTTTCGCTGACCATAAAAGTCTCAAGTACTTCTTTGATCAAAAGGAGTTGAATATGAGACAAAGATGTTGGTTAGAGACGGTGAAGGATTATGATTGTGAGATTCACTATCATCCCGGAAAAGCCAACATAGTTGCAGATGCATTAAGTCAAAAAGAAGAATATTCACCCATTCGGGTGCAGTCGATGCAGTTAGTAGTAACCTCAGGTTTACTCGAACGAATCAGAGAGGCACAAATCGAAGCTCTAAAAGAAGAGAATTTGAAAAAGGAGAGAATTGTAGGCCAGCTGGAAGACTTGGTAGAATATAGTAATGGATTAAAAACCCGTTTTGGTAGAATCTGGGTTCCAAACATTTGTAGTGTTAAAACACTTCTTCTTTTTGAAGCTCACAAGTCGCGCTATTCTATTCATCCGAGAGCTACCAAAATGTACCAAGATTTGAAACAAAACTATTGGTGGCCCGGAATGAAGCGAGACATAATTAAGTAAAAGCAGAACACCAGAAGCCTTATGGTAAACTTCAGCCGTTAGACATTCCGGTGTGGAAATGGGAGCACATCACTATGGATCTATTAACTAAACTACCAAGAACAACACGTGGAATTGATTCCATTTGGGTAGTAGTTGATAGATTGACCAAGAGTGCTCATTTATTCCGATTCACGAGACATACACGTCTGAGAAGATGTCGGAAGTATATACGAATGAAATCGTATCTCGCCACGGAGTGCCGGTGTCCATCGCGTCGGATAGAGATACTCGGTTTACTTCAAACTTTTGGCTTGATTTTCAAGAACAGATGGGCACTAAGTTGTTTATTAATACCGCATATCATCCGCAGACAGACAGACAAAGCGAAAGAACTATTCAAACGCTTGAAGACATGCTGCGAGCATGTATTATCGATTTTGGCGGTAGTTGGAATATCTATCTACCAGTAGTTGAATTTTCATATAACAACATCTATCATTCCAGCATTAGAATGGCCCCGTACGAAATGATTTACGGCAGAAAATGTCAACTCTAGTGTGTTGGGGTGAAGTGGGTCCGCAAGAATTAGTCCACAAAGATGTAGTCAGGATAACTAATGAAAAGACTGAAGTGGTCCGAGCTCATTTCAAAGCTTCCCAAGATAGACAGAAATCTTACGCGGATAAAAGACGAAGACCAATCGAGTTTCAGGTTGGTGATATGGTTATGCTCAAAGTATCTCCGTGGAAAGGGTCATCCGATTCCGAAAAAGGGGGAAATTGAGCCCAAGATTTATTGGGCCATTCAAAATCGTGGAACGTGTGGGCAAGGTAGCTTACCGACTCGAACTGCCAGAAGAACTAAGCAGTATACATAACACTTTTCATGTTTCACATCTGCGAAAGTGCTTAGCTGATAAAACAACTTATATAAGCTATGACGGCATCGAAGTTGACGATAAACTGAACTATGTCGTAAAGCCTATCGAAATTCTTGATTGAAAGGTTAAAAGCTTAAGGAATAAAAAAAATCGATCAAGTAAAAGTTAAATGGGAACATCGGAAGGGATCATACACCACTTGGGAGTCCGAAGAAGGGATGAGACGCATATACCCTTCCTTATTTGGTACGTATAACGATTTCGAGGATGAAATCCTCTTTAAGGGGGGTCGACGTGTAACACCCCTAAAAATATTAAACAATATATGTGTGAAAACATGTATAATTAATATTATTGATAATAAAAGAGTGAAATTAAAACTAGGAATGACTAACCTAGTTAAAAGTTTGTTATAAAAGATAAGAATCAAAGGGTTCTAACCATTTTATATATCTTGAAAAACTAGAGGGACCAAATATGACAATCATTGAAAGTTATGTTTAAAAAAATAAGATAAGCATCAAAACACATTTGTGTGTGTGTGTCCCTGTAGTTGGACCAAATCCCAGGAAACAGAGAACTCCTTTACTTGAACCCTAAACCACCAAATTCTATCAAATTCAAAGAAGGAAAATCGATTAGAGATAAAATTCAAGTTATATTAGTGATCACTATACATAGGAGATCACAAGGTATGTTTAATTTTGATCTTTGATGATGTTTTGATTCTTCTTGAATTTTCATAACTGAAATTATTGAAGAATTGGATTATGTTATGGCTAAATTATGATGAGTACAAGTCTAGGAACAAACCCTAGATGAAAATTAGCGATTTCATGTTATGAACTAGTGATATGAAGATTTATCATATGTGGGTTATATGGGTTTTGTGATAGATGCTTGAATCATTGTGATGCTTGATGTTATTTGATTGTTATGATGCAAATTCAAGGGTTGTTTATGGTATTCTTGACATATAAATATGAAAATGATGTTATGACATAGTTAAATATTTAATCACGAGCATGATAGTGTTAGTATATTAATTTCGCCTACAAGATGTTTGACAAAATGCTTAAATGAACTTGAGATAAGTGATAAATATGAAAGAATCACGTGATTGATTAGCTAGCAACGTTGTGTGTTGAATCTTGAAATATGAATTCTAAGCGATATGTTCGAATGGAAGTCTATAGGCAATTTGGGCGGATCGTCAAGTAATCAAGGCGGATCGGATAACTGTTTAAAAGGAAAGCTTTAAAGGTACGCAGCTCTACGCTTCGTAAAATTTCGCTAGAATTTTATGTTTAATTACTTGACTGATAATTGAATCGTTATGAAGTTGGTTAATACTAAAACGGAGGATTTCGTATGTATTAACCGATTAAAATAACTAGAATATAGCGATAAGTAAAAACGTAGAAGTGGTGGATTCCAATATGATGTTCAAACGGGGCAAAATGACTCGAACTATACATGTTTTGTTTGATAAAAGCGATGGATTTCACTAACAAACTAAATGGGTCGAAATAACCAAAGTAGTAAAACTTTGGTGATATAAGGCGACAAACGTCGCTAAGAAAGCCAAACGGGTCAATAGGATGTCTTGATGTAAACCGGGAAGGTTACATGCTTAAAGATGTCGAAATGATGCCGGATTTTAGAAATAATATATATATATATATATAGGGAGAAGATCATGCGAGAACCACCTCTTATTACGAGAACCGCGAGAACCAATGTGAACACAACAAAAAATGCCTAAAAATAGCTAAAAATCACACAAATTTTTTTTTAATATTTTTTATATAAAAATCGCTACTTTTCGAAGCAAAAAAAAAAATAATAATAATTTAAAAAAAAAAAAAAAAAATTTGGCCACTAAAAGTAGCGATTTGAGCATAAAAAATATTTAAAAAAAAATATTTTTAGATTTTTTTAGATTTTTTTTAGATTTTTTTAGGTTTTTTGGGGGTTTAGTTTTTAGCATTTTAGCTTGGGGGGGGGTGGGGGGGGGGGGTTTAGGTTTTTGGGGGGTGGGGGAGGGGGGTTTAGGTTTTTTTTTGGGGGGGGGGGGGGGTTAGGTTTTTTTTAGCTATTTTAGGTTGTGTTCACATTGGTTCTCGCGGTTCTCACAATAAGGGTGGTTCTCGCATGAGCCCCTCCCTATATATATATATATATATATATTAGTCGTTAGCCGAGAAAGGGTAACGCCGACCATAAGTCATAAACTCAGTTGTGAGTATGACTAATATATGCATGAATTCCAAATATAGGATTGGTGTTAAATTTGTTTAACTAGTCATAGTTAAACGGGTCGAATAATTAACATGCATTTAAACTTAATGGGCATATAAACTTCATGGTTATAGCCCCTAGTATTAGCAAATATCCAGATTGTGTTGTTAGTGTAAAACGGATAGTCACTTGAGCAAATTGATGTTTAAAAAACTCAAATGGGTCAAAATAATTTGAGAAAATTGTTCACTTAGATGTTAGATTTTGATTCCATCGAATAGATGATTGAATTACGATCACGTAGAAAGAAACGTGACGTAAATCGGATCTAATATGAACAAGTTATGATCATTTTCGTAAAAGTAAGTTGAGCTGGAAAAGTGCAGGTCTGAAAACTGATGTTTCTGTCGAAACGAGGGCGTCGCGCCACGCGACGGCAAACTATAAAGCCTGTCGCGCAACACGACCATGCTCCCGGCCCGCGAGAGCAGAGGCCCTCGCTTGTCACGCCCCGCGACGAACAAAAATGACAGCAATACTGTTGTTGTGTGTTTGTTTTCAGCTTAGGGACTTGTTAATGCATATTATAACTCCTCTTAACTAATATTTGATGAATTTGGTTATAGGTAATGGGTATGAACTTGCGGATGACGATCAAGCCTTGTAAAAGAACCGAACACGCACTCAAAAGAAGCTTCCGCAATGAAACTATGTTTTTGTTATAAAATCCTTTAGTGGTGTGTGATAAACTTATGTCCTACTTTATAAACTTCTTGTGAAGGTTTACAAATTTCGTAAATATTGTTAGAATGGTTTGAAATTTTTGTTAACATTGTTACATCAATGTTTTGAAAAGTGGCATTTTTATATAGAAATGCACAAAATATGATATAAAAAATACTAAATCTATAGTAAGGGTCTTACACATTGTGTGTTTTTTAGTAATTATTGAATTATCTCAGGTTTATTATTATTATTATAGTTAAATTATTTCATGTTTAACAGTTTGGTTGTTTGGAAGGCATTACAACAACAATACAACTTTATGGAATTGAGAGCTATGGGCCTACTTTCATTGGCTTTACTTCATTACTGGGTTTAGAAGAAAAAATCATAATTCCTCAAACCTTACAGGCCTTTTAAACATAAATTTAAGCACATAACACCATAAAAAACAATTTCATACCAAACCAAAAACAACATAAAAACTACCTTCAGGCTACAACAACTTATAACAAAACTATAAATAAATAAACACTCGATTCACAGATCATATGTAAACCCTTGATGCAACTTCTCTATTCAGAAAGCGGGTTCACCTTGAACCTGTAGAGCAGAGTTTTCTTCTTTGAAGTCGGGTTGTCGACGGTTAAAAGTATCTTCCCGAGCTCACTGATCTTGAAACTATGGCTAATCACTGGTTCATCGGTCGGGGTCATCTTTTTAGCCTTTTGTATGATTATGGTGTAATGGCTTTCGTTATTCGGTACATATTCGGCACTATAGCTTACCTCCCAACCAACTACCCGTAGCTCCCACACAAATACGCATTTCTGCGACATTTTATCAGTTCAATTACCCATGTGATGATATTAAATTATTAATAGCACAAAACGGAATGTAAAACGTACCTCGTTTACTATAATCTCCACTGTCTGCTTGGTGGATGGTCTAACGGTAACCACTGAGGCTGGATCATCAATTGTGAATTCCGGATTGCAATCGCAGTAATCCACACTCAACCCACCGTACTGAATCGGTACATGCTCGGGACTCACGTATCTGTTAAAACAACCCAACTCACTTAAAATCTAAAGCATCTGGTTCTGAAAATACCATTTTCGTCCCTGAGGTTTGGCAAGTTTTGCGACTTTCGTCTAAATGTTTGTTTCTTGCATATGGATCCGAAAGGTTTGATATCTTGCCATTTTCATCCGGCTCGTTAACCCCATCCATTTTTCTCTGTTAAGTCAAGGGTATTTTCGTCTTTTTACTTAGTAAGGGTATTTTGAATAGGTACATTATGCTAAATGCTTGTACATAAAGTGAAAAAGACCGAATTGCCCTTTAATTAACAAAAAGACTAAAATACCCCTGCCTTAACGGAGAAAATGGCAAGATATGAAAACTTTTGGATCCAGATGCAAATAAACAAATATTTGGACGAAAGTCGCAAAACTGGCCAAACCTCAGGGCTGAAAATGGCATTTAATCCCCCTAAAGTTTCACCAATATAAGCCAATATAACATTTTTAATAAGCCATTATGAGAGGTCGTAATTACATTTAACATATTTACAATGTTTAAAAAAGTTTATCTTGCCCGTTTGGCTGATTAGAGAAACATAACCTGGATTAAGACAATTACTAATAACTAGGCCTGCAAACGAACAAGAACACAGAACACAACCTTGTTCGTGTTCATTTGTTAAGGAAATAATATGTTCACGAACTGTTTATGAACACTTGCCGGACAAGATTTTTTGTTCTTGATTGTTCATTAAGGAAATGAATGTGTTCGTTTGCGTTTGTTCGTTAACTTTTGGTATCAGACAAAAGCGAACACAAACGAACACGTAACCGAACGTTCACGAACATAAATGAATGAATGTGGCCCCTTTTCATGCTCGTTAGTTTAACTAAACAAACAAAAATTTCTCGTTCGTGTTCGTTCATTTATTAAACGAACGAAAACAAATGAACTTCCCGCCGAACGATTCACGAACTGTTCGCTAAACGTTTGGTTCGTTTGCAGCCCTACTAATAATGGGTTGAATTGGCATCTACAGTTTCTAAAAAGTAAGTCGTCTAAACAAAATAAATGCAGAACTTACTTAAAAAGGGTTTCGGGAGTCCTTGCGGTGCTAGCGAAAACAAACTTGCTCTTAGTCCTTTGAGTCATAAATGGACTGATCATTGTATAGAAAGCTAGATACCACCATGGGGCATTGATGAAAACCTTCAAAGAAGATGTTAGGATCAATAATCACACATACAATTATTGCATGAAGAGTAGGTGGCAAAAATGGTGGGTCAGATAACATGTTAAGATAATAAGATGGGTAACTATTTTTCGTCTATCGGGTTGAGTTGACCCGCAATCGCATTTTTGTCCTTTTTTGAAACTTTACAAATAAATCATTGTTATGATCACAAATTCACAATCTAACAAGTTAATACAAGAATTTTCAAACTTCTAAAAAGGCTATATATAAATAATTAGCTCTACACAAATTCACAAATTTGAACCTAAATGCAGGCAATCACTTCATTCTGTTCATCATCTTACAATATTCAATTGTTCTAAACGAAAATCGTATTAACAAATTCAATCATCACACATTAATCAACACCATTAGATATTTACAAACCACAAACTCACCTGTTTGGCTACAAACTCAGGGTAGTTATCCTGCAGCAGCTGCAGAGCCTGCTGGGTAGCAACCCGAAGCTCGCGCTTAGCCGGTCCAGGCGCGTTCTTCAAATCGTTAACCTGAAAAATAGTATTCACACCACCAGACCTAAAATCCAACTTCCTTATACTCCTCTCAAGAAACTGAATCCTCCACCTCAAAAACCTCAACCTTTTTTCATTGTCAGAAAATGTTTTCTCATACAAATCTTTATTCTGAAACTCACCATACACATTATAACAAATTGGGTGTCCCTCTTTATCAAACCCATGATTAAACACAACTTTTTCAAGATCATCCCCAAAGTCTTGTTCCAATAAAGATTCAATATCAAATGTTTCCCGCCATTGGAGGGTATCTTTAAGCATTGTGAAGGAATCTTTGACTTTGAAGTCTCGAGCTCGTAAGAACTTGAGTAAAACGACGTCGGTTCGGTCGTCTTTCAAGATGGGTATGCCCCAAATTGAGAGTTCTGAAATGGGTTCGTTTTGTTTTTGCAAAAAGGCGAAATCTTTGGTGTTGGTGAGGGAATCTTGGATTAGGGTTTTGAAGTCTTGAAGTGATTTTTGTTGTGAGGGTGAAAGATCTTTGATTTGGTTGCTTTCTTCTTTGAAAGAGGGCATGGGTACAGGGGTTTTGGTGGTGGTGGGGTCAGTTGATGTGGGTTTTTCTGGGTGTTCGATGACGTCAGCTATGGTGGCGGCGGCGGTGGTGGTGGTGGTGGTTGTGGGTGGTGGTGAAAAGGTGGTTTCTTGGTTTTGTGGTGGTGGTGGTGAAGATGGGGTTTCTTGGTTTTGGGGTGGTGGTGGTGGAGGAGGGTGGGAGGAAGTGGGTGGCTCCGCCGGGAGTTCCGGTGGAGATGTGGTGGTGAGATTTACATCGGCCATTTTTGAAGTTAGTATCGAAATGAGTGTTTTTCTTCTTGAAGGGTATAGAAGTGAGGAGAATCTATTTTGCCCGTTTGAAATATATGGTATAGATTTTTGATAATTTAATTCTAAAATAAAATAATTTTTTTTTTCAAAAAAAATATGAATTTCTAGGTTATTTTGTAAAATATGAAAAAAAAAAAAAAAAGTAACTTGAGGTTGTTTGGGAGGTTGTCTCTGAATTGGTCACATTTTTCTAAAACTTATCAATTCAAGGCTCATTCTATACGCACCCTCCCCCCTTTCCTGATTATACCCCCCCTTGTGAGAGGAAAACTGTCGGTCCCACGCAGGCCCCACCTGTAAGTATGTGAGAGGAGGGGGGTGAAAAAAGTAAATAGGGGGGTGTAGAAAGTAGCACCCCAATTCAAAGGCTATCTCTTAATTAATTAGTCTTTTTAATAACTTAACACAAGGTTATCAAAGAGCCCCTTAATGTGTGTATCTGATTAGGGTGAGGGGAGTGGAGTTGTGATTGTATGGAGGAAGAAACAAAGAAGGAAAAATTGGAAGCGAGAGGGAGGCTGGGAATGGAGGGCTAATGTGTGGGACGAGCGAAAACACCGCCCCACCCTCTTCGGTGAAGCCCATACTTGTCTCCTTGTCGGGCGTCCCATGTACGCACTTGCCACCCTTAGAGGTTATGAGTAATAAGTATTAATTAAGTCTTCCGCTATTCTCACACCCCTAAATCTTATTTTCACATCTTTTTCACTCTATCTCTCTTTGTATATATCTATGTATGTATAGAGAGATAGAGGGGAGAGGTGTGTGAATTAAATCTTCTTTTCATCACATCTTTTTTCACTCTATCTCTCTCTGTATATTCTCTTAATTAAATCAACATAAATCAATTACTACACGTCTTTTTTAATTACATTTTTTACGCCTAAACACCTAAATAATTTCACATCTTATAAAGCAATTTTAAAAGATTAAATTATATACTCATATATGATGCATCATTTGAACATCTTTACTAGGATCAACAGGATATGTTATATTTCGTATGAGATGAAACAAAATAATTTCTTATTAAATGAGCTGTGGGACATAAAAAGTTGGTTCGGTGAGATGTAATGTTGATATCACCTTTTTGGTGTGTGTGAGAGATGTCTATGAACAACAAAGCTGTACTAGCAATCAAGATCTATAACTATTGATAGATAAATCAATTAAGATCGTGACCATACAGGGACTGTTTAGTTTAAATCTAACTAAAACCATGAATTGGATTTTGAAAAGAAAAAAAAAATCACACCAATGTATAATTGTTTTAAATTGATTATAAAATATATTTGTATTAGCTTACTAATAATATTTATTAATAATGTAGTACAAAATCAGATCTGTAACTGAATCAATGACCATGTTCATTTAGTTTTCCCAATTAGCTCATAATTGAACACATAGCACTTGTTGTTTTGAATTTAAATTGTTGTGTTTGGATTTCTGGATTTTCTAGGCCACTCTTAAGGATCGAGACTCTGAGGGTGTCACAACTTCGTACTTAAAACACCTAGGATCAGTCATTTTGTCATGTTTATAATCACCGGTCATTGATTTCATCATGCTTTAGATCTCATCATGGTAATGACCTTAACTCCTGAGCTATGAGGTGTTCGAGAAGTGTAAATGTAAGCACTTACACCTCTTGCGTGTTGATCAGTTCTGTTTAAACATAATGGAAAACATGAATAACATACATGTTACAGCAGACATGCCAGTAGAGAATCCAGTCAGAGATGCAGCCATTGAGTTCGACATACTTGTCAGGATAATCTGGTTCCTCCTTAGGGTGTAAGATGATGATGGTGATGAACCGAAACAAGGGATGGTTTCGGTTATGGAGAGAGAGCCGATTGTGATGTTATGAGGGTTGAGAAATTGTCTAACTTGTGTAACCCTTAAACTCTCTAATAATCTCCTTATTTATACACCCAAGAGGAAACCTAATTAGTTAATAAGGGTAATATGGTCCATCAACAATCACCAACTAATTATTAATAGGTTATTAATATATTTTGATCTATATAATATAAATGATTATAAAGGCTACAAGATTAAATATTACATTAATAATATATTTAATCTCACATTGCGCACACATTTCCTTAATATTAAGGTACTCAAAATATATGTAAAAATAACTAGGAATCCACACATTTTTTTAGCAGACTCGATATTCAATCAAAGTAAACACGGCGCAAGAAACTTTGAAATTAATTTTATTTATAGAAAAATCAAAAATCCATTAAGTAGCTCCCAAAGCTTGGAATCATAATTTTAGAAGTTTAATCATTTTGATGTTTTTTTTTTTTTTTGTGTTTTACAATTAAAGAAATGCCATAAATTTTCAGGTGTATTAGCATGGATGTCTCTATCGTCTCACCAATTATAAGGTGATTGAAATCTTATTAAACACATATGTACATGGTTATTTTTATTATAGTTAAAAAAAAACAAAAAGGAAAAATAGATTTTCATGTGTCACTTTCCACGATAAACTCCAAAGAATGTCTTCCGGTATTTGTCTCTAAATCAATTATTTCCAATATGTTCCCACAAAGATTAACAAGTTTGATAACCCTACTACCAACATTAGTGTCCAAGATAAAGATTTATATTCTTATTATGTTTACGCTAAAGTCTAAATACCCTAAACTTAAACTTCAATATGTTAGAGCATCAATATGGTCTCACGCACTTGCCGCATCATCCTTATCACACACGTTTTGATGGGGCTTGAGCCCCTTTGCTCGTGGCTAAAGACATACCCTTGCCCACTCCCATCTTTTCAAGTCACGACCCAATCGATAACCTAAACACATGTTTAAGAGTAACCTTACTTTTATTATATTATGGAAAAATAAATCAAAACCGACAATGATGACAGAAACTTTGATTGATCTTCTGGCTTCTCAAACCACTTCTTGATCACCGGCTTTTGTTGCTACTCGATCACCAAGAAACCTTTTACGACCGGTGCAGCCGTGGAGCTAAAAGGGGTTGCTCCCCTTTCTCGAAAAATGACTCTCAAAACCACCGGCACCAAGATCTGATACCAATTCAAGTCTAGACCTGATAAACCGAACACACGTTTAAGAGTAACCTAAGTTTTATTTTATTATGAAAAAGTAACTCAAAAACCACAATACAATGACGTTCTAACTCTCGAACATAACTCTAAACTTGGCTATATAGTTGAAACCCAACTTGGTCAACAAACAACTAAAAAAAAAAATTATAACATTATTAGGAAACTAAACCATTTTAACCAACTTGTCAAATTTGGTCCCCCAAATTCATCGACAAGGCCAGCCCCGAGGGGGGGGGGGGGGACCGCTCAGGGCCCAGTCCTCTGGGGGCCCAAATTTGATTTTTTAATTATACATTAAGTGTGTATATAAACATTCTGTTTCAAGTTTGTTAACAATTGGAAGCTTGCTCTGGTCAGTCTGGTGGTTTTTCTGGTCCACTTAAAAGAGTTAATCAATTTTCTCAAGTTCGATTCTTGCAAAAGGCATATCTATATATTTTATTTCCTTTTTCTTTCCCACCTAATATTTTTTTCTTGTTTTTTTCGTTTTCTTACTGTATTTTCGTTTTCTCCCTGTTTCAAATCTAGATTTTCTTTTTCAGTTAGAAACTGAAATCTTTTATTATTTATTTTTTTATTTTGTTTATTATTTAAATTAAATACAACTAAAGAATTTTTTAAATGGTTTTTCCTTTTATTTTACGACAACTAATAAAGAGAACACGTATCACGATTAAATTTTTGGACTTTTTATTTCGTTTGTCATAACAAATGCATCAAAACAGACAAAGTTTTCCTCCCACGCAACGCTCAGGCTTGATCCCACTAGTCTGTATATATTTCTAACTTTATATATATATATACAGATATACTTTTTAAATAAAAAGTTATATTTTTGCGGCCATTTTTTCATTTATTCTTATGTTTTCTAGTATATATTCAATTAAATATTTATCTTCTCTTTTTAAATCTGGGTTATTGACTTTATATTATAGGGGCCCGTTTTCCTCTATTCGCACAGGGCCAAAAATTGTTCATGGATTTTCAGAGACGGCCCTGTTCATCAACTTGTGACTTGTTATCCACCGCCTTGTGGATCCATATGGCGAATTAAACGATTTGGAACGAAAACTGCCACAACCACCATCAAACGATCACCATTTCATTAGAAGTAAACGACATGCTTACTTCGAAACACACTCTCCGCCCCCATTCCAGCATTTACCCCCACACCACCACCCTTGCTCGGTTTCTCAAGTGGCGCCATTTCCCTCTTTGGTTTCCTCATTATCTCTGGAACCCATTCATATTCAATTTTAACTTCTGCACATCTCTTCAACGGCGGCCTTCCCCTATTTTCCTTCACCACTACCATCTCAGGACCCGACTCATATTCGGTCTTAACCTTCACACCAGCACCACCACTGCTGCAAGGTTTCTCAGTTGGCGACCATTGATCTTCAATCTGAACATTCTCATCACCATAACATGATTGTGTTCCCATTGGAGTTTCTTGTTTGATTGGTCTTTTGCTCTTGATCAATTTTGTTAGATTTATGACGCCTTCTTGCTTGTCGAACATGAATGTGCCCACATCACCTTCTGATAACTTGTAATGCTTACGGAACATTGCCCATCCTGCTGATAAGCTGTATTTGATACTCGCTGATCCTTTTATTCCGTGTGCCGTTAACCTCATTATCCACTCTTTTCCTTCATGATCCTTCAACTTTACGCTCTCTTTATGTTCTAGTCCTGCAGCCTTCACAAATTTGATCGGCAGCAACTACAACCCACAATAAAAAACTTGATTTATTAACAAATGTATACTCACTCTTTTGACAAGTGATGCCTGTAATCCCACGAGCCTCATATCCATTCTCATTAAATCACGTCGGGGTAGCAAATCAAAATGAGAAACTCACATTGGGTTTAGGGATAATCAGGTGACTTTCCCATGTTTAACACTCTAACCTCTACAAAAACGCAAACCCTTCACTTAATATGCTTCATTCCTTCGATACCTTCTTCTAGACAACCTAAAATAGACATGTACGCTCATAAATTGCTCTATAGAAGCTAAAGGACATATGGGCACTTCCTTCTTGTACCCATTTGTTATATATATATATCAAAGCCATCGTGCCTTATATTACGGCGAGTAGCGCAACAAGCAAGCATATGTGTGCAGTGACCAACGATCACATGCAGCAAATACTAGGACGCCAAAAAAATATGAAAGATAACATTTACATGGTTCAGGATTCGCCTACACGCAAGCTTGTGTTTAGATTCATCGTTCACTTGTGACTTTGGGTACCACATTCATGGAAACGTGGTATCCAAAGTCACAAGTGGCCGAGAAACGGTTTTCCTTGTTAGGTTAGAACCATTTGCCGAATGTTTGTTCTAACCTAACAACGAAAATAGATAAAGAACAAACATACAAATGATTGTGCAAATGGATTCTTAGTCATAATCCTTGAACAAAAACCTTAAACAAGATTCAATTCACCACAAAAAAAAAAACATGAATTTCTTCAAATTCTTTGTTCACTTATACATCTTGTACACCTTCACCATTCTGTAACTAGTATCATTGATAACTGATTCCCAAAAGGGACACTTACAATTGCGAATTTCACAAAAAATCAATTCATCATCAAATTCAAATAAGAATGAACTACTTGTAATAACATGTATGTAAAACGTGTCATCTATGTATAACAACCGGAGGGAACTTAAACTTATCTGAAATAAACGGTACCGCCTCAGGCCACTCCACAAGATCCTGATACAAATCGTATTCCGCTTGATAATCATGCAAATGCAGCTCCCCTTTTTGATTCGTATGATAATGATGCTTAACCGAATCCGACTTCCCAAACCCAAAAATACTAACTTTTTCACAAATCCCTAAAGCAAGCATCACCGCCTGCATACCCGACGAATAATGAAAACTAGATCCATCATGTGAACCCGCCCACTCCTCTAACGGCTTCCCGGTTTCTTTAATAAATCTAGAAACCGAATAATACTTCACGATCCGCGCACATAGGATATCGAACTGCGGGTCAGTGATCAACAACGGTGCCTTGTGCGACGCGTTACACACAGCATAATCGAGAAAATGTATCATTTGACACATGTACATCATTATCGCCACGTTTTCGCCATACGGGTGACAAAAACACCTCTCGCGCCGCGCACACAAGTGCAGAATGTTACTGTTCACAAACGAGAGGCTCGTTTTCGAACCCACATTGCGTTCATACCCGCGCGTTCTCGCATTATTCAATCTGATCACAAACTCATGACTATCAATCACCTCACCAAGATCAGATTTTAACAAGATCCCACTATTACCCACCACAGCACAAGTCTTATACTTCAAACCCTTTTCATTATCATCATTACTAGTGTTTAAAATCTTGACAGTGTTGATCAAATTCGACATTACATCATCCCGAAACCTGTGGTTACGCCACCAGGTTTGTAAATATCTCCTAAACTCCAACCAGAGCCGGTAAAACTCCGGGGACCGGAGCTGAACCGGGACCCCACGAGCGGACCGGGCTCGGATATCGATCCGGTGTCGGCCGGACATAAGAAACGAGCGGTGGCGACCGCTCGTTAAGTCCCTAAAATTACCGTCCACCAACTGTTCGACATCTTGCCTCAATGAATCTTCAGCCAAATCAACAGCAGCAAATCTCAACAATGTGTCGTTAAACACCGGTGCAGGTCTTTGTTCAACCACGACGTCGTTCCGGTACCCCAATTCCCCACCGGAGGAGACGCCGGAAACCATGATTCGGAAACAGAGTGTGGCGGCGGCTGCAATAATAAACACCACACTGAATATAGGACGGATTGACCTCTTCATGTTAACGGTTAAACCCTTTTTCAGTCAACGGTGAGTCAACTCAGATCCGGTGATGAATCGGAATGAAACCCGTTTGATAACCCACATGAAGATGTGAGTAATGATGAGATTGGATCGGAGAATTTGGAGATTTGGTGAATCTAGCAAGTGGGTGTTTGAGGGTAGAAATAATAAGGGGTGAAAACAAAAACTAAAACTGAAAACCAGAGGGTGTGAAGTAGATGGATTATTGGTTGTATGTATGTTTTTTTACATTTGGGTTTTAATTTGGGGTTTATGGGGTTGTTGGTTAAAGGGTGTGAGTGTGATTAGTTGGTTGATTGTCACTTTCTTTTAACCTTTTTTATTCTAGTTAAGATTGATTATCATTTGGCATATTGTGATTGAGAAAGAGATGAATAAGATAGGGACAATGTGAATTTACAATTAACATGTTTTGTAACAATGTATGGTCGTGGTTGGATCTTAATCCATAACCACAAAATTTGTGTAAAATTAGGGTTAGTGTTAATACTGTATTTTGAGATAAGACATGCCTAATAATGTGATATATTGTTATATTACTATTCGTTTTTTAAATTAGAAAAATAGAATACAAAGGGATTAGATAAGAGAAGTGAGAAAAGTAAGATTGGGCCCGTAGAATTGTGACATATGGGCAATCAGTTACTTATTTATCACGCACAAAATTTGTCGGGATGTTTTTGGGTTGTTTGACTGGTTTTGACGAATATCTGGGCGAAAACATTAACTATCGTTTGAGGATTGACAAACAAAATCGGCCAGGTTGGCTGGGTGGCCGAACCATTCGGTTAGACTAGTGTGACGTTTTAATGGTTCGTTTTGTCAACCATTGTTTTAGCATAAAGTTAAGTGACATAAACACATTAAATACTCACACAAGTAAACCAAGACTCGAAAACAACTCGTGTGAAATCCTACGACGACATAAATATGTCGGGCCGGCGTATATATGTTTTTGTCTTGCTTATTGGCGTATAAGGTGGCATATCGTTGTAGGATCCGGCGTATTTGCTTCCAACGTATAAAACACCATTGGGCGTATAATACATTGGTTGCAGATCATTTTAGCTCTTTTATGGTCATTAACATGCAAATCATGGCAAACTCTTACATAAACTAATACATGAACATAACAACACTCATTTTATGCAACACACTAGGTTCTAGCAATCTCTCCTTGCTAGAACCAAGTTTACCCAGAAAATTACTCATCTCAAACTCCTAAATCCTAAATTCGGGTCAATTTCTTTATAGCTCACATTAAATACATGTGAATCAACTCAATTTACCTACCTTATATGAACATATGTTGCTCTTAAAGGCCATAAGCTCTCTTGCATGTCAAAACAATTAATTTGGATCTCATATCATTATAGAATCCAAATCTCGTAATAAGACTTTACTTCCTTACACATAAAACATCG
Source organism: Helianthus tuberosus (assembly GCA_030545235.1). NCBI lineage: Eukaryota > Viridiplantae > Streptophyta > Magnoliopsida > Asterales > Asteraceae > Helianthus > Helianthus tuberosus. Next base: position 34,535,243 of record CM060353.1, read on the forward strand.
ACATGTTCACACAATAAAGTATTAACTCATGATACATATATAGCATTCCATAAAAGAAATCAATCACATGATACACATAAGAAATGCACATAGACACTTCCATATGCGGGTCGTGTGCTCGTAGGAACTTCCAATGCTCAAGTCCTCATATTAGTTCACACTCTGAAGTTAGCATTACATGTAAATACAACTAAATTGCATTTAAAAGGTTTATATATAAACTAAACGTCATTTTCAACAATGATATCTACCATTGGTGATGCACTTTGGGACGATAAGAGAACTTCGGAAACCTGCAACTCGTCATCCCTGTGACCTCCCTTATGAAGGGATATCCTCACCTTCTTGAGCGCAGGTGACTTGGACATAATAAACTTCACAAAATCCAACGTAGGCTTCGTGTTAATGTTCCACAAATCGGAAATCTCTATTACCTTCAGATGCTCCAACAAAATATCTGAACAACCTTTGAGTGTAGAAGAGCATTTCTGAGACTGAAGAATGGGATCTTTGTGACCATAACGATCGGCATTCACCCGTAGCTTAAGTTTTTCCATGTTCGGGGAGCTTCTAATGAAAAAAAGAAGGAAAGGTAACCCATATTCGTACATGAAACTCATCCCATCGATATACACGTACTTGAGGTAGATTAACGACGTTGGAAGCACTTGTGGAACTCCGTCTTTATCAAAATACTTGAACCGCAGCCAAAACAAAGATTGGTTTACAAAAAAAAACCTTGAACCATAGCAAAAACAAAGATTGGAAATGTACAAAAAAAAAAAATCGTAAGTTGACTTGGTTACCTCGGTTATCGAGAAACAAGTAGACAGATTTTCAACCATAGGGAAACACTCAAATAGATTTGTAAGGCTGTACTCTTCAAAATCTAGTGATTCGTCAAAACCTTGTGAATCATCAATAATCTGCAACAACTTGCAATATTGAGGAATATAAAGAGAAGGATCAAAATTCTATTATTACAAGAACTTACCAGAGTCAAGCTCTTAAGCAATGGACAACTGGATATGAGATGTAGAAGCGCCTTTCTACTAGTGTTTACATGTTTCATATATAAGTTTGTAAGGCTATCAAATACATTGAACGTCATCGGTTTGTAGCCAAGCTCACAGCTATCGAGATGTAGGTCCGTTAACTGATGAAACGACAACATAGATAAGGGTAACACATACGCCCAAGTGATGTAAATTGTTAATTTCTTGACACTATAGTTCCTCAACGCATAATTTATTATATGGTAGATTTCATCACATGTCTCATCTGACAAAACATCAAGAGTGAACTCGTGTATTGGACCCTCGTGTTTCAACAAAATTTGATAGAAAGCATAGAAAAGTTTACACCAGTAGCTCGTTCCTTCCCTTTGATTTTGTATGTTGCTAACCCTTTCTTCCTTACGACGAGGCCGCTCATCACCCACATCACCTAATACTTGAAACGTCTCCTCATCAAACACGAGTTTTGGGATTTTCGTCCAATGGTACCTCCATTCCTTAGAAAGGATGCTTGTCCTTGCTGCCTCTTGAATCGGTACAAGACATAGAATGTTTTCAATTATGGTGTGAGGAAGCTTCTTGAACATGTCCATCTTAGTGCATATTCTTCTTTACCTAATTTCAATTCATTGTAGTCAATTTCACTAAAAAAAACTTGTCAAGTTACATCAAAACAGAAGGTAGACGGGCAACAAGCTGCCCCTAATCTTCCAAAGACAAACCATTGCCCCCTGGGGATGAACAATTGCTGTGGATGACCCGTTGAACCCTAGTCAAGAAGTGGATAGCTTCTGGTGCTAAGGAGCCAAAGGTATCAAAAGCTAAAGGGACAAAGACATGTTGGTTCTCTGCGCAAGCTTTAGCGTGCTTACCCACTTTCTTCGATTCTGCTTGTCTAGATGCTTGCCTAGCTACAAACCCGTTTTTCCTTAAACTAACCAAAGGGAAAACCCCGTGAGGTCCACACAAGCATGTTTCCCTCCAACCCAGCCAAATACAAGCAGATCCGCTGGTCGATCTATTATTGTTTGTATGTAACTGAGAATCGATCTATTTCTTTTAATGTATTTTAAATTACATATTTGGGGAAGAAGAATGAGTATTTAAGACTCGTTTTAAGAATCTGTTTATTGTTTATATCCCAAAGTGAATTAAGTCTACATTTTCTTAATCACAAAGTTAGCTAATATTATAAAACATATTTATGCTAAATTTCATTATTTTATTCTGAAAAGACTATTTGGGGTTTTAAGAACCCCAAACATAAACCCACTATATTACTACTCAAGCCACTTGGGCTGTGGCCCAGTGGTAAGTAGTCAAAGACTACTTTGGTGAAACCCAGGTTCGAACCTGGTTAGGTGTATTATTAGGGAGGAAATAGTTTGCTGTTCAAAAAAAAAAAACTACTCAAAACCAGGAATGGCAATGGGCCGGGCTTGGGCCGGGTATTGGTAATCCCAGACCCGTACCCGGTTGTAATTCTTTGTCCCATACCCGGCCCGTTACCCGTCGGGTATTTATCGGGTAATTACCCGTCGGGTATCGGGTATACCCGTTAATTTTATAAAAATACCCGTTGGGACAAATGTGCACTTTTTACTTTGATGTTTATATAATTTACAATGTTAATGACTATAACAAATGAAAATATGATTAATAACTTACATATCGTATTCAGACCATATATACCAAACTAAATAAAAACGATTACTTAATTAAGTAATTGTATCAGGACCACCTAATTGCTTAAACATCCACATAATAAAGGGTGATAACTTCCATATCCAATATACATGCTCAAAAATAAGTTTAATTGTTCACTAAGCACATGCCAAATACATATCCACATATGACTATAGAGAAGGTAATAAGTACATGTATTAAGTTTATATATATGGAAATCTATAATATGATACTTTCGGGTATTATTCGGGTAAATGGGCCGGGTATCGGGCAGGTATCTTTAAATCCCATACCTGTACCCGTACCTGATTTTTTTCTTTTTTTAAACCCGTACCCGGCCCATACCCATTGGGCTTCGGGTATACCCGGCCCGTATGTTTCGGGTTTCGGGTATACCTGTCGGGATTGGGTTTTTTTGCCATCCCTACTCAAAACCCCCAAACATGTATCATGATTTACTCATCTAACATGGAGTTCTAAGAACTTTAAGAACAATATACATTTAAATATATCATGTACACCCAAAATGAACATAAACCCCCAAGTTGTACCCACTCAAGAACACTCTATAACCTAGGTTTTAGGTTGAAGAAATGCTTACATATAGCTCCTAGCACTCAAAGAAGGACGAATACACCTTAAAATTTCTTGTGTTTCACATCAGATTCACCCAATTTTGCTCCTCAGTCCTCCCATCGACACAAACTTACTTGAGTCATAAGATAAGACATCACTGCACCACCCCTCTTTGCCAGATCTTGATAAGTTTGTTCGTTGGAGCATTCACGTTATTTTTTTAACAGCAAAGGGCAAAGGTTAAGTTATTTCTACTTTTAAAGTACATCAATAAAAAATTTTAGGAAAAATTACAACTTTTGTCCTTTATCTTTATAGTACTTTACAGACAGTGTCTTTTTTTTTTCAAATATTGACAGACGGTGTCCTTTATAGGGAATTTTGTTGCAAGTTTTGTCCTTTGAGCCTAACCCAATTAGATTTTTTTGTTAAATCTGATTACCCAAGGGTATTTTAGTCTTTTTACTTATTTAAAGGACAAAACTTGTAATTTATTCTTTAAAAAATATTTCAAAAAAAAATTATATATCTGAAATCAAATTAACATAACAATCAGATCTAAAATCTGAAATCAAGCAAATCAACTATACAACTCTATCTAAATCACCTATAATTCAACACTATAACCTAGTTAATCTACTGAAACTGTATCCAAATTCATTCTACTTAACACCGAATCAACAATATACTTTCATAAAATCAACTAAATTCAACAACAAAACATAAAACCTATAATAATATATCAACCGCTAGATGATAATAATCCGATCTAACTAATCCACAAAACTCGTACTGTAATAGCAACTAACCAGAACCAAAAAAAGTTAACCAATACACATCAAATTATTCATCTCGATAATTCACACAAATCTCCGTTGAGGATGACCTGGATCTCTTCTGTAAGCTTGATTGGGGGCTGATTGTGAGCTTTTTAGTAGCAGAATTGAGAAAAAAGAGAAGAAGATGATGCGAATCGACCTGGATCTCTTCTGTAAGCTTGATCTCTTCACACAAATCAACCAAGATGATTGTGAAACCCCTGACACAACTTCCCAGCGGAAACCCCCCGCCGCACCTAAACCCCTCTACTCGTATCAACTCTCTCTCCAACAGGTGAAATCAACACAAAACCCTAGCCGTTCATGGTGAATCAACAAATCACCGCACCCAAACCCCTCTGTCTCGTATCACCCCTATGTTTGGCAGTGGTTGCAGTTGGTGGTAGTTGTACGGTGGTGGAAACACAAAACGGAAGGGTAGTGGGTGGTTGTTTTGGCGGCGTAAGGCGGTGAAGATGGTGGTGAACCGGTGGATGGATGGTGGCGAACCGGTGGATGGATGGTGGCGGCACTAAGGCGGTGAGAGAGTGTGGTAGAGAGAGGGGCAGAGAGTTGTAGAGAGAGAGAGGCAGAGAGTTCTATAGAGAGAGAGAGAGGAAGGGAGTTTGATATATAATCTAATAATAATAATAATAACAATAATAATAAAGAGGTAAAAAGACTAAAATACCCTTGGGTAATCAGATTTAAAAAAAAATCTAACTAGGTTAGGCTCAAAGGACAAAACTTGCAACAAAATTCCCTATAAAGGACACCGCCTGTCAACATTTGAAAAAAAAGACACCGCCTGTAAAGTACTATAAAGATAAAGGACAAAACTTGTAATTTTTCCAAAATTTTAGTCACAAATGTTACGTTACTTCTATTTTTAGACTACACCAATGGATACTAAGACTAAGCGGTATGGGGGCCGGCTTAGGCCCGGCGAGGCCCGGCGCCTGTCCCCCACACCCGAAGCCGAAGTCGACGGCCCAAAGTTCAAAAATATATCCGTTGCATAACGGATAGTTTTAATAAAAAAAAATTACCTTTTTCACTTTAAATATATATCAACTTCATCCATTTTTTATACCATTCACATCAATTTCTCTCATTCTTCTCCTATTCTCATCCATTTTTATAAAAAAAACACTCCCATTTTTTTACCATCATGAATCCATTCAACCCAAACAACCCCAACCCGAACAATCCTAACTTTTTTTCGAGTCCCGCTTACACTCCGGCTATAGATCTTTCGTGGGGGAATCCACAATTTACTTTTTCGGGTTTCCAACAATCACCTAACGCCTTCTCCCAAATGTCCCAAGTTCAAAAAATGCAACAATACCAAGCACTCCAACAATTCATGCAACGCAACTCGGTTCAACTTGATTAATTCCAATCGCAACCGCCAACTTCCCAACCGCAACCCTCGGTGGAGCTTGACGATGATGATGAAGTCGTCCCCGAATCGCCACCTAAAGAACTCAAGCGGAAAAAAAAAAACACGGGGAAGGGGAAGGCGGTTGAAACCGAACCCGACACCGCAAAAAAAAAAAAAAACGGTTCGAGAGCAAAGCGGAGACAGTGGATAAAAGTAGAGGAGGAGGCGCTAGCAATTGCGTATGTTAAGGCCTCAACTTTCCCGATTGTCGGTATGAACCAAAGTTATTTTTTTTAATATAAATTTAAAAATATTTATTTTTTAGTTTTACTAATGCAATTTTTTATTTTTATTTTTAGGGAACAATCAAACGGGTTCTAGTTTTTGGAAGGCATGTACGGATAGATTTAACGAGCTTATGGAGCAAGGCCCGGCCCGTGATCTCGATTCCGTATCGGGCAAGTGGCGGAAAATGAACAAGTGCGTGAATGATTTTATCGGGATTTATAACCCACTTTACATCAATCGTCCTAGTGGGAGTAGCGACAAGGGCGTTCTTAACCTTGCGATGGCTAAATGGGAAGCAAAAAATCCGCCTTTCCCGCACCTCCGAGCATGGAACATTTTAAAGAAAGAACCTAAATGGGCGCCGGTTCCAAATGAGGTCGCAACCGCCAAACGGACTAAAACTTCCGAGTCCGGAAGTTATAGTGCGGGAGGCTCCACCGCTCGTTGTCAAATCAACATAAACGACGAACCGGAATATGACGAGGATGCGGTGCCCGCTCACGAGATCGAACGTCCCGGCGGAAGGGACAAAGCAAAAAAAGAGGCGGCCGGAAAGCGCAAAGGGGCCGGCTCGAGTGGAGGGGGCGGCTCGGGTGGAGGTGGCGGGAAGGCGTCTTCGAAAATGGACGAGTTGATTTCCGAATTCCGTTCGTTTAAAGACTTTGCGGCCGAAAAATATAGTCACAAGAAAAACGTGTCGGCCGACTATGCTCGAGCGGAGGATTTTAGGATAATGAGGTTGGATCTCGACTCGGTTCCGGAGGATGAACGAGAGGTGTATCAGAGGATGAAGGAAGATGTGAAGAAAAAATGGACGTCGTAGGTTTTTTTTTTATTTTTAGGAAATGTAATTTTTTTTTATTTTTCGGAAATGTTTTTTATTTTTTTTTTATTTTTAGGAAATGTAATTTTTTTATGTTATGAAATGAATTTATTTATGTTGTTTTATGTTGTATTTTCAAATTTTTATAAAGTTTTTATTAAGTTAATAAAAAAACTTAGAAAATTATAAAATATTTAGGTGGGGTAGCCCCATCCTCCACCCCCCTCAAAAGTGAAGGAAACCCATCCCCCATGAGCCGGTGATGTGGCGCCTACGTGACGGCCCATCCTCATGGGGATGGGCCTCACCATACCCTCTAGGTGCCTTTTATTTTTTGGGATTGAGTTTGAAAATGATTTATTGACTTATAAGTTAAAAAGTGTTTGACATTAACAAACGCGCCTTTTATTTTTTGCTTTTTGAGAAGGAGTAAAATTTTGTTTTTCAAAAGACACAAAAACCTAGATTTTTAAATTATTTTTTTTGGTTTTTTAACATAAAATTACAAATCTAACCACACCATTTAAAATAATAACTAAACATGAAAAATTACCGTATCCTTTTTAGTCATTTTATTTTTTCCCACCTTAAAAGCTAACCCAAACACTTTTTTAAACCTTCTTTTGAAAACGTAAAAAGTCAATAAACGCTTTTGACAAAAAACACTTTTACAGTTAAATAAACAATCCCAAACACCCTCTAAATTATATTCATGTAAGGATTTGAACTCTGGTCTTTTCTCCAAGACTCGAACGCCGCTAGCACCCACACTGACGGATCTAGAAAATAATTATAAGGACAACATTCAATTTTTGAACGTACTTCATACAATGGTTCGGGTCGAAACGATGCGTGTCGAAATGGTTCAGGTCAAAAACGGTTCGGGTTGTAACGGTATCAGTTGAAACTATTCAGGTCGAAAACAATACGTGTCTAAATGATGCGCGCCGAATCCTAAAAGGCTAATTATAATCCTAATCAATTCCAACTGCACATAATACCAATTACACATAATAACAATTGCACATAACTACATAAGCCCTAAATCCTAATCAATTCCAATTTCCATATAATACCAATATATTAAGCATAATGAATGTAAAGTTGTAAACAATAATCCTAAATTTGTAAATTTGTATACACTAGGTTCTAGCAATCTCTCCTTGCTTGAACCAAGTTTACCCATAAAATTAGTCATCTCATTCTTTTATGGAATGTTACCCGTAATCCTAAATTTGGATCCCATTCTTTATAGCTCACATTACTCACATGTAAATCAACTCAATTTACTTACTTTAATGAACATATTGCTCTTAAAGGCCATAAGCTCTCTTGTATGTCAAAACAAATAATTTGGATCTCATATCATTGTATAATCCATTAATCCTAATCTCTTAATAAGAATTTACTTCCTTACACATAACACAATCGACATGTTAACAGAATAAAGTATCAACTCATGATACATATCAACCACATGATACACATAAGAAATGCGCATATATACTTCCATATGTGGGTCGAGTAGTTACTCACTTCGCCCAAAGGAAATTCCAACGCTCAAGTCCTCCTCATATTAGTTCACACTCTGAAGTTAGCATTACATGTAAATACAACTAAATTGCATTTAAAAGGTTTATATATAAACTAAACGTTATTTTTCAACGATGATATCTACCATTGGTGATGCACTTTGGGACGATAAGAGAACTTCGAAAATCTGCAACTCGTCATCTCTGTGACCTCCCTTATAAAGGGATATCCTCACATTCTTGAGCGCAGGTGACTTGGACATAATAAACTTCACAAAATCCAACGCAGGCTTCATGTTCTTGTTCCACAAATCGGAAGTCTCTATTACCTTAAGATGCTCCAACAAAATATCGGAACTATCTTTGAGTGTAGAAGAGCATTTCTGCTGAAGAGTTGGATCCTCACAATAATAAGAGCCATTCACCCGTAGCTTAAGTTTTTCCATGTTCGGGGAGCTTCTAATAAAACAAAGAAGGAAAGGTAACCCATATTCGTGTCTCATCAATACACACATATTTGAGGTAGATTAACGTCATTGGAAGCACTCGTGGAACTCTGCCTTTATCAAAATACTTGAACCACAACCAAAACAATGATTTGTTATATGCAAAAAAAAAAAAAAAAAACCTTGAAACATGGCCAACACAAAGATTGTATATATAAAAAAATGATGACTTGAATCGGTTACCTAAATCATCGAGAAGTAAGTAGACAGATTTTCAACCATAGGGAAACACTCAAATAGATTTGTAATGGTGTAATCTTCAAAACCTGGTAAATCATTAATAATCTGCAGCAGCAACTTGCAATAATGAGGTAAATAATGAAAGCAAATGAGAATCAATATTCTATTTTACATGAACTTACCATAGTCAAGCTCTTAAGCAATGGGCAATGTTGATGCAACAAATACTAGACCGATGGTAGTAGCTGGGATGGTTAGGCAAAATGGTTGGAGGGTTCAGGTTTGCCTAACGCAGGTCGTGGGGTCCCCCCACGTTTGCAAGACGTGCAGAGAGGTTCACTAGTTAGATTTTGTTGTTTGCTCAAGATCCTCCACTGAAGTGTGTTCAATTTCGGATGTAGGAGCAATAGAAATGTGTGTGTTGAATGTAGGAAAAAATGACTTACATGGAACAAGTATTCAAGAGCAAAGACCAGAGATCCCAATGCAACAAATGAAGTGTCATTTTATAGAGAATGACATCTCCCAAAGAAGAAACCATTGACTAGTGAAATATGTCTGCAGTGGGGGACTTACTCTTTTAGGGGTTGAAGCGTTTGGACCTGCGGGTAAAAGACTACACTCTGTGCACATGTCTTCTTTTACGGCTGTTAGAGGCTGGACAAGTAATCAGAGAAGTGATGGCTCACTGTTCACATCCTTTCTGCTGCTCACCCAGGTTCGTGGGATCTGAACCTTTTAACCCTTTAACCTTTTGAGCGTTCATATGTCTAAGTCATTTTATTTGGTCTTGGGCTACCCCCATCATCAGCCCCCCAAGTCAGAGGTTTTTGGGAAATGAGCTCAAAGACTTCTGACTTTTACACATTTATTTGTATTGCTTAAAGGCTTGAAGGCTTGAAGGGTTGAGAACAGTTGAGAATTTTTGAATTTTAAAACTGACAACTGATGTGATTGATGTGTGGCAGTTTTTCAGTCGGCGGTTTATACACTAGGTAATAATAACCTCTCATTTAATTACTTTTTCATTTATTAACATCTTTTGGTGAGATTTTTCACTTATCTTCTTCCGAGAATTCCGATTTCCTCTTCTAAACTCAGGTTAGTTCCCATTTCCTTGTGTGTTTTGCTTGTTTCTTTACTTTGATCATGGGTGCACGGAAAGATCTTTCCGTTAGTTTTTCACGCCTTACTCAAGAAGAAGTGGAGAATTTTTGTATGGATTGGGGCATTGGTCTTAAATTTAATCCGGTTCGGTTGCTTTGTATTGTCGGCATTTTGAATTTTCCAACCTTCGTCATCCTTTCTCGCTTTTTATATTGAACGTTTTGGAGTACTATCGTGTTTCCTTTGGTCAAATTCATCCGAAGGGCATGGCTAGGGTTTTACACTTCGAGGTTTTATGCCGGGCTTGTGGTTATGACCCTTCTTTGTTGTTATTCCGTCGATTTTTTCGTTTGGCAAAAAACGGTGATTGGTTCACCTTTGAGATATCAAAGGTTGACACTTGCCTAATCTCTTCCATGTTTACCACACTTGGTACTTGGAAGGATCGATTTTTCTGGGTTTCTGATTCTATTGTCCCCTTCAAAATGGTGTGGAGGCACCCGGATGCCGTTCTCAATGAACCGGAACCTTCCGAGTCTGATTTGAATGAAGTTTTTCTTAAAGCCATCCGAGAGTGCCCTTCAAGGGTTCGTCCTTTTCCCGAACATTTGCTAGTTCTGTTAGGTGTTAGCAAATTGTGGGATAGGGCTAATCGGGATCCGGTTCTTATGAGGAATGGCCAGGGTACGCTTTTTCCTTGTTTTGCCTTTTTGGGATATCTTTATTTGGTAGCTTATTTGTTTTTTGTTTTAAAATATTTTGCAGTCATGTCTGCTTTGCACTTTATCAAGAGTGATGATACATTTGATGTTACCTTTACGGATGCTCAAGCCACTGAAGGGGATGATGTTGTTTCTAGGGGTGTAGAACAGAGGTTTGAAGATGCTGGCTATGTTAGTGTTTCTAACGTCAAGGGTTTTACTAAGCCTGCTGCTCCCAAGGATTCAACCCGTCGTTCTACTCGTCGTTTGTTAAGGAGTGTACCTCAATCTACTTCTTCTGATCCCATGGAATTAAGTGATGATATTGAGGCTTCCGAAGGTCAAGGTGTTGATGTTGAGAAGGAGAAAAAGTTAGTTGTTCATGGTAAGAAGAAGGCTTCGGCCAAGAAGGTTGTGACCACTCCTGTTCAAGGTTCATCAAGCAGAGACGTTGAAAGGTTGAATGAAGATGAAATTTATGTTCCTGATTGGACTGTGAAGGTTGGTGATAGTTTCAAAGATCCGAATGTTTGTGCTAATGTGTTAGCTCACTTTGCTCCTCCTGGCATTCGTGGTGCTATATCTGAAATGGAGAGGGACCACTTTATATCAAGGTTGATGTTAAGTTCCTGCAACCTTTCTGCCTTAGTAGCCGAGGGTGTTACTCATTTTCAGAAGGGAATGCAGGAATACGAGGAGTTTTCTAAGAAGAAGGAAAATATGAAGTCTTCAATGGCCGCGATGAAGAAGGAAATTGATGGGTTTTCAAAGAAGGAAGAAGCTTGGGTGAATTGACAAGGAGGCACGAAATTGAGATAAATGATCTCAAGGAAAGTTTCGAAGCTGACCGGTTGAAGTTAAAGGCTGATAGGGAGGCCTTGGCTGTTCAACAGAAGGCCTTTGATGAAGAGAAAGAAGGTCTGAAGGCTTCAGTTGTTCAAGCCACTGGTGATAACCAGTGGCTTATTGAGCAAGGCTTCCACCAGGTTGTTAACTACCTCCTTCATTCCAATGAGTTCAACTCTGCCCTTGGAGAGGTTTATACGAAGCTGTTGAATTTGGGGAAACATCAAGGCCTTATTGCTGGTTTTAAACTTCACGAGTCTGGCCAGGCCTTGGAGCAATCTCCCATTTTCCGTCCTGATGCTTCCGAAGTGTTTAAGGCATCTGTCCAGTAGATTGAGAGGTTGACTTACCCATATGTAAGTCAAGTTGCTAATTGCTTTGGTAAACCTCTTTCTGTCTTACAGGAACTGAAGCCGGCTGGGCTTAATGAAAAAGTTTGTGCTGAGGTGTTTGATTACCTGTCCAAGAAACGTTCTCGTTCAGGAGATAGTGATGAAACTTTTTCAAATGATGCTGATGTATCTAAGGAAGCAAGCCTCCAAGGTTCAGCTGTCGGGAGTTATGGTGGGTCAAAGGCTAAGAAGTCAAAGAAGGCCAAGAAGGTTAAGGGTGATGGTTCCGGGGCTTCTAAGCCTCCTGTTGATGCTTGAACAATATTCGTAGTTTTCTTAGCACTACTAAACAATTTAATGGTTTGTATGTTACTTTAAACAATTTTAGGTTTTGCAGGAACCCTTAAGGTTCCTGCTTTGTGGTTGTGGTTTGGCCTTGGTGGCCATTTGAACAATTCTTAGGTTTACAAGCCGCTAAGGCTTGTTTTAACTTGTTTGGATGTTTGGAAGCCTTTTAAGGCTTCTTTTCTTATGTTACTAAATTTCTACTACTTGACTTGCGTTATGATTTTTGTGCTGGTGCTTGTTTTAGTAAGGCAGCTTGGTTGGGTTCAAGCCTTCAAGGCTTCTGGCTGTTTGTTTGAATGTATGTAGCTTGAAGCCTTCAAGGCTTCCGGTTACTACTTTAGTTTTATGACTTGATGTCTTAGTTTGTATTTTTGAGATTTGGGTTGTGTGCAACCTTTTTACTTATGTTGTTGCATTGATCCTTGAATTATTTTTTTTATCTTTACGGTATTGTCTTTGTTTGGTTTGTGTTGTCTTTATGTTTTTTATACCTTACAATGATGAAATTAACATGTGATGCCCGCACGTGAATTACACGTTTTTTGACTTTGTTACACACGGTACGTTCGTGAAATTAACGTCATTATATATATATATATATATATATATATATATAGGGTAATGCTACACAAGAAACTCTTCATTTTTAGAAAACTTTGCAAACTCAATGTGTGGCCTACATTTATCCACGTGTCCCAAGTCATTTGATTATGGTTTTTGCCTCTAAGGGTATATTAGTCATTATACATCTATCCACCCACCCCAAGAACTCTTCCCCATTTGTTTTGACATGATCATTAATGCCCATCACATCACAAATCACCAAAACCCCCATTTGTATATTATTTCATTTTTAAAAGCTACAATTTATAGATCTCTTCTCCATTAATGTTTCTCCTGCATATTATCTTTTATCCATTCATCTTCTTAAACCACTCATTTCACCCTAGATCCGCCATTAATGCACTATGGAGCATCCATCAACAACGGTAGATCTAAAGGAAATGGAGGATACTCTGGTGTGCTCGACCATGAAAACCCAAAACATCTTCATTGACAACGATGAAGAACGAAGTGAAGAACGAAAATCAGATCGATCAATCCCTGATGAAGAACGTGGTTTTGTGATGAAGATGTTAATATATGAAGTCAGATCCACGTGGAAACCCCTTCCAGATCTTGTTCCATTCCCTTTTAGATCTCCTTTGTCCACATGTTTCATAATGTTGTTACAGATCTGGATATTTGTGAGTTTTTTACACTTTTTTTGTTTATATAAAATATGATTTGTATATGTTGTTTCAGATCTTGATATTTGTGAGTTTTTTACACTCTTTAAGTTTTATGCAACATATGTTTTCATATATGTTTGATTCCGGGTATTTCGTATGGATTTTTCTGATTTTGTGGAGTTTATGTTAGTTGATAACTTGAGCATGTAGGTATGAACTTTTGAAAGATGATTATAATTTACGGTTCTACTATTTTACACTTAAATATTGAACCAATAAAATATTGAATTTAAAAATTGATATAGGTATGGACTTTATAAGATGATATTCAACGTCTGGCTCCATTTTTTACACTTAAAATATCAAAAATTATTCATAAAACCTGGTTGTTAATAGGTTTTTGTATAATGGTTGTTTTAGAGATGAAACATGATTTTTTTTTTGTTAAAATGGTTCTTAAAAGGGGTAAATGTTTATGTAATTTGCAGGTTTTTATTTTTGTGTTACAGCACAACACAACTAACACGTGTTATAGCAAACGTTGGTTTCGTCAAACGTGGATCAGATGCTCAAGGATCATGACCATGTTTATGTTACAGCACAACACAACTAACACGTGTTATAGTTTGAACTTCTCGGACATGCCTGTGTTACATGTGACATGAAACCCATGTACAACGTAACACGTGTTACGTGAGACATGAAAACACATTTTTATAACTTCCATGGCATACGCACACCCACATGTTTACAAACCGTTTCAAGACCGACCCCCGTCGACTGTTTTCACCCTTTGTCACATGTTAAGCAATTACATGTTCCGAACAGACAAATTGTAACACATGTTAGATCAGTATATACACATCATGGTGTTTTGTAAACCACTAGCTTATACATGAATACATGTCAGGTTACAAAAAGAATATAACAGAGGCTTAACACATGTTATACATTCCAAAATGTGCAAAACAAATGACCCGTTTCATATTATATATTCCAAAATTACCGGTACATGTGTTACCATAAATGGCTCGTTTCATATTACACGTTACATACTAACTTGTACATTTATTACTTGTACAAGTTTTACGCTCAGTATCCACATTATCGGATATTTTAAACATCAACAAAAATAAAATAGATGTTACTTTTTTTTAATTAACAAAAGGTTAACACACGTTATATATCATTCTAACAGGGGCTTAACACATGTTATACATTAACACATGTCAGGTTACATCATGGTGTTCTGTTACAGCATGAACCACTAACACATGTTTATAAATGAACGAAGAGTTCTTTATCATGACCATGTTTATGTTACAACACAACACAACTAACACGTGTTAAAAGAGGCTTAACACACGTTATATCAGGTATACTATGTTATTAAGTTACTATTGGAGTTTATGCATCCATTATGGAAGTCTTAACACACGTTATAATAGAGGCTTAACACACGTTATACATGTCAGGCGCGTAACACATGTTACAGTATGTATATACAAATCATGGTGTTTTGGAAACCACTAGCTTATACATGACACCATGTTGGGTTAAACCAAGATTATAATAGAGGCTTAACACATGTTATCCCAGTTATACGGTGTTACAACATTAACTTGTATGTTTCATCTTAACTTGTACACGTGTTACGATCAGTATATGCACATCATTGTGTTTTGCAAACCACTTTCATATACATGAATACAAGTTGGGTTATAATGGATGCTTTACATGTTATCATATGTGTACAAGTGGGGTTACAACAAGATTAAGATATTAACTAAGCTCACCATTAAACTCATCGCCCCCGTCGAATGTTTTCACCCTTTGTCATTAAGCAATTACATGTTCCGAACAGACAAATTGTAACACATGTTAGATCAGTATATAAACATCATGGTGTTTTGTAAACCACTAGCTTATACATAAATACATGTCAGGTTACAAAAAGATTATAACAGTGGCTTAACACATGTTATACATTCCAAAATGTGCAAAACAAATGACCCGTTTCATATTATATATTCCAAAATTACCGGTACATGTGTTACCATAAATGGCTCGTTTCATATTACACGTTACATATTTTCAGTCATTTAACACATCTTATAGTATGTATATACAAATCATGGTGTTTTGGAAACCACTAGCTTATACATGACACCATGTTGGGTTAAACCAAGATTATAATTCCATATTAACTTGTACACGTGTTACGATCAATATATGCACATCATGGTGTTTTGCAAACCACTTTCATATACATGAATACAAGTCGGGTTATAATGGATGCTTACATGTTATCATATGTATACAAGTGGGGTACAACAAGATTACGATATTAACCAAGCTCACCATTAAACTCATCGCCCCCGTCAACTGTTTTCACCCTTGTCACATGTTAAGCAATTACATGATCCAAACAGACAAATTGTAGCACATGTTAGATCAGTATATACACATCATGGTGTTTTGTAAACCACTATCTTATACATGAATACATGTCAGGTTACAAAAAGATTATAACAGAGGCTTAACACATGTTATATGTTCCAAAATGTGCAAAACAAATGACCCGTTTCATATTATATATTCCAAAATTACCGGTACATGTGTTCATGGTTGCAAAAGTCACTAGGCGCCCCCTAGTCGGATTCGGGAAGTACTCGGCTTAGGCGGAGATTACTCGGGGAGTAATTGGCCTGGGAGAACAGTACTCGTGCCTCGGCAGCCTACCTTGTAGCGAGTACTCGAAGAGTACTCGGAGCCTAGGCGGGACATTTACAACCATGCATGTGTTACCATAAATGGCTCGTTTCATATTACACGTTACATACTAACTTGTACATTTATTACTTGTACAAGTTTTACGTCCAAAATTGTGCAAAACAAATGACCCGTTTCATATTATACGTCCAAAAATTGTGCAAAACAAATGACCCGTTTCATATTATATATTCCAAAATTATCGGTACACGTGTTACCATAAATGGCTCGTTTCATATTACACGTTACATACTATCCACATTACCGGTACATGTGTTACTATAAATGGCTCGTCTCCAGAATCCGTGACCATGTAAAACCGGCCATCACGGCCTCCAATGACATTCCGCCCAAAACCGATACCACAGTCTGCAAGGCGCTTGCGGTTCTTTTGCCAGTTCGGGTCACACGTCCAGCAGTCATCAATGGGATTACCAGTTCCACATGAGAAGAATCCTAGTATCCTTTCTTTCAGTGTTGTTTCTCATGCTCCTGCTCATCACAACAAACTAATATGTTGAATATGCAAT
The DNA here is from genome assembly GCA_030545235.1 of Helianthus tuberosus. Classification (NCBI taxonomy): domain Eukaryota; kingdom Viridiplantae; phylum Streptophyta; class Magnoliopsida; order Asterales; family Asteraceae; genus Helianthus; species Helianthus tuberosus. Next base: position 34,551,920 of record CM060353.1, read on the forward strand.
CCCAGTTTACCGAAAAAGTAACTTTGCCTCTAATGAACAAAATGACTAATTGTTATCATAATCAACATATTATGATTAACACACGTTATATATCATTCTAAAAGATGCTTAACACATGTTATGGGTCTGTCTCTGTAAATCAAGCAACCCAACAAAAAAACAATTATTGTTAACAAAAAAACACTTACTGTTCAGATCAAAAACCCAAACAAGCAACCCAAACAAGCAACCCAAACCTTTATAGGTTTGTTTCGGTAAATCAACACACGTTACATAACATTCTAACAGGGGGCTTAACACATGTTATGGGCCTGAGTCTGTGAATCAAGCAACCCAACAAAAAAACACTTACTGTTCAGATCAAAAACCCAAACAAGTAACCCAAACCAACAAAAAAACAGCTACTGTTAAGATCAAAAGCCCCTAACAAGCAACCAAACCAACAAAAAAACCCGTTCAAAATCTCATCCTAAAGTTTTTGATTTATTTAAAATACATGAACATTAACCATGGATACCCAATTAACCATTACTAAAACACTTTCAGCACACAAAAACATATTAACAACCATTTCAACAAAAAATTAAGTGTGAAATGATATTTCAAGAACATTTACCGGATCTATACCCGTCCGATGAACACGAAGAAGGGTCTTCAAACCTTCTTCTCTCATACACACTTGAACATTCAACTCTCTCTCTCTAAAAAATAAAGATTATTGTTTCTGTAATCAGCAACATCTGAACACGAAGAAGGGTCTTCAAACCTTCTTCAAACCGATGAACACGAAGAAGGGTCTTCAAACCTTCTTCTCTCACACACGCTTGAACATTCAACTCTCTCTCTAAAAAATAAAGATTATTGTTTCTGTAATCAGCAACACCTGAACATGAAGAAGGGTCTTCAAACCTTCTTCAAACCGTCCGGGAGAAGCTTTTATGGTTGTGGCTATGGTTGTCTTCAAGATTAGGGAAGAATAAATGAGAAAGAGAAAGAGAAAGAGAAAGAGAAAGAGAGAGAAAGAGAGGTGCATTAATGAGAGATGATAGGATTGGACAGTGGAGAGAGAATGAATGTACTTCCAAAAATGCCCTTCTAGTTGACTAATGGGTATTATAACATTTCTTTTAAATCTAATTGTTACCAAAATTATGAGAGCCCTTGATCAAGTTAGATGGAAGTTAATCAATGGATGACAATGGGTTTGCAAAGTTTTCTAAAAAAGATAGAGTTTCCTATATAACCAAGCCCTATATATATATATATACACTTACAAAAAAGTTATGGTTATTTAAAAATCGTGGGGGTGATTATTTTTTATAATGGGGAAATATGTAACTACTAACTAATTATATATAATTTTGAGAAAAAATGCCCGAATAGTCCCTGTTCTATAATCCCCACCTTTCTAAAATTACAACTATTGTTCTCAACTTTTACACACTCGTTTCTCGGATAATCACTAACGTGAATGGGGTTAATTCTTCTGTTTTCAATTTTGTTTCGGTTAACGATTCTGTTATTGCTCGCCCTAGACACTGTTAATTACATAACACATCAATTTTTCAATTAAGAAAAAAACTATAGTTTTACCATACTCAAATTAAAGAGTATAAAATATTTGTTTTTATAATGTAATTTAAAAAATAAAATATATCAATGTACCAAAAAGTTATGACGTGGGGCAATTATAATTTTATAGGGTTTGTTTAAGATTTATAAACAACATTCGCACATTAAAGGATATATATAGATATTTTAAAAATAAAAAAGAGCAACGATTTAGTTTCCTTGCTTAACTCGGCTGGCTTCGTTATTTAACCTACGAATGCCTCATTCGAACATCAACTGCCCCCTCGCTGCTGTGCTGTTAGACCTCCGTGAGTCGATTTGCTTCACCCATCGGTTTGTTTTTCTATTTTATATCCAGGTAATATTTAAGTCCAACCTATACATTATCTAGGCACTGTTTCACTATTATTTCATTGCATTTTCCGTTGAATTTTATCACAAAACTGGACGTCAAAATTTGTTTTTTTTCCTTGATTAATAAGCTTATATAATGATGATTTTGCATGGTTATTAAAAATGCGTGGTTTAATGAAGTTCTGAGTTACAATTATGATGTCTTAGATGAAGGTAAATTTTGAATTAGTGATAAAGTTAAAGGGGTAAAAGTGGTAAGTTTAGTTTAATTTGTTTTAATTAATAATTATTTGAAAGTTTAGAATATCTATTTCGGCCCAATGGGATAATAAAACTAGGCAAAGGCGTAGGGCCTACAAAATCCAAAGTTTATATATTGTTCCATATTGGTTTTGGGCAGACGATATTGTGTTGATTGCAGAGATTCCATGGTGTTTGCTTTTTGCAGACGATATTGTGTTGATTGCAGAGACCAAACAGTGCCTGAACGCAAGGGTAGAGGAGTGGCGTGTAGCTCTAGAGGGCAAGGGCCTAAGGATTAGTCGATCTAAGACTGAGTATCTACATTGTGATTTCAGTGGTGTAGCCGATAACGATGACACCCAGATCACCATTGAGGATCAATTGATCCCGCAAGCAACTAGATTTAAGTATTTGGGGTCGTTTGTCCAAAGAGATGGTGACATAGATAGTGATGTAACCCATCGCATACAGGCTGGCTGGTGTAGATGGAAGGCAGCCAGTGGGGTATTGTGCGATAGAAGGTTCCCAACTAAACTAAAGGGGAAATTTTACAGGGTAGCAGTTAGGCCTGCTATGCTATATGGAACAGATTGTTGGGCTATCAAGAAGACACAAGCGCGCAAGATGGAGATAGCAGAGATGAGGATGCTGAGGTGGATGTGTGGACACACGAGGTTAGATCGGATAAGAAATGAGGTTTTTAGGGAAAAATTAGGAGTGGCTAGTATTTCAGATAAGATTAAGGAGGGGAGATTGCGTTGGTTTGGGCATGTGAAGCGGAGGGAAACGACGGCACCAGTTAGAGTAGTGGAAACTCTTACTGTGGAGGGGAGGAGAGGAAGAGGCAGACCCAAACTGACATGGGATGAGCAGATTAGGCATGATTTACTAGAGTTGCATCTTTCTGAGGACATGGTCCAAGATAGGACTTCGTGGAGGCGTAGAATTAAGGTTAAGGACTTCTAGAGGATGTTGCAGTAATGTCTTAGGTGTATTTTAGGGACGTATGACTTTTCCGGTGATTGCCTTGTGTTTATGCCCAATTGAGGTTGTATACTATTATACAAGATTTACATTATATTGTGTCATTCTGATCACTTTCTTGGTATGTGAGACTGCTTGTGTCTATATTATTTGTCTTGGTGTTTTTGTATGATGTGCGTTTTGGAGCCGAGGGTCTCTCTGGAAGCAGCCTCTCTATCCCTAGGGATGGAGGCAAGGTCTGTCTACATCCCACCCTCCCCAGACCCTATAAGTAGCTTTGCTATTTGTGGGATTTACTGGGTATGGTTGTTGTTGTTGTTGTTGTATTGGTTTTGGGCCATATAAACCAAGTGCAAGGCCCAAGTGCCCAACTGTTAACAGCTTCTTCAGTTAAAAAATACGTGAAAGTGTGAAACCTAATTCATTACCCACGTAGGCGTCTGCTGAGTTATCTATGCGAAATTAGGCCGGACAAAATCAACTAATCAGCAGCGTTTCAATGAATCAACCATCTATCTCAATTGCAGATTGGCACTTCTCAAAACAGGTAACGACTATTATTTTGCAACATCTACTAATCTTGCATTCTTGTATTGTGTATATATATTGCTAATTGCTCAACTTAAAAAAAAAATTTTAGTTTTTGCGATTTGAATCTTTAGTGTTGGTGATTTTGATTTGCTATTGTGCATTGGCTATTTAAATGACAATTTTTTTAGGGTCGATTTGCTGATTTCAATTGTTGTTTAGGGATGATTTCAATTTGCTATTAGCTGATTTCATTAGTTGTTTAGGGCTGATTCAATTGTTGTTTAGGGCTGATTGGCTAGCAAACATGACAAACAACACAAAATTATAGGCTTTCACGACGTTTGATTTGAACTCAAGGTTTATTGCCATTATCTCTATTCATTATTATTAAGTACGGATTCTATGGTATCTTACTCACAGCGTTTTATATCATTGTCATCTTCATAATGTCTTTTAGTCTTTATATCATTGTCGTCTTCATCATGTCTTTCAATCGAATCCGTAATGACTGATTTCTGTTAGTTATAGTTACAAGTATTTAATTGCATCATTGCCATTGATTTAAGTGTTTCAGTGAATGTGAACCAATGGTGTGTTTTAATGAATGTGAGCCAGTTATACAAAACATATAGCTTTCAAAAAGAAAAATGATATGAGTTAGTATTAGATTATAACTGATAGAAGTGTTTGAGTCGGACTAGTATGGTTATTTTAATATAAATAGAGGTCTAGGTTATTATTTATACATGTTCTTTTACCTTATAAGTTCGTTTAATTATATAGAAAGAGTCGTAACCCCCCCCCCCCCCCCCCCCCCCCCCCCCCCCCCCCCCCCCAATGTCTTGTGTTCGTGGTTGATCTGTTTGTTGATTGTTTGATCATTCTGGGCAAACATTAGATGGAGCTAAAGCAGATTTCTTGTGATGAGTCGGCAAGTTACGAGTCGTTAATTGCTGAAAACCGCGATGAGAATGAGACTAAAATTTATAACACAAGTGAGTCACACCTGCTCAGTATTCCATTGCATATTTTGGAAATGGTTATGGAGCATTTTCGTGATGTCGAGTTCATGAATTTCCGTGCTACATGCAAACATTGTTATTTAGCAGCACCATTAAGGAGACCGCATATGTCTTCACCATGGTTGTTGGTGTTAGGCAATAATCATGACATTATTAGTTTTATAGATCCGATGTGCGGTGACGAGTATGTTGTAAAAACACCTCCAGAATTACTCCACAGTCAATGCTCAATAATATGTTCTAGGTATGGTTGGTTGTTGATGGCGATGCTTAACAATTGTGGACACATCCACGAGTTGGTGTTCTGTAACCCATTTACAGGTAAAATCCGTAAGCTACCTTCAGCAAAGCCTTGTTCTTTTGGAAGCCTTTGTTTTTCAGCGCCACCTACTTCCCCTGATTGTATGGTTGTTGGATTCACAACACACGGGCCCTATCATGTCTACATCCACTTCATGTCTCGAGAACCACCATCATGGCGTAGGTATCGTTGGGATGATTATGGCAATGATCCGCATTCTTATCTCTTTCCAACATTCAGTGGCCGGAGTATTTATGCCTTGTGTAACAATGGAAGAGTTGATGCTTTTAGTTTTAGTGACAGGGGTAAAGGAGATTACTCTTTGAAGGTTGTTAAAGTCGAAGCCCCTACAAGACCTCGGGCAAACTTCTGTCTATCAAAATGTGATCAACATCTTTTACTTGTTATCGTGAGTGAGTATGGAGAATCCGTTGAGGTGTTCAAACTAAATGATTCTACAAAAGAATGGGAGAAAATAAATGATTTAGGAAAACACATGATTTATATTTCTGAAACATCATGTATCTGCCTTGATGCCAAATCACCACAAATGGGGAACAAGATCTACTTTCCCAGATATCACAGGAACGATACGGAAGTCAAATCACCACAAATGGGGAACAACATCTACGTTCCAAGATTATCACACAACTCGAATACGAAGATAGTGTTCTATTCTCTCGAGACATGCAACTATCACACATTCGATGACAAAAATGTCGAAGAAACCAATTCATTTGGAATTTCATATCCTTATAGCCGTCATACATGGATTGAATAAAGTTGTACCCTCTTAAGATAAAAGTATGTGGCACATTAGACCTGTTGCAATATTTATTTATGCATTTTATAATACTAACATATAATGTTCCATATGATCTGCTTTCTCCTAACAGAACCGGCTATTGCAATACACCAAGGTGTTCATAAAGTTTCAAATGAGTTGGTAAATATTAATTAAAAATGTTTATAGTTTTATCATTGCACCTAGGTGTCAAAAACATTACTCCTCTTCGTTTTAAGATTCTCTCTACTGTATTTAGAAACATAAAATAACCCTTTGAAATTGGGAGCCTTCAAAGTTTGGAGGTGCAAAGTTGTTGCTTCAGGTGTTTTATAAAAGAGCTGGATCAAACTGTTTAAAAAAAAAAGAAAAAAAAAAAAACCTTCTTTATACCACTTAACCTTGCACTTTCAAAGATTTAAACTCACATCACTACTTTATGGGACAAACACCTGTATTACTAGAGCACTATGTCATAGGTAGCTAGCTGGACCAAATTGTGAGTTCAATTAACAAACTCACTTGAACCTAGAGGTGTTCATTATTCGGTTTCAAACTGAATAAGAAGTACCGAACAAAATCACTTTAAAAACCGAACTGAATTACATATTTAATTTTTGGTTCGGTTTTTTTTTCTTTAAAAAAATTCAATTCGGTTTGCCGAAATAACGGTAATTCAAGTTTCATCATTTAGCTCAATTTAGTTACAACTTTGGTTAAGAAGATTTAGCTGAACACAATCCAATATCAAATAATGGTAAAAAAATATTAAAAAGTCTTTATTCAGCCAAAAACCAAAACCAGAACTAAAACTCAAAAAACGTAACTCAATTTAATTTTTGGTTTGGTTTTGAACTTCAGAAATTTAGTTTGGTTTGCTTTTCATTTTCGCCCAAAGAAAATCACAATCGACTAAGCCAAAAACCGAACCAATGAGCAATCCTACTCAGGTTATCTTGGTCCCGGACAACACCAAGAAATTTAAAGAGCATAGACCGAACCACAGAATGCTAATATAGCCCGATTTTGGGTTGGAGGTGCGGACCGGATTTTGATAAGCTCTAATTAATGCCTCGTACCAACATCTTAGCTCTTATGCAACACTACATTGATACATTCCCTAATAAAAAATTTAGAAAAAATACGAGAGAAACTTTGAAAACCTGCAACTCGTTATCCTTGTGAACGCCCTTCTGAAGCGATATCCTCACCTTATTGAGCACAGGTGACTAGGCCAAGATAAACTTCACAAAATCCAACCCAGCCTTTTTGTTCTTGTTCCTCAAATCTGATATCTCTAGTTTGTTCAGATGTTCCACCAAAATATTCGAACTATCTTCAAGTGTAGAAGCGCATTGAGACAGAAGAACCGGATCCTTATGATAATAAAAGCCATTCGCTCGCAGCTTAAGTTTTTCCATGTTAGGGGAGCTTCTAATAAAAAAGAGAAGGAAAGGTAACCCATGTTCGTACCATGAACTCATTGTATCAATCAATATACACGTATGAGGTTGATTAACGTCGTTGGAAGCACTTGTGGAACTCCGTCTTTATTGAAATTCTTAAACCATAGCCAAAACAAAGATTGGTTATATGCAAAAAAAAAAAAAAAAAAAAAAAACCTTGTATCATAGCCAAAACAAAGATTGGATATGTACAAAAAAAAATAAAAAAATCCTAAGTTGAATTGGTTATTTGGTTACCTCAGTTATCGAGAAACAAGTAGATAGAGATTCAACCATAGGGAAACACTCAAATAGATTTGTAAGGCTGCACTCTTCAAAATCTTGTGAATCGTCAAAACCTTGTGAATCATCAATAATATGCAACAACTTGCAATATTGAGGAATATAAAGAAAAGGATCAGTATTTTATTATCACAAGAACTTACCAGAGTCAAGCTCTTAAGCAATGGACAACGTAAGGCTATCATATACATTGAACGTCATCGGTTTGTAGCCAAGCTCACAACTAATGAGATGTAAGTCCGTTAACTGATAAAATGATAACATAGATAAGGGTAACACATACGCCCTAAGTGATGTAATTTCTTGACACTATATGTAACACCCCAACCTGCTGACGTGTCACTATAACAGTGGATCAGAACAAAAGTCATAATTCCATTGATTAAACCCAAGTTGGAAATACATAACAAAAGTTAGGGTTAGCCCAAATGTCTAATACATATTGTGAAAACATAAAGTTAATGGGCATCTTCGGATTATTTTGATTATTCCTAAGCATTAGTCTTCTCTCTTGATCCCGCCCTAGGTATCATGTGAACCTAAGGTATACAAAAAGTTTACGGAATAAGCCGATTGCCCAGTACGGAATAATAGGCTCAAATAACAAATAAACAAATAAACAACTGAAATGATATCTCTCGTAATGTAAGTTGATAAGAAGAGAAACAATACAAGCATAGGCGGATACAAGGAGAATGAGGTGGGGGGTTGCTCCTTGTTACCACCATCCGGCATGAGAATCAGTATTTGCTTAGGAAGCAAGATAAGTGATTAAGTAGTAAGTGTGAGTGAGCAGATTAGCATTACCTCAAACCTGGTTTGAAGTCTGGTATTTATAGCCGAAGAGTGAAGGAGAGGGGCCAATGGGCCGTTTGATGGGCCTTGGGTCTGACTGACAACTTGCAGCTTATCCACTGGTCTGGTAGGTGTGCAGGCTGCAGAAGTGTCAGGCGCATGGTGGAGGTGTCGCCAGGTGTCCTGCTGTGTCAGGCGCACGGAGGAGCGGCCACCACATGGCCTGTTCATAAACTTTATGTAAGTGGAAGCCCTGTTAGTGGACCGGGTAGCCGCGTATTGCATGGTCAGCTGACCGTTGTTGTCAGTGTCAGGGCGTACCACCTGCTGGTTGGTCACAGAAGTCAAAGCGAAGGTCCCACCTGCATCAAGATAGGATGCTGCCCTTGCGCGTGCGCCCTGTATGCTTGCGCAAGACCGTAGCGTGTGTTGGAAACATCCCCATTAACTACTCTGCACTTCCTTCCGCAAGAGAAGGTTCCATTGTCTGATGCTATCCTTACGCGCTCGCGTGGGACTGTAGCATGGAAATGTGTGACAATAGGTGAATGCAGTAACACCCCAGTTGTAGAAGATGTGGATTCAGATGATATTAACAAACTGGGTGATGGTCATTTGCATGGGTCAAATGGCGTTGACCACTTATAACCACCGAGTCACAACTACCATATTTAGTAGCAATCACCGCATTCTGCGTATGCTGCCTAAAACACCCATTTTCATATATCCGCGCGCGCGCCCGCGCGGGACTAAAGTATGTTTTTAGCCGAGTGGCAAAGTAAACTGAGTAATGGTCACTTGCGCCTAAGCCTAGCACAAGATCTGGGACTATACCCCTTCAGGCTAGAACCCAACTTTTACATCTCTAATACTATCAATCATCAATAGTTTTCCTTCATATATACGAGTAACTAATTTGTTATCATACGCTTAATAAAAAGACATACAATGTTGATCACCAAATACGAAGTGGAGGATCACTTTGTATAGGATCTATACAAAAAATTATGTAACTTTGTATCCATGTTATTTAATTTATTGTTTATAAAACCATTCACACATCACAAACACGCCTTTAACCAAATTTAGAAAATCACTTAAACTTTCACAATTAAGGTCATGTAAAACTCACATCAGCTTATAGACCCTTTAATTACTTGGGTACTCTTTAAACTTGTTGCCTTCCTAAAGTAAAAATACTTGTATTAGGGGGTGGGGTGGTCACTAGTGATAGAATTCTATCACTCACAAGCACCCAATCAAGTTCCGCCATGTCATCAACCATTTTTCCATCACTCACAACCTATTTTAGTGACAATGGTCATCACTCACCACCACACCCAACAATTTCCCCCCACCAACAATTACCCTCACAAAAAAAACCATCACGCCGTGAAGAAAATAACGAAATTTGAATTCGTGGACTTTATCACGCGTGGACTTTTAGGTGGCGGTGGAAGTAATGTTTTTCCCACGCGTTATGTTTGTGTATCACGATGCTATAACGCACCGCCCCTCCTCTTAGTTTATGCAAGTTTTCACGTACAACTCAAACTTGAAAAATATGGGTCAATTTAATTCATTACAACACACGAGCATATATATTAGGATTAGTTATTAACATTACAACACCTGCGTTCGGTTTACTCCCCATTTTTACTTTTTTTAAAGAGTTAAATGCCATTTTAGTCCCTGTGGTTTGGGCAATTTTGCCAGTTTAGTCCAAAGGTTTCATTTTTAACCTGTGGGTCCAAAAATGTTTCACAGTTGCCATTTTAGTCCACTGGGTTAACTTCATCCATTTTTTCTGTTAACGAGAAGGCCAATTTGGTCATTTTGTACGTAATTCTGTTAACTTAAAGGGCAATTCAGCCATATAAAATGACCGAATTGGCCTTCTCGTTAACTGAAAAAACGGATGAAGTTAACCCAGTGGACTAAAATGGCAACTGTGAAACTTTTTTGGACCCACAGGTTAAAAATGAAACCTTTGGACTAAACTGGCAAAATGGCCCCAACCACAGGGACTAAAATGGCATTTAACTCTTTTTTAAATACACTTCATGTTTCTTAACGCTAACTTTTTACAACAAGATAACTTTTTCCTTGATTTTCGAATATACCGTTGTATCATTTTTTTGTCTTCATTTATTTCTTTTTCTCAAATTTTATAAACAATCGGTCTGTCATAGATTATACGGTATGTTATTCTAATACTATGATTTTGCTATGTTTATTGCTACAATGTTAATCGTCATTTAGAAAAATTAGTTTATATAACTTGCTAGGGTCCGAGGGCCCTTTTTTCGTCTTGTATAGGGCACTTGAATCTTTAGGGTCGACCCTGATTGTTAAAGTGTTACAACGCCGTCGGCCAAATTAAGCCTTGAGTTTTAAAGTCACACTAAACAAAAAGATGTTAACTAATTAAAAAGTTTACATAAAACCACCAATTAATATTTTAAAAGTTTTAACATGTTAAATACATTGTCGAAAACCTCAAAACATTAACCAAACAAATATATGTTTACTAGTCTATAGTCCTCGGTTATAAGGCCTACGAGGCTTAACTCCTCTTTCTACAATTATTTCAACCATCGGTGATACACGCAGGGATCGTAAATACACACAGGACAGATTTATGTCAGTGTATATTATGCATTAATTTGTAAATACACACAGGACAGATTTATGTTATTTACCACCAGTTTAAGTTTCTCCAGGTTTGGGCTGCTTCTGATCAAAAGAGCATAACAAGGAATTCTGTGTTCATAAGCAATACACGTATCTCTAATACATAAGTATTTAAGGTGGGACTAATGCGGCTGGAAGCTTGTTTGGAATTCTGCCTTGAGCAAAATACTTGAACCATAACAAACACAAGATTAACATTGAGCACAAGAGTTGAACCAATTATATAGATGTGAATAATATTACCTTCAATGTCAGAAGATGAATTGTCAGATTTTTAATCACGGGTAAACTAATGTTGCAAGGATTGAGATACAGGTCTGTTAACTAATGCAAGGAGAAAAGAGATTCGGGTAACCAATACCTTGGCATGTCAAGTGTTAATTTCTTGACAGCGTTGTTCCTTGACAAATTATCTATTATATGAACGATTTCAACACACGGGCCTTGTAGAAAACTCATGTATTGGACCCTGGTGAATTGACATAACTTGGTTTATAGCATGGAAAACTTTACGATTTGCTTGACTTAACTGTTCCTTATGAAGCTCATTATCATTATTTGATACTTTAACCACATTCGCAACAAACTCAAGTTTGGGAACGTTGGTCCAATGGTATTTCCAATCCTTACAGAGGATACTTGTCCTTACTACCTCTTTAAATGGTAGAAGATGTAAGATGGTTTCTATTATGGGTGACGGAAGGTTGTTTATCATATCCGAATGTAAGTCCAGAAAACGATACAATCGGATATCACGACACCTAGTCTAGTTGCGGAAAAACAAGAAAGGTGTAGAAGATTGAATGAATGTCGAGTAGATTAAACAAACAACACATGGTTTCTAGGAACCGTCTGGTACTCGAGAATTACACAAGTTTGCTAATCAATCAACAACCAAAACAAGAAGAGGAACATCCTATTTATAGCTTATAGGATGCCCTAATACAATGGGCCAAGCCCAACCCTAATCGACCACACAAACATTAACCAAGCCCACTATTCAAGTCTAACCAACCCAAAACAAGTAAACCAAGACAAATGTAAACCTATACAAGTTTATGCCTTTACAATATCCCCCTAGGTTTATGTTGTCTTGGCCGTTCATTCTCTACTTGCGTTTCTTCTTCTTCTTCTTCTTCTTCTTCTTCTTCTTCTTCTTCTTCTTCTTCTTCTTCTTCTTCTTGAGACCAGGTAGCTTCCTTCCTACATACGGACCAAACAGCTGAGTTTCCACTCTCGTGCGTTGTCCTGACCATAGCTTAAACAACATAATTTGAGCAAGCGAAGCTGTGAAGTTTTTAGCACAAACTTCATACTGAAGATCGCTCCTGATCTGAGTTCTTGCCAGAAGCTTAACATCGTTTTCTCCAAAGTGCATCAAATCTTTTGTGTCAGTAATCCTGTATTCTGTATTTGCACACACAATCTGAGTTCTTGCCAGAAGCCTGACATCGTTCTCTCCAAAGCACATCAAATCTTTCGCGTCAGTAACCCTGTATTCTGTATTTGCACACACAATCACAGCTTGTCCAGTAATCGGACCGTACATCCAAAATCGTCCATCCAGAATTTCCGGCACCAACAACAAGCACATCCTTGTCTCCAAATTTCTTTCCATTTTCATACTCACTGGAGTGGATGACTAACCCTTTGAAGGTATCTAAGCCATAAACATTAGGAATAAAGCCTTCGCTATTTTCACTCACCACAAGAAACTCTCTTACATGCTCCTCGACCAAACCCGAAACATTACTTTTAGCGGTAACCACCCATTTTTGTGCACTCTTGTCGTACCATGCACTCTCGACACTACGTTGGTACAATGGGTCTACATTTAAATGATAAACATAGTTTTTCAAGTATTGGACAAACATATTTTTTGGTACAAATGTGGGTGCGGACAAAGGAAATGGCATATGAGGAAGTTGAGAAAAGTTTTTGGCTAAGTCAAGCTTTAAACAATCATAAGCCTTCTTTTGCCATAAAGATGCATAATGTAGGTCCCTCGGAGGTTGAGGTTTAACCTATTCCCTGTTATGTCTAACACACTAGCGAGTGCGGAATCCAAGCTAGCATGCAAACCGAGATAGAACAAGCACAAAACACAACACACGAGATTCACCGATTAACACCACATGTATTAATACGTATGAAAGGTTCGGTTACAAGCTCAATGTTTACAGATATATTCTATAAACTCTCAAAGTTCTCTCGTGTGTGTATGTGCTCTCCCTTATCTTCCTCTATGTCTAACTTTCGAACAGAACACAACACATGGGTATTTATACCCGACACATATCGTCTGGTCGAAGGATCAGACAGACTGATCGAAAGATCATCTGTCGACCAGGAACCCATCGAAGGATCACATATACCACGAAGGATGATATCCTTCGTGGTCTATCCTTCGAAGGTTATCTTTCGAGTTCATCGAAGGATATAAACAATCCTTCGATGACACATCCTTCGACCCAAACATCTTTCAACCAATGTGCTAACTGTTTGGTCAAGTCAAACCAGGAGGATGGTTGACTTGGTCAAACTTACATCGAACGCACATAATAACAAACCTAAGACGTAACTCAGACTATCACAAGACATCGTTTGGTATCATGACATAATACAGACAAAGTACAGACACAAGTGCACCAACACATAACAATATTCCCTTTCAAGAACAATATTTGGGATTGAAAGAAGATTGAGATAAGCTGATGTTGCAATGCCAGCAGTCCTGCTCCAACTATCACAACTATGGTTTCTTGCTTCATTTTCTCAAGCTCTTTGATTGGTTTTTAGTAGTGAGTATTGTATGTGTTTGGATGCATTATGCAATGTGTATACCCTTTATATAGGAATAGAAATTTAGATGAAGAGCCTAAAATATATTTTTGTAAAATCATTTTTGGTTATTCAAAGCTTGTCATCGACCATGTTCTCCTTGCCTTTAGAATCTGCACATGCAAGAAATCTAAACGCGTAATGAGAACAACTGCTTGGAATATAGTAAACATAAACAAACGACACACGTGTGACCATTGTTTAAACAAACACCGTCCGACAGTTTGAAAGTTTAACAAATTTATCAATTTTAGATTTTAACTTTCAACACTTGCAAATTTCGACCGTTTATGAAGATTCAGTCGTTTCGGTTTTCAATCAGGTTTCAGGTAACGAAGACTCGAGATCCAACATCGTACGATCGAAAATAAGATAGAATAAAATCTTTTTGGCTTTTATAAAGTTTATATTAAAACACACCTAAAATCTTTTTGGTATTTTTGAATATTTCAAATGTAAAGACTGAAAGCAGTAAATAAATATATACAAAGATGCGAAAAATGAAAGCATTAAATAAATATTTACAGACATTCTTTTTGCGAGTTTCGAGGGTAAGAGAATCATATCAGTGTACGGTCATGCCCAAAACGCTCTTGTTGTTCAATTAGTTAACATTAAGATAAGCATCCTATAACAATTATCGGTATTGTTGTCCACATAAGCTCAACTTATCAGATGTAATCATGGCGAGGGGATACGTTAAGGTATAATTTATACTTACCGACCGGTGTTCATCCACATCACGACACATTCCCGTATCAAGGTATGCACGAGGGTTCATCTTACCGGTGAGTATACCGATTATCATCTGTTTGACCGTATATGATGTGAGATTCTCACTTATTTTGATTTGAAAACAAGCCCTTTGTGATAGAATCACTTATTAATGAGGAACTTGATTTTCGATGCATGAGGGCACAGGAGCAAGTCCGTGAACAGGTCAGTACTTTCGTACAGCAGAGAGACGAACTTGACTCCCGGATAAATGTGATATTTTATCACTTATTTTGAGGACATGTGATTGTTGATCACTTATTGAGGTCGTATGCAGTATGAACACGTATGTATAGTATCATGGAAGATCTAGACTTGCGTCCCCGTTATTTTTCGGTAAAAGATACAACCATGATACCCAGATGATAAGCAGCATAAAGACCGAATATCTCAGAACCTCGGCAATCTCTCAAACGAAATTTCGGTACCAAGACCATATGCCAATGAGTGGTTCCCACCTGGTCTTCAGTCGATTTAAGTTTATATCACCCTGCACACTTTAAAATGATTGTGAGCCTACCGATACATCTTATATAGAGTTGCTTATCATTTTTCATTTTAAGGTTTAAAGAGGTTTAGACAGACCACTGATGTACTATCATTTTCTCTTTTGCTCGCCAGGAAACTCATTTTTGTTTTTCTATTGTTTTTGTGTTTTTGAAAATTTTCGATGTTTTTGGATTTTTCAAAGTTGGATCTACTCCCCCTAAAATCAACAAACTATGACAAATTTAAAGGACACAAAGGTATATACAAAAATGATTTTCCGATGTTGGTTAACTCATGTTTTACCTCAATGCCGTTTACCAAAATTAAGTTTTAATCAGAAATGATGTATCGAATTTTGGAAAAATCAGTTGGCATGTCGGTAAGCGGTGCGGACCATGACAACATTGTCTGGCCAAAGAGTGCTGAACGAGATAATAATTCACAAAGCAGTTTAAATATCGACAAGTAAAAGAGAGATTAGAATTTTAAAACCGTATCCTGCAACTGCTTCGTTCATTGCAAGGAGTCTGAGTGCTCTCCCAAACTGGATATCCACCCGGTGTGGATTTCAAAGTCGATTTTTGTAACTACCGAGAGATCTCTTGATAGCAACAAGATCAGAAACCTTTGGGTCCGGCTGGTCTTCAGCATTGCACCAGCGAAGGTTTTTGTCTTTCTCTTTCAGAAGTAGTGTGCGGTTGTTCAATCCATGCCAAGGCATCCGCACACCCGGTTGGTTTGTTCAACAAACACATTTTCTTCAATCACACCGCAAAGAAATGTACACTGCACGTTTATCTTGTTGAGTTTGAACTTCTGACGTGCTGCAGGTGCGTACTTTTCATTGGAATCTTTCCTGAGGACCCGATCAAAAACCATAACAACCAATTTTGGCACATATCTCATCTGGTCGAATTTTTAACTTCATTCAACAACATTCTTTCACCATCATTCCTTCATCAGACATTTTTGTCTTCTTTTCTTTTCTCTCCATCAAAGGCACCAATTTCTTCTGTCGCCTATCTTGTGCAAGGACGCTCCACTATCAACAATCTTACGACTATCGAAAGTTCCTCCTGGAATATCCTACACACTCACTCAGAGATTAGTTGGAGAGGGGGACCCAAGCCTTTGTGGACTTGGGTCGTCCTTGATCATCAAGGAAAGTGATTTCAATCACTTGATGATTCGGAAAAAGAACCTGTGGTGCTCCCCCTGATTGAATTACCTGCTTTTGCTTCCAAGCTGTCTGTCCTTTACCAGTATTTGAATTTACTGTTTTAACATTTACTGGTTTTACAGTTTCAGATTTTGCTTGTACAGGTTTTTCTTCTTTGACCCCTGAATTTAAGGCCTTTTCAATTACCTTTTGATTCTTTTGCTTTAACTTCTTTTCCCTTTCTTTCAAGACACGTGGGTCTTGTTTCGGGGAAACTGATCGTTTTCGGTAATCGATTTCTTGGGGAGCACTCGATTTTGACTTCAGCTTTTGCACGTGTGGGCAATATCTCACAATATGCCCAACTGTCCCACATTCAAAACATGTTCTCCGCTCAACAAACTTCGGAGAACCATGTTGATGACCAGACGGAGAACCAGACAATGAACTTTGTGATCTAGATGTGCTTGGACCTAAATCACATCCGTTGGTGTGTTGGGTGTAATTATTCTGATCATTTCGTTTTAAAATTCTAACTTGTTTTATAAAATCAATGTTAGATTTATCCTGAAATGTTTCAAGTTTGTCTGAACCCGTGGATCCAACAAAGTTCATTCTCGGTTCTCGTTTCTTAACAGGAGCTCTTTTGTTTTGCACCTTTTGTTGTTGAACCTTAGGTTGCTCAACCTTTGATTGTTGAACTTTAGGTGCTTGAACAGTCTTGCTCTGAGCCTTCTTTCCCTGTACCTTACCCTTTCCGGAGTTGACTTGTTGTTTTCGCTCAATTGGTAGTTTTTGGTTTCCGAATTGTTTTCTAATTTGTTCACACGGAATTGGATCACATTGAGTGACGGTAACTTTGCCACTTTTGTTCCCCAAAAACTTATCAGTACATCCTTCAAAAATTTGCTCAATTAAATCTTGATTTACATTTTTAATTGGAAAATCTTTGTTAGAGTAGATTTTGTCATCTCCTTTGAGCGTGTACAACAAGTTATTCTCTTCACTGTTAGAAACAAGGGACTCCATTGCTTTTGACATTTCAGTCTTACTCGGTTTCACTGGCGGATCACACAGGATGTGATTCTCAATTGGAATATCTGTTGTAACCGAGTTAGACTGTTGTTTCACAATTTCTTCAGATTCATCATCCGAAGAATCAGCATCCTCAACAATGGGAGGACTCTGTTCCTTAACACACGATGAATCAGTCTCATTCTCAGATTCAGATTGACTCGAGGATGATGTACCAGTTGTGAACCCAAGGCCTGCTGCAAAGTCATCTAGACCGAGTGGCACAGTAGGTTTAAAACGGGGCATATCCTCGTCATCAGGCAATTTGGAGTAATTGTGATTCATTGGGGGAGGACATGATTTGAATCCAACACCTTTTGCATCCCCCTTTTTCTTTTTCTTTTGAACGTCAATGATGTGATCCAATACATAGCGGGAATTGGAATAGCTTTCCAGTTTCTGCTTAATTGTCTCACATTCACATCGAGCTGTTGCCAACTCTACCATTTGCTTTTCAATTGTGTCAATAAGATTATTGTTAGCATGTTGTTTTCGCAAAACAGCCTTTTGTAATTCTGAAACATCATGTCTTAATGACGCAATTGTTGCTTTAAATTCTTTTTCATTTCTGGTTAAAAACAAGTTGGCTTCAGTTGCTTTAGAAAGATCTACAATCAATTCTTGATTGTGTTTGCATGTGATATCATATTTCTCTTGCAAAGCCTCATGTTTGCTTTGCAATTCACAACACTCATCATTCAATGAAACATGTTTGTCTTGCAAGTCAAACAAACTAGCTTGTAAAGCATCATGTTTGTCTTGCAACTCAGACATGTTTGCCTCCAAATCAGCATTTTTAACACGCAAACTATCACAGTTATCACAATTAGCAGCAATAGGTTCATCGACACATACCTGACCTGATGAACTGTTGACATTAGCCATAAAGGCTGAATGGAGAGAAGACAAAGAATAAGCAGCTTGATCCACCAAAATAGATCTTCTTTCAGTTCCTGCTGCAGCTTCTTCCAAACGCTCATCAATATCTGCATCGACTGACGCACTTGATGTCTCATCCACATGATCATTGCCTGAAGTGGAGGATTCTTCATCTGAGCTTCCACTATAACCAGAAGAGTCTTCATCCTCAGATGAGTCACCACCATTGGCGGAAGATTCTCCACCACTGGCGTGCTTTAAATCCTTTACGACTTCAGCAAAACATGCTGTTCCATCTGGACCATCATTTCCAAACTGAAGTGACCAATCACAACCTTCATCTACTTGAACCACAAGTGCCCGGTTGGCATTTGATGGCCCTGCTTAGCTTTGGTTGTTGACAGGTATCATCGTACGAACATTGTTCCTGTTCTGGTTCTGCTGGTTGCCTTGATTTCTGAAGGGATTTTTGTTTCCATGCTGAGCTGGTCTTGTGCATTCCTTTTTGAAATGACCCCGTTCACCACAGTTAAAGCACGTTACAGCTTGCTTGTCGAACCCATACTTGGTGTCTTTCTTGCTTTCCAAGTTGGTTCTCCCCGTCCTTTCCATAAACTCCTTTGCTCTTCGAATTGCACTAGCAAGAGCCCATTTGATATCCATCATTTCAAACTCTTCTTTATCCACTTGCTGATAATCTTCATTGGTTAGATTGATATTCCCAATCTGACCTGCAACTAATCCACAATAAGCACTAACCAAGGTGTTCAACATCTCCATATGCTCCTTGGCTACTTCGACACTGACTTTGGAAAAGTTGGAAGTGTCTAGTCTGACTGTGTTCGGATTGGAAGTGGCTTGAAAGTTTGAGGAGCTTCCATAAAACCCTTGCTGTTGTGGTTGTTGCTGCTGAGCTGTCGGTTGCACATTCGGTCTTGAAAACATCGTGTAAGCTGAAGGATCAAACTGATCTGTTGTTGAAGGTCCGGTGTTAGAGACGAAGGCTGTTTGAAGCTTCGCATGTTGAGAGGCTGGTTTTTCTCCACTGATACCTCCTGCAATCCCAAAGTACATCTCTGGATTTTGAGGAGTTAGTGTTCTTTTTGCCTTAAGCTTTTCTTCTACATCCTTGTTCTCCAGTTTTTGAATCAACTCATAAACGTTGATTGTGTCTAGAACACCATTTTCTTTGAGAATTTCAAGATAACTGCTCCACTTTGCTGGTAAGCTATCAGCGAATCTCTTCACCATTTCTTGTGGAGTGGCAGTGACTCTAAAACCAAACATCTCGCTCAACAAGTGATGGAACCTTGTAGATAAGTCTGCCAAGGTCTCATTCTCCATACACGTGAATCCTTCAAACTCTTTCTTCAGTAATTCTTGCTTGATCTTTCTAGATTGAGCATTTCCTTCACATCGTAACGTGAGCATATCCCACAAGCTTTTAGTAGTCGTGCAGTAAACAAACTGGTGGTAAATGTCTTTGTGAAGAGCTTGTGTGAGGATCATGAATGCTTTCTTTTCTAACTCAAATTTCTTCTTATCATCATCAGACATAGTGCTGTAAGTTTCTGGATTAGATCCTGCAACTTCCAAATCATGGTCAAATGCGGTGAAGAAGCACATCCATAGATCTTGACCTTGCCCCTGAACATAAGTTCTCAGCCTTTCTTTCCACCATCCCCAATCATTGATATGATTTAGCTTTGGCGGTTTCGTGCTTGTACCAGTTTCACTGTCGTTCTGCATCATAGATTGAATGCTGTTGCTTTGATTTGTGACCAATGCCCATTGATTTGCAGTTATCATTGCAGCTTGAGGTGGGGCAATAGCCTGCATCCATGCTTTGTTGAAATCTGACGCAGATTGCGTAGCTGATGATTGCGTAGCTGATGATTGCGGAGTCAAGGGTGTTAGAGTCCACGCGGTTGGATCCCATTGACCGTTTGTTCCCATTTTATCAAAATTAATATATTAAGTGAAAATAGATTTAAAATTTGAAAAACAAGTTTTCCCTTTAAAAATTTAATTTTCACAAACTATGTTAATGTTTCGAAAGATAACAACCAGCCGAAGGATCCTTGATCGAAAGACCTGAAACACACAAACTTGTTAGACTTAAACAAACTGGGATCGAAAGATCAACACTTGTTCGAAGGATCAACAGTGTTCGAAAGATCACTGTTGAGTTTCGAGCAATGATTTCGAAAGACTCTCCAATCGAAGGATCCTTGTCTTTCGAAAAAGAACAGTAGATCGAAAGATGTATGCTTCGAAATGAATCCTTGGTTCGAAGGATGATGATCTATCGAACCTCCACTAATCGAAAGATGATCTTTCGACTTCGAAGGATATCTTTCGAACTGCTCTGACACAGTTGACAAAGAGTGACAGGTTGGTGAAAAAGTTGATGGGTTGGTGAAATCTTTCGGCAGAGGTATGGTCAGACCATGATTTTCTGCCAAAATCAGATTTTGAACCAATAAAAAATTACTTAAAAACACGATTTTTGTCCAGAAACCGGTCACCGGAGTAAGCCGGAATTTGGCCGGAAATAGCCAAACTTCTCAAAAACAGATTTTTAAGTTACCCAAACCGACCTTTAACACACCCGGTTAGTTTAGAACACGTTTTAACGTCTGAAAAAGCGATAAAAACAGTAAAAACGGGTTCCAACACACTCCAAAAACTTGTATAAACCCGGTTTTTAACAAGGAAAAGAGCCACGGCTCTGATACCACTTGTAGGTCCCTCGGAGGTTGAGGTTTAACCTATTCCCTGTTATGTCTAACACACTAGCGAGTGCGGAATCCAAGCTAGCATGCAAACCGAGATAGAACAAGCACAAAACACAACACACGAGATTCACCGATTAACACCACATGTATTAATACGTATGAAAGGTTCGGTTACAAGCTCAATGTTTACAGATATATTCTATAAACTCTCAAAGTTCTCTCGTGTGTGTATGTGCTCTCCCTTATCTTCCTCTATGTCTAACTTTCGAACAGAACACAACACATGGGTATTTATACCCGACACATATCGTCTGGTCGAAGGATCAGACAGACTGATCGAAAGATCATCTGTCGACCAGGAACCCATCGAAGGATCACATATACCACGAAGGATGATATCCTTCGTGGTCTATCCTTCGAAGGTTATCTTTCGAGTTCATCGAAGGATATAAACAATCCTTCGATGACACATCCTTCGACCCAAACATCTTTCAACCAATGTGCTAACTGTTTGGTCAAGTCAAACCAGGAGGATGGTTGACTTGGTCAAACTTACATCGAACGCACATAATAACAAACCTAAGACGTAACTCAGACTATCACAAGACATCGTTTGGTATCATGACATAATACAGACAAAGTACAGACACAAGTGCACCAACACATAACAATATTCCCTTTCAAGAACAATATTTGGGATTGAAAGAAGATTGAGATAAGCTGATGTTGCAATGCCAGCAGTCCTGCTCCAACTATCACAACTATGGTTTCTTGCTTCATTTTCTCAAGCTCTTTGATTGGTTTTTAGTAGTGAGTATTGTATGTGTTTGGATGCATTATGCAATGTGTATACCCTTTATATAGGAATAGAAATTTAGATGAAGAGCCTAAAATATATTTTTGTAAAATCATTTTTGGTTATTCAAATGTCTTCCCACGTAAATTTAATAATACCGGTTATTGTTCAATAAATTGTTCCATATTTAATGGAAACAAAATTTGAAATCTTATGTTTCAATACTTTATTTAACCATTTTATGCATGCATCTTACATATATTACTACATCATGTTCACACTAGACTTATGATCATTTTGCAAATTGTTCCCTTTTGTTGAAAACAAACTTTTATAATTTACGTTACAAACTTCATCTGACTTGAATCTTAGTGTTCATAAGGTGCTAATTAATCCATGTATGTATTTATATATAACTATATAAAGCAAATGTGATGGATAAGATTGTAATTTTACCATGCATACAAGTTACCAAGCACCATATACAAGAATGAGTAAGCCATTTTAGAGAGGTTAAATTCGTATTTAACCCAAAATTTTAAGATACTAGAGGGTTAATTGGGGGATTTCAGCCTTCCTATTGAATGCTTCCGTTTCTAATCTATTCAGTTCCTTCAATCATGCTCAATTTATACATATAGAGAGAATCTGGAATAAATCGCCACAAAGATAATTAGGGGGAGAGGGGCCTGGAGAGAGAGTGCATGGTTGCCGGCTACATTACTCGGTGACCCTCTGTTACTCAGGACACGACGACGAGGGTGATGGGGGTAACGTCACCGCTCAAGGGTGACATAGTGACGATGGTGATGGTAGTTCGCCGATGGTCAGCAGCCACATCTTTGAGTTACGACTAGGGTTCCGAAGAACGACCAGGGTGATGTGATGGGGTAATGACTTCAGTCAAGGTATACGAAGTGTCATCCACATTTTCCGCCTAGTCTCCTCCTCCACTCCTCCGGCAAGGGACTCCTTATCACTTTCCGAGGTGCGGTTGCTCTGTTCCCTGCTATTTATCTCAACTGGAATGTTTTTTTCTTTTGTCTTTATCTGATTTAGGGCTTTATACGCTTATCCACAATCCTTTGGTTCTGTTGTTGTTACGTGAATCAGTGATTGAACTTCTGGTATGGCCAATGGATGTGGTGATGGAGATCTTTTAGATCAAATCTTGCTTGAATATCTTAAAAAGTGTGACATATATGTATATGTATGGAATCGGGTTGCAGAGGGAATGGATGATAGTGATGATCTGATCGAGTGCGGTGGTATTTAGGAATAGGGATATTATATATATATATATATATCATGTATGTATATAAGATCAAATTAATGTATATATCTAAAGTTTTATATTAACTGGCTTTTAGTCTTTAATAATTGGATGGTTATAAAAAAGTTTCATGCAAATATATGTATTGAATATGGTTGTATGCAATTCCTTTAACTGTTTTATGTATTTTGGAATGATAAAAGCAAGTGATAACATGTTACTTTACTGACCATCTGAAACAGAGAGAAAGGGTTCCGGCCACTATTCTTACCGGATGTCGCTTATATGGAGATAGCCGTGCACGATTAGTCGGTTTGTTGTTTAAATACTCATATACATCTCGCCTCTGATTGGGTTCTGATCTTTTTTTATTCGTGTCACAGGTCTGATTGCATATCCAAAGCTATGGAAAGGTGCATTACAAAGTGGGAACGGTATACTGTGGAAGATGCTTCTGAAATAGTTAAGTAAGACTCTGTGCCTATCGTTTGTGATTGTTATATGCTTTGTTATTATTTTTGAAGAAACAATTGATATCTTAAGTATACAAAAGTAACTGTGCCATTTTTATGATCTCTTAACCCGTGTGTTACTTTAACATGTAATTTTTGTTTCTATATTTGTTGAAACACGGAATCACCGCCGGGGTGATTGGACCGCTTTCTCTGAGAGGATGGAGAATCACACCTTGCTCTTCCTCTTGAACCTATATATGCAATGCAGAAGAGAGAAACATGGGGATGTAGAGATGACCGGTAAGAGAAGAATCTCTTATTTCTAGCAACAAAAGTGTGGCGGCTCCATATCTTGTGCCCTGATAATAAGGTGAAAACCTTTTTATATAGGAGACATGGGCCTTCCCTAACCTCAATGGGCCAGGCCCAGTTAGGGGTTATCTCTACAAGCCCACAACCTAGTGTAGTGTAAACTACAACGCGGTAGGCTTCGCGGGTTAGTACACAATAATAATAAATACTATAATAAAATGCGAAAAGTAACGGATATGTCCGGTCGCTCAGGTTGGGTCTAATACCGTACCCCATCATGTCCCCCAGTCTAGTGTTGCTCCCGCGTGCAAGCGTGGGAGGAGTACTAGATTTGTTAGGAATGCTCGGAAGTAAAGATTGAGTTTTAGGCTTACCTGTCGCATGGGTGCGGGAAAGTTGCTGGCCACGCTTGGTGAGTCTGTCTTTAGCTGTGAGTAGAGATAATGGAGGAGTGAATATCCCACGATTGTTCATCGTGGAAATTGGTTGGGCAAACCTGGCGCACGCTGATTGGTTGCAGTCAGTTGCCATTTGTACTTGCGCATTACCATGAGCTTGTCAAGGTTTCGCGTACGTGGTTAGGTCTCATGCATGAGTCTTGGAACAGGCTGAGTTTTGGCGGTTGAGTTTGGTTAGGGCCCAACACGCGTATGACGTTTGCAGCATTTAGGACCATACCCCTTTGGGTCCCCCCAGTCCAGTGTTGCTCCCATGCGCGGATGGCAAGTGGGTGGAATTCTGGACTAGATGAGTGTCTTCCCTTCGGATGATTTTCGAGTGTGGCCCAGCTTTAGCGGTGCGCACACAGTCGTGTGGCTACTGTAAAATATTCACCCTTTGGTGACTTCTGTTGGTTAGCGCATGGTGCGCGTGTCTTAGGCCATGAAGCATACGTATATATATAGTGTTTGAATCTTTGTAAACTGTTGTCTACAATATTTGCACGTGTAATCCACTTTGTTCAGTTTATCGCGAATGAGAATTGGCATAAAGTCGCGCCAGGATAACGAAGTGGAAGCCCGAGCTTGCGCTGATCCTCCGGTGTGCCACAACAACAATGTGGCGTGAAGCAAGGAGATGCGGCTTGTCTTGAAGATTGTAGGTGTACGCGAAACTTTGTTTTAGCCAATGTGTTTTTGCATATACCCAAAGTGGTGTGTGCATTTGTAGCACAGTATACGTTTTGTAAGCGTGTTCATATGTGACTAAGCATGCGCGCACGGGCGACTTACGCCCTCGTATGTAAAGCAGCATGGTTGCATGGAGATTAGTGTAACAACTCTCACCAAAACTAATATTTATTATTATATTTGGTTCAAAAGGAAACCTAATTGAGACTCCGAAGTGATCCTGCATAAACCCTAAAATTTTCAGAATAATCGGAATCAGGATCAGGGCCCCTAAAACTCAGGGGGGTAAACCCTAGTTGATATTATCTTGACAGTTTTACGTGTAAAACGAATTTTAACGCAAAACCAACTCACCTGAGCTACTGGGACACGGGGCTACCCTATGATAGGGTAGTACCTCTCGCGCCACGCGACGACCCCTCGCGCCACGCGAGGGGGTCGGTTTTTCAGATATAAATAGTAGACTTTGGCACTTGCAATTTCACGTTGGTTCGACGTAGAAATTCAATACGTACACTGAGATATAGCAGAAACAGTCCTAAAACACACACGATCATGAAACGCTGCCGCTATAACAGGGTAATAACTCGATCGCTGCTACGATTCAATGTCCGATCGATTGAAACTATCCAATGGATGTTTAAGTGCTGCCCACATTAGGGTTATGCTTTGTCATTCATCGTGAATTCGATTGATGTTTGAGTATCGCACTTTGGCATTCGTTGTGAGGGTTTAATCTCGTGAGTTATCGTAAATGCTGTATTAGTTACTAACCTAGTTCGTGTGCATGTTGTTTAAATTTAGGTTAAAAGGCTAATCAGTAGGCTAAACTCTGCCCGTATAAATCTGCAATGTGAGTCATTCTCTTTTTATCAACTGTTTTACAATACCTCAAATTATATTTCAAATGTTATAATTACAGGGAGTAAGTCGTGGTTATCTTAATCACGGGCTAGTGGGGTATTGTGCACATTGCTAATTTTCACTGGTTAGGCTAATATATCCTAACAGTGATCATCACTACTTGGGTGGCATGACCCAATAGTGGTATGACCATCGTCACGCAATGTGACACGGCGCCAGATAAAAATAAGATAGAAGCCATTGTAATCGCTCTTATGCTGTAATTGATAACTATGTGTCATTTTATCAAATTTGAGTGACTCGCCAGCATTTCCCCGTTGATAAAATATTTTTAAAACATGTTTCAGGCGACCTGCTATAAATCAAGGAAACGTGCTACGGAGCACTAACAAGCTTGAAGAGGTGGCTCAGTTAAAAATAAATAAACATGTTTTAATAAATCAGGGAATTTCCTAGTTAAATTCCTCTATTGTAAATTACGGGGTTTATCCCAAATTATGAAATAAAATAATTGGGCATTTTGAGTTTTAAAAGATCCTGTTAAAAATCTTCCGCTGTCGCATCACAGATACCACGGGTTCCTGTTCCGCGGCTCCTAACCGGGTCAAACCGGGGCTGGGGTCGTGACAGGAAAAGGTGCTATCAGAGCTACTGAAAGAGCCACTGATTTAAGCCTATTAAGTATTTTAAAATACTTAATTTTCCTGATTTTCATTTTGTGATTAGATGTTTTATTTACTGACTACTTGTTAGTTACAGTATGGGTAAGCAAAGAATATCGGATATCTATCTTAAATTAGATAATTCATCAAAAGAAAAGGGAAGCTCATCCCAATCAAATTCCTCAAGATACTCAGTAGATACTGAGGAAGGAATATTTGTTCGAAAGACACAATATGAGGAAGCACTTTCTCCTAATAAAAGAAGTTTGGTTATTAGGAAAAGTCAGGAGAAAATAAAGAAATCACAACCAAAAGAAGTGAGGATTAATCCAGAAACCCAGGAACTAGGCAGTAATCCACCATGGGAAGACAAACTAGAGGAAAAATGGGCAAATCTCTATATGTTAGCTACGGCAGCAGTCAATGCTAACATTTAAATACCATGACCCAGTTCTAGTAACCATTTCCTCTACAATCCAGAAACTCTAAAAGAAAATTTTACCCAATAAATAAATAAGTTTATAATAAACCATAGTATGTTTTAATTATCAGTTGTCCTTTGTATTAAATTAGTCACACAGTGTGCGATAATACTTGAATGTTTATCTGAGAGATTTTTATTATAAAATTTTAACTTAGCATTTTGTGTGTATTTTTGCATATATGCTAAACAGCATGAATGAGTTATCTGAAGCCCTTCAGAATCTCAATCTCTATCCGGTGAAAATAGAAGTTTCCAGAGACTTTACTGGTTATATACCCGATATAGAAAAACCTATAGAATTCAACGCTCCACCTCCGGAGAAACCAAAACCTAAGAAAAGGAGAAGAATTGTAGGATGGAGGCGTGTACGCAGAAGGAAACCAGCAACTAGGAAAATTCCCAAAATAGGGAATCCCATAGATAAAGGAAAAGAAATTGCAATCGGGGAAGATTCCAGGCAAGCAAAAATGGAAATTGGGGAAAGTTCTAAGCAAGTCGAGGAGTTGCCTTTACAGGAAGAATTGGATCGCGTACTGGCAGGCTGTGATATCATTAGTCCTATCAATACCAACCTTTATCCTTATCCTGCTGAAACTCAACTTCCAATAAACTTAGAACCAACCATTCTAGATCCTCTGATCCACACCCAACCTCTAGGAGAAATGGACGAGTGGTGGACCAATGATTGGCAGTTTCAAAACCTCCTTAATAACCCTTATACCTTCTTCCCTCAGTTCGACCCAGAACCTATACCAAACCCACCAATGAGCAATGAAAATTTAGCTGAACTTCACCATTTTGGCGAGGAACTGATAGGTGCGGGGAATAGGATTCGGGAAGTAGGAGAACAGATCTCCTGGAAGTACGACGAGAGGGAACGTCGCTTCTAAAAGTACCCAGGGATAGGATGGTTGTGAAGCTGTGATTGTATAATAATAAAAATAAAATAAGTCTGTAAAATAACCTACAAATAAAATCTTTGTAAGATAACGATGTGTAATGATGCATAATATATATATAAAATGGGAATCGAGAAATCGATAATTTTGGCTATATGTGTATTGTGAAATTTGCATGATTGTTTTATGTATAATTGTTATTTACTTTATACTAATAAATTATATATATTAATTATCAGATGGAAAACGCTAATAATGAACCAGTTAACGAGATTAACCAATCTGAGCAACACCAGGAGGATCAATTTATGACTCAGCAAGATATCGAGAATATCGTTGCTCAAGGAATAGCCAATGCTATTCCAGCAATCCTTGCTGCTGCCCAGAAACCTGTTGAACCTCAACAAATCATTCCTAGTAAACGTACCCAAGAAGATAACTTCAGTAATAGTGTAAACGGAGGCGGCAACCATACTAATCACGATAATAATCCACGGCAGGCCCCACTCCCTAAGAAAATGAAAGCTGCAACATCTGGTTGCACTTACAAAGAATTTCTTGCCTGTAAACCAGCTGAGTTTGCAGGTAACGAAGGGGCAACTGTAGCACTGCGTTGGTTAGAGAAAACCGAGGCAGTAATTACCATAAGTAAATGTGCTGAAGAAGACCAGGTCATGTATGCGTCGAATCTTTTTAAAGAAGGGGCTTTAGAATGGTGGAATACAGTTCTACAAGCTAAAGGAAGAACTGTGGCGTATGCTATAAAATGGGAAGAGTTTAAAAATCTCATAGAAAGAAAATTCTGTCCCGAGTATGAAAAGGAACAAATGACAAATAAGTTTCTAAATCATCGAATGATTAGTGTAGATTGTCGAGGATATACTTCGACATTCTTCGAATATGCTAGAGTGGTACCAACCCTGGCTTCTCCAGAATCGGTACTTATTTCTTGTTATATTTGGGGATTGATTGGTGAGATTCGTAATATTGTTAAGGCCGTAAAACCCCGCACAATTGATGATGCGGTGGATTTAGCCAATACATTGACTGACGAACTGGTGCGGACACAAGAAGAAAATAGAAAGAAGGAAGTGGCCCAAAAGATTACCCAGGAATTTCGTATGGGTAACCGTAACAATTTCAAGAGAAGAAGAACTGGGCAATCTTCCACTGTTCCATTTTGCAATAGTTGCAAAAGAAAGCATTTTGGAAGATGCAAGGGATATTGCAATTTTTGCAAAATTCCAGGGCATCAGGAGGAAGATTGCAGGAAGAAGAAATTCACAGTTTGCTATAACTGTGGAGAAAATGGACATATTAGGCCAGACTGTCCGAAATTGATCAAACCAGCTGATAATAAAGCCAAACCTGCAGAAGGAACTAACAAGAAGAACGTAAGAGCCTTCCAACTGACTACTCAAGAAGCAGAGCTAATCCCGGATGTGATAGCTGGTACGTTTTTAGTTCACAACGTCTATGCAAAAGTATTATTTGACTCTGGTGCAAACCAAAGTTTTATAAATACTTCATTCTGCCAAGCTCTTAAGTTACCCTTAACCAACCTTAGGCAGACTTTTACAGTTGAAACGACAGATGGAAATTCTGTCAACATAGATAAGATGTTGCGAGAAGGAAATATAGAACTTTCAGGTCATAAATTCTCTGCAAATCTGTTACCTATGAATTTAGCTGGATTCGATGTGGTATTAGGAATGAATTGGTTAGTAGCCAACCATGCTCGAATCCTATGTGATAGAAACTCCATAGAAATTTATGCACCTACAGGAGAATTAGTAATAATTACAGGAGATAAGCCACGAAAGCCACTAAAGTTCATTTCAGTAATGAAAATTGCTAGTTATGAACGAAAGCAAGGAGTAGTGTATATGATTTCAGTAATCATTAACACTAAGGGAAAGGAACTTAAGGACATTCCAGTAGTATCAGAATACTCGGAAGTATTCCCAGAAGAACTACCTGGATTACCACCTGATAGGGAGGTAGAATTTAGAATTCATCTAATTCCTGGAACTACACCGATAGCTAAAGCACCTTATCGGTTAGCACCCACCGAAATGTTAGAATTGAAAAAGCAGTTAGATGAATTACTAAGCAAAGGATTCATACAACCTAGCTCATCCCCTTGGGGAGCTCCAGTGTTGTTTGTGAAAAAGAAGGATGATTCGATGCGAATGTGTATCGATTATAGGGAATTGAATAAGGTTACAATTAAGAATCGATACCCATTACCTAGAATTGATGATCTTTTTGATCAACTTCAGGGAGCTAGATATTTTTCTAAAATCGACTTACGCTCCGGATATCATCAGTTAAAGGTATAGGAAGAAGACATACCTAAAACAGCTTTCAGAACTAGGTATGGTCATTACGAGTTTACAGTCATGCCCTTCGGACTAACGAATGCACCTGCAGCATTCATGGACATGATGAATAGAATCTGTAAACCGTATTTAGATAAATTTGTAATTGTCTTCATAGACGATATACTCATTTATTCCAAAAGTCAGGATGAACACTGTCAGCACTTGCATGCACTCTTAACTTTGTTAAGAAAAGAAAAGCTTTACGCCAAATTCTCAAAGTGTGAATTTTGGTTACAGGAAGTGCAATTTTTAGGACACATGGTGAACCACGAAGGTATTCACGTAGATCCTGCTAAAATAGAAGCCATCACTAAATGGAAGGTTCTGCAATCAGCTATGGAAATTAGAAGTTTTATAGGTTTAGCAGGATATTATAGACGGTTTATTAAGGATTTTTCCAAGATAGCTGTACCATTAACTAAGCTAACCTGTAAAGCAACAAAATTTGAATGGGGACCTAGACAGGATGAGGCTTTTAAGATTTTAAAGCAGAAACTAACAAATGCTCCAATTCTAGCCTTACCAGAAGGAACAGAAGATTTTGAAGTTTACTGCGATGCTTCAAAGCTAGGATTAGGATGTGTGCTAATGCAACGCAAGAAGGTAATTGCGTATGCATCAAGGCAATTGAAAAAGCACGAGGAAAACTATACGACTCATGACTTAGAGTTAGGAGCCATAATTTTTGCCCTTAAGATTTGGAGACATTATCTGTACGGAAGTAAGTTTACTGTCTATACAGATCATAAAAGCTTAAGATATATATTTGGGCAAAAAGAGTTAAACATGAGACGAAGGAGATGGATGGAAATACTAAGCGACTACGACTGTGATATTCAGTATCACGAAGGAAAGGCAAATGTAGTTGCAGATGCCTTAAGTTGTAAGTATCATGAGAAACAACGACGGGTTCGTGCTCTTAGATTAAATCTACAGTTAGATTTAATGAAACAACTGAAAAACATTCAAGAGACAGCAATCAAGGATGATGCTGAAGGAATGAAAGGAAGAATAAAGGAATTAGAGCAAGGGAATGATGGAATTTGGAGATTCCATCAGAAAAGGATTTGGGTACCTAAGCAAGGAGAATTAATAAATAAGATTCTAGAGGAAGCTCATAAATCTAGGTATACCATGCATCCAGGAAACAATAAGATGTACCAAGATTTAAGAAATAATTTCTGGTGGATAGGAATGAAAAAGGACATAGCTAGATATGTTTTTAAGTGTCTTACTTGTTCACAAGTTAAGGCGGAACACCAGAAGCCCTCGGGTCTACTTCAACAACTAGAAATGCCTGTATGGAAATGGGAACTCATAACAATGGATTTTGTTACTAAGTTACCCAAAACCAGAAAAGGTAATGATGCGATTTGGGTAATTGTGGATCGATTAACCAAATCAGCTCATTTTCTACCCATGAAGGAAACCTTTAGTATGGAAAGGTCGGAAAAGTTGTATGTAGATGAAGTAGTATCCTTACATGGAGTTCCACTCTCCATTGTATCAGATAGAGATAGTCGTTTCACTTCCCACTTCTGGAAAAGTTTCCAGGAAGCAATGGGAACCCGGCTAAATTTAAGTACGGCATATCATCCACAAACAGACGGGCAAAGTGAAAGAACGATACAAACCTTGGAAGACATGCTCCGAGCATGTGTAATAGATTTTGGTGGAAACTGGGACGATCACCTACCTTTGATTGAATTCTCCTATAACAATAGTTATCATGCAAGCATTGAAGCTGCCCCATTCGAAGCACTGTATGGACGAAAGTGCAGAACTCCAGTTTGCTGGGCAGAAATAGGAGAAAGTCAGTTATCAGGTCCTGAAATTGTACAAGAAACTACCGATAAGATCACTCAGATCAAGGAAAGACTGAAAACTGCTCGAGATCGCCAAAAGAGTTACGCCGACAATCGACGCAAACCACTAGAATTCCAAGTGGGAGACAAGGTACTCTTGAAAGTTTCTCCTTGGAAAGAAGTAGTTCGATTTGGTAAGAAAGGAAAGCTAAGTCCACGATACATAGGACCATTTCCAGTAATCCAACGTATAGGACCAGTTGCTTATCGTTTACAACTACCAGAAGAGTTAGTTGGAGTACATGATGTGTTTCATGTAGCTAACCTCAAGAAATGTCTATCTGACGAATCTCTGGTAGCACCTCTCCAAGATATAGAGGTAAACGAAAAGTTAAAATTTGTTGAGAAACCTCTTCAGATAGAAGATAGAAAGATCAAGTTTCTTAAACACAAGCGTTTAGTGCTTGTCAAAGTCAAGTGGGATTCGAAAAGAGGATCTGAATACACTTGGGAGCTGGAATCAGAAATGAAGCGAAAGTATCCTCACTTGTTCCAGTAAATCTCGAGGACGAGATTTTTATTAAGGTAGGGAGGATGTAACAACTCTCACCAAAACTAATATTTATTATTATATTTGGTTCAAAAGGAAACCCTAATTGAGACTCCCAAGTGATCCTGCATAAACCCTAAAATATTCAGAATAATCGGAATCAGGATCAGGGCCCCTAAAACTCAGTGGGGGTAAACCCTAGTTGATATTATCTTGATAGTTTTACGTGTAAAACGAATTTTAACGCAAAACCAACTCACCTGAGCTACTGGGACACGGGGCTACCCTATGATAGGGTAGTTCCACTCGCGCCACGCGATGACCCCTCGCGCCACGCGAGGGGTCGGTTTTTCAGATATAAATAGTAGACTTTGGCACTTGCAATTTCGCGTTGGTTCGACGTAGAAATTCAATACGTACACTGGGATATAGCAGAAACAGTCCTAAAACACACACGATCACGAAACGCTGCCGCTATAACAGGGTAATAACTCGATCGCTGCTACGATTCAATGTCCGATCGATTGAAACTATCCAATGGATGTTTAAGTGCTGCCCACATTAGGGTTATGCTTTGTCATTCATCGTGAATTCGATGGATGTTTGAGTATCGCACTTTGTCATTCGTTGTGAGGGTTTAATCTCGTGAGTTATCGTAAATGCTGTATTAGTTACTAACCTAGTTCGTGTGCATGTTGTTTAAATTTAGGTTAAAAGGCTAATCAGTAGGCTAAACTCTGCCCGTATAAATCTGCAATGTGAGTCATTCTCTTTTTATCAACTGTTTTAGAATACCTCAAATTATTTTTCAAATGTTATAATTAGAGGGAGTAAGTCGTGGTTATCTTAATCACTGGCTAGTGGGGTATTGTGCACATTACTAATTTTCACTGGTTAGGCTAATATATCCTAACAGTGATCATCACTACTTGGGTGGTAGGACCCAATAGTGGTATGACCATCGTCACGCAATGTGACACGGCGCCAGATAAAAATAAGATAGAAGCCATTGTAATCGCTCTTATGCTGTAATTGATAAGTATGTGTCGTTTTATCAAATTTGAGTGACTCGCCAGCATTTCCCCGCTGGTAAAATATTTTTAAAACATATTTCAGGCGACCTGCTGTAAATCAAGGAAACGTGCTACGGAGCACTAACAAGCTTGAAGAGGTGGCTCAATTAAAAATAAATAAACATGTTTTAATAAATCAGGGAATTTCCTAGTTAAATTCCTCTATTGTAAATTACGGGGTTTATCCCAAATTATGAAATAAAATAATTGGGCATTTTGAGTTTTAAAAGATCCTGTTAAAAATCTTCCGCTGTCGCATCACAGATACCATGGGTTCCTGTTCCGCGGCTCCTGACCGGGTCAAACCGGGGCTGGGGTCATGACAATTAGCGTGCTTGCGTGTGTAGCAGCAAGCTCGCCAGGAGACTGGCGTGCAAATATCTAAAGCAGCATGCGCATATAGCGACTTACGTGCTCGTATGTAGAGCAACAGTGTCGCACGGAGATAGGCGTGCTCATATGTAAAAGGAGCATGCGCATATGACGACTTACATGCTCATATGCGGAGCGGCAGGCTCACATGGAGACTGAGATACTCGTATGTAGAACAACAGACTCGTATGGAGACCGGCGTGCTCGTATGTAAAAGAGCATGCGCGCGTGGCGACTTATGTGCTCGCATATAAAAGAGCATGCGTGTATGGCGACTTACGTGCTCATAGGTAGAGGAGCATGCGACAGCTAGCGCATGTGTGCTCGCTCCTAAGTAAGGGATCATGCGTACATGGCGACTTACGTGCATGTATGTAAAAGAGCCTGCGCGTATGCCGACTTACGTGCTCATATGTAGAGGTGCATACGACAA
Source organism: Helianthus tuberosus (assembly GCA_030545235.1). Taxonomy (NCBI): domain Eukaryota; kingdom Viridiplantae; phylum Streptophyta; class Magnoliopsida; order Asterales; family Asteraceae; genus Helianthus; species Helianthus tuberosus. The sequence continues at coordinate 34,586,394 of CM060353.1, forward strand.
CTAGCACATGTGTGCTCGTAAGTAAGTAAGGGAGCATGCGCGTGTGGCGACTTACGTGCTTGTATGTAAAAGAGCCTGCGCGTATGGCGACTTACGTGCTCATATGTAGAGGAGCATGCGATAGTTAGCGCACGTGTGCTCGCTCGTAAGTGGAGGCTCGCTCGTAAATAGAGAAGCATGCGCCAGCCGGCGCATGTGTGTATATGTTTGTGTGTGAAAGAGTAGACGGTGGAGGTGGTGCTGGTTAAGAAAAACCAGCGGCTGGATGTGAGTAGGCAACAGGCTAAGGCTGAAATGTGGATTCCATCATTATATTATCAAGTTAACATAAACATAGTAATGTTAATATATATAATTTCTATTGTTATGACATGTTCATCCAAATGATAATATATTTTCTAAAATGTTACTATAAAATTGTTTTGGTCAAAAATTACCTAAGTAATTAAGTGATCAAATTAGTTAAGTGAGGTAGTGTGCTAGAAGTATTTGAAAAACGTATGCTGATTAAGTTATTGACAAAAAACAATTTTCAGGATACGGCTCAGGATTTTGAGCTGTATCAACAATCAAACAATGAGCAAAAAGGTAAAGGGTGACACAGGATGTACGAGGAAAGCCCTTGATCAATCTAGATCGCCGGCACAAAACCTCGGGAGCTGACAATCGCAGCCGCCTTGTTCTTCTTATTACTTCAAATATCAGGATACAGTGCAGGATATGATGCGGATCAACTAGGTGTTACAATGCGATTTGAATACAAGTGTAAGTGTGTGTGATTGCAGCTAGTAGAGGGCAAGAGTGTTCGAGAGATTTTGTGTGTTCTTAACTGATCCGATCAATCCTATTTATAGTAAAGCAAAGCTAACTAACTAGCCTACAAATCCGGGATAAAACGAATATTCCCTTTGTGAACGTTGTAGTCCACGTCTTCCGACTTCAACATTCCTATTTCAACAGATTGGCCCGAGTCTTTGGGAGAATAGGTCCACTTGAACGTTATAGACTTGCTTCATTAATCTGCACGTGAATTAATTAGTCACTACCAGGATACTGTGTCAGGATGTTACCAATATCCTGATCACAACAAAAGAAACATAGTTAGAATATTATTCAGGATATGTAAGCAGAAAACCACCCATAACAATTGTCCCCAAAATATATATGTTGGTATACCAATTCCAACAGATATATTTTAAAGTCTTATCTCGCGAATCGAGGTAATTAAATTGAAGTGACGATTGAGGTGACATTGTGCAACTTCCAACGCGCTTTTCACTCGATGGCCATCTATCTTGCCCCTATATCTTCTCTTTTTCTTGTTGATAAATGATCACCTTCCTCAGATTTCTCAGGTATTTCCCTTTTCTTATCTCTTTGAACTTCTTAGCTCAAATTTTCCGACGGCCACTAGAACACGTTCCCATTCCGGCAAGTCCACCTCGTCATTTGTCAATCAAAACCTGCTCAAACACCCCGAGAAGGAGGTGTGCTCCTTCGATAATGCCGATATCGCCGCATTAAGGACTTCCGGTGCTTTCTCCGACACGGAGATTATCCGTCCATTCGACCGGAGCATTCGTTCTGACGTATCTTCCGAGGAGTGGATCTGTTTTTCATCATACCCATTTTCCCTTGGCCTTCGATATCCTTTTCCGGAATTCATTATACAGTTCTTTCGAATCACCGGCCTCTGTTTTGCCCAAACAATGCCTACGGTCTAGAGAGTACTTATCATGCTTAACCAGATCAAAACCCTTCACGTCCCCGATCTCTGTATCGAAGTCCTTCCGCTTGCTTACCGTCCCCGATCCCACGGCAATAGTCGCTTCTTGCTTTTCTCAACCTCTAGCAACCCCCTCATCCTCAAAGCTTCAAAAAATGAGGATGGGTGGCAACAAAAATTTTTCTTTGTTAGACGAGATTCCATTCCCGAGGGCAAAAGCCTTCCAGTGAAATGGTTGACCTCCGGTAGGGTTTAGGGCTTTAAGATATCCCCAAACATATCCTGATAATGTATCCTGTACTAACATCCTGATGTTTCTTATGCAGCAAACTTCAAAGAGTTTGCTCCTCCCACTGAAGAATCCCAAAAAAGAATCAACAGGGTCTACCAGTTGCCTGATTGTGACATATCTTTTACACTGCATCTTCCAAGTTCAAGCCAATATTCTTCATCAGATATGTCTGGTAAGGATCACATAATCTTTGCATATTTTTAATTAATAAAATAAGAGATAAGAGTAGAGATTTAGATAATTTCCCTGTTTTGCAGCACCAGCCAAAGTTCCAAAAGTCTTTGACCTTGATGAACTGAATAGCTACCCTATTCCTGTCCAGGTGAAGAAGGAACCCAGCAAATCTGCTTCCACCTCTAAGCCTGTATCCAGCTCTAAACCGGCAGCTGTTCCTAAGCCCTCTCCTGCTACCAAGCCACGTGCCTCAAGTTCCCGCAAAAGAAAGGAAACCGGTTCTCCAGCATTGTTTTGGTCAAAAATTACCGAAGCAATTTAGTGATCAAATTAGTAATGTGAGGTAGTGTGCTAGAAAGTGTATGGAAAATATGCTTGTTGAGTTATTTAGAAAATTAGTATTCAGGATACGGCTCAGGATATTGAGCTGTATCAACGATCAAACAATGAGCAAACAATGAGCGAAAAGTAAAGGAAATGACACAAGATGTACGAGGAAAGCCCTTGATCAATCTAGATCGCCGGCATAAAACCTCGGGAGCTGACAATCGCAGCTGCCTTGTTCTTCTTATTGCTTTAAACTTCAGGATACAGTGCAGGATATAGACCAGATCGCTAAGTGTTACAATGATTTTGTGAAAATTGCTAGAGAGCAAGTGTTAGAGTGTAGCGAGTGTAATTGTGATGTCCTAGTTGATCTGATATACCCACCTATTTATAGTAATGAATTACAAACAATAATCCCTACAAATATGGGCTACTCCGAATATTCCATTATGAACGTTATGGACCGAGTAATACGGCTTCAACGTCTTTATTTGAACGACTTGGACCGAGTCTTCCGCGGAATAAGTCTTGTTAACGTTGCCAGCTTCTGACCCACGCACCTGCACATAATCCATTAGTAATCCTGAGGATACCTTTCAGGATATTACCAATACCCTGAACCAGCATCCCGGACGTAAACAGATATTACACAACCAAGATATAAATCAATATAATTTCCAAGGATATGGGCTCAGAATTTCACCCATAACAATTGTCCCCAAAAATGTTACCGTTTGATATCCTAACGGTTACATTTTTTCACAGTGGCCGAGGCAATTAAGAGATAAGACTTCTGATGTGACAGCTTTCAACCACTCGGCCTATATTTACTCATCATACCCTATATCTTCTCATCCTCATCTCCTTTTTTTACCCACAATCGAAAAGAAAAAGGTAATATTCTCTCTCTCATCTTCATAACCATCTTTCATCTTACTCCGGCAAGAATTCAGGCAACCAAATGCCTAGGCAAACGAGGTCCAGTTCAGGCGACTCGGCTCCCACATTCATCCAACAGAATCTTCTCCAAGAACCGGAGAATGAAACATGCACCTTTGATAGTGCTCATCTGTCGGCTTTGAAATCCTCCGGTATCTTTCCGGATGGAACCATATTCCGACCCTTTGACAGAGAAATCCGGTCAGATATGGTTTCCACCGAGTGGATTTGTTTCAATGCTTTCCCCTTTACCTTAGGGCTACGATTCCCCTTTCCGGACTTTATTACCGAGTTTTTTAACATCACTAAAATTTCTTTTAGCCAAACCATGCCAATGCTTTGGCGTGTTTTGTCTGTTCTTGACCAAATCAAGAGAAACCACATACCTGACCTTTCCGTCCATGACCTCCCTTTAGCCTACAAGCTTAGATGCCATGGCTCATCTAGGTTTCTGTTTTACTCTAGTTCCGGTCCCCCATTGATACTTCGTGCCACCAAAAACGAGGATGGTTGGCAATCCAAGTTTTTCTTCGTAAAAAGGGATTCAATCCCCGGTGGAACGGATTATCCGATGAGATGGTTAAGAAAGGGTAGGACTTAGGGTTTAAGAATGATCTTGTCTCTTATCCTGTCTCATATTCTGAACTAACAAATTTTCATTTTTGTGCAGCTGATTTCAGGAAGATTGCACCTCCTCTTGCAAATTCTCAAGAAAGAATAGACGCCATCAGACTCCTTCCAGAGGCAGAGAGAAGTTTCAATCCATCCCCACCGACTCCAAGCCCTCTTTCCAGTGCCAACATGTCTGGTAAGGATCCTGCAAGATATCCTGCACACATATGTTTTTTATCTGTTATTCATAGGAGGGATTTAGAATTTACTCCCTGTGTGCAGATTCCAGCAAAGTCCCAGTCTATCTAGACCTGGATGAACTTGACAGCTATCCAACCCCAGCCATAGTCAAGAAGGAGACTCCTGCTGCTACTAGCTCCAAGCCACTCCCGGCTCCCAAGGCCAATCCAAGAACCCGTGCTTCCGCAGCGAAAAAGAGAAAGGGTCTTGAGGTCAGTGCTCCAGGCTCAGAAGGGTTCTCCTATGACGAACTCAGCTTCTCTGACTCCTTAGAGCCAATGACATCCTTCCTCAACAAGGTAATATCCTGACGCATATCCTTCATGTATATCATGCACATATATCCTGCACGTATATCCTAACAGGATATCCTGGTAGGATGTCTTAGTCAGCATACATTCTAACTCCATACCTGTAATTAATGTGCAGGGCCTCCAGCATTTGCTCCACTTGTACAATGACGCCTGTGGTACTGTGGCACTTCATGAAGCCAGGATCAAGCAGCTCGAGAGCACCGTTGTTGACCAAGGTGCTATTGCTGAAGCGAAGAGCCGGCACTATGAAAGCTTGCTAAAGAAGGTCACCCAAGATGCTGAGGTCAAACTTGCCAGCATTCAAATGGATCATGATCAGGCCTTAATCAACTTTCGAGAGGGAATCAAGGCTTCTGCTATCGTCTCCCTGCTACAAGCACGCATCAAGATGGCCTACGAGGCCAAGGAGACGGGCCTTGTTTGTCCATCTTGGCCAGTTGAATCCTGGGTGGCTAAGTTAAAGGAGCTCGGAGGCAAAGCTGTGCCACTTCCTGCTGAAGCCGGTGAGTCTTCTAAGTCAGCAGAGGTGGTGGTCCAAGCTGGAGAGAAGAAGGATGCTGGAGCTGATGCTGAGATGGTCATTGGTCAGGATGCTGCGCAGGATGCTGGTCAGGATGCTGGAGCGGAGAAGTCTGAGAAAGTTGGAGGAGATGCCGCTGTGTGAGGGCATTTAGGTGGGCGATGACGGATATACGTGCCAAGGCCAGAGCCCACCTTTTTGAGTTTGAATGTTGGTTTGTAGTTCCACAAACAATTTACTTTTCTGCATTTTACTTTCCCGTACCTGAACAATTTACATTTCCTGCATGCTTTTTGAACAATACAACAGTTGAAGGTGGATGGGTCTCGGTTTGAGATGAAGCCTTCAACTGTTGGGTAAATATGGTTATGAACTATTAGTGCTCTTAGTGGATGGGCCTTGTTTTGAGGTGAAACTAAGAGCACAACTTTTGGTATGTTAATATAACTTCTCTTTTGACCCAATTACTGTTGTTATTGCTATGAAAATCGTAGTTGCAAAAATTGTTTGGTTTGTACACTTTTAGGAATATATATTATAGATGTATCCCGAAAGGTATCCTGAAAGATATCTTGATAAGGATATTAAAATATAATTCACAAATTGTCCAAATAAAAAGAAGAGATCATACCAGGGATTCGTACAGAATCAATTCTTATCCTTCATTATAAGTTTTGTCCCCAGTGCATACTTGTGAACTTCTATCCATTCTTTGAACAGTATAATGTATGTCCCCTGTGTTTGACACAGAAACACAAATGTATTCATACCTTGTCTTTAAGTAAATTCCGCATACCCTGGGGCAAAACCCCTGATATCCTGAAATAAATCTTCAGCATACTCGGGATAAACCCTTAATACCCTGGGGATAAACCCTAAATTTCATGCGCTACAGGCGAGAGTGTATAAACTCCAATCCTTAGAAAGGTGAAAACCTTTAAACCTTTGAGAGTATGAAAATACTCTTTCGTGAGAGAGGGTGATCAATCCTCATATACCTTTAGGATCCAGGATATAGCCAATAGTCACGAAATTGTCAGCCACTTTTACATGAACTGGTCCCGCTACCTTGAACTATACCTAGATAACTTGCGCTCCAGGCGAGGTGTTTAAACCCAATTCGAAAGAAAGGTGAATACCTTTAAACCTTTGAAGGGACCAGGATCCCTTAAACGTGAGAGAGGGGGCCAATCCTCTAATCTTTCGACTTATCCTGAGTATATATCCTGGAGCTATATCCTGAAAGATATTCTGCAAAACAATTGTAAACTAAGGTGGGTGTTAGCTTGGCTAACACCCCTCCGATGCTTAAGTCAGTATTGAGTTTCAAAGGGTAAATTAAACCAAAACATATTTAAAAAAGATAGAATTCATACCATTCTGAGTTAGAAATTGAATTCTAAACTCACTTGAAGTAAAGCTTGAGATGTATAGCATTCCAAGATCTCGGTATCATATCCCCTTCCATATTCCTGAGTCGATATGCTCCTTTCCCTGCTTCTGACTCGACTTCATAAGGTCCTTCCCATTTCGGAGCTAGCTTGCCATCGGCAGGATTAGTGGTATTTTGAAAAGCCTTTCTTAGCACCCAATCACCAACTCGAAATCTTCTAGTCCTTATGTTTTTATTATATGCTCTGGATATTCTTTGTTGATATGCTGCTATCCTTAGCCTTGCTGCATCTCTTTTTTCGTCTATAGTATCCAAATCCTGACATAAGACTTCAGGATTCTGTTCAGGATCCTGCAACATAGATCTTGCAGTAGGTATCGTCATTTCTGTTGGAATCATCGCCTCCGCTCCAAATACCAAGGAAAACGGGGTTTGGCCGGTTGCATTCTTTACCGTTGTCCTATCAGCCCACAAAACAAAGGGTAACTCATCTGTCCATCTTCCTTTTTTGGCCCCAAGTCTCTTCTTTAAGTTATTGACTATTATCTTGTTTGAAGATTTAGCTTGTCCATTCGCTTGAGGATGTACTGGGGTAGATGTGATCATTTTGATTCCCCAACTTTTGCAAAAGTCAGTAGTTCTTTTGCTTATAAACTGGGACCCATTATCACAAATGATCTCAGCTGGTACTCCAAACCTAGTCAGGATATTCCTTTTTATAAAGGATACTACTTCTTGGTCTCTTACTTGGACAAATGCTTCAGCCTCAACCCACTTGGAGAAATAGTCTGTCATAGCTAACATAAAAACTTTTCCTCCCGGAGCTTTTGGTAACTTCCCTACTATATCCATCCCCCACTTCATGAATGGCCAAGGGGAAACTACAGGATATAATGGTTCAGCTGGTTGATGTAGTATGTTACTATGTCTTTGACATGCATCACATCTTCGAGCATATTCTGCAGCATCTTTCCTCATCGTTGGCCAATAATATCCTGTCCTTAATACTTTCGAGAACAATGATCTGCCCCCGGTGTGATTACCACAATCCCCTTCATGTATATCCTGGAGTACTTCTTTGGCTTCAGGATCCTCCAAGCACCTCAAATACGGTCCTGCAAGAGATTTCTTGTATAAAACATTATTTATAATAGTGAACCGTGATACCTTCATCCTAAATGCCTTAGGATTTTCATTTTCGGGGATATGTCCTTCTTTGAGATATCTCATAATTGGAGCCGTCCAATATTTAGGATCCTGTTCAGGATATTCCACTTCAGGATCCTGAATACCCGCTACTGCTTTATTCTGAGGATTCGTTGCAGGATATAAGACATGTAATATTGGTATTTGGGTCCCTTCAGGTATCCTGATTGATGATCCCAAATTTGCCAAGGCATCTGCTTCAGCATTATCCTCCCTTGGTACCTGTTCAAGTGTAGAAATATCGAAATATCCTGCTAATTTTTTGAGAATATCAAGATATTCTATCAACTTCTCACCCTTAACTGCATAGGATCCATTAAAATGGTTAGTAATTAACAAAGAATCAACATATACTTGTAAATTTTTGATATTCATGCTTTTAGCCAATTCTAATCCTGCAATTAAAGCCTCATATTCTGCTTCATTATTGGTAGCAGGAAATTCACACCTAATAGCCTGGGGTAATATGTCCCCCTGTGGCGATTTTAGTAGTATTCCTAATCCTACTCCTCTTATATTAGATGCACCATTAGTATATAATGTCCAGGATCCTGAGGATTCTCCTAGCTGTTGAACTTCTAGGTCTACCTCATCCTGAATGTCACTACTAAAATCAGCCACAAAGTCAGCTAAAGCCTGAGACTTTATGGCATTCCTAGGTTCATATACTAAATCATAGGCACTTAACTTTACTGACCACTTAGCCATTCTACCCGACATTTCCGGTTTCCTAAGTACACTTTTGACAGGATAATTTGTTTTAACGTGTATCCTATGTGTCTCAAAGTAGTGTCTAAGTTTGGTTGATGCCATAACTAATGCTAGTATTAATTTTTCTAAATGAGAATACCTAGTTTCAGCATCTAACAAACTTTTGCTAACATAATAAACAGGATATTGCTGACCTTCATGGTCTTTTATAAGAACGGCACTTACAGCATTCCCTGATACAGCAAGGTACAGGGATAGTGGTTCACCATTTTCAGGTTTCATCAGTAGAGGTGCGGTTGAGAGATATCGTTTCAAATCCTGTAGGGCTGCTTCATGCTTCTCTCCCCACTCGAATTTTTTGTTCTTCTTCAGGATATCATAAAAATCCCTGCATTTCTCTGAAGACCTTGAGATAAATCTATTCAATGCTGCCACTCGCCCTGTTAATCGTTGAACATCCTTCATATTTGAGGGTGATTTAATATCCAAGATGGCTCTAATCTGTTCCGGGCTTGCTTCTATTCCTCTTTTGGTCACCATATATCCTAGGAATTTTCCTGCTCCTACTCCAAAATGGCACTTAGCGGGATTCAGCTTCATATTATACTGATCCAGGATATCAAACGCTCCTTTAATATCCTGGAGGTGATCCTGAGCTTTCTTTGACTTTACCACCATATCGTCAATGTACACCTCCATGGTGTCCCCCAGTTTGTCTTTGAACATCATGTTTACCAATCTTTGGTATGTTGCACCTGCATTTTTCAAACCAAAAGGCATAGCTGTAGAACAATAAATACCTGTTGGTGTCATGAAGGCAGTATCCTCCTGGTCAGAAGGCTCCATTTGGATCTGTTGAAATCCTGAGGATGCATCCATGAAAGTTAGCATTTCATGCCCAGCAGTGGCATCTACCATTGCATCAATGTGGGGGAGAGGAAATGGGTCTTTAGGACAAGCTTTGTTCAAGTCTGTGTAATCTACACAGACTCTCCATTTCCCGTTTTTCTTCTGTACCACAACCACGTTTGCTAGCCACCTTGGGAACTTGACTTCTCTAATCATTTTGGATTTCAACAATCTTTCAACTTCCTCTTGAATAATTGTATTGCGTTCAGGAGCAAACTTCCTTCTTTTTTGTTGCACGGGCTTGAATGATTTATCAATTCCAAGCTTGTGAGTGATAATATCTTTGGATATGCCTGTCATATCCTCATGCTTCCATGCAAACGTCGACATCCTGCATTTTAAAAAGTTAATTAACTGCTCTTCAATATCCTGAGGGATATTGGTTCCCACGAGCACCGAAATATCGGGATTATCCTGGTCTAGGATAATTTTCTTCACATCCTGCTCCGGATCCTCCACGATATCCTGGGCCCGCGTCTTTAATTGCTATGCTGCACTAGGTTTGGTTGAGGATTTCATCGAGGACGAGTAGCATTCTTTTGCCTCCTGCTGATCGCTATCAACTTTAACAACCCCCCAAGGGGTAGGTATCTTGATGCATTGGTGATATGTTGATGGCACGGCCTTCATATCGTGAATCCACGGTCTTCCCAGTATAATGTTATAGCAGGATAGAGAGTCCATCACACAGAAACGTTGTATCGAGTTAACTCCTTCAACGTACACCGGCAACTTTATCTCTCCCACTGTGTTTCTGGCCTCTCCACTGAACCCAACAAGCACGGTAGACTTTGAAGTGATATCCATTGGAGATACATTCATTCTTTTAAGTGTCTCTAGTTGGATTATGTTGATGGAGCTGCCATTATCAACCAATATCCTGCGTACAAAATGGTTAGCCACATATAACGTTATTACCAGAGCATCATGGTGAGGATCTTGGACAGTATCCCTGTCATCAGCATCAAATGTGATCACTTTGTCAGTTGTGAGTGTAGTCATCCTGACAGGTTTGTCTCCCCTTTCGGCCTTAGCTTCCTTTGCATGTCTCTTTGCTGCCGAATACGAAGTCCCACAAATGTCGGATCCTCCCGAAATGAAGTTGATTATCTTGGCATCCGCGGGAGGTGATGCTGCTCGCTCAGGATCCTTCTCAGTATCCTGACCCTTATTCTTCTTTCTTCCTAAGAGATCTTTCAAATATCCCTTGCTTAGAAGATAGCTTATTTCTTTCCTCAAAGCGATGCAATCCTCAGTCATATGTCCGAAATCTTCGTGGAAAGCACACCATTTTGATTTGTCTTTCCAATCCGCTTTTTGTTGATTCTTTCGAGGCCATCTTGCCTTGTCCCCTAGACCCTGCATGGCATACATCAATTCAGGAATGTTAACAGAAAAGCAATATTCAGATAATTCAGGATACTCTTCAGGATCCTCATCTTCGACAGCATTTACTCTCTTGTTCTCATTTCTGCCATATGGCTTAGGCCGATACGACTTGAATGAGGATTCCGACTTCCTGTTAGTTGACTCATAAGTGTTGGATGAGTTCATCCTTTCTTGCATCTTTTTGTCATCTTCCAACCGAATGTATCTTAGGGCCCTGTTCCGAGCTTCATCCAGGTTCCTGCATGGGTTCATTACAAGGTCTTGGTAAAATTGAGAATCCTTTTGCAACCCCATCTTGAAAGCTTGCACAACTGTTGCAACATCAAGATGAGGAATGTCTAGTGATTCCCGGCTAAACTTGTTCACATAATCCCTAAGGGATTCCTGAGGCCCTTGTGTTATCCTGTAGATATCACTTGTTAATTTTTCGAAGCTTCTACTACAAGAAAACTGACTATTAAATAAATTTACTAAGTGAGCAAAAGATGTAATTGAATGTGGAGGAACATTCAAGAGCCATTTCAAAGCTGATCCGGTCAAGGTTGAACCAAAACCCTTGCACAAGCATGCTTCCTTGAGATCCGGAGGGATAGGGTTAATCTCCATCCTTTCCCTATACTGAGCAATATGCTCTTCAGGATCCGTTGTTCCGTCATAAAGCTTCATGTTGGGGGTTTGGAACCTCTTTGGGATCTCAGCATCACAGATAGGATATGCAAAACGAGATATCTTGTGGCTGTCTTGAGACACTTCCGGGATTGGCTGGACCACCCCGGGTACACTTGATATCATGTCCTTCAACTTCTGAAGTTCCCTAGTAAGTGCCGATGTCACACCTGTATCCTGCAAAGATCCACTATTGTTAGTAGCATGAGTATTATTATTATTTGACACGTTACCCGTTGGAGGATTTTGCCCATATCCTGAAGCATATCCTGAGCTCCTTATGGTCGACATCCTGACCGAGGAGGGTGTTTCAGGAGTATGATTTTGAGGAAGGCTGGGCACAATATTCCCCCTGTTATCCTCAGTATACACAGCCGAGCTGAAGTTCAACATTCTGGGATGTAATGGAGTGACAATATCCTCAGCAGATCTGCTCGAGCCAGACTTCAGGAGTTGTATTTCCCTTAAAAGCATTTGGTTTGTTTCCTGTTGTTGCCTCATTTGTTCCTGCACACTTCCAAATAAGGTTAAAATTTCATCGTTAGAAGCTAAAACGGGAGCAGATCCCTGGACACTCCGAGTAGGGATAACATCTTGAGATTGCGTAGAAGCTGGCATCCTTGGAGGAGGTGGTGGAAGCACCGAACCGGTAGTGGCAGAAGTCATAGCAGACATAGTAGAGGAACTCATGTTTGATCTTGAGGCCATTATGGACAATGTAGCAAAAAGTTTTGAAAATAAAAAAACCGATTAGCGATTTAACAAAATTTTTTAGTAAAGAGAGCACCACTTGCCCCACGGTGGGCGCCAAATTGTTTTGGTCAAAAATTACCGAAGCAATTTAGTGATCAAATTAGTAATGTGAGGTAGTGTGCTAGAAAGTGTATGGAAAATATGCTTGTTGAGTTATTTAGAAAATTAGTATTCAGGATACGGCTCAGGATATTGAGCTGTATCAACGATCAAACAATGAGCAAACAATGAGCGAAAAGTAAAGGAAATGACACAAGATGTACGAGGAAAGCCCTTGATCAATTTAGATCGCCGGCATAAAACCTCGGGAGCTGACAATCGCAGCTGCCTTGTTCTTCTTATTGCTTTAAACTTCAGGATACAGTGCAGGATATAGACCAGATCGCTAAGTGTTACAATGATTTTGTGAAAATTGCTAGAGAGCAAGTGTTAGAGTGTAGCGAGTGTAATTGTGATGTCCTAGTTGATCTGATATACCCACCTATTTATAGTAATGAATTACAAACAATAATCCCTACAAATATGGGCTACTCCGAATATTCCATTATGAACGTTATGGACCGAGTAATACGGCTTCAACGTCTTTATTTGAACGACTTGGACCGAGTCTTCCGCGGAATAAGTCTTGTTAACGTTGCCAGCTTCTGACCCACGCACCTGCACATAATCCATTAGTAATCCTGAGGATACCTTTCAGGATATTACCAATACCCTGAACCAGCATCCCGGACGTAAACAGATATTACACAACCAAGATATAAATCAAGATATTTTCCAGGATATGGGCTCAGAATTTCACCCATAACAAGCATCATCCGAGATCTTCCCCTATGAAAACCATGGATTCCTTGATTCCAGCGGCTTTATGACCAGCTTCCTTAACCTGGTTCATATCCTTAACCTACATCCTACACCATATGCTGGTTATATATGTTAATGCACGTTAATACCTGTTTCTCCATTTTGCATGGTCTTGAACGCCTGACGAGCCTCTACGAAGAAAGCTGTGGTCTAAACAAGATGCTGGAAGTGAAGCTGAGGAAAGCTGAGACCACCATCACAGATTAGGGGATGATAGCCGCCGCTAAGTCACAACACTATGAAGATAAATTCAAAGCTGTGACCCAAGAAGCTAAAGCTGCCATCAACAAGGCCAATGAAGATGCCCAAGCCAAGCTAGATGCCGCCCATCTTCAATTCGAGCAGGATATGACTACCTACCGAGAAGGTCTCAAGGGGTCAGTTGTAATTTCCCTCCTACAAGCCAGGCTAAAGATGGCTTATGAAGCCAAAGCTTTGGGCTTTGAATGCCCTTCCTGGAATGTAAGTGCTTGGGAGGCGAAGTTGAAAGATCTCGGGGGGAGTCCTGTTGAGTATCCTGCTAAGCCTGTGGGTAAAGAGGCTTCCAAGGCAGCGGAGGAGGCAGCTGATGCTGAAAAGAATCCTGATGGTGATGATGGTGCGGATGCTGGAGGGAAGGCTGCTGGTGAAAAAGGTGCTGCTCCTTGAAAGCAGCGGAGTGGGCGATGATTGATGTTCGTGCCTAGGCTGGAGCCCACTTTTTTTAAGTTTGTTGGTTGTTGAACAATTTCTATTTCCTGTCTTTCAAACAATTTATATTTCCTGCACTTAGACAATATGATGACCAAAGGTGGAGGGATCCTGAGTTTCAGGACGAAGCCCTTGGTCATTAGTTAGTACGATTTGTTTTGAACAATGTTAACAATTGAAGGTGGAGGTATCTTGGGTTCCAAGACGAAGCCTTCAGTTGTTAAGTAAATATGGTAGAAAACTAACTGTGCTTTTGGTGGATGGGTCTCGGTTTGAGATAAAACCAAAAGCACAATCTTTTGATATGTTAATAATATAACTTTCTCTTGCGACCTTATCTGTTGTTATCCATTTTTGTAATTTTTCTCACATATTGCTTGGCTTGAATACAATTTTAATTCTTTAATCTCAGTGTAAAATTTCAATTATTTTGAACAAATATCCCGAAAATATATCCTGAAAATATATTCTGAAAATATATCCTGATCAGGATACTCATAAGTGTTTTAACTAGAGCTTTGTTGAACATAGTTTCAAAAACTTAGTCAATTCAGATAAGGCTCAAAGGAACAAAAAAGGAAAGACAATACCAGAAATAGAGTACACCTTTATGCTTAAACTCCAATCCTTTGGCACTCTTTCCACCGAAGATGTCCCCAGTCTGGGATATTCAGTGAACTGTGCCAAGCTTGATCCTTTGAACTTTCCACAACACCTTAGCGGGAATGTCCCCTGTGCATAATGTCTTTGAATACTTAGAAATTTCTTGGATATCAATTGCAATTGTTTGTACACTTGTGTATAATTTTCGTATTACAGGGGATAAACCCTAAAAAATTCTGGAGATAGATCCTTAAGTATTATGGAGAAAATCCCAAATTTTCGTGCACTACAGGCGGGAGTGTATAAACTCCAAGACTTAGAAAGGTGAAAACCTTTAAACCTTAGAGAGTATGAAAATACCCTTTCACGAGAGAGGGTTGTTAGGGATGGATTTTCTATATCTAAGGATCACGGATCCTCAAGTGCAGTCAGGATCACTGATCCTCAGTTCTGTTGAATCAAGGATCCTCTGAAGGCATTGCAGGTTTAAGGATCCAGGATCCTCAATGTTATCCTAACACTAACGGTTGTTTCCATTGTGTTTAAACTTGATTTGCAGGAGTACACGAGTAGAACTTGGTCTTGGCGATATTCTTGGGGAACATGCTCTCAATATTCTGCATGTGCATAGCTTAATGACCGTTATAGAAGTCGTGGGTAGCTAGCACCATTTGCGGGATTTTAGTTATTTAGTTTATTTTCTATTTTAAAAAGGGGATAACAAGTCTTGACAGTAAGAACAGTTAGCAAACACACACTCTTGAAAGCTCTCAGCAACATATTGGCGATTACCTACACTTTGCACACTAGTGATCCTTGTAACAAGCTTGTTATCATCCCGATTTGTAATCTTTACTTGTTCAATATAGTTGGTGATCGGTAGTTTCCATCACCCAAGGTTTTTTATGTCGGAGATCATTTCTTGATCAAGGGCTTTTTCCTCGTATAAATCCTTGTGTCTCTTGTTCATTTCATTTGAAGTTTGATCATACATTTGCAATATAATTCAAGCATCCCACCTCACAAAAGAAGATTTGGTTGTATTATCCTAGCTTGATTTTTGACCAAAGCAGTTTGGCGCCCACTGTGGGGCAATTGGTGCTTCATTTCTAAATTTTTTTTGTCATTGTGATCATTTCGGTTCATCATCTCCAACCAGATGGCTTCTTCAGCAAAGAACACTTCAAGTTCCATGCCGGCAATCACTTCTTCACAAGGAGTTCCACCTTTGCCTCCACCATCTTTTGGATCTCAGAAGAATGTTGAGAATCCTGCGAAGAAACCGACCCCCGTTTTCTCAAAACCACCAACTTCTGCTGTTTCTTCTAGCCCTACTAACAGTGATCTTTTTACTTTGATTTTGCAGATGAGGGATCACATACAACAGCAGGACAAAACCAACGAGAGGATCCTCCGGGAGATTGGTGACATCAAGAAACAGAAGAGATCAGTGGAGGATCACTCTCCTCTGATGCCGAGGTCGCTGAATTTCAACACTCCAGCCATAACTGCCCAGCAATCTGCAGCTCCAGATGTTCAATACCAGGGTGGATCAACAGGAATGCGTTCTGGATCATCGGCAATGTCTCAGGCTCTAGGATCCTACTTTCAGCCTTCAGAATCCTCTTTTCAGCCTCAAGGATCCTTCTTCCAGCATCAGGGATCGTTTACCAGTTCAGGAGGATACATGGGGACGCAGGCGGTTCAAGGATCCTCCTCTCAGGTTCAAGGATCCTCTTCTCAGGTTCAGGGATCCTCTAAGGTTCAAGGATCCTCCTTTCAGGTTCAAGGATCCTCATCTCAGGTTTTTGGATCCATGGATTATCCTCCAAGACCCCCAGTCACAGTGCATCAAGGATCCAACATCTTCCAGGATCAAGGATTCTTAAGGAGTGTACAACCCGGAAGTTCAGACGTTCATCTAGGAGACTTCATACCAATGCAGACCATTGCTTCATCTGGTCCCTCAATTATACCAGAATCCCGCCAATATGGATTCACATCCGGAGTCCCAAACTTGAATCATTCAGGAGGTAACACTTTGAATAATTCTTATAACAATAACCAAGGCTTTGTGCAGGATACATGTATCAACCAAGCTATGGCTAGGGATTTACAGAAACTGAAGGATATGATATCCAGTGTACCAGGAGTGGTTAAACCCATTCCTGAAATCCCAGATGGAAGCCACAAGATATCTCGTTTTGCACCATCTATTTGTGATGCCGAAATTCCAAAAAGGTTTCAGATACCAACCATGAAGCTATATGATGGTTCAACGGATCCAGAAGAGCATGTAGCTTAGTACAGAGAAAGGATGGAGATCAATCCAATTCCTGAGAGGTTAAAAGAAGCATGTCTATGCAAGGGTTTCAGATCCACACTGACAGGATCAGCTCTTAAATGGCTGCTAATTCTTCCCCCTTACTCTATTACTTCATTTGCTAGTCTAGTTAATTTGTTTAATAGCCAATTCTCATGTAGCAGAAGGTTTGAACGTTTAACTAGTGATCTATATAGGGTAACACAAGGTCAAAATGAATCACTTAGAGATTATATTACTAAGTTTAGTAAAGAATCCTTGGATATTCCTAATTTGGATATTGCTACAGCTATAGAAGCCTTCAAAATGGGTTTACTTAGGGATTCATTATTCTATGATGATCTTGTCATGACCCCTTGCAGGAATCTTGATGAAGTGAGAACCAGGGCCCTTAGATTCATCCGATTAGAGGATGATAAAAGGATCCAAGAAAGACTGGTAGGATCCTCGAAGCACGAAAAGCAAGGATCCTACTTCAGGAACAACAAGTCCAAGTCTTACAACAAGTCTGATAACCAGAATGTGCATGCAGTAGAACAGGAAGAGGATGATGAGGATTATCCTCCAATTTCTGAATATTGTTTTTCTGTTGATAACAATGAACTAATCCTTGCAATGCAGAACCTAGGTGAAAAAGCAAGATGGCCCAGAAAAAGTGATAAGCCAGCTGCAACAAAAGACAAATCCAAATGGTGTGCATATCATGAAGATTTTGGTCATCTCACTGAAGAATGTATTGCACTGAGAAAAAAGATTGGTTACTTGTTGAGAAAAGGGCACTTGAAGGAGCTGTTGGGAAGAAAAAAGTCAAGGATCCAGGATCCTGAAAAAGTTCCAGAAAGAGCTCCCGCTCCTCCTGCTGATGCACAAATTATTAACTTCATATCCAGAGGATCACATATGTGGTACTTCCTTTTCAGCAGCCAAGAGGCATGCCAAGGAAACCAAGATGGATAATGGGGATATACCCATCCGAACCTCTGCTGTTACACAGGAAAAAGTTATAACTTTTGATGAGGATGATCGTGTTGATGTCCAGGATCCTCATCATGATGGTCTTGTTATTACTTTGTTTATATCTAATCATTTTGTTCGCAGGATCTTGATAGATGGATGAAGCTCAGTAAACATCATTCAGCTTGATGTTCTTAAGAAGATGAACATTCCTGAATCAGATATTGTCCCAAGATCCTCAGTTCTTGTGGGATTCAGTGGAGAAACCAAGAACACATTGGGGGACATTAAAGTTCCCATCTACATAGAAGGACTTCATTCTTATCAGAAATTTTGTGTTATAGATTGCTTATCCTGTTGCAATGTTATCCTTGGCAGGCCATGGATACATGACATGAAGGCAGTCCCATCTACATATCATCAATGTGTAAAGCTTCCTAGTCCATGGGGTGTGGTGAAGATTGAGAGTGATCAACAAGAAGCCAAGAATTGCTGCACATCATCAATGAAACCAGCCTCAAGACCTAGGGAGCAATAGCAATTAAAGCATCCTCCAAGAGATGTCCTGGAGGCAAGAGAACAAGATGTAAAAGATATCCTTATGGATCCCCAGGATCCTGAATCCAAGATCTTCATAGGATCGGGGATCCTCAACAACATCGAACAGGATCTAGTATCCTTTCTAAGGAAGAGAAAAACTACCTTTGCCTTGAAGCATGAAGACATGACAGGTATCTCTAAAGATAAAATTACTCATAAACTTGGCATTGACAGGTCATTCAAACCCATACATCAAAAGAGGAGGAAATTCGCACCTGAGAGGAATGCCATTATCTAGGAGGAGGTAGATAAACTGCTCAGAGCAGGTATGATAAGAGAGGTCAAGTATCCAAGGTGGTTAGCCAATGTGGTTATTGTTCAAAAGAAAAATGGAAAGTGGAGGGTATGTGTCGATTTCACTGATTTAAACAAGGCATGTCCCAAGGATCCTTTCCCATTACCCCACATTGACTCCATGGTGGATGCTACCGCGGGTCATGAGTTGTTGACTTTTATGGATGCTTCATCTGGATTTCAGCAAATTCAGATGGAACCATCTGATCAAGAGGATACAGCCTTTATGACCCCAACTGGTATATATTGTTATATTGTTATGCCGTTTGGACTAAGAAATGCAGGTGCTACTTATCAAAGGCTAGTCAATATGATGTTTAAGGAGCAAATTGGACACACTATGGAAGTCTATATAGATGACATGGTGGTTAAGTCCAAGAAAGCTGAGGATCACCTTAGAGATTTGGAGGAAGCATTCGATATCCTTGATAAATTTAATATGAAATTAAATCCTTCCAAATGTCACTTTGGTGTTAAAGCAGGGAAGTTCCTAGGTTACATGGTAACAAAAAGAGGCATTGAGGCAAGTCCAGAGCAAATCAAGGCAATTGTGAATATAAAATCTCCTGCCAATGCAAAGGATGTGCAAAGATTGACAGGGAGGATCGCAGCCTTGAACAGGTTCATATCCAAGTCATCAGAAAAGTGCAAGGAATTCTATGACATTCTGAGAAAGAACAAGAAATTTGAGTGGATTGAGAAGCACGAAAATGCTCTCAAAGCCTTTAAGGATTACCTATCCTCAGCTCCTGCCTTGATGAAACCAGAAAAAAAGGGATATATTATCCTTATATTTGGCAGTCTCTTCCAAAGCAGTAAGTGCGGTCCTTGTTAAGGATCACGAAGGCACACAACATCCTGTCTATTATGTAAGTAAGAGTTTGCTTGATGCTGAATCCAGGTATTCACATTTAGAAAAACTTATCCTTGCTTTGATTATGGCATCTACTAAATTAAGACATTATTTTGAAACTCATGCCATTATTGTTAGAACTAACTTTCCAATTAAGAATGTTCTCAGGAAACCTGAAATGTCAGGAAGGATGGCCAAATGGGCACTAAATTAAGACATTATTTTGAAACCAAGAACTGCCATTAAATCCCAAGCCTTAGCTGACTTTGTGGCAGATTTCAGTAGTGACTTGCAAAGGGAAGCTGAGTTAGAAGTTCAGCAGTTGGAAGAGACTAAGGATCCTTGGATACTCTTCACTGATGGAGCCTCTAACATCAAGGGAACTGGACTTGGAATACTACTAAAATCGCCACAAGGGGGACATAATACCCCACTCAATAGCTTGTGAGTTTCAAACTACTAATAATGAGGCTAAATATGAAGCCTTGATAGCTGGTTTGCAAATTGCCAAGCATATGAGGATCAGGTATCTTGAGGTACATGTAGATTCATTACTAATTACTAATCACTTTAATGGATCCTATGCTGTTAAAGGCGAAAAGCTAATCAAATACTTAGAGATAGTCAAGGAATTGGCACTCTCTTTTATTTCCTTTAGTTTAACACAGGTACCCAGAGAAGAAAATGCAGAAGCTGATGCACTGGTCAACCTTGGATCATCCTTAAAGATTCCGGAGGATATTAAAATTCCCATTATTCATATCCTAACTCCTACTTTTGAGGATCATGTAGCTATGGAGATAGGAGAGGATTCGGAAATCATCCCTAGTAATGACACATAATCTCGTTCAGGATCATGGATCCTCCCAATTATGAGATATATACAGCATGGAGAGATTCCTACAGGAGAAAACCCCAGGGCTTTCAAAATCAAGGTATCTCAATTTACAATATTGAATAACATGTTATATAAACGATATCTTGCAGGACCATATCTAAGATGCATTGAGGATCCTGAAATTCAAGAAGTCCTAAAGGATTTTCATGAAGGAGATTGTGGAAACCATACTGGGGGCAGGGCACTGTTCTCAAGGATCCTAAGGACAGGATACTATTGGCCTACAATGAAGAAGGATGCTGTGGATTATGCCAAGAGATGTGATCCTTGTCAGAGACATAGTAATATCCTTCATCAACCAACAGAGCTCCTGCATCCTATATCCTCTTCTTGGCCATTCATGAGATGGGGAATGGATATAGTTGGCAAACTTCCCAAGGCACCTGGTGGAAAAGTGTTCATGCTTGCTATGACTGATTACTTCTCCAAGTGGATAGAAGCTGAAGCTTTTGCTCAAGTCAGAGAAAAAGAAGTGATATCCTTTATTAAAAGAAACATTATTACCAGATTTGGAATTCCTTCTGAAATTGTTTGTGATAATGGATCCCAATTTATTGGGAGTAGAACTACTAACTTTTGTGACAGCTGGGGGATCAAGATGATAACATCAACACCAGTCCACCCACAAGCCAATGGTCAAGCAGAATCATCCAACAAGATCATCATCAACAATTTGATAGGACAACTCCCAAGAATGCTACTGGTCAAACTCCATTCTCTTTGGTGTTTGGGGCAGAATCAGTGATCCCTACAGAGATGGTGGTTCTTGCTGCAAGAACAAGCATCCGTGATCCTGAAGGAAATGCTGAAAACTTGGTCCAAGACTTGGATACCATAGAAGAACTCAGGGATTTGGAAAGGATAAGAATGGCTAGTTATCAACAAAGGATGGCTGGAGCTTATAACAAGAATGTCAGGATCAGGAAGTTTCAAGTTGGTGATATGGTGTTGAGGAAAGCATTCCAAAATACCACCAATCCTGCTGATGGCAAGTTAGCACCGAAGTGGGAAGGCCCCTACCTTATTGAAGCTGAGGCAGGAAAGGGGGCTTATCGATTATTAACAATGGAAGGTGATTTGCTACCAGGGCGTGGAATGCTGTCCACTTAAAGAGATACTTCACGTAATAAGGATCCAGGATCCTCAACTATTTCCGTGTCCGATATCCATGAAGGATCCTCAGAGGATAGATGATCCTCACTCTGGTAATGACCTAACCTCAATTTATCCACTTCTTTAATTAACTTATTTACAAGGAGAAGGATCCTGGATCCTTTACCCTTCTTTCACTTAATTCTGAGTTTTGCAGAAGATTGAAATATCCTTAGCAAAGGGTCAAGTATCCACAGAAGTCTCCTAAGTTTTATTGGGCTTGTCCCCAGTTTTTTGGGCTTATCCCCAGTTTATTGGGCTTGTCCCCAGCTTTTGGGCTTGTCCCCAGTTTTGCCAGCAGCGCACGATGATCCTGGTGCAGTTCAAGGCAATGAGACCAGTACCCGCTTTAGGGGCTGACAATTTCATTGTACTGGCTGTATTCAGGATCCTACGTATAATGGTAGACGTACCATACATCCGTTCCTAAGGTTTCTAACGTTTTCACGTTAGCTAAGGTTTTGGCATTTTCATGTCACTAAGTTTGGATAGTCGCCAGTGAGGGCCATACTCCAGTTTACACAAGATCCTTTGGGCTTGTCCCTAGTTTTTTGGGCTTGTCCCCAGTATATATTGGGCTTGTCCCCAGAATTGTTGGGCTTGTCCCCGGTTGCTAACTCTTCTCTTATGTTGGCTTAGTCCCAAGTTATGTTCCATTTCAGGTTTTTGAAACTAAACGACTAAGGATCCTTGATCCTAACCTTTTATTAAGGTTTGTCTTTTGGTTATCCTGATTGTAAGTATTGAAGGTTTAGGATCCTAACTTGTATTCTCAGGTATGATCCTTAATCACCTTAATTTTATTCTTTATTTACCTAACTGACCCTTACTCTTTGACAACAGGATACATGATCCTTAAGTTACATCACTTTTTTGAATTTTTCGATTATAGGATATTTGATCCTTGATCATATCCTAAACTTTTTGACAGAATCTACTAAACTTTTGTTTTTAACTTATGAATTCAAACAAAGTGTATCATAACAATTGAAAGGTAAAGTGTTCACATAACATGTACAACATGAGATAGCCAAAAGATTAAGGTTTTATTTATTTATCAAAAGTTAAACCCTTTAAAGGTTGTCAAAATTACCTACCCCAAGCATCTACCAGCAATCCGTGGCCCGTCCGCTGGGGTAGGTAAAGGGTGTCCATAACGATAAGTTCTGAATAAGTGCAAGAATAGAAAGACGGCAGGATTACAATGGCTTCATCCCCCAAAAAAAGGATCCTTCCACCATTTGTTATCCTACCTATTGTCTGAAGGATCAGTGATCCTTAAACCTAAAAACTATTGTTTAGAGTTATTACAGACCAACCATTATTCAAAAAACTACCAAACCATAAAAAAATGGGCTCCGGCCGTGTCTAGATAAATCCATCATCGCCCATTGTTGCAGCCTACACCTTCGCTGCTTCATCATCACCACCAGTCGCTGCATCCTTAGCCTTATCCTTCAACCCACTGCCGCCAGCCTCGATTGCCAGAACCTCCTCAGTCTCCTCTTCATCATCGAGCTCAGCTAGCTTGGCTTTCCAGCCTTCTTGGTCCCAGGCAGTCCTGTCGAAGTTAGGATCCTCAGCCTCCTTTGCCATTTGAAGCTTGATCTTGAGCATAGCAATGGTGGTAGAAAGCTTGGCACCCACCATCACTTCAGCTTTCTCCTGATCAGATGTAATGTGGGCTAGGACCAACTCCCTCTTCACCAAGTTAACCTCATTCTCTAGGGAGGCGATCTTCTGATCCTTGGCCAGATACATCTTTTGGAAGTCCAGCTGCTTCTGCTCAACCTCATCAGCATAAGAATCAAAGAGCATCTGGATCTCAGCAAATTTCTGTGAAAAAGAAAGACACAATTCAGGATCCGTTATCCTCAAAATGGGCAGGATAGATTTAAGGATCAGGGATCCTTACCTCAGAAAAGTATTATTCAAACTGATGACGGATGAGGGGCAGGCCTTCAAGAGTGTCAGCAGTCTTTCTCTTTTTTCCACCCTTGCCCTTGGTGCTGACAGCCTTAGGAATTGGGACGCTAGGGCTAGCAGCAATTTGCTTCTTGCCTGACTGGGAGGAAGCATAAGCATCAAGATCACTGATGCTGAAGCGAGAGGCTGATTTCGAGGACTTTCCAGCACCTACAAATGGCAAACAACAGATAAGTATCTGTTAGGGGAGGATTTTCTAAATCCTAAGGATCACGGGTCCTCAGCTGCTACCAGGATCATGGATCCCCAATTCTGTTTGAATTAAGGATCCTCAGCAGGTGTCGTAGGATCAGGATTCAGGATCACTGTTATTATCCTACTACTAACAATTGTCTTCTTTGTACGTAAACTTGTTTTGCAGGAACAAGTGCATGGACCAAGTCTCACCGAAATTCCTGGAGCATATTCTCTAAAGATTCCGCACGTGTTTGACCATTATAGATGTTGTGGAAATCGTGGGGAGCATGCTTGATTATCGGATAGTTTGTTAACTTAGTTATTTCTAATTTAAATGGGGATAACAAGCTTGATAGAAAACACTTAGCAAATTTAGCAACTACACACACTCGTAACAGCTCTCAGTCAGCTCTCAAACAATACTTGGCGATTTCGTACATTTGATTGCACATTGCACATTAGTGATCCTTGTAACAAACTTCTTTTGTTTAATCTTAGTTGGTGATCGGTAGTTTCCATCACCCGAGGTTTTTTATGCCGGAGATCAACTCTTGATCAAGGGCTTTTTCCTCGTATAAATCCTTGTGTCACTTGTTCGTTACATTTCCGAGTGATCCTTAATATTGTTCATTGATTCAAGCATCACACCTCACAATAAAAGATTTGGTTGCATTATCTTTGCTTGATTTTTGACCAAAACAGTTTGGCGCCCACCATGGGGCAATTGGTGCTTCATTTCTAAGAAATTCTTGTTATTGCGGTTATTTCGGTTCATTACAACCAAGCAGATGGCTTCTTCAGCAAAGAATACATCAAGCTCTATGTCGGCAATGAGTTCTTCACAGGGCGTTCCTCCTTTGCCTCCACCACCTTCTGGATCCCAGAAGAATTCTGAAAATGCTGCAAAGAGACAAAGCCCCATTTTTCCGAAACCACCAACTTCTTCTGTTTCTTCTAATCCTACTACTAGTGATCTTTTTACTTTGATTTTGCAGATGAGGGATCACGTACAAGAGTAGGACAAAACCAACGAAAGGATCCTCAGGGAGATCGCTGACATCAAGAAACAGAAGAGATCAGGAGAGGATCACTCTCCTCTGATACCAAGGTCACTGGATTTTGACACTCCAGCCGTAACCGCCCTGCAATCTGCGGCTCCAGACATCCAGTACCAGAGCGAACCGTTGGGAAGACATTACGGAGCTACAACTATGAGTCAGGCTTTCGGGTCTCACTCCCAGCCTCAAGGATCCTATTTTCAGCCTTCGGGATCCTCTTTCCAGCATCAGGGATCCTTCGTCAGCTCAGGAGGATATTTGGGAATGCACACAGTCCAAGGATCCTCTCAGGTCCAAGGATCCTCTCGGGTCCAAGGACCCTCTCAGGTTCAAGGACCCTCTCAGGTTCAAGGATCCTCCGGGGTTCAAGGATCCTCCATGGTTCAAGGATCCTCTCAGTTTCAAGGATCCTCATTTCAGGTTCTAGGATCCTCTCAGCCTCAGGGATCCTCTCAGGTTCAAGGATCCAGCATCTTTCAGGATCAAGGATTCTTGAGAAGTATACAACCCCCAAGTACAGATGTTCATCAAGGAGACTTCATTCCAATGCAGACCATTGCCTCTTCTGGTCCTTCCATCATTCCAGAATCCCGTCAATATGGATTCACATCTGCAGTTCCTAACTCAAATCCTATGGGAGGTAACACTTTCAATTATTCTTATAATGCTAACCATGGCCCTATGCAGGATACAGGTATCAATCAAGCTATGGCTAGGGAATTACAGAAGCTGAAGGATATGATATCCAGCGTTCCAGGAGTGGTTAAGCCCATTCCTGAAATTGCAGATGGAAGCCATAGGATATCTCGTTTTGCACCACCTATTTGTGATGCTGAGATACCCAAAAGATTCCAATGACAAATAAATAAACAAATAAATAATCAAGAAATTATACACAAATATTAACAAGTATATACGCCGATAACACAATGACTCGGGTCGTTCCTAAAACTCGCCATTTCCCCGGCAGCGGCGCCAAAAACTTGACGTGTGCGTATATATACATAATTTTGCAATGAATTTACACACGATTTGGTTTTAAATTTATAAAAGTGATTATTACTTCTACATCAAAACACACACGAAAGAGGCAAGTGTACCCCCTCATATATGTAGTAAAGTATCGGTAAGAACCAAGTATCGATCCAAGGAAATGGGCGGAGAATTAATACTAGACCTTTGTCACTAAACTACCAGTAAAAACATAGGTTTTGTTTGATTTTAATTAACTAAAGTAAGCGTAAACGAATACATAATAAAAACATAATAAATAGTAGATAAAAAGCCTTGCTTAATACACAACCACAGCATGTCAACTAAGTCGGTTTTGGCACTAGAAGCATTTGGTCAATTTTCCAATTTAAGACAATTAGTATCCCTTTCGGGAATCCTAACATGACAATCATTCGGAAAGCTAAAACGATAAACACATTTTAACCACCTAAAATTGTTCTTTATCGTGCAATTGCTAAATGTCTATGAAAATCTCTTAAAAATGAGTTAGTCATCCGTTAGGAGTTTTCTAACCGCACTTAAACAAGGAAAACGACACCGATAAACACAATGCAACCACTAACTGTCAAGCATAAACTAGATTAAATCACAACCGAGTTCATTTTACAAATCTTGCACAAAAATTCACCAAGATAGCAATTTTGGCCTAAACTACTAACTAAGCTAACAAATCATGGCAAGAATTTATAACGACACCATCTAACCCGTTAAGGTCCTTACGTGACGGCAAGCTCTCTTGATTAACAATAATTACATTTTATTAAATCACTAATCATTTCTAATATCATGATGCATACATTTAAACCAAGCTAAACTAGTTAACTAAGTTCAAAGTTTACTAATACAAGATTAATTAAGCTTCATTTTTCAACTATCTTAACTAACCAAGCATCAATCATCCAACATAATTACTTATAATCAAGAATTCAATATCAATAACAAGGTTGCAAACTAATCATCAAAGATTAACATAGAAAATACTTCAAAATGTCATTACAAACAAAGATTAACACACTAATGGCTATACTCAAGCAAGGGATTGTTGTGTTTTTGCCCAAAGGCTACAATAATACATAAACATTAATCTAAGTACTTGAAAGATTAACAAAATCATGGAAAGATTAGAAAACCAAACCATAAACAAGCACTAGACTAAGAATCCGGATAGTAATGGAGCTAAACGGCACAATGTGGCTTGAATCCGGGTCAAAAGCAAAGCCTCCGGAGCCTGTATAATCGCCTGTGAAGCTCCCAAAATTCCAGAATGTCGAACAGAATGTTTCTGTTCTGTTTTTATATTTTTTCGCTGTCGCACGGTCGTTCTTCATATGGCACGACCGTGCACTTTAATCAATTATTGGGTATGGGGCACCATACTGCATACGTCATCAGATCTTTGACCAGATTTGAAATCGCACGACCGTCCCTCATATGGCACGGTCGTTCAATGCCGGGCTCTTGTTGCACGCCTGGTCGCACTGATCGTTCACTTCCGACATGTGGCTGGATCATCGGATCCGCACGGGGTGCCAAATATAGAACGACCGTGCATTCCCGGGTTGGCCTTCAATACCCTGCACGTGGAGTCGCACCCTCGTTCATTGCCGGACTTCCTTGCATTCGTCGGAGATGCACGGTCGTGCATCAGGTCGCACGACCGTTCCACAGGCCCAGGTCAGTTTCTTTAACAGAATGTTCGCAGCTTCATCGTTTTGTCCGGAAAGTCCTCGTTTTTGCTATCATCTTGTCTGGTATGCTGTTTTAGGCCTGTAAACAAAAGTGTAGATAATTAAGTATCCGAATGACGGTTTTACGGCAAAAAACGCATAAAATAGGGGTAAAACGGGGGACTAAAATATGTGTAAATTAGCGAATATCAATAAGCATCAAGATCACTGACGCTGAAGCGAGAGGCTGATTTCGAGGACTTTCCAGCACCTACAAATGGCAAACAACAGATAAGTATCTGTTAGGGGAGGATTTTCTAAATCCTAAGGATCACGGGTCCTCAGCTGCTACCAGGATCATGGATCCCCAATTCTGTTTGAATTAAGGATCCTCAGCAGGTGTCGCAGGATCAGGATTCAGGATCACTGTTATTATCCTACTACTAACAATTGTCTTCTTTGTACGTAAACTTGTTTTGCAGGAACAAGTGCATGGACCAAGTCTCACCGAAATTCCTGGAGCATATTCTCTAAAGATTCCGCACGTGTTTGACCATTATAAATGTTTTGGAGATCGAGGGGAGCATGCTTGATTATCGGATAGTTTGTTAACTTAGTTATTTCTAATTTAAATGGGGATAACAAGCTTGATAGAAAACACTTAGCAAATTTAGCAACTACACACACTCGTAACAGCTCTCAGTCAGCTCTCAAACAATACTTGGCGATTTCGTACATTTGATTGCACATTGCACATTAGTGATCCTTGTAACAAACTTCTTTTGTTTAATCTTAGTTGGTGATCGGTAGTTTCCATCACCCGAGGTTTTTTATGCCGGAGATCAACTCTTGATCAAGGGCTTTTTCCTCGTATAAATCCTTGTGTCACTTGTTCGTTACATTTCTGAGTGATCCTTAATATTGTTCATTGATTCAAGCATCACACATCACAATAAAAGATTTGGTTGCATTATCTTTGCTTGATTTTTGACCAAAACAGTTTGGCGCCCACCATGGGGCAATTGGTGCTTCATTTCTAAGAAATTCTTGTTATTGCGGTTATTTCGGTTCATTACAACCAAGCAGATGGCTTCTTCAGCAAAGAACACATCAAGCTCTATGTCGGCAATGAGTTCTTCACAGGGCGTTCCTCCTTTGCCTCCACCACCTTCTGGATCCCAGAAGAATGCTGAAAATGCTGCAAAGAGACAAAGCCCCATTTTTCCGAAACCACCAACTTCTTCTGTTTCTTCTAATCCTACTACTAGTGATCTTTTTACTTTGATTTTGCAGATGAGGGATCACGTACAAGAGTAGGACAAAACCAACGAAAGGATCCTCAGGGAGATCGCTGACATCAAGAAACAGAAGAGATCAGGAGAGGATCACTCTCCTCTGATACCAAGGTCACTGGATTTTGACACTCCAGCCGTAACCGCCCTGCAATCTGCGGCTCCAGACATCCAGTACCAGAGAAAACCGTTGGGAAGACATTACGGAGCTACAACTATGAGTCAGGCTTTCGGGTCTCACTCCCAGCCTCAAGGATCCTATTTTCAGCCTTCGGGATCCTCTTTCCAGCATCAGGGATCCTTCGTCAGCTCAGGAGGATATTTGGGAATGCACACAGTCCAAGGATCCTCTTAGGTCCAAGGATCCTCTCGGGTCCAAGGACCCTCTCAGGTTCAAGGACCCTCTCAGGTTCAAGGATCCTCCGGGGTTCAAGGATCCTCCATGGTTCAAGGATCCTCTCAGTTTCAAGGATCCTCATTTCAGGTTCTAGGATCCTCTCAGCCTCAGGGATCCTCTCAGGTTCAAGGATCCAGCATCTTTCAGGATCAAGGATTCTTGAGAAGTATACAACCCCCAAGTACAGATGTTCATCAAGGAGACTTCATTCCAATGCAGACCATTGCCTCTTCTGGTCCTTCCATCATTCTAGACTCCCGTCAATATGGATTCACATCTGCAGTTCCTAACTCAAATCCTATGGGAGGTAACACTTTCAATTATTCTTATAATGCTAACCATGGCCCTATGCAGGATACAGGTATCAATCAAGCTATGGCTAGGGAATTACAGAAGCTGAAGGATATGATATCCAGCGTTCCAGGAGTGGTTAAGCCCATTCCTGAAATTGCAGATGGAAGCCATAGGATATCTCGTTTTGCACCACCTATTTGTGATGCTGAGATACCCAAAAGATTCCAAATACCAACTATGAAGCTGTATGATGGTTCAACGGATCCAGAGGAACATGTAGCTCAATATAGAGAGAGGATGGAGATCAACCCCATCACAGAGAGGTTAAAAGAAGCATGTCTATGCAAGGGTTTCGGATCCACACTCACAGGATCAACTCTTAAATGGCTGCTAAGTCTTCCCCCTTACTCTATTACTTCATTTGCTAATTTAGTTAATTTGTTTAATAGTCAATTCTCATGTAGTAGAAAATTTGAACGATTAACTAGTGATTTATATAGGGTAACACAAGGTCAAAATGAATCACTTAGAGATTACATCACTAAGTTTAGTAAAGAATCCTTAGATATCCCTAATCTGGATATAGCCACGGCTGTGGAAGCCTTTAAAATGGGTTTACTTAGGGATTCATTATTCTATGATGATCTTGTTATGACCCCATGCAGGAATCTTGATGAAGTAAGAACCAGGGCCCTTAGGTTCATCTGTCTAGAGGATGACAAGAGGATCCAGGAGAGATTGGCAGGATCCTCAAAACAGGAAAAACAAGGATCCTATTTCAAGAATAACAAGTTTAAATCCTACAACAAGTATGACAACCAGAACGTGCATGCAGTAGAGCAGGAAGAGGATGATGAGGATCATCCTCCTATTTCTGAATACTGTTTTTCTGTTGATAACAATGAACTAATTCTTGTAATGCAGAATCTAGGTGAGAAAGCAAGATGGCCAAGGAAAAGTGATAAACCAGCCGCAACAAAGGATAAGTCCAAGTGGTGTGCATATCATGAGGATTTCGGACATCTCACTGAAGAGTGTATTGCACTTAGAAAGGAAATTGGTTACTTGTTAAGTAAGGGGCACTTGAAGGAGCTTTTGGGACGAAATAAATCAAGGATCCAGGATCCTGAAAGGATCCCGGAAAAGGCTCCTCCTCTTCCAGCAGATGCACAAGTTATAAACTTCATATCCGGAGGTTCAGACATTTATGGTACTTCCTTTTCAGCAGCCAAAAGACATGCCAAGGAAACCAAGATGGATAATGGAGACAGACCCATCCGGACCTCCACTGTTACCAAGGATAAGATTATAACTTTCGAGGAGGATGATCGTATAGATATCCAGGATCCTCATCATGATGGTCTTGTTATCACTCTGTTTATTTCTAACCACTTTGTTCGCATGATCCTGATAGATGGAGGAAGCTCAGTGAACATTATTCAGCTTGATGTCCTCAAGAAGATGAACATTCCTGAATCAGACATTGTGCCACGATCCTCTGTTCTTGTGGGATTCAACGAAGAAACCAAGAATACATTGGGGGACATCAAACTCCCCATCTATATTAAAGGACTTCATTCTTATCAAAAATTTTGTGTCATAGATTGCTTATCCTGTTGTAATGTTATCCTTGGCAGGCCTTGGATACATGACATGAAGGCAGTCCCATCTACCTATCATCAATGTGTAAAGCTTCCTAGTCCATGGGGAGTGGTGAAAATTGAGAGAGATCAACAAGAAGCTAAGAATTGTTATACGTCATTAATGAAGCCAGCCTCAAGACCAAGGGAGCAATAGCAATTAAAGAATCCTTCAAGAGATGTCTTGGAGGCAAGAGAACAGGATGTGAAAGAAATCCTTATGGATCCCCATGATCCTGAATCCATAGTCTTCATAGGATCAGGGATCCTCAACAACATTGAACAGGATCTAGTATCCTTCCTTAAGAGGAGGAAAACTACCTTTGCCTGGAAGCATGAGGATATGACAGGTATATCTAAATATATAATTACTCATAAGCTTGGCATTGACAGGTCATTCAAGCCTATACATCAGAAGAGGAGGAAATTTGTACCTGAAAGGAATGCTATTATCCAGGAAGAGGTAGATAAACTACTTCGGGCAGGTATGATAAGAGAGGTTAAGTATCCAAGATGGTTAGCCAATGTGGTTGTTGTTCAAAAGAAAATGGAAAGTGGATGGTATGTGTCGATTTTACTGATTTAAACAAGGCATGTTCCAAGGATCCTTTCCCATTACCCCACATTGACTCCATGGTGGATGCTACCGCGGGTCATGAGTTGTTGACTTTTATGGATGCTTCATCTGGATTTCAACAAATTCAGATGGAACCATCTGATCAAGAGGATACAGCCTTTATGACCCCAACTGGTATATACTGTTATATTGCTATGCCATTTGGACTAAGGAATGCATGTGCTACTTATCAAAGGCTAGTCAATATGATGTTCAAGGAACAAATTGGACACACTATGGAAGTCTATATAGATGACATGGTGGTTAAGTCCAAGAAAGCTGAGGATCACCTTAAAGACTTGGAGGAAGCATTCAATATCCTTGACAAATTTAATATGAAACTAAATCCTTCCAAGTGTCATTTTGGTGTTAAGGCAGGTAAATTCCTAGGCTATATGGTGACAAAAAGAGGCATTGAAGCAAGTCCAGAGCAAATTAAGGCTATTGTGAATATCAAATCTCCTGCCAATGCTAAGGATGTGCAAAGATTGACAGGCAGGATCGCAGCCTTGAACAGATTCATATCCAAATCCTCAGAAAAATGCAAGGAATTCTATGACATTTTGAGGAAGAACAAGAAATTTGAGTGGACTGAAAAGCATGAAAATGCTCTCAAAGCTCTTAAGGATTACCTATCCTCGGCTCCTGCCTTGATGAAACCAGAAAAAGGAGATATATTATCCTTGTATTTGGCGGTATCCTCTAAGCAGTAAGTGCGGTCCTTGTTAAGGATCACGAAGGTACACAACATCCTGTCTATTATGTAAGTAAGAGTTTGCTTGATGCTGAATCTAGGTATTCACATTTAGAAAAACTTATCCTTGCACTAATTATGGCATCTACTAAATTAATTATTTTGAAACTCATGCCATTATTGTTAAGACTAATTTTCCAATTAAGAATGTTCTCAGCAAACCTGAAATGTCAGGAAGGATGGCTAAGTGGGCAGTGAAGCTTAGTGCTTTTGATATAAGATATGAACCAAGGACTGCCATCAAATCCCAAGCCTTAGCTGACTTTGTGGCAGATTTTAGTAGTGATTTGCAAAAGGAAGCGGAGTTAGAAGTCCAACAGTTGGAGGAAACTAAGGATCCTTGGATACTTTTCACTGATGGAGCCTCTAATGTCAAAGGAACAGGACTTGGAATACTACTAAAATCGCCACAGGGGGACATAATACCCCACTCCATAGCTTGTGAGTTTCAAACTACTAACAATGAGGCTGAATATGAAGCCTTGATAGCTGGTTTGCAAATTGCCAAGCATATGAGGATCAGGTTTCTTGAGGTACATGTAGATTCATTGTTAATTACTAATCACTTTAATGGATCCTATGCTGTTAAAGGTGAAAGATTAATCAAATATTTAGAGATAGTCAAAGAATTGGCACTCTCTTTTGTTTCCTTTAGTTTGACACAGGTACCCAGAGAAGAGAATGCAGAAGCTGATGCATTTGCCAATCTAGGATCATCCTTGAAGATTCCAGAGGATATCAGGATCCCTATTATCCACATCTTATCCCCTGCTATTGAGGATCATGTAGCCATGGAGGTAGAAGAGAATTATGCCATTATCCCTACTGACGATACACAATCTCATTCAGGATCATGGATCCTTCCAATCATGAGATACATACAACATGGAGAGATTCCTACAGGAGAAAACCCCAGGGCTTTCAAAATCAAGGTATCTCAATTCACAATATTGAATAACATGTTATATAAACGATCTCTGGGGGCAGGGCATTATTCTCAAGAATCCTGAGGACAGGATACTATTGGCCTACCATGAAGAAGGATCCTGTGGAATATGCCAAGAAGTGTGATCCTTGTCAGAGACACAGTAATATCCTTCATCAACCAGCAGAGCTTTTGCATCCTATATCCTCTTCTTGGCCATTTATGAGATGGGGAATGGATATAGTTGGTAAAATTCCCAAGGCACCTGGTGGAAAAGTGTTCATGCTTGCTATGATTGATTACTTCTCCAAGTGGATAGAGGCTGAAGCCTTTGCTCAAGTCAGAGAGAAAAAAGTTATATTCTTTATCAAAAGAAACATTATTACTAGATTTGGTATTCCTTCTGAAATTGTTTGTGACATTGGATCCCAATTTATTGGGAGTAGAACTACTAACGTTTGTGACAGTTGGGGGATTAAGATGATAACATCAACACCAGTCCACCCACAAGCTAATGGTCAGGCAGAATCATCCAACAAGATCATCATCAACAATTTGAAGAAGAAGCTTGGATCTAAGAAAGGAAAATGGACAGAAGAACTACCTTATGTACTTTGGGCTGATAGGACAACTCCTAAGAATGCTACTGGTCAAACTCCATTCTCTTTGGTATTTGGAGCAGAATCAGTGATCCCTACAGAGATGGTGGTTCCTACTGCAAGAACAAGCATTCGTGATCCTGAAGAAAATACTGAAAACCTGGTTCAAGACTTGGATACTATAGAAGAGCTCAGGGATTTGGCAAGGATAAGGATGGCCAGTTATCAATAAAGGATAGCTGGAGCTTACAATAAGAATGTCAGGATTAGGAAATTCCAAGTTGGTGATATGGTTTTAAGGAAAGCATTCCAGAATACCACCAATCCTGCTGATGGGAAGTTAGCACCAAAGTGGGAAGGTCCCTATTTGATTGAAGCTGAAGCAGGAAAGGGGGCATATCGATTGCTAACAATGGAAGGTGATTTGCTACCAAGAGCTTGGAATGTTGTCCACTTGAAGAAATACTTCATGTAATAAGGATCCATGATCCTTAGCTAACAAGTATCCTTGAAGGATCTTTACAAGACAGATGATCCTCATTTTGGTAATGATCTAATCTTAAACTATTTCACTCTTTAATTATCCTATATATAAGGATAAGGATCCTGGATCCTTTATCCTCCTTTCATTTGATTCTGAGTTTTACAAAAGGTTTAGGTATCCTTAACAAAGGATTGAGTATCTACAGAGGTATCCAGTTATTTGGGCTTGACCCCAGTTATTTGGGCTTGACCCCAGTTATTTGGGCTAGTCTCCAGTTTTTGGGCCTGTCCCCAGTATCGCCAGCAGCGCATGATGATCCTGGTACAGTTCATGGCAATGGGACCAGTGCTTGCTTTAGGGGCTGACAATTTCATTGTACTGGCTGTATCCGGGATCCTACGTATAATGGTAGACGTACCAAACATCCGTTCCTACGGTTTCTAACGTTTTCACGTTAACTAAGGTTTTGGCATTTTCATGTCACTAAGTTTGGATAGTCGCCAGTGAGGGCCATACTCCAGTTTACACAAGATCCTTTGGGCTTGTCCCCAGTTATCCTTTGGGCTTGTCCCCAGTTGTCCTTTGGGCTTGTCCCCAGTATATTGGGCTTGTCCCCAGAATTGTTGGGCTTGTCCCCAGTTACTAACTCTTCTCTTATAATTGGCTTAGTCCCAAGTTATGTTCTGTTTAAGGGTTTTGAGGTTATACAGCCAAGGATCCTTGATCCTTACCTTTTACTAAGGTTTGTCTTTTGGTTATCCTGATTATGAATGTTAAAGGGTTAGGATCCTAACTTGGATTCTCAGGTATGATCCTTAATTACTTTGATTTTATTCATTATTCATCTTAGTAACCCTTATCCTTTGACAACAGAACTAATGATCCTTAAGTTACATAACTTTTCTGAATTTATTGACTATAGGTTGTTTGATCCTTGATCATATCCTAAAACTTTTAAACGTGATTTACTAAACCTTTATCTTTTACTGACAAATTCAAAGAAAGTGAATAACAACAATTGAAAAATAAAGAATTCACAAGGATAACAACACGGGAAATAGCCAAAAAGTTGAAGTTATTTTTATTCACAAAAGTTAACCCTTCAAAGGTTGTCAAAATTACCTACCCCAAGCATCTACCAGCAATACGTGGCCTGTCCGCTGGGGTAGGTAAAGGGTGTCCATTGTTAATAGGTCTTTCAAGTGCAGGAAATATAAAATGGCAGGATAACATATGGTTTCATCCCCCAAACAGAGGATCCCTCCACCACCTATTATCCTACCTATTGTCTAAGGATCCATGATCCATAACCCTAGAAACTATTGTTCAAAGTACAACCCAACATTGTTTAAAACACCATAACCAAAAAACCACTACCAAATCCTAAAAAATGGGCTCCGGCCACGTCTAGAAATATCCATCATCGCCCATTTCCGCAGCTCACACCTTGGCTGCATCACCACCAGCATCATCACCACCAGCCTGATCCTTTCCACTGCCACTTGCCTCGATCGCCAAGACCTCTGTAGCCTCTTCTTCATCCTCCAGCTCTGCCAGCTTTGCCTTCCAACCCTCGTCCCAAGTGGTCCTGTCGAAGTTAGGATCCTCAGCCTCATGAGCCATTTGCAGCTTGATCTTATACATGGTGATGGCAGCAGAGACTTTAGCATCTTCCAGCAGGTCATGCCTCTCATGATCAGCCTCTATCTGGGCCATGACCACTTGCTGCTTCGCCAGAGCGAGATCCTTTTCAAGGCGAGAGATGGTTTGATCCTTGGCCAGGAAGAACTTTTGGAACTCCTGATGCTTCTGCTCTGCCTCTTCAACGTAAGCATCAAACAGCATTTCACCTCCGCAAATTTCTGCAAAGAAAACAAGGTAAAGTTCAGGATCATGTGATCCTCGAGTGGGCAGGATGATCAAGCATAGTCAGTGATCCTTACATCAGCAAAGTATTCTTGGAACTGGTGGCGAATAAGAGGCAAGCCTTTGAGATTGTCCGCTTCGGAGGCCTTTCTTTTCTTTCCCCCCTTGGAGGTGATAGGCTTGGGAACCACAGCACTCGGGCTAGCAGCAGTTTTCTTCTTCCCAGACCTGGGAGCAACGGCAGTAAGATTGGTGACACTAAAGCGGGAGGCAGACCTTGAAGATTTTCTAGCGCCTGTCAATCCAAAATAACAAGAT
The DNA here is from genome assembly GCA_030545235.1 of Helianthus tuberosus. Taxonomy (NCBI): domain Eukaryota; kingdom Viridiplantae; phylum Streptophyta; class Magnoliopsida; order Asterales; family Asteraceae; genus Helianthus; species Helianthus tuberosus. The sequence goes on from CM060353.1 coordinate 34,622,880, forward strand.
AAGTGTTCCTGTTTTATTTTCATTTAAACATTTAATTACATACAAACATGGATACTTACTTGACATGGTGACTGACCCTGAGGATACTTCTTGAGAATCCTTGGTGATTGCTTGGAGTGATCTTGTTGCAGGATCAAGATTCCAGAAGGCCTCGATCCTCTTTTTTGTTGCAGGTGATGTAATGAGATGAGAAACAGAGATGGCTGCAAAACTGAAAAGAAGTTAGTAATCCTCAACAGAAAGAAGGTTATCCTATGATCCTTCTATAAGGATCCTCTATCCTACCATGGGTGGCCCATTTTCTTGGAAGATCCTTCCAATCCGGGATGGAATCCCTCCTGACAAAGAAGAAACGTTTCTTCCACTTGGTATCATTCTTGGTGGTTTTCAAGATTGGATGAGGTTCACCGGGTTTATGTTTGAATAGAAAGCGATGTGAACCATGGCTCACAAGGTTGTACAAGTCAGCAAGTTCAGGCAATCCTAAATCTATATCCTCTTGCTCAATGATTCTTTCAAGGGTAAATAGAACCCTCCACATCATGGGCATAGCTTGGATATTAGATATGCTGGCAAGGGAGAAGAAAGATTGGGTAAAATCAGGAAAAGGATAGGAATATCCTATCGAGAAGGGGGTGACTGGAAATGTAACCCATGTTTCAGAGATAAAGTCACTCCGGACGGTAGGGTCAAAGGGTTTGAAAACAGTGCTCGCCGGAAAGCAATGACGGATCCTGTCGATTTCAGGATCAGTAAAGCAGCAACGTTCCTTCGGAGAGTCTTCGATGATCCCTTGGCTTTTTAAGGGACTATCTTTTCGATGATCCTTAGCAGGGGATGATCTTAGCTTCATGGTGATTCGAAGATTTAGAAAAAGAAGAAGAACAGAGCAAGAAGAAGATGAAGAGATAAGAGATAGATACCTGCTTGGTCTTCGAATGTGGATTTAAAGGGAGTCTTGCTCGAATTTAAATGCACATTGATCCTTATCTCTAACTTCAATTTATAATCATGATTTGCAGGGATGTCGCTTCAGATGACGTAAGATCTACAACAGATAGTTCGATCATAACGGCTATATATCTGTTAGTTTGTTGCGGATAAGATCAAGAAAATATAACTCGATAATTTACACTTTACTCCTTATATTTTAGGGGCAATTGTTAGGGAAGGATTTTCTAAATCCTAAGGATCACGGGTCCTCAGCTGCTACCAGGATCATGGATCCCCAATTCTGTTTGAATTAAGGATCCTCAGCAGGTGTCGCAGGATCAGGATTCAGGATCACTGTTATTATCCTACTACTAACAATTGTCTTCTTTGTACGTAAACTTGTTTTGCAGGAACAAGTGCATGGACCAAGTCTCACCGAAATTCCTGGAGCATATTCTCTAAAGATTCCGCACGTGTTTGACCATTATAGACGTTGTGGAGATCGTGGGGAGCATGCTTGATTATCGGATAGTTTGTTAACTTAGCTATTTCTAATTTAAATGGGGATAACAAGCTTGATAGAAAACACTTAGCAAATTTAGCAACTACACACACTCGTAACAGCTCTCAGTCAGCTCTCAAAAAATACTTGGCGATTTCGTACATTTGATTGCACATTGCACATTAGTGATCCTTGTAACAAGCTTGTTATCATCCCGAGTTGTAAACTTCTTTTGTTTAATCTTAGTTGGTGATCGGTAGTTTCCATCACCCGAGGTTTTTTGTGCCGGAGATCAACTCTTGATCAAGGGCTTTTTCCTCGTATAAATCCTTGTGTCACTTGTTCATTACATTTCTGAGTGATCCTTAATATTGTTCATTGATTCAAGCATCACACCTCACAACAAAAGATTTGGTTGCATTATCTTTGCTTGATTTTTGACCAAAACAGTATCCTTAATCTATATTTATTTAATGATACATAAATGTAAATCCTTACTTGACATGGTGACTGAACCAGAGGATACTTCTTGTGAATCCTTTGTTTTGGCCTGGAATGTTCTAACTGCAGGATCAAGGCTCCAAAAGGCGGCGATTCTTTCTTTTGTTGCAGGTGACTCAATGAGATGAGAGACTGAAATAACTGCACAATAAAGACAGAAAAGGATCAGTTATCCTCAACAGAAACAGAATTATCCTATGATCCTTCTATAAGGATCCTATATCCTACCATGGGTGGTCCACTTTTTGGGGAGATCTTTCCCATCTGGGATAGAATCCCTCCTTACAAAGAAGAATCGGTTTTTCCAGTGGGTATCATTTTTTATGGTCTTGAGGATTGGGTGAGGTTCACCAGGTTTGTGCTTGAACAAGAAATGATGTGAACCATGGCTAATAAGATTATACAACTCGGCCAACTCAAACATTCCCATCTCTATGCCCTCTTGCTCGATGATATTTTCTATGGTGTATAAGACTCTCCACATCATCGGCATGGCCTGGATATAGCATATGCCGGTGAGTGCAAAGAAAGATTGAGTGAAGGAAGGGAAAGGATAAGAGAATCCTGTCAAGAATGGGGTGGTCAGAAAAGCAACCCATGTGTCGGAAACCCAGTCACTCTTCGCAGAAAAGTCAAAAGGTTTAAAGACGGCATCCGCCGGGAAGCAATGGCGAATTCGGTCGATCTCCGGGTCGGTGAAGCGGCAGAGTTCTGTTGAAGTATTCTTGATAATGCCTTGGCTCTTTAAGGGGATATCTTTCTTTGGAACCTTAGCCGGTGAGGATCGAAGAACCATCTTCGTCATGGGTTTTCAGAAAAACAAAATCAGAATAAGCAGATGAAGAGAGAAGGAGAAGAGAGATACCTGTTCCGATCTTTTAATGAGGATTTAAAGGGAAGTATCGCTCGAATTTAAATGCAAATTGATTCTTATCTCTAACCTATATATAATGATGATTCTGCAGGTTGTCACTTCGCTGACGCATGATGTGTAACGGCTAGTTCCGCTCTAACAGCTATATTTACGTTATTCAGTTCGTTGCAGATAAGATCAAAAAATATGACTCATTAAGTTTGTTTTGGTCAAAAATCAGACTAGGATAATGCAACCAAATCTTCTTTTGTGGGGTATGATGCTTAGATCAATGAACAAATGTATGAACAACTTGTAGATGAAATGAACAAGTGACATAATGATTTATACGAGGAAAAAGCCCTTGATCAAGAGTTGATCTCCGGCATAAAAAACCTCGGGTGATGGAAACTACCGATCACCAACTATAATTAAACAAATGATCGTTACAACTCGGGATGATAACAAGCTTGTTACAAGGATCACTAGTGTGTAATGTGTATGAAATCGCCAACGAACTGTAGAGAGCTGTTTCGAGTGTGTGTGTTTGCTAATTGTTCTAATTCAAGCTTGTTATCCCCTTTAAAAATAGAAATAATCTAAATAACAAACTATCCGCTAAATGTGCAAGCTACCCACGACTTCTAAAACGGTCACTAAGCTGTGCACGTGCAGAATATTGAGAGCATATTCCCCAGGAATATCGGCAAGACCAAGTCCCACTCATTCATTCCTGCAAAACAAGCTTAAAAATAATGGAAACAACCGTTAGTGTTAGGATAACAATGAGGATCCTGGATCCTTAATTCTGCAACGTCTTCTGAGGATCCTTAATTCAAATGGAACTGAGGATCCGTGATCCTGGCTGTACTTGAGGATTCGTGATCCTTAGGTTTAGAAAATCCACCCCTAAAAATTGCCCCCAAAATATGAGGAATAAAATATAACTTAATGAGTCATATTTTTGATCTTATCTCCAACGAACTGACTAAGGGATATATAGCCGTTAAAGATGAACTAGCCGTTGCAGATCATACGTCAGCGACATGACATCCTGCAAAACCATCATTATAAATTTGAGATTAGAGATAAGGATTGATAGGCATTTAAATTCGTGCGTTACTTCCCTTTAAATCCTCATCCAAAGACCGATCAGGTATCTCTCTTCTCCTTCTCTCTTCATTTTCTTATTTTGATCTTCATTTTTCTGAACATCCATGACTAAGATGGTTCTTAGATCCTCACTGGCTAAGGACCCAAAGAAGGATAGTCCCTTGAAAACCCAAGGCATTATCCAAAATCTTTCAAAGGAACTCTGCTGCTTCACCGACCCGGAGATTGACCGGATTCGCCATTGTTTTCCGGCAGATACCGTCTTCAAATCCTTCGACCCTTCTGCGAAGAGTGATTCTGTCTCGGACACTTGGGTTGCTTTTATGGCCACCCCATTCCTGATAGGATTCTCCTATCCTTTCCCTGCCTTCACTCAATCTTTCTTTTCACTCACCGGCATGTGCTACATTCAGGCCATGCCGATGATGTGGAGAGTATTGTACACCATAGAAAATATCATCGAGTAAGAGGGTATAGAGATAGGAATGTCTGAGTTAGCTGAGTTGTATAATCTTGTGAGCCATGGTTCACATCGCTTTTTGTTTAAACATAAGCCTGGTGATTCTCATCCAATCCTTAAGACCACAAAAAACGATACCAACTGGAAAAAGCGTTTCTTCTTTGTTAGGAGGGACTTTATCCCGGACGGGAAAGATCTCCCCAAAAAGTGGACAACCCATGGTAGGACATAGGATCCTTATAGAAGGATCATAGGATAACCCCGTTTCTGTTGAGGAAAACTGATCCTTTTCTGTTTTGCAGCTATCTCGGTCTCTCATCTCAGTCAGTCACCTGCAACAAAAGAAAGGATCGCTGCCTTTTGGAGCCTTGATCCTGCAGTTAGATCATTCCAGGCCAACACAAAGGATTCACAAGAAGTATCCTCTGGTTCAGTCACCATGTCAAGTAAGTATTTAGATTTATGTATGAGTAAATAAATATAGATTAAGGATACTTATCTGTTATTTGTCCTTTGTAGGCGCTGGAAAGTCCTCGAAATCAGCCTCTCGTTTTAGTGTCAGTGATCTTGATGCTGTCGCTACCCGGTCTGGAAAGAAAAAACTTGCTGCTAGCCCAAGCATCACAGCTCCTAAGGCTATCACCACCAAGAGCAAGGGTGGAAAGAAGAGGAAAACTGCTGATACCCTTGAAGGCCTGCCCCTCATCCAGCATCAATTTGAAGAGTATGTCTCTGAGGTAAGGATTACTGATCCTGAAATCTGATCTTCCTAGGCTGAGGATAACGGATCCTGAAATGTATCTTTCTTTTTTGCAGAAATTTGCTGAAATCCACATGCTCATGGATGCATATGTTGAAGATGTTCCTGGCTAAGAATCAAACCATCTCTTCACTCGAGAAGGAGCTCAACCTTGCGAAGAAGGAGGTGGTCCTGGCTCACATCACAGCTGACCAGGAAAATAATGAAGTGATGGAGGATGCTAAGCTTTCTGCTGCCATTGCTATGCTCAAGATCAAATTGCAGATGGCCAAAGAAGCTGAGGATCCCAACTTTGACAGGACTGCCTGGGACCAAGAAGGCCGGAAGGCCAAGCTAGCTGCACTGGATGATGAAGAGGACACCGAGGAGGTTCTGGCAATAGAGGCTGGTGGCAGCGGGGTGAAGGATCAGGCTGATGATGCAGAGGCTGGAGGTGATGGTGATGCAGCGAAGGTGTAGGCTGCAACAATGGGGGATGATGGATTTATCTAGACGCGGCCGGAGCCCATTTTTTAGGATTTATGGTTTTTGTTTGTTGGTATTTTAAACAATGGTTGGTCTGTACTTGAACAATAGTAATTAGGTTTAAGGATCACTGATCGTTCAGACAATAGGTAGGATAACCAATGGTGGAGGGATCCTCTGTTTGGGGGATGAAGCCATTGTGATCCTTTCGTCTTTTTATTCATGCACTTATTAGAACTTATTATCATGGACACCCTTTACCTACCCCAGCGGACGGGCCATGGATTGCTAGTATATGCTTGGGGTAGGTAATTTTGACAAACTTTAGAGGGTTAATCTTTTGCTAAATAAATAAAAGCTTAATCTTTTGACTATCTCATGTGTTGTTATACTTGTGAACACTTTACCTTTCAATTGTTATGATACATTTTGTTTGAATTCATGAGTCAAGAACGAAAGTTTAGTAGATTATATCAAAGAGTTTAGGATATGATCAAGGATCAAATATCCTGCAATCGAAAAACTCAAAAAGTGATGTAACTTAAGGACCATGTACGCTGTTGTCAAAGAATAAGGGTCACTTAGATAAATAATGAATAAAGTGAAGGTAAATAAGGATCATACCTGAGAATCCAAGTTAGGATCCTAAACTCTTAATCAAAATAACCATAAGACAAACCTTAATAAAAGGTTAGGATCAAGGATCCTTAATTGTTTAGCTTCAAAAACCTGAGATGGAACATAACTTGGGACTAAGCCAATCATCAGAGAAGAGTTAGCAACTGGGGACAAGCCCAACAATCTGGGGACAAGCCCAAAAAACTGGGGACAGGCCCAAAAAACTGGGGACAAGCCCAAAGGATCTTGTGTAAACTGGAGTATGGCCCTCACTGGCGACTATCCAAACTTAGTGACATGAAAATGCCAAAACCTTAGCTAACGTGAAAACGTTAGAAACCTTAGGAACGGATGTATGGTACGTCTACCATTATACGTAGGATCCCGAATACAGCCAGTACAATGAAATTGTCAGCCCCTAAAGCGGGTACTGGTCCCATTGCCTTGAACTGCACCAGGATCATCGTGCGCTACTGGCGATACTGGGGACAGGCCCAAAAAACCAGGGACTAGCCCAAAAGACTGGGGACAAGCCCAAAAACTGGGGTCAAGCCCAAATACTGGGGACAAGCCCATATAACTTTGGAGACTTCTGTGGATACTTGATCCTTTGCTAAGGATACATCAACCTTCTGCAAAACTCAGAACTGAATGAAAGAAGGATAAAGGATCCAGGATCCTTCTCCTTGTAAATAAGTTAATTAAAGAAGTGAATAAATTGAGGTTAGATCATTACCAAAGTGAGGATCATCTATCCTCTGAGGATCCTTCATAGACATTGGATAAGAAGATAATTAAGGATCCTGGATCCTTATTACATGAAATATCTTTTTAAGTGGACAGCATTCCAAGCTCTTGGTAGCAAATCTCCTTCCATTGTTAATATTCGATATGCCTCTTTCCTGCTTCAGCTTCAATAAGGTAGGGACCTTCCCACTTCGGTGCTAACTTGCCATCAGCAGGATTGGTGGTATTTTGGAATGCTTTCCTCAATACCATATCACCAACTTGAAACTTCCTGATCCTGACATTCTTGTTGTAAGCTCCAGCCATCCTTTGTTGATAACTAGCCATTCTTATCCTTGCCAAATCCCTGAGTTCTTCTATGGTATCCAAATCTTGAACCAAGTTTTCAGCATTTCCTTCAGGATCACGGATGCTTGTTCTAGCAGTAGGAACCACCATCTCTGTAGGGATCACTGATTCTACTCCAAACACTAAAGAAAATGGAGTTTGGCCAGTAGCATTCTTCGGAGTTGTCCTATCAGCCCATAACACATAAGGTAGTTCTTTTGCGCATTTTCCTTTCTTGGATCCTAGCTTCTTCTTCAAGTTGTTGATGATGATCTTGTTGGATGATTCTGCTTGACCATTAGCTTGTGGGTGGACTGGTGTTGATGTTATCATCTTAATCCCCCAGCTGTCACAAAAGTTAGTAGTTCTACTCCCAATAAATTGGGATCCATTATCACAAACAATTTCAGAAGGGATACCAAATCTGGTAATAATGTTTCTTTTAATAAAGGATATCACTTCTTTTTCTCTGACTTGAGAAAAAGCTTCAGCTTCTATCCACTTGGAAAAGTAATCAGTCATAGCAAGTGTTACGGGTCATTTTCTGAGAATATATCCTGACTAATATTCTGCTTTTGATTGTTTATTTGTGATCAGGATATCGGGTCAGGATATTGGTAACATCCTGGTACGATATCCTAGTATTGACTGAATTAATCACGTGCAGATTAAGAGTTACAAGTCTCCAACGTTCAAGAAGACTTCTTCCCCCCAAGACTCGGGCAAATCAGTTGGAATAGAGACGTTGATTCCGAAAGACCAGGACTGCAACGTTTACTTGGGAATATTCGGGGCATCTCGGTTTAATAGGAGAGTTAGTTGTTTTCGTTTAGCTATAAATAGTATGATCGGATCAAGTTAAGGCACACACTTTCATTCACACACTTTACTCTCTAGTTACTAGTAACCACTACACACAAACACTTGTACTCAAATTACTTTGTAACACCTAGTTGATCCGTATCATATCCTGCACTGTATCCTGATATTTGAAGCAATAGAAGAACAAGGCAGCTGCGATTGTCAGCTCCCGAGGTTTTATGCCGGTGATCTAGATTGATCAAGGGCTTTCCTCGTACATCCTGTGTCACCCTTTACATTTCGCTCATTGTTTGATCATAGATACAGCTTTATATCATGTGCCGTATCCTGAAACTGTTTTTTGCAAACAACCTAACTAGTATATTTTTAATACACATTTCTATCACACTACCTCACTTAACTAATTTGATCACTAATTTGCTTCGGTAATTTTTGACCAAAACAATTTGGCGCCCACCGTGGGGCAAGTGGTGCTATTCCTACTAAAAGCTTTTGCAAAATCTTTACTTGGTTTTCTATTTTCGAAACTTTTTGCCACACTATTTTCAATGGCCTCAAGATCAAACATGAGCTCTTCCACCGTGTTTGCCACAACCTCCGTAACAATTGGTTCGGTGCTCCCACCACCTCCTCCGAGAATCCAAGCCTCTTTGCAAGGAACTGAAAGTCACGTGGCTCGGGATGTTATCCCTGCTCGCAATATCCAGGGATCGGGTCCTGTTTTAGCTTCTAATGAAGAAATTTTAAATTTGTTTGGTAGTGTACAGAAACAGATGAGGCAGCAATAGGAGACCAACCAGATGCTGATGAGAGAGATACAACTCTTGAAGTCTGGCCCGAGTCGGCCTGCCGAAGATACTGTCACTCCCTTACAACCCAGGGCTTTGAACTTCAGTTCTACAGTCTATACGGAGGATAACCGGGGGAATATTGTGCCTAGCCATTCCCAGAATCATACTCCTAAGATACCTTTGTTTTGGTCAAAAATTACCTAAGAAATTAAGTGATCAAATTAGTTTTGTGAGGTAGTGTGCTAGTAATACTTTGTGAAAAATATATTGGTTTGTTAGTTTGCAAAAACAGTTAACAGGATACAGCTCAGGATATCGAGCTGTATCTATAATCAAACAATGAACAAAAATGTAAAGGTTGACACGTGATGTACGAGGAAAGCCCTTGATCAATCTAGATCTCCGACATAAAACCTCGGGAGCTGACAATCGTCGGCTGCCTTGTTCTTCTTATTGATTGAATAACCAGGATACAGTGCAGGATAATGCCCAGATCGCTACTAAGTGGTACAATGATTGTAAGTGATGAGTGTTAGTGCGTGATTGCTGCTAGAAAAGAGAGCGAATGAGTAGGTGAATTCGAGTTGTGACCTATGGATCTGGCATCTCCTTTATATAGTTACAAGAATTAACTAATTGTGCTAAAAATCCGGGATATTATGCTAAAAATCCGGGATACTGAGATTATTTCCTTTCTGAACGTTGCCAGGCTGTTTCCACTTGTTTTCCACGCGCTTACTAACTATAAGTCCGGGATTTAAGCTTCCATAACCGTTACAACATTAATATCTTTGACCAATCTTCGTAACTTTCCATAAAACACGCCAATCTTCAATGATGACCGTTACAAGAGCTATTTTTCCGCCATCAACGTCCTTATCCTAACCAATTTGAGCGGGTCTTCAGGATAACTTGGCCTTCATGAATGTTAGTCCCTTGTAGCCAACGTTTACAAGCGAATTGTTAGTAATAGTCAGGATACTGCCTCAGGATGTTACCAATATCCTGGTCCGATATCCTGATCTGGTATCCTGATCATATACAACTAATAGAAAATCAAGATACAAAGTCAGGATATGGGCTCAGAATTTCACCCATAACAATTGTCCCCAAAAATATAACTGTTGGATATCCTGATTCCAACGGATATATTTTTTAGTCATTCCAACATGCCTGGTGAGGATATATGTTTTCTTCGATCTTGAGAAGCTTGACAGCTATCCCAAGCTTGTCCTGGTAAAAAAGGAGCCGCTTGTTGCTGCTGCCAAAGGTTTCTCTTATGATGACCTTGGCTTCACGGAATCTATCGAGCCCATGACCTCCTTCCCTAATAAGGTAAGTATCCAGATCCTGTATCCCGTACACATATACTGAATCTATATCCTGGTTAGTCTGTCTTTAATGATACCTGTATTTTGTAGGGTCTAAATCATCCGGTCGTCCTGCACTTAGAACAATTTTAATTTCCTGCAAGTAGAATATTTTGACAGTTGAAGGTGGAAAGATCCTGTGTTTTCAGGACGAAACCTTCAACTGTTTATGTAAATATGATTTAAAAACTTTAATTGTGTTCTTGGTGGATGGGTCTCTTTTTGAGATGAAACCAAGAATACAATCTTTTGGACCATTAATAATAAACTAACCTTTTAGCCTTATTTGTAGTTTATTTTGAAAGGTAAGTTTTGAATATCCTGATCAAATATCCTGGTCAGGATACTGATAAAATGTCTTCTAAATGTCAGACAAAACTTGGTTGAATATGACTTTTTAGAAAACTTAGATCATTTAGATAAGGTTTTCAAGACTTGAAAAATAATAAATCATACCGGCAATAATTTCCAACCTTAACCTTTGAATCCTTTGCAATGTCCCCGGCATGGATGTCCCCTGTCTGTGCAGGATATTGCATCAGTGCATGATATACTTGAGTGTTTCTTCACTTAGTGATTAAACTTCGTAGCTTCTTATCCACAAAAGAACGTGTGTAATCACAGCTTGTCATATCTTTGCAATCTTGTTAAAAACTTTAGTTTTACTGGGGATAAACCCTTAATGTACTGGGGATAAACCCTTAGTATCCTGGGGAAAATCCCAAATTTTCGTGCGCTACAGGCGGGAGTGTATAAACTCCAAGACTTAGAAAGGTGAAAACCTTTAAACCTTAGAGAGTATGAAAATACCCTTTCGCGAGAGAGGGTGATCAATCCTCATATACCTTAAGGATCCAGGGTATAGCCAACAGTAACGAAATTGTCAGCCACTTTTACATGAACTGGTCCCGCCACCTTGAACTATCCCTGGATAACTTGCGCTCCAGGCGGGATGTTTAAACCCAATTCGTGAGAAAGGTGAATACCTTTAAACCTGTGAAGGGATCAGGATCCCTTAAACGTGAGAGAGGGGGCCAATCCTCTAATCTTTCGAAGTATCCTGAGTGTGTATCCTGGAGCTATATCCCGAAGCATATTCTGCAAAACAACCTTAAACTAAGGTGGGTGTTAGCTTGGCTAACACCCCTCCGATGCTCAAGTTAGTATTGGGTTCAAATAAAATAAATTATATTATATTTAAAAAAGACAGAATTCATACCATCTTGAGTTAGAAATTAAATTCTAAACTCACTTGAAATAGGCTTTGAGATGTATAGCATTCCAGGATCTTGGTAGTATATCCCCCTCCATATTCTTGAGTCGATATGCTCCTTTTCCTGCTTCCAATTCAATCTCATAGGGTCCTTCCCACTTTGGAGCTAATTTTCCATCGGCAGGATTAGTAGTATTCTGAAAAGCTTTTCTTAACACCCAATCTCCGACTTGGAACCTTCTAGTCCTTATATTCTTGTTATATGCTCTGGACATCCTCTGTTGATATGCCGCCATCCTTAGCTTTGCTGCATCTCTTGTCTCATCAATAGTATCCAGTTCTTGACATAAGATTTCAGGATTTGATTCAGGATCCCGTAGGCTTGATCTAGCTGTCGGTATCACCATTTATGTCGGGATCACTGCTTCTGCCCCAAATACCAAAGAAAATGGGGTTTGCCCAGTAGCATTCTTCACAGTTGTTCTATCAGCCCATAGGACAAATGGTAGTTCCTCTGCCCATTTTCCTTTTTTGGCACCTAACCTCTTCTTTAAATTGTTGACGATTATCTTGTTCAAGGATTCTGCTTGTCCATTTGCTTGAGGATGCACTGGTGTTGATGTTATCATTTTGATTCCCCAACTCTTGCAAAAGTCAGTAGTTCTTTTGCTGATGAATTGAGAGCCATTGTCACAAACTATCTCAGCTGGTACCCCAAATCTGGTCAGGATATTCCTTTTTATGAAGGATACAACTTCTTGATCCCTGACTTGAACAAAGGCCTCGGCTTCGACCCACTTGGAGAAATAATCTGTCATTGCCAGCATGAAAACCTTTCCTCCTGGAGCCTTAGGAAGCTTTCCCACTATGTCCATCCCCCATTTCATAAACGGCCAAGGGGATGCGATATGATATAATGGTTCCGCAGGCTGATGGAGGATGTTGCCGTGTCTTTGACATGCATCGCATTTCTGAGCATACTCCGCGACATCCTTTCTCATGGTTGGCCAGTAATATCCTGTTCTCAACACCTTCGAGAACAGAGATCTGCCCCCAGTGTGGTTGCCACAGTCTCCTTCGTGTATATCCTGAAGTACCTCCTTGGTTTCAGGACCTTCCAAGCACCTAAGGTACGGACCTGCAAGGGATTTCTTATACAAAATATTATTTATAATAGTAAAATGAGATACCTTCATCCTAAAAGCCTTAGGATTTGCATCTTTTGGGATATCTCCTTCTTGAAGATACTTCACAATTGGAGTCATCCAGGATTCAGGATCCTTCTCAGGATATCCATCACCAGGATCCTGGATACATGCTACTTCTTTATCCTGAGATTTGAAATGTTCTATTGCAGGATACAAGATGTGCACTATTGGTATCTGAGTTCCCTCCGGTATCCTGATAGTAGATCCTAAGTTTGCTAGAGCGCCAGCTTCAGCATTCTTTTCTCTTGGTACCTGTTCAAGTGTAAAAATTTCGAAATATCCTGCTAATTTCTTAACAATTTCAAGATATTCAGCTAACTTTTCACCTTTTACTGCATAAGACCCATTGAAATGGTTAGTAATCAACAGGGAATCAACATATACTTGTAAACATCTAATATTCATATTTTTGGCTAATTCTAATCCTGCTATCAGAGCTTCATACTCAGCTTCATTATTAGTGGCAGTAAACTCACATCTAATGGCCTGGGGTAATGTGTCCCCCTGTGGCGATTTTAGTAGTATACCCAAACCTACACCTCTTACATTAGATGCACCATCAGTATATAGTGTCCAAGATTCTATATTTTCTCCTAATTGTTGCACTTCTAGGTCTACTTCATTTTGAATATCACTACTGAAATCAGCCACAAAGTCAGCTAAGGCCTGAGACTTTATGGCATTTCTAGGTTCATATACTAGATCATAAGCACTTAATTTTACTGACCACTTAGCCATCCTACCTGACATCTCGGGTTTCCTAAGCACATTTTTAACAGGATAGTTGGTTTTAACATGAATCCTATGTGTTTCAAAATAATGTCTAAGTTTCGTTGATGCCATAACTAGGGCTAATATCATTTTTTCTAGATGAGAATATCTAGTTTCAGCATCTAATAAACTTTTACTAACGTAATAGACAGGATACTGCTGACCTTCGTGATCCTTGACCAAAACAGCACTTACTACATTCCCTGATACTGCAAGATACAGGGATAATGGTTCACCATCCTCGGGCTTCATCATCAGAGGTGCGGTTGAAAGATATTGCTTTAATTCCTGTAAGGCTGCTTCCTGCTTTTCTCCCCATTCGAACCTCTTATTCTTCTTCAGGATATCGTAGAATTCTTTACATTTTTCTGAGGATCTTGATATAAATCTGTTTAATGCCGCTACTCGTCCAGTTAATCTTTGCACATCTTTCATGTTGGATGGTGACTTGATATCCAGGATAGCTTTGATCTGTTCCGGGCTTGCTTCTATACCCCTTTTAGTCACCATGTATCCTAAAAACTTTCCTGCCCCCACTCCAAAATGGCACTTGGCAGGATTTAGTTTCATATTGTACTGGTCCAGGATATCAAATGCTCCTTTAATATCCTGGAGATGATCCTCAGCCTTCTTGGATTTGACTACCATATCGTCAATGTACACCTCCATGGTGTCCCCCAGTTTGTCTTTAAACATCATGTTCACCAATCTCTGGTACGTTGCACCTGCATTTTTCAAACCAAAAGGCATCGCAGTATAACAGTAAATACCTGTTGGTGTCATGAAAGCAGTATCCTCCTGGTCTGAAGGTTCCATTTGGATTTGCTGGAATCATGAGGATGCATCCATGAAGGTTAACATCTCATGACCGGCAGTGGCATCCACCATCGAGTCTATATGAGGTAGAGGGAATGGGTCTTTAGGACATGCTTTGTTCAAGTCTGTGTAATCTACACAAACTATCCATTTCCCATTCTTCTTTTGGACCACGACCACATTTGCTAGCCACTTGGGAAATTTGACTTCCCTGATCATCTTGGACTTCAATAGTCTTTCAACCTCTTCTTGAATAATTATGTTTCGTTCTGGAGCAAACTTCCTTCTCTTTTGCTGGACAGGCTTGAAAGACCTGTCAATTCCAAGCTTGTGAGTTATAATATCCTTAGAAATACCTGTCATATCCTCATGCTTCCATGCGAATGTTGACATCCTGCATTTCAAAAAGTTAGTTAATTGATTTTCAATATCCTGAGGGATATTGGCTCCTACAAGCACCGAGATATCTGGATTATTCTGGTCCAGGATAATTTTCTTAACATCCTGCTCCGAAGCCTCCACAATATCCTGGGCTTGCATCTTTAATTGCTATCCTGCTTTAGACTTTCTTGAGGCCTTCATTGAAGAGGAGTAGCACTCCTTCGCCTCTTGTTGGTCACTTTCAACTTTGACTACCCCCCAAGGAGTAGGGAGCTTGACACACTGATGATAGGTAGAAGGTACAACTTTCATCTCGTGAATCCATGGCCTGCCCAATATAATATTATAGCAGGATAATGAATCCATGACACAAAACCGTTGAATCGAGTTTACTCCTTCGACATATACGGGCAGTTTTATTTCCCCAACAGTATTCTTTGCTTCTCCACTAAACCCTACAAGCACAGTGGACTTTGAGGTGATCTCCATCTCGGGGATGTTCATTCTCTTCAAGGTTTCCAATTGGATGATGTTGACTGAGCTGCCATTATCCACCAGTATCCTGCGTACAAAGTGATTAGCAACATATAAAGTTATTACCAGAGCATCATGATGAGGATCCTGGACAGCATCCCTGTCATCACTATCGAACGTGATCATTTTATCAGTCGTGAGGGTCGATATCCTGGTTGGCTTATTCCCCCTTTCGGCCTTAGCCTCCTTTGCATGTCTTTTGGCTGCAGAATAAGAAGTTCCGTAGATATCGGACCCTCCTGAGATAAAGTTAATTATCTTGGCGTCGGCGGGAGGTGATGCTGCTCGTTCAGGATCCTTCTCAATATCCTGACCCCTATTCTTCTTTCTGCCCAGAAGATCCTTCAGATATCCTTTGCTTAGTAGGTAGCTTATTTCTTTCCTCAGGGCAATGCAATCCTTAGTAACATGTCCGAAATCCTCATGGAAGGCACACCATTTGGACTTATCCTTCCAATCAGCTTTTTGTTGATTCTTCCGAGGCCACCTGGCTTTATCTCCCAAACCCTGCATAGCATACATTAGTTCAGGTATATTAACAGAAAAACAATATTCTGACAATTCAGGATACTCCTCAGGATCCTCATTTTCAACAGCGTTCACTTTTTTGCTATCATTCTTGTCATATGGCTTAGAACGATACGGTTTGTATGAGGATTCTGACTTCCTGTTAGTTGGTTCATATGTTGAGGATGCATTCATCCTCTCTTGCAGTTTCTTATCATCTTCCAGCCTGATATATCTCAAGGCCCTGTTTCGAGCTTCGTCCAAGTTCCTGCAAGGATTCATCACAAGATCCTGATAAAAATGGGAATCCTTTTGTAGTCCCATCTTGAATGCTTGGACTGCTGTAGCAACATCAAGGTGTGGGATATCCAAGGATTCCCTGCTGAATTTGTTCACATAATCCCTTAGGGATTCTTGAGGACCCTGTGTTATCCTGTAGAGGTCACTTGTTAGTTTTTCAAAGCTTCTACTACAAGAAAACTGACTATTAAACAAATTAGCTAAATGAGCAAATGATGTAATTGAATAAGGTGGAACATTTAGAAGCCATTTCAAGGCTGATCCCGTTAGAGTAGGGCCGAAGCCCTTGCACAAGCATGCTTCCTTAAGTTCTGGCGGGATAGGGTTAATATCCATCCTCTCCCTATACTGGGCAATATGCTCCTCAGGATCTGTCGTCCCATCATACAGCTTCATGTTAGGAGTCTGGAATCTCTTTGGGATTTCTGCATCACAAATGGGGTGAGCAAAGCGGGATATGTTGTGACTATCCCGGGATACTTCCGGTATAGGCTGCACTATTCCAGGCACACTTGATATCATATCCTTCAACTTTTGAAGCTCTCTGGTTATCGCTGATGTCACGCCTGCATCCTGCAATGATCCAAGATTATTAGTAACAGGGATATTGGTGTTAACAGACAAGTTACCAGCTTGGTGATTCTGGCCATATCCTGGAGCACATCCTGGAGCATATCCTGGATTTCTCACAGCTGACACCCTGACCGAAGAGGGTATCTCAGGAATATGACTTTGGGAATGGCTAGGCACAATATTCCCCCTGTTATCCTCAGTATATACTGCCGAACTGAAGTTCAAAGATCTAGGCTGCAAGGGAGTGACAGTATCCTCAGTGGGCCTTCTTGAGCTAGATTTCAAGAGTTGTATCTCTCATTAGCATTTGGTTGGTCTCCTGCTGCTGCCTCATTTGTTCCTGTACACTACCAAATAAAGTTAGAATTTCTTCATTAGAGGCCAAAACAGGACCAGATCCATGAATACTCCGAGTAGGTATATTATCATGAGGCTGTGAAGAAGCTTGCGTCCTTGGAGGAGGTGGTGGAAGCACCGAACCAATCGTTGTAGATGTTGTAGCAGACACGGTAGAAGAGCTCATGTTTGATCTCGAGGCCATTGAAAATAGTGTAGCAAAAAGTTTTGAAAATAGAAAATCGATTAACGATTTTACAAAAGCTTTTAGTAGAAATAGCACCACTTGCCCCACGGTGGGCGCCAAATTGTTTTGGTCAAAAATTACCTAAGCAATTAAGTGATCAAATTAGTTTTGTGAGGTAGTGTGCTAGTAATACTTTGTGAAAAATATATTGGTTTGTTAGTTTGCAAAAACAGTTAACAGGATATAGCTCAGGATATCGAGCTGTATCTATAATCAAACAATGAGCAAAAATGTAAAGGTTGACACGTGATGTACGAGGAAAGCCCTTGATCAATCTAGATCTCCGGCATAAAACCTCGGGAGCTGACAATCGTCGGCTGCCTTGTTCTTCTTATTGATTGAATAACCAGGATACAGTGCAGGATAATGCCCAGATCGCTACTAAGTGGTACAATGATTGTAAGTGATGAGTGTTAGTGCGTGATTGCTGCTAGAAAAGAGAGCGAATGAGTAGGTGAATTCGAGTTGTGACCTATGGACCTGGCATCTCCTTTATATAGTTACAAGAATTAACTAATTGTGCTAAAAATCCAGGATATTATGCTAAAAATCCGGGATACTGAGATTATTTCCTTTCTGAACGTTGCCAGGCTGTTTCCACTCGTTTTCCACGCGCTTACTAACTATAAGTCCGGGATTTAAGCTTCCATAACCATTACAACATTAATATCTTTGACCAATCTTCGTAACTTTCCATAAAACACGCCAATCTTCAATGATGACCGTTACACGAGCTATTTTTCCGCCATCAACGTCCTTATCCTAACCAATTTGAGTGGGTCTTCAGGATAACTTGGCCTTCATGAATGTTAGTCCCTTGTAGCCAACGTTTACAAGCGAATTGTTAGTAATAGTCAGGATACTGCCTCAGGATGTTACCAATATCCTGGTCTGGTATCCTGATCTGGTATCCTAATCATATACAACTAATAGAAAATCAAGATACAAAG
This sequence comes from Helianthus tuberosus, assembly GCA_030545235.1. Classification (NCBI taxonomy): domain Eukaryota; kingdom Viridiplantae; phylum Streptophyta; class Magnoliopsida; order Asterales; family Asteraceae; genus Helianthus; species Helianthus tuberosus. The sequence continues at coordinate 34,640,978 of CM060353.1, forward strand.
TCAGGATATGGGCTCAGAATTTCACCCATAACAACCTTCTTCAGTAAGAGTATCAACTGTGAGGAGCTCAGGATATGCTTCAGGATATGGCCAGAACCCTCAAGCTGGTAATGTATCTAATAATAATAATACTCTTGCTACTAATGGTGTTAGATCTTTGCAGGATGCAGGTATGACATCAACATTTTCTAGGGAGCTTCAAAAACTGAAGGACATGATATCCAGTGTACCTGGAGTGGTTCAGCCAATTCCTGAAGTATCCCAGGACAACCACATGATATCATGGTTTGCATATCCTATTTGTGATGCTGAAATCCCAAAAAGATTTCAAACCCCCAACATGAAGCTCTATGACGGAACTATGGATCCTGAGGAGCATATTGCCCAGTACAGGGAAAGGATGGAAATCAACCCTATCCCTCCAGACCTCAAATAAGCATGCTTGTGCAAGGGTTTCGGTTCCACCTTAACAGGATCAGCCTTAAAATGGCTGTTAAACGTTCCTCCTCACTCAATTACCTCTTTTGCTCATTTAGTTAATTTATTTAATAGTCAATTTTCTTGCAGCCAGAGTTTTGAGAAATTAACCAGTGACCTTTACAGGATAACTCAAGGACCTCAGGAATCCTTGAGGGATTACGCGAACAAGTTTAGTCGGGAATCCTTGGATATCCCACATCTTGATGTTGCGACGGCCGTGCAAACGTTCAAGATGGGGTTGCAAAAAGATTCTCAATTCTACCTGGATCTTGTAATGAATCCCTGCAGGAATCTGGACGAGGCTCGTAACAGGGCTTTGAGATACATTTACCTGGAGGATGATAAAAAGATGCCAGAGAGGATGAACTCGTTCACAACCTATGAGTCAACCAACAGGAAATCAGAATCCTCGTATAAACCATACCGTTCTAAACCGTATGGTAGAAATGATGGCAAAAAAGTGAATGCTGTTGAAGACGAGGATCCTGAGGAGTATCCTGAGTTGTCTGAATATTGTTTTTCTGTTAACATACCCGAACTGATGTATGCTATGCAGGGTTTAGGAGACAAAGCAAGGTGGCCCCGAAAGAATCAACAAAAGGCTGATTGGAAGGACAAGTCCAAGTGGTGTGCCTTCCATGAGGATTTCGGGCATGTTACTGAAGATTGTATCGCTTTGAGAAAGGAAATAAGCTATCTCTTGAGTAAGGTATATCTGAAGGACCTCTTAGGAAGAAAGAAGAATAAAGGTCAGGATCCTGAGAAGGATCCTGAACAGGCAACATCGCCTCCTGCAGATGCAAAAACAATTAACTTTATTTCAGGAGGATCCGATATATGCGGCACATCGTATTCTGCGGCAAAAAGACACGCGAAGGAAGCTAAAGCAGAAAGGGGAGATAAGCCGACAAGGATGTCAACCCTCACAACTGACAAAGTCATCACGTTCGATAATGATGACAGGGATACTGTCCAGGATCCCCATCATGATGCCTTAGTGATAACGTTATATATTGCTAACCATTTTGTACGCAGGATATTAGTGGATAATGGCAGCTCGGTCAACATAATTCAGCTGGAAACATTGAAAAGGATGAATGTATCTCCGATGGACATTACTTCGAAGTCCACTATGCTGGTTGGTTTCAGTGGAGAAGCTAGGAATACCGTGGGAGAAATAAAGTTGCCCGTCTATGTTCAAGGGGTCAACTCAATGCATCGCCTTTGTGTCATGGACTCTCTATCCTGCTATAATATTATACTGGGTAGGCCTTGGATCCATGATATGAAGGTTGTTCCGTCAACCTACCATCAATGCATCAAGATCCCTACTCCTTGGGGAGTTGTCAAGGTGGAAAGTGATCAACAAGAAGCAAATGAGTGTTATTCTTCTTCGATGAAATCCTCAACAAAGCCTAATGCAGCATAGCAATTAAAGATGTGAGGCCAGGATATCATGGAGGCTTCGGAGCAGGATGTAAAGAAAGTGGTCCTGGATCAGAATAATCCGGATATCTCGGTGCTCATGGGAACCAATATCCCTCAGGATATTGAAGATCAATTAACTAATTTTTTGAAATGCTGGATGTCAACGTTCGCGTGGAAGCACGAGGATATGACAGGTATTTCCAAGGATATTATAACATATAAGCTCGGTATTGACAGGTCATTCAAGCCTGTCCAACAAAAGAGAAGGAAATTTGCTCCGGAACAAAATATGATCATCCAAGAGGAAGTTGAAAGGCTACTAAAGAGCAAGATAATTAGGGAAGTGAAGTTTCCCAAATGGCTGGCTAATGTGGTTGTGGTGCAAAAGAAAAACGGGAAATGGAGAGTATGTGCGGATTACACCGACTTGAATAAAGCTTGTCCCAAAGACCCGTTTCCTCTACCTCATATTGATTCAATGGTGGATGCTACCGCTGGCCACGAGATGTTAACCTTCATGGATGCCTCTTCAGGATTTCAGCAAATCCAAATGGAACCCTCTGATCAGGAGGATACTGCTTTCATGACACCCACAGGTATTTATTCTTATACTGCTATGCCCTTTGGTTTGAAAAATGCAGGTGCAACATATCAGAGATTGGTGAACATGATGTTTAAAGATAAGCTGGGGGACACTATGGAGGTATACATCGACGACATGGTAGTAAAGTCTAAAAAGGCTGAGGATCACCTCCAGGATATCAAGGGAGCATTTGATATCCTGGATCAGTATAACATGAAGCTAAATCCTGCTAAGTGCCATTTCGGAGTGGGGGCAGGAAAGTTTCTAGGATATATGGTGACTAAAAAAGGGATAGAGGCAAGCCCGGAGTAGATTAAAGCTATCTTGGATATTAAGTCACCTTCAAATATGAAGGATGTTCAATGGTTAACAGGCCGAGTAGCAGCATTGAACAAATTTATTTCAAGATCCTCGGAAAAGTGCAAGGAATTTTATGATATCCTCAAGAAGAAGAAGAAGTTCGAATGGGGAGCAAAGCATGAAGCAGCCTTGCAGGATTTGAAGCAGTATCTTTCAACCGCACCCTTATTGATGAAGCCTGAGGATGGCGAACCATTATCCCTGTATCTTGCAGTATCAGGGAATGCAGTAAGTGCTGTCCTTGTAAAGGATCATGAAGGTCAGCAGTATCCTGTTTATTATGTTAGTAAAAGTTTATTAGATGCTGAAACTAGATATTCCCACTTAGAGAAACTGATTTTAGCCCTAGTTATGGCGTCAACAAAACTTAGACATTATTTTGAAACACATAGAATTCATGTTAAAACCAACTATCCTGTTAAAAGCGTGCTTAGGAAACCCGAGATGTCAGGTAGGATGGCTAAATGGTCAGTGAAATTAAGTGCCTTTGATCTAGTATATGAACCTAGAAATGCCATAAAGTCTCAGGCTTTAGCTGACTTTGTGGCTGATTTCAGTAGTGATATTCAAAGTGAAGTAGACCTGGAAGTACAACAGCTAGGAGAGAACTTAGAATCCTGGACCTTATATACTGATGGTGCATCTAATGTAAGAGGTGTAGGTTTGGGTATACTACTAAAATCGCCACAGGGGGACATATTACCCCAGGCTATTAGATATGAGTTTCCTGCCACTAATAATGAGGCAGAATACGAAGCTTTAATTGCAGGATTAGAATTGGCTAAAAGTATGAATATCAGGAGTTTGCAAGTATATGTTGATTCTTTGTTAATTACTAATCATTTTAATGGAACCTATGCAGTTAAAGGTGAGAAGTTAATCGAGTACCTCGAAATTCTCAAAAAATTAGCAGGATATTTCGATATTTTTACACTTGAACAGATACCAAGAGAGGATAATGCTGAAGCTGATGCCTTGGCAAATCTGGGATCATCAGTCAGGATACCGGAAGGAACCCGAATACCAATATTACATATCCTATATCCTGCGACAGATCCTCAGGATAAGGAAGTACTAAGTGTCTAGGATCCTGATGACTATCCTGAGAAAGATCCTAAGTCTTGGATGGCTCCAATCATAAGATATCTCAAGGAAGGACACATCCCAAAGGATGAAAATCCTAAGGCCTTTAGAATGAAGGTATCACGATTCACTATAATAAATAATGTCTTGTATAAGAAATCTCTTGCAGGACCGTATCTGAGGTGCTTAGAAGATTCCGAAACTAAAGAAGTGCTTCAGGATTTACATGAAGGGGATTATGGTAACCATTCTGGGGCAGGTCGTTGTTTTCAAAGGCATTAAGAACATGATATTATTGGCCAACCATGAGGAAAGATGCTGCAAAATATGCTCGAAGATGCGATGCATGTCAAAGGCACAGTAATATATTACATAAGCCGGCCGAGCCACTTTATCCTATAGCTTCCCCTTGGCCATTCATGAAGTGGGGAATGGATATAGTAGGAAAACTGCCAAAAGCTCCAGGAGGAAAAGTCTTCATGTTAGCAATGACTGATTATTTCTCTAAGTGGGTTGAAGCTGAAGCATTTGTTCAAGTCAGAGATCAGGAAGTGGTATCCTTCATAAAAAGGAATATCCTGACTAGGTTTGGAGTACCAGCTGAGATAATTTGTGACAATGGATCTCAGTTTATAAGTAAGAGGACTACTGACTTTTGCAAGAGTTGGGGAATCAAAATGATCACTTCCACCCCAGTACATCCTCAAGCAAATGGACAAGCAGAATCCTCAAACAAGATAATTGTCAACAACCTGAAAAAGAGACTAGGGGCTAAAAAAGGAAGATGGGCAGAAGGGCTACCCTTTGTTTTGTGGGCTGATAGGACGACGGTGAAAAATGAAACTGGCCAAACCCCGTTTTCCTTGGTATTTGGAGCAGAAGCGGTGATCCCGACAGAAATGGTAATACCTACAGCAAGATCCAACCTCCGGGATCCTGAGCAGAATCCTGAAGTCCTATGTGAGGAATTGGATACTGTTGATGAGACAAGAGACGCGGCAAGGCTAAGGATGGCAGCATATCAACAGAGGATATCTAAAGCTTATAACAAGAATATAAGGACTAGAAGGTTCCAGGTCGGAGATTGGGTATTGAGAAAGGCTTTCCAGAATACTACTAACCCTGCTGATGGAAAGTTGGCTCCAAAATGGGAAGGACCCTATAAGATTGAATCAGAATCAGGAAAAGGAGCATACCGACTCAAGGATATGGAGGGGGATATGCTACCAAGATCCTGGAATGCTATACATCTAAAGCTCTATTTCAAGTGAGTTTGAAATTTAAATTCTAACTCAGAATGGTATGGATTCTATCTCTTTTATTAAATTTTGATATTATTTATTGTTTTGAACCCATTACTGACTTAAGCATCGGAGGGGTGTTAGCCAGGCTAACACCCACCTTAGCTTACAGTTGTTTTGCAGTATATGCTTCAGGATATTGCTCCAGGATATACATTCAGGATACTTCGAAAGATTAGAGGATTGGCCCCCTCTCTCACGTTTAAGGGATCCTGATCCCTTCAAAGGTTTAAAGGTATTCATCTTTCTCACGAATTGGGTTTGAACACCCCGCCTGGAGCGCAAGTTGTCCATGGATAGTTCAAGGTGGCGGGACCAGTTCATGTAAAAGTGGCTGACAATTTCGTCACTGTTGGCTATATCCTGGACCCTTAAGGTATATGAGGATTGATCACCCTCTCTCGCGAAAGGGTATTTTCATACTCTCTAAGGTTTAAAGGTTTTCACCTTTCTAAGTCTTGGAGTTTATACACTCCCTCCTGTAGCGCATGAAAATTTGGGATTTCCCCAGGATACCTATGGGATTTTCCCCAAGATACTAAGGATTTATCTCCAGAATGCTTTCGGGTTTTACCCCAGTAACACAAGAACTGTCTAAACAGTTAAAACTTGAAAATTTTCTAAGTATTCGAAGACTTTGTGCACAGGGGACATTCCTCATAAGGCGATTGAGTAAAGCTCGAAGAATCAAATTCAATGCACTAAGTATTTCGGACTGGGGACATCTTAGTTGAAGAAGTTGCAAAAGGATTAAAAGTTCGATACTAGGGCTACACCCTATTCCTGGTATGATCTTTCCTTTGCAAGTTTAAACTTTTGAAACTATGTTTAAGGCTCGAATATCCTAATGAGAATGTATCTTTAGGATATGTTCTCAAAATGTGTTTTTGGGATACGTTTTGGGATATTTGATTGGAATACTTGGGAAATGATACTTGGATTGAAAATAAATACTCTGGTTAAACAAGTGTTATCAAAATGGAAAATAAACTATCTTTTAGAAACTTTATCTAAATTGCTAGGATTATGAGAAGTTCTATTTGACAAGAGTCTTCATTGGATACCACTGAGTATATTGATCAGGATATTTTCAAAAAGTAATTGCACAAATTTTGCCAAGCTAAAATTTAAACTAAGTAAAGTAATGCATGACGAAAAAATTAAATAGAACAACAAGTAAGTCAAAAGGTGGTATTATTTAGATGATACTTGCCGATAACCAAAGGCTTCATCCTAAAACCTAGGACCCATCCACCTTTGGTTATCGAATTGTTTTAATTCAAGAAAGTAAAATTGTTCAAACAAACAAAACTCTCAAATAAAAGGGAAATAAGTTTTAGGAGGCATCGCCTTCTTCGTTCATGGCATTTTCCACAGCATCCTTCTCAGGATCAGTTTGAACATCCCTCTCAACACTAGTTGGTTTTTTGAATGCCTTCGAAGATCCTTTAGCTGCGGGTTTAACAGGGTTGCTGCTGAGACTCTTCAGCTTTGCCTCCCAGCCATTGACATCCCAAGAGGGGCATTCGAAGCCTAATGCCTTGGCTTTGTGGGCTATCTTTAGCCTGGCCTGAAGAAGGGAAGTAAAGACGGAACTTTTAAGGCCTTCCCGGTAGCTGATCATATCCCGTTCGTGTTGAGCATGGGCAACGTCAAGATCGGCTTGGGCCTCAAGAGCAGCTTTGTTGAGGGTGGCCTGGTGTTCTTGTATCATAGCCTTGACCTTGTCCTCATAATGCCGAGATTTGGCGGCTGCAATCAGGCCCTAATCAGAGATGGTGACCTCGGCTTTCTTTTAACTTGGACTCGAGCGTCTTGTTGAGTCCACACGATTCCTGGTATAAATGAACCAGATGTTCAAGACCCTACAAAGTAAGAGAACATGTATTAGTCTTAATAAACATTTATAACCAGCATAAGGTGCAGGATATAGCTCGAGGATACTAACCTAGTTGAGAAAAGAAGTCATGAATCCGCTTGCTTCAATGAACCCATGATTCTCATAAGGGAATGTGTCAGAGATGGTGGGTGAATGGGTCTCTTTCCTCTTGTGAGAATTTGAACCCCGGGGCTTTGTGGCTGGCGAAGGTTTGGGTATGATGATGGATTTGGAGCTGCTGGGCTTAGATGAAGCCGTAGCCTTGGGACTGGGTTCCTTCTTGACTTGGACGTGATCGGAGTAACTATCCAGCTCCTCAAGATCGAAAACCTCGGGGATCTTGGCTGGTGCTGCATAAAGGGGGAATTCTAAATCCTTCTTGCTCTTTCGTTATATTGCATTAATTAATTGTATGATAAAGTAACTCTTACCAGACATTTCAGATGATGAATATTGACTGGAACTTGGGATGTGTGTGGTAAAACTCCTGTCACTTGCCGGTAACTGGTAAACTGCTTTGATTCTTTTTTCTGATTCCGCAGTAGGGGGAGCTACTTCCTTAAAGTTCACTACAAAAAGATCAAATGAAAAGATATTAGCACAGGATAAAAGTTTAGAAGTACATAGGGATATTCATGATCCTACCGGTGGTTAACCACTCCACCGGAAGACTAGCACCCTCATAGATGGAATCTCGTTTGACGAAGAAGAACTTGCGTTGCCATCCATCCTCGTTTTTTTTGGCCTTAAGTATAAGGGGTTTGCTGGAAGTTGAAAAAAGAAAGAACCGACTGAAACCGTGTGATCAGAGGCGGTAAGCAATCGGCAAATCCTCGATGCAGAGGTCGGGATAGTGAAGGTTTTTGATTTGATTGAGCACGATCAATACTCTCCAAACCATGGGCATGGTTTGGGCAAAGGAAATACCAGTAGTTCGAAAGAATTGCATCATGAACTCAGGAAATGGATACCGAAGACCTAGCGAGAAAGGGTATGCCGGAAAGCAGACCCAATCGGCAGAAGAAACATCTGATCAAACTGATCGATCGAATGGTCTAAAAATAGTGCCGTCGGGGAACGCGCCGGAGGCTCTCAATGCCGCAATGTCTGCGTTATCAAAAGCGCAGGTCTCCTTCTCAGGATTTTTGAGAAGATTTTGCTGAACGAAGGAGTCCGACGATTCACCGGTTTGAGAGTGGACTCTAGTGGCCATTGGAGGAAAAATAAAATTAACAGGAATTGAGGAAGGGATGAGTGATTACCTGGAGATTCTGTTGATGATATCTGGTTATCAAACAAGAAGAGAGAAGATATAGGGGTGTAATGGATATCCATCGAGTGAAAAGCGCGTTGGAAGTTACATAATGCTATCTTGACCGTCGCTTCAATTTAATAACCTCGGTTTGCGAGATAAAGTTTTAAAATATATCCGTTGGATTGGTACACCAACATATATATTTTGGGGACAATTGTTATGGGTCATTTTCTGAGCATATATCCTGACTAATATTCTGCTTTTGATTGTTTATTTGTGATCAGGATATCGGGTCAGGATATTGGTAACATCCTGGTACGATATCCTGGTATTGACTGAATTAATCACGTGCAGATTAAGAGTTACAAGTCTCCAACATTCAAGAAGACTTCTTCCCCCCAAGACTCGGGCAAATCAGTTGGAATAGAGACGTTGATTCCGAAAGACCAGGACTGCAACGTTTACTTGGGAATATTCGGGGCATCTCTGTTTAATAGGAGAGTTAGTTGTTTTCGTTTAGCTATAAATAGTATGATCGGATCAAGTTAAGGCACACACTTTCATTCGCACACTTTACTCTCTAGTTACTAGCAACCACTACACACAAACACTTGTACTCAAATTACTTTGTAACACCTAGTTGATCCGCATCATATCCTGCATTGTATCCTGATATTTGAAGCAATAGAAGAACAAGGCAACTGCGATTGTCAGCTCCCGAGGTTTGATGCCGGCGATCTAGATTGATCAAGGGCTTTCCTCGTACATCCTGTGTCACCCTTTACATTTTCGCTCATTGTTTGATCATAGATACAGCTTTATATCCTGAGCCGTATCCTAAAACTGTTTTTTGCAAACAACCTAACTAGTATATTTTTAATACACATTTCTAGCACACTACCTCACTTAACTAATTTGATCACTAAATTGCTTCAGTAATTTTTGACCAAAACAACAAGCGTGAACACTTTTCCACCAGGTTCCTTGGGAAGTTTGCCAACTATATCCATTCCCCATCTCATGAATGGCTAAGAAGAGGATATAGGATGCAGGAGCTCCGCTGGTTGGTGAAGGATATTACTATGTCTCTGACAAGGATCACATCTCTTGGCATAATCAACAACATCCTTCTTCATTGTAGGCCAATAGTATCCTGTTCTAAGGATCCTTGAGAACAGTGCCCTGCCCCCAGTATGGTTTCCACAATCTCCTTCATGAAAATCCTTTAAGACTTCTTGAACCTCAGGATCCTCAATGCACCTTAGGTATGGACCTACAAGGGATCGTTTATATAACATGTTATTCAATATTGTAAATTGAGATACCTTGATTTTGAAAGCTCTGGGGTTTTCTCCTGTAGGGATCTCTCCATGTTGTATATATCTCATGATTGGAAGGATCCATGATTCTGAACGAGATTGTGTATCATTACTAGGGATGATTTCAGAATCCTTTCCTATCTCCATAGATATATGATCCTCAATAGCAGGAGTTAGGATATGAATAATAGGGATTTTAATATCCTCCGGAATCTTCAGGGATGATCCAAGGTTGGCCAGTGCATCATCTTCTACATTTTCTTCTCTGGGTACCTGTGTCAAACTAAAGGAAATAAAAGAGAGTGCCAATTCCTTGACTATTTCTAAATATTTGATTAGCTTTTCACCTTTAACAGCATAGGATCCATTAAAGTGATTAGTAATTAATAATGAATCTACATGTACCTCAAGATACCTGATCCTCATGTGCTTGGCAATTTGCAAACCCGCTATCAAGTGTTCATATTCAGCCTCATTATTAGTAGTTTGAAACTCACAAGCTATGGAGTGGGGTATTATGTCCCCCTGTGGCGATTTTAGTAGTATTCCAAGTCCTGTTCCTTTAACATTAGAGGCTCCATCAGTGAAGAGTATCCAAGGATCCTTAGTCTCTTCAAGCTGCTGAACTTCTAACTCAGCTTCTCTTTGTAAGTCACTACTAAAATCTGCCACAAAGTCAGCTAAGGCTTGGGATTTGATGGCAGTCCTTGGTTCATATCTTATATCATAAGCACTGAGCTTCACTGCCCATTTGGCCATCCTTCCTGACATCTCAGGTTTCCTGAGAATATTCTTAACCGGAAAGTTAGTCTTAACAATAATGGCATGAGTTTCAAATAATGTCTTAGTTTAGTAGATGCCATAATCAAAGCAAGGATAAGTTTTTCTAAATGTGAATACCTGGATTCAGCATCAAGCAAACTCTTACTTACATAATAGACATGATGTTGTGTACCTTCGTGATCCTTAACAAGGACTGCACTTACTGCTTTGGAAGAGACTGCCAAATATAAGTGTTAGGGGAGGATTTCCAAATGATCAGTGATCCTCAATTACTGTTGGGTTTCGTGATCCTCACTTCTGTTAGAATTGGTGATCCTCAGAAGTATTGCAGGATCAGGATCATGGATCATCTTAAGGATCCTTATACTAACGATTGTCTACCTTGAATATGATGTTGTTTTGCAGGAGTACCAGCTTGGACTTGGTCTTGGCGATATTCCTGGAGCATATTCCATGACTTATTCCGCACGTGCTTACCTGAAGTGGACGTTATGGAGTTCGTGGGGGACTTGCATGAATTGCGGAATGTTTGTTAGCTTAGATATTTTCCATTTTTAAAAGGGGTAGCGAGCTAAGTAGAAAACACTTGGCTATTTTTGGCTACACACACACTAACAACTGCTCTCACCAGCTCTCGGCAATTCGCTTAGCAATTTCATACACTTTTCATACACCTTTTGCACATTACACTGTAGTGATCCTTGTAATTAGCTCGCTATCATCCGAAGTTGTAACACATTTCTTATTTAATTTGAGTTGGTGATCGGTAGTTTCCATCACCCGAGGTTTTTTATGCCGGAGATCATTCCTTGGTCAAGGGCTTTTTCCTCGTATAAATCTTTGTGTCACTTGTTCATTACATTCTAGAGTGATCCTTAGTGTTGTTCATTGATTCAAGCATCATACCTCACAACAGAAAGTTTGGTTGCATTATCATTGCTTGATTTTTGACTAAAACAGTTTGGCGCCCACCGTGGGGCAATTGGTGCTTCATTCCTAAGAAAATTCATACTTTTGTGGTCATTTCGGTTCATTACAAACAAGCAGATGGCTTCCTCAGCGAAGAACACTTCAAGCTTAATGCCGTTATTTAGTTCTTCACAAGGGGTTCCTCCTTTGCCTCTACCACCTTCTGGATCCCAGAAGAATGCTGAGAATGCTGCGAAGAAACAAACCCCCATTTTCACAAAACCACCAACTTCTTCTGTTTCAACTAATCCTACTACTAATGATCTTTATGCTCTGATTTTGCAGATGAGGAATCATGCACAAGAGCACGACAAAACCAACGAAAGGATCCTCCGGGAGATCGATGAGATCAAGAAACAGAAGAAATCAGTGGAGGATCACTCCCCTCTGATGCCAAGATCGCTAAACTTCGACACTCCAGTCATAACTTCACAACACTTAGCAGTTCCGGACGTGCAATACTTGGGTGAATTACCAGGAAGGCGTTATGGAACAACAACTATGAGTCAGGCATTTGGCTCTCACTTCCAGCCTCAAGGATCCTCTTCTCAACCATCAGGATCCTCTTCTCAGCATCAGGGATACTTCACGTCAGGAGGATATTTGGGAATGCATGCAGTTCAGGGATCCTCCCAGGTCCAGGGATCCTCCCGGGTCCATGGATCCTCCCAGGTCCAAGGATCCTCTCTGGTTCCAGGATCCTTTTAGGTTCAAGGATCATCTCAACTTAAAGGATCCAACGTCCTTCAGGATCAAGGATTCTTGAGAAGTATGCAGCCTCAGAGCTCGGACGTTCATCAAGGAGACTTCATATCAATGCAGACCATTGCTCCCTCTGGTCCTTCAATCATGCCAGAGTCTCGTCAATATGGATTCACATCCGCAATTCCAAACACGAATCCTATGGGAGGTAACACTTTTAATAAGTCATATAACACTAACCATGGCTTAATGCAGGATACAGGTATTAATCAGGCTATGGCTAGAGAGCTACAGAAGCTTAAGGATATGATATCCAATGTACCGAGAGTGGTTAAACCCATTCCCGAAATTGCGGATGGTAGCCATAGGATATATCGTTTTGCACCACCCTTATGTGATGCTGAGATACCTAAAAGATTCCAGATACCATCTATGAAGCTGTATGATGGTTCGACGGATCCAGAGGAGCATGTAGCTCAATACAGGGAGAGGATGGAGATCAATCCAATTCCTGAAAGGTTAAAAGAAGCATGTCTATGCAAGGGATTTGGATCCACACTTACAGGATCTGCTCTTAAATGGCTGCTAAGTCTTCCCCCTTACTCTATTACTTCATTTGCTAATCTAGTTAATTTGTTTAATAGTCAATTATCTTGTAGTAGAAAATTTGAACGATTAACTAGTGATTTATATAGGGTAACTCAAGGTCAAAATGAATCACTTAGAGATTACATCACTAAGTTTAGTAAAGAATCCTTAGATATTCCTAATTTGGATATTGCTACGGCTGTAGAAGCCTTTAAAATGGGATTGCTTAGGGATTCACTATTCTATGATGATCTTGTTATGACACCTTGCAGGAACCTTGATGAAGTAAGAACCAGGGCCCTTAGGTTCATCCGCTTAGAGGATGACAAAAGGATCCAGGATAGATTGACAGGATCCTTAAAACAGGAGAAACAAGGATCCTACTTCAGGAACAACAAATCCAAGTTCTACAATAAGTCTGACAACCAGAACGTGCATTCAGTGGAACAAGAAGAGGATGATGAGGATTATCCTCCTATTTCTGAATATTGTTTTTCTGTTGATAACAATGAACTAATCCTTGCAATGCAGAATCTAGGTGAGAAAGCTAGGTGGCCAAGGAAAAGTGATAAACCAGCTGCTACAAAGGATAAGTCCAAGTGGTGTGCATATCATGAGGATTTTGGGCATCTCACTGAAGAGTGTATTGCACTAAGAAAGGAAATTGGTTACTTGTTGAGCAAGGGGCATTTGAAGGAACTCTTGGGACGGAAGAAGTCAAGGATCCAGGATCCTGAAAGGATCCCGGAAAAGGCTCCTGCTCCTCCAGCAGATGCACAAGTCATAAACTTTATATCCGGTGGATCAGACATTTGTGGTACTTCCTTTTCAGCAGCAAAAAGACATGCTAAGGAAGAATACAGGGAGTGGATGGAGATCAATCCTTTCCAGGCAAGCAAAAATGGAAATTGGGGAAAGTTCTAAGCAAGTCGAGGAGTTGCCTTTACAGGAAGAATTGGATCGCGTACTGGCAGGCTGTGATATCATTAGTCCTATCAATACCAACCTTTATCCTTATCCTGCTGAAACTCAACTTCCAATAAACTTAGAACCAACCATTCTAGATCCTCTGATCCACACCCAACCTCTAGGAGAAATGGACGAGTGGTGGACCAATGATTGGCAGTTTCAAAACCTCCTTAATAACCCTTATACCTTCTTCCCTCAGTTCGACCCAGAACCTATACCAAACCCACCAATGAGCAATGAAAATTTAGCTGAACTTCGCCATTTTGGCGAGGAACTGATAGGTGCGGGGAATAGGATTCGGGAAGTAGGAGAACAGATCTCCTGGAAGTACGACGAGAGGGAACGTCGCTTCTAAAAGTACCCAGGGATAGGATGGTTGTGAAGCTGTGATTGTATAATAATAAAAATAAAATAAGTCTGTAAAATAACCTACAAATAAAATCTTTGTAAGATAACGATGTGTAATGATGCATAATATATATATAAAATGGGAATCGAGAAATCGATAATTTTGGCTATATGTGTATTGTGAAATTTGCATGATTGTTTTATGTATAATTGTTATTTACTTTATACTAATAAATTATATATATTAATTATCAGATGGAAAACGCTAATAATGAACCAGTTAACGAGATTAACCAATCTGAGCAACACCAGGAGGATCAATTTATGACTCAGCAAGATATCGAGAATATCGTTGCTCAAGGAATAGCCAATGCTATTCCAGCAATCCTTGCTGCTGCCCAGAAACCTGTTGAACCTCAACAAATCATTCCTAGTAAACGTACCCAAGAAGATAACTTCAGTAATAGTGTAAACGGAGGCGGCAACCATACTAATCACGATAATAATCCACGGCAGGCCCCACTCCCTAAGAAAATGAAAGCTGTAACATCTGGTTGCACTTACAAAGAATTTCTTGCCTGTAAACCAGCTGAGTTTGCAGGTAACGAAGGGGCAACTATAGCACTGCGTTGGTTAGAGAAAACCGAGGCAGTAATTACCATAAGTAAATGTGCTGAAGAAGACCAGGTCATGTATGCGTCGAATCTTTTTAAAGAAGGGGCTTTAGAATGGTGGAATACAGTTCTACAAGCTAAAGGAAGAACTGTGGCGTATGCTATAAAATGGGAAGAGTTTAAAAATCTCATAGAAAGAAAATTCTGTCCCGAGTATGAAAAGGAACAAATGACAAATAAGTTTCTAAATCATCGAATGATTAGTGTAGATTGTCGAGGATATACTTCGACATTCTTCGAATATGCTAGAGTGGTACCAACCCTGGCTTCTCCAGAATCGGTACTTATTTCTTGTTATATTTGGGGATTGATTGGTGAGATTCGGAATATTGTTAAGGCCGCAAAACCCCGCACAATTGATGATGCGGTGGATTTAGCCAATACATTGACTGACGAACTGGTGCGGACACAAGAAGAAAATAGAAAGAAGGAAGTGGCCCAAAAGATTACCCAGGAATTTCGTATGGGTAACCGTAACAATTTCAAGAGAAGAAGAACTGGGCAATCTTCCACTGTTCCATTTTGCAATAGTTGCAAAAGAAAGCATTTTGGAAGATGCAAGGGATATTGCAATTTTTGCAAAATTCCAGGGCATCAGGAGGAAGATTGCAGGAAGAAGAAATTCACAGTTTGCTATAACTGTGGAGAAAATGGACATATTAGGCCAGACTGTCCGAAATTGATCAAAGCAGCTGATAATAAAGCCAAACCTGCAGAAGGAACTAACAAGAAGAACGTAAGAGCCTTCCAACTGACAACTCAAGAAGCAGAGCTAATCCCGGATGTGATAGCTGGTACGTTTTTAGTTCACAACGTCTATGCAAAAGTATTATTTGACTCTGGTGCAAACCAAAGTTTTATAAATACTTCATTCTGCCAAGCTCTTAAGTTACCCTTAACCAACCTTAGGCAGACTTTTACAGTTGAAACGACAGATGGAAATTCTGTCAACATAGATAAGATGTTGCGAGAAGGAAATATAGAACTTTCAGGTCATAAATTCTCTGCAAATCTGTTACCTATGAATTTAGCTGGATTCGATGTGGTATTAGGAATGGATTGGTTAGTAGCCAACCATGCTCGAATCCTATGTGATAGAAACTCCATAGAAATTTATGCACCTACAGGAGAATTAGTAATAATTACAGGAGATAAGCCACGAAAGCCACTAAAGTTCATTTCAGTAATGAAAATTGCTAGTTATGAACGAAAGCAAGGAGTAGTGTATATGATTTCAGTAATCATTAACACTAAGGGAAAGGAACTTAAGGACATTCCAGTAGTATCAGAATACTCGGAAGTATTCCCAGAAGAACTACCTGGATTACCACCTGATAGGGAGGTAGAATTTAGAATTCATCTAATTCCTGGAACTACACCGATAGCTAAAGCACCTTATCGGTTAGCACCCACCGAAATGTTAGAATTGAAAAAGCAGTTAGATGAATTACTAAGCAAAGGATTCATACAACCTAGCTCATCCCCTTGGGGAGCTCCAGTGTTGTTTGTGAAAAAGAAGGATGGTTCGATGCGAATGTGTATCGATTATAGGGAATTGAATAAGGTTACAATTAAGAATCGATACCCATTACCTAGAATTGATGATCTTTTTGATCAACTTCAGGGAGCTAGATATTTTTCTAAAATCGACTTACGCTCCGGATATCATCAGTTAAAGGTATAGGAAGAAGACATACCTAAAACAGCTTTCAGAACTAGGTATGGTCATTACGAGTTTACAGTCATGCCCTTCGGACTAACGAATGCACCTGCAGCATTCATGGACATGATGAATAGAATCTGTAAACCGTATTTAGATAAATTTGTAATTGTCTTCATAGACGATATACTCATTTATTCCAAAAGTCAGGATGAACACTGTCAGCACTTGCATGCACTCTTAACTTTGTTAAGAAAAGAAAAGCTTTACGCCAAATTCTCAAAGTGTGAATTTTGGTTACAGGAAGTGCAATTTTTAGGACACATGGTGAACCACGAAGGTATTCACGTAGATCCTGCTAAAATAGAAGCCATCACCAAATGGAAGGTTCTGCAATCAGCTATGGAAATTAGAAGTTTTATAGGTTTAGCAGGATATTATAGACGGTTTATTAAGGATTTTTCCAAGATAGCTGTACCATTAACTAAGCTAACCTGTAAAGCAACAAAATTTGAATGGGGACCTAGACAGGATGAGGCTTTTAAGATTTTAAAGCAGAAACTAACAAATGCTCCAATTCTAGCCTTACCAGAAGGAACAGAAGATTTTGAAGTTTACTGCGATGCTTCAAAGCTAGGATTAGGATGTGTGCTAATGCAACGCAAGAAGGTAATTGCGTATGCATCAAGGCAATTGAAAAAGCACGAGGAAAACTATACGACTCATGACTTAGAGTTAGGAGCCATAATTTTTGCCCTTAAGATTTGGAGACATTATCTGTACGGAAGTAAGTTTACTGTCTATACAGATCATAAAAGCTTAAGATATATATTTGAGCAAAAAGAGTTAAACATGAGACGAAGGAGATGGATGGAAATACTAAGCGACTACGACTGTGATATTCAGTATCACGAAGGAAAGGCAAATGTAGTTGCAGATGCCTTAAGTTGTAAGTATCATGAGAAACAACGACGGGTTCGTGCTCTTAGATTAAATCTACAGTTAGATTTAATGAAACAACTGAAAAACATTCAAGAGACAACAATCAATGATGATGCTGAAGGAATGAAAGGAAGAATAAAGGAATTAGAGCAAGGGAATGATGGAATTTGGAGATTCCATCAGAAAAGGATTTGGGTACCTAAGCAAGGAGAATTAAGAAATAAGATTCTAGAGGAAGCTCTTAAATCTAGGTATACCATGCATCCAGGAAACAATAAGATGTACCAAGATTTAAGAAATAATTTCTGGTGGATAGGAATGAAAAAGGACATAGCTAGATATGTTTCTAAGTGTCTTACTTGTTCACAAGTTAAGGCGGAACACCAGAAGCCCTCGGGTCTACTTCAACAACTAGAAATGCCTGTATGGAAATGGGAACTCATAACAATGGATTTTGTTACTAAGTTACCCAAAACCAGAAAAGGTAATGATGCGATTTGGGTAATTGTGGATCGATTAACCAAATCAGCTCATTTTCTACCCATGAAGGAAACCTTTAGTATGGAAAGGTCGGAAAAGTTGTATGTAGATGAAGTAGTATCCTTACATGGAGTTCCACTCTCCATTGTATCAGATAGAGATAGTCGTTTCACTTCCCACTTCTGGAAAAGTTTCCAGGAAGCAATGGGAACCCGGCTAAATTTAAGTACGGCATATCATCCACAAACAGACGGGCAAAGTGAAAGAACGATACAAACCTTGGAAGACATGCTCCGAGCATGTGTAATAGATTTCGGTGGAAACTGGGACGATCACCTACCTTTGATTGAATTCTCCTATAACAATAGTTATCATGCAAGCATTGAAGCTGCCCCATTCGAAGCACTGTATGGACGAAAGTGCAGAACTCCAGTTTGCTGGGCAGAAATAGGAGAAAGTCAGTTAGTTATCAGGTCCTGAAATTGTACAAGAAACTACCGATAAGATCACTCAGATCAAGGCAAGACTGAAAACTGCTCGAGATCGCCAAAAGAGTTACGCCGACAATCGACGCAAACCACTAGAATTCCAAGTGGGAGACAAGGTACTCTTGAAAGTTTCTCCTTGGAAAGAAGTAGTTCGATTTGGTAAGAAAGGAAAGCTAAGTCCACGATACATAGGACCATTTCCAGTAATCCAACGTATAGGACCAGTTGCTTATCGTTTACAACTACCAGAAGAGTTAGTTGGAGTACATGACGTGTTTCATGTAGCTAACCTCAAGAAATGTCTATCTGACGAATCTCTGGTAGCACCTCTCCAAGATATAGAGGTAAACGAAAAGTTAAAATTTGTTGAGAAACCTCTTCAGATAGAAGATAGAAAGATCAAGTTTCTTAAACACAAGCGTTTAGTGCTTGTCAAAGTCAAGTGGGATTCGAAAAGAGGATCTGAATACACTTGGGAGCTGGAATCAGAAATGAAGCGAAAGTATCCTCACTTGTTCCAGTAAATCTCGAGGACGAGATTTTTATTAAGGTAGGGAGGATGTAACAACTCTCACCAAAACTAATATTTATTATTATATTTGGTTCAAAAGGAAACCCTAATTGAGACTCCCAAGTGATCCTGCATAAACCCTAAAATATTCAGAATAATCGGAATCAGGATCAGGGCCCCTAAAACTCAGTGGGGGTAAACCCTAGTTGATATTATCTTGATAGTTTTACGTGTAAAACGAATTTTAACGCAAAACCAACTCACCCGAGCTACTGGGACACGGGGCTACCCTATGATAGGGTAGTTCCACTCGCGCCACGCGATGACCCCTCGCGCCACGCGAGGGGGTCGGTTTTTCAGATATAAATAGTAGACTTTGGCACTTGCAATTTCGCGTTGGTTCGACGTAGAAATTCAATACGTACACTGGGATATAGCAGAAACAGTCCTAAAACACACACGATCACGAAACGCTGCCGCTATAACAGGGTAATAACTCGATCGCTGCTACGATTCAATGTCCGATCGATTGAAACTATCCAATGGATGTTTAAGTGCTGCCCACATTAGGGTTATGCTTTGTCATTCGTCGTGAATTCGATGGATGTTTGAGTATCGCACTTTGTCATTCGTTGTGAGGGTTTAATCTCGTGAGTTATCGTAAATGCTGTATTAGTTACTAACCTAGTTCGTGTGCATGTTGTTTAAATTTAGGTTAAAAGGCTAATCAGTAGGCTAAACTCTGCCCGTATAAATCTGCAATGTGAGTCATTCTCTTTTTATCAACTGTTTTAGAATACCTCAAATTATTTTTCAAATGTTATAATTAGAGGGAGTAAGTCATGGTTATCTTAATCACTGGCTAGTGGGGTATTGTGCACATTACTAATTTTCACTGGTTAGGCTAATATATCCTAATAGTGATCATCACTAGTTGGGTGGTAGGACCCAATAGTGGTATGACCATCGTCACGCAATGTGACACGGCGCCAGATAAAAATAAGATAGAAGCCATTGTAATCGCTCTTATGCTGTAATTGATAAGTATGTGTCGTTTTATCAAATTTGAGTGACTCGCCAGCATTTCCCCGCTGGTAAAATATTTTTAAAACATATTTCAGGCGACCTGCTGTAAATCAAGGAAACGTGCTACGGAGCACTAACAAGCTTGAAGAGGTGGCTCAGTTAAAAATAAATAAACATGTTTTAATAAATCAGGGAATTTCCTAGTTAAATTCCTCTATTGTAAATTACGGGGTTTATCCCAAATTATGAAATAAAATAATTGGGCATTTTGAGTTTTAAAAGATCCTGTTAAAAATCTTCCGCTGTCGCATCACAGATACCATGGGTTACTGTTCCGCGGCTCCTGACCGGGTCAAACCGGGGCTGGGGTCATGACAATTAGCGTGCTTGCGTGTGTAGCAGCAAGCTCGCCAGGAGACTGGCGTGCAAATATCTAAAGCAGCATGCGCATATAGCGACTTACGTGCTCGTATGTAGAGCAACAGTGTCGCACGGAGATAGGCGTGCTCATATGTAAAAGGAGCATGCGCATATGACGACTTACATGCTCATATGCGGAGCGGCAGGCTCACATGGAGACTGAGATACTCGTATGTAGAACAACAGACTCGTATGGAGACCGGCGTGCTCGTATGTAAAAGAGCATGCGCGCGTGGCGACTTATGTGCTCGCATATAAAAGAGCATGCGCGTATGGCGACTTACGTGCTCATAGGTAGAGGAGCATGCGACAGCTAGCGCATGTGTGCTCGCTCCTAAGTAAGGGATCATGCGTACGTGGCGACTTACCTGCTTGTATGTAAAAGAGCCTGCGGGTATGCCGACTTACGTGCTCATATGTAGAGGTGCATACGACAGCTAGCACATGTGTGCTCGTAAGTAAGTAAGGGAGCATGCGCGTGTGGCGACTTACGTGCTTGTATGTAAAAGAGCCTGCGCGTATGGCGACTTACGTGCTCATATGTAGAGGAGCATGCGACAGTTAGCGCACGTGTGCTCGCTCGTAAGTGGAGGCTCGCTCGTAAATAGAGAAGCATGCGCCAGCCGACGCATGTGTGTATATGTTTGTGTGTGAAAGAGTAGACGGTGGAGGTGGTGCTGGTTAAGAAAAACCAGCGGCTGGATGTGAGTAGGCAAAAGGCTAAGGCTGAAATGTGGATTCCATCATTATATTATCAAGTTAACATAAACATAGTAATGTTAATATATATAATTTCTATTGTTATGACATGTTCATCCAAATGATAATATATTTTCTAAAATATTACTATAAAATTGTTTTGGTCAAAAATTACCTAAGTAATTAAGTGATCAAATTAGTTAAGTGAGGTAGTGTGCTAGAAGTATTTGAAAAACGTATGCTGATTAAGTTATTGACAAAAAACAATTTTCAGGATACGGCTCAGGATTTTGAGCTGTATCAACAATCAAACAATGAGCAAAAAGGTAAAGGGTGACACAGGATGTACGTGGAAAGCCCTTGATCAATCTAGATCGCCGGCACAAAACCTCGGGAGCTGACAATCGCAGCCGCCTTGTTCTTCTTATTACTTCAAATATCAGGATACAATGCAGGATATTATGCGGATCAACTAGGTGTTACAATGCGATTTGAATACAAGTGTAAGTGTGTGTGATTGCAGCTAGTAGAGGGCAAGAGTGTTCGAGAGATTTTGTGTGTTCTTAACTGATCCGATCAATCCTATTTATAGTAAAGCAAAGCTAACTAACTAGCCTACAAATCCGGGATAAAACGAATATTCCCTTTGTGAACGTTGTAGTCCACGTCTTCCGGCTTCAACATTCCTATTTCAACAGATTGGCCCGAGTCTTTGGGAGAATAGGTCCACTTGAACGTTATAGACTTGCTTCATTAATCTGCACGTGAATTAATTAGTCACTACCAGGATACTGTGTCAGGATGTTACCAATATCCTGATCCGGTATCCTGATCACAACAAAAGAAACATAGTTAGAATATTATTCAGGATATGTAAGCAGAAAACCACCCATAACAATTGTCCCCAAAATATATATGTTGGTATACTAATTCCAACAGATATATTTTAAAGTCTTATCTCGCGAATCGAGGTAATTAAATTGAAGTGACGATTGAGGTGACATTGTGCAACTTCCAACGCGCTTTTCACTCGATGGCCATCTATCTTGCCCCTATATCTTCTCTTTTTCTTGTTGATAAATGATCACCTTCCTCAGATTTCTCAGGTATTTCCCTTTTCTTATCTCTTAGAACTTCTTAGCTCAAATTTTTCGATGGCCACTAGAACACGTTCCCATTCCGGCAAGTCCACCTCGTCATTTGTCAATCAAAACCTGCTCAAACACCTCGAGAAGGAGGTGTGCTCCTTCGATAATGCCGATATCGCCGCATTAAGGACTTCCGGTGCTTTCTCCGACATGGAGATTATCCGTCCATTCGACCGGAGCATTCGTTCTGACGTATCTTCCGAGGAGTGGATCTGTTTTTCATCATACCCATTTTCCCTTGGCCTTCGATATCCTTTTCCGGAATTCATTATGCAGTTCTTTCGAATCACCGGCCTCTGTTTTGCCCAAACAATGCCTACGGTCTAGAGAGTACTTATCATGCTTAACCAGATCAAAACCCTTCACGTCCCCGATCTCTGTATCGAAGACCTTCCGCTTGCTTACCGTCCCCGATCCCACGGCAATAGTCGCTTCTTGCTTTTCTCAACCTCTAGCAACCCCCTCATCCTCAAAGCTTCAAAAAATGAGGATGGGTGGCAACAAAAATTTTTCTTTGTTAGACGAGATTCCATTCCCGAGGGCAAAAGCCTTCCAGTGAAATGGTTGACCTCCGGTAGGGTTTTGGGCTTTAAGATATCCCCAAACATATCCTGATAATGTATCCTGTACTAACATCCTGATGTTTCTTATGCAGCAAACTTCAAAGAGTTGGCTCCTCCCACTGAAGAATCCCAAAAAAGAATCAACAGGGTCTACCAGTTGCCTGATTGTGACATATCTTTTACACTGCATCTTCCAAGTTCAAGCCAATATTCTTCATCAGATATGTCTGGTAAGGATCACATAATCTTTGCATATTTTTAATTAACAAAATAAGAGATAAGAGTAGAGATTTAGATAATTTCCCTGTTTTGCAGCACCAGCCAAAGTTCCAAAAGTCTTTGACCTTGATGAACTGAATAGCTACCCTATTCCTGTCCAGGTGAAGAAGGAACCCATCAAATCTGCTTCCACCTCTAAGCCTGTATCCAGCTCTAAACCGGCAGCTGTTCCTAAGCCCTCTCCTGCTACCAAGCCACGTGCCTCAAGTTCCCGCAAAAGAAAGGAAACCGGTTCTCCAGCATTGTTTTGGTCAAAAATTACCGAAGCAATTTAGTGATCAAATTAGTAATGTGAGGTAGTGTGCTAGAAAGTGTATGGAAAATATGCTTGTTGAGTTATTTAGAAAATTAGTATTCAGGATACGGCTCAGGATATTGAGTTGTATCAACGATCAAACAATGAGCAAACAATGAGCGAAAAGTAAAGGAAATGACACAAGATGTACGAGGAAAGCCCTTGATCAATCTAGATCGCCGGCATAAAACCTCAGGAGCTGACAATCGCAGCTGCCTTGTTCTTCTTATTGCTTTAAACTTCAGGATACAGTGCAGGATATAGACCAGATCGCTAAGTGTTACAATGATTTTGTGAAAATTGCTAGAGAGCAAGTGTTAGAGTGTAGCGAGTGTAATTGTGATGTCCTAGTTGATCTGATATACCCACCTATTTATAGTAATGAATTACAAACAATAATCCCTACAAATATGGGCTACTCCGAATATTCCATTATGAACGTTATGGACCGAGTAATACGGCTTCAACGTCTTTATTTGAACGACTTGGACCGAGTCTTCCGCGGAATAAGTCTTGTTAACGTTGCCAGCTTCTGACCCACGCACCTGCACATAATCCATTAGTAATCCTGAGGATACCTTTCAGGATATTACCAATACCCTGAACCAGCATCCCGGACGTAAACAGATATTACACAACCAAGATATAAATCAAGATATTTTCCAGGATATGGGCTCAGAATTTCACCCATAACAATTGTCCCCAAAAATGTTACCGTTTGATATCCTAACGGTTACATTTTTTCACAGTGGCCGAGGCAATTAAGAGATAAGACTTCTGATGTGACAGCTTTCAACCACCCGGCCTATATTTACTCATCATACCCTATATCTTCTCATCCTCATCTCCTTTTTTACCCACAATCGACAAGAAAAAGGTAATATTCTCTCTCTCATCTTCATAACCATCTTTCATCTTACTCCGGCAAGAATTCAGGCAACCAAATGCCTAGGCAAACGAGGTCCAGTTCAGGCGACTCGGCTCCCACATTCATCCAACAGAATCTTCTCCAAGAACCGGAGAATGAAACATGCACCTTTGATAGTGCTCATCTGTCGGCTTTGAAATCCTCCGGTATCTTTCCGGATGGAACCATATTCCGACCCTTTGACAGAGAAATCCGGTCAGATATGGTTTCCACCGAGTGGATTTGTTTCAATGCTTTCCCCTTTACCCTAGGGCTACAATTCCCCTTTCCGGACTTTATTACCGAGTTTTTTAACATCACTAAAATTTCTTTTAGCCAAACCATGCCAATGCTTTGGCGTGTTTTGTCTGTTCTTGACCAAATCAAGAGAAACCACATACCTGACCTTTCCGTCCATGACCTCCCTTTAGCCTACAAGCTTAGATGCCATGGCTCATCTAGGTTTCTGTTTTACTCTAGTTCCGGTCCCCCATTGATACTTCGTGCCACCAAAAACGAGGATGGTTGGCAATCCAAGTTTTTCTTCGTAAAAAGGGATTCAATCCCCGGTGGAACGGATTATCCGATGAGATGGTTAAGAAAGGGTAGGACTTAGGGTTTAAGAATGATCTTGTCTCTTATCCTGTCTCATATTCTGAACTAACAAATTTTCATTTTTGTGCAGCTGATTTCAGGAAGATTGCACCTCCTCTTGCAAATTCTCAAGAAAGAATAGACGCCATCAGACTCCTTCCAGAGGCAGAGAGAAGTTTCAATCCATCCCCACCGACTCCAAGCCCTCTTTCCAGTGCCAACATGTCTGGTAAGGATCCTGCAAGATATCCTGCACACATATGTTTTTTATCTGTTATTCATATGAGGGATTTAGAATTTACTCCCTGTGTGCAGATTCCAGCAAAGTCCCAGTCTATCTAGACCCGGATGAACTTGACAGCTATCCAACCCCAGCCATAGTCAAGAAGGAGACTCCTGCTGCTACTAGCTCCAAGCCACTCCCGGCTCCCAAGGCCAATCCAAGAACCCGTGCTTCCGCAGCGAAAAAGAGAAAGGGTCTTGAGGTCAGTGCTCCAGGCTCAGAAGGGTTCTCCTATGACGAACTCAGCTTCTCTGACTCCTTAGAGCCAATGAAATCCTTCCTCAACAAGGTAATATCCTGACGCATATCCTTCATGTATATCCTGCACATATATCCTGCACGTATATCCTAACAGGATATCCTGGTAGGATGTCTTAGTCAGCATACATTCTAACTCCATACCTGTAATTAATGTGCAGGGCCTCCAGCATTTGCTCCACTTGTACAATGACGCCTGTGGTACTGTGGCACTTCATGAAGCCAGGATCAAGCAGCTCGAGAGCACCGTTGCTGACCAAGGTGCTATTGCTGAAGCGAAGAGCCGACACTATGAAAGCTTGCTAAAGAAAGTCACCCAAGATGCTGAGGTCAAACTTGCCAGCGTTCAAATGGATCATGATCAGGCCTTAATCAACTTTCGAGAGGGAATCAAGGCTTCTGCTATCGTCTCCCTGCTACAAGCACGCATCAAGATGGCCTACGAGGCCAAGGAGACGGGCCTTGTTTGTCCATCTTGGCCAGTTGAATCCTGGGTGGCTAAGTTAAAGGAGCTCGGAGGCAAAGCTGTGCCACTTCCTGCTGAAGCCGGTGAGTCTTCTAAGTCAGCAGAGGTGGTGGTCCAAGTTGGAGAGAAGAAGGATGCTGGAGCTGATGCTAAGATGGTCATTGGTCAGGATGCTGCGCAGGATGCTGGTCAGGATGCTGGAGCGGAGAAGTCTGAGAAAGTTGGAGGAGATGCCGCTGTGTGAGGGCATTTAGGTGGGCGATGACGGATATACGTGCCAAGGCCAGAGCCCACCTTTTTGAGTTTGAATGTTGGTTTGTAGTTCCACAAACAATTTACTTTTCTGCATTTTACTTTCCCGTACCTGAACAATTTACATTTCCTGCATGCTTTTTGAACAATACAACAGTTGAAGGTGGATGGGTCTCGGTTTGAGATGAAGCCTTCAACTGTTGGGTAAATATGGTTATGAACTATTAGTGCTCTTAGTGGATGGGCCTTGTTTTGAGGTGAAACTAAGAGCACAACTTTTGGTATGTTAATATAACTTCTCTTTTGACCCAATTACTGTTGTTATTGCTATGAAAATCGTAGTTGCAAAAATTTTTTGGTTTGTACACTTTTAGGAATATATATTATAGATGTATCCCGAAAGGTATCCTGAAAGATATCTTGATAAGGATATTAAAATATAATTCACAAATTGTCCAAATAAAAAGAAGAGATCATACCAGGGATTCGTACAGAATCAATTCTTATCCTTCATTATAAGTTTTGTCCCCAGTGCATACTTGTGAACTTCTATCCATTCTTTGAACAGTATAATGTATGTCCCCTGTGTTTGACACAGAAACACAAATGTATTCATACCTTGTCTTTAAGTAAATTCCGCATACCCTGGGGCAAAACCCCTGATATCCTGAAATAAATCTTCAGCATACTCGGGATAAACCCTTAATACCCTGGGGATAAACCCTAAATTTCATGCGCTACAGGCGAGAGTGTATAAACTCCAATCCTTAGAAAGGTGAAAACCTTTAAACCTTTGAGAGTATGAAAATACTCTTTCATGAGAGAGGGTGATCAATCCTCATAGACCTTTAGGATCCAGGATATAGCCAATAGTAACGAAATTGTCAGCCACTTTTACATGAACTGGTCCCGCTACCTTGAACTATACCTAGATAACTTGCGCTCCAGGCGAGGTGTTTAAACCCAATTCGAAAGAAAGGTGAATACCTTTAAACCTTTGAAGGGACCAGGATCCCTTAAACGTGAGAGAGGGGGCCAATCCTCTAATCTTTCGACTTATCCTGAGTATATATCCTGGAGCTATATCCTGAAAGATATTCTGCAAAACAATTGTAAACTAAGGTGGGTGTTAGCTTGGCTAACACCCCTCCGATGCTTAAGTCAGTATTGAGTTTCAAAGGGTAAATTAAACCAAAACATATTTAAAAAAGATAGAATTCATACCATTCTGAGTTAGAAATTGAATTCTAAACTCACTTGAAGTAAAGCTTGAGATGTATAGCATTCCAAGATCTCGATATCATATCCCCTTCCATATTCCTGAGTCGATATGCTCCTTTCCCTGCTTCTGACTCGACTTCATAAGGTCCTTCCCATTTCGGAGCTAGCTTGCCATCGGCAGGATTAGTGGTATTTTGAAAAGCCTTTCTTAGCACCCAATCACCAACTCGAAATCTTCTAGTCCTTATGTTTTTATTATATGCTCTGGATATTCTTTGTTGATATGCTGCTATCCTTAGCCTTGCTGCATCTCTTTTTTCATCTATAGTATCCAAATCCTGACATAAGACTTCAGGATTCTGTTCAGGATCCTGCAACATAGATCTTGCAGTAGGTATCGTCATTTCTATTGGAATCATCGCCTCCGCTCCAAATACCAAGGAAAACGGGGTTTGGCCGGTTGCATTCTTTACCGTTGTCCTATCAGCCCACAAAACAAAGGGTAACTCATCTGCCCATCTTCCTTTTTTGGCCCCAAGTCTCTTCTTTAAGTTATTGACTATTATCTTGTTTGAAGATTCAGCTTGTCCATTCGCTTGAGGATGTACTGGGGTAGATGTGATCATTTTGATTCCCCAACTTTTGCAAAAGTCAGTAGTTCTTTTGCTTATAAACTGGGACTCATTATCACAAATGATCTCAGCTGGTACTCCAAACCTAGTCAGGATATTCCTTTTTATAAAGGATACTACTTCTTGGTCTCTTACTTGGACAAATGCTTCAGCCTCAACCCACTTGGAGAAATAGTCTGTCATAGCTAACATAAAAACTTTTCCTCCCAGAGCTTTTGGTAACTTCCCTACTATATCCATCCCCCACTTCATGAATGGCCAAGGGGAAACTACATGATATAATGGTTCAGCTGGTTGATGTAGTATGTTACTATGTCTTTGACATGCATCACATCTTCGAGCATATTCTGCAGCATCTTTCCTCATCGTTGGCCAATAATATCCTGTCCTTAATACTTTCGAGAACAATGATCTGCCCCCGGTGTGATTACCACAATCCCCTTCATGTATATCCTGGAGTACTTCTTTGGCTTCAGGATCCTCCAAGCACCTCAAATACGGTCCTGCAAGAGATTTCTTGTATAAAACATTATTTATAATAGTGAACCGTGATACCTTCATCCTAAATGCCTTAGGATTTTCATTTTCGGGGATATGTCCTTCTTTGAGATATCTCATAATTGGAGCCGTCCAATATTTAGGATCCTGTTCAGGATATTCCACTTCAGGATCCTGAATACCCGCTACTGCTTTATCCTGAGGATTCGTTGCAGGATATAAGACATGTAATATTGGTATTTGGGTCCCTTCAGGTATCCTGATTGATGATCCCAAATTTGCCAAGGCATCTGCTTCAGCATTATCCTACCTTGGTACCTGTTCAAGTGTAAAAATATCGAAATATCCTGCTAATTTTTTGAGAATATCAAGATATTCTATCAACTTCTCACCCTTAACTGCATAGGATCCATTAAAATGGTTAGTAATTAACAAAGAATCAACATATACTTGTAAATTTTTGATATTCATGCTTTTAGCCAATTCTAATCCTGCAATTAAAGCCTCATATTCTGCTTCATTATTGGTAGCAGGAAATTCACACCTAATAGCCTGGGGTAATATGTCCCCCTGTGGCGATTTTAGTAGTATTCCTAATCCTACTCCTCTTATATTAGATGCACCATCAGTATATAATGTCCAGGATCCTGAGGATTCTCCTAGCTGTTGAACTTCTAGGTCTACCTCATCCTGAATGTCACTACTAAAATCAGCCACAAAGTCAGCTAAAGCCTGAGACTTTATGGCATTCCTAGGTTCATATACTAAATCATAGGCACTTAACTTTACTGACCACTTAGCCATTCTACCCGACATTTCCGGTTTCCTAAGTACACTTTTGACAGGATAATTTGTTTTAACGTGTATCCTATGTGTCTCAAAGTAGTGTCTAAGTTTGGTTGATGCCATAACTAATGCTAGTATTAATTTTTCTAAATGAGAATACCTAGTTTCAGCATCTAACAAACTTTTGCTAACATAATAAACAGGATATTGCTGACCTTCATGGTCTTTTATAAGAACGGCACTTACAGCATTCCCTGATACAGCAAGGTACAGGGATAGTGGTTCACCATTTTCAGGTTTCATCAGTAGAGGTGCGGTTGAGAGATATCGTTTCAAATCCTGTAGGGCTGCTTCATGCTTCTCTCCCCACTCGAATTTTTTGTTTTTCTTCAGGATATCATAAAAATCCCTGCATTTCTCTGAAGACCTTGAGATAAATCTATTCAATGCTGCCACTCGCCCTGTTAATCGTTGAACATCCTTTATATTTGAGGGTGATTTAATATCCAAGATGGCTCTAATCTGTTCCGGGCTTGCTTCTATTCCTCTTTTGGTCACCATATATCCTAGGAATTTTCCTGCTCCTACTCCAAAATGGCACTTAGCGGGATTCAGCTTCATATTATACTGATCCAGGATATCAAACGCTCCTTTAATATCCTGGAGGTGATCCTGAGCTTTCTTTGACTTTACCACCATATCGTCAATGTACACCTCCATGGTGTCCCCCAGTTTGTCTTTGAACATCATGTTTACCAATCTTTGGTATGTTGCACCTGCATTTTTCAAACCAAAAGGCATAGCTGTATAACAATAAATACCTGTTGGTGTCATGAAGGCAGTATCCTCCTGGTCAGAAGGCTCCATTTGGATCTGTTGAAATCCTGAGGATGCATCCATGAAAGTCAGCATTTCATGCCCAGCAGTGGCATCTACCATTGCATCAATGTGGGGGGAGAGGAAATGGGTCTTTAGGACAAGCTTTGTTCAAGTCTGTGTAATCTACACAGACTCTCCATTTCCCGTTTTTCTTCTGTACCACAACCACGTTTGCTAGCCACCTTGGGAACTTGACTTCTCTAATCATTTTGGATTTCAACAATCTTTCAACTTCCTCTTGAATAATTGTATTGCGTTCAGGAGCAAACTTCCTTCTTTTTTGTTGCACGGGCTTGAATGATTTATCAATTCCAAGCTTGTGAGTGATAATATCTTTGGATATGCCTGTCATATCCTCATGCTTCCATGCAAACGTCGACATCCTGCATTTTAAAAAAGTTAATTAACTGCTCTTCAATATCCCGAGGGATATTGGTTCCCACGAGCACCGAAATATCGGGATTATCCTGGTCTAGGATAATTTTCTTCACATCCTGCTCTGGATCCTCCACGATATCCTGGGCCCGCGTCTTTAATTGCTATGATGCACTAGGTTTGGTTGAGGATTTCATCGAGGATGAGTAGCATTCTTTCGCCTCCTGCTGATCGCTATCAACTTTAATAACCCCCCAAGGGGTAGGTATCTTGATGCATTGGTGATATGTTGATGGCACGGCCTTCATATCGTGAATCCACGGTCTTCCCAGTATAATGTTATAGCAGGATAGAGAGTCCATCACACAGAAACGTTGTATCGAGTTAACTCCTTCAACGTACACCGGCAACTTTATCTCTCCCACTGTGTTTCTGGCCTCTCCACTGAACCCAACAAGCACGGTAGACTTTGAAGTGATATCCATTGGAGATACATTCATTCTTTTAAGTGTCTCTAGTTGGATTATGTTGACGGAGCTGCCATTATCAACCAATATCCTGCGTACAAAATGGTTAGCCACATATAACGTTATTACCAGAGCATAATGGTGAGGATCTTGGACAGTATCCCTGTCATCAGCATCAAATGTGATCACTTTGTCAGTTGTGAGTGTAGTCATCCTGACAGGTTTGTCTCCCCTTTCGGCCTTAGCTTCCTTTGCATGTCTCTTTGCTGCCGAATACGAAGTCCCACAAATGTCGGATCCTCCCGAAATGAAGTTGATTATCTTGGCATCCGCGGGAGGTGATGCTGCTCGCTCAGGATCCTTCTCAGTATCCTGACCCTTATTCTTCTTTCTTCCTAAGAGATCTTTCAAATATCCCTTGCTTAGAAGATAGCTTATTTCTTTCCTCAAAGCAATGCAATCCTCAGTCATATGTCCGAAATCTTCGTGGAAAGCACACCATTTTGATTTGTCTTTCCAATCCGCTTTTTGTTGATTCTTTCGAGGCCATCTTGCCTTGTCCCCTAGACCCTGCATGGCATACATCAATTCAGGAATGTTAACAGAAAAGCAATATTCAGATAATTCAGGATACTCTTCAGGATCCTCATCTTCGACAGCATTTACTCTCTTGTTCTCATTTCTGCCATATGGCTTAGGCCGATACGACTTGAATGAGGATTCTGACTTCCTGTTAGTTGACTCATAAGTGTTGGATGAGTTCATCCTTTCTTGCATCTTTCTGTCATCTTCCAACCGAATGTATCTTAGGGCCCTGTTCCGAGCTTCATCCAGGTTCCTGCATGGGTTCATTACAAGGTCTTGGTAAAATTGAGAATCCTTTTACAACCCCATCTTGAAAGCTTGCACAACTGTTGCAACATCAAGATGAGGAATGTCTAGTGATTCCCGACTAAACTTGTTCACATAATCCCTAAGGGATTCCTGAGGCCCTTGTGTTATCATGTAGAGATCACTTGTTAATTTTTCGAAGCTTCTACTACAAGAAAACTGACTATTAAATAAATTTACTAAGTGAGCAAAAGATGTAATTGAATGTGGAGGAACATTCAAGAGCCATTTCAAAGCTGATCCGGTCAAGGTTGAACCAAAACCCTTGCACAAGCATGCTTCCTTGAGATCCGGAGGGATAGGGTTAATCTCCATCCTTTCCCTATACTGAGCAATATGCTCTTCAGGATCCGTTGTTCCGCCATAAAGCTTCATGTTGGGGGTTTGGAACCTCTTTGGGATCTCAGCATCACAGATAGGATATGCAAAACGAGATATCTTGTGGCTATCTTGAGACACTTCCGGGATTGGCTGGACCACCCCGGGTACACTTGATATCATGTCCTTCAACTTCTGAAGTTCCCTAGTAAGTGCCGATGTCACACCTGTATCCTGCAAAGATCCACTATTGTTAGTAGCATGAGTATTATTATTATTTGACACGTTACCCGTTGGAGGATTTTGCCCATATCCTGAAGCATATCCTGAGCTCCTTATGGTCGACATCCTGACCGAGGAGGGTATTTCAGGAGTATGATTTTGAGGAAGGCTGGGCACAATATTCCCCCTGTTATCCTCAGTAT
Organism: Helianthus tuberosus; assembly: GCA_030545235.1. Taxonomy (NCBI): domain Eukaryota; kingdom Viridiplantae; phylum Streptophyta; class Magnoliopsida; order Asterales; family Asteraceae; genus Helianthus; species Helianthus tuberosus. The sequence continues at coordinate 34,673,462 of CM060353.1, forward strand.
ACACAGCCGAGCTGAAGTTCAACATTCTGGGATGTAATGGAGTGACAATATCCTCAGCAGATCTGCTCGAGCCAGACTTCAGGAGTTGTATTTCCCTTAAAAGCATTTGGTTTGTTTCCTGTTGTTGCCTCATTTGTTCCTGCACACTTCCAAATAAGGTTAAAATTTCATCGTTAGAAGCTAAAATGGGAGCAGATCCCTGGACACTCCGAGTAGGGATAACATCTTGAGATTGCGTAGAAGCTGGCATCCTTGGAGGAGGTGGTGGAAGCACCGAACCGGTAGTGGCAGAAGTCATAGCAGACATAGTAGAGGAACTCATGTTTGATCTTGAGGCCATTATGGACAATGTAGCAAAAAGTTTTGAAAATAAAAAACCGATTAGCGATTTAACAAAAAAATTTAGTAAAGAGAGCACCACTTGCCCCACGGTGGGCGCCAAATTGTTTTGGTCAAAAATTACCGAAGCAATTTAGTGATCAAATTAGTAATGTGAGGTAGTGTGCTAGAAAGTGTATGGAAAATATGCTTGTTGAGTTATTTAGAAAATTAGTATTCAGGATACGGCTCAGGATATTGAGCTGTATCAACGATCAAACAATGAGCAAACAATGAGCGAAAAGTAAAGGAAATGACACAAGATGTACGAGGAAAGCCCTTGATCAATCTAGATCGCCGGCATAAAACCTCGGGAGCTGACAATCGCAGCTGCCTTGTTCTTCTTATTTCTTTAAACTTCAGGATACAGTGCAGGATATAGACCAGATCGCTAAGTGTTACAATGATTTTGTGAAAATTGCTAGAGAGCAAGTGTTAGAGTGTAGCGAGTGTAATTGTGATGTCCTAGTTGATCTGATATACCCACCTATTTATAGTAATGAATTAGAAACAATAATCCCTACAAATATGGGCTACTCCGAATATTCCATTATGAACGTTATGGACCGAGTAATACGGCTTCAACGTCTTTATTTGAACGACTTGGACCGAGTCTTCCGCGGAATAAGTCTTGTTAACGTTGCCAGCTTCTGACCCACGCACCTGCACATAATCCATTAGTAATCCTGAGGATACCTTTCAGGATATTACCAATACCCTGAACCAGCATCCCGGACGTAAACAGATATTACACAACCAAGATATAAATCAAGATATTTTCCAGGATATGGGCTCAGAATTTCACCCATAACAAGCATCATCCGAGATCTTCCCCTATGAAAACCATGGATTCCTTGATTCCAGCGGCTTTATGAACAGCTTCCTTAACCAGGTTCATATCCTTAACCTACATCCTACACCATATGCTGGTTATATATGTTAATGCACGTTAATACCTGTTTCTCCGTTTTGCATGGTCTTGAACGCCTGACGAGCCTCTACGAAGAAAGCTGTGGTCTAAACAAGATGTTGGAAGTGAAGCTGAGGAAAGCTGAGACCACCATCACAGATTAGGGGATGATAGCCGCCGCTAAGTCACAACACTATGAAGATAAATTCAAAGTTGTGACCCAAGAAGCTAAAGCTGCCATCAACAAGGCCAATGAAGATGCCCAAGCCAAGCTAGATGCCGCCCATCTTCAATTCGAGCAGGATATGACTACCTACCGAGAAGGTCTCAAGGGGTCAGTTGTAATTTCCCTCCTACAAGCCAGGCTAAAGATGGCTTATGAAGCCAAAGCTTTGGGCTTTGAATGCCCTTCCTGGAATGTAAGTGCTTGGGAGGCGAAGTTGAAAGATCTCGGGGGGAGTCCTGTTGAGTATCCTGCTAAGCCTGTGGGTAAAGAGGCTTCCAAGGCAGCGGAGGAGGCGGCTGATGCTGAAAAGAATCCTGATGGTGATGATGGAGCGGATGCTGGAGGGAAGGCTGCTGGTGAAGAAGGTGCTGCTCCTTGAAAGCAGCGGAGTGGGCGATGATTGATGTTCGTGCCTAGGCTGGAGCCCACTTTTTTTAAGTTTGTTGGTTGTTGAACAATTTCTATTTCCTGTCTTTCAAACAATTTATATTTCCTGCACTTAGACAATATGATGACCAAAGGTGGAGGGATCCTGAGTTTCAGGACAAAGCCCTTGGTCATTAGTTAGTACGGATTGTTTTGAACAATGTTAACAATTGAAGGTGGAGGTATCTTGGGTTCCAAGACGAAGCCTTCAGTTGTTAAGTAAATATGGTAGAAAACTAACTGTGCTTTTGGTGGATGGGTCTCGGTTTGAGATAAAACCAAAAGCACAATCTTTTGATATGTTAATAATATAACTTTCTCTTGCGACCTTATCTGTTGTTATCCATTTTTGTAATTTTTCTCACATATTGCTTGGCTTGAATACAATTTTAATTCTTTAATCTCAGTGTAAAATTTCAATTATTTTGAACAAATATCCCGAAAATATATCCTGAAAATATATTCTGAAAATATATCCTGATCAGGATACTCATAAGTGTTTTAACTAGAGCTTTGTTGAACATAGTTTCAAAAACTTAGTCAATTCAGATAAGGCTCAAAGGAACAAAAAAGGAAAGACAATACCAGAAATAGAGTACACCTTTATGCTTAAACTCCAATCCTTTGGCACTCTTTCCACCGAAGATGTCCCCAGTCTGGGATATTCAGTGAACTGTGCCAAGCTTGATCCTTTGAACTTTCCACAACACCTTAGCGGGAATGTCCCCTGTGCATAATGTCTTTGAATACTTAGAAATTTCTTGGATATCAATTTCAATTGTTTGTACACTTGTGTATAATTTTCGTATTACAGGGGATAAACCCTAAAAAATTCTGGAGATAGATCCTTAAGTATTATGGGGAAAATCCCAAATTTTCGTGCACTACAGGCGGGAGTGTATAAACTCCAAGACTTAGAAAGGTGAAAACCTTTAAACCTTAGAGAGTATGAAAATACCCTTTCACGAGAGAGGGTTGTTAGGGATGGATTTTCTATATCTAAGGATCACGGATCCTCAAGTGCAGTCAGGATCACAGATCCTCAGTTCTGTTGAATCAAGGATCCTCTGAAGGCATTGCAGGTTTAAGGATCCAGGATCCTCAATGTTATCCTAACACTAACGGTTGTTTCCATTGTGTTTAAACTTGATTTGCAGGAGTAGACGAGTAGAACTTGGTCTTGGCGATATTCTTGGGGAACATGCTCTCAATATTCTGCATGTGCATAGCTTAATGACCGTTATAGAAGTCGTGGGTAGCTAGCACCATTTGAGGGATTTTAGTTATTTAGTTTATTTTCTATTTTAAAAAGGGGATAACAAGTCTTGACAGTAAGAACAGTTAGCAAACACACACTCTTGAAAGCTCTCAGCAACATATTGGCGATTACCTACACTTTGCACACTAGTGATCCTTGTAACAAGCTTGTTATCATCCCGATTTGTAATCTTTACTTGTTCAATATAGTTGGTGATCGGTAGTTTCCATCACCCAAGGTTTTTTATGTCGGAGATCATTTCTTGATCAAGGGCTTTTTCCTCGTATAAATCCTTGTGTCTCTTGTTCATTTCATTTGAAGTTTGATCATACATTTGCAATATAATTCAAGCATCCCACCTCACAAAAGAAGATTTGGTTGTATTATCCTAGCTTGATTTTTGACCAAAGCAGTTTGGCGCCCACTGTGGGGCAATTGGTGCTTCATTTCTAAATTTTTTTTGTCATTGTGATCATTTCGGTTCATCATCTCCAACCAGATGGCTTCTTCAGCAAAGAACACTTCAAGTTCCATGCCGGCAATCACTTCTTCACAGGGAGTTCCACCTTTGCCTCCACCATCTTTTGGATCTCAGAAGAATGCTGAGAATCCTGCGAAGAAACCGACCCCCGTTTTCTCAAAACCACCAACTTCTGCTGTTTCTTCTAGCCCTACTAACAGTGATCTTTTTACTTTGATTTTGCAGATGAGGGATCACATACAACAGCAGGACAAAACCAATGAGAGGATCCTCCGGGAGATTGGTGACATCAAGAAACAGAAGAGATCAGTGGAGGATCACTCTCCTCTGATGCCGAGGTCGCTGAATTTCAACACTCCAGCCATAACTGCCCAGCAATCTGCAGCTCCAGATGATCAATACCAGGGTGGATCAACAGGAATGCGTTCTGGATCATCGGCAATGTCTCAGGCTCTAGGATCCTACTTTCAGCCTTCAGGATCCTCTTTTCAGCCTCAAGGATCCTTCTTCCAGCATCAGGGATCGTTTACCAATTCAGGAGGATACGTGGGGACGCAGGCGGTTCAAGGATCCTCCTCTCAGGTTCAAGGATCCTCTTCTCAGGTTCAGGGATCCTCTAAGGTTCAAGGATCCTCCTTTCAGGTTCAAGGATCCTCATCTCAGGTTTTCGGATCCATGGATTATCCTCCAAGACCCCCAGTCACAGTGCATCAAGGATCCAACATCTTCCAGGATCAAGGATTCTTAAGGAGTGTACAACCCGGAAGTTCAGACGTTCATCTAGGAGACTTCATACCAATGCAGACCATTGCTTCATCTGGTCCCTCAATTATACCAGAATCCCGCCAATATGGATTCACATCTGGAGTCCCAAACTTGAATCCTTCAGGAGGTAACACTTTGAATAATTCTTATAACAATAACCAAGGCTTTGTGCAGGATACATGTATCAACCAAGCTATGGCTAGGGATTTACAGAAACTGAAGGATATGATATCCAGTGTACCAGGAGTGGTTAAACCCATTCCTGAAATCCCAGATGGAAGCCACAAGATATCTCGTTTTGCACCATCTATTCGTGATGCCGAAATTCCAAAAAGGTTTCAGATACCAACCATGAAGCTATATGATGGTTCAACGGATCCAGAAGAGCATGTAGCTCAGTACAGAGAAAGGATGGAGATCAATCCAATTCCTGAGAGGTTAAAAGAAGCATGTCTATGCAAGGGTTTCAGATCCACACTGACAGGATCAGCTCTTAAATGGCTGCTAATTCTTCCCCCTTACTCTATTACTTCATTTGCTAGTCTAGTTAATTTGTTTAATAGCCAATTCTCATGTAGCAGAAAGTTTGAACGTTTAACTAGTGATCTATATAGGGTAACACAAGGTCAAAATGAATCACTTAGAGATTATATTACTAAGTTTAGTAAAGAATCCTTGGATATTCCTAATTTGGATATTGCTACAGCTGTAGAAGCCTTCAAAATGGGTTTACTTAGGGATTCATTATTCTATGATGATCTTGTCATGACCCCTTGCAGGAATCTTGATGAAGTGAGAACCAGGGCCCTTAGATTCATCCGATTAGAGGATGATAAAAGGATCCAAGAAAGACTGGTAGGATCCTCGAAGCACGAAAAGCAAGGATCCTACTTCAGGAACAACAAGTCTAAGTCTTACAACAAGTCTGATAACCAGAATGTGCATGCAGTAGAACAGGAAGAGGATGATGAGGATTATCCTCCAATTTCTGAATATTGTTTTTCTGTTGATAACAATGAACTAATCCTTGCAATGCAGAACCTAGGTGAAAAAGCAAGATGGCCCAGAAAAAGTGATAAGCCAGCTGCAACAAAAGACAAATCCAAATGGTGTGCATATCATGAAGATTTTGGTCATCTCACTGAAGAATGTATTGCACTGAGAAAAAAGATTGGTTACTTGTTGAGAAAAGGGCACTTGAAGGAGCTGTTGGGAAGAAAAAAGTCAAGGATCCAGGATCCTGAAAAAGTTCCAGAAAGAGCTCCCGCTCCTCCTGCTGATGCACAAATTATTAACTTCATATCCAGAGGATCAGACATATGTGGTACTTCCTTTTCAGCAGCCAAGAGGCATGCCAAGGAAACCAAGATGGATAATGGGGATATACCCATCCGAACCTCTACTGTTACACAGGAAAAAGTTATAACTTTTGATGAGGATGATCGTGTTGATGTCCAGGATCCTCATCATGATGGTCTTGTTATTACTTTGTTTATATCTAATCATTTTGTTCGCAGGATCTTGATAGATGGAGGAAGCTCAGTAAACATCATTCAGCTTGATGTTCTTAAGAAGATGAACATTCCTGAATCAGATATTGTCCCAAGATCCTCAGTTCTTGTGGGATTCAGTGGAGAAACCAAGAACACATTGGGGGACATTAAAGTTCCCATCTACATAGAAGGACTTCATTCTTATCAGAAATTTTGTGTTATAGATTGCTTATCCTGTTGCAATGTTATCCTTGGCAGGCCATGGATACATGACATGAAGGCAGTCCCATCTACATATCATCAATGTGTAAAGCTTCCTAGTCCATGGGGTGTGGTGAAGATTGAGAGTGATCAACAAGAAGCCAAGAATTGCTGCACATCATCAATGAAACCAGCCTCAAGACCCAGGGAGCAATAGCAATTAAAGCATCCTCCAAGAGATGTCCTGGAGGCAAGAGAACAAGATGTAAAAGATATCCTTATGGATCCCCAGGATCCTGAATCCAAGATCTTCATAGGATCGGGGATCCTCAACAACATCGAACAGGATCTAGTATCCTTTCTAAGGAAGAGAAAAACTACCTTTGCCTTGAAGCATGAAGACATGACAGGTATCTCTAAAGATAAAATTACTCATAAACTTGGCATTGACAGGTCATTCAAACCCATACATCAAAAGAGGAGGAAATTCGCACCTGAGAGGAATGCCATTATCCAGGAGGAGGTAGATAAACTGCTCAGAGCAGGTATGATAAGAGAGGTCAAGTATCCAAGGTGGTTAGCCAATGTGGTTATTGTTCAAAAGAAAAATGGAAAGTGGAGGGTATGTGTCGATTTCACTGATTTAAACAAGGCATGTCCCAAGGATCCTTTCCCATTACCCCACATTGACTCCATGGTGGATGCTACCGCGGGTCATGAGTTGTTGACTTTTATGGATGCTTCATCTGGATTTCAGCAAATTCAGATGGAACCATCTAATCAAGAGGATACAACCTTTATGACCCCAACTGGTATATATTGTTATATTGTTATGCCGTTTGGACTAAGAAATGCAGGTGCTACTTATCAAAGGCTAGTCAATATGATGTTTAAGGAGCAAATTGGACACACTATGGAAGTCTATATAGATGACATGGTGGTTAAGTCCAAGAAAGCTGAGGATCACCTTAGAGATTTGGAGGAAGCATTCGATATCCTTGATAAATTTAATATGAAATTAAATCCTTCCAAATGTCACTTTGGTGTTAAAGCAGGGAAGTTCCTAGGTTACATGGTAACAAAAAGAGGCATTGAGGCAAGTCCAGAGCAAATCAAGGCAATTGTGAATATAAAATCATCTGCCAATGCAAAGGATGTGCAAAGATTGACAGGGAGGATCGCAGCCTTGAACAGGTTCATATCCAAGTCATCAGAAAAGTGCAAGGAATTCTATGACATTCTGAGAAAGAACAAGAAATTTGAGTGGATTGAGAAGCACGAAAATGCTCTCAAAGCCCTTAAGGATTACCTATCCTCAGCTCCTGCCTTGATGAAACCAGAAAAAGGGGATATATTATCCTTATATTTGGCAGTCTCTTCCAAAGCAGTAAGTGCGGTCCTTGTTAAGGATCACGAAGGCACACAACATCCTGTCTATTATGTAAGTAAGAGTTTGCTTGATGCTGAATCCAGGTATTCACATTTAGAAAAACTTATCCTTGCTTTGATTATGGCATCTACTAAATTAAGACATTATTTTGAAACTCATGCCATTATTGTTAGAACTAACTTTCCAATTAAGAATGTTCTCAGGAAACCTGAAATGTCAGGAAGGATGGCCAAATAGGCACTAAATTAAGACATTATTTTGAAACCAAGAACTGCCATTAAATCCCAAGCCTTAGCTGACTTTGTGGCAGATTTCAGTAGTGACTTGCAAAGGGAAGCTGAGTTAGAAGTTCAGCAGCTGGAAGAGACTAAGGATCCTTGGATACTCTTCACTGATGGAGCCTCTAACATCAAGGGAACTGGACTTGGAATACTATTAAAATCGCCACAAGGGGGACATAATACACCACTCAATAGCTTGTGAGTTTCAAACTACTAATAATGAGGCTAAATATGAAGCCTTGATAGCTGGTTTGCAAATTGCCAAGCATATGAGGATCAGGTATCTTGAGGTACATGTAGATTCATTACTAATTACTAATCACTTTAATGGATCCTATGCTGTTAAAGGCGAAAAGCTAATCAAATACTTAGAGATAGTCAAGGAATTGGCACTCTCTTTTGTTTCCTTTAGTTTAACACAGGTACCCAGAGAAGAAAATGCAGAAGCTGATGCACTGGTCAACCTTGGATCATCCTTAAAGATTCCGGAGGATATTAAAATTCCCATTATTCATATCCTAACTCCTACTTTTGAGGATCATGTAGCTATGGAGATAGGAGAGGATTCTGAAATCATCCCTAGTAATGACACATAATCTCGTTCAGGATCATGGATCCTCCCAATTATGAGATATATACAGCATGGAGAGATTCCTACAGTAGAAAACCCCAGGGCTTTCAAAATCAAGGTATCTCAATTTACAATATTGAATAACATGTTATATAAACGATCTCTTGCAGGACCATATCTAAGATGCATTGAGGATCCTGAAATTCAAGAAGTCCTAAAGGATTTTCATGAAGGAGATTGTGGAAACCATACTGGGGGCAGGGCACTGTTCTCAAGGATCCTAAGGACAGGATACTATTGGCCTACAATGAAGAAGGATGTTGTGGATTATGCCAAGAGATGTGATCCTTGTCAGAGACATAGTAATATCCTTCATCAACCAGCAGAGCTCCTGCATCCTATATCCTCTTCTTGGCCATTCATGAGATGGGGAATGGATATAGTTGGCAAACTTCCCAAGGCACCTGGTGGAAAAGTGTTCATGCTTGCTATGACTGATTACTTCTCCAAGTGGATAGAAGCTGAAGCTTTTGCTCAAGTCAGAGAAAAAGAAGTGATATCCTTTATTAAAAGAAACATTATTACCAGATTTGGAATTCCTTCTGAAATTGTTTGTGATAATGGATCCCAATTTATTGGGAGTAGAACTACTAACTTTTGTGACAGCTGGGGGATCAAGATGATAACATCAACACCAGTCCACCCATAAGCCAATGGTCAAGCAGAATCATCCAACAAGATCATCATCAACAATTTGAAGAAGAAGCTTGGATCCAAGAAAAGAAAATGGGCAGAAGAAACTATGGGCTGATAGGAAAACTCCCAAGAATGCTACTGGTCAAACTCCATTCTCTTTGGTGTTTGGGGCAGAATCAGTGATCCCTACAGAGATGGTGGTTCTTGCTGCAAGAACAAGCATCCGTGATCCTGAAGGAAATGCTGAAAACTTGGTCCAAGACTTGGATACCATAGAAGAACTCAGGGATTTGGAAAGGATAAGAATGGCTAGTTATCAACAAAGGATGGCTGGAGCTTATAACAAGAATGTCAGGATCAGGAAGTTTCAAGTTGGTGATATGGTGTTGAGGAAAGCATTCCAAAATACCACCAATCCTGCTGATGGCAAGTTAGCACCGAAGTGGGAAGGCCCCTACCTTATTGAAGCTGAGGCAGGAAAGGGGGCTTATCGATTATTAACAATGGAAGGTGATTTGCTACCAGGGCGTGGAATGCTGTCCACTTAAAGAGATACTTCACGTAATAAGGATCCAGGATCCTCAACTATTTCCGTGTCCGATATCCATGAAGGATCCTCAGAGGATAGATGATCCTCACTCTGGTAATGACCTAACCTCAATTTATCCACTTCTTTAATTAACTTATTTACAAGGAGAAGGATCCTGGATCCTTTACCCTTCTTTCACTTAATTCTAAGTTTTGCAGAAGATTGAAATATCCTTAGCAAAGGGTCAAGTATCCACAGAAGTCTCCTAAGTTTTATTGGGCTTGTCCCCAGTTTTTTGGGCTTATCCCCAGTTTATTGGGCTTGTCCCCAGCTTTTGGGCTTGTCCCCAGTTTTGCCAGCAGCGCACGATGATCCTGGTGCAGTTCAAGGCAATGAGACCAGTACCCGCTTTAGGGGCTGACAATTTCATTGTACTGGCTGTATTCAGGATCCTACGTATAATGGTAGACGTACCATACATCCGTTCCTAAGGTTTCTAACGTTTTCACGTTAGCTAAGGTTTTGGCATTTTCATGTCACTAAGTTTGGATAGTCGCCAGTGAGGGCCATACTCCAGTTTACACAAGATCCTTTGGGCTTGTCCGTAGTTTTTTGGGCTTGTCCCCAGTATATATTGGGCTTGTCCCCAGAATTGTTGGGCTTGTCCCCGGTTGCTAACTCTTCTCTTATGTTGGCTTAGTCCCAAGTTATGTTCCATTTCAGGTTTTTGAAACTAAACGACTAAGGATCCTTGATCCTAACCTTTTATTAAGGTTTGTCTTTTGGTTATCATGATTGTAAGTATTGAAGGTTTAGGATCCTAACTTGTATTCTCAGGTATGATCCTTAATCACCTTAATTTTATTCTTTATTTACCTAACTGACCCTTACTCTTTGACAACAGGATACATGATCCTTAAGTTACATCACTTTTTTGAATTTTTCGATTATAGGATATTTGATCCTTGATCATATCCTAAACTTTTTGAAAGAATCTACTAAACTTTTGTTTTTAACTTATGAATTCAAACAAAGTGTATCATAACAATTGAAAGGTAAAGTGTTCACATAACATGTACAACATGAGATAGCCAAAAGATTAAGGTTTTATTTATTTATCAAAAGTTAAACCCTTTAAAGGTTGTCAAAATTACCTACCCCAAGCATCTACCAGCAATCCGTGGCCCGTCCGCTGGGGTAGGTAAAGGGTGTCCATAACGATAAGTTCTGAATAAGTGCAAGAATAGAAAGACGGCAGGATTACAATGGCTTCATCCCCCCAAAAAAGGATCCTTCCACCATTTGTTATCCTACCTATTGTCTGAAGGATCAGTGATCCTTAAACCTAAAAACTATTGTTTAGAGTTATTACAGACCAACCATTATTCAAAAAACTACCAAACCATAAAAAAATGGGCTCCGGCCGTGTCTAGATAATCCATCATCGCCCATTGTTGCAGCCTACACCTTCGCTGCTTCATCATCACCACCAGCCGCTGCATCCTTAGCCTTATCCTTCAACCCACTGCCGCCAGCCTCGATTGCCAGAACCTCCTCAGTCTCCTCTTCATCATCGAGCTCAGCTAGCTTGGCTTTCCAGCCTTCTTGGTCCCAGGCAGTCCTGTCGAAGTTAGGATCCTCAGCCTCCTTTGCCATTTGAAGCTTGATCTTGAGCATAGCAATGGTGGTAGAAATCTTGGCACCCACCATCACTTCAGCTTTATCCTGATCAGATGTAATGTGGGCTAGGACCAACTCCCTCTTCACCAAGTTAACCTCGTTCTCTAGGGAGGCGATCTTCTGATCCTTGGCCAGATACATCTTTTGGAAGTCCAGGTGCTTCTGCTCAGCCTCATCAGCATAAGAATCAAAGAGCATCTGGATCTCAGCAAATTTCTGTGAAAAAGAAAGACACAATTCAGGATCCGTTATCCTCAAAATGGGCAGGATAGATTTAAGGATCAGGGATCCTTACCTCAGAAAAGTATTATTCAAACTGATGACGGATGAGGGGCAGGCCTTCAAGAGTGTCAGCAGTCTTTCTCTTTTTTCCACCCTTGCCCTTGGTGCTGACAGCCTTAGGAATTGGGACGCTAGGGCTAGCAGCAATTTGCTTCTAGCCTGACTGGGAGGAAGCATAAGCATCAAGATCACTGATGCAGAAGCGAGAGGCTGATTTCGAGGACTTTCCAGCACCTACAAATGGCAAACAACAGATAAGTATCTGTTAGGGGAGGATTTTCTAAATCCTAAGGATCACGGGTCCTCAGCTGCTACCAGGACCATGGATCCCCAATTCTGTTTGAATTAAGGATCCTCAGCAGGTATCGCAGGATCAGGATTCAGGATCACTGTTATTATCCTACTACTAACAATTGTCTTCTTTGTACGTAAACTTGTTTTGCAGGAACAAGTGCATGGACCAAGTCTCTCCGAAATTCCTGGAGCATATTCTCTAAAGATTCCGCACGTGTTTGACCATTATAGATGTTGTGGAGATCGTGGGGAGCATGCTTGATTATCGGATAGTTTGTTAACTTAGTTATTTCTAATTTAAATGGGGATAACAAGCTTGATAGAAAACACTTAGCAAATTTAGCAACTACACACACTCGTAACAGCTCTCAGTCAGCTCTCAAACAATACTTGGCGATTTCGTACATTTGATTGCACATTACACATTAGTGATCCTTGTAACAAACTTCTTTTGTTTAATCTTAGTTGGTGATCGGTAGTTTCCATCACCCGAGGTTTTTTATGCCGGAGATCAACTCTTGATCAAGGGCTTTTTCCTCATATAAATCCTTGTGTCACTTGTTCGTTACATTTCTGAGTGATCCTTAATATTGTTCATTGATTCAAGCATCACACCTCACAATAAAAGATTTGGTTGCATTATCTTTGCTTGATTTTTGACCAAAACAGTTTGGCGCCCACCATGGGGCAATTGGTGCTTCATTTCTAAGAAATTCTTGTTATTGCGGTTATTTCGGTTCATTACAACCAAGCAGATGGCTTCTTCAGCAAAGAACACATCAAGCTCTATGTCGGCAATGAGTTCTTCACAGGGCGTTCCTCCTTTGCCTCCACCACCTTCTGGATCCCAGAAGAATGCTGAAAATGCTGCAAAGAGACAAAGCCCCATTTTTTCGAAACCACCAACTTCTTCTGTTTCTTCTAATCCTACTACTAGTGATCTTTTTACTTTGATTTTGCAGATGAGGGATCACGTACAAGAGTAGGACAAAACCAACGAAAGGATCCTCAGGGAGATCGCTGACATCAAGAAACAGAAGAGATCAGGAGAGGATCACTCTCCTCTGATACCAAGGTCACTGGATTTTGACACTCCAGCCGTAACCGCCCTGCAATCTGCGGCTCCAGACATCCAGTACCAGAGCGAACCGTTGGGAAGACATTACGGAGCTATAACTATGAGTCAGGCTTTCGGGTCTCACTCCCAGCCTCAAGGATCCTATTTTCAGCCTTCGGGATCCTCTTTCCAGCATCAGGGATCCTTCGTCAGCTCAGGAGGATATTTGGGAATGCACACAGTCCAAGGATCCTCTCAGGTCCAAGGATCCTCTCGGGTCCAAGGACCCTCTCAGGTTCAAGGACCCTCTCAGGTTCAAGGATCCTCCGGGGTTCAAGGATCCTCCATGGTTCAAGGATCCTCTCAGTTTCAAGGATCCTCATTTCAGGTTCTAGGATCCTCTCAGCCTCAGGGATCCTCTCAGGTTCAAGGATCTAGCATCTTTCAGGATCAAGGATTCTTGAGAAGTATACAACCCCCAAGTACAGATGTTCATCAAGGAGACTTCATTCCAATGCAGACCATTGCCTCTTCTGGTCCTTCCATCATTCCAGAATCCCGTCAATATGGATTCACATCTGCAGTTCCTAACTCAAATCCTATGGGAGGTAACACTTTCAATTATTCTTATAATGCTAACCATGTCCCTATGCAGGATACAGGTATCAATCAAGCTATGGCTAGGGAATTACAGAAGCTGAAGGATATGATATCCAGCGTTCCAGGAGTGGTTAAGCCCATTCCTGAAATTGCAGATGGAAGCCATAGGATATCTCGTTTTGCACCACCTATTTGTGATGCTGAGATACCCAAAAGATTCCAATGACAAATAAATAATCAAGAAATTATACACAAATATTAACAAGTATATACGCCGATAACACAATGACTCGGGTCGTTCCTAAAACTCGCCATTTCCCCGGCAGCGGCGCCAAAAACTTGACGTGTGCGTATATATACATAATTTTGCAATGAATTTACACACGATTTGGTTTTAAATTTATAAAAGTGATTATTACTTCTACATCAAAACACACACGAAAGAGGCAAGTGTACCCCGTCATATATGTAGTAAAGTATCGGTAAGAACCAAGTATCGATCCAAGGAAATGGGCGGAGAATTAATACTAGACCTTTGTCACTAAACTACCAGTAAAAACATAGGTTTTGTTTGATTTTAATTAACTAAAGTAAGCGTAAACGAATACATAATAAAAACATAATAAATAGTAGATAAAAAGCCTTGCTTAATACACAACCACAACATGTCAACTAAGTCGGTTTTGGCACTAGAAGCATTTGGTCAATTTTCCAATTTAAGACAATTAGTATCCCTTTCGGGAATCCTAACATGACAATCATTCGGAAAGCTAAAACGATAAACACATTTTAACCACCTAAAATTGTTCTTTATCGTGCAATTGCTAAATGTCTATGAAAATCTCTTAAAAATGAGTTAGTCATCCGTTAGGAGTTTTCTAACCGCACTTAAACAAGGAAAGCGACACCGATAAACACAATGCAACCACTAACTGTCAAGCATAAACTAGATTAAATCACAACCGAGTTCATTTTACAAATCTTGCACAAAAATTCACCAAGATAGCAATTTTGGCCTAAACTACTAACTAAGCTAACAAATCATGGCAAGAATTTATAACGACACCATCTAACCCGTTAAGGTCCTTACGTGACGGCAAGCTCTCTTGATTAACAATAATTACATTTTATTAAATCACTAATCATTTCTAATATCATGATGCATACATTTAAACCAAGCTAAACTAGTTAACTAAGTTCAAAGTTTACTAATACAAGATTAATTAAGCTTCATTTTTCAACTATCTTAACTAACCAAGCATCAATCATGCAACCTAATTACTTATAATCAAGAATCCAATATCAATAACAAGGTTGCAAACTAATCATCAAAGATTAACATAGAAAATACTTCAAAATGTCATTACAAACAAAGATTAACACACTAATGGCTATAATCAAGCAAGGGATTGTTGTGTTTTTGCCCAAAGGCTACAATAATACATAAACATTAATCTAAGTACTTGAAAGATTAACAAAATCATGGAAAGATTAGAAAACCAAACCATAAACAAGCACTAGACTAAGAATCCAGATAGTAATGGAGCTAAACGGCACAATGTGGCTTGAATCCGGGTCAAAAGCAAAGCCTCCGGAGCCTGTATAATCGCCTGTGAAGCTCCCAAAATTCCAGAATGTCGAACAGAATGTTTCTGTTCTGTTTTTATATTTTTTCGCTGTCGCACGGTCGTTCTTCATATGGCACGACTGTGCACTTTAAGCAATTATTGGGTATGGGGCACCATACTGCATACGTCATCAGATCTTTGACCAGATTTGAAATCGTACAACCGTCCCTCATATGGCACGGTCGTTCAATGCTGGGCTCTTGTTGCACGCCTGGTCGCACTGATCGTTCACTTCCGACATGTGGCTGGATCATCGGATCCGTACGGGGTGCCAAATATGGAACGACCGTGCATTCCCGGGTTGGCCTTCAATACCCTGCACGTGGAGTCGCACCCTCGTTCATTGCCGGACTTCCTTGCATTCGTCGGAGATGCACGGTCGTGCATCAGGTCGCACGACCGTTCCACAGGCCCAGGTCAGTTTCTTTAACAGAATGTTCGTAGCTTCATCGTTTTGTCCGGAAAGTCCTCGTTTTTGCTATCATCTTGTCTGGTATGCTGTTTTAGGCCTGTAAACAAAAGTGTAGATAATTAAGTATCCGAATGACGGTTTTACGGCCAAAAATGCATAAAATAGGGGTAAAACGGGGGACTAAAATATGTGTAAATTAGCGAATATCAATAAGCATCAAGATCACTGACGCTGAAGCGAGAGGCTGATTTCGAGGACTTTCCAGCACCTACAAATGGCAAACAACAGATAAGTATCTGTTAGGGGAGGATTTTCTAAATCCTAAGGATCACGGTTCCTCAGCTGCTACCAGGATCATGGATCCCCAATTCTGTTTGAATTAAGGATCCTCAGCAGGTGTCGCAGGATCAGGATTCAGGATCACTGTTATTATCCTACTACTAACAATTGTCTTCTTTGTACGTAAACTTGTTTTGCAGGAACAAGTGCATGGACCAAGTCTCACCGAAATTCCTGGAGCATATTCTCTAAAGATTTCGCACGTGTTTGACCATTATAGATGTTGTGGAGATCGTGGGGAGCATGCTTGATTATCGGATAGTTTGTTAACTTAGTTATTTCTAATTTAAATGGGGATAACAAGCTTGATAGAAAACACTTAGCAAATTTAGCAACTACACACACTCGTAACAGCTCTCAGTCAGCTCTCAAACAATACTTGGCGATTTCGTACATTTGATTGCACATTGCACATTAGTGATCCTTGTAACAAACTTCTTTTGTTTAATCTTAGTTGGTGATCGGTAGTTTCCATCACCCGAGGTTTTTTATGCCGGAGATCAACTCTTGATCAAGGGCTTTTTCCTCGTATAAATCCTTGTGTCACTTGTTCGTTACATTTCTGAGTGATCCTTAATATTGTTCATTGATTCAAGCATCACACCTCACAATAAAAGATTTGGTTGCATTATCTTTGCTTGATTTTTGACCAAAACAGTTTGGCGCCCACCATGGGGCAATTGGTGCTTCATTTCTAAGAAATTCTTGTTATTGCGGTTATTTCGGTTCATTACAACCAAGCAGATGGCTTCTTCAGCAAAGAACACATCAAGCTCTATGTCGGCAATGAGTTCTTCACAGGGCGTTCCTCCTTTGCCTCCACCACCTTCTGGATCCCAGAAGAATGCTGAAAATGCTGCAAAGAGACAAAGCCCCATTTTTTCGAAACCACCAACTTCTTCTGTTTCTTCTAATCCTACTACTAGTGATCTTTTTACTTTGATTTTGTAGATGAGGGATCACGTACAAGAGTAGGACAAAACCAACGAAAGGATCCTCAGGGAGATCGCTGACATCAAGAAACAGAAGAGATCAGGAGAGGATCACTCTCCTCTGATACCAAGGTCACTGGATTTTGACACTCCAGCCGTAACCGCCCTGCAATCTGCGGCTCCAGACATCCAGTACCAGAGCAAACCGTTGGGAAGACATTACGGAGCTACAACTATGAGTCAGGCTTTCGGGTCTCACTCCCAGCCTCAAGGATCCTATTTTCAGCCTTCGGGATCCTCTTTCCAGCATCAGGGATCCTTCGTCAGCTCAGGAGGATATTTGGGAATGCACACAGTCCAAGGATCCTCTCAGGTCCAAGGATCCTCTCGGGTCCAAGGACCCTCTCAGGTTCAAGGACCCTCTCAGGTTCAAGGATCCTCCGGGGTTCAAGGATCCTCCATGGTTCAAGGATCCTCTCAGTTTCAAGGATCCTCATTTCAGGTTCTAGGATCCTCTCAGCCTCAGGGATCCTCTCAGGTTCAAGGATCCAGCATCTTTCAGGATCAAGGATTCTTGAGAAGTATACAACTCCCAAGTACAGATGTTCATCAAGGAGACTTCATTCCAATGCAGACCATTGCCTCTTCTGGTCCTTCCATCATTCCAGAATCCCGTCAATATGGATTCACATCTGCAGTTCCTAACTCAAATCCTATGGGAGGTAACACTTTCAATTATTCTTATAATGCTAACCATGGCCCGATGCAGGATACAGGTATCAATCAAGCTATGGCTAGGGAATTACAGAAGCTGAAGGATATGATATCCAGCGTTCCAGGAGTGGTTAAGCCCATTCCTGAAATTGCAGATGGAAGCCATAGGATATCTCGTTTTGCACCACCTATTTGTGATGCTGAGATACCCAAAAGATTCCAAATACCAACTATGAAGCTGTATGATGGTTCAACGGATCCAGAGGAACATGTAGCTCAATATAGAGAGAGGATGGAGATCAACCCCATCCCAGAGAGGTTAAAAGAAGCATGTCTATACAAGGGTTTCGGATCCACACTCACAGGATCAACTCTTAAATGGCTGCTAAGTCTTCCCCCTTACTCTATTACTTCATTTGCTAATTTAGTTAACTTGTTTAATAGTCAATTCTCATGTAGTAGAAAATTTGAACGATTAACTAGTGATTTATATAGGGTAACACAAGGTCAAAATGAATCACTTAGAGATTACATCACTAAGTTTAGTAAAGAATCCTTAGATATCCCTAATCTGGATATAGCCACGGCTGTGGAAGCCTTTAAAATGGGTTTACTTAGGGATTCATTATTCTATGATGATCTTGTTATGACCCCATGCAGGAATCTTGATGAAGTAAGAACCAGGGCCCTTAGGTTCATCCGTCTAGAGGATGACAAGAGGATCCAGGAGAGATTGGCAGGATCCTCAAAACAGGAAAAACAAGGATCCTATTTCAAGAATAACAAGTTTAAATCCTACAACAAGTCTGACAACCAGAACGTGCATGCAGTAGAGCAGGAAGAGGATGATGAGGATCATCCTCCTATTTCTGAATACTGTTTTTCTGTTGATAACAATGAACTAATTCTTGCAATGCAGAATCTAGGTGAGAAAGCAAGATGGCCAAGGAAAAGTGATAAACCAGCCGCAACAAAGGATAAGTCCAAGTGGTGTGCATATCATGAGGATTTCGGACATCTCACTGAAGAGTGTATTGCACTTAGAAAGGAAATTGGTTACTTGTTAAGTAAGGGGCACTTGAAGGAGCTTTTGGGACGAAATAAATCAAGGATCCAGGATCCTGAAAGGATCCCGGAAAAGGCTCCTCCTCTTCCAGCAGATGCACAAGTTATAAACTTCATATCCGGAGGTTCAGACATTTATGGTAGTTCCTTTTCAGCAGCCAAAAGACATGCCAAGGAAACCAAGATGGATAATGGAGACAGACCCATCCGGACCTCCACTGTTACCAAGGATAAGATTATAACTTTCGAGGAGGATGATCGTATAGATATCCAGGATCCTCATCATGATGGTCTTGTTATCACTCTGTTTATTTCTAACCACTTTGTTCGCATGATACTGATAGATGGAGGAAGCTCAGTGAACATTATTCAGCTTGATGTCCTCAAGAAGATGAACATTCCTGAATCAGACATTGTGCCACGATCCTCTGTTCTTGTGGGATTCAACGAAGAAACCAAGAATACATTGGGGGACATCAAACTCCCCATCTATATTAAAGGACTTCATTCTTATCAAAAATTTTGTGTCATAGATTGCTTATCCTGTTGTAATGTTATCCTTGGTAGGCCTTGGATACATGGCACGAAGGCAGTCCCATCTACCTATCATCAATGTGTAAAGCTTCCTAGTCCATGGGGAGTGGTGAAAATTGAGAGAGATCAACAAGAAGCTAAGAATTGTTATACGTCATTAATGAAGCCAGCCTCAAGACCAAGGGAGCAATAGCAATTAAAGAATCCTTCAAGAGATGTCTTGGAGGCAAGAGAACAGGATGTGAAAGAAATCCTTATGGATCCCCATGATCCTGAATCCATAGTCTTCATAGGATCAGGGATCCTCAACAACATTGAACAGGATCTAGTATCCTTCCTTAAGAGGAGGAAAACTACCTTTGCCTGGAAGCATGAGGATATGACAGGTATATCTAAATATATAATTACTCATAAGCTTGGCATTGACAGGTCATTCAAGCCTATACATCAGAAGAGGAGGAAATTTGTACCTGAAAGGAATGCTATTATCCAGGAAGAGGTAGATAAACTACTTCGGGCAGGTATGATAAGAGAGGTTAAGTATCCAAGATGGTTAGCCAATGTGGTTGTTGTTCAAAAGAAAAATGGAAAGTGGATGGTATGTGTCGATTTTACTGATTTAAACAAGGCATGTTCCAAGGATCCTTTCCCATTACCCCACATTGACTCCATGGTGGATGCTACCGCGGGTCATGAGTTGTTGACTTTTATGGATGCTTCATCTGGATTTCAACAAATTCAGATGGAACCATCTAATCAAGAGGATACAGCCTTTATGACCCCAACTGGTATATACTGTTATATTGCTATGCCATTTGGACTAAGGAATGCAGGTGCTACTTATCAAAGGCTAGTCAATATGATGTTCAAGGAACAAATTGGACACACTATGGAAGTCTATATAGATGACATGGTGGTTAAGTCCAAGAAAGCTGAGGATCACCTTAAAGACTTGGAGGAAGCATTCAATATCCTTGACAAATTTAATATGAAACTAAATCCTTCCAAGTGTCATTTTGGTGTTAAGGCAGGTAAATTCCTAGGCTATATGGTGACAAAAAGAGGCATTGAAGCAAGTCCAGAGCAAATTAAGGCTATTGTGAATATCAAATCTCCTGCCAATGCTAAGGATGTGCAAAGATTGACAGGCAGGATCGCAGCCTTGAACAGATTCATATCCAAATCCTCAGAAAAATGCAAGGAATTCTATGACATTTTGAGGAAGAACAAGAAATTTGAGTGGACTGAAAAGCATGAAAATGCTCTCAAAGCTCTTAAGGATTACCTATCCTCGGCCCCTGCCTTGATGAAACCAGAAAAAAGGAGATATATTATCCTTGTATTTGGCGGTATCCTCTAAGCAGTAAGTGCGGTCCTTGTTAAGGATCACGAAGGTACACAACATCCTGTCTATTATGTAAGTAAGAGTTTGCTTGATGCTGAATCTAGGTATTCACATTTAGAAAAACTTATCCTTGCACTAATTATGGCATCTACTAAATTAATTATTTTGAAACTCATGCCATTATTGTTAAGACTAATTTTCCAATTAAGAATGTTCTCAGCAAACCTGAAATGTCAGGAAGGATGGCTAAGTGGGCAGTGAAGCTTAGTGCTTTTGATATAAGATATGAACCAAGGACTGCCATCAAATCCCAAGCCTTAGCTGACTTTGTGGCATATTTTAGTAGTGATTTGCAAAAGGAAGCTGAGTTAGAAGTCCAACAGTTGGAAGCTAAGTTAGAAGTCCAACAGTTGGAGGAAACTAAGGATCCTTGGATACTTTTCACTGATGGAGCCTCTATTGTCAAAGGAACAGGACTTGGAATACTACTAAAATCGCCACAGGGGGACATAATACCCCACTCCATAGCTTGTGAGTTTCAAACTACTAACAATGAGGTTGAATATGAAGCCTTGATAGCTGGTTTGCAAATTGCCAAGCATATGAGGATCAGGTTTCTTGAGGTACATGTAGATTCATTGTTAATTACTAATCACTTTAATGGATCCTATGCTGTTAAAGGTGAAAGATTAATCAAATATTTAGAGATAGTCAAAGAATTGGCACTCTCTTTTGTTTCCTTTAGTTTGACACAGGTACCCAGAGAAGAGAATGCAGAAGCTGATGCATTTGCCAATCTAGGATCATCCTTGAAGATTCCAGAGGATATCAGGATCCCTATTATCCACATCTTATCCCCTGCTATTGAGGATCATGTAGCCATGGAGGTAGAAGAGAATTATGCAATCATCCCTACTGACGATACACAATCTCATTCAGGATTATGGATCCTTCCAATCATGAGATACATACAACATGGAGAGATTCCTACAGGAGAAAACCCCAGGGCTTTCAAAATCAAGGTATCTCAATTCACAATATTGAATAACATGTTATATAAACGATCTCTGGGGGCAGGGCATTATTCTCAAGAATCCTGAGGACAGGATACTATTGGCCTACCATCAAGAAGGATGCTGTGGAATATGACAAGAAGTGTGATCCTTGTCAGAGACACAGTAATATCCTTCATCAACCAGCAGAGCTTTTGCATCCTATATCCTCTTCTTGGCCATTTATGAGATGGGGAATGGATATAGTTGGTAAAATTCCCAAGGCACCTGGTGGAAAAGTGTTCATGCTTGCTATGACTGATTACTTCTCCAAGTGGATAGAGGCTGAAGCCTTTGCTCAAGTCAGAGAGAAAAAAGTTATATTCTTTATCAAAAGAAACATTATTCCTAGATTTGGTATTCCTTCTGAAATTGTTTGTGACATTGGATCCCAATTTATTGGGAGTAGAACTACTAACGTTTGTGACAGTTGGGGGATTAAGATGATAACATCAACACCAGTCCACCCACAAGCTAATGGTCAGGCAGAATCATCCAACAAGATCATCATCAACAATTTGAAGAAGAAGCTTGGATCTAAGAAAGGAAAATGGACAGAAGAACTACCTTATGTACTTTGGGCTGATAGGACAACTCCTAAGAATGCTACTGGTCAAACTCCATTCTCTTTGGTATTTGGAGCAGAATCAGTGATCCCTACAGAGATTGTGGTTCCTACTGCAAGAACAAGCATTCGTGATCCTGAAGAAAATACTGAAAACCTGGTTCAAGACTTGGATACTATAGAAGAGCTCAGGGATTTGGCAAGGATAAGGATGGCCAGTTATCAACAAAGGATGGCTGGAGCCTACAATAAGAATGTCAGGATCAGGAAATTCCAAGTTGGTGATATGGTTTTAAGGAAAGCATTCCAGAATACCACCAATCCTGCTGATGGGAAGTTAGCACCAAAGTGGGAAGGTCCCTATTTGATTGAAGCTGAAGCAGGAAAGGGGGCATATCGATTGCTAACAATGGAAGGTGATTTGCTACCAAGAGCTTGGAATGTTTTCCACTTGAAGAAATACTTCATGTAATAAGGATCCATGATCCTTAGCTAACAAGTATCCTTGAAGGATCTTTACAAGACAGATGATCCTCATTTTGGTAATGATCTAATCTTAAACTATTTCACTCTTTAATTATCCTATATATAAGGATAAGGATCCTGGATCCTTTATCCTCCTTTCATTTGATTCTGAGTTTTACAAAAGGTTTAGGTATCCTTAACAAAGGATTGAGTATCTACAGAGGTATCCAGTTATTTGGGCTTCACCCCAGTTATTTGGGCTTGACCCCAGTTATTTGGGCTAGTCCCCAGTTTTTGGGCCTGTCCCCAGTATCGCAAGCAGCGCATGATGATCCTGGTACAGTTCATGGCAATGAGACCAGTGCTTGCTTTAGGGGCTGACAATTTCATTGTACTGGCTGTATCCGGGATCCTACGTATAATGGTAGACGTACCAAACATCCGTTCCTACGGTTTCTAACGTTTTCACGTTAACTAAGGTTTTGGCATTTTCATGTCACTAAGTTTGGATAGTCGCCAGTGAGGGCCATACTCCAGTTTACACAAGATCCTTTGGGCTTGTCCCCAGTTATCCTTTGGGCTTGTCCCCAGTTGTCCTTTGGGCTTGTCCCCAGAATTGTTGGGCTTGTCCCCAGTTACTAACTCTTCTCTTATAATTGGCTTAGTCCCAAGTTATGTTCTGTTTAAGGGTTTTGAGGTTATACAGCCAAGGATCCTTGATCCTTACCTTTTACTAAGGTTTGTCTTTTGGTTATCCTGATTATGAATGTTAAAGGGTTAGGATCCTAACTTGGATTCTCAGGTATGATCCTTAATTACTTTGATTTTATTCATTATTCATCTTAGTAACCCTTATCCTTTGACAACAGAACTAATGATCCTTAAGTTACATAACTTTTCTGAATTTATTGACTATAGGTTGTTTGATCCTTGATCATATCCTAAAACTTTTAAACGTGATTTACTAAACCTTTATCTTTTACTGACAAATTCAAAGAAAGTGAATAACAACAATTGAAAAATAAAGAATTCACAAGGATAACAACACGGGAAATAGCCAAAAAGTTGAAGTTATTTTTATTCACAAAAGTTAACCCTTCAAAGGTTGTCAAAATTACCTACCCCAAGCATCTACCAGCAATACGTGGCCTGTCCGCTGGGGTAGGTAAAGGGTGTCCATTGTTAATAGGTCTTTCAAGTGCAGGAAATATAAAATGGCAGGATAACATATGGTTTCATCCCCCAAACAGAGGATCCCTCCACCACCTATTATCCTACCTATTGTCTAAGGATCCATGATCCATAACCCTAGAAACTATTGTTCAAAGTACAACCCAACATTGTTTAAAACACCATAACCAAAAAACCACTACCAAATCCTAAAAAATGGGCTCCGGCCACGTCTAGAAATATCCATCATCGCCCATTTCCGCAGCTCACACCTTGGCTGCATCACCACCAGCATCATCACCACCAGCCTGATCCTTTCCACTGCCACTTGCCTCGATCGCCAAGACCTCTGTAGCCTCTTCTTCATCCTCCAGCTCTGCCAGCTTTGCCTTCCAACCCTCGTCCCAAGTGGTCCTGTCGAAGTTAGGATCCTCAGCCTCATGAGCCATTTGCAGCTTGATCTTATACATGGTGATGGCAGCAGAGACTTTAGCATCTTCCAGCAGGTCATGCCTCTCATGATTAGCCTCTATCTGGGCCATGACCACTTGCTGCTTCGCCAGAGCGAGATCCTTTTCAAGGTGAGAGATGGTTTGATCCTTGGCCAGGAAGAACTTTTGGAACTCCTGATGCTTCTGCTCTGCCTCTTCAACGTAAGCATCAAACAGCATTTCACCTCTGCAAATTTCTGCAAAGAAAACAAGGTAAAGTTCAGGATCATGTGATCCTCGAGTGGGCAGGATGATCAAGCATAGTCAGTGATCCTTACATCAGCAAAGTATTCTTGGAACTGGTGGCGAATAAGAGGCAAGCCTTTGAGATTGTCCGCTTCGGAGGCCTTTCTTTTCTTTCCCCCCTTGGAGGTGATAGGCTTGGGAACCACAGCACTCGGGCTAGCAGCAGTTTTCTTCTTCCCAGACCTGGGAGCAACGGCAGTAAGATTGGTGACACTAAAGCGGGAGGCAGACCTTGAAGATTTTCCAGCGCCTGTCAATCCAAAATAACAAGATTAGTGTTCCTGTTTTATTTTCATTTAAACATTTAATTACATACAAACATGGATACTTACTTGACATGGTGACTGACCCTGAGGATACTTCTTGAGAATCCTTGGTGATTGCTTGGAATGATCTTGTTGCAGGATCAAGATTCCAGAAGGCCTCGATCCTCTTTTTTGTTGCAGGTGATGTAATGAGATGAGAAACAGAGATGGCTACAAAACTGAAAAGAAGTTAGTGATCCTCAACAGAAAGAAGGTTATCCTATGATCCTTCTATAAGGATCCTCTATCCTACCATGGGTGGCCCATTTTCTTGGAAGATCCTTCCAATCCGGGATGGAATCCCTCCTGACAAAGAAGAAACGTTTCTTCCACTTGGTATCATTCTTGGTGGTTTTCAAGATTGGATGAGGTTCACCGGGTTTATGTTTGAATAGAAAGCGATGTGAACCATGGCTCACAAGGTTGTATAAGTCAGCAAGTTCAGGCAATCCTAAATCTATATCCTCTTGCTCAATGATTCTTTCAAGGGTAAATAGAACTCTCCACATCATGGGCATAGCTTGGATATTAGATATGCCGGCAAGGGAGAAGAAAGATTGGGTAAAATCAGGAAAAGGATAGGAATATCCTATCGAGAAGGGGGTGACTGGAAATGCAACCCATGTTTCAGAGATAAAGTCACTCCGGACGGTAGGGTCAAAGGGTTTGAAAACAGTGCTCGCCGGAAAGCAATGACGGATCCTGTCGATTTCAGGATCAGTAAAGCAGCAACGTTCCTTCGGAGAGTCTTCGATGATCCCTTGGCTTTTTAAGGGACTATCTTTTCGATGATCCTTAGCAGGGGATGATCTTAGCTTCATGGTGATTCGAAGATTTAGAAAAAGAAGAAGAACAGAGCAAGAAGAAGATGAAGAGATAAGAGATAGATACCTGCTTGGTCTTCGAATGTGGATTTAAAGGGAGTCTTGCTCGAATTTAAATGCACATTGATCCTTATCTCTAACTTCAATTTATAATCATGATTTGCAGGGATGTCGCTTCAGATGACGTAAGATCTACAACGGATAGTTCGATCATAACGGCTATATATCTGTTAGTTTGTTGCGGATAAGATCAAGAAAATATAACTCGAAAATTTACACTTTACTCCTTATATTTTAGGGGCAATTGTTAGGGGAGGATTTTCTAAATCCTAAGGATCACGGGTCCTCAGCTGCTACCAGGATCATGGATCTCCAATTCTGTTTGAATTAAGGATCCTCAGCAGGTGTCGCAGGATCAGGATTCAGGATCACTGTTATTATCCTACTACTAACAATTGTCTTCTTTGTACGTAAACTTGTTTTGCAGGAACAAGTGCATGGACCAATGTTTTGGTCAAAAATTACCGAAGTAATTAAGTGATCAAATTAGTTAAGTGAGGTAGTGTGCTAGAAGTAAGTGTCAAAAATGTGTTAATTAAATTACTTGCAAAAACAGTTTAAGGATACAGCTCGAGATATTGAGCTGTATCAACGATCAAACAATGAGTAAATAATGAGCAAAAAGTAAAGTAAATGACACGAGATGTACGAGGAAAGCCCTTGATCAATCTAGATCGCCGGCATAAAACCTCGGGAGCTGACAATCGCAACTGCCTTGTTCTTCAATTGCTTCAAAAATCAGGATACAGTGCGGGATGTGGTACGGATCGACTAAGTGTTACAACGAAAATGAAATACAAGTGTGGTGTTTGCAACTAGCTAGAATGTGATTGTGTTCGAGAGTGTAAGTGTGAAATGATGTGTGTTCTAAGCTGATCCGACCTCATCTATTTATAGTAAAGATAAAACAACTAACTACCCTAAACTCGCGGGATTCACCGAATATTCCCTCTTGGAACGTTGCAGACCTGGTCTTTCGGGCTTAACGTCTCTTTCTCAACAAATTCGTCCGAGTCTTGAGGAGAAGAAGTCCTTGTGACCGTTAGCAAGCCTCTGCCCTTAATCTGCACGTGGTTAATTCAATAAGCTTCAGGATATCGCCCAAGATGTCAGCAATATCCTCTTCCAGCATCCTGATTACAAACAACCAAACAAAGGCAGGATATTGGTCAGGATACATATGTTAAGAAAATGACCCCTAACAATTGTCCCCAAATATATCAGTTGGGATACCAATCCAACGGATATATTTCAAAACTTTACTTCATAATTTAAGGCAATTAATATGAGTAGACTCTTGAAATGACAGCAGTGCTATTTCCAAGACATTATTTACTTTTTACCCCCTTATACTCATCCTATATTAACCAAGGGACTCCTTGTCTCGGTCATCCTTATCTTCAAGCAAGCATCAGGTAACTTCCCTTCTAATTTTCTCTCTTTAATTTTTCATGATTTGCTCAATGGCACCACGAACGAAATCCCGCTCAGTCCGGTCTGCCTCAACCCTGATAAGTCAAAACCTTACCACTGATCCAGCGAAGGAGATTTGCTGTTTCAATAATGCTGACATTGCTGCTCTCCAAGACTCCGGTGCCTTTCCCGCCGGAACGGTCTTTCGCCCGTTTGACAAGGAAGCCCGATCGGATGCATCATCCGACGAGTGGGTTTGTTTTTTCGCTTATCCTTTCTCCCTTGGACTCCGGTATCCATTTTCACCCTTTATCTCCAGTTTTTTCGACCTCACCGGCCTTAGTTATGCCAATGGTCTGGCGAATCTTGATAGTGTTGGACCAAATCAAATCTCGTCATTGCCCCAACCTTCTTGTTGAGGACCTTCCCGTAGCATACCGATTAAGATCCCACGGCAACCATCGTTATCTTCTATTCTCCATCAAGAGTCCTTTGGTCCTTAAAGCCACCAAGAACGAGGATCGATGGCGACGAAAATTCTTTTTCGTCAAAAGAGACTCCATTGATAAGGGTTTCGATCTACCGGTTAAATGGTTAACCAAGGGTAGGATTTAGGGTTTTAGGAATATCCCCAATCATATTCTCAAACTGTATCCCGGACTTATATTCTGATGTTTTTATGCAGTGAATTTCAGAGATTTAGTGCCTCCTAGCGCGGAATCCGAATCCAAGATCAAGGAAATCTACCGTCTTCCTGTCAGCGAAAGAAGTTTTTCCCTGTCTCTCACAGATCCTCATCAAAAATCACATTCAGAAATGTCTGGTAAGCACATTTTCATATGTTAATTATTTTCAAAAATATGATGAGTTTTGAGAGTATCTCCCCTTATGTAGCACCAGTTGTCAACCTTGATGCTTTCGAACTCGATGAACTGGATTGCTATTCCAGCCTTGAACCCGCCAAACAAGAATCCAAGCCAAAGTCGTCTGCTACACCAAAGCCTATCTCCTCGAAAGCTGTTTCTGCTCCCAAAGGCCCTCCGGCATCCAGGACCAGGGCATCCAGTTCTCGGAAGAGAAAGGAGACCGACTCCCCAGCTGTTTCTGAAACATTCTCTCTTGAGAATCATGGGTTCAATGACGCCACCTCATTTCTTAAACAGGTAGAATTTTCTCTCCAATATCCTGTATAAGTATGTTAGTCTTTATCCTGCTTATATTAATACCTGTGTCTTTATCTATAGGGTCTGGATCGCCTCATGCATTTATACGAAGATGCTACCGGTCTTAACAAGATGTTGCAGATTCAGCTGGAGAAAGCTCAAGCCACCATAGCTGATCAGGGGACCATCGCAGCTGCCAAATCCCAGCACTATGAGGACAAATACAAGGCAATGACTCAGGAACATCAAGCTGCCCTTCACAAAGCCAATGAGGATGCTCAAGCCAAGCTGGACGCCGCTCTTCTCCAATACCAGCAGAACATGAGCTCATACCGGGATAGCCTAAAAACTTCGGTGGTCGTCTCTCTTCTCCAAGCCAGGATAAAGATGGCTTATGAAGCCATGGATCTGGGTTTTGAATGCCCTTCCTGGAATGTAAAGGCTTGGGAGGAGAAACTACAGGGCCTTGGAGGTCATCCCGTTGCTCATCCTGCAAAACATACTAGTGAAGAGCCTTCTAAGACGGCAGAGGAGGTGGCCAATGCTGATGATGGTGCTGAGAAGAATCCTGAGGGTGATGCTGGGGTGAATGCTGGCAAGGAGGTTGCTGTTCAAGAAGGTGCTGCCCCTTAGGCAGCAGAGTGGGCGATGATGGATATACGTGCCAAGGCCGGAGCCCACTTTTTAATTTCATGGTTGTGGTTGCATAAACAATTTACTTTTCCTGTCCTTGAACAATTTACTTTTCCTGCACTAGAACAATGTGATGACCAAAGGTGGATGGGTCCTAGGTTTTAGGACGAAGCCCTTGGTCATCAGTTAGTATAACTTGTTTTGAACACAGTAACGGTTGTAGGTGAACGGGTCCTGTTTTGAGACAAATCCTGCAACCGTTACAAAATTATGGTAACAACTAATTGTGTTTTTGGCGGGTGAGCCTTACCAAAAGCACAACTTTTGACTTGTTAATAATATAACTATCTTTTGACTTATTTTTTGTTACTTTACATTGTTTAGTGTAAGTTTTAGCTTTGTAAAAATTTCATACTGTTATTTCACAAAATATCCTGACCAGTATGCTTAGAAACATACTGCAGAAGCCTTTTATTAAATAGATCTTTCAAACGCTCTTTTAACTTTATAAAAATTTCTTTAGAAAGTAAGAAATAGTTTATCTCTTCAAAACCAGGTTTTGATGATGATCAAAGTTCCAAGCCAATACTAGTTTTAAACATCCTAATCAGATATCCTTAAAAGGACTTTGAGGATATATGTCAAGATACTTAACATGATGTTACTAAAAATTTAAATGAGGCTTACAAAGGAAAGATCATACCAGACATAGGATATAAACCTATTACCGAACTTCAATCCCTTTGCAACTCTTCCAATGAAGATGTCCCCAGTGCAAGGTACTTAGTGCATTAGTCGCAAACTTCATTCTTTTAGCTTTACACCATCATCTTGGCAGGGATGTCCCCTGTGTACAATGTCTTCAAGTATCTTAGAAATTTATTTAATGTCAGTTTGCATTGCATAAGCAATATTTTACGTCTCAAGGGTAGAACCTAAGGATGTACTGGAGATAAATCCTTTGTAACCTGGGGAAAATCCCAATTTTTCATGCGCTACAGGCGGGAGTGTATAAACTCCAAGACTTAGAAAGGTGAAAACCTTTAAACCTTAGAGAGTATGAAAATACCCTTTCGTGAGAGAGGGTGATCAATCCTCATATACCGTTAGAATTCAGGATATAGCCAATGGTAACGAAATTGTCAGCCACTTTTACATGGACTGGTCCCGCCACCTTGAACTATCCCTGAATAACTTGCGCTCCAGGCGGGGTGTTTAAACCCAATTCGGAAGAAAGGTGAATACCTTTAAACCTGTGAAGGGATCAGTATCCCTTAAACGTGAGAGAGGGGGCCAATCCTCTAATCTTCTGAGTTATCCCGAGTGCATATTCTGGAGCTACATCCTGGAACATATCTTGCAAAACAAATGTAAACTAAGGTGGGTGTTAGCTTGGCTAACACCCCTCCGATGCTTAAGTCAGTATTGGGTTCAAAAGAATTAATAATATCAAAACATATTAAAAAGAAGTAAGAATTCATACCATCTTGAGTTAGAAATTAAATTCTAGACTCACTTGAAATAGAGCTTAAGGTGTATAGCATTCCAAGATCTCGGTAGCATATCTCCCTCCATATTCTTGAGTCTATACGCTCCTTTCCCTGCTTCTGATTCAACTTCGTATGGTCCTTCCCATTTTGGAGCTAACTTGCCATCGGCAGGATTAGTAGTATTTTGGAAAGCCTTTCTTAATATCCAATCTCCAACCTTAAATCTTCTGGTTCTAATATTCTTATTATATGCCCTGGATATTCTCTGTTGATATGCTGCCATCCTTAGCCTTGCCGCATCTCTCTTTTCATCTATAGTGTCTAAATCCTGACTCAAGGCTTCAGGATTCTTCCCAGGATCACTTAGGATAGATCTTGCAGTAGGTATTGTCATCTCCGTTGGAATCACTGCTTCTGCTCCAAACACCAACGAAAATGGGGTTTGACCTGTTGCATTCTTTACCGTTGTCCTATCAGCCCATAAAACAAAGGGTAATTCTTCTGCCCATCTTCCTCTTTTGGCTCCAAGCCTTTTCTTTAAGTTGTTGACAATTATCTTGTTAGAGGATTCTGCTTGTCCATTTGCTTGAGGATGTACCGGAGTAGATGTGATCATTTTGATTCCCCAACTCTTGCAAAAGTCAGTAGTCCTCTTACTTATGAACTGAGAACCATTGTCACAGATTATTTCAGCTGGTACTCCAAACCTAGTCAGGATATTCCTTTTTATGAAGGATACTACTTCTTGGTCTCTAACTTGAACAAATGCTTCAGCTTCAACCCACTTAGAGAAATAATCCGTCATTGCTAGCATAAAGACTTTTCCTCCCGGAGCTTTTGGTAGCTTTCCCACTATATCCATCCCCCACTTCATAAATGGCCAAGGGGAAACTACAGGATATAGTGGTTCAGCTGGTTGATGTAGTATGTTACTATGCCTTTGACATGCATCACATCTTCGAGCATATTCTGCAGCATCCTTTCTCATTGTTGGCCAAAAGTATCCTGTCCTCAATACTTTCGAGAATAATGATCTGCCCCCAGTGTGATTACCACAGTCTCCTTCATGTATATCTTGAAGTACTTCTTTAGCTTCATGATCCTCCAAGCACCTTAAATATGGTCCTGCAAGAGATTTCTTGTACAAAATATTATCTATAATAGTAAATCGTGATACCTTCATCCTAAATGCCTTAGGATTTTCATTTCCAGGGATGTGTCCTTCTTTGAGATATCTCATGATTGGAGCCGTCCAGGATTTAGGATCCTCCTCAGGATATTCTACTCCAGGATTCTGTATACTAGTTACTTCTTTATCTCGAGGATTCGTTGCAGGATATAAGACATGTACTATTGGTATTTGTGTCCCTTCAGGTATCCTGACCGACGATCCCAGATTTGCTAAGGCATCTGCTTCAGCATTATCTTCCCTTGGTACCTGTTCAAGTATAAAAACATCAAAATATCCTGCTAATTTTTTGAGAATATCGAGATATTCGATTAATTTCTCTCCCTTAACTGCATATGATCCATTAAAATGGTTAGTAATTAACAGAGAGTCAACATATACTTGCAAATTTTTGATACTCATGCTCTTAGCCAACTCTAATCCTGCAATTAAAGCCTCATACTCTGCTTCATTATTAGTAGCAGGAAATTCACACCTAATAGCCTGGGGTAATATGTCCCCCTGTGGCGATTTTAGTAGTATTCCTAATCCTACTCCTCTTACATTAGATGCACCATCAGTATATAATGTCCAGGATCCTGAGGATTCTCCTAACTGTTGAACCTCTAGGTCTACCTCATCCTGAATGTCACTACTAAAATCAGCCACAAAGTCAGCTAAAGCCTGAGACTTTATGGCATTCCTAGGTTCATATACTAAATCATAAGCACTCAATTTTACTGACCACTTGGCCATCCTGCCTGACATCTCTGGTTTCCTAAGCACATTTTTAATAGGATAGTTTGTTTTAACATGTATCCTATGTGTCTCGAAATAATGCCTAAGCTTCGTTGATGCCATAATTAATGCTAGTATCAATTTTTCTAAATGAGAATACCTAGTTTCAGCATCTAACAAACTTTTACTAACATAATAAACAGGATACTGCTGACCTTCATGGTCTTTTATAAGAACGGCACTTACAGCATTCCCTGATACAGCAAGGTACAGGGATAGTGGTTCACCATTTTCCGGCTTCATCAATAGAGGTGCGGTTGAGAGATACCGTTTCAAATCCTGTAGGGCTGCTTCGTGCTTTTCCCCCCATTCGAATCTTTTGTTCTTCTTTAGGATATCATAGAAGTCTTTGCACTTCTCCGAGGATCTTGAGATAAATCTGTTTAGAGCTGCTACCCGGCCTGTTAACCTTTGTACATCCTTCATATTCGAGGGCGATTTTATATCCAGGATAGCTTTAATCTGCTCCGGGCTTGCCTCTATCCCCCTTTTCGTCACCATATACCCAAGAAACTTTCCTGCCCCCACTCCGAAATGGCATTTAGCAGGATTCAGCTTCATGTTGTATTGATCCAGGATATCAAATGCTCCTTTAATATCCTGGAGGTGATCCTTAGCTTTCTTTGATTTTACCACCATATCGTCAATGTACACCTCCATGGTGTCCCCCAGTTTGTCTTTAAACATCATGTTTACCAATCTTTGGTATGTTGCACCTGCATTTTTCAAACCAAAAGGCATAGCTGTATAACAATAAATACCTGTTGGCGTCATGAAGGCGGTATCCTCCTGGTCAGAAGGCTCCATTTATATCTGTTGAAATCCTGAGGATGCATCCATGAAGGTCAACATTTCATGCCCAGCAGTGGCATCTACCATTGCATCAATATGGGGAAGAGGAAATGGGTCTTTAGGACAAGCTTTGTTCAGGTCTGTGTAGTCTACACAAACTCTCCATTTCCCATTCTTCTTCTGTACTACAACCACGTTTGCTAGCCACCTTGGGAACTTAACCTCTCTGATCATTCTTGACTTTAATAATCTTTCAACTTCCTCCTGAATAATTGTGTTCCGCTCAGGAGCAAACTTCCTTCTTTTTTGTTGCACAGGCTTGAATGATTTATCAATTCCAAGCTTGTGAGTGATAATATCTTTGGATATGCCTGTCATATCCTCATGCTTCCATGCAAATGTAGATATCCTGCATCTTAAAAAATTAATTAATTGCTCTTCAATATCCTGAGGGATATTGGTTCCCACGAGCACCGAAATATCAGGATTATCCTGATCCAGGACGATTTTCTTCACATCCTGCTCCGGATCGTCCACGATATCCTGGGCCCGCGTCTTTAATTGCTATGCTGCACTAGTTTTGGCTGAGGATTTCATCGAGGATGAGTAGCATTCTTTCGCCTCCTGCTGATCGCTATCAACTTTAACAACTCCCCAAGGGGTAGGTATCTTGATGCATTGGTGATATGTTGATGGCACGGCCTTCATATCGTGAATCCATGGTCTTCCCAGGATAATGTTATAGCAGGATAGAGAGTCCATCACACAGAAACGTTGTATCGAGTTGACTCCTTCAACGTATACCGGCAACTTTATCTCTCCCACTGTGTTTCTGGCCTCTCCGCTGAACCCAACAAGCACGGTGGACTTCGAAGTTATATCCATTGGAGATACATTCATTCTTTTAAGTGTCTCTAGCTGGACTATGTTGACGGAGCTGCCATTATCAACCAATATCCTGCGTACAAAATGGTTAGCCACATATAACGTTATTACCAGAGCATCATGGTGAGGATCCTGGACAGTATCCCTGTCATCAGCATCAAATGTGATCACTTTGTCAGTCGTGAGGGTAGTCATCCTGACAGGTCTGTCTCCCCTTTCGGCCTTAGCTTCCTTAGCATGTCTCTTTGCTGCCGAATACGAAGTTCCACAAATGTCGGATCCCCCCGAAATGAAGTTGATTATCTTGGCATCCGCGGGAGGTGATGCTGCTCGTTCAGGATCCTTCTCGGTATCCTGACCCTTATTCTTCTTCTTTCCTAAGAGATCTTTCAGGTATCCCTTGCTTAGAAGATAGCTTATTTCTTTCCTTAAAGCAATGCAATCCTCAGTCATATGTCCGAAATCTTCGTGGAAAGCACACCATTTCGACTTATCTTTCCAGTCAGCCTTTTGTTGATTCTTTCGAGGCCATCTAGCCTTGTCTCCTAGGCCCTGCATAGCATACATTAATTCAGGAATATTAACAGAAAAGCAATATTCAGACAACTCAGGATACTCTTCAGGATCCTCATCTTCGACAGCATTCACTCTCTTATTTTCATTTCTACCATATGGCTTAGGCCGATATGACTTAAATGAGGATTCTGACTTCCTATTAGTCGATTCATAAGTGTTGGACGAGTTCATCCTTTCTTGCATCTTCTTGTCATCTTCCAGACGGATATATCTCAAGGCCCTGTTACGAGCTTCATCGAGATTCCTGCAGGGATTCATTACAAGATCCTGATAAAACTGAGAATCCTTTTGTAATCCCATCTTAAAAGCTTGCACAGCTGTTGCAACATCAAGATGTGGGATATCCAAGGATTCTCGACTAAATTTGTTCACATAATCCCTCAAGGATTCCTGAGGCCCTTGGGTTATCCTGTAAAGATCACTGGTTAGTTTCTCAAAACTCCGACTACAAGAAAATTGACTGTTAAATAAATTAACCAAATGAGTAAATGAAGTAATTGAGTGAGGAGGAACGTTTAACAGCCATTTCAAGGCTGATCCTGTTAGAGTAGAACCAAATCCCTTGCACAAGCACGCTTCCTTGAGCTCCGGAGGGATAGGGTTAATCTCCATTCTTTCCCTATACTGGGCAATATGCTCCTCAGGATCCGTAGTCCCATCATAAAGCTTCATGTTGGGAGTTTGGAATCTCTTTGGGATCTCAGCATCACATATAGGGTATGCAAAACGAGATATCTTGTGGCTATCTTGAGATACTTCCGGGATCGGCTGGACCACCCCCGGTACACTAGATATCATGTCTTTCAACTTCTGAAGTTCCCTGGTAAGTGCTGATGTTACACCTGTATCCTGCAAAGATCCATTATTGTTAGTAGCATGAGTATTATTATTATTTGACACGTTACCCGTTGGAGGGTTCTGCCCATATCCTGAAGCATATCCTGAGCTCCTCATGGTTGACATCCTGACCGAGGAGGGTATTTCAGGAGTATGATTCTGAGGAAGACTGGGCACGATATTCCCCCTGTTATCCTCGGTATACACAGCTGAACTAAAGTTCAACGCTCTGGGGTGTAATGGAGTGACATTGTCCTCAGCAGATCTGCTCGAGCCAGACTTCAGGAGTTGTATTTCCCTTAAAAGCATTTGGTTTGTTTCCTGTTGCTGCCTCATTTGTTCCTGCACACTTCCAAATAAAGTTAAAATTTCATCATTAGAAGCTAAAACGGGAGCAGATCCCTGGACACTCCGAGTAGGGATAACATCTTGAGATTGTGTAGAGGCTGGCATTCTTGGAGGAGGTGGTGGAAGCACCGAACCTGTAGTAGCAGAAGTCGTAGCAGACATAGTAGAGGAACTCATGTTTGATCGTGAGGCCATTGTGGACAATGTAGCAAAAAGTTTTGAAAGTAAAAAACCGATTAGCGATTTAACAAAAAATTTTAGTATAGAGAGCACCACTTGCCCCACGGTGGGCGCCAAATTGTTTTGGTCAAAAATTACCGAAGTAATTAAGTGATCAAATTAGTTAAGTGAGGTAGTGTGCTAGAAGTAAGTGTCAAAAATGTGTTAATTAAATTACTTGCAAAAACAGTTTAAGGATACGGCTCGAGATATTGAGCTGTATCAACGATCAAACAATGAGTAAATAATGAGCAAAAAGTAAAGTAAATGACACGAGATGTACGAGGAAAGCCCTTGATCAATCTAGATCGCCGGCATAAAACCTCGGGAGCTGACAATCGCAGCTGCCTTGTTCTTCAATTGCTTCAAAAATCAGGATACAGTGCGGGATGTGGTACGGATCGACTAAGTGTTACAACGAAAATGAAATACAAGTGTGGTGTTTGCAACTAGCTAGAATGTGATTGTGTTCGAGAGTGTAAGTGTGAAATGATGTGTGTTCTAAGCTGATCCGACCTCATCTATTTATAGTAAAGATAAAACAACTAACTACCCTAAACTCGCGGGATTCACCGAATATTCCCTCTTGGAACGTTGCAGACCTGGTCTTTCGGGCTTAACGTCTCTTTCTCAACAAATTCGTCCGAGTCTTGAGGAGAAGAAGTCCTTGTGACCGTTAGCAAGCCTCTGCCCTTAATCTGCACGTGGTTAATTCAATAAGCTTCAGGATATCGCCCAAGATGTCAGCAATATCCTCTTCCAGCATCCTGATTACAAACAACCAAACAAAGGCAGGATATTGGTCAGGATACATATGTTAAGAAAATGACCCCTAACAACCAAGTCTCACCGAAATTCCTGGAGCATATTCTCTAAAGATTCCGCACGTGTTTGACCATTATAGACGTTGTGGAGATCGTGGGGAGCATGCTTGATTATCGGATAGTTTGTTAACTTAGCTATTTCTAATTTAAATGGGGATAACAAGCTTGATAGAAAACACTTAGCAAATTTAGCAACTACACACACTCGTAACAGCTCTCAGTCAGCTCTCAAACAATACTTGGCGATTTCGTACATTTGATTGCACATTGCACATTAGTGATCCTTGTAACAAGCTTGTTATCATCCCGAGTTGTAAACTTCTTTTGTTTAATCTTAGTTGGTGATCGGTAGTTTCCATCACCCGAGGTTTTTTATTCCGGAGATCAACTCTTGATCAAGGGCTTTTTCCTCGTATAAATCCTTGTGTCACTTGTTCATTACATTTCTGAGTGATCCTTAATATTGTTCATTGATTCAAGCATCACACCTCACAACAAAAGATTTGGTTGCATTATCTTTGCTTGATTTTTGCCCAAAACAGTATCCTTAATCTATATTTATTTAATGATACATAAATGTAAATCCTTACTTGACATGGTGACTGAACCAGAGGATACTTCTTGTGAATCCTTTGTTTTAGCCTGGAATGTTCTAACTGCAGGATCAAGGCTCCAAAAGGCGGCGATTCTTTCTTTTGTGACAGGTGACTCAATGAGATGAGAGACTGAAATAACTGCACAATAAAGACAGAAAAGGATCAGTTATCCTCAACAGAAACATAATTATCCTATGATCCTTCTATAAGGATCCTATATCCTACCATGGGTGGTCCACTTTTTGGGGAGATCTTTCCCATCTGGGATAGAATCCCTCCTTACAAAGAAGAATCGGTTTTTCCAGTGGGTATCGTTTTTTATGGTCTTGAGGATTGGGTGAGGTTCACCAGGTTTGTGCTTGAACAAGAAATGATGTGAACCATGGCTAATAAGATTATACAACTCGGCCAACTCAAACATTCCCATCTCTATGCCCTCTTGCTCGATGATATTTTCTATGGTGTATAAGACTCTCCACATCATCGGCATGGCCTGGATATAGCATATGCCGGTGAGTGCAAAGAAAGATTGAGTGAAGGAAGGGAAAGGATAAGAGAATCCTGTCAAGAATGGGGTGGTCAGAAAAGCAACCCATGTGTCGGAAACCCAGTCACTCTTCGCAGAAAAGTCAAAAGGTTTAAAGACGGCATCCGCCGGGAAGCAATGGCGAATTCGGTCGATCTCCGGGTCGGTGAAGCGGCAGAGTTCTGTTGAAGTATTCTTGATAATGCCTTGGCTCTTTAAGGGGATATCTTTCTTTGGAACCTTAGCCGGTGAGGATCGAAGAACCATCTTCGTCATGGGTTTTCAGAAAAACAAAATCAGAATAAGCAGATGAAGAGAGAAGGAGAAGAGAGATACCTGTTCCGATCTTTTAATGAGGATTTAAAGGGAAGTATCGCTCGAATTTAAATGCAAATTGATTCTTATCTCTAACCTATATATAATGATGATTCTGCAGGTTGTCACTTCGCTGACGCATGATGTGTAACGGCTAGTTCCGCTCTAACAGCTATATTTACGTTATTCAGTTCGTTGCAGATAAGATCAAAAAATATGACTCATTAAGTTTGTTTTGGTCAAAAATCAGACTAGGATAATGCAACCAAATCTTCTTTTGTGGGGTATGATGCTTAGATCAATGAACAAATGTATGAACAACTTGTAGATGAAATGAACAAGTGACATAATGATTTATACGAGGAAAAAGCCCTTGATCAAGAGTTGATCTCCGGCATAAAAAACCTCGGGTGATGGAAACTACCGATCACCAACTATAATTAAACAAATGATCGTTACAACTCGGGATGATAACAAGCTTGTTACAAGGATCACTAGTGTGTAATGTGTATGAAATCGCCAACGAACTGTAGAGAGCTGTTTCGAGTGTGTGTGTTTGCTAATTGTTCTAATTCAAGCTTGTTATCCCCTTTAAAAATAGAAATAATCTAAATAACAAACTATCCGCTAAATGTGCAAGCTACCCACGACTTCTAAAACGGTCACTAAGCTGTGCACGTGCAGAATATTGAGAGCATATTCCCCAGGAATATCGGCAAGACCAAGTCCCACTCATTCATTCCTGCAAAACAAGCTTAAAAATAATGGAAACAACCGTTAGTGTTAGGATAACAATGAGGATCCTGGATCCTTAATTCTGCAATGTCTTCTGAGGATCCTTAATTCAAATGGAACTGAGGATCCGTGATCCTGGC
This sequence comes from Helianthus tuberosus, assembly GCA_030545235.1. Lineage (NCBI taxonomy): Eukaryota > Viridiplantae > Streptophyta > Magnoliopsida > Asterales > Asteraceae > Helianthus > Helianthus tuberosus. Next base: position 34,712,585 of record CM060353.1, read on the forward strand.
TGTACTTGAGGATTTGTGATCCTTAGGTTTAGAAAATCCACCCCTAAAAATTGCCCCCAAAATATGAGGAATAAAATATAACTTAATGAGTCATATTTTTGATCTTATCTCCAACGAACTGACTAAGGGATATATAGCCGTTAAAGATGAACTAGCCGTTGCAGATCATACGTCAGCGACATGACATCCTGCAAAACCATCATTATAAATTTGAGATTAGAGATAAGGATTGATAGGCATTTAAATTCGTGCGTTACGTCCCTTTAAATCCTCATCCAAAGACCGATCAGGTATCTCTCTTCTCCTTCTCTCTTCATTTTCTTATTTTGATCTTCATTTTTCTGAACATCCATGACTAAGATGGTTCTTAGATCCTCACTGGCTAAGGACCCAAAGAAGGATAGTCCCTTGAAAATCCAAGGCATTATCCAAAATCTTTCAAAGGAACTCTGCTGCTTCACCGACCCGGAGATTGACCGGATTCGCCATTGTTTTCCGGCAGATACCGTCTTCAAATCCTTCGACCCTTCTGCGAAGAGTGATTCTGTCTCGGACACTTGGGTTGCTTTTCTGGCCACCCCATTCCTGATAGGATTCTCCTATCCTTTCCCTGCCTTCACTCAATCTTTCTTTTCACTCACCGGCATGTGCTACATTCAGGCCATGCCGATGATGTGGAGAGTATTGTACACCATAGAGAATATCATCGAGTAAGAGGGTATAGAGATAGGAATGTCTGAGTTAGCTGAGTTGTATAATCTTGTGAGCCATGGTTCACATCGCTTTTTGTTTAAACATAAGCCTGGTGATTCTCATCCAATCGTTAAGACCACAAAAAACGATACCAACTGGAAAAAGCGTTTCTTCTTTGTTAGGAGGGACTTTATCCCGGACGGGAAAGATCTCCCCAAAAAGTGGACAACCCATGGTAGGACATAGGATCCTTATAGAAGGATCATAGGATAACCCCGTTTCTGTTGAGGAAAACTGATCCTTTTCTGTTTTGCAGCTATCTCGGTCTCTCATCTCAGTCAGTCACCTGCAACAAAAGAAAGGATCGCTGCCTTTTGGAGCCTTGATCCTGCAGTTAGATCATTCCAGGCCAACACAAAGGATTCACAAGAAGTATCCTCTGGTTCAGTCACCATGTCAAGTAAGTATTTAGATTTATGTATGAGTAAATAAATATAGATTAAGGATACTTATCTGTTATTTGTCCTTTGTAGGCGCTGGAAAGTCCTCGAAATTAGCCTCTCGCTTCAGTGTCAGTGATCTTGATGCTGTCGCTGCCTGGTCTGGAAAGAAAAAACTTGCTGCTAGCCCAAGCATCACAGCTCCTAAGGCTATCACCACCAAGAGCAAGGGTGGAAAGAAGAGGAAAACTGCTGATACCCTTGAAGGCCTGCCCCTCATCCAGCATCAATTTGAAGAGTATGTCTCTGAGGTAAGGATTACTGATCCTGAAATCTGATCTTCCTAGGCTGAGGATAACGGATCCTGAAATGTATCTTTCTTTTTTGCAGAAATTTGCTGAAATCCACATGCTCATGGATGCATATGTTGAAGAGGCAGAGCAGAAGCACTTGGACTTTCAGAAGATGTTCCTGGCTAAGAATCAAACCATCTCTTCACTCGAGAAGGAGCTCAACCTTGAGAAGAAGGAGGTGGTCCTGGCTCACATCACAGCTGACCAAGAAAAGAATGAAGTGATGGAGGATGCTAAGCTTTCTGCTGCCATTGCTATGCTCAAGATCAAATTGCAGATGGCCAAAGAAGCTGAGGATCCCAACTTTGACAGGACTGCCTCGGACCAAGAAGGCCGGAAGGCCAAGCTAGCTGCACTGGATGATGAAGAGGACACCGAGGAGGTTCTGGCAATAGAGGCTGGTGGCAGCGGGGTGAAGGATCAGGCTGATGATGCAGAGGCTGGAGGTGATGGTGATGCAGCGAAGGTGTAGGCTGCAACAATGGGGGATGATGGATTTATCTAGACGCGGCCGGAGCCCATTTTTTAGGATTTATGGTTTTTGTTTGTTGGTATTTTAAACAATGGTTGGTCTGTACTTGAACAATAGTAATTAGGTTTAAGGATCACTGATCCTTCAGACAATAGGTAGGATAACCAATGGTGGAGGGATCCTCTGTTTGGGGGATGAAGCCATTGTGATCCTTTCGTCTTTTTATTCATGCACTTATTAGAACTTATTATCATGGACACCCTTTACCTACCCCAGCGGACGGGCCATGGATTGCTAGTATATGCTTGGGGTAGGTAATTTTGACAAACTTTAGAGGGTTAATCTTTTGCTAAATAAATAAAAGCTTAATCTTTTGACTATCTCATGTGTTGTTATACTTGTGAACACTTTACCTTTCAATTGTTATGATACATTTTGTTTGAATTCATGAGTCAAGAACGAAAGTTTAGTAGATTATATCAAAGAGTTTAGGATATGATCAAGGATCAAATATCCTGCAATCGAAAAACTCAAAAAGTGATGTAACTTAAGGATCATGTACGCTGTTGTCAAAGAATAAGGGTCACTTAGATAAATAAAGAATAAAGTGAAGGTAAATAAGGATCATACCTGAGAATCCAAGTTAGGATCCTAAACTCTTAATCAAAATAACCATAAGACAAACCTTAATAAAAGGTTAGGATCAAGGATCCTTAGTTGTTTAGCTTCAAAAACCTGAGATGGAACATAACGTGGGACTAAGCCAATCATCAGAGAAGAGTTAGCAACTGGGGACAAGCCCAACAATCTGGGGACAAGCCCAAAAAACTGGGGACAGGCCCAAAAAACTGGGGACAAGCCCAAAGGATCTTGTGTAAACTGGAGTATGGCCCTCACTTGCGACTATCCAAACTTAGTGACATGAAAATGTCAAAACCTTAGCTAACGTGAAAACGTTAGAAACCTTAGGAACGGATGTATAGTACGTCTACCATTATACGTAGGATCCCGAATACAGCCAGTACAATGAAATTGTCAGCCCCTAAAGCGGGTACTGGTCCCATTGCCTTGAACTGCACCAGGATCATCGTGCGCTACTGGCGATACTGGGGACAGGCCCAAAAAACCAGGGACTAGCCCAAAAAACCAGGGACTAGCCCAAAAGACTGGGGACAAGCCCAAAAACTGGGGTTAAGCCCAAAAACTGGGGTCAAGCCCAAATACTGGGGACAAGCCCATATAACTTTGGAGACTTCTGTGGATACTTGATCCTTTACTAAGGATACATCAACCTTCTGCAAAACTCAGAACTGAATGAAAGAAGGATAAAGGATCCAGGATCCTTCTCCTTGTAAATAAGTTAATTAAAGAAGTGAATAAATTGAGGTTAGATCATTACCAAAGTGAGGATCATCTATCCTCTGAGGATCCTTCATAGACATTGGATAAGAAGATAATTAAGGATCCTGGATCCTTATTACATGAAATATCTTTTTAAGTGGACAGCATTCCAAGCTCTTGGTAGCAAATCTCCTTCCATTGTTAATATTCGATATGCCTCTTTCCTGCTTCAGCTTCAATAAGTTAGGGACCTTCCCACTTCGGTGCTAACTTGCCATCAGCAGGATTGGTGGTATTTTGGAATGCTTTCCTCAATACCATATCACCAACTTGAAACTTCCTGATCCTGACATTCTTGTTGTAAGCTCCAGCCATCCTTTGTTGATAACTAGCCATTCTTATCCTTGCCAAATCCCTGAGTTCTTCTATGGTATCCAAATCTTGAACCAAGTTTTCAGCATTTCCTTCAGGATCACGGATGCTTGTTCTAGCAGTAGGAACCACCATCTCTGTAGGGATCACTGATTCTACTCCAAACACTAAAGAAAATGGAGTTTGGCCAGTAGCATTCTTCGGAGTTGTCCTATCAGTCCATAACACATAAGGTAGTTCTTCTGCGCATTTTCCTTTCTTGGATCCTAGCTTCTTCTTCAAGTTGTTGATGATGATCTTGTTGGATGATTCTGCTTGACCATTAGCTTGTGGGTGGACTGGTGTTGATGTTATCATCTTAATCCCCCAGCTGTCACAAAAGTTAGTAGTTCTACTCCCAATAAATTGGGATCCATTATCACAAACAATTTCAGAAGGGATACCAAATCTGGTAATAATGTTTCTTTTAATAAAGGATATCACTTCTTTTTCTCTGACTTGAGAAAAAGCTTCAGCTTCTATCCACTTGGAAAAGTAATCAGTCATAGCAAGTGTTACGGGTCATTTTCTGAGAATATATCCTGACTAATATTCTGCTTTTGATTGTTTATTTGTGATCAGGATATCGGGTCAGGATATTGGTAACATCCTGGTACGATATCCTGGTATTGACTGAATTAATCACGTGCAGATTAAGAGTTACAAGTCTCCAACGTTCAAGAAGACTTCTTCCCCCCAAGACTCGGGCAAATCAGTTGGAATAGAGACGTTGATTCCGAAAGACCAGGACTGCAACGTTTACTTGGGAATATTCGGGGCATTTCGGTTTAATAGGAGAGTTAGTTGTTTTCGTTTAGCTATAAATAGTATGATCGGATCAAGTTAAGGCACACACTTTCATTCGCACACTTTACTCTCTAGTTACTAGTAACCACTACACACAAACACTTGTACTCAAATTACTTTGTAACACCTAGTTGATCCGTATCATATCCTGCACTGTATCCTGATATTTGAAGCAATAGAAGAACAAGGCAGCTGCGATTGTCAGCTCCCGAGGTTTTATGCCGGTGATCTAGATTGATCAAGGGCTTTCCTCGTACATCCTGTGTCACCCTTTACATTTCGCTCATTGTTTGATCATAGATACAACTTTATATCCTGAGCCGTATCCTGAAACTGTTTTTTGCAAACAACCTAACTAGTATATTTTTAATACACATTTCTATCACACTACCTCACTTAACTAATTTGATCACTAATTTGCTTCGGTAATTTTTGACCAAAACAATTTGGCGCCCACCGTGGGGCAAGTGGTGCTATTCCTACTAAAAGCTTTTGCAAAATCTTTACTTGGTTTTCTATTTTCGAAACTTTTTGCCACACAATTTTCAATGGCCTCAAGATCAAACATGAGCTCTTCCACCGTGTCTGCCACAACCTCCGTAACAATTGGTTCGGTGCTCCCACCACCTCCTCCGAGAATCCAAGCCTCTTTGCAAGGAACTGAAAGTCACGTGGCTCGGGATGTTATCCCTGCTTGCAATATCCTGGGATCGGGTCCTATTTTAGCTTCTAATGAAGAAATTTTAAATTTGTTTGGTAGTGTACAGAAACAGATGAGGCAGCAACAGGAGACCAACCGGATGTTGATGAGAGAGATACAACTCTTGAAGTCTGGCCCGAGTCGGCCTGCCGAAGATACTGTCACTCCCTTACAACCCAGGGCTTTGAACTTCAGTTCTACAGTCTATACGGAGGATAACCGGGGGAATATTGTGCCTAGCCATTCCCAGAATCATACTCCTAAGATACCTTTGTTTTGGTCAAAAATTACCTAAGCAATTAAGTGATCAAATTAGTTTTGTGAGGTAGTGTGCTAGTAATACTTTGTGAAAAATATATTGGTTTGTTAGTTTGCAAAAACAGTTAACAGGATACAGCTCAGGATATCGAGCTGTATCTATAATCAAACAATGAGCAAAAATGTAAAGGTTGACACGTGATGTACGAGGAAAGCCCTTGATCAATCTAGATCTCCGACATAAAACCTCGGGAGCTGACAATCGTCGGCTGCCTTGTTCTTCTTATTGATTAAATAACCAGGATACAGTGCAGGATAATGCCCAGATCGCTACTAAGTGGTACAATGATTGTAAGTGATGAGTGTTAGTGCGTGATTGCTGCTAGAAAAGAGAGCGAATGAGTAGGTGAATTCGAGTTGTGACCTATGGATCTGGCATCTCCTTTATATAGTTACAAGAATTAACTAATTGTGCTAAAAATCCGGGATATTATGCTAAAAATCCGGGATACTGAGATTATTTCCTTTCTGAACGTTGCCAGGCTGTTTCCACTCGTTTTCCACGCGCTTACTAACTATAAGTCCGGGATTTAAGCTTCCATAACCGTTACAACATTAATATCTTTGACCAATCTTCGTAACTTTCCATAAAACACGCCAATCTTCAATGATGACCGTTACAAGAGCTATTTTTCCGCCATCAACGTCCTTATCCTAACCAATTTGAGCGGGTCTTCAGGATAACTTGGCCTTCATGAATGTTAGTCCCTTGTAGCCAACGTTTACAAGCGAATTGTTAGTAATAGTCAGGATACTGCCTCAGGATGTTACCAATATCCTGGTCCGGTATCCTGATCTGGTATCCTGATCATATACAACTAATAGAAAATCAAGATACAAAGTCAGGATATGGGCTCAGAATTTCACCCATAACAATTGTCCCCAAAAATATAACTGTTGGATATCCTGATTCCAACGGATATATTTTTTAGTCATTCCAACATGCCTGGTGAGGATATATGTTTTCTTCGATCTTGAGAAGCTTGACAGCTATCCCAAGCTTGTCCTGGTAAAAAAGGAGCCGCTTGTTGCTGCTGCCAAAGGTTTCTCTTATGATGACCTTGGCTTCACGGAATCTATCGAGCCCATGACCTCCTTCCCTAATAAGGTAAGTATCCAGATCCTGTATCCCGTACACATATACTGAATCTGTATCCTGGTTAGTCTGTCTTTAATGATACCTGTATTTTGTAGGGTCTAAATCATCCGGTCGTCCTGCACTTAGAACAATTTTAATTTCCTGCAAGTAGAATATTTTGACAGTTGAAGGTGGAAAGATCCTGTGTTTTCAGGACGAAACCTTCAACTGTTTATGTAAATATGATTTAAAAACTTTAATTGTGTTCTTGGTGGATGGGTCTCTTTTTGAGATGAAACCAAGAATACAATCTTTTGGACCATTAATAATAAACTAACCTTTTAGCCTTATTTGTAGTTTATTTTGAAAGGTAAGTTTTGAATATCCTGATCAAATATCCTGGTCAGGATACTGATAAAATGTCTTCTAAATGTCAGACAAAACTTGGTTGAATATGACTTTTTAGAAAACTTAGATCATTTAGATAAGGTTTTCAAGACTTGAAAAATAATAAATCATACCGGCAATAATTTCCAACCTTAAACTTTGAATCCTTTGCAATGTCCCCGGCATGGATGTCCCCTGTCTGTGCAGGATATTGCATCAGTGCATGATATACTTGAGTGTTTCTTCACTTAGTGATTAAACTTCGTAGCTTCTTATCCACAAAAGAACGTGTGTAATCACAGCTTGTCATATCTTTGCAATCTTGTTAAAAACTTTAGTTTTACTGGGGATAAACCCTTAATGTACTGGGGATAAACCCTTAGTATCCTGGGGAAAATCCCAAATTTTCGTGCGCTACAGGCAGGAGTGTATAAACTCCAAGACTTAGAAAGGTGAAAACCTTTAAACCTTAGAGAGTATGAAAATACCCTTTCGCGAGAGAGGGTGATCAATCCTCATATACCTTAAGGATCCAGGGTATAGCCAACAGTAACGAAATTGTCAGCCACTTTTACATGAACTGGTCCCGCCACCTTGAACTATCCTTGGATAACTTGCGCTCCAGGCGGGATGTTTAAACCCAATTCGTGAGAAAGGTGAATACCTTTAAACCCGTGAAGGGATCAGGATCCCTTAAACGTGAGAGAGGGGGCCAATCCTCTAATCTTTCGAAGTATCCTGAGTGTGTATCCTGGAGCTATATCCCGAAGCATATTCTGCAAAACAACCTTAAACTAAGGTGGGTGTTAGCTTGGCTAACACCCCTCCGATGCTCAAGTTAGTATTGGGTTCAAATAAAATAAATTATATTATATTTAAAAAAGACATAATTCATACCATCTTGAGTTAGAAATTAAATTCTAAACTCACTTGAAATAGGCTTTGAGATGTATAGAATTCCAGGATCTTGATAGTATATCCCCCTCCATATTCTTGAGTCGATATGCTCCTTTTCCTGCTTCCGATTCAATCTCATAGGGTCCTTCCCACTTTGGAGCTAATTTTCCATCGGCAGGATTAGTAGTATTCTGAAAAGCTTTTCTTAACACCCAATCTCCGACTTGGAACCTTCTAGTCCTTATATTCTTGTTATATGCTCTGGACATCCTCTGTTGATATGCCGCCATCCTTAGCTTTGCTGCATCTCTTGTCTCATCAATAGTATCCAGTTCTTGACATTAGATTTCAGGATTTGATTCAGGATCCCGTAGGCTTGATCTAGCTGTCGGTATCACCATTTCTGTCGGGATCACTGCTTCTGCCCCAAATACCAAAGAAAATGGGGTTTGCCCAGTAGCATTCTTCACAGTTGTTCTATCAGCCCATAGGACAAATGGTAGTTCCTCTGCCCATTTTCCTTTTTTGGCACCTAACCTCTTCTTTAAATTGTTGACGATTATCTTGTTCAAGGATTCTGCTTGTCCATTTGCTTGAGGATGCACTGGTGTTGATGTTATCATTTTGATTCCCCAACTCTTGCAAAAGTCAGTAGTTCTTTTGCTGATGAATTGAGAGCCATTGTCACAAACTATCTCAGCTGGTACCCCAAATCTGGTCAGGATATTCCTTTTTATGAAGGATACAACTTCTTGATCCCTGACTTGAACAAAGGCCTCGGCTTCGACCCACTTGGAGAAATAATCTGTCATTGCCAGCATGAAAACCTTTCCTCCTGGAGCCTTAGGAAGCTTTCCCACTATGTCCATCCCCCATTTCATAAACGGCCAAGGGGATGCGATATGATATAATGGTTCCGCAGGCTGATGCAGGATGTTGCCGTGTCTTTGACATGCATCGCATTTCTGAGCATACTCCGCGGCATCCTTTCTCATGGTTGGCCAGTAATATCCTGTTCTCAACACCTTCGAGAACAGAGATCTGCCCCAAGTGTGGTTGCCACAGTCTCCTTCGTGTATATCCTGAAGTACCTCCTTGGTTTCAGGACCTTCCAAGCACCTTAGGTACGGACCTGCAAGGGATTTCTTATACAAAATATTATTTATAATAGTAAAACGAGATACCTTCATCCTAAAAGCCTTAGGATTTGCATCTTTTGGGATATCTCCTTCTTAAAGACACTTCACAATTGGAGTCATCCAGGATTCAGGATCCTTCTCAGGATATCCATCACCAGGATCCTGGATACATGCTACTTCTTTATCCTGAGATTTGAAATGTTCTATTGCAGGATACAAGATGTGCACTATTGGTATCTGAGTTCCCTCCGGTATCCTGACAGTAGATCCTAAGTTTGCTAGAGCGTCAGCTTCAGCATTCTTTTCTCTTGGTACCTGTTCAAGTGTAAAAATTTCGAAATATCCTGCTAATTTCTTAACAATTTCAAGATATTCAGCTAACTTTTCACCTTTTACTGCATAAGACCCATTGAAATGGTTAGTAATCAACAGGGAATCAACATATACTTGTAAACATCTAATATTCATATTTTTGGCTAATTCTAATCCTGCTATCAGAGCTTCATACTCAGCTTCATTATTAGTGGCAGTAAACTCACATCTAATGGCCTGGGGTAATATGTCCCCCTGTGGCGATTTTAGTAGTATACCCAAACCTACACCTCTTACATTAGATGCACCATCAGTATATAGTGTCCAAGATTCTATATTTTCTCCTAATTGTTGCACTTCTAGGTCTACTTCATTTTGAATATCACTACTGAAATCAGCCACAAAGTCAGCTAAGGCCTGAGACTTTATGGCATTTCTAGGTTCATATACTAGATCATAAGCACTTAATTTTACTGACCACTTAGCCATCCTACCTGACATCTCGGGTTTCCTAAGCACATTTTTAACATGATAGTTGGTTTTAACATGAATCCTATGTGTTTCAAAATAATGTCTAAGTTTCGTTGATGCCATAACTAGGGCTAATATCATTTTTTCTAGATGAGAATATCTAGTTTCAACATCTAATAAACTTTTTCTAACGTAATAGACAGGATAATGCTGACCTTCGTGATCCTTGACCAAAACAGCACTTACTGCATTCCCTGATACTGCAAGATACAGGGATAATGGTTCACCATCCTCGGGCTTCATCAGCAGAGGTGCGGTTGAAAGATATTGCTTTAATGCCTGTAAGGCTGCTTCCTGCTTTTCTCCCCATTCGAACCTCTTATTCTTCTTCAGGATATCGTAGAATTCTTTACATTTTTCTGAGGATCTTGATATAAATCTGTTTAATGCCGCTACTCGTCCAGTTAATCTTTGCACATCTTTCATGTTGGATGGTGACTTGATATCCAGGATAGCTTTGATCTGTTCCGGGCTTGCTTCTATACTCCTTTTAGTCACCATGTATCCTAAAAACTTTCCTGCCCCCACTCCAAAATGGCACTTGGCAGGATTTAGTTTCATATTGTATTGGTCCAGGATATCAAATGCTCCTTTAATATCCTGGAGATGATCCTCAGCCTTCTTGGATTTGACTACCATATCGTCAATTTACACCTCCATGGTGTCCCCCAGTTTGTCTTTAAACATCATGTTCACCAATCTCTGGTACGTTGCACCTGCATTTTTCAAACCAAAAGGCATAGCAGTATAACAGTAAATACCTGTTGGTGTCATGAAAGCAGTATCCTCCTGGTCTGAAGGTTCCATTTGGATTTGCTGGAATCCTGAGGATGCATCCATGAAGGTTAACATCTCATGACCGGCAGTGGCATCCACCATCGAGTCTATATGAGGTAGAGGGAATGGGTCTTTAGGACATGCTTTGTTCAAGTCTGTGTAATCTACACAAACTATCCATTTCCCATTCTTCTTTTGGACCACGACCACATTTGCTAGCCACTTGGGAAATTTGACTTCCCTGATCATCTTGGACTTCAATAGTCTTTCAACCTCTTCTTGAATAATTATGTTTCGTTCTGGAGCAAACTTCCTTCTCTTTTGCTGGACAGGCTTGAAAGACCTGTCAATTCCAAGCTTGTGAGTTATAATATCCTTAGAAATACCTGTCATATCCTCATGCTTCCATGCGAATGTTGACATCCTGCATTTCAAAAAAGTTAGTTAATTGATTTTCAATATCCTGAGGGATATTGGCTCCTACAAGCACCGAGATATCTGGATTATTCTGGTCCAGGATAATTTTCTTAACATCCTGCTCCGAAGCCTCCACAATATCTTGGGCTTGCATCTTTAATTGCTATCCTGCTTTAGACTTTCTTGAGGCCTTCATTGAAGAGGAGTAGCACTCCTTCGCCTCTTGTTGGTCACTTTCAACTTTGACTACCCCCCAAGGAGTAGGGATCTTGACACACTGATGATAGGTAGAAGGTACAGCTTTCATCTCGTGAATCCATGGCCTGCCCAATATAATATTATAGCAGGATAATGAATCCATGACACAAAACCGTTGAATCGAGTTTACTCCTTCGACATATACAGGCAGTTTTATTTCCCCAACAGTATTCTTTGCTTCTCCACTAAACCCTACAAGCACAGTGGACTTTGAGGTGATCTCCATCTCGGGGATGTTCATTCTCTTCAAGGTTTCCAATTGGATGATGTTGACTGAGCTGCCATTATCCACCAGTATCCTGCGTACAAAGTGATTAGCAACATATAAAGTTATTACCAGAGCATCATGATGAGGATCCTGGACAGCATCCCTGTCATCACTATCGACGTGATCATTTTATCAGTCGTGAGGGTCGATATCCTGGTTGGCTTATTCCCCCTTTCGGCCTTAGCCTCCTTTGCATGTCTTTTGGCTGCAGAATAAGAAGTTCCGTAGATATCGGACCCTCCTGAGATAAAGTTAATTATCTTGGCGTCGGCGGGAGGTGATGCTGCTCGTTCAGGATCCTTCTCAATATCCTGACCCCTATTCTTCTTTCTGCCCAGAAGATCCTTCAGATATCCTTTGCTTAGTAGGTAGCTTATTTCTTTCCTCAGGGCAATGCAATCCTCAGTAACATGTCTGAAATCCTCATGGAAGGCACACCATTTGGACTTATCCTTCCAATCAGCTTTTTGTTGATTCTTCCGAGGCCACCTGGCTTTATCTCCCAAACCCTGCATAGCATACATTAGTTCAGGTATATTAACAGAAAAACAATATTCTGACAATTCAGGATACTCCTCAGGATCTTCATTTTCAACAGCGTTCACTTTTTTGCTATCATTCCTGTCATATGGCTTAGAACGATACGGTTTGTATGAGGATTCTGACTTCCTGTTAGTTGGTTCATATGTTGAGGATGCATTCATCCTCTCTTGCATTTTCTTATCATCTTCCAGCCTGATATATCTCAAGGCCCTGTTTCGAGCTTCGTCCAAGTTCCTGCAAGGATTCATCACAAGATCCTGATAAAAATGGGAATCCTTTTGTAGTCCCATCTTGAATGCTTGGACTGCTGTAGCAACATCAAGGTGTGGGATATCTAAGGATTCCCTGCTGAATTTGTTCACATAATCCCTTAGGGATTCTTAAGGACCCTGTGTTATCCTGTAGAGGTCACTTGTTAGTTTTTCAAAGCTTCTACTACAAGAAAACTGACTATTAAACAAATTAGCTAAATGAGCAAATGATGTAATTGAATAAGGTGGAACATTTAGAAGCCATTTCAAGGCTGATCCCGTTAGAGTAGAGCCGAAGCCCTTGCATAAGCATGCTTCCTTAAGTTCTGGCGGGATAGGGTTAATATCCATCCTCTCCCTATACTGGGCAATATGCTCCTCAGGATCTGTCGTCCCATCATACAGCTTCATGTTAGGAGTCTGGAATCTCTTTGGGATTTCTGCATCACAAATGGGGTGAGCAAAGCGGGATATGTTGTGACTATCCCGGGATACTTCCGGTATAGGCTGCACTATTCCAGGCACACTTGATATCATATCCTTCAACTTTTGAAGCTCTCTGGTTATCGCTGATGTCACGCCTGCATCCTGCAATGATCCAAGATTATTAGTAACAGGGATATTGGTGTTAACAGACAAGTTACCAGCTTGGTGATTCTGGCCATATCCTGGAGCACATCCTGGAGCATATCCTGGATTTCTCACAGCTGACACCCTGACCGAAGAGGGTATCTCAGGAATATGACTTTGGGAATGGCTAGGCACAATATTCCCCCTGTTATCCTCAGTATATACTGCCGAACTGAAGTTCAAAGATCTAGGCTGCAAGGGAGTGACAGTATCCTCAGTGGGCCTTCTTGAGCTAGATTTCAAGAGTTGTATCTCTCTCATTAGCATTTGGTTGGTCTCCTGCTGCTACCTCATTTGTTCCTGTACACTACCAAATAAAGTTAGAATTTCTTCATTAGAGGCCAAAACAGGACCAGATCCATGAATACTCCGAGTAGGTATAATATCATGAGGCTGTGAAGAAGCTTGTGTCCTTGGAGGAGGTGGTGGAAGCACCGAACCAATCGTTGCAGATGTTGTAGCAGACACGGTAGAAGAGCTCATGTTTGATCTCGAGGCCATTGAAAATAGTGTAGCAAAAAGTTTTGAAAATAGAAAATCGATTAACGATTTTACAAAAGCTTTTAGTAGAAATAGCACCACTTGCCCCACGGTGGGCGCCAAATTGTTTTGGTCAAAAATTACCTAAGCAATTAAGTGATCAAATTAGTTTTGTGAGGTAGTGTGCTAGTAATACTTTGTGAAAAATATATTGGTTTGTTAGTTTGCAAAAACAGTTAACAGGATACAGCTTAGGATATCGAGCTGTATCTATAATCAAACAATGAGCAAAAATGTAAAGGTTGACACGTGATGTACGAGGAAAGCCCTTGATCAATCTAGATCTCCGGCATAAAACCTCGGGAGCTGACAATCGTCGGCTGCCTTGTTCTTCTTATTGATTGAATAACCAGGATACAGTGCAGGATAATGCCCAGATCGCTACTAAGTGGTACAATGATTGTAAGTGATGAGTGTTAGTGCGTGATTGCTGCTAGAAAAGAGAGCGAATGAGTAGGTGAATTCGAGTTGTGACCTATGGATCTGGCATCTCCTTTATATAGTTACAAGAATTAACTAATTGTGCTAAAAATCCGGGATTTATGCTAAAAATCCGGGATACTGAGATTATTTCCTTTCTGAACGTTGCCAGGCTGTTTCCACTCGTTTTCCACGCGCTTACTAACTATAAGTCCGGGATTTAAGCTTCCATAACCATTACAACATTAATATCTTTGACCAATCTTCGTAACTTTCCATAAAACACGCCAATCTTCAATGATGACCGTTACAAGAGCTATTTTTCCGCCATCAACGTCCTTATCCTAACCAATTTGAGCGGGTCTTCAGGATAACTTGGCCTTCATGAATGTTAGTCCCTTGTAGCCAACGTTTACAAGCGAATTGTTAGTAATAGTCAGGATACTGCCTCAGGATGTTACCAATATCCTGGTCCGGTATCCTGATCTGGTATCCTGATCATATACAACTAATAGAAAATCAAGATACAAAGTCAGGATATGGGCTCAGAATTTCACCCATAACAACCTTCTTCAGTAAGAGTATCAACTGTGAGGAGCTCAGGATATGCTTCAGGATATGGCCAGAACCCTCAAGCTGGTAATGTATCTAATAATAATAATACTCTTGCTACTAATGGTGTTAGATCTTTGCAGGATGCAGGTATGACATCAACATTTTCTAGGGAGCTTCAAAAACTGAAGGACATGATATCCAGTGTACCTGGAGTGGTTCAGCCAATTCCTGAAGTATCCCAGGACAACCACATGATATCATGGTTTGCATATCCTATTTGTGATGCTGAAATCCCAAAAAGATTTCAAACCCCCAACATGAAGCTCTATGACGGAACTACGGATCCTGAGGAGCATATTGCCCAGTACAGGGAAAGGATGGAAATCAACCCTATCCCTCCAGACCTCAAAGAAGCATGCTTGTGCAAGGGTTTCGGTTCCACCTTAACAGGATCAGCCTTAAAATGGCTGTTAAACGTTCCTCCTCACTCAATTACCTCTTTTGCTCATTTAGTTAATTTATTTAATAGTCAATTTTCTTGCAGCCAGAGTTTTGAGAAATTAACCAGTGACCTTTACAGGATAACTCAAGGACCTCAGGAATCCTTGAGGGATTACGCGAACAAGTTTAGTCGGGAATCCTTGGATATCCCACATCTTGATGTTGCGACGGCCATGCAAACGTTGAAGATGGGGTTGCAAAAAGATTCTCAATTCTACCTGGATCTTGTAATGAATCCCTGCAGGAATCTGGACGAGGCTCGTAACAGGGCTTTGAGATACATTTGCCTGGAGGATGATAAAAAGATGCCAGAGAGGATGAACTCGTTCACAACCTATGAGTCAACCAACAGGAAATCAGAATCCTCGTATAAACCATACCGTTCTAAACCGTATGGTAGAAATGATGGCAAAAAAGTGAATGATGTTGAAGACGAGGATCCTGAGGAGTATCCTGAGTTGTCTGAATATTGTTTTTCTGTTAACATACCCGAACTGATGTATGCTATGCAGGGTTTAGGAGACAAAGCAAGGTGGCCCCGAAAGAATCAACAAAAGGCTGATTGGAAGGACAAGTCCAAGTGGTGTGCCTTCCATGAGGATTTCGGGCATGTTACTGAAGATTGTATCGCTTTGAGAAAGGAAATAAGCTATCTCTTGTGTAAGGTATATCTGAAGGACCTCTTAGGAAGAAAGAAGAATAAAGGTCAGGATCCTGAGAAGGATCCTGAACAGGCAACATCGCCTCCTGCAGATGCAAAAATAATTAACTTTATTTCAGGA
The DNA here is from genome assembly GCA_030545235.1 of Helianthus tuberosus. Classification (NCBI taxonomy): domain Eukaryota; kingdom Viridiplantae; phylum Streptophyta; class Magnoliopsida; order Asterales; family Asteraceae; genus Helianthus; species Helianthus tuberosus. The sequence continues at coordinate 34,728,406 of CM060353.1, forward strand.
GGATCCGATATATGCGGCACATCGTATTCTGCGGCAAAAAGACACGCGAAGGAAGCTAAAGCAGAAAGGGGAGATAAGCCGACAAGGATGTCAACCCTCACAACTGACAAAGTCATCACGTTCGATAATGATGACAGGGATACTGTCCAGGATCCCCATCATGATGCCTTAGTGATAACGTTATATGTTGCTAACCATTTTGTACGCAGGATATTAGTGGATAATGGCAGCTCGGTCAACATAATTCAGCTGGAAACATTGAAAAGGATGAATGTATCTCCGATGGACATTACTTCGAAGTCCACTATGCTGGTTGGTTTCAGTGGAGAAGCTAGGAATACCGTGAGAGAAATAAAGTTGCTCGTCTATGTTCAAGGGGTCAACTCAATGCATCGCCTTTGTGTCATGGACTCTCTATCCTGCTATTATATTATACTGGGTAGGCCTTGGATCCATGATATGAAGGTTGTTCCGTCAACCTACCATCAATGCATCAAGATCCCTACTCCTTGGGGAGTTGTCAAGGTGGAAAGTGATCAACAAGAAGCAAATGAGTGTTATTCTTCTTCGATGAAATCCTCAACAAAGCCTAATGCAGCATAGCAATTAAAGATGCAAGGCCAGGATATCATGGAGGCTTCGGAGCAGGATGTAAAGAAAGTGGTCCTGGATCAGAATAATCCGGATATCTCGGTTCTCATGGGAACCAATATCCCTCAGGATATTGAAGATCAATTAACTAATTTTTTGAAATGCTGGATGTCAACGTTCGCGTGGAAGCACGAGGATATGTGTCACACCCCCAAAATCCACCTGCGGAGTACTACCGCTTGGAGGCGTGACTGACCAGGATCCAGCCACCAATCATATTGAACATGCGAGTTAAAAGATATAAGAGTTTAACCAATACAATTGGTGTTCAAACAAAACATAGTTAAGTTGCAAGCGGAACCATAAGTCTTAAAACAAAACATAGTTTAATTGTTTCCAAGTTTAACATGGCACACAGCCGTCCATGTCCCACAACGATCCTCCTCCATGCAAGCTCCAGCTAAGAACCTAAGGACCTGCAAAGCATGTAGTAACGAGTCAACAACAAGTTGAGTGAGTTCACGGTTGGGTGTTCGTTTTAAGTTGTTTCGAAAACAGTTTCCTTTATCTGGCATCCTGCCGTGGGGGTTACCCCATAGTTAAAAACGTGACTTGTTTATTCCCGGTTACTCTGGCAATCCAGCCGTGGGGGCTACCCCGTGTTAGTTATCTGGCATTTCGGCCGTGGGGGCTACCCCATGTATACACTAGACTCGTTACCATATCGACTGCTGACTGTAGTCATGTTTATGTGCCCTGAAACTGTCAATGTCTATCATCATTGACGTGCCCCAGATCCATTAGTTCACGCCCGTCCTCTGCGGCACGGTGTGAGGTTTGTCAGACCTAAATAGCGCTATCTAACTAATGACCCGCTCGCCATTGGCCCGGCGATTAAGTCGATATAAAAAGGAGGGACTTCGTGATAGAGTTTTGGTCTAGTACGAGTTATCTGTCCGTGAGGACGAGGAATTACATTCCTGAACCTTTGCTGTCCTACCCAAGGAGGACGAGGAACCCATGTTCCTTAACCCCAATTCCCGACCCCTGGGAATCCCATGCTTTGTAGAGGGTGTGAACTCACCTTGGTTTGCTCGGTAGATACACAGAAAAGTCAATCAAGCAATATTGTGGCTACTCACGTCCTATCATAGTTGTATCATACAATCAGGTTCGTATTCAAGTAGTGCACGTATGGCATACACGTTTAATCATGGCAGTTCATCAACATTCACGCTCAACAGTAACATATAAGGTCTGTGCATTAGGCCCAAGAGTCCGGCCCAAACAATTAAGCCCGTAATGGGGTGCAAGCCCAAACAGTGTGCACATGCACTTGGTTTCGAGTCGCAACTGATGCAGGTTCTGGTCTCGAGTCGCAACCGGACTCGTAAACACGGTTTCGGTTCATGCTGTTTTGGTTACGAGTCGCAACTGGACTCGCAACCGATATTTCGAGTCATAAGATTTGTGCTTGATCGAGTGTGGTTTCGAGTCGCAACCAGGTGTTTGCGACTCGCAACCTGTGCCGTAACCGGGGGTCTCGACTCGTCATGCAGTGGTTTCGAGTCGCAACTGGAGGTTTCGGTTGGACAACTGCTGATTCGGTACAGTGTACTATCCAATGGGAATTTGATTTCATGAAATGGTTTGTACTATCCGCTTAAACATGTTTGTTTGTCTAGCAATTTACTAAATTGGATCAAACATATCAGATTTCAAATATTCAAGCATGTTCATATCACATTCAAGTTGTTCATCATACATTCAAATAGTTCATCATGATTATTCAACTTGTTCATCATATTTTAGAGTTTTCGGCATCAATCACAAACATAATCATAACATGAACAACCATCAAAACTCTTGAACATATTCAGCTAACCCACATATACACATCCGATTTCATGAGTAATAAACCTTCTAACATAATCAAGCCACTCGGATTTAAGCCTATGTGGAACCGATAGCATTCAATCCTAGTCAAGCATACATTGTTCATCCCAACATCATCAATACATTAACCTATAATCATCTTTAACCGAATATAAACACACTACATGAAACATTTATGAACCGATTACTCAAGAAGGGTGTATTCCTCATGTATAACACTTAACAAGTAGACATATCATCACATAATTTTCATCACACATCATTATCAAACCGAATACCACACATTAACACCTTTAATCATGTATAGACATGTATTTTCCAAGAGATCACTAACCGGTTCAAGTGTGGGTTCAAAGGTGTGAGTGAAGCTTCCAAATGGTGTGCGTGCAAGTTGATCCGAGAGCCCCTAATGTCTCCGGTTTGAATCCGAGAGCGAGGGAGGAGAGGTGATGTTGTGGTTTAGGGTTTTGGTGAGGGAGAGTGGAGAGTGTGTGTGTGAGTGAGTGTGTTGTCCAAAATGGTAAACATGGATGGTCACTAAGGTTATATAGTTGTTCCACATGGGTGCACCCTAATGGGTCTTCGAATGGGCTAAGGGTGTGTGTGTGACCAACCGGCCCATATGTTACGGTTCACTCGGTTCATATACATACCCGCATACATACACACAAGCATACACATAACATAACACATAATCATATAAGTTCACATGTATCATTCATTAAATCATCAAATTAGTTAGTCACTTAGTGTTCAAACGTACAACGAAAGGTTCTAAATTTCGAGTTGTCACATCATCCCCAAGTTGAAAGAAATTACGTCCCGAAATTTGGTAAGCACTCACTGAGGAAGCTAGTTAGGTTGTATGGTTTTCCCTATTTTCCTGGGGTGTCACATCTACCCCCCGTTGATCTGGAATTTCGTCCCGAAATTCCGTAGCTTCGGCCTCAGTAGTGGGTGTACTGTTTGTGAACAGTTGGGGATACTTATGTTTCATCTGATCTTCGCGCTCCCAGGTGAACTCTGGGCCGCGACGTGAGTTCCAACGAACTCGAACGAGAGGTATTCTAGTGCTCTTGAGGACCTTAACATCCCGGTCCGTGATTTCGACTGGTTCCTCGACGAATCGTAACTGCTCGTCGATAGTGAGTTCCTTCAAAGGAACTACGTGGGTCTCATCTGACGGACACTTCTTCAGATTCGACACGTGAAAAACGTTGTGAACTGCACCGAGTTCCGCTGGTAAGTTTAGTCTGTAGGCCACCCTGCCTATTTTCTCAATGACTTCGAAGGGTCCAACGTATCGTGGGTTAAGTTTGCCGCGTTTACCAAAACGAACCACACCCTTCCAGGGTGAAACTTTGAGTAGTACACGCTCCCCAACCTGGAGCTCAAGTGGTTTCCTGCCCATGTCGGCGTAAACTTTCTGACGTTCACGAGCGGCCGTCATGCGTTTTCGTATCTGAGCGATTTGCTCGGTTGTATCTACCACATATTCTGGACCAGTGATCTGACTATCTCCCACCTCTGCCCAGCAAAGAGGAGACCGGCATTTACGTCCGTACAATGCCTCAAACGGAGCAGCTTTAATGCTGGTGTGGTAGCTGTTATTGTACGAGAATTCCACAAGTGGCAGATGCTTTTCCCAGCGGTTGCCAAAGTCGATTACACATGCACGAAGCATGTCTTCTAAGGTTTGAATAGTGCGCTCGGACTGCCCGTCCGTCTGAGGGTGATACGCTGTGCTCATATCTAATCGTGAGCCAAAGGATTTGTGCATTGCTTGCCACAGCTCTGAAGTAAAACGTGCATCTCGATCCGAGATAATGGAGGTGGGCACCCCGTGCCTCGAAACGACTTCCTTAAGGTATATTTCTGCAAGAGTGGAGAACTTATCCGTCTCCTTGATAGCCAAGAAGTGTGCAGATTTTGTGAGTCGATCCACGATCACCCAAATAGTATCGTTCCCACGCTGGGATCTAGGTAGGCCAGTAACAAAATCCATGGAAATCTGCTCCCATTTCCATTGTGGTATCTCTGGTTGTTGGAGTAGGCCTGAGGGTTTCTGGTATTCCGACTTGACTCTCGCACAAGTCAAGCACTTGCTGACGTAGGTTGCTATGTGGGCCCTCATGCTAGGCCACCAGTACGTAGTTTTGATGTCGTGGTACATTTTATCCGATCCAGGATGTACCGAGTAGCGAGACTTGTGTGCTTCGTCCATCACAAGCTCTCGTTGGTTGCCATAGAGTGGGACCCAAACGCGTCCCGTTACGTAGTAAGCACCGTCTTCCTTCTGTTCTAATCGTTGCCTTGATCCGCGTAGGGCCTCAGCCCTGACGTTTTCTGGTTTCAGTGCTTCTATCTGAGCTGCTCGTATCTGGGAAGGGAGACTAGAGTGGATCGTGAGTTGTAAAGCTCGCACGCGCCTTGGTGCAGTGTCCTTTCGGCTAAGGGCGTCAGCCACAACATTGGCTTTGCCCGGGTGATATCTGATTGAGCACTCGTAGTCATTCAGTAGTTCGACCCATCGTCGTTGCCGCATATTCAGTTCTTTCTGCTTGAAGATATGCTCAAGGCTCCTGTGGTCGGTGTAGATGGCGCACTTCGTACCATACAGGTAATGCCGCCATAACTTAAGTGCAAAAACAACAGCTCCCAGCTCTAAGTCGTGCGTAGTGTAGTTCTTTTCGTGAACTTTGAGTTGGCGTGAGGCGTAGGCTATAACTTTGTCTCGTTGCATCAACACGCAACCAAGACCTTGAATTGATGCGTCGCAGTAAACCACAAAGTCGTCTGTGCCTTCTGGCAAGGAAAGGATAGGTGCGCTACAAAGTCTATCCTTTAGGTGCTGAAATGCCAACTCCTGTGCGTTTCCCCAGCAATAAACAACGCCCTTCTGCGTTAGTGAGGTGAGGGGCTGTGCAATCTTAGAAAAATCCTTTATGAATCTCCGGTAGTATCCCGCCAAACCCAAGAATTGGCGAATTTCCTTTGGTGTACGAGGTGCAGGCCAGTTCTTAATCGAGTCTATCTTGGATGGATCAACATGAATCCCATCCTTGTTCACCACGTGGCCTAGGAAATGGACTTCTCGAAGCCAGAAGTTGCATTTCGAGAACTTTGCGTAAAGCTGTTCTGTTCGAAGGAGTTCCAGAATAAGTCGCAGATGCTGCTCGTGTTCCTCCCGACTCTTGGAATAGATCAGGATGTCGTCGATGAAGACTATAACGAACTTGTCCAGGTAAGGCTTGCACACTCGATTCATCAAATCCATGAAAACCGCAGGTGCGTTTGTCATCCCAAAAGGCATGACCAAAAACTCATAGTGTCCGTAACGAGTTCTGAAAGCTGTTTTGGAGACGTCCTCTTCCCGGACTCTCAGCTGGTGATAACCCGATCTCAAATCGATCTTTGAATAGTAGCTCGATCCTTGCAGCTGGTCGAATAAGTCGTCGATACGCGGTAGAGGATAACGGTTCTTCACCGTCACCTTGTTGAGTTCCCGGTAATCGATGCACATTCTGAAAGTACCGTCTTTCTTCTTCACAAATAGCACTGGAGCTCCCCAGGGCGATGAGCTAGGACGAATAAAACCCTTATCCAGGAGCTCTTGTAGTTGGGTGAAGAGTTCTTTCAACTCTGATGGGGCTAAACGATAAGGTGCACGAGCGATAGGTGCAGCTCCAGGAGCTAGTTCGATCTGAAACTCGACTTGGCGATGAGGCGGAAGACCAGGTAATTCCTCAGGAAATACCTCTGGATAATCGCGTACAACTGGAAAATCTTCTATCTTCTTCTCTTTTTCTGAGGTGTCAGTAACGAGAGCCAAAATGGCAGTGTGGCCCTTTCGCAAGCACTTTTGGGCCTTAAGGAGAGAAATGACGTTCTCAACAGCACTCCTCTTGTCGCCATGAATCATGAGAGGTTCACCATCGGGACCTGGAATACGGACAACCTTCTCGTTGCAAAGAATCTCTGCTCGGTGTTGGGATAACCAATCCATCCCAATGACAACGTCGAAACTACCCAAGACAATAGGAATGAGGTCGATAGAGAAGGTCTGGTCAGCGAGAATAAGTTTACAACCCTTGACTACGTGTGTGGCTTCTAAACTCTTACCATTTGCTAGCTCTACGGTGTGCTTGTTGTTCAAAGGTGTTGGAATACGCTTAAGCATTCGACTAACTTCTAGTGACATGTAGCTAGCATCGGCACCCGAATCAAATAAAACTGAAACATAAAAGTCGTCGAGAAGGAACTTACCCGCCACAACATTGGGGTCATTCCTTGCTTCACCTTGGCCAATCACAAACACCCGCCCCCTGGCGCCATTGTTGTTGTTGTTCCCATTGTTACCATTCCCCCGATTGTTGTTATTGTTGTTGTTGTTGTTCTGGTTCCTGTTCAGTTGGGGACAATCTCTCTTGAAGTGGCCCTCAGCTCCACACTGAAAGCACCCTTTGTTATCACCTTGCTGCTGCTGCTGGCGCTGGTTCTGTTGAGCTTGATGACGATTCTGATTGGCGGGGTATAAGCTCCTGCAATCCTTTGCAGCGTGACCAGGCTTGTTGCACCGATGACAGTTGCCCCTGGTGCATGGCCCGCTGTGGTGCAGGCTGCAGCGATTGCATTTGGGGTGGTTTCCTTTGTACCCACCATGGCTTTGACCACCAGACGATTGCTGATTAGGGCTCTTGTAGTCTTCAGTCTTTCTCTGCTGGGACTGAGACTGAACCGAAGTTGAACCCTTACTTGAAGTTCCATCCCATTTCCGTTTGTTGTCACCAGAGGTACCAGAAGTAGTTGCAGCACCTATGCGTTTTGGTAACTTGTTCTGCTCCACCGCCTGATCTGTGAGACGGTGAGCCAACTGAACAGCTTGCTGGTAGGTGGCGAGGTTCGCTGAAGTCACATGACTTTGGATTTCTGGCACTAAGCCCTGAAGAAATAGTTCGATGCGTTTGATGGGAGGATCCACCATAGTAGGACACAGAATTGCCAGTTCGTTCGACCTTTTCACATAAGCTTCAATTTCGGACCCCGTCATCTTGAGGTTGAAGAACTCCACTTCCAGTTTGTGAATCTCATCACGACTGCAGTATTCCTCCTTGATCATTTCCTTAAAATTCTCCCATGGGGTGGCATTGGCAGCAACCAACCCCAGCATCTGAACTTGAGCGTTCCACCATGTGAGGGCTAAACCCTCGAGAGTACCTGTAGCATACTTCACCCTGCGCGCCTCAGGGCATTCGCACATTTCGAAGACAGATTCTAGTTTCTCAAACCAGTGTAGGAGACCTACTGCTCCTTCAGTGCCGCTAAAAGTAGTTGGTCGGCAGTCCATGAAAGTCTTAAAAGTGCACACGGGTGGCTGAACATGATGACCTATCGTGGGTGAAAGAAAAGACAGAGTTTAACACAAAGGTTGGTTCACGAGAGTAGGATCCTAAAGATCCTAGAATGAGTTCGGACTGCAGGATATACCTCCTGCGTGTGCAGCTGCAACTGCTGCGGCAACTCGTTCGTTGATCAGAGCCGTCAACTGGGCTTGTGTCAGGTTAACGCGTCCAGACATGATCTTCATATCAAGAAGAACGTGAGTGAGAGGGGTTCGCGAAAGTACGACGATAAAATAGAGCATGCACGCACGTGTTCAAGCAACAGTAGTTATACTAACCAAGCATACCATAAACAATGTACTATGTAACTAACAAGTAGGCAATATATACACAGATCATATCACCTAGAATGTCGAGCCTTGCATGTGGAGCGAAGCATCGTTGTGGACCGTTGAGCACTGTACAGGTTATAGTCTGGTTTTAACAAAAACGTTTTCTCCTTTATTAAAACCAAGTTCTCTATAACCAATGGCTCTGATACCAATCTGTCACACCCCCAAAATCCACCTGCGGAGTACTACCGCTTGGAGGCGTGACTGACCAGGATCCAGCCACCAATCATATTGAACATGCGAGTTAAAAGATATAAGAGTTTAACCAATACAATTGGTGTTCAAACAAAACATAGTTAAGTTGCAAGCGGAAGCATAAGTCTTAAAACAAAACATAGTTTAATTGTTTCCAAGTTTAACATGGCACACAGCCGTCCATGTCCCACAACGATCCTCCTCCATGCAAGCTCCAGCTAAGAACCTAAGGACCTGCAAAGCATGTAGTAACGAGTCAACAACAAGTTGAGTGAGTTCACGGTTGGGTGTTCGTTTTAAGTTGTTTCGAAAACAGTTTCCTTTATCTGGCATCCTGCCGTGGGGGTTACCCCATAGTTAAAAACGTGACTTGTTTATTCCCGGTTACTCTGGCAATCCAGCCGTGGGGGCTACCCCGTGTTAGTTATCTGGCATTTCGGCCGTGGGGGCTACCCCATGTATACACTAGACTCGTTACCATATCGACTGCTGACTGTAGTCATGTTTATGTGCCCTGAAACTGTCAATGTCTATCATCATTGACGTGCCCCAGATCCATTAGTTCACGCCCGTCCTCTGCGGCACGGTGTGAGGTTTGTCAGACCTAAATAGCGCTATCTAACTAATGACCCGCTCGCCATTGGCCCGGCGATTAAGTCGATATAAAAAGGAGGGACTTCGTGATAGAGTTTTGGTCTAGTACGAGTTATCTGTCCGTGAGGACGAGGAATTACATTCCTGAACCTTTGCTGTCCTACCCAAGGAGGACGAGGAACCCATGTTCCTTAACCCCAATTCCCGACCCCTGGGAATCCCATGCTTTGTAGAGGGTGTGAACTCACCTTGGTTTGCTCGGTAGATACACAGAAAAGTCAATCAAGCAATATTGTGGCTACTCACGCCCTATCATAGTTGTATCATACAATCAGGTTCGTATTCAAGTAGTGCACGTATGGCATACACGTTTAATCATGGCAGTTCATCAACATTCACGCTCAACAGTAACATATAAGGTCTGTGCATTAGGCCCAAGAGTCCGGCCCAAACAATTAAGCCCGTAATGGGGTGCAAGCCCAAACAGTGTGCACATGCACTTGGTTTCGAGTCGCAACTGATGCATGTTCTGGTCTCGAGTCGCAACCGGACTCGTAAACACGGTTTCGGTTCATGCTGTTTTGGTTACGAGTCGCAACTGGACTCGCAACCGATATTTCGAGTCATAAGATTTGTGCTTGATCGAGTGTGGTTTCGAGTCGCAACCAGGTGTTTGCGACTCGCAACCTGTGCCGCAACCGGGGGTCTCGACTCGTCATGCAGTGGTTTCGAGTCGCAACTGGAGGTTTCGGTTGGACAACTGCTGATTCGGTACAGTGTACTATCCAATGGGAATTTGATTTCATGAAATGGTTTGTACTATCCACTTAAACATGTTTGTTTGTCTAGCAATTTACTAAATTGGATCAAACATATCAGATTTCAAATATTCAAGCATGTTCATATCACATTCAAGTTCTTCATCATACATTCAAATAGTTCATCATGATTATTCAACTTGTTCATCATATTTTAGAGTTTTCGGCATCAATCACAAACATAATCATAACATGAACAACCATCAAAACTCTTGAACATATTCATCTAACCCACATATACACATCCGATTTCATGAGTAATAAACCTTCTAACATAATCAAGCCACTCGGATTTAAGCCTATGTGGAACCGATAGCATTCAATCCTAGTCAAGCATACATTGTTCATCCCAACATCATCAATACATTAACCTATAATCATCTTTAACCGAATATAAACACACTACATGAAACATTTATGAACCGATTACTCAAGAAGGGTGTATTCCTCATGTATAACACTTAACAAGTAGACATATCATCACATAATTTTCATCACACATCATTATCAAACCGAATACCACACATTAACACCTTTAATCATGTATAGACATGTATTTGCCAAGAGATCACTAACCGGTTCAAGTGTGGGTTCAAAGGTGTGAGTGAAGCTTCCAAATGGTGTGCGTGCAAGTTGATCCGAGAGCCCCTAATGTCTCCGGTTTGAATCCGAGAGCGAGGGAGGAGAGGTGATGTTGTGGTTTAGGGTTTTGGTGAGGGAGAGTGGAGAGTGTGTGTGTGAGTGAGTGTGTTGTCCAAAATGGTAAACATGGATGGTCACTAAGGTTATATAGTTGTTCCACATGGGTGCACCCTAATGGGTCTTCGAATGGGCTAAGGGTGTGTGTGTGACCAACCGGCCCATATGTTACGGTTCACTCGGTTCATATACATACCCGCATACATACACACAAGCATACACATAACATAACACATAATCATATAAGTTCACATGTATCATTCATTAAATCATCAAATTAGTTAGTCACTTAGTGTTCAAACGTACAACGAAAGGTTCTAAATTTCGAGTTGTCACAATATGACAGGTATTTCCAAGGATATTATAACACATAAGCTCGGTATTGACAGGTCATTCAAGCCTGTCCAACAAAAGAGAAGGAAATTTGCTCCGGAACGAAATATGATCATCCAAGAGGAAGTTGAAAGGCTACTAAAGAGCAAGATAATTAGGGAAGTGAAGTTTCCCAAATGGCTGGCTAATGTGGTTGTGGTGCAAAAGAAAAACGGGAAATGGAGAGTATGTACGGATTACACCGACTGGAATAAAGCTTGTCCCAAAGACCCGTTTCCTCTACCTCATATTGATTCAATGGTGGATGCTACCGCTGGCCACGAGATGTTAACCTTCATGGATGCCTCTTCAGGATTTCAGCAAATCCAAATGGAACCCTCTGATCAGGAGGATACTGCTTTCATGACACCCACAGGTATTTATTCTTATACTGCTATGCCCTTTGGTTTGAAAAATGCAGGTGCAACATATCAGAGATTGGTGAACATGATGTTTAAAGATAAGCTGGGGGACACTATGGAGGTATACATCGACGACATGGTAGTAAAGTCTAAAAAGGCTGAGGATCACCTCCAGGATATCAAGGGAGCATTTGATATCCTGGATCAGTATAACATGAAGCTAAATCCTGCTAAGTGCCATTTCGGAGTGGGGGCAGGAAAGTTTCTAGGATATATGGTGACTAAAAAAGGGATAGAGGCAAGCCCGGAGTAGATTAAAGCTATCTTGGATATTAAGTCACCTTCAAATATGAAGGATGTTCAATGGTTAACAGGCCGAGTAGCAGCATTGAACAAATTTATTTCAAGATCCTCGGAAAAGTGCAAGGAATTTTATGATATCCTCAAGAAGAAGAAGAAGTTCGAATGGGGAGCAAAGCATGAAGCTGCCTTGCAGGATTTGAAGCAGTATCTTTCAACCGCACCCTTATTGATGAAGCCTGAGGATGGCGAACCATTATCCCTGTATCTTGCAGTATCAGGGAATGCAGTAAGTGCTGTCCTTGTAAAGGATCATGAAGGTCAGCAGTATCCTGTTTATTATGTTAGTAAAAGTTTATTAGATGCTGAAACTAGATATTCCCACTTATAGAAACTGATTTTAGCCCTAGTTATGGCGTCAACAAAACTTAGACATTATTTTGAAACACATAGAATTCATGTTAAAACCAACTATCCTGTTAAAAACGTGCTTAGGAAACCCGAGATGTCAGGTAGGATGGCTAAATGGTCAGTGAAATTAAGTGCCTTTGATCTAGTATATGAACCTAGAAATGCCATAAAGTCTCAGGCTTTAGCTGACTTTGTGGCTGATTTCAGTAGTGATATTCAAAGTGAAGTAGACCTGGAAGTACAACAGCTAGGAGAGAACTTAGAATCCTGGACCTTATATACTGATTGTGCATCTAATGTAAGAGGTGTAGGTTTGGGTATACTACTAAAATCGCCACAGGGGGACATATTACCCCAGGCTATTAGATATGAGTTTCCTGCCACTAATAATGAGGCAGAATACGAAGCTTTAATTGCAGGATTAGAATTGGCTAAAAGTATGAATATCAGGAGTTTGCAAGTATATGTTGATTCTTTGTTAATTACTAATCATTTTAATGGAACCTATGCAGTTAAAGGTGAGAAGTTAATCGAGTACCTCGAAATTCTCAAAAAATTAGCAGGATATTTCGATATTTTTACACTTGAACAGATACCAAGAGAGGATAATGCTGAAGCTGATGCCTTGGCAAATCTGGGATCATCAGTCAGGATACCGGAAGGAACCCGAATACCAATATTACATATCCTATATCCTGCGACAGATCCTCAGGATAAGGAAGTACTAAGTGTCTAGGATCCTGATGACTATCCTGAGAAAGATCCTAAGTCTTGGATGGCTCCAATCATAAGATATCTCAAGGAAGGACACATCCCAAAGGATGAAAATCCTAAGGCCTTTAGAATGAAGGTATCACGATTCACTATAATAAATAATGTCTTGTATAAGAAATCTCTTGCAGGACCGTATCTGAGGTGCTTAGAAGATTCCGAAACTAAAGAAGTGCTTCAGGATTTACATGAAGGGGATTGTGGTAACCATTCTGGGGCAGGTCGTTGTTTTCAAAGGCATTAAGAACATGATATTATTGGCCAACCATGAGGAAAGATGCTACAAAATATGCTCGAAGATGCGATGCATGTCAAAGGCACAGTAATATATTACATAAGCCGGCCGAGCCACTTTATCCTATAGCTTCCCCTTGGCCATTCATGAAGTGGGGAATGGATATAGTAGGAAAATTGCCAAAAGCTCCAGGAGGAAAAGTCTTCATGTTAGCAATGACTGATTATTTCTCTAAGTGGGTTGAAGCTGAAGCATTTGTTCAAGTCAGAGATCAGGAAGTGGTATCCTTCATAAAAAGGAATATCCTGACTAGGTTTGGAGTACCAGCTGAGATAATTTGTGACAATGGATCTCAGTTTATAAGTAAGAGGACTACTGACTTTTGCAAGAGTTGGGGAATCAAAATGATCACTTCCACCCCAGTACATCCTCAAGCAAATGGACAAGCAGAATCCTCAAACAAGATAATTGTCAACAACCTGAAAAAGAGACTAGGGGCTAAAAAAGGAAGATGGGCAGAAGGGCCACCCTTTGTTTTGTGGGCTGATAGGACGACGGTGAAAAATGAAACTGGCCAAACCCCGTTTTCCTTGGTATTTGGAGCAGAAGCGGTGATCCCGACAGAAATGGTAATACCTACAGCAAGATCCAACCTCCGGGATCCTGAGCAGAATCCTGAAGTCCTATGTGAGGAATTGGATACTGTTGATGAGACAAGAGACGCGGCAAGGCTAAGGATGGCAGCATATCAACAGAGGATATCTAAAGCTTATAACAAGAATATAAGGACTAGAAGGTTCCAGGTCGGAGATTGGGTATTGAGAAAGGCTTTCCAGAATACTACTAACCCTGCTGATGGAAAGTTAGCTCCAAAATGGGAAGGACCCTATAAGATTGAATCAGAATCAGGAAAAGGAGCATACCGACTCAAGGATATGGAGGGGGATATGCTACCAAGATCCTGGAATGCTATACATCTAAAGCTCTATTTCAAGTGAGTTTGAAATTTAAATTCTAACTCAGAATGGTATGGATTCTATCTCTTTTATTAAATTTTGATATTATTTATTGTTTTGAACCCATTACTGACTTAAGCATCGGAGGGGTGTTAGCCAGGCTAACACCCACCTTAGCTTACAGTTGTTTTGCAGTATATGCTTCAGGATATTACTCCAGGATATACATTCAGGATACTTCGAAAGATTAGAGGATTGGCCCCCCTCTCTCACGTTTAAGGGATCCTGATCCCTTCAAAGGTTTAAAGGTATTCACCTTTCTCACGAATTGGGTTTGAACACCCCGCCTGGAGCGCAAGTTGTCCATGGATAGTTCAAGGTGGCGGGACCAGTTCATGTAAAAGTGGCTGACAATTTCGTCACTGTTGGCTATATCCTGGACCCTTAAGGTATATGAGGATTGATCACCCTCTCTCGCGAAAGGGTATTTTCATACTCTCTAAGGTTTAAAGGTTTTCACCTTTCTAAGTCTTGGAGTTTATACACTCCCTCCTGTAGCGCATGAAAATTTGGGATTTCCCCAGGATACCTATGGGATTTTCCCCAAGATACTAAGGATTTATCTCCAGAATGCTTTCGGGTTTTACCCCAGTAACACAAGAACTGTCTAAACAGTTAAAACTTGAAAATTTTCTAAGTATTCGAAGACTTTATGCACAGGGGACATTCCTCATAAGGCGATTGAGTAAAGCTCGAAGAATCAAATTCAATGCACTAAGTATTTCGGATTGGGGACATCTTAGTTGAAGAAGTTGCAAAAGGATTAAAAGTTCGATACTAGGGCTACACCCTATTCCTGGTATGATCTTTCCTTTGCAAGTTTAAACTTTTGAAACTATGTTTAAGGCTCGAATATCCTAATGAGAATGTATCTTTAGGATATGTTCTCAAAATGTGTTTTTGGGATACGTTTTGGGATATTTGATTGGAATACTTGGGAAATGATACTTGGATTGAAAATAAATACTCTGGTTAAACAAGTGTTATCAAAATGGAAAATAAACTATCTTTTAGAAACTTTATCTAAATTGCTAGGATTATGAGAAGTTCTATTTGACAAGAGTCTTCATTGGATACCACTGAGTATATTGATCAGGATATTTTCAAAAAGTAATTACACAAATTTTGCCAAGCTAAAATTTAAACTAAGTAAAGTAATGCATGACGAAAAAATTAAATAGAACAACAAGTAAGTCAAAAGGTGGTATTATTTAGATGATACTTGCCGATAACCAAAGGCCTCATCCTAAAACCTAGGACCCATCCACCTTTGGTTATCGAATTGTTTTAATTCAAGAAAGTAAAATTGTTCAAACAAACGAAACTCTCAAATAAAAGGGAAATAAGTTTTAGGAGGCAGCGCCTTCTTCGTTCATGGCATTTTCCACAGCATCCTTCTCAGGATCAGTTTGAACATCCCTCTCAACACTAGTTGGTTTTTTGAATGCCTTCGAAGATCCTTTAGCTGCGGGTTTAACAGGGTTGCTGCTGAGACTCTTCAGCTTTGCCTCCCAGCCATTGACATCCCAAGAGGGGCATTCGAAGCCTAATGCCTTGGCTTCATGGGCTATCTTTAGCCTGGCCTGAAGAAGGGAAGTAAAGACGGAACTTTTAAGGCCTTCCCGGTAGCTGATCATATCCCGTTCGTGTTGAGCATGGGCAACGTCAAGATCGGCTTGGGCCTCAAGAGCAGCTTTGTTGAGGGTGGCCTGGTGTTCTTGTATCATAGCCTTGACCTTGTCCTCATAATGCCGAGATTTGGCGGCTGCAATCAGGCCCTAATCAGAGATGGTGACCTCGGCTTTCTTTTAACTTGGACTCGAGCGTCTTGTTGAGTCCACACGATTCCTGGTATAAATGAACCAGATGTTCAAGACCCTACAAAGTAAGAGAACATGTATTAGTCTTAATAAACATTTATAACCAGCATAAGGTGCAGGATATAGCTCGAGGATACTAACCTGGTTGAGAAAAGAAGTCACGAATCCGCTTGCTTCAATGAACCCATGATTCTCATAAGGGAATGTGTCAGAGATGGTGGGTGAATGGGTCTCTTTCCTCTTGCGAGAATTTGAACCCCGGGGCTTTGTGGCTGGCGAAGGTTTGGGTATGATGATGGATTTGGAGCTGCTGGGCTTAGATGAAGCCGTAGCCTTGGGACTGGGTTCCTTCTTGACTTGGACGTGATCGGAGTAACTATCCAGCTCCTCAAGATCGAAAACCTCGGGGATCTTGGCTGGTGTTGCATAAAGGGGGAATTCTAAATCCTTATTGCTCTTTCGTTATATTGCATTAATTAATTGTATGACAAAGTAACTCTTACCAGACATTTCAGATGATGAATATTGACTGGAACTTGGGATGTGTGTGGTAAAACTCCTGTCACTTGCCGGTAACTGGTAAACTGCTTTGATTCTTTTTTCTGATTCCGCAGTAGGGGAGCTACTTCCTTAAAGTTCACTACAAAAAGATCAAATGAAAAGATATTAGCACAGGATAAAAGTTTAGAAGTACATAGGGATATTCATGATCCTACCGGTGGTTAACCACTCCACCGGAAGACTAGCACCCTCATAGATGGAATCTCGTTTGACGAAGAAGAACTTGCGTTGCCATCCATCCTCGTTTTTTTTTGCCTTAAGTATAAGGGGTTTGCTGGAAGTTGAAAAAAGAAAGAACCGACTGAAACCGTGTGATCAGAGGCGGTAAGCAATCGGCAAATCCTCGATGCAGAGGTCGGGATAGTGAAGGTTTTTGATTTGATTGAGCACGATCAATACTCTCCAAACCATGGGCATGGTTTGGGCAAAGGAAATACCAGTAGTTCGAAAGAATTGCATCATGAACTCAGGAAATGGATACCGAAGACCTAGCGAGAAAGGGTATGCCGGAAAGCAGACCCAATCGGCAGAAGAAACATCTGATCGAACTGATCGATCGAATGGTCTAAAAATAGTGCCGTCGGGGAACGCGCCGGAGGCTCTCAATGCCACAATGTCTGCATTATCAAAAGCGCAGGTCTCCTTCTCAGGATTTTTGAGAAGATTTTGCTGAACGAAGGAGTCCGACGATTCACCGGTTTGAGAGTGGACTCTAGTGGCCATTGGAGGAAAAATAAAATTAACAGGAATTGAGGAAGGGATGAGTGATTACCTGGAGATTCTGTTGATGATATCTGGTTATCAAACAAGAAGAGAGAAGATATAGGGGTGTAATGGATATCCATCGAGTGAAAAGCGCGTTGGAAGTTACATAATGCTATCTTGACCGTCGCTTCAATTTAATAACCTCGGTTTGCGAGATAAAGTTTTAAAATATATTCGTTGGATTGGTACACCAACAGATATATTTTGGGGACAATTGTTATGGGTCATTTTCTGAGCATATATCCTGACTAATATTCTGCTTTTGATTGTTTATTTGTGATCAGGATATCGGGTCAGGATATTGGTAACATCCTGGTACGATATCCTGGTATTGACTGAATTAATCACGTGCAGATTAAGAGTTACAAGTCTCCAACATTCAAGAAGACTTCTTCCCCCTAAGACTCGGGCAAATCAGTTGGAATAGAGACATTGATTCCGAAAGACCAGGACTGCAACGTTTACTTGGGAATATTCAGGGCATCTCTGTTTAATAGGAGAGTTAGTTGTTTTCGTTTAGCTATAAATAGTATGATCGGATCAAGTTAAGGCACACACTTTCATTCGCACACTTTACTCTCTAGTTACTAGCAACCACTACACACAAACACTTGTACTCAAATTACTTTGTAACACCTAGTTGATCCGCATTATATCCTGCATTGTATCCTGATATTTGAAGCAATAGAAGAACAAGGCAACTGCGATTGTCAGCTCCCGAGGTTTGATGTCGGCGATCTAGATTGATCAAGGGCTTTCCTCGTACATCCTGTGTCACCCTTTACATTTTCGCTCATTGTTTGATCATAGATACAGCTTTATATCCTGAGCCGTATCCTAAAACTGTTTTTTGCAAACAACCTAACTAGTATATTTTTAATACACATTTCTAGCACACTACCTCACTTAACTAATTTGATCACTAAATTGCTTCAGTAATTTTTGACCAAAACAACAAGCGTGAACACTTTTCCACCAGGTTCCTTGGGAAGTTTGCCAACTATATCCATTCCCCATCTCATGAATGGCTAAGAAGAGGATATAGGATGCAGGAGCTCCGCTGGTTGGTGAAGGATATTACTATGTCTCTGACAAGGATCACATCTCTTGGCATAATCAACAGCATCCTTCTTCATTGTATGCCAATAGTATCCTGTTCTAAGGATCCTTGAGAACAGTGCCCTGCCCCCAGTATGGTTTCCACAATCTCCTTCATGAAAATCCTTTAAGACTTCTTGAACCTCAGGATCCTCAATGCACCTTAGGTATGGACCTGCAAGGGATCGTTTATATAACATGTTATTCAATATTGTAAATTGAGATACCTTGATTTTGAAAGCTCTGGGGTTTTCTCCTGTAGGGATCTCTCCATGTTGTATATATCTCATGATTGGAAGGATCTATGATTCTGAACGAGATTGTGTATCATTACTAGGGATGATTTCAGAATCCTTTCCTATCTCCATAGATATATGATCCTCAATAGCAGGAGTTAGGATATGAATAATAGGGATTTTAATATCCTCTGGAATCTTCAGGGATGATCCAAGGTTGGCCAGTGCATCATCTTCTGCATTTTCTTCTCTGGGTACCTGTGTCAAACTAAAGGAAACAAAAGAGAGTGCCAATTCCTTGACTATTTCTAAATATTTGATTAGCTTTTCACCTTTAACAGCATAGGTTCCATTAAAGTGATTAGTAATTAATAATGAATCTACATGTACCTCAAGATACCTGATCCTCATGTGCTTGGCAATTTGCAAACCCGCTATCAAGTGTTCATATTCAGCCTCATTATTAGTAGTTTGAAACTCACAAGCTATGGAGTGGGGTATTATGCCCCCCTGTGGCGATTTTAGTAGTATTCCAAGTCATGTTCCTTTAACATTAGAGGCTCCATCAGTGAAGAGTATCCAAGGATCCTTAGTCTCTTCAAGCTGCTGAACTTCTAACTCAGCTTCTCTTTGTAAGTCACTACTAAAATCTGCCACAAAGTCAGCTAAGGCTTGGGATTTGATGGCAGTCCTTGGTTCATATCTTATATCATAAGCACTGAGCTTCACTGCCCATTTGGCCATCCTTCCTGACATCTCAGGTTTCCTGAGAATATTCTTAACCGGAAAGTTAGTCTTAACAATAATGGCATGAGTTTCAAATAATGTCTTAGTTTAGTAGATGCCATAATCAAAGCAAGGATAAGTTTTTCTAAATGTGAATACCTGGATTCAGCATCAAGCAAACTCTTACTTACATAATAGACATGATGTTGTGTACCTTCGTGATCCTTAACAAGGACTGCACTTACTGCTTTGGAAGAGACTGCCAAATATAAATGTTAGGGGAGGATTTCCAAATGATCAGTGATCCTCAATTACTGTAGGGTTTCGTGATCCTCACTTCTGTTAGAATTGGTGATCCTCAGAAGTATTGCAGGATCAGGATCATGGATCATCTTAAGGATCCTTATACTAACGATTGTCTACTTTGAATATGATGTTGTTTTGCAGGAGTACCAGCTTGGACTTGGTCTTGGCGATATTCCTGGAGCATATTCCATGACTTATTCCGCACGTGCTTACCTGAAGTGGACGTTATGGAGTACGTGGGGGACTTGCATGAATTGCGGAATGTTTGTTAGCTTAGATATTTTCCATTTTTAAAAGGGGTAGCGAGCTAAATAGAAAACACTTGGCTATTTTTGGCTACACACACACTAACAACTGCTCTCACCAGCTCTCGGCAATTCGCTTAGCAATTTCATACACTTTTCATACACCTTTTGCACATTACACTGTAGTGATCCTTGTAATTAGCTCGCTATCATCCGAAGTTGTAACACATTTCTTATTTAATTTGAGTTGGTGATCGGTAGTTTCCATCACCCGAGGTTTTTTATGCCGGAGATCATTCCTTGATCAAGGGCTTTTTCCTCGTATAAATCTTTGTGTCACTTGTTCATTACATTCTAGAGTGATCCTTAGTGTTGTTCATTGATTCAAGCATCATACCTCACAACAGAAAGTTTGGTTGCATTATCATTCCTTGATTTTTGACTAAAACAATTTGGCGCCCACCGTGGGGCAATTGGTGCTTCATTCCTAAGAAAATTCATACTTTTGTGGTCATTTCGGTTCATTACAAACAAGCAGATGGCTTCCTCAGCGAAGAACACTTCAAGCTTAATGCCGTCATTTAGTTCTTCACAAGGCGTTCCTCCTTTGCCTCTACCACCTTCTGGATCCCAGAAGAATGCTGAGAATGCTGCGAAGAAACAAACCCCCATTTTCACAAAACCACCAACTTCTTCTGTTTCAACTAATCCTACTACTAATGATCTTTATGCTCTGATTTTGCAGATGAGGAATCATGCACAAGAGCACGACAAAACCAATGAAAGGATCCTCCGGGAGATCGATGAGATCAAGAAACAGAAGAAATCAGTGGAGGATCACTCCCCTCTGATGCCAAGATCGCTGAACTTCGACACTCCAGTCATAACTTCACAACACTTAGCAGTTCCGGACGTGCAATACTTGGGTGAATTACCAGGAAGGCGTTATGGAACAGCAACTATGAGTCAGGCATTTGGCTCTCACTTCCAGCCTCAAGGATCCTCTTCTCAACCATCAGGATCCTCTTCTCAGCATCAGGGATACTTCACGTCAGGAGGATATTTGGGAATGCATGCAGTTCAGGGATCCTCCCAGGTCCAGGGATCCTCCCAGGTCCAGGGATCCTCCCGGGTCCATGGATCCTCCCAGGTCCAAGGATCCTCTCTGGTTCCAGGATCCTTTCAGGTTCAAGGATCATCTCAACTTCAAGGATCCAACGTCCTTCAGGATCAAGGATTCTTGAGAAGTATGCAGCCTCAGAGCTCGGACGTTCATCAAGGAGACTTCATATCAATGCAGACCATTGCTCCCTCTGGTCCTTCAATCATGCCAGAGTCTCGTCAATATGGATTCACATCCGCAATTCCAAACACGAATCCTGTGGGAGGTAACACTTTTAATAAGTCATATAACACTAACCATGGCTTAATGCAGGATACAGGTATTAATCAGGCTATGGCTAGAGAGCTACAGAAGCTTAAGGATATGATATCCAATGTACCGGGAGTGGTTAAACCCATTCCCGAAATTGCAGATGGTAGCCATAGGATATCTCGTTTTGCACCACCCTTATGTGATGCTGAGATACCTAAAAGATTCCAGATACCATCTATGAAGATGTATGATGGTTCGACGGATCCAGAGGAGCATGTAGCTCAATACAGGGAGAGGATGGAGATCAATCCAATTCCTGAAAGGTTAAAAGAAGCATGTCTATGCAAGGGATTTGGATCCACACTTACAGGATCTGCTCTTAAATGGCTGCTAAGTCTTCCCCCTTACTCTATTACTTCATTTGCTAATCTAGTTAATTTGTTTAATAGTCAATTATCTTGTAGTAGAAAATTTGAACGATTAACTAGTGATTTATATAGGGTAACTCAAGGTCAAAATGAATCACTTAGAGATTACATCACTAAGTTTAGTAAAGAATCCTTAGATATTCCTAATTTGGATATTGCTACGGCTGTAGAAGCCTTTAAAATGGGATTGCTTAGGGATTCACTATTCTATGATGATCTTGTTATGGCACCTTGCAGGAACCTTGATGAAGTAAGAACCAGGGCCCTTAGGTTCATCCGCTTAGAGGATGACAAAAGGATCCAGGATAGATTGACAGGATCCTCAAAACAGGAGAAACAAGGATCCTACTTCAGGAACAACAAATCCAAGTTCTACAATAAGTCTGACAACCAGAACGTGCATTCAGTGGAACAAGAAGAGGATGATGAGGATTATCCTCCTATTTCAGAATATTGTTTTTCTGTTGATAACAATGAACTAATCCTTGCAATGCAGAATCTAGGTGAGAAAGCTAGGTGGCCAAGGAAAAGTGATAAACCAGCTGCTACAAAGGATAAGTCCAAGTGGTGTGCATATCATGAGGATTTTGGGCATCTCACTGAAGAGTGTATTGCACTAAGAAAGGAAATTGGTTACTTGTTGGGCAAGGGGCATTTGAAGGAACTCTTGGGACGGAAGAAGTCAAGGATCCAGGATCCTGAAAGGATCCCGGAAAAGGCTCCTGCTCCTCCAGCAGATGCACAAGTCATAAACTTTATATCCGGTGGATCAGACATTTGTGGTACTTCCTTTTCAGCAGCAAAAAGACATGCTAAGGAAACCAAGATGGATAATGGAGACAGACCCGTCCGGACCTCCGTTGTCACCCAGGATAAAGTCATAACTTTTGATGAGGATGATCGTGTTGACGTCCAGGATCCTCATCATGATGGTCTTGTAATTACATTATTTATTTCTAACCACTTTGTTCGCATGATCCTTATAGATGGAGGAAGCTCTGTGAACATCATTCAGCTTGATGTCCTCAAGAAGATGAATATCCCAGAGTCTGATATTATCCCAAGATCCTCAGTACTTGTGGGATTCAGTGGAGAAACTAAGAATACATTGGGGGACATCAAACTCCCAATCTATATTGAAGGATTGCATTCTTATCAAAAGTTTTGTGTTATAGATTGCTTATCATGTTGTAATGTTATCCTTGGCAGGCCATGGATACATGACATGAAGGCAGTCCCATCCACCTATCATCAATGTGTAAAGCTTCCAAGTCCTTGGGGAGTGGTGAAAATTGAGAGTGATCAACAAGAAGCTAAGAATTGCTATACCTCATCAATGAAGCCAGCCTCAAGACCAAGGGAGCAATAGCAATTAAAGTATCCTTCAAGAGATCTCTTGGAGGCAAGAGAACAGGATTTGAAGGAAATCCTCGTGGATCCTGAATCCAAGATCTTCATAGGATCAGGGATCCTTAGCGACATCGAACAGGAGCTAGTATCCTTCCTTAAGAGAAGGAAATCCACCTTTTCCTGGAAACATGAAGACATGACAAGTATATCTAAGGATATAATTACTCATAAACTTAGCATTGACAGGTCATTCAAGCCTATACATCAAAAGAGGAGGAAGTTTGCACCTGAAAGGAATGCTATTATCCAGGAAGAGGTAGATAAACTACTTCGGGCAGGTATGATAAGAGAGGTTAAGTATCCAAGATGGTTAGCTAATGTGGTTGTTGTTCAAAAGAAAAATGGAAAGTGGAGGGTATGTGTCGATTTTACTGATTTAAACAAGGCATGTCCCAAGGATCCTTTCCCATTACCCCACATTGACTCCATGGTGGATGCTACCGCGGGTCATGAGTTGTTGACTTTTATGGATGCTTCATCTGGATTTTAACAAATTCAGATGGAACCATCTGATCAAGAGGATACAGCCTTTATGACCCCAACAGGTATATATTGTTATATTGCTATGCCATTTGGATTAAGGAATGCAGGTGCTACTTATCAAAGGCTAGTCAATATGATGTTCAAGGAACAAATTGGACACACTATGGAAGTCTATATAGATGACATGGTGGTTAAGTCCAAGAAAGCTGAGGATCACCTTAAAGACTTGGAGGAAGCATTCAATATCCTTGATAAATTTAATATGAAACTTAATCCCTCCAAGTGTCATTTTGGTGTTAAAGCAGGTAAATTCTTAGGCTATATGGTGACAAAGAGGGGCATTAAAGCAAGTCTAGAGCAAATTAAGGCTATGGTGAATATCAAATCTCCTGCCAATGCTAAGGATGTGCAAAGATTGACGGGCAGGATCGCAGCCTTGAACAGATTCATATCCAAATCCTCAGAAAAGTGTAAGGAATTCTATGACATCCTAAGGAAGAACAAGAAATTTGAATGGACTGAGAAGCATGAAAGTGCCCTCAAAGCTCTTAGGGATTACCTATCCTCAGCCCCGGCCTTGATGAAACCAGAAAAAGGGGATGTATTATCCTTGTACCTAGCAGTATCCTCAAAAGCAGTAAGTACGGTCCTTGTTAAGGATCACCAAGGTACACAACATCCTGTTTATTATGTAAGTAAGAGTTGACTTGATGCTGAATCCAGGTATTCACACTTAGAAAAACTTATCCTTGCATTAATTATGGCATCTACTAAATTGAGACATTATTTTGAGACTCATGCCATTATTGTTAAGACTAACTTTCCAATTAAGAATGTTCTTAGGAAACCTGAAATGTCAGGAAGGATGGCTAAGTGGGCAGTGAAGCTTAGTGCATACGATATAAGATATGAACCAAGGACTGCCATCAAATCCCAAGCCTTAGCTGACTTTGTGGCAGATTTTAGTAGTGATTTGCAAAAGGAAGCTGAGTTAGAAGTCCAACAGCTTGAAGAAACTAAGGATCCTTGGATACTCTTCACTGATGGAGCCTCTAATGTAAAAGGAACAGGGCTTGGAATACTACTAAAATCGCCACAGGGGGACATAATACCCCACTCCATAGCTTGTGAATTTCAAACTACCAACAATGAGGCTGAGTATGAAGCCTTGATAGCTGGTTTGCAAATTGCTAAGCATATGAGGATCAGGTATCTTGAGGTACATGTAGATTCATTATTAATCACTAATCACTTTAATGGATCCTATGCTGTTAAAGGTGAAAAGTTAATCAAATACTTGGAGATAGTCAAAGAATTGGCACTCTCTTTTGTTTCCTTTAGTTTGACACAGGTACCAAGGGAAGAGAATGCAGAGGCTTATGCATTAGCTAATCTAGGATCATCCTTGAAGATCCCGGAAGATATAAGGATCCCTATTATCCATATCCTGACCCCTGCCATTGAGGATCATATAACTATGGAGATAGGAGAAGATTCTGCAATCATCCCTAGTGGTGATACTTAACCTCATTTAGGATCATGGATCCTCCCAATCATGAGATATATACAATATGGAGAGATTCCTACAGGAGAAAACCCAAGGGCTTTCAAAATTAAGGTATCTCAATTTACAATATTAAATAATATGTTGTATAAACGATCTCTTGCAGGACCATATCTAGGATGCATTGAGGATCCTGAAATCCAAGAAGTCCTAAAGGATTTCCATGAAGGAGATTGTGGAAACCACACTGGGGGCAGGGCATTATTCTCAAGGATCCTGAGGACAGGATACTATTGGCCCACTATGAAGAAGGATGCTGTGGAGTATGCCAAGAAGTGTGATCCTTGTCAGAGGCATAGTAATATCCTTCACCAACCAGCAGAACTCTTGCATCCTATATCCTCTTCCTGGCCATTCATGAGATGGGGAATGGTTATAGTTGGAAAGCTTCCTAAGGCACCTGGTGGAAAAGTATTCATGCTTGCTATGACTGATTACTTCTCTAAGTGGATAGAGGCTGAAGCCTTTGCTCAAGTCAGAGAAAAGGAAGTTATATCCTTTATTAAAAGAAACATTATTACTAGATTTGGTATCCCTTCCGAAATTGTTTGTGATAATGGATCCCAATTTATTGGGAATAAAACTACTAACTTTTGTGACAGCTGGGGGATTAAGATGATAACATCAACACCAGTCCACCCACAAGCTAATGGTCAGGCATAATCATCCAACAAGATCATCATCAACAATTTGAAGAAGAAGCTTGGATCCAAAAAAAGGAAAATGGGCAGAAGAACTACCTTATGTGCTTTGCGCTGATAGGACAACTCCCAAGAATGCTACTGGCCAAACTCCATTTTCCTTGGTATTTAGGGCAGAATCAGTGATCCCTACAGAGATGGTGGTTCCAACTGCAAGAACAAGCATTCGTGATCCTGAAGGAAATGCTGAAAACTTGGTTCAAGACTTGGATACTACAGAAGAAATCAGGGATTTGGCAAGGATAAGGATAGCTAGTTATCAACAAAGGATGGCTGGAGCCTACAACAAAAATGTCAGGATCAGGAAATTCTAAGTTGGTGATATGGTATTAAGGAAAGCATTTCAGAATACCACCAATCCTGCTGATGGAAAGTTGGCACCAAAATGGGAAGGCCCTTATTTGATTGAAGCTGAAGCAGGAAATGGGGCATATCGATTGCTAACAATGGAAGGTGATCTGCTACCAAGAGCTTGGAATGCTGTCCATCTGAAGAAATATTTCATGTGACAAGGATCCATGATCCTCACCTGACAAGTATCCTTGAAGGATCCTTACAGAATAGATGATCCTCATTTTGGTAACGTTCTAATCTCAAAGTATTTCATTCTTTTATTCTTTTATATAAGGATAAGGATCCTGCATCCTTTATCCTCCTTTCACTTGATTCTGAGTTTTGAAGGTTCATGTATCCTTAACTAAGGATTGAGTATCCACAGAAGTATCCAGTTATTTGGGCTTGACCCCAGTTTGGGCCTGTCCCCAGTTTCGCCAGTAGCGCACGATGATCCTGGTATAGTTCATGGCAATGGGACCAGTACTCGCTTTAGGGGCTGGCAATTTCATTGTACTGGCTATATTCAGGATCCTACGTATAATGGTAGACGTACCATACATCCGTTCCTAAGGTTTCTAACGTTTTCACGTTAGCTAAGGTTTTGGCATTTTCATGTCGCTAAGTTTGGATAGTCGCCAGTGAGGGCCATACTCCAGTTTACATACGATCCTTTGGGCTTGTCCCCAGTTATCCTTGGGCTTGTCCCCAGTTATCTGTCACACCCCCAAAATCCACCTGCGGAATATCACCGCTTGGAGGCGTGACTGACCAGGATCCAGCCACCAATCATATTGAACAAGCATGTAAGTGATTATAAAACTCCAACCAATACCATTGGTGTCCAAACAAAACATAGTTTAAATTGCAAGTGGAAGCATAACGTTTAAATCCAAATCATAAGTTTAATTGTTTCAAAGTTTAACATGGCACACAGCTGTCCATGTCCCACAACGACTCCTTTCCATGCAAGCTCCAGCTAAGTACCTATTGACCTGCAAAGCATGTAGTAACGAGTCAACAAGAATGTTGAGCGAGTTCACAGTTGGGTGTTCGTTTTAGGTTGTTTCGAAAACAGTTTCCTTTATCTGGCATCCTGCCGTGGGGGTTACCCCATAGTTGTAAACGTGATTTGTTTAACCCAATTACTCTGGCAGTCCAGCCGTGGGGGCTACCCCATGTTTAATTATCTGGCTCTACGGCCGTGGGGGCTACCCCATGTTTATTACTAGACTCGTTACCATATCGACTGCTGACTGTAGTCATGTTTATGTGCCCTGAACTGTCAATGTCTATCATCATTGACGTGCCCAGATCCATTAGTTCACGCCCGTCCTCTGCGGCACGGTGTGAGGTTTGTCAAACCTAAATAGCGCTATCTAACTAATGACCCGCTCGCCATTGGCCCGGCGATTAAGTCGATATAAAAAGGAGGGACTTCGTGATAGAGTTTTGGTCTAGTGGAAGTCATCTGTCCAAGAGGACGAGGAATTATATTCCTGAACCAGCACTGTCCTACCCAATAAAGGACAAGGAATCCATGTTCCTTAACCCCATTCCCAACCCCTGGGAATCCCATGCTTTGTAGAGAGTGTGAACTCACCTTGGGTTGCTCGGCGGTTAATCGAAAGGTCAAATCAAGCTAATTGTGGTCAACCACGTCCTAGTATGGTTACCACGCAAGTCAGATACAAACCAAGTAATGCACATACATTTTCTACACGTATACTAGCACATTGCAAACAAGTGTTATTCATGGCAGTCCAATCAATAGTGTACAACATACACATCCAACAGTAACACATAAGGTCCATACACTCGGCCCAAATACTTAGGCCTGTATCCGTGCAAGCCCATACAGAACATATAATCGGATGGTCTCGAGTCAGGTCTCGAGTCGCAACAAGACCCGCAAACCTGGTTTCGAGACATGTTGTTTGTGCTAGTAATGTGTGGTCTCAAGTCGAGACTAGGGGTTCTCGACTCGTAACCTGTGTCGCAACCGCGGTCTCGAGTTGTCACGTATCTGGTCTCGAGTTCAGTCTCGAGTTGAGGTCATGAGGTCTCGAGTCGAGACATTGCTGGTTTCAAGTCCTTGAAGCTTATCTCGAGTTGTCCTGGGTTGTACTCGAGTCGAGACCGGGGGTCTCGACTGGCACACCTGCTGATTGCCAGCATTTGTACTAGCTAATAGAATTCCGATTTCATGTAATTGTGTACTATCCAACCATAATGCATCAACATGTTTTCTTGTCTAAAACCTTAATAAATTGGATCAAACATGGCAATTTTCAAATATTCATATCATATTCAACAAGTTCTTCATCTAGGGTTTTCATCATTAATTCAAACATGTTCATCCTATGGGCCCGAATCATAACACAAAAATTTAGATATCAAAATCATCTTGCGGATCATTATTAAACAAAACATTTATTCTATAACATCTATCATAAAAATCGGATGATCATAAATAATCCTAGGCTATCATTCTTTTGTCATTCAAAACATCTTATTCAAATGTTATCCTACCAAAGTTATGTTCATCTAAGATATTGGAATCAAGCATGTATCATTTAACAACAAGGATTCCTTAAGTCAAACAAACACTTTTGTTATAATCAAACAATAGTCACGATTGCATATCATCACATAATCAACACTTAAATCATGCATATACATATGTTTGCAAAGAAACCACTAACCGGTTCAAGTATAGGTACAGGGGTGTGAAGTAGTAACGAATGAAGCTTCCGAATGGGTGTGCACAAGTTGATCCGAGAGCTCCTTGTGGTCGCCGGTTTGATCCGAGAGAAAGGAGAGGAGAGGTGATGCTTGATCTCTAGGGTTTAAGGTTTTCTAGAGAGAGAGTGTAGAGGAGAGTGTGTGTGAGAGTGAGTGTAGGTTTTGGGTTTTATACAAGGTGGTGCACTCTAAGTGGATTCCGAGTGGTCTTAGGGGTGCACGGCCCAACCGGCCCAGTTGTTCACTGTTTACTCGAGACCGAGTGGTCTCGAGTCGGGTCCTTGTGTCTCGGGTCACATAAATATACGCATACATATAAGCACATCACGTATTCACATAATATTCACTTATATCATTAATTAAACCAACATGTCAACTAGTTACATAACGTTCAAGCATGTTACACCGAGATACAAAGAAGGGTTCTAAATTCCGAGTTGTCACATTATCCCCCAGTTGAAAGAAATTTCGTCCTGAAATTTGGTAAGTACTCACTGAGGAAGCTAGTTAAGTTGTATGGTTTTCCTGGTTTTCCTGGGGTGTCACATCCTCCCCCCGTTGATCTGGAATTTCGTCCCGAAATTCCGTAGCTTCAGCCTCAGTAGTGGTTGTACTGTTTACGAATAGTTGGGGATACTTTTGTTTCATCCCATCTTCGCGTTCCCAGGTGAACTCTGGGCCGCGACGTGAGTTCCAGCGAATTCGAACGAGAGGTATTCTTGTGTTCTTGAGGACCTTAACATCCCGGTCCGTGATTTCAACTGGTTCCTCGACGAATCGTAACTGCTCGTCGATGGTGAGCTCCTTCAAAGGAACTACGAGGGTCTCATCTGATAGACACTTCTTCAGATTCGACACATGGAAAACGTTGTGAACTGCACTGAGTTCTGCTGGTAAGTTCAGTTTGTAGGCCACCTTGCCTATTTTCTCGATGATTTCAAAAGGTCCGACGTATCGTGGGTTAAGTTTGCCTCGTTTACCAAAACGAACCACACCCTTCCAGGGTGAAACTTTGAGTAGTACACGCTCCCCAACCTGGAGCTCAAGTGGTTTCCTGTCCTTATCGGCGTAGCTTTTCTGACGGTCACGAGCTGTCGCCATGCGTTGTCGTATTTGAGCAATTCGTTCGGTTGTGTCTACCACAAGTTCTGGACCAGTGATCTGACTATCCCCCACCTCTGCCCAACAAAGAGGTGACCGGCATTTACGCCCGTACAATGCCTTGAATGGAGCAGCTTTAATGCTGGTGTGGTAGCTGTTATTGTACGAGAATTCCACAAGTGGCAGATGCTTTTCCCAGCTGTTGCCAAAGTCGATTACACATGCACGAAGCATGTCTTCTAAGGTTTGAATAGTGCGTTCAGACTGCCCGTCCGTCTGAGGGTGATATGCTGTGCTCATGTCTAAACGTGAGCCAAAGGATTTGTGCATTGCTTGCCACAGCTCTGAAGTAAAACGTGCATCACGATCCGAGATAATGGAGGTGGGCACCCCGTGCCTCGAGACGACTTCCTTAAGGTATACGTCTGCTAGAGTGGAGAACTTATCCGTTTCCTTGATAGCCAAGAAGTGTGCAGACTTTGTGAGTCGATCCATGATCACCCAAATAGTATCATTTCCGCGCTGAGATCTAGGCAGGCCAGTAACAAAATCCATGGAAATTTGCTCCCATTTCCATTGTGGTATCTCTGGTTGTTGGAGTAGGCCCGAGGGTTTCTGGTATTCCGTCTTGACTCTCGCACAAGTCAAACACTTGCTGACGTAAGTTGCTATGTGGGCCTTCATGCTCGGCCACCAATACGTACTTTTGATATCGTGGTACATCTTATCCGAGCCAGGATGTACCGAGTAGCGAGACTTGTGTGCTTCATCCATCACCAGCTCTCGTAAGTTGCCATAGAGTGGGACCCAAATGCGTCCCGTTACGTAGTATGCACCGTCTTCCTTTTGTTCTAATCGTTTCCTTGAGCCGCGTAGGGCTTCACCCTTGACGTTTTCTGGTTTTAATGCTTCTATCTGAGCGTCTCGTATTCGGGAAGGAAGACTAGAATGTATAGTGAGTTGTAAAGCTCGCACGCGCTTAGGCGCGGTGTCCTTTCGACTGAGGGCGTCAGCCACAACATTGGCCTTGCCCGGGTGATACCTGATCGAGCATTCGTAGTCATTCAGTAGTTCGACCCATCGTCATTGTCGCATATTCAGTTCCTTCTGTTTGAAGATATGCTCGAGGCTCCTGTGGTCGGTGTAGATGGTGCACTTGGTACCGTACAAGTAATGTCGCCATATCTTAAGCGCAAAAACAATAGCTCCCAGCTCTAAGTCGTGCGTAGTGTAGTTTCTTTCATGAACTTTGAGTTGGCATGAGGCGTAGGCTATAACCTTATCCCGTTGCATCAGTACACAACCAAGACCCTGAATTGATGCGTCGCAGTAGACCACGAAGTCGACTGTGCCCTCTGGCAAGGAAAGGATAGGTGCGCTGCAAAGTCTATCCTTTAAATGCTGAAATGCTAATTCCTGTGTGTTTCCCCATCGATATACAACCCCTTTCTGCGTTAGTGAGGTGAGAGGCTGTGCAATCTTGGAAAAATCCTTAATGAACCTCCTGTAGTAACCTGCCAAACCCAAGAATTGGCGAATTTCCGTTGGTGTACGAGGTGCAGGCCAGTTCTTAATTGAGTCTACCTTGGATGGATCAACGTGAATCCTATCCTTGTTCACCACATGGCCTAAGAAATGGACTTCACGAAGCCAGAAGTCGCATTTTGAAAACTTGGCATATAGCTGTTCTGCTCGAAGAAGTTCCAAAATAAGTCGTAGATGTTGCTCGTGTTCCTCCTGACTCTTCGAATAGATCAGGATGTCGTCGATGAAAACTATGACGAACTTGTCCAGGTAAGGCTTGCACACTCTATTCATCAAATCCATGAAGACCGCAGGTGCATTTGTCAGCCCAAAAGGCATGACCAAAAACTCATAGTGACCATATCGAGTTCTAAAGGCTGTTTTGGAGACGTCCTCTTCTCGGACTCTCAGCTGGTGATATCCTGATCTCAGATCAATCTTTGAATAGTAGCTCGACCCCTGCAACTGGTCGAACAAGTCGTCAATGCGTGGAAGATGATAGCGATTCTTCACGGTCACCTTGTTGAGTTCACGATAGTCGATACACATTCTAAAGGTACCGTCTTTCTTCTTCACAAATAGCACTGGAGCTCCCCAAGGTGATGAGCTAGGACGAATAAAACCCTTATCCAAGAGTTCTTGTAGTTGCGTAGAGAGCTCTTCCAATTCTGATGGAGCTAAGCGATAAGGTGTGCGAGCTATAGGCGCAGCTCCAGGAGCTAGTTCAATCTGAAACTCGACCTGGCGATGAGGTGGAAGGCCAGGTAATTCCTCAGGAAATACCTCAGGATAGTCGCGTACAATTGGAAAATCTTCTATCTTCTTCTCTTTCTCCGAGGTGTCAGTAACGAGATCCAAAATGGCAGTGTGGCCTTTTCGCAAGCACTTCTGGGCCTTAAGGAAAGAGATGATGTTCTCAACAGCACCCTTCTTGTCGCCACGAATCATGAGAGGTTCACTACCGGAACCAGGAATACGAACAATCTTCTCGTTGCAAAGAATCTTTGCTCGGTGTTGGGATAACCAATCCATCCCAATGACAACGTCGAAACTACCCAGGACGATAGGAATGAGGTCGATAGAGAAGGTCTGGTTAGCAAGAATAAGTTTACAACCCTTGACTACGTGTGCGGCCTCTAAACTCTTACCATTTGCTAGCTCTACAGTGTGCTTGTTGTTCAAAGGTGTTGGAATACGCTTAAGCATTTGACTAACTTCTAGTGACACGTAGCTAGTATCGGCACCTGAATCAAATAAAACTGTAACATAAAAGTCGTCGAGAAGGAACTTACCCGTCACAACATTGGGGTCATTCCTTGCTTCACCTTGACCAAGCACGAACACCCACCCCCTGGCTCCATTGTTGTTGTTGTTCCCATTGTTACCATTCCCCTGATTGTTGTTGTTGTTGTTGTTGTTGTTCTGGTTCCTGTTCAGTTGGGGGCAATCTCTCTTGAAATGGCCTTCAGCTCCACACTGAAAGCACCCTTTGTTGATTCCTTGCTGCTGCTGTCGCTGGTTCTGGGGGGCTTGTTGTTGACGATTCTGGTTTGCGGGGTATAAGCTCCTGCAATCCTTTACAGCGTGACCTGGCTTGTTGCACCGATGACAGTTACCCCTGGTGCATGGCCCGCTGTGGTGTAGGTTGCAGCGATTGCATTTGGGGTGATTCCCCTTGTACCCACCATGACTTTGACCACCTGATGATTGCTGACTAGGGCTCTTGTAGTCATCCGTCTTTCTCTGCTGAGACTGAGACTGAACGGAAGTCGTCCCCTTGCTTGAAGCTCCATCCCATTTCCGTTTGTTGTCACTAGAAGCCTCTGTAGTGGTTGTAGCACCTATGCGCTTGGGTAACCTGTTCTGCTCCACCGCCTGATCTGTGAGACGGTGAGCCAATTGTACAACTTGCTGGATGGTAGCGAGGTTTGCTGAAGTCACATGACTTTGGATCTCTGGCACTAAGCCCTTGAGAAATAGTTCGATGCGTTTGATGGGTGGGTCTACCATAGTAGGGCACAGAATAGCCAACTCATTCGATCTTTTCGCGTACGCTTCGATTTCCGACCCCGTCATCTTGAGGTTGTAGAACTCTACCTCCAACTTGTGAATGTCATCACGATTGCAATACTCCTCTTTGATCATCTCCTTAAAGTTGTTCCATGGGGTGGCATTAGCAGCAACCAACCCCAGCATTTGAACCTGAGCGTTCCACCACGTGAGCGCTAATCCCTCTAGAGTACCGGTAGCATACTTCACCCTGCGACCCTCAGGGCATTCACACATCGCGAAGACAGATTCGAGCTTTTCAAACCAGTGGAGGAGACCTACGGCTCCTTCAGTGCCGCTGAAAGTAGTTGGTCGGCAGTCCATAAAAGTTTTGAAGGTGCACACAGGTGGCTGAGCATGTTGACCTGTTGTGGGTGTAAGAAAGGACAGAGTTTAACACAAAGGTGGGTTCATGAGAGTAGGGTCTAAAGATCCTAGAATGAGTTTGGACTGCAGGATATACCTCCTGCGTGTGCAGCTACAAGCGCCGCAGCAACTCGTTCATTAATCAGAGCCGTCAACTGGGCTTGAGTCATGTTAACGCGTCCATACATGATCTTCATATCAAGAGGAACATGAGTGAGAGGGGTTCGTGAAAATGCGATGACAGAAGAGAGTAAGCACACACGTGTTCAAGCGACAGTAGTTATACTAACCAAGCATACCATGAGCAATGTACTATGTAACTAACAAGTAGGCAATATATATACATAGATCATATCACCTAGAATGTCGAGCCTTGCATGTGGAGTGAAGCGTCGTTGTGGATCGTAGAGCACTGTACAGGTTATAGTCTGATTTTAATAAAACCTTTTCCCCTTATTAAAACCAAGTTCACTATAACCAATGGCTCTGATACCAATCTGTCACACCCCCAAAATCCACCTGCGGAATATCACCGCTTGGAGGCGTGACTGACCAGGATCCAGCCACCAATCATATTGAACAAGCATGTAAGTGATTATAAAACTCCAACCAATACCATTGGTGTCCAAACAAAACATAGTTTAAATTGCAAGCGGAAGCATAACGTTTAAATCCAAATCATAAGTTTAATTGTTTCAAAGTTTAACATGGCACACAGCTGTCCATGTCCCACAACGACTCCTTTCCATGCAAGCTCCAGCTAAGTACCTATTGACCTGCAAAGCATGTAGTAACGAGTCAACAAGAATGTTGAGCGAGTTCACAGTTGGGTGTTCATTTTAGGTTGTTTCGAAAACAGTTTCCTTTATCTGGCATCCTGCCGTGGGGGTTACCCCATAGTTGTAAACTTGATTTGTTTAACCCAATTACTCTGGCAGTCCAGCCGTGGGGGCTACCCCATGTTTAATTATCTGGCTCTATGGCCGTGGGGGCTACCCCATGTTTATTACTAGACTCGTTACCATATCGACTGCTGACTGTAGTCATGTTTATGAGCCCTGAACTGTCAGTGTCTATCATCATTGACGTGCCCAGATCCATTAGTTCACGCCCGTCCTCTGTGGCACAGTGTGAGGTTTGTCAAACCTAAATAGCGCTATCTAACTAATGACCCACTCGCCATTGGCTCGGCGATTAAGTCAATATAAAAAGGAGGGACTTCGTGATAGAGTTTTGGTCTAGTGGAAGTCATCTGTCCAAGAGGACGAGGAATTATATTCCTGAACCAGCACTGTCCTACCCAATAAAGGACGAGGAATCCATGTTCCTTAACCCCATTCCCAACCCCTGGGAATCCCATGCTTTGTAGAGAGTGTGAACTCACCTTGGGTTGCTCGGCGGTTAATCGAAAGGTCAAATCGAGCTAATTGTGGTCAACCACATGCTAGTATGGTTACCACGCAAGTCAGATACAAACCAAGTAATGCACATACATTTTCTACACGTATACTAGCACATTGCAAACAAGTGTTATTCATGGCAGTCCAATCAACAGTGTACAACATACACATCCAACAGTAACACATAAGGTCCATACACTCGGCCCAAATACTTAGGCCTGTATCCGTGCAAGCCCATACAGATCATATAATCATATGGTCTCGAGTCAGGTCTCGAGTCGCAACAAGACCCGCAAACCTGGTTTCGAGTCATGTTGTTTGTGCTGGTAATGTGTGGTCTCGAGTCGAGACTAGGGGTTCTCGACTCGTAACCTGTGTCGCAACCGTGGTCTCGAGTAGTCACGTATCTGGTCTTGATTCAAGTCTCGAGTCGAGGTCATGAGGTCTCGAGTCGAGA
Organism: Helianthus tuberosus; assembly: GCA_030545235.1. Taxonomy (NCBI): domain Eukaryota; kingdom Viridiplantae; phylum Streptophyta; class Magnoliopsida; order Asterales; family Asteraceae; genus Helianthus; species Helianthus tuberosus. The sequence goes on from CM060353.1 coordinate 34,764,093, forward strand.
CATTGCTGGTTTCGAGTCCTTGAAGCTTATCTCGAGTTGTCCTGGGTTGGTCTCGAGTCGAGACCGGGGGTCTCGACTGGCACACCTGCTGATTGCCAGCATTTGTACTAGCCAATAGAATTCCGATTTCTTGTAATTGTGTACTATCCAACCATAATGCATCAACATGTTTTCTTGTCTAAAACCTTAATAAATTGGATCAAACATGGCAACTTTCAAATATTCATATCATATTCAACAAGTTCTTCATCTAGGGTTTTCATCATTAATTCAAACATGTTCATCCTATGGGCCCGAATCATAACACAAAAATTTAGATATCAAAATCATCTTGCGGATCATTATTAAACAAAACATTTGTTCTATAACATCTATCATAAAAATCGGATGATCATAAATAATCCTAGGCTATCATTCTTTTGTCATTCAAAACATCTTATTCAAAGGTTATCCTACCAAAGTTATGTTCATCTAAGATATTGGAATCAAGCATGTATCATTTAACAACAAGGACTCCTTAAGTCAAACAAACACTTTTGTTATAATCAAACAATAGTCACGATTGCATATCATCACATAATCAACACTTAAATCATGCATATACATATGTTTGCAAAGAAACCACTAACCGGTTCAAGTATAGGTACAGGGGTGTGAAGTAGTAACGAATGAAGCTTCCGAATGGGTGTGCACAAGTTGATCCGAGAGCTCCTTGTGGTCGCCGGTTTGATCCGAGAGAAAGGAGAGGTGATGCTTGATCTCTAGGGTTTAAGGTTTTCTAGAGAGAGAGTGTAGAGGAGAGTGTGTGTGAGAGTGAGTGTAGGTTTTGGGTTTTATACAAGGTGGTGCACTCTAAGTGGATTCCGAGTGGTCTTAGGGGTGCACGGCCCAACCTGCGCAGCTGTTCACTGTTTACTCGAGACCGAGTGGTCTCGAGTCGGGTCCTTGTGTCTCGGGTCACATAAATATACGCATACATATAAGCACAGCACGTATTCACATAATATTCACTTATATCATTAATTAAACCAACATGTCAACTAGTTACATAACGTTCAAGCATGTTACACCGAGATACAAAGAAGGGTTCTAAATTCCGAGTTGCCACATTATCCTTGGGCTTGTCCTCAGTTATCCTTGGGCTTGTCCCCAGTTATCCTTTTGGGCTTGTCCCCAGTATATTGGGCTTGTCCCCAGAATTGTTGGGCTTGTCCCCAGTTACTAACTTTTATCTTATATTGGCTTAGTCCCAAGTTATATCCTCTTTCACGTTTTTGAAGCTAAATGACCAAGGATCCTTGATCCTTACCTTCTACTAAGGTTTGTCTTTTTGATTATCCTGATTACAACTGTTAAAGGTTAGGATCCTAACTTGGATTCTCAGGTATGATCCTTAACTATTTTGATTCTATTCATTATTTGTTTAAGTAACCCTTATCCTTTGACAACTGAACTTGTGATCCTTAAACTATATAACTTTTCAAAACTAATCGACTATAGGATATCTGATCCTTGATCATATCCTAAACTTTTTGGGGTTATTTCTTAAATTTTTTCTTTACTTGATAAGTTTAAACAAAATAAACATCACAACAGTTGGAAAGTAAAATATTAACAAGGATATCAACACAGGATAAGCCAAAAAGTTAAAGTTATTTTATTCACAAAAGATTAAACCCTTTAAGGTTGTCAAAATTGCCAACCCACATTTCTACCAGCAAAACGTGGCCCGTCCACATGGGTTGGCAAAGGGTGTCCATTGTTTAAGGGTCTTGGTAGTGCAGGAATCAAAAGACGGCAGGATCACAATGGCTTCATCCCCCAAACCGAGGATCCCTCCACCATTTGTAATCCTACCTATTGTTCGAAGGATCCATGATCCTTAGCCCTAATTACTATTGTTTAAGTACAACCCATCATTGTTCAACAAAAAAACACCATAACCAAAACAAACTATCAAACTTAAAAAATGGGCTCCGGCTACGTCTAGAAATGTCCTTCATCGCCCATTCATGCAGCCTAAACCTTCACTGCATCATCATCTCCTCCAGCTCCCGTATCCTCCGCCTGATCCTTGCCACTACCACCAGCCTTGATTGCCAGAACCTCATCAGCCTCATCCTCATCCTCCAACTCAGCCAACCTAGCCTTCCAGCCCTCCATGTCCCAGTTGCTCCTGTCAAAGGCAGGATCCTGAGCTTCTTGGGCCATCTACAACTTGGTCTTGTACATGGCAATGGCAGCGGAGACTTTAGCATCCTGTGTGATCTCGTGCTTCTCATAATCAGCATTGATCTGAATTGCAGCTATCTGAGTTTTGGCATCATTGAGATCCTTTTCAAGGGAGGCAATCTTGTGATCCTTGAGCACCGCCACTTTTTGGAGGTCAGAGTATTTCTCCTCAAGCTCTTCAACATTCCCAACATAGTCCTCGATTTCAGCAAATTTCTGTAAACAAGACAATGCAAAGTTAGGATCACATGATCCTCAAATGGGCAGGATAATCAAGTTAAGTCAGTGATCCTTACATCTGCAAAGTACTCGAGGAACTGATGGCGGATCAGAGGCAAGCCTTGTAGATTCTCAGCTTCAGAGGTTTTCCTCTTCTTTCCACCTCTTCCCTTTGAAGTGGTTGCCTTGGGGATTGTGACGGAGGGGCTAGCAGCAGACTTTTTCTTGGAGGATCGAACATTGTTAAGATCAATGAAACTGAATTTGGAGGCAGATTTTGAAGATTTCCCAGCACCTACACACCCAAAACAGATAAGTATCCTTATCCTATTTCTATTTAATTATTTATTTAAACATTTAACTATGCAAAAAACAGGATACTTACTTGACATCGTGACAGAACCTGAGGATACCTCTTGAGAATCCTGGGTATTTGCTTTGAATGATCTTATTTCAGGATCAAGCCTTCGAAAAGAAGCAAGCCTTTCCTTCGTGGCAGGTGTTGTAATAAGGTGTGCAACAGTAATAGCTGCAAAAAAAGAACAAAAGTACATTAGTGATCCTTAGACAAAAACAAGGTCATCTGGTGATCCTCCTCAGGATCCTCTATCCTACCATGGGTGCTCCACTTCCTTGGCAGATCCTTTCCATCAGAGATAGAATCCCTTCTGACAAAGAAAAAACGCCGTTTCCAGTTGGTATCATATTTAGTGGCTTTGAAGATTGGGTGTTCTTCGCCGGGTTTACGCTTGAGTAGATATCGGTGGGATCCGAATGTTACAAGGTCATACATCTCTGCCAACTTCGACATTCCCAGAGCAATTCCTTCTTGCTCAATGATCCTTTCAAGGGTATATAAAACCCTCCAGATCATTGGCATAGCTTGAATGTAGGAGATGCCGGTGAGGGAGAAGAAAGACTGGGTGAATTCAGGGAAAGGATACGAGTATCCTATTGTGAAAGGGGTGACCGGAAAAGCTACCCATGTTTTAGAAATATAATCACTTAGAACGGTGGGGTCAAATGGCTTGAAATCGGTGTTTGCCGGAAAGCAACGGCGTATTCTGTCTATTTGTGGATCAGGGAAGCAGCACCTTTCATTCGCCGAATCTTTGATGATCCCTTGGCTCTTAAGAGGACTGTCCTTCTTGTGATCCTTAGCCGGTGAGGATCTTAGCATCATCTTGATTATGAAGAAGGTGAAGAAAGAAGGAGCAGAGAAAGAAAACGTAAAGGAAGAAGAGGAAGAGAGATACCTGCTTGATCTTCGGATATGAATTTAAAGGGAGTTTCTCTTGAATTTAAATGCGGATTGATCCCTATCTCTAACTCCTATTTATAATGATGATCTTGCAGGATAGTCACTTCAGTGACGTCATGCTCGTAACAGCTAGTCCGACTCCAACGGCTAGTTATCCGTTAATTTGTTACGGATAAGAACAGAAAATATAACTCGTTATTTACACTTTTACTCCTTATATTTTGGGGGCAATTGTTAGGGGAGGATTTCCAAATGATCAGTGATCCTCAATTACTGTTGGGTTTCGTGATCCTCACTTCTGTTAGAATTGGTGATCCTCAGAAGTATTGCAGGATCAGGATCATGGATCATCTTAAGGATCCTTATACTAACGATTGTCTACTTTGAATATGATGTTGTTTTGCAGGAGTACCAGCTTGGACTTGGTCTTGGCGATATTCCTGGAGCATATTCCATGACTTATTCCGCACGTGCTTACCTGAAGTGGACGTTATGGAGTTCGTGGGGGACTTGCATGAATTGCGGAATGTTTGTTAGCTTAGATATTTTCCATTTTTAAAAGGGGTAGCGAGCTAAATAGAAAACACTTGGCTATTTTTGGCTACACAGACACTAACAACTGCTCTCACCAGCTCTCGGCAATTTGCTTAGCAATTTCATACACTTTTCATACACCTTTTGCACATTACATTGTAGTGATCCTTGTAATTAGCTCGCTATCATTCGAAGTTGTAACACATTTCTTATTTAATTTGAGTTGGTGATCGGTAGTTTCCATCACCCGAGGTTTTTTATGTCGGAGATCATTCCTTGATCAAGGGCTTTTTCCTCGTATAAATCTTTGTGTCACTTGTTCATTACATTCTAGAGTGATCCTTAGTGTTGTTCATTGATTCAAGCATCATACCTCACAACAGAAAGTTTGGTTGCATTATCATTGCTTGATTTTTGACCAAAACAATAAGGATAATATATCCCCTTTTTATGGTTTCATCAAGGCAGGAGCTGAGGATAGGTAATCCTTAAGGGCTTTGAGAGCATTTTCATGCTTTTCAGTCCACTCAAATTTCTTGTTCTTTCTCAAAATGTCATAGAATTCCTTGCACTTCTCTGATGACTTGGATATGAACCTGTTCAAGGCTGCGATCCTCCCTGTCAATCTTTGCACATCCTTTGCATTGGCAGGATATTTTATGTTCACAATTGTCTTGATTTGCTCTGGACTTGCCTCAATGCCTCTTTTTGTTACCATATAGCCTAGGAATTTACCTGCTTTAACACCAAAGTGACACTTGGAAGGATTTAGTTTTATATTAAATTTATCAAGGATATCGAATGCTTCCTCCAAGTCTCTAAGGTGATCCTCAGCTTTCTTGGACTTAACCACCATGTCATCTATATAAACTTCCATAGTGTGTCCAATTTGTTCCTTAAACATCATATTGAATAGCCTTTGATAAGTAGCACCTGCATTTCTTAGTCCAAACGGCATAGCAATATAACAATATATACCTGTTGGGGTCATAAAGGCTGTATCCTCTTGATCAGATGGTTCCATCTGAATTTGCTGGAATCCAGATGAAGCATCCATAAAAGTTAACAACTCATGACCCGCGGTAGCATCCACCATGGAGTCAATGTGGGGTAATGGGAAAGGATCCTTGGGACATGCCTTGTTTAAATCAGTAAAATCGACACATACCCTCCACTTTCCATTTTTCTTTTGAACAACAACCACATTGGCTAACCACCTTGGATACTTGACCTCTCTTATCATACCTGCTCTGAGCAGCTTATCTACCTCTTCCTGGATAATGGCATTCCTTTCAGGTGCAAATTTCCTCCTCTTCTGATGTATGGGTTTGAATGACCTATCAATGCCAAGTTTATGAGTAATTATAACTTTAGAGATACCTGTCATGTCTTCATGCTTCCAGGAAAAGGTAGTTTTTCTCTTCCTTAGGAAGGATACTAGATCATGTTCAATGTTGTTGAGGATCCCTGATCCTATGAAGATCTTGGATTCAGGATCCTGAGGATCCATAAGGATATCTTTTATATCTTGTTCCCTTGCCTCCAGGACATCTCTTGGAGGATGCTTTAATTGCTATTGCTCCCTTGGTCTTGAGGCTGGCTTCATTGATGAGGTGTAGCAATTCTTCGCTTCTTGTTGATCATTCTCAATCTTCACCACCCCCCATGGACTAGGAAGCTTTACACACTGATGGTATGTAGATGGGACTGCCTTCATGTCATGTATCCATGGCCTGCCAAGGATAACATTGCAACAAGATAAGCAATCTATAACACAAAATTTCTGATAAGAATGAAGTCCCTCTATGTAAATGGGAAGTTTATTGTCCCCCAATGTGTTCTTGGTTTCTCCATTGAATCCCACAAGAACTGAGGATCTTGGCACAATATCCGATTCAGGAATGTTCATCTTCTTGAGGACATCAAGCTGAATGATGTTTACAGAGCTTCCACCATCTATCAAGATCCTGCGAACAAAATGGTTAGACATAAACAAGGTAATAACAAGACCATCATGATGAGGATCCTGAACATCAACACGATCATCCTCATCAAATGTTATAAATTTTTCCTGTGTAACAGTAGAGGTTCGGATGGGTCTATCCCCATTATCCTTCTTGGTCTCCTTAGCATGCCTCTTGGCTGCTGAAAAGGAAGTGCCACATATGTCTGATCCTTCGGATATGAAGTTGATAATTTGTGCATCAGCAGGAGGAGCAGGAGCTCTTTCTGGAACTTTTTCAGGATCCTGGATCCTTGACTTTTTTCTTCCCAATAGCTCCTTCAAGTGCCCTTTGCTCAACAAGTAACCAATCTCTTTTCTTAGTGCAATACATTCTTCAGTGAGATGACCAAAATCTTCATGATATGCACACCATTTGGATTTGTCTTTTGTTGCAGCTGGCTTATCACTTTTTCTGGGCCATCTTGCTTTTTCACCTAGGTTCTGCATTGCAAGGATTAGTTCATTGTTATCAACAGAAAAACAATATTCAGAAATTGGAGGATAATCCTCATCATCCTCTTCCTGTTCTACTGCATGCACATTCTGGTTATTAGACTTGTTGTAAGAATTGGACTTGTTGTTCCTGAAGTAGGATCCCTGTTTTTCCTGTTTCGAGGATCCTGCCAGTCTTTCCTGTATCCTTTTGTCATCCTCTAGTCGAATGAATCTAAGGGCCCTGTTTCTTACTTCATCAAGATTCCTGCAAGGGGTCATGACAAGATCATCATAGAACAATGAATCCCTAAGTAAACCCATTTTGAAGGCTTCTACAGCCGTAGCAATATCTAAATTAGGAATACCCAAGGATTCTTTACTAAACTTAGTGATATAATCTGTAAGTGATTCATTTTGACCTTGTGTTACCCTATATAGATCACTAGTTAATCGTTCAAACTTTCTACTACATGAGAATTGACTATTAAACAGATTAACTAGATTAGCAAATGAAGTAATAGAGTAAGGGGGAAGACTTAGCAGCCATTTAAGAGCTGATCTTGTGAGTGTGGATCTGAAACCCTTGCATAGACATGCTTCTTTTAACCTCTCAGGAACTGGATTGATTTCCATCCTTTCTCTGTACTGAGCTACATGCTCTTCTGGATCTGTTGAACCATCATATAGCTTCATAGTTGGTATTTGGAACCTCTTTGGAATCTCTGCATCACAAATAGGTGGTGAAAAACGGGATATCTTGTGGCTTCCATCTGGGATTTCAGGAATGGGTTTAACCACTCCTGGTACTCTGGATATCATATCCTTCAATTTCTGTAATTCCCTAGCCATAGCCTGGTTGATACCTGTATCCTGCATAAAGCCGTGGTTAGTAGTATAAGAATTATTCAAAGTGTTACCTCCCGGAGGATTCAAGTTTGGGATTCCAGATGTGAATCCATATTGAAGGGATTCTGGTATAACCGAGGGACCAGAGGAAGCAATGGTCTGCATTGGTATGAAGTCCCCTAGATGAACATCTGAGCTTCCAGGTTGTACACTCCTTAAGAATCCTTGATCCTGGAAGATGTTGGATCCTTGATGTGCTGTGACTGGGGGTCTTGGAGGATAATCCATGCATCCGAAAACCTGAGACGAGGATCCTTGAACCTGAAAGGAGGATCCTTGAACCTGAGAGGATCCCTAAACCTGAGAGGAGGATCCTTGAATCTGAGAGGAGGATCCTTGCATCGCCTGTGTCCCCATGTATCCTCCTGAACTAGTGAAGGATCCCGGATGCTGGAAGAAGGACCCTTGAGGCGGAAAAGAGGATCCTGAAGGTTGAAAGTAGGATCCAAGAGCCTGAGTCATTGTCGATGATCCAGAACGCATTCCTGCTGATCCACCCTGATATTGGACATCCGGAGCTGCAGATTGCTGGGCAGTTATAGCTGCAGTGTTGAAATTCAGCGACCTAGGCACCAATGGAGAGTGATCCTCCGCTGATCTCTTCAATTTCTTGATGTCATCAATCTCTCGAAGGATCCTGTCATTCGTTTTGTCCTACTGCTGCATGTAATCCTTCATCTGCAAAATCAAAGAGTAAAGATCACTGTTAGAAGGACTAGAAGAAACAGTAGAAATTGGTGGTTTTGTGAAGAGGGGACTTTGTTTCTTCGCAGCATTTTCAGCATTCTTCTGGGATCCAAAAGGTGGTGGAGGCAAAGGTGGAACGCCCTGTGAAGAAGTGACTGTCGGCAATGAACTTGAAGTGTTCTTTGCTGAAGAAGCCATCTGCTTGGAGATAATGAACCGAAATGATCACAATGAACGAAATTTCTCAGAAATGAAGCACCAATTGCCCCACGGTGGACGCCAAACTGTTTTGGTCAAAAATCAGACTAGGATAATGCAACCAAATCTTCTTTTGTGAGGTATAATGCTTAGATCAATGAACAAATGTATGAACAACTTGTAGATGAAATGAACAAGTGACACAATGATTTATACGAGGAAAAAGCCCTTGATCAAGAGTTGATCTCCGGCATAAAAAACCTCGGGTGATGGAAACTACCGATCACCAACTATAATTAAACAAATGATCGTTACAACTAGGGATGATAACAAGCTTGTTACAAGGATCACTGGTGTGTAATGTGTATGAAATCACCAACGAACTGTAGAGAGCTGTTTCGAGTGTGTGTGTTTGCTAATTGTTCTAATTCAAGCTTGTTATCCCCTTTAAAAAATAGAAATAATCTAAATAAGAAACTATCCGCTAAATGTGCAAGCTACCCACGACTTCTAAAACGGTCACTAAGCTGTGCACGTGCAGAATATTGAGAGCATATTCCCCAGGAATATCGGCAAGACCAAGTCCCACTCATTCAATCCTGCAAAACAAGCTTAAATATAATGGAAACAACCGTTAGTGTTAGGATAACAATGAGGATCCTGGATCCTTAATTCTGCAACGTCTTCTGAGGATCCTTAATTCAAACGGAACTGGGGATTCGTGATCCTGGCTGCACTTGAGGATCCGTGATCCTTAGGTTTAGAAAATCCACCCCTAACAAAGTTGTATTTATTTCCTCATATTTTGGGGGCAATTATTAGGGATGGATTTTCTATATCTAAGGATCACGGATCCTCAAGTGCAGTCAGGATCACTGATCCTCAGTTATGTTGAATTAGGGATCCTCTGAAGGCATTGCTGGTTTAAGGATCCAGGATCCTCAATGTTATCCTAACACTAACGGTTGTTTCCATTGTGTTTAAACTTGATTTGCAGGAGTACACGAGTAGTACTTGGTCTTGCCGATATTCTTGGGGAATATGCTCTCAATATTCTGCACGTGCATAGCTTAATGACCGTTATAGAAGTCGTGGGTAGCTAGCACCATTTGCAGGATGTTAGTTATTTAGTTTATTTTCTATTTTTAAAAGGGGATAACAAGTCTTGACAGTAAGAACAGTTAGCAAACACACACTCTTGAAAGCTCTCAGCAACATATTGGCTATTACCTACACTTTGCACACTAGTGATCCTTGTAACAAGCTTGTTATCATCCCAATTTGTAATCTTTACTTGTTCAATATAGTTGGTGATCGGTAGTTTCCATCACCCGGGGTTTTTTATGTCGGAGATCATCTCTTGATCAATGGCTTTTTCCTCGTATAAATTCTTGTGTCTCTTGTTCATTTCATTTGAAGTTTGATCATACATTTGCAATATAATTCAAGCATCACACCTCACAAAAGAAGATTTGGTTGTATTATCCTAGCTTGATTTTTGACCAAAACAAGGGTGATCAATCCTCATACACCTTTAGGATCCAGGATATAGCCAACAACAACGAAATTGTAAGCCACTTTTACATGGACTGGTCCCGCTATCTTGAACTATCCCTGGATAACTTATGCTCTAGACGGGGTGTTTAAACCCAATTCGAGAGAAAGGTGAATACCTTTAAACCTGTGAAGGGATCAGGATCCCTTAATCGTGAGAGAGGGGGCCAATCCTCTAATCTTTCGAATTATCCGAAGTGTATATCCTGGATTTATATCCCGAAGCATATTCTGCAAAACAACCTTAAACTAAGGTGGGTGTTAGCCTGGCTAACACCCCTCCGATGCTTAAGTCAGTTTTGGGTTCAAATAAATTAGAATTGTATTTAAAAGGGATAGAATTCATACCATCTTGAGTTAGAAATTAGATTCTAAACTCAGTTGAAATAGGCTTTGAGGTGTATAGCGTTCCAGGATCTTGGTAGTATATCCCCCTCCATATTCTTAAGCCGATATGCTCCTTTCCTAGATTCCGATTCAATCTTATAAGGTCCTTCCCATTTCGGAGCTAATTTTCCATCAGCAGGATTTGTAGTATTCTGAAAAGCCTTCCTTAATACCTTATCTCCAACTTGAAACCTTCTAGTCCTTATATTCTTGTTATATGCTCTGGATATCCTCTGTTGATATGCTGTCATCCTTAGCTTTGCCGCATTTCTTGTCTCATCCACAGTGTCCAATTCTTGGCACAGAGCTTCAGGATTCTTCTTAGGATCCTGGAGATTGGATCTTGCCGTAGGTATTACCATCTCTGTCGGGATTACTGCCTCTGCTCCAAATACTAAAGAAAACGGGGTTTGCCCAGTTGCACTTTTCACTGTCATCCTATCAGCCCATAAAACAAAGGGTAATTCTTCTGCCCATCTTCCTTTTTTAGCTCCTAGCCTTTTCTTCAAATTGTTGACAATTATCTTGTTCGAGGATTCTGCTTGTCCGTTTGCTTGAGGATGTACTGGAGTAGATGTAATCATTTTGATTTCCCCACTCTTACAAAAATCGGTTGTCCTCTTACTGATGAACTGAGAGCCATTATCACAAATTATCTCAGCTGGTACCCCAAACCTAGTCAGGATATTCCTTTTTATGAAGGATACTACTTTTTGGTCTCTGACTTGAACAAATGCTTCAGCTTTAACCCATTTAGAGAAATAATCTGTCATTGCCAGCATAAAAACTTTTCCTCCTGGAGCTTTCGGCAATTTTCCCTCTATGTCCATTCCCCACTTCATGAATGGACAAGGGGAAGCAATAAGATATAGTGGTTCAGTAGGTTGATGCAATATATTACTGTGCCTTTGACATGCATCACATCTTCGAGCATATTCTGCAGCATCTTTCCTCATCGTCGGCCAATAGTATCCTGTTCTTAACACTTTTGAGAATAATGATCTACCCCCAGTATGGTTACCACAATCCTTTTCGTGTATATCCTGAAGTACTTCTTTAGTTTCAGGATCCTCCAAGCACCTCAGGTGTCACACCCCCAAATTCCACACGCGGAGTACTACCGCTTGGAGGCGTGACATGACCAGGATCAAGCCACCAATCATATTGAACATAAGTATGTATCTCAAAAGTCATTCATCAATACGATAGGTGTTTACAAAACCAAATATAAACAAGTGTGTAGCGGAAGCATTTAATGTAAACCCAACAAAAGTTTAAGTACAAAATGTTATAATGTTTAACAACACAATCACGATCCATGTCCACAACGACTGTGCCTCCCGTGCAAGCTCCAAATGTACCTATGGTCCTGCAAGGCATGTAACAGAGGGTCAACAAAAAGTTGAGCGAGCTCACAGAAAGTAATGCGTAATAGTAAGTTTGTTTGTAACATGTGGCTCTACTGGGCCGGTAGTAAGTTCTATTGGTGGGGGCTTCCCGTGTTGTATAACCACTAGACTATTTGTAACCACTATGTGTTCTTCACAACCGAGAACAGTAATACGTACCAGTGTTACGTAGGTTTTACGTAAGTATCCTTCACAACCGAGGATAGTAAATAGCATAAGTATACGTAGGTTTTACGTAAGTATCCTTCACAACCGAGGATAGTAAATAGCATAAGTATACGTAGGTTTTACGTAAGTATCCTTCACAACCGAGGATAGTAAATAGCATAAGTATACGTAGGTTTTACGTAAGTATCCTTCACAACCGAGGACGATGGTATGGTAGTCTAGTAATAATGTCCGCATGAATCCATTCAACCTTATTCCTTAAATCCCATTCCCAAGCCCTGGGAATCCCATGCCTTGGTAGAAGTGTGAACTCACCTTGTTTGCTCGGTATGCTAGGTATGTGCTCAAAGTAAGTCAATCACGTCCTAAAGTATGCACGTATGTGAAATCAGTTTGCGTCCAAGTTATGCACGTATAAACATGTAGCACATAATCACAATCATATACAAGATGGCTACACTTAACAGCAGTCAAATATTCCAGTTAACACTTAACATAATTAACTCAAGTTACTGCACAGATCAGCTATTCGGCGAAACACGCATGTTGGCGAAACACAGATAATGACGAAACACATATAATGGCGAAACACATTCTGTTTCGTCGAGGTGTCCCCTGGCGAAACAGAACTTCTGATTCGTCGACTACTCTTGGCGAAACACATTCTGTTTCGCCGAGAGTTCTGTTTCGTCGAACAGTTCAGTTTCGCAGACATCAGTTACAGCAGAGCGAAAAAACACATAAACCCTAACAGCCGTAAAACAGCAATTCCTCATCATACAGAAACCGTTCAACACAGAAATCATTCAATCCTCGCTCAATATAATGAGTCTTATGTTACCAACCATTAATCTATGCATCACAACCGAAACATCAATGAACCAGGGATCATATCATCATCTTCATCAATAAAATCATGTAATCATCACAAAACAACACTCATAAAATCCATACTCTATGCATACCCGCTAACATGCATAATCATTGAGAGGTTCATGAAACCCTAAGTATTCATCATACACATACACTCCTATAATCCAGAAATCAAGCATAAACACAACATGTATAAAGAAATCAAGGGACAAAGAAACCGATTTAGACAAGCACGCACTAACCGAGATATTCGGGATGAACAAGGGAGGATTCGAGAGAGAAAGATGATGGTTGATGATGGGTATCGCCTTTTCAAAAGAGAGAGTTCTAGGGTTTCTATTTTTGATAAAAGTGTGAAACAGGAAGTCGGTTTCACTTAATATCCACGAATTACCGTTCTGGGCCCTTAATGGGCTTTGCGAATCAATGGGCCGACGAAACACATCAGTTTCGTCGTGAGGTGATATGGCGAAACACACTGTTTCGTCGAGTTGCTTGATGGCGAAACACACCAGTTTCGTCGGAATGTATATGGCGAAACAGTCTGTTTCGTCAGGTCCTTCCATGTTTTAAACAGTTTAAGTTTTCAACAGGCGTTTCATGATATACAGCCAAACACAAAATCATGCAACCACAATTGTTCATTATAAATTAACGTATACAGTTACAAGTTAAACAAGTCAAACAACTACACAGTCAAAGTCAACGTGCACTAAATGCGAAAAAAAAAGAAAGTCGGAAACTCGAGTTGTCACATTATCCCCAACTTGAAAGAAATTTCGTCCCGAAATTTAGCATGCGGTTACTGAGGAAGCTAGGTAAGTTATCGTTTACTGGTTTTCCTGGGGTGTCACATCATCCCCCCGTTGAGTTGGGATTTCATCCCGAACTTCTGTAGTAGCTTCAGCCTCAGTAGTAGTTGCATTGTTTTCGAACAACTGGGGATATTTGAGTTCCATTTGATCTTCGCGCTCCCAGGTGAACTCTGGGCCGCGACGGGAGTTCCAACGAACTCGTACAAGAGGTATTCTAGTGTTCTTGAGGACCTTAACATCCCGGTCCGTGATTTCAACTGGTTCCTCGACGAAATGCAATCGTTCGTCGATAGTGAGCTCCTTCAGAGGAACTATGTGGGTCTCATCTGACTGAAACTTCTTCAGATTCGACACGTGAAAGACGTTGTGAACTGCACTGAGTTCAGCAGGTAAGTTCAGTCTGTAGGCCACTTTGCCTATTTTCTCTATAACTTCGAAAGGTCCGACATAACGCGGATTGAGCTTGCCTCGTTTGCCAAAACGAACCACACCCTTCCAGGGCGAAACTTTGAGTAGTGCTCGATCCCCAACTTGGAATTCGAGTATTTTCCTGTCTTTATCGGCGTATACTTTCTGACGGTCACGTGCTGCCGCCATGCGTTGTCGTATTTGAGCAATCTTTTCAGTAGTATCAACTACCATTTCTGGACCTGTGATCTGACTGTCACCCACCTCTGCCCAACAAAGAGGTGATCGGCATTTACGCCCGTACAATGCCTCAAATGGAGCAGCTCTAATGCTGGTGTGGTAACTGTTGTTGTATGAAAATTCCACAAGTGGCAGATGCTTTTCCCAGCCCTTGCCAAAGTCAATTACGCACGCCCGAAGCATGTCTTCTAGAGTTTGAATAGTGCGCTCAGATTGCCCATCGGTCTGAGGATGATAAGCTGTGCTTATGTCTAAACGAGAGCCAAAAGATTTGTGCATTGCTTGCCACAGTTCTGAAGTAAAACGTGCATCACGATCAGAGATAATAGATGTGGGCACCCCGTGCCTCGAAACAACTTCCTTAAGGTATATGTCTGCTAGAGTGGAGAACTTATCCGTTTCCTTGATAGCCAAGAAGTGAGCAGACTTTGTGAGTCGATCCACGATCACCCAAATAGTATCATTCCCACGTTGAGATCTGGGTAGACCAGTAACAAAATCCATGGAAATTTGCTCCCATTTCCATTGTGGTATCTCAGGTTGCTGGAGTGGGCCTGATGGTTTCTGATATTCTGCCTTGACTCTCGCACAAGTCAAACACTTTCTAACGTAAGTTGCTATGTGGGCCTTCATGCTAGGCCACCAATATGTAGTTCTGAGGTCGTGGTACATCTTATCTGTACCAGGATGTACTGAGTAGCGAGACTTATGAGCTTCATCCATTACAAGCTCGCGTAGGTTGCCATAGAGTGGGACCCAGATGCGTCCGGTTACATAATAGGCGCCGTCTGCCCTTTGTTCTAACCGTTGTCTTGAGCCGCGTAGAGCTTCAGCCCTGACATTTTCCGGTTTCAATGCTTCTACCTGAGCATCTCGTATCTGTGAAGGAAGACTAGACTGAATAGTGAGTTGCAACGCTCGTACACGTCTAGGTATAGTATCCTTTCGACTGAGGGCGTTGGCCACCACATTGGCCTTGCCTGGATGGTACTTTATAGCACATTCGTAATCGTTCAGTAGCTCGACCCATCGACGCTGTCGCATGTTCAGGTCTTTCTGCTTGAAAATATACTCAAGACTCCTGTGATCGGTGTAAATGGTGCACTTGGTGCCATACAGATAATGTCGCCATATCTTGAGCGCAAAAACAACAGCTCCAAGCTCTAAATCGTGTGTAGTGTAATTCCGTTCGTGAATCTTAAGTTGGCGTGAAGCATAAGCAATAACTTTATCCCGCTGCATCAACACACATCCAAGACCTTGGATAGATGCATCGCAGTAGACTACAAAGTCGTCCGTGCCTTCAGGCAATGAGAGGATAGGTGCGCTACAAAGTCTATCCTTTAAGTGCTGAAACGCTGTATCCTGTGTATCACTCCAACGGTAAGCAATACCTTTCTGTGTCAGTAATGTAAGCGGCTGTGCAATCTTTGAGAAGTCTTTGATAAACCGTCTGTAATATCCCGCCAAACCCAAGAATTGGCGTATTTCTGTAGGTGTACGAGGCGCAGGCCAATTCTTGATCGAATCTACCTTGGATGGATCAACATGTATCCCATCCTTGTTTACCACGTGGCCTAGAAAGTGGACTTCACGAAGCCAGAAGTCGCATTTTGAAAACTTAGCGTACAGTTGTTCCGTTCGAAGGAGTTCCAGAATAAGTCGTAAATGTTGTTCGTGTTCCTCCCGATTCTTCGAGTAAATCAGGATGTCGTCAATGAAAACAATAACAAACTTGTCAAGATAAGGTTTGCACACCCTGTTCATAAGATCCATGAAAACCGCAGGCGCGTTCGTTTGCCCGAAAGGCATGACTAAAAACTCGTAATGGCCGTAGCGAGTTCTGAATGCTGTTTTGGAGACGTCCTCATCCCGGACTCTCAGTTGATGGTAACCCGACCTTAGATCAATCTTTGAGTAATAGCTCGACCCTTGCAACTGGTCGAATAAGTCGTCGATACGTGGAAGTGGATAACGGTTCTTCACCGTCACCTTGTTCAGTTCACGGTAATCTATGCACATACGAAAGGTACCGTCTTTCTTCTTTACCAATAATACTGGAGCTCCCCAGGGCGAAGAGCTAGGACGTATGAAACCCTTTTCCAAGAGTTCTTGCAATTGCTTAGACAGTTCTTCCAGTTCAGTTGGAGCTAAGCGGTAAGGCGCTCGAGCTATAGGTGCTGCTCCTGGAGCTAGCTCGATCTGAAATTCGACTTGGCGATGAGGCGGTAACCCAGGTAACTCTTCAGGAAACACCTGAGGAAAGTCGCGTACTACAGGAATATCCCCAATCTTTTTCTCTGTCGTCGATGTATCAGTAACGAGTGCTAAAATAGCTACGTGGCCCTTTCGCAGACACTTCTGAGCCTTCAAGAAGGAGATGATGCCACTCACGACACCACTCTTGTCACCTTGAACTTTGAGAGGTTCTTTGCCAGAACGAGGAATACGAATGATCTTCTCCTTGCATAGGATCTCTGCTTGCTGTTGGGATAACCAATCCATACCGATGACAATGTCGAAACTACTCAGAGTTATAGGAATGAGATCGATAGAGAAAGTCTGACCAGCGAGGATAAGATTACAACCCTGAACTATGTGTGTGGCCTCTAGACTTTTACCGTTAGCTAACTCTACTACATGTTTGGTGCTTAACAGTGTTGGTGCGCGGTTAAGCATTTTACTAACTTTCAGAGACATATAACTGATATCCGCACCCGAATCAAATAATACCGTAACATAAAAGTCGTCGAGAAGAAACTTACCCGAAACCACATTAAGATCGTTCCTTGCGTCACTCTGACCAATCACAAACATACGACCCTTTGCACCATTGTTGTTGTTGTTTCCCCCATTGTTGTTCCCAGTGCCCTGATTATTGCTGTTGTTGTTCTGGTTTCGGTTTAACTGAGGGCAGTGTCTTTTGAAGTGACCTTCAGCACCACAATGAAAACATCCCTTGTTACCCTGTTGTTGGTTCTGCTGCGTTTGCTGCTGCTGTTGATTCTGAGTTACAGGCCGTGGGCTCCTACAATCCTTGGCCTCATGGCCCATCCTGAGGCACCTCCGACAACGACCCTTGTTGCACTGGCCACTGTGATGCCTGTTATAGTTGTTACACTTTGGGAGGTTCCCTTGATAACCACCCTGCCTGTGACTGCCCGAAGATTGCTGACTTGGGCTCTGATAGTTGTCAGTCTTTCGCTGCTGAACTTGAGACTGTACTAAAGCTGAACCTTTGCTGGAATCCCCCTCCCATTTTCTCTTGTTATCACTGGGGGTAGCAGGAGTAGTTGCTGAAACAGTAGCAGTAGTAGTAGCGTTGATGCGTTTAGGCAGCTTGTTCTGTTCCACTGCCTGATCGGTGAGGCGATGAGCTAGCTTGACGATCTGTTGAATAGTGCCAAGATTCGCTGAGGTTACGTGGCTTTGAATTTCCGGCACCAGGCCATTGAGATACAGTTCGATACGCTTAATGGGAGGGTCCACCATAGTAGGACACAGAATAGCCAACTCATTCGATCTTCTGGTGTACGCTTCAATTTCTGACCCAGTCATTTTCAAGTGATAAAACTCTACCTCCAGCTTATGAATATCATCACGGCTACAGTATTCCTCTTTAATCAAATCCTTGAAATCATTCCAAGGTGTGGCGTTAGCAACAGCCAATCCTAACATCTGCACTTGCGCATTCCACCAAGTCAGCGCAATGCCTTCTAGTGTACCAGTGGCGTACTTCACCCTGCGAGCCTCAGGGCATTCGCACATTTCGAATACGGACTCGAGCTTTTCAAACCAATAGAGGAGTCCAACCGCTCCTTCCGTGCCACTAAAAGTAGTAGGACGACAGTCCATGAAAGTTTTGAAGGTACAAACAGGTGGCTGAGCATGCTGACCTCCTGCTTGCGCGGCTGTAAGTGCCTCAGCAACTCGCTCGTTAATAAGAGCCGTCAGTTGGGCTTGCGTCATGTTGATACGTCCAGACATGATCTTCATAGTAAATATGACATAAGTGAGAGAGGTTCGCGAGTAGTGCGATAACAAAAGGGAGTAATCACACAAGTGTTCTCATGCAATAGTGTCAAGTTAACCTAAGCATACCCGGAGCAAAGTTCTATGCAATTCTAGCAAGTAGGCAATAAGACATGTACCATATTACCTAGAGTGATGAGTCTTGCACGTGGAGCGAGGCGTCGTTGTGGATCGTTGAGCACTGTTCTGGTTATAGTCTGGTTTTAATAAAAACGTTTTTCCCTTATTAAAACCGAGTTCTCTATAACCAATGGCTCTGATACCAATCTGTCACACCCCCAAATTCCACACGCGGAGTACTACCGCTTGGAGGCGTGACATGACCAGGATCAAGCCACCAATCATATTGAACATAAGTATGTATCTCAAAAGTCATTCATCAATACGATAGGTGTTTACAAAACCAAATATAAACAAGTGTGTAGCGGAAGCATTTAATGTAAACCCAACAAAAGTTTAAGTACAAAATGTTATAATGTTTAACAACACAATCACGATCCATGTCCACAACGACTGTGCCTCCCGTGCAAGCTCCAAATGTACCTATGGTCCTGCAAGGCATGTAACAGAGGGTCAACAAAAAGTTGAGCGAGCTCACAGAAAGTAATGCGTAATAGTAAGTTTGTTTGTAACATGTGGCTCTACTGGGCCGGTAGTAAGTTCTATTGGTGGGGGCTTCCCGTGTTGTATAACCACTAGACTATTTGTAACCACTATGTGTTCTTCACAACCGAGAACAGTAATACGTACCAGTGTTACGTAGGTTTTACGTAAGTATCCTTCACAACCGAGGATAGTAAATAGCATAAGTATACGTAGGTTTTACGTAAGTATCCTTCACAACCGAGGATAGTAAATAGCATAAGTATACGTAGGTTTTACGTAAGTATCCTTCACAACCGAGGATAGTAAATAGCATAAGTATACGTAGGTTTTACGTAAGTATCCTTCACAACCGAGGATAGTAAATAGCATAAGTATACGTAGGTTTTACGTAAGTATCCTTCACAACCGAGGACGATGGTTTGGTAGTCTAGTAATAATGTCCGCATGAATCCATTCAACCTTATTCCTTAAATCCCATTCCCAAGCCCTGGGAATCCCATGCCTTGGTAGAAGTGTGAACTCACCTTGTTTGCTCGGTATGCTAGGTATGTGCTCAAAGTAAGTCAATCACGTCCTAAAGTATGCACGTATGTGAAATCAGTTTGCGTCCAAGTTATGCACGTATAAACATGTAGCACATAATCACAATCATATACAAGATGGCTACACTTAACAGCAGTCAAATATTCCAGTTAACACTTAACATAATTAACTCAAGGTACTGCACAGATCAGCTATTCGGCGAAACACGCATGTTGGCGAAACACAGATAATGACGAAACACATATAATGGCGAAACACATTCTGTTTCGTCGAGGTGTCCCCTGGCGAAACAGAACTTCTGATTCGTCGACTACTCTTGGCGAAACACATTCTGTTTCGCCGAGAGTTCTGTTTCGTCGAACAGTTCAGTTTCGCAGACATCAGTTACAGCAGAGCGAAAAAACACATAAACCCTAACAGCCGTAAAACAGCAATTCCTCATCATACAGAAATCGTTCAACACAGAAATCATTCAATCCTCGCTCAATATAATGAGTCTTATGTTACCAACCATTAATCTATGCATCACAACCGAAACATCAATGAACCAGGGATCATATCATCATCTTCATCAATAAAATGATGTAATCATCACAAAACAACACTCATAAAATCCATACTCTATGCATACCCGCTAACATGCATAATCATTGAGAGGTTCATGAAACCCTAAGTATTCATCATACACATACACTCCTATAATCCAGAAATCAAGCATAAACACAACATGTATAAAGAAATCAAGGGACAAAGAAACCGATTTAGACAAGCACGCACTAACCGAGATATTCGGGATGAACAAGGGAGGATTCGAGAGAGAAAGATGATGGTTGATGATGGGTATCGCCTTTTCAAAAGAGAGAGTTCTAGGGTTTCTATTTTTGATAAAAGTGTGAAACAGGAAGTCGGTTTCACTTAATATCCACGAATTACCGTTCTGGGCCCTTAATGGGCTTTGCGAATCAATGGGCCGACGAAACACATCAGTTTCGTCGTGAGGTGATATGGCGAAACACACTGTTTCGTCGAGTTGCTTGATGGCGAAACACACCAGTTTCGTCGGAATGTATATGGCGAAACAGTCTGTTTCGTCAGGTCCTTCCATGTTTTAAACAGTTTAAGTTTTCAACAGGCGTTTCATGATATACAGCCAAACACAAAATCATGCAACCACAATTGTTCATTATAAATTAACGTATACAGTTACAAGTTAAACAAGTCAAACAACTACACAGTCAAAGTCAACGTGCACTAAATGCGAAAAAAAAAAGAAAGTCGGAAACTCGAGTTGTCACATCAGGTATGGTCTTGCAAGAGATTCTTATATAAAACATTATTTATAATAGTGAACCATGATACCATCATTCTAAAGGCCTTAGGGTTCTCATCCTTTGGGATGTGTCCTTCTTTGAGATATCTCATGATTGGAGCCGTCCAGGACATAGGATCCTCCTCAGGATATTCATCATCAGGATCCTGGATACTTACTACTTCCTTATCATGAGATTTGAGAAGATCCACCGCAGGATATAGGATATGTAGTATTGGTATTCGGGTTCCCTCCGGTATCCTAACTGATGATCCTAGATTCGCCAATGCATCTGCTTCAGCATTATCCACTCTTGGTACCTGTTCAAGTGTAAAAACATGGAAATATCCTACTAATTTTTTAACAATTTCAAGATATTAAGCTAACTTTTCACCTTTTACTGCATAAGATCCATTGAAATGGTCAGTAATCAACAAAGAATCAACAAATACTTGCAGACTTTTAATGTTCATATTCCTAGCCAATTCTAATCCTGCAATCAAAGCTTCATATTCTGCTTCATTATTAGTGGCAGGAAATTCACACCTAATAGCCTGGGGTAATATGTCCCCCTGTGGCGATTTTAGTAGTATACACAATCCTATACCTCTCACATTAGATGCACCATCAGTATATAATGTCCAGGATTCCAAGTTTTCTCCTAGCTGTTGCACTTCTAGGTCTACTTCACTTTGAATATCACTACTGAAATCAGCCACAAAATCAGCTAGAGCCTGAGACTTTATGGCATTTCTAGGTTTATATACCAGATCATAGGCACTTAACTTTACTGACCACTTAGCCATCCTACCTGACATCTCGGGTTTCCTAAGCACATTTTTAACAGGATAATTAGTTTTAACATGAATCCTATGTGTCTCAAAATAATGTCTAAGCTTTGTTGATGCCATAACTAGGGCCAATATTAATTTTTCTAAATGAGAATATCTAGTTTCAGCATCTAATAAACTTTTGCTAACATAATAGACAGGAAACTGCTGACCTTCGTGACCCTTTACCAGGACAGCACTTACTGCATTCCCTGATACTGCAAGATACAGGGATAATGGTTCACCATCCTCGGGCTTCATCAACAGGGGTGCAGTTAAAAGATACTGCTTCAATTCCTGCAAGGCTGCTTCATGCTTCTCTCCCCATTCGAATTTCTTATTCTTCTTCAGGATATCGTAGAATTCCTTGCATTTTTCCGAGGATCTTGATATAAACATGTTCAACGCTGCTACTCGGCCTGTTAATCTTTGTACATCTTTCATGTTTGAAGGTGACTTGATACCCAGGATAGCTTTAATCTGTTCCGGGCTTGCTTCGATCCCCCTTTTAGTCACCATGTATCCTAGAAACTTTCCTGCCCCCACTCCAAAATGGCATTTGGCAGGATTTAGTTTCATGTTGTACTGGTCCAGAATATCGAATGCTCCTTCAATATCCCGGAGATGATCCTCAGCCTTCTTAGATTTTACCACCATATCATCAATGTATACCTCCATGGTGTCCCCCAGTTTGTCTTTAAACATCATGTACACCAATCTCTGGTATGTTGCACCTGCATTTTTCAAACCAAAAGGCATAGCAGTATAACAATAAATACATGTTGGTGTCATGAAAGCAGTATCCTCCTGGTCCGAAGGTTCCATTTGTATTTGCTGGAATCCTGAGGATGCATCCATGAAGGTTAACATTTCATGACCAGCAGTATAACAATAAATACCATTGAGTCGATATGAGGCAGAGGGAATGGGTCTTTAGGATATGCTTTGTTCAAGTCTGTGTAATCTATACAAACTCTCCATTTCCCATTTTTCTTTTGCACCACAACTACATTTGCTAGCCATTTGGGAAATTTAACTTCCCTAATCATCTTGCTCTTTAATAATTGTTAGGATCGGAGGCTCTCATGATTGTGTTTGTTTGTTTAAAATGAATAATCAATGACAATGAAAACTTGTAAAGTGCAGCGGAAATGAAAACAAACTTTGTAAACACAGTCAAAAGGAGAAAAATAGTTTGATAAACAATTGCTTCTCATAGAGTCGAATGATTTACAAATCAAAGCAAAAGATTACAGACATGCTTACAAACTAAGCTCCCCCTCAGCCTGATACCTCAAGGTTGGATTGCACAAGATGAAAGGATTAGACATGAGAAGGGAAAACCAGCTCAGTCAATCAAATGTAACAGTACAGGGCACTGTTACATTTATAGGCAAACCAAACCACTGAGGTATTTCAGGTGACGTCACCATGAAAGCGACGTCTAACAGCCTAACAACCTGTATCTACTGACCTTACACAAACACTGCTAACCTAACCACTGACTATACATAAGACAAACAATTTACTAAACAGCTGCTCTCCCTTTCTGTCAGTGCTTTCCTCAAGGTTGATCAGTCCTTGACTGGGCAGTGCTTTAACATCAGTAGATAGGACCAGCAGTGTTGAATGCTTCAGGGTTTTCATCAGCAGTTGAAAGGACAGCAGCAGTTGAATATGAGCAGCAGATAGAGACCATCAGTTGTTATAAATCACTTTCAAGGGGATAGCAAAGTGTAAACCGCTGCTTATTGTGAATCCACTGTTGTGACCTGGTTTTGGCTTTACATTATCTGTTCCTTTGGTAGGGTTCAATCCCAACAATAATCTTTCAACCTCTTCCTGAATGATCGCGTTCCGTTCAGGAGCAAACTTCCTTTGTTTCTGTTGAACAGGCTTGAAAGACCTGTCAATTCCGAGCTTGTGAGTTATAATATCCTTGGAAATACCTGTCATATCCTTATGTTTCCATGCGAATGTTGACATCCTGCATTTCAAAAAGTTAGTCAGTTGATTCTCAATATCCTGAGGGATATTGGTTCCTACGAGCACCGAGATATTTAGATTATCCTGATCCAGGATAATTTTCTTAACATCCTGCTTTGAAGCCTCCACGATATCCTGGGCTAGCATCTTTAATTTCTATCCTGCTTTGGGCTTTGTTGAGGATTTCATTGAAGAAGAATAACACTCCTTCGCTTCTTGTTGATCACTTTCCACCTTGACAACCCCCCAAGGGGTTGGGATCTTGATGCACTGGTGATAGGTAGATGGCACAACTTTCATATCATGGATCCATGGCCTACCCAATATAATATTGTAGCAGGATAAGGAGTCCATGACACAGAAGCGTTGCATTGAGTTGACCCCTTCAACATACACTAGCAGCTTTATTTCTCCCACAGTATTCCTGGCTTCTCCACTGAACCCGACAAGTACGGTAGATTTTGAAGTGATATCCATTGGGGAAACATTCATCCTTTTCAGTGTTTCCAGCTGAATAATGTTGACAGAGCTGCCATTATCCACCAGTATCCTATGTACAAAGTGATTAGCAACAAATAAAGTTATTACCAAACCATCATGATGGGGATCCTGGACAGCATCCCTATCATCACTGTCAAACGTTATCACTTTATCGGTTGTGAGGGTTGTCGTCTTGGTCGGCTTATCTCCCCTTTCTGCCTTAGCCTCCTTTGCATGTCTTTTTGCGGCAGAATAAGAGGTTCCACAGGTATCGGATCCTCCTGAAATAAAGTTAATTATCTTAGCATCCGCAGGTGGTGATGCTGCTCATTCAGGATCCTTCTCAGTATCCTGACCCTTATTCTTCTTTCTTCCCAGGAGATCCTTCAGATATCCCTTGCTTAGGAGATAGCTTATTTCCTTCCTCAAAGCAATGCAATCCTCTGTAACATGTCCAAAATCCTCATGGAAGGCACACCACTTGGACTTATCCTTCCAATCAGCTTTTTGTTGGTTCTTCCTAGGCCACCTCACTTTGTCTCCCAAACCCTTCATAGCATACATCAGTTCAGGTATATTAACAGAAAAACAATATTCTGACAACTCAGGATACTCCTCAGGATCCTCGTCTTCAACAGCATTCACTTTCTTGCTGTCATTCCTGCCACAAGGCTTAGAGCGATATGGCTTGTATGAGGATTCTGACTTCCTGTTAGTTGATTCATAGGTTGAGGATGAATTCATCCTCTCTTGCATCTTTTTGTCATCTTCCAGCTGAATGTATCTTAAAGCCCTGTTCTGAGCCTCATCCAGGTTCCTGCAAGGATTCATTACGAGATCCTAATAAAATTGGGAATCCTTTTGCAATCCCATTTTGAAGGCCTGCACAGCTGTTGCAACATCAAGGTGTGGGATATCGAGAGATTCCCTGCTAAACTTGTTCACATAATCCCTCAAGGATTCCTGAGGTCCTTGAGTTATCCTGTAGAGATCACTGGTTCGTCTTTCAAAACTTCTATTGCAAGAAAATTGACTATTAAACAAATTGACTAAATGAGCAAACGATGTAATTGAATGAGGTGGAACATTTAAGAGCCATTTTAAGGCTGATCCTGTCAAAGTAGAACCAAAACCCTTGTAGAGGCATGCTTCCTTGAGATCCAGGGGGATAGGATTAATTTCCATCCTTTCCCTATACTGAGCAATATGCTCTTCAGGATCCGTAGTTCCGTCATAGAGCTTCATGTTGGGGGTTTGAAATCTTTTTGGGATTTCAGCATCACAGATAGGATGTGCAAATCGGGATATCCTGTGGCTGTCCTGGGACACTTCCGGGATTGGCTGGAGCACCCCATGTACACTGGATATCATGTCCTTCAATTTCTGAAGCTCCTTAGAAAATGCGGATGTCATACCTGCATCCTGCAAAGATCCAAGACCATTAGTAACAAGAGGATTGGTATTATTAGACACGTTACCAGTCTGAGGATTCTGGCCATATCCAGAAACATATCCTGAGCTTCTCATAGTTGACACCCTAACCGAAGAGGGTATCTCAGGAGTATGATTCTGAGTATGACTAGGCACAATATTTCCCCTGTTATCCTCGGAATATACTGCCGAACTGAAGTTCAAAGCCCTAGGCTGCAAGGGAGTGACGGTATCCTCAGCAGGCCTGCTTGAGCTGGATTTCAAGAGTTGTATCTCTCTCATCAGCATCTGATTGGTCTCCTGTTGTTGCTTCATCTGATCCTGTATATTGCTAAACAAAGTCAGAATTTCATCATTAGAAGCCAAAATAGGAGTACCCCCTGAGATAGCAGATTCTAGAGCATTCCGAGTGGGGAAAACAGCCCGAGTCACATGAGTTTCTGTTCCTCTTGAAAGATCCTGAGGCTGTGAAGAGGCTTGCATCCTCGAAGGTGGTGGAAGCACCGAACCAATTGTTGCAGAGGTTGTAGCAGACATGGTAGAAGAGCTCATGTTTGATCTTGAGGCCATTGAAAATAGTGTAGCAAAAAGTTTCAAAAATAGAAAACCAAGTCATGATTTTGCAAAAGCTTTTAGTAGAAATAGCACCACTTGCCCCACGGTGGGCGCCAAATTGTTTTGGTCAAAAATTACCTAAGTAATTAAGTGATCAAATTAGTTAAGTGAGGTAGTGTGCTAGAAGTATTTGAAAAACGTATGCTGATTAAGTTATTGACAAAAAACAATTTTCAGGATACGGCTCAGGATATCGAGCTGTATCAACAATCAAACAATGAGCAAAAAGGTAAAGGGTGACACAGGATGTACGAGGAAAGCCCTTGATCAATCTAGATCGCCGGCACAAAACCTCGGGAGCTGACAATTGCAGCTGCCTTGTTCTTCTTATTACTTCAAATATCAGGATACAGTACAGGATATATGATGCAGATCAACTAGGTGTTACAAATGCGATTTGAATACAAGTGTAAGTGTGAGTGATTGCAGCTAGTAGAGAGCAAGAGTGTTCGAGAGATTGTGTGTGTTCTTAACTGGTCCGATCAATCCTATTTATAGTAAAGCAAAGCTAACTAACTAGCCTACAAATCCGGGATAAAACGAATATTCCCTTTGTGAACGTTGTAGTCCACGTCTTCCGGCTTCAACGTTCCTATTTCAACAGACTGGCCCGAGTCTTTGGGAGAATAGGTCCACTTGAACGTTATAGACTTGCTTCATTAATCTGCACGTGAATTAATTAGTCACTACCAGGATACTGTGTCAAGATGTTACCAATATCCTGATCCGGTATCCTGATCACAACAAAAGAAACATAGTCAGAATATTATTCAGGATATGTAAGCAGAAAACCACCCATAACAAAAATAATTCAAATCATTTTTTTATTTTAATAACGTTTTTCTAAAGCTAACATAATATATATTAATACCATTACTCATTTCATTTTTAATGAACCGTGGAGAGAGAACAAAGCTTAATATATGGAAATTTGAGATGCACAGTCGGCTCTTGGAGTTCTAGCTTTAGGTATATATAGATAAACTTTCAGGCATGTTATAGCTTTAATTTTATGAGTTCTCTCTTTCGTTAGTAACTAATACAAATTGTGTAATATGCATATTAAATATAGAAAATGTACTTTCAAAATATAAACAAACCGGTAAAAGAAAAGGGAACTAATATCGGTAGTATCAACTGATATTCCTTTCTAGAAGTTTCTATTGATGTAAAACACGTATTTCCATTATTTTGGGCATATAATGACTTCACTCATATCGGTAGTATCAATACTGATATTCCTTTCTACAAGTTTCTATTGATGTAAAACACGTATTCCCATTATTTTGGGCATATAATGACTTCATTTTCTGTGTTTTTCTTTCGGATGATGTTGTTATACTAATTGTCTATATCGTATTGATGTCGTAACAAAACAACCATTACCAAACGAAATTCCACCGCAACGCGCGACAGATTTTACTAGTGAAGTATAATACATATTATTAAAATTATAACCACATATAGAATTAAATATGAATATATTAGTCACTGGGGCTCGGTTCAAACGAGAACCACCACGAGTTGTGAGAACCGTGAGAACTTTTTCTTCCCACGCGAGTTGGGTCAATTTTTTTTTTGCACAAACCTAGATGAAGATATTATAAACACATCTGTAAGAGAAAGTAAAAAAATTGTCGAGCCTGTAGTTTTGATTGATGCAAGTTTTTTTTACGCGCTGGTGTAATATTTGTATGAAGATAAATATTTTTTTATGCTAATGTAAATGTGGGTATGTGGCATTTTTTAAATCTTTTTTACCGAAACAAGTGATTTTTTTTATTACTTTTAAGAAAAAAATCCGGAAAACCTTCTGGATGGCCTAGTTCTCACGGTTCTCACAACTCAAGGTGGTTCTCATTGCAACTTTAGAGATAAACTAAAGGAAAACAAGTACAATGTTGTAAATTGTTATTATAACCTAACATATAACCAAACAATTGATAAACTAACAGAAACCGAGTACAACTTTGTAATTTGTCGACTCCGCCATAACGCGCGGTTAGCCCAATGCTAGTATTGGTAATATTTAACACTAAATATAATTGATAATTCGATCAGATAAAAAAATCATAATAAATTTGAATAAATAGATCATATCCTTGACCGTGTATGTAAATATGGAAAAAAAAGCTTAATATTAGTAAATGTAATAAATAAAAAAAAGTATCTAATGATATTAATGCATGATTAAAGGGAAATAAGCATTTAGATCATAAAGCCACTAAACTATCACATATATTTTGATACAAACTCATTTCCCATCAACAATACGGAAGATATCATTAGCAATATTCTTAGCATCATTTGAGATTCCAAATAATCCAGCACTAGCAAATCCAACACAATAAAGAACATTTTCTCCATTCTAATGGTTAGGGCTTTTGTGTTTTGGCATTCCTTTTTCATTGAACAAACCTCCATCTTCCTAGATTAGACAAACAAAAAAAGAACATTAAGATTAACGAAAAAAACACAAAAGGTTAAGCTACAACATAAAATGTAGTAACTTCAATTACCTTAAGCCATTTCCATACGGTGCTTTTAAAACCAGTAGCAAAGACAATGGCATCAAATTGCCTCTCTTGACCATTTGTAAATTTGATAATATCACCTTGTATATCTTTAATAGACGTCATAACCTTAAGCACACAAAGAAGATTATGCAATCGGTATTTGTTGTTTAGAAGTTATTTGATTTGATATGAAAGCATTATCACAATGTTTACCTTAGTGTCACCTATTTTAATCTTTGAAATTGTTCCAACATCAATGACAGGTGATCTCCCTGTTTCTTTTTTAAGCAAGAATGGTCCTTTAAGTGGCCTTTGTATTCCAAATCTCCCAAGATCTCCATACAACAACTTACTTAACATTAAAACCATCTTATCCACAATTGTGCACTGAATATATTTTAAAAAATACATTCCAAGTTGAACTAACTCCTTGTTAAGCACATGTATCTGCCACAACAAAAAACAGCATGTTTAAATATACCAAATACATTTTTCTAAATTTAATACACCACTTTTTCAAAATCAAAAAACATGCGGGAGAACATTTAGTTGTTTACCGGGCTACAAACAACAACTGATGTTTGAGCACCCCAATTGCACAAATCTAACGCAATTTCCATCCCAGAATTTCCGGCACCAACAACAAGCACATCCTTGTCTCCAAATGTCTTTCCATTTTCATACTCACTTGAGTGGATGACTAACCCTTTGAAGGTATCCAAGCCATAAACTTTCGGAATAAAGCCTTCGCTATTTTCACCGGTTGCCACCACAAGAAACTCACTTACATACTCCTCGACCAAACCCGAAACATTATTTTGGGCGGTAACCACCCATTTTTGTGCACTCTTGTCATACCATGCACTCTCGACACTACGTTGGTACAATGGGTCTACATTAAAATGATAAACATAGTTTTTCAAGTATTGCACAAACATATTTTTTGGTACAAATGTGGGTGCAGACAAAGGAAATGGCATATGAGGAAGTTTACAAAAGTTTTTGGCTAAGTGAAGCTTTAAACGATCATAAGCCTTCTTTTGCCATAAAGATGCATATCAATATTCCCTTTCAAGAACAATATTTGGGATTGAAAGAAGATTGAGACATGCTGATGTTGCAATGCCAGCATGTCCTGCTCTAACTATCACAACAATGGTTTCTTGCTTCATTTTCTCAAGCTCTTTGATTGGTTTTTAGTAGTGAGTATTGTATGTGTTTGGATGCATTATGCAATGTGTATACCCTTTATATAGGAATAGAAATTTAGATGAAGAGCATAAAATATATTTTCTTAAAATCATTTTTGGTTATTCAAATGTCTTCCCACGTAAATTTAAAAAATATCGGTTATTGTTCAATGAATTGTTCCATCTTTAATGGAAACAAAATTTGAAAATTTATCTTTCAATACTTTATTTAACCATTTTATGCATGTATCTTGCATAAATTACTACACCATGTTCACACTAGACTTATGATCATTTAGCAAATTGTTCCCTTTTTGTTAGAAACTTCATATGACTTGAATCTTAGTGTTCATAAGGTGCTAATTAATGCATGTATGTATCTTACACAAATTGTTAAATCTTATAATTACGTTTTTTTTCTTTATATCAAAGACAAACATTAAACACTTAAACATAGGAATTTTAATCACTAGTATTAATCGTTATTAAAAGTAAAGTATATTATGTTAAAATTAGAATTACTAAATTATACATTGTACTCGAATGGTGCGTTTTATAAAGAAAATTTTCAAAGAGGAAATTATCTTGAAGATGATATGATATACATAACAACCCTCCTAAAATATTTCCAACACCCCTAATATATTTATAATGTCCCTATACGTCTTAAAATACACCCCGTATACGAAAACCGGTCCCGAATACCTTTATTTTTGTAAAAATTAAATAAAGATGAAATTTAATCCTCGCTCGCGGGCCGCGAAAAAGTAAGCCAAGGCTTACGCGGGCCGCGACAGCTAGGCCACCAGGCGAAACCCTGAGCCGCCACGTGGCGTGATCGTGGCAGACCTATGCGTGTGACCCGACAAGGCTAGGGCCTACCCGGCCTATGTCGCGGGGCGCGAAGGCCCCTTTTGTTTCCTATGCGGGCCGCGAGAAAGCCGAGATCAGCCCCTATAAAATGGGAGCATCGGCCTTCAGTCCCAACTTGTTCACATTC
This sequence comes from Helianthus tuberosus, assembly GCA_030545235.1. Classification (NCBI taxonomy): domain Eukaryota; kingdom Viridiplantae; phylum Streptophyta; class Magnoliopsida; order Asterales; family Asteraceae; genus Helianthus; species Helianthus tuberosus. The sequence continues at coordinate 34,794,962 of CM060353.1, forward strand.
ACTTTCTCTCTCAAATTTCTGCATAGTAATTATAATACCCGGGCATGATACCCCCTAAATAGCGAAGTTATGCCCCTTTGTAAGTATCATAACCCCCGGTTACGTATTAGATACCCTACCCGATTGATCTAGTGCTCCGTAACGGCTGTTGAGGCTCTGCCCGACGTAGTCGTTAGAGTTCTGTCTCGGGGAAGGTATAACTAATGTAAATTTGGGTTATTATACTAACGCGTGCGCATTGTGTAATTAATAGATAATCACCAGGAAATCACAAAGTAAAACCCTAAAGTTGCAATGTGAGTAATCTCCTTTTTGTAAACCTTTTTGCAAACTGTTTTTACAAAACCTTTATTTATTTTAAATTATAAATAGAGTGATTGAGTCTTTGTAATTCTTCAATTACTGCCAGTATGTTGCGGTTTTGTATACAAAATGTGGAACACGTTACCATTGGACAATGAGATAGCCAGCAGTCAAGATTGACAGTACTGAATGAGTAATTGTGTAGATATAAACATTGTAATCGCTCTTAATACTGTGAAATTATAAAACTCTTCTTGATTAAATTGGGATTCACTCACCAGTATTTCCCACTGATAAAATGTTTTAAACGCGTTTCAGGTAACAAAATGTGAAAGCCAAATAGAAGCCAGCTGGACAGCACTGAAGGCTTGAAAAATGGCTAAAAAAGCTACCTAAATAAAGAAGATGTTTTATTTCAATTAAATAGGGATTTTCCCTATAAACCTGTTTGTAATGAAAACTTGGGTTTTATCCCAATATGTTTACTATTATAAAAATGTGGTGTTTTACTCTGATAAATATTTCCTAACTACGGTCCTGATGAAATTTTCGTTGCCAAATAATGATAAACACCGATACCAAAATCTCTGAGTAGGCCGCGGTCGACTGCCTCCCGAGGCAGGGGTCGGGGGTTGCGACAGAAGGTGGTATAAGAGCTACAGCCACTGATTCAACCACAGAAGTGTTCTGCTGACACCAAAATATCATTCAATATGTTAGGAAATAATTTACATCGATATGTGCATATCTGTATATTATTGTTTTGTGTTATTTGACAAATTGTTAGTTTACAGTATGAGTAACCAAGGACCTTCAGACGCTTACCGTCAGTTGTCCAGCTCACCTAGGGAAGAAGGAACCTCTTCACAGCCCACCCCCTCGGGGTATTCGGCTGACACCGAAGAAGGGATTTTCGTATTCAAAGCACAATCTGAAGAGCCATTCCCTCCCAAGAAGAGAGGATGGTTCAGCAGAGAAGCTCATGAACGTAGAAAAAGGATGAGAAAAATTCAGCAGCAGCGAGCTTTAGCAGCCGCGAATAGAGAAATGAATGCTCAAACACAGGATATGATCAATAGGAGACTAGAAAATTTCCATAGCTTAGCAACTACAGCTGCAGACCCGAATCTAGAACAACTCATAGCACCCCAGCCATTACCATTATTTCCCACACAACCTATGGAAATTGAACCAAACCCAATTGTGACAACTGTGCTCTGTAATCGATGTACAATGTTAAACAATTTTAATTATCAATAAAACAATGTGTTTTGGTGTTATTATGTGTATATTTGTGTTTGATGATTTTACGATTTGATTCGAATCCGATTTCAAGCTTTAAATCGCTTTCTGGAAAGTTATACGCAAACTGGTGCGTAAACGCAACCAGTTTAACGTGATAAACACTTCGGAATAGTGACATAGGCTTAACATACCTTAAACAACCTTCACATAACTTCAAAATAAGTTTTGGATGGTTTGGTGTGTCTAAATCAAGTTTGTTCGATCACATGGACTATTTGTGTCAAACTGCGAAACTATACCGATTAGTATAGTAACAAACTTTCTGAAACTTGATCATAGGTTAAACATACCCTAAATATCCTTTACATAGCTTAGAAATATGCTTTGAGGGGTTCGGTATGCTAAAACAAACTTATTTGATCAATAGGGACTAAAAGCGTCAAAAAGTGCATAAGTTTGCATTTTCGCGCATATCTTACGTTCCTAATATATCCGGACACCCAAAAAAATATGTAATCATTAATATATTTTATTTTAGTGATTGGCATGATAAAATTCCATTCGTCGCTTAATTTGGATCGTTTTTGCGTTCGTTACGACTTCCGTCGTAATTAACCGAATAACGCAACCGTACGACCAAACGAACCGACATCCGAGATGTTTTTAAGCATATTTTAAGTTCCCTATACTTTAACTTCATTTTAGAGCCTTGAAATGAGGTTAACGGGGCTTAAACGTGTCAAAAATGCATCGAAAACCAAGTTTTGGGCTACAGGGACCAAAACTGTAAATCTGCCAAACTTGCAAGGCGGCCCACGTAAGCCTAGTCCATTTCTTACGCGGCCCGCGACTGAGTTGCAGATCAGAAACATTGAATCTGGACTTTGGGCTTGTTTTTGATGGTTTTAATGGTTGTTTTGGGATACCATCTGCTTGTTTTGATGGTTTAACATGTTCCCCTTGTATTCTAAAACCACTAGCCCACATGGATGGCCAAGATTGTTCCCTCTTTAGCAAGGAATAATCCTAATGGTGAATCGAAAAGTATAAATAGCCATGCCCTCTTTCCATTTTCTGCACCCTTGATCATTTTAATGCTCTAAGTTTAAGCCTTTGCTTCATACCTGAGTGTTATAGATCAAGTTCTCCCTAGCTTGGACCATTTGTAAGCTTCTTTAATTCTTTTATCGCTTTTCGAGTGTGAAAGTCAAACAGTGTTTGACTTTATGCTTTGACCACGAGTTGGTCAACACAAAGTTCTTTTGAACTTTGCAACGTGAGCGTAATCACGATGGTTATAGTCCCTTGTGACTATACCTACTAATTACCATGTTGACTAGGCGTAGTGACAAGTTGTAGTTTCGATCAAAATGCGCATTTAAGCGTATTTTGCAACCAAACTACTCTTGGTATCAAAACACTTTGTTTTGATATCAAAACCTGTTTTCTAACTTAGTTAAGCATGTTTTAACATGCTTAGCTCGTCACTTATAGTTTAGTGCTTGTTTAGAGTCGTAAGTCAAGCGGTCTAAACCACCGCTTAGACTTTCGAACTCGACCCGTTTGGTCGATCATTAGGATCCTACCAATCATGTTTTAGTGACCATATTTGTATAGGGAATAACCTTCCGAGGTTATACCTTATGGTCACATAGTTTAAGTAGTTGTATGATAGGTAGTTTATATGCCTTAGGTAAATGAACAAAATGCCCTTTTCATGCATAATTGGATATTAAGCATATGCAACTTGAACTTTTGTCACTTAACTGATTATGCAACATATTTAAACATTTTTAGGCATATAATACTTGTCATAGGACTAGTTAGACGTCTCGAATGCGCTTTGCGTGAACGACGCGTTAAAGTAGCGTAAGCTACCTTAATGGGTCGTGACGGGTCGAAAGCACTTAGGATAGGTTCCGATCTAGAATGTAGGCTTTGTTAAACCATATCACATTTGGTTTACAAGACCTCATTCTATCCGATCTTTCGATTTAGGTGTCGATTTATTTACTAGTGATTCGATTATTAGGTGCAGCTTGAGTTTCCTTGGTTTGATTGAGCTTGTTGGATTCTTTAGATTGAGGATACTTTGCACTTCGATGTGAGTACATAGATCCCCTCTTTTACTGTTTTCAATTGTTTTGGGGTGATTCATATGTATTAAAACGATTTCGATATTTAAACGATGGTTTCAAAAACGATAAAGATGGTTTATATTAAACTAATAACGATTTCGATAATGTGAACAAACTTGTTGGACGTAGTTACATAACGAATGACATTCATTAGCATTGATCAAGCCGACCAGTATTAGGTTATGATAGGATCTGACAAATCCCGTTATCAGACTACGCCCATGGTTATGTGTGGGGGTTATGTAGGTAACGACCGAATCTGATGATTGTTAATTTACCCTTTGGTGGTTTGTTAATACGAGTTTCGGGATAGTCGAGTCATGAAGGTTTGAATGTTATTAGCGAGATGACCAAAAGTAGTTTCACAATTAAAACAAGAATGATTTTGGGACGAGTTAAACGATTTGAAACAACTTAAACGAGATAAACGATTTGATTAAACGATTGGTTTTGGGTTATGATTAGATAATGGGACGGGTGTAGCATGATAATAGCATGGTAGATACGCCACTGGTACATCTTATATATAAGTGCTTTTACCATATTACATTTCGTGTCATTATTTAGTTCACTTGGGAAACGATTTTGAAACGATGTCACACAACGAGGTTTTCGAAATGATATAAACCATACGAGTTTTATTAATGAGTTTTTACGAGATGTTTTACGATTTGGTTTACTAAAAGGGTGAATGCCTGTACCCTGAGTTTTCTGTCAAAGGCTAGAGTGTTCGTACAAATCCGCAGTATCGGACCAGTCACTCTTACCTGGGAACTCTTGGGGTGAGTGTTCACTTATAGGCGAGCATGTCTTTAGTGATACATTATATTTATCCATTTACTTTGATTAGTCACTGCGTGTCGTTTGTTTGTTCGAGGTAACGAACAAATGATCGCCTTCCTTGTGTTTTGTCGATGTTTTCAATACCTCTTTTGTTTTTCCAATTGTCAACCTCACTCGTTTCTCATGTTTCCTTGTTCTTTTTAGACAATGCCTCCTCGATGTGATGCACAACCTCTAAATAACGAAGAAGTCGCAGCCCTTGTCGCTCAACAAATGGCTGCGGTGCTTCCAAACATAGTAACCCAGATCCATCAATTATACAACAACAATAATAACAATAATGCACAATGTAGTTTCAAGAACTTCAATTCTGCTAAACCGTTGAAGTTTTCTGGGTCTCAAGGAGCAACCGCGCTCCTGCAATGGTTCGAAAGTTTGGAAAGCACATTCAAACATGTGCAATGTCCGAATGAGCGTAAGGTTGAGTTTGCATCTAGTGTGTTCGAGAAGCGTGCTCTTACATGGTGGAACGGAGTGATGTGTGATAGGGGTGCCGATGTGGCTATGGTACAAACATGGGAAGAGCTCCGAGCTTTCATGATGAGAGAGTTCTGTCCCCGTCACGAGATTCGAGCTTTAGAACGAGAATTTGACGATCTAAAACAAGATGGAGGAGAACACCGTGCGTATACGGATCGTTATGAGGAGCTCAGTTTGTTGTGTCCTACTATGGTTACCCCATTGGAGAAGGCAATAGAGAGGTATATCGATGGTTTACCTGATTCTGTGCAAGACATTGTGACTGGCAGTAATCCTACTACTGTCTGTCAAGCGATCGAATTGGCTGCTACTCTGACCGAGTCTCAGGTCAGAAAAGGGAAACTGACCCGAAAGGGTGACAAGAAAAAGTCAGCCGATTCTGCTCAAGACAAGGGTAAGGGTAAGAAGAAGGGTGAGTCTTCTAAAAAGTCGAGGAAGCGCAAGGCTTCCCAGAACTTTGCAGTCACTGCACAGAACCCTCAGAACCCACCAGCACAACCTCTTGCGAAGAAGCAATATGCTGGTACAGCACCTCACTGTGCTCGATGCAACGGTCATCATGTTGCCAACATATGTCCTTTGGGCCAGAATCAGGCTGCTTAGGTTCCAGCACAAGCTCAAGGGAATGCTGCGAGATTCCCACCTGGTTCATGTTTCAATTACGGTGAAATAGGTCATTTCCGCAACAACTGCCCGAGGTTGGTGAATGCGAATGTCAACCCGAATGCCAATGCAAACTCGAATGTGAATCTCGCTCATGGACGAGCATTCAATTTGAACGCAAACGAGGCTCGAGTTGACAACGAGGTTGTTAACGGTACGTTCCTTGTTAACAATCAACTTGCTTCTGTTCTTTTCGATTCTGGTGCCAATATGAGTTTTATTTCATTATCATTTGAGCCTTTACTTGCGATACCTTGAAGTAAACTGAGGAAACCCTTATATGTCGAAGTTGCGACTGGTAAACCTCTTGTACTCGATTCTGTTATTCGTGGTTGTCAGTTGAACCTCGATAACCATCTCTTTCCTATTGATCTCACACCGATGCAACTTGGGAGTTTCGATATTATCATAGGGATGGACTGGTTAACCAAACATCATGCTGAGGTAGTTTGTTTCGATAAGATCGTTCATATTCCTCTTTCGTCTGGTGATGTCCTAGAAGTTCGTGGCGAGAAACCTTCAGTTGGTTTGAAACTCATGTCGTGTACGAAGGCCCGAAGTTACTTACGAAATGGATATGTTGCTTTTCTGGCACATGTCACTGATGAGAAGGGCAAGAGCAAGAGTATTCAGGATATTCCGATTGTTCAGGATTATCCAGAGGTGTTTCCTGATGAACTGCCTGGTTTGCCTCCAGTTCGTCAAGTCGAGTTCCATATTGACCTTGTACCCAATGGCAACCTGATTGCCAAAGCACCTTATCGTTTTGCACCGTCGGAGATGCAAGAGTTATCGAAACAGCTTCAAGAGTTATCTGATAAAGGATTCATCCGACCGAGTTATTCACCTTGGGGTGCTCCTGTCCTCTTTGTGAAAAAGAAAGATGGATCTTTTCGAATGTGTATTGATTATCGTGAGCTTAATAAGCTTACCATCAAGAATCGATATCCCCTACCTCGAATCGATGATATCTTTGATCAGCTGCAAGGTGCTACCTATTTTTCTAAGATCGATCTGCGTTCTGGGTATCATCAGCTTCGTGTACTCGAAGAAGATATTCCCAAAACTGCTTTCCACACAAGATATGGGCATTACGAGTTCACTGTCATGCCTTTTGGTTTGACGAATGCCCCAGCTATCTTCATGGACTTAATGAATAGGGTCTGTAAATCTTATTTAGATAAGTTCATCATTGTGTTTATCGACGATATTCTCATTTATTCGAAGTCTCAAGCCGATCACGAGCAACACCTTCGTTTGACATTGGAACTCCTGAAGAAGGAACAACTTTTTACTAAATTCTCCAAGTGTGAATTTTGGCTTAAAGAAGTTCAGTTCTTGGGTCATATAGTCAACGAGCAGGGTATTCATGTGGATCCATCCAAAATTGCTGCAATTAAGGATTGGAATACACCAACAACACCCACAGAGATTCGTTCTTTTCTTGGTCTCGTGGGATATTATCGTCGTTTTATTTCAAACTTCTCGAAGATTGTGGTTCCACTCACTGCTTTGACTCAGAAGAATAAGCCTTTTGAGTGGGGACCCAAAGAAGAAGAAGCGTTCCAAACGCTGAAACAGGAGCTGTGTGATGCTCCTGTTCTATCTTTGCCTGATGGGAACGATGATTTCGTTGTCTACTACGATGCGTCCAACTTAGGCCTTGGTTGTGTTCTCATGCAACAAGGTAAAGTTATAGCATATACGTCTAGACAATTGAAATTTCACGAGAAGAACTACACCACTCATGATCTTGAGTTAGGAGCTGTAGTTTTTGCTCTCAATATCTGGAGACAGTACCTCTATGGTACGAAGTGTGTGGTTTTCACAGACCACAAAAGTCTCCAACACATTCTTAATCCGAAAGAGCTGAACATGAGGCAACAACGTTGGGTTGAACTCTTGAACGACTACGATTGCGAGATTCGCTACCATCCTGGTAAGGAGAATGCCAACCCGATTGCGAAAGCACCTTATCGTCTTGCACCGTCGGAGATGCAAGAATTATCGAAACAGCTTCAAGAGTTATCTGATAAAGGATTCATCCGACCGAGTTATTCACCTTGGGGTGCTCCTGTCCTCTTTGTGAAAAAGAAAGATGGATCTTTTCGAATGTGTATCGATTATCGTGAGCTTAATAAGCTTACCATCAAGAATCAATATCCCCTACCTCGAATCGATGATCTCTTTGATCAGCTGCAAGGTGCTACCTGTTTTTCTAAGATCGATCTGCGTTCTGGGTATCATCAGCTTCGTGTACTCGAAGAAGATATTCCCAAAACTGCTTTCTGCACAAGATATGGGCATTACGAGTTCACTGTCATGCCTTTTGGTTTGACGAATTCCCTAGCTATCTTCATGGACTTAATGAATAGGGTTTGTAAACCTTATTTAGACAAGTTCATCATTGTGTTTATCGACGATATTCTCATTTATTCGAAGTCTCGAGCCGATCACGAGCAACACCTTCATTTGACATTGGAACTCCTGAAGAAGGAACAACTTTTTACTAAATTCTCCAAGTGTGAATTTTGGCTTAAAGAAGTTCAGTTCTTGGGTCATATAGTCAACGAGCAGGGTATTCAACTGGATCCATCCAAAATTGCTGCAATTAAGGATTGGAATACACCAACGACACCCACAGAGATTCGTTCTTTTCTTGGTCTCGCGGGATATTATCGTCGTTTTATTTCAAACTTCTCGAAGATTGCGGTTCCACTCACTACTTTGACTCAGAAGAATAAGCCTTTTGAGTGGGGATCCAAACAAGAAGAATCATTCCAAACGCTGAAACAGAAGCTGTGTGATGCTCCTGTTCTATCTTTGCCTGATGGGAACGATGATTTCATTGTCTACTGCGATGCATCCAACTTAGGCCTTGGTTGTGTTCTCATGCAACAAGGTAAAGTTATAGCATATGCGTCTAGACAATTGAAATTTCACGAGAAGAACTACACCACTCATGATCTTGAGTTAGGAGCTGTAGATTTTGCTCTCAAAATCTGGAGACACTAACTCTATGGTACGAAGTGTGTGATTTTCACAGACCACAAAAGTCTCCAACACATTCTTAATCAGAAAGAGCTGAACATGAGGCAACATATTCTATCCATCCTGGTGCTGATAAAATGTACAAGGATCTTCGTACTCAGTATTGGTGGCCTAGTATGAAGAGGGATATTGCCTTGTATGTATCGAAATGCCTAACTTGTCTCAAAGTCAAGGCAGAACATCAACGACCATCTGGTTTGCTCGTACAACCAGAGATACCGGTTTGGAAGTGGGAGAACATTGCGATGGATCTCATCACTAAGTTACCGCATACATCTAAAGGTCACGATGCTATTTGGGTTGTCATAGATCGATTAACGAAGTCAGCTCATTTTATTCCGATTCGCGAGGATATATCTGCTGATAAACTTGCAAAGATTTATGTTGATGAGATTGTATCTCGACATGGTGTTCCTTTGGACATCATATATGATTGTGATGCCCGATTTTCATCTCATTTCTGGAAGACCATGCAATCTGCTATGGGAACCCAACTAAATCTAAGCACTGCTTATCATCCCCAAACAGATGGACAATCTGAGAGGACGATTCAAACTTTGGAGGATATGCTTAGAGCATGCGTGATAGACTTTGGTGGTAATTGGGATTCTCATCTTCCATTGATCGAGTTCTCTTACAACAATAGTTATCATGCTAGCATCAATATGGTACCATTCGAAGCTCTTTACGGTCGAAAATGTCATTCACCTGTCTGTTGGAATGAGATCGGTGAAGCTCAGCTTACTGGACCTGAGCTCATTCTAGAAATGACAGACAAAATCAAGAAAATTCGTGATAATCTTGTGACAGCTAGAAGCCGTCAAAAGAGTTATGCGGATATGCGACGCAAGCCCTTGGAATTTCAAGTCGGAGACCATGTCCTACTCAAGGTGTCACCTTGGAAGGGAGTGGTGAGATTCGGAAAGAAAGGAAAACTTGCACCTTGATATGTTGGACCATTTAAGATTGTTGAAAGAATTAGAAAGGTTGCCTATCGACTAGAGCTACCTCCGGAGCTTGGAAATATTCATCCAACTTTTCACGTGTCCAATTTGAGAAAGTGTTTAGCTGACTCTAATCTTCACATTCCACTTGACGAAATTCAAGTTGATGAAACGATGCACTTTGTCGAGAAACCTGTGGAGATACTGGACCGTGCAGTCAAACAGTTGAAGAACAAACGGATTCGTTTGGTCAAGATTCACTGCGAATCCAAACGTGGCCCAGAGTTTACTTGGGAACGTGAGGACCAAATGAAGGCGAAATATCCACAATTGTTCTCACAAGTTTCCTCTAGTTAAAATTTCGGGACGAAATTTCCTAAAGTAGGGGAGACTGTGACAACTGTGCTCTGTAATCGATGTACAATGTTAAACAATGTTAATTATCAATAAAACAATTTGTTTTGGTGTTATTATGTGTATATTTGTGTTTGATGATTTTACGATTTGATTCGATTCCGATTTCAAGCTTTAAATCGCTTCTGGAAAGTTATACGCAAACCGGTGTGTAAACGCAGTCAGTTTAATGTGACAAACACTCCGGAATAGTGACATAGGCTTAACATACCTTAAACAACCTTCACATAACTAAGAAATAAGTTTTGGATGGTTTAGTGTGTCTAAATCAAGTTTGTTCGATCACAGGGACTATTTGTGTCAAACTGCGAAACTATATTGATTTGTATAGTAACGAACTTTTCGGAACTTGATCATAGGTTAAACATACCCAAAATATACTTTACATAGCTTATAAATAGGCTTTGAGGGGTTCGGTATGCTAAAATAAAGTTATTTGATCAATAGGGACAAAAAGCATCAAAAAGTGCATAAGTTTGCATTTTCGCGCATATCTTACGTTCTGAATATATCCGGACACCAAAAAATTTATGTAATCATTAAAATATTTTATTTTAGTGATTCGCATGATAAAATTCCATTCGTCTCTTAATTTGGATCGTTTTTGCGTTCGTTACGACTTCCGTCGTAATTAAGCGAATAACGCAACCGTACGACCAAACGAACCGACATCCGAGATGTTTTTAAGCATATTTTAAGTTCCCTATACTTTAACTTCATTTTAGACCCTTGAAATGAGGTTAACGGGGCTTAAACGTGTCAAAAATGCATCGAAAACCAAGTTTTGGGCTGTAGGGACCAAAACTGTAAATCTGCCAAACTTGCTAGGCGGCCCACGTAAGCCTAGTCCATTTCTTACGCGGCCCACGATAGAGTTGCATATCAGAAACATAGAATCTGGACTTTGGGCTTGTTTTTTATGGTTTCAATGGTTGTTTTGGGATACCATCTGCTTGTTTTGATGGTTTAACATGTTCCCCTTGTATTCTAAAACCACTAGCCCACATGGATGGCCAAGATTGTTCCCTCTATAGCAAGGAATAATCCTAACGGTGAACCGAAAAGTATAAATAGCCATGCCCTCCTTCCATTTTCTGCACCCTTGATCATTTTAATGCTCTAAGTTGAAGCCTTTGCTTCATACCTGAGTGTTATAGATCAAGTTCTCCCTAGCTTGGACCCTTTGTAAGCTTCTTTCGTTCTTTTATCGCTTTTCGAATGCGAAAGTCAAACAGTGTTTGACTTTCTGCTTTGACCACGAGTTGGTCAACACAAATTTCTTTTGAACTTTGCAACGTGAGCGTAATCACGATGGTTATAGTCCCTTATGACTATACCTACTGATTACCATGTTGACTAGGCGTAGTGACGAGTTGTAGTTTCAGTCAAAATGCGCATTTAAGTGTATTTTTGCAACCAAACTACTCTTGGTATCAAAACACTTTGTTTTGATATCAAAACCTGTTTTCTAACTTAGTTAAACATGTTTTAACATGCTTAGCTCGTCACTTTTAGTTTAGTGCTTGTTTAGAGTCGTAAGTCAAGCGGTCTAAACCACCGCTTAGACTTTCGAACTCGACCCGTTTGGTCGATCATTAGGATCCGACCAAGCATGTTTTAGTGACCATAGTTGTATAGGGAATAACCTTCCGAGGTTATACCTTACGGTCACATAGTTTAAGTAGTTGTATGATAGGTAGTTTATATGCCTTAGGTAAATGACCAAAATGCCCTTTTCATGCATAATTGGATATTAAGCATATGTAACTTGAACTTTTGTCACTTAACTGATTATGAAACATATTTAAACACGTTTAGGCATATATTACTTGTCATAGGACTAGTTAGACGTCTCAAACGCGCTTTGCGCGAACGACGCGTTAAAGTAGCGTAAGCTACCTTAATGGGTCGTGACGGGTCGAAAGCACTTAGGATAGGTTCCGATCTAGAATGTAGGCTTTGTTAAACCATATCACATGAGTTCCAATACTCATTTGGTTTACAAGACCTCATTCTATCTGATCTTCCGATTTAGGTGTCGATTTATTTACTAGTGATTCGATTATTAGGTGTTGTTTGAGTTTCCTTGGTTTGATTGAGGTTGTTGAGTTCTTTAGATTGAGGATACTTTGCACTTCGATGTGAGTACATAGATCCCCTCTTTTACTGTTTTCAATTGTTTTGAGGTGATTCATATGTATTAAAACGATTTCGATATTTAAACGGTGGTTTCAAAAACGATAAAGATGGTTTATATTAAACTAATAACGATTTTGATAATGTGAACAAACTTGTTGGATGTAGTTACATAACGAATGACATTCATTAGCATTGATCAAGCCGACCAGTATTAGGTTATGATAGGATCTGACAAATCCCGTTATCAGACTACGCCCATGGTTATGTGTGGGGGTTATGTAGGTAACGACCGAATCTGATGATTGTTAACATACCCTTTGGTGGTTTGTTAATACGAGTTTTGAGATAGTCGAGTTACGAAGGTTTGAATGTTATTAGCGAGACGACCAAAAGTAGTCTCACAATTAAAACGAGGATGATTTTGGGACGAGTTAAACGATTTGAAATGACTTAAACGAGATAAACGATTTGATTAAACGATTGGTTTTGGGTTGTGATTAGATAATGGGACGGGTGTAGTATGATAAAAGCATGGTAGATACGCCGCTGGTACATCTTATATATAAGTGCTTTTACCATATTACATTTCGTGTCATTATTTAGTTCACTTGGGAAACGATTTTGAAACGATGTCACACAACGAGGTTTTCAAAATGATATAAACCATACGAGTTTTATTAACGAGTTTTTACGAGATGTTTTACGATTTGGTTTACTAAAACAAATGTTTTGGGTTAAGAATCATGGCTGCGAGATTTTATAAACTATAACCAACTTGTTTTTGAGTTGGCTAATCATGGTGCAATACACTTTTCAAAACGAGATTTGTACTTTTGACTCTTGTAGTCTAATGAGGTACTTCAACATATAAACGAGCCATGAATCCGATACTCTCATAAAACCTATGTGCTCGCCAGCATTTCTTTGCTGACTTTGTTTTTACATATGTTTCAGGTGGTGTTGCATGATGTTGGTTGCTAGGGTGCATGTTTCACTTAGGTTCTGGACGTGGCCTTAGTGACATAATAACAATAATAGATGATGTGTAGCTTGTTTGTTTTGGTTTAAAGACAATGTAAATTACTTAATAAATCAATAAAACGAAACTTTTAATTACCATGGTTGTGAAACGATGATTCTGTTACAACACTCCCCGACGTTTCCGTCGCGGTTTCGTTGTTTTGACGCGGTCGGGGTGTGACACCAATAGACCAAATACCAATACCTGATTTTGACCCAGCTGAAATCCCTAGAGTACCAGCACCCCATCCCCTAGACTATGACCCACGGTTTGATGACCATAGGGATTATCAACAATGCTATCCACTAGAAGACGAACCCATGCAAAACCTAGCACCCTATCCCAACCTGGACCCTTTAGACCCATATTTTGATAATGACCAATACATCAGGGAAATCCTAGAGAACCCTTATCCACACGAAGAACCTATGCCCCAGTTTCCTGACCCAATACCAGCACCAGCCCCACCCATGAGCACTGAGAATGTGCAAGAACTCCAAACCTTTGGTGAGAAGATTTTAGAAGGAAGTGAGAGAATGAGACAAATTGGTGAAAGGCTCATCTGGAAATATGACGAGCGTAATATGCAATTTTGGATGAACCCATACTAGTAATAGTAATAATAATAATAATAATAATAATAAAATATATATGTGTGTATGTTTGAAAAAAAAATAAAAAATAAAAAATATATATATATAGAGATAAATAGCTACGGATGCATACTAGTATTGTAATTTTAGATTTCAGTTCCAGTTTGTACTAGACTCATATATATATATATATATAAAATAGAGTAAAGGTCGCAATGTTCGACGTTTTTGATCAATATGCTTGTTGTGTGATTGTTTGCATTAAATATTGTTTTGTGATATTAATATGTGGTAATTGTTTAAAATTCAGATGGACAACGAAGTGAATCAAGAAAACCAGAATAACAACGATAATAATGGAAACCAAGTAGATAGTAGTGCCATCCAACACATAGTGGCACAAGGAATTATAGACGTAATGCCATATATTATCAAAACAGTTAAGGAAGCAGATAATAAAAGTAATAATGGCAGTAAACGACCACCTACTAAACCAGAACACAGCGTAAACAATGGACCAATACTTCAAGTGCCCATTCCAAAAAGAAGAAGAACCATGTCTTATGGTTGTTCTTACAAAGAATTCTGGTCTTGTAAACCAATAGAATTCTCGAACAATGAAGGAGCCATTGCAGCTCTACGCTGGATAGAAAAGACTGAGGCAGTCTTAAAAATAAGCAAGTGCGCAGAAGAGGATAAGATAATGTTTGGTTCCAATCTGTTTAAGAACTCAGCATTAGAATGGTGGAACACCATCCTCCAATCTAGGGGAAATGATAGAGTCTATAATATGAAATGGAATGAATTTAAGAATATGGTGGAAAGGAAATTATGTCCTCCTAATGAAAAGGAACAGATAGCAAATAAGTTCTTAAACCTTAGAATGACTGGAGTGGATAGTAAGGGTTACACTACTACATTCTTTGAATATGCTAGAATAGTGCCGACCCTTGCATCCCCATAACCAGTATTAATCTCCCGTTACATCTGGGGATTAATCAGTGAGACTAAGCATGTAGTCAAGGCAGCTAGACCACAAACTATAGAAGAAGTTGTAGAACTAGCAAATACCTTGACTTATGAACTAGTGCGTACACAAGAAGAAAACCAAAGGAAGAACCTAGCTCAAAGGCTTACCCAGGAATTTCGCTATGGAAATTCCAATCGTGGAAAAAATATAGGTTCTACTTCTGCACCTTACTGCAAGTATTGCAAAAGGAAGCATTCTGGAAGATGCTCCATATACTGTAATTTCTGCAAAATATCTAGACACAAGGAAGAAGACTGCATGAAGAAACCTAACAATAGGATATGTTATAATTGTAGAGAACAAGGTCATATCAAGCCAAATTGTCCGAAACTAGCTCCAGCCATGAACGACAAGACTACTAAAATGCTAGAGCATTTGTTCTGATTGCAGAAGAAGCAAAGATGATTCCGGACGTGATTGCCGGTACGTTTTTAGTTAATGATGTTTTTGCTAAAGTATTATTTGACTCTGGTGCGAACCAAAGTTTTATTAATACTTCAGTTTGCAAACTTCTCAATCAACCATTAACTAAACTCCAACAAGAATGTCTGGTAGAGACAGCAAATGGAGAATCCATTAAGATTACCAAAATCTTGCAGGGAGCAAGAATAGAGTTTTTAAATCAAAAGTTTATTGCAAATATTTACCCAATGAATCGGGCAGGATTTGATGTTGTGTTAGGAATGGATTGGTTAATAGCCAATAAAGCCAGTATTCTATGTGATCAAAAGTCAATCTAAGTAAATTCACCAAAGGGTGAAAAGATCACAATTAAAGGAGATAAGCCAACTAGCTCTACGAAATTCATCTCTGTGATGAAAACATGCAGTTATGTAAGAAAAGGATCACTAGTGTATTTGATTTCCATAATAATTAACACTAAAGGAAAAGAATTAAAAGATATTCCCGTAGTATCTCAGTTTTTAGACGTATTTCCAGAAGAACTACCAGGACTACCGCCAGACAGGGAAGTCGAATTCAGAATTCATCTACTGCCAAGAACCGCACCAATTGCCAAAGCACCTTACCGTTTGGCACCAGCAGAAATGCAAGAATTAAAGAAACAACTGGACGACCTTTTGGAAAAAGGATTCATACAACCAAGTTCATCGCCATGGGGAGCACCGATCTTATTTGGCAAGAAGAAAGACGGGTTGATGCGTATGTGCATTGATTACCGTGAATTAAATAAAGTCACGATTAAAAATCGGTACCCATTACCGAGAATCGATGATCTGTTTGATCAATTGCAAGGAGCTCGATTTTTCTCTAAGATCGATTTACGCTCAGGATATCATCAATTAAAGGTACAGGAAGAAGACATTCCTAAAACCGCCTTTAGAACAGAGTATGGCCATTATGAATTTACTGTCATGCCATTTGGTTTAACCAATGCCCCAGCAGCATTTATGGACATGATGAACCGAATATGTAAGCCATATTTAGATAAATTCATAATTGTCTTTATAGATGATATTCTCATTTACTCTAAGAGTAAAGAGGAACATGCAACACATTTGCATGCACTCCTACATTTATTAAGAAAAGAAAAGCTTTATGCCAAGTTTTCAAAATGCGAATTTTGGTTAGAAGAAGTGCAATTTCTTGGACATTTAGTCAACCATGAAGGAATCCATGTGGATCCCACAAAGATTGAGTCAATTACTAAATGGAAAACCCCTGAATCACCAACCGAGGTTAGAAGTTTTCTAGGATTGGCCGGTTATTATAGGAGATTTATCCGAGATTTTTCTAGAATAGCCATTCCCTTAACAAAGTTAACCTGTAAGTCTGTTAAGTTTGAATGGGGACCAAAACAAGAAGAAGCCTTCAGAATTCTTAAGCAAAGATTAACCAACGCACCCATATTAGCGTTACCAGAAGGAACTGAAGACTTTGTAGTCTATTGTGACGCTTCTAAGTTAGGTTATGGATGTGTGTTGATGCAACGTCAAACGGTTATAGCCTATGCCTCTAGACAACTTAAGAATCATGAAGAAAATTATTCAACCCGTGATTTAGAATTAGGAGCCATAATTTTTTCCCTGAAAATTTGGATACATTACCTTTACGGTAGTAAGTTTACCATTTTTACCGATCATAAGAGTTTAAAGTATGTTTTCGGGCAAAAGGAGTTAAATATGAGACAGAGACGCTGGATGGAAATTCTTAGCGATTATGATTGTAATATCCAATATCATGCAGGAAAAGCCAATGTAGTTGCCGATGCTTTAAGTCGAAAATATCATGAGAAACCAAAAAGAATACGTTCTCTTAAATTAAATCTACAAGTAGATTTAAATGACCAGATTAGAAAAGCACAAGAATCAGTAATCAAAGACGATACTGAGAAATTGAAAGGAATGATCAAGGAATTAGAACAAGGAACAGATGGAATTTGGAGATTCCATAAGATAAGAATGTGGATACCCAAACTAGGAAACCTACGCCACCGTATATTAGAAGAAGCCCATAAGTCTAAGTATACGATGCATCCTGGAAGTGATGAGATGTATCACGACTTAAGAAAGAATTTTTGGTGGATAGGAATGAAAAAGGATATAGCAGCTTATGTTTCTAAGTGTCCAACATGTTCGCAAGTTAAAGCAGAACATCAGAAACCCTCAGGTTTGTTGCAACAGATAGAAATGCCAGTCTGGAAATAGTAATTGATAACAATGGATTTTGTTACCAAATTGCCCAAGACGAGAAAAGGTAATGATACAATCTGGGTGATTGTAGACAGGCTAACTAAGTCAGCTCATTTATTACCGATGAAGGAAACTTTCAGTATGGAACAATTAGCCAAGTTATATGTAAATGAAATAGTTTCATTACATGGAATTCCTTTATCTATTATTTCTGATAGAGATAGGCGTTTTACCTCTCATTTTTGGACAAGTTTCCAATAAGCAATGGGAACCAAGTTGAATCTAAGCACAACTTATCATTCTCAAACGGACGGACAAAGAAAAAGGACAATTCAGACAATGGAAGATATGCTTAGAGCTTGTGTAATTGATTTTGAAGGTAATTGGAACGATCATCTGCCATTAATAGAATTTTCTTACAATAACAGCTATCATACCAGTATCAATGCTGCACCATTCGAAGCACTTTATGGATGAAAGTGCCGAATTCCAGTTTGTTGGGTATAAATTGGAGAAAAACAACTATCTAGACCTGAGATAGTGCAAGAAACAACCGACAAGATTATTTAAGTCAAGGAAAGAGTGAAAGCAGCACGTGATCGACAGAAGAGTTATGCTGATAACAGGCGAAAGCCATTGGAATTTCAGGTAGGAGATAAAGTTTTATTAAAGGTTTCTCCTTGGAAAGGAGTGGTAAGATTCATCAAAAGGGGAAAATAAGCCCCATGTATGTTGGACCTTTTGAGATTATTAGAAGAATAGGACCTGTAGCTTATCAGCTACAACTGCTAGAGGAAATGGTAGGAATACATAATGTATTTCATGTATCTAATCTCAAGAAATGCTTAGCCGATGAATCATTAGTAGTGCCTCTTAAGGATATAGAGGTAAATGAGAAATTTAAGTTTGTAGAAAGGCCTCTACAAATTGAAGACAGGAAAGTCAAAAATCGCAAACACAAGAGATTGGTTCTAATCAAGGTAAATAGGACTCCAGGAGAGGACCAGAATACACTTGGAAGCTTGAATCAGAGATACAGAGGAAATACCCACACCTGTTCCAGTAGACCTCGAGGACGAGTTCTAAAATAAGGTGGGGAGGATATAACAACCCTCCTAAAATATTTCCAACACCCCTAATATATTTAGAATGTCCCTATACGTCTTAAAATACACCCCGTATACGAAAACCTGTTCCGAATAAAGAAACAACCGACAAGATTATTTAAGTCAAGGAAAGACTGAAAGCAGCACGTGATCGACAGAAGAGTTACGCTGATAACAGGCGAAAGCCATTGGAATTTCAGGTAGGAGATAAAGTTTTATTAAAGGTTTCTCCTTGGAAAGGAGTGGTAAGATTCATCAAAAGGGGAAAATAAGCCCCAGGTATGTTGGACCTTTTGAGATTATTAGAAGAATATGACCTGTAGCTTATCAGCTACAACTGCCAGAGGAAATGGTAGGAATACATGATGTATTTCATGTATCTAATCTCAAGAAATGCTTAGCCGATGAATCATTAGTAGTGCCTCTTAAGGATATAGAGATAAATGAGAAACTTAAGTTTGTAGAAAGGCCTCTACAAATTGAAGACAGGAAAGTCAAAAATCTCAAACACAAGAGATTGGTTCTAATCTGTAGGTCCCTCGGAGGTTGAGGTTAAACCTTTTCCTTGTTATGTCTAACACACTAGCAAGTGCGGAATCCAAGCTAGCATGCAAACCGAGATAGAACAAGCACAAACACAACACACAATCTTCAACGATTAACACCTCTTGTATTAATACGTATGAAAGGTCTGTTACAATGCAATGTTTACAAATCTGTTTTGCAAACTCTCTCAGTGTGTGTGTGTTCCCTGTCTCACTCTTGTCTGTCTCTCTCTCTATGTCTCTTTTCACTATGAAATGAACACAACACATGGGTATTTATACCCAACACAGATCGTCTGGTCGAAGGATCAGATAGACTGATCGAAGGATCATCTATCGACCATAAGCTCATCGAAGGATCACATAAACCTCGAAGGATGATATCCTTCGAAGTTCATCCATCGAAGGTTTATCTTTCGAGCTCATCGAAGGATATAAACAATCCTTCGATGACACATCCTTCGACACAGACATATTACAACCATTTTGTTAACTGTTTGGCCAAGTCAAACCGGAGGATGGTTGACTTGGTCAAACTTACAAGACTAACAAAGACATCGTTTGGTATCATGACAAAATACAGACAAAGTACAGACACAAGTGCACCAACAAACTCCCCCTTGGCTGTAGCTTTGTCTCGATCTTAATTCTTGTAGTTCCCTCGTGTCTTCAAGTCTTTGATGTCCTTACAAGTCTTCAATGTCGGAGGATCTTTAAAGTCTTCACGTCTTGAAAGGAGAAAGTGTACCAACAAACTCCCCGTTTCATGTAGGAAGTGTGTTGACAAACTCCCCCTAAACATAAGCTCCCCCTTGAGTTATGCTCGTGAAATACTTGTTCTTTATGAATTGAGATTCTTGTGGTGTTGATGATGGTCAGCGGCAACTCGATCATCTTCATCATTTGAGTGCCTTCACGTCGTGTCTTCATTCCGAAGCTTGTCATCGACCATGTTCTCCTTGCCTTTAGAATCTGCACATGCAAGAAATCTAAACGCGTAATGAGAACAACTGCCTGGAATATAGTACCATAAACAAACGACACACACGTGACCATTGTTCAATCAATCACCGTCCGACAGTTTGAAAGTTTAACAAATTTTATCAATTTCAATTTTAACTTTCAACACTTTGCAAATTTCGACCGTTTATGAAGCTTTAGTCGTTTCGGTTTTCGTTCAGGTTTCAGGTAACGAAGACTCGAGATCCAACATCGTACGATCGAAAATAAAATAGAAATAAAATCTTTTTGGCTTTTATAAAGTTTATATTAAAACACACCTAAAATCTTTTTGGTATTTTGAATATTTCAAATGTAAAGACTGAAAGCAGTAAATAAATATGTACAAAGATGCAGAAAATTTAGAGCAGTAAATAAATATTTACAGACATTCTTTTTGTGAGTTTCGAGGGTAAGAGAATCATATCAGTGTACGGTCAGGCCAAAACGCTCTTGTTGTTCAATTAGTTAACATTAAGATAAGCATCCTATAACAATTATCGGTATTGTTGTCCACTTAAGCTCAACTTATCAGATGTAATCATGGCGAGGGGATACGTTAAGGTATGATTTATACTTACCGACCGGTGTTCATCCACATCACGACACATTCCCGTATCAAGGTATGCACGAGGGTTCATCTTACCGGTGAGTATACCGATTATCATCTGTTTGACCGTATATGATGTGAGATTCTCACTTATTTTGATTTGAAAACAAGCCCTATGTGATAGAATCACTTATTGATGAGGAACTTGATTTTCAGATGCATGAGGGCACAGGAGCAAGTCCGTGAACAGGTCAGTACTTTCGTACAGCAGAGAGACGAACTTGACTCCCGGATGAATGTGATATTTTATCACTTATTTGATTGGACATGTGATTGTTGATCACTTATTGAGGTCGAATGCAATATGTACACGTATGTATGGTATCATGGAAGATCTAGACTTGCGTCCCCGTTATTTTTCGGAAAAAGATACAACCATGATACCTAGATGATAAGCAGCATAAAGACCGAATATCTCAGAACCTCGGCAATCTCTCAAACGAAATTTCGGTACTAAGACCATATGCCAATGAATGGTTCCCACCTGGTCTTCGGTCGATTTAAGTTTATATCACCCTGCACACTTTAAAATGATTGTGAGCCTACCGATACATCTTATATAGAGCTGCTTATCGTTTTTCATTTAAGGTTTAAAGGGGTTTAGACAGACCACTGATGTACTATCATTTTCTCTTTTGCTCGTCAGGAAACTCATTTTTGTTTTTCTATTGTTTTTGTGTTTTTGAAATTTTTTGATGTTTTTGGATTTTTCAAATTTTGGATTTACTCCCCCTAAAATCAACAAACTAAGCTAAATTTAAAACACAAAGGTATTTACAAAAATGATTTTCCGATGTTGGTTTTACTCTTGCTTGACCTTAACGCCGTTTACCAGTAATAAGTAGTCAAATCTTGATTTGTCAAATGCTTTGGTAAAAAGGTCGGCACGTTGGTCATCGGAGTGGACGTAAGCAACATCGATTAGCCTTTTCTCAAAGCAATCACGGATGAAGTGATACTTAATTTCGATGTGCTTAGTCTTTGAATGCTGCACAGGATTTTTAGTGATCTGTAAGGCAGCAGAATTATCAACGTAAATAGGAGTAGTTAGGAATTCAAAACCGTAGTCACGCATTTGTTGTTGGATCCATAGGACTTGGGAGCAACAACTTGAGGCAGCAATGTATTCAGCTTCGCATGTTGATGTAGCGACGCACGTCTGCTTCTTGCACTGCCATGTGACTAGGCGATTTCCCAAAAACTGACATCCAGCCGTTGTGGATTTGCCGTCGATTTTGCATCCGCCAAAATCAGAATCACTGAATGCGATCAAGTCAAAGTTATTATCCCTAGGGTACCATAGACCGGTGTCAGGGTAACCCTTCAAATAACGAAAAATCCTTTTTACAGCTGCAAGATGTGAGGCCTTCGGGTTCACTTGATATCTGGCAAGCAGGCACGTTGGGTACATTATATCTGGTCTTGATGCTGTGAGGTACATAAGGGATCCGATCATCGCGCGGTAGTATGAGGGGCTAGTAGCTTCACCCTTCAAGTCTGGAGTAATTCCGTGATTTTGCGGCAATGGGGTACCGATGGGCGTTGCATCAGACATCTGGAACCGGCTCAAGATGTCACCAACATATTTAGTCTGATGGATGAATATCCCAGACTCTGTTTGTTGTACTTGTAGGCCCAAAAAGAAGGTCATTTCCCCCATAGCACTCATCTCGAATTTATCCTGCATAATGCGCTCGAAATTCCTACACAAAACATCATTAGTAGAACCAAATATAATATCATCAACATATACCTGTACCAGTAGAAGATCTCCATCTTGTTCTTTGATGAAAAGAGTACAATCGATAAGACCTCTGCGAAATCCATTCTCCAGCAGATAATTAGATAAGGTTGCGTACCAAGCTCGCGGTGCTTGATGTAGACCATAGAGAGCTTTGTTGAGCAACCAAACCCGATCGGGATGGATAGGATCTTCAAAACCTGGAGGTTGTTCGACGTACACCTCTTCTTCCACCACACCATGTAAGAATGCACTTTTCACGTCCATCTGGTATACCTTGAAACCTTTGAATGAGGCATAAGCCAGAAAAATCCGAATTGCTTCTAGACGTGCAACATACACTTCGTTGTAGTCGATCCCTTCAATCTGACGAAAACCTTGAACGACTAGCCTTGCTTTGTTTCGAATAACGACTCCACGGTCATCCTTTTTGCATTTAAACACCCAACGGGTACCAATCTTCTTGTAACCAGCAGGTTTCTCTACGAGTTTCCAGACACCAAGCTTCTGGAATTGTTGCAGTTCTTCCTGCATTGCTTCAACCCAAGAGTTATCTTTCAAAGCATCTTTCCAAGTTCTTGGCTCTTCCTGTGAGACATAACACGCGAAAGACCAATCATTTTGTTGACCAGATTCTCGGATATCTGCATACAAGCCTACATTGTTGTTGTTCCGCAACATGTTTCTTGTTTGAACGCCACTTCGTACATTTCCGAGGATGTTTTGTTGAGGATGGGTATTGTGAATCCTTGTTTCTGGATTATCTTGAACTGGAATATTTGTACCCAGATTGTTGAGATTGAGATCAACAATCAATTCAAGGCCCGGAATTGACGAAGAGGATGATGCAGTAGCTTCAGCTGTTCTAGGGACATCCACTGGAGGTTTACCTTCTGAAGTACCATGTACTGCTGTTGTTGGAGCTTCTTGATCTGCATCGAGAAATTCATCATCCTCTGAAGATTCGTTCAATTCGGTAGCATCGTGAAAATCCTCATTATCGAGAGCATTATTGTTCACTGAAGATGGTTCTTGATTGACAATAATGGGACGAACCAACGGTGAATCTGTTGCATTGTCACTCTCGAAAAACATCCTTGCCGCAGCATTTTCTTCAACGGCTTCAACATTGATCGAATTGAAAAAGTCATCGTACTCAAACATCCAAGGCTGACCAGGACATTTGACTGGTAAAGTGTGCCTTTGTACTCTGACTTCAGACCATTCCTCAACCCTTTTAGTCTCTAGATTCCAGACTCTTAAGTTTGGGGTGGAATACCCAAGAAAGTATCCTTCAATTGCTCTTGCCCCAAACTTTCCATTAGGATCGATTATTGTGCACGGAGCTCCAAACGGTTCAAGATATGACAGATCTGGTTTCCGTTTGTTAATAAGCTCAAAGCAGGTCTTGTTGTGCCTTTTGACTGTAAGGACTCGGTTCAACGTATAACATGCAGAGGCCACAGCTTCAGTCCAGAATGGAATCGGCAATTGTGACTCTACCAACATAGTCCTAGCAGTCTCGATCAATGTGCGGTTCTTACGTTCAGCGACGCCATTCTGTTGAGGAGTGTAAGCTGCACTAAATTCGTGAAGAATACCTTTTGAAGTGCAAAACTCCGCCATGGCATGATTTTTGAATTCAGTACCATTGTCGCTACGTATCCGCCTAACCTTCAAATTATAGAGATTCTCAATCTGAATGATCAAGTTTTTGATAATACCGAAGGTTTCACTCTTATGTGCCATGAACGCCACCCAAGAAAATCTTGAATAATCATCAGTTATCACGAGGCAATATTGATCATTCCTAATACTTTTGTGCTTGACAGGACCGAACAAATCCATGTGCAAACGTTCAAGAGGAACAGCCACCGTGTTGACTTTCTTTGTAGGGTGTCGCTTCTTCGTTTGTTTTCCTTTCTGGCACGAGACACAGACGTCTTGAAGATGGAAATTTTTAAGAGGAACACCATTCACTAATTCATTTGACACCAAATGATTCATTTTGCGTAAGTGAATGTGACCCATTCGTCTGTGCCAAGAGATTGAGTCTTTTTCTGTGGCTTTGGAAACGAAACAAGTTGCTTGTGCAGACGTTGTGATAGCTTGGCTCATATCAAGGACATACAAATCATTTATCCTTGGAGCTGACAAGAGAATCCATTCTTTCGGAATTTTGAAGCCGGGTTTCAGCACATAACATCCATTTGCATCAAAGTGTACTGAGAACTGCTTATCACAAATTTGAGAAACACTAAGAAGATTGTGATCAAGTTGTTGTACGAAGTTGATCTTATCAAAGCTAACAACCCCGTTGGAAATCATTCCTTCACCCGTAATATATCCGCCTTTATCTCCAGCAAAATCAACATAACCTCCTCTAATGGATTTGACGTCGTAGAGAAGCTTCATGTCGCCTGTCATGTGCCTGGATGCCCCACTATCAACAATCCAATGACTACTGATAGTTCCTCCTGGAACACCCTGCACATGAACTCACATAATTAGTTGGAGATGGGGACCCAAGCCATTGTGGTCTTGGGTCTTCCATTTTCATCAACAACAATAACTTCTATTCTTTGATGATTCAAAAATTGTGATGGTCCCCCTGAATTTGTGGTTATTTTAGGTTTCCATGTCTGTTGAGATTTACCAGTTTGATTGTTTGAAAATTTAACTTCGTGATTGTTTGAAGTTTTTGAAAATTTTGAACTTTCTGGTTTAACTGGAACCGATTGTTTTTTAACCACATCAGTTTTAAGTGCCTTTTTAATCACCTTGACTTGTTGGCGTTTCTGTTTCTTTTCCCTTTCTCTTACAAGTCGGGAATCTTGTTTTACAGAAACAGATCGCTTTAGGTGATTGCGTTCACGGGGATCATCATCCTTTGCTTTCAACTTATGAAGATACGGGCAATTTCTGACAATGTGCCCAATTGTACCACATTCAAAACATGATCTTCGTTCAACAAACCCCGAAGTATCATGTGATCGTCTTGCCGATAATGATGAACTTTGTGACCCCGAGGTACTAGGTTTTGAACTACTTGGTTCATTCCTTTTCATCACTGTCGCTTTCTTGACAAAATCTAAGTTAGATTGATTTTCATACTTTTCAATTTTGTCCGTTCCCTTAGATTTCACAAAGTTCACATTCTTGCTCTTCTTCTTATTCGGCTTCCTTTGACTTTCAGTCGGTGTTTTACCTCTTGGTTTGGTATGATTTTGCTGCCTTTTCTCTGTTGGTAATTTCTGATTGCCAAATTGTTTTCTAACTTCAGCCTTTGGGATAGGAGGGCACTGTGTTACCACAATGTGTGATCCTTTCTTACCCAAAAACTTACTTGTTGAATTTTCAAAGACTTTACTGATTAATGATTGATTAACATTCTTAATAGGAAAATCTTTGTCTGAATAAATTTTATTATCACCAACAAGAGTATACAGCAAATCCACACTCTCCGACTCTTGTGCAGACAAGGACTCGATTGCAACAGTCTTAGCGGGTTTTGCAGGAGGATCACATAGAATATGATTCTCAAGAGGTATGTCCTCTTCGTTTATCACCGCATCAGACTTTGCTGAATCAGTATCATCAGATTCATCATCAGAAGAATCAGCATCCTCAATCACAACTGGAGGATCCTGATTCTGTTCAGCAGAAGACACACATGTATCTGCTGACACATCCGAATCTGATGAAGCTTCTTTCTTGTATCCAAGCCCTGTTGCAAATTCCTCAACGTCCAAAGGAACAGATGGTTCAAAGTGAGTTCTATACTCCTCATCAGGCATGGCATCATAGTTGTTTCTCACGGGTGGTGGACATTTCTTGTAACCTATGCATGTGACATCCCGTTTCTCTTTCTGAACGTCAATGATGTGATCCAACACATAGCTAGAGCTCAAATAACTGTCTAACTTGAGTCGGATCGCCTCACTTTCAGTTTTAACACAGGCCATTTCCTTTTGCATTACCTCAAGACGAGTTATATACAAATTAATGTCAGTTTGTTTTCTGGAAACCATTTTTGTCAGCTCTGTTTTATCTTTCTTTAACGTTTCAATCATTGATTTAAATTCCTTTTCATGGTTTTCATAAAACATGTTGGCTTCTGTGCACTTGGAAAGATCAACGGTCAACTTCTGGTTGTGGATGAATGTCACATCATATTTCTCTTGCAAAGCCTCGTGTTTGCTTTGCAATTCACACCACTTATCATTCAACGAAACATGTTTGTCTTGCAAGTCAAACAAACTAGCTTGTAAAGCATCATGTTTTCCTTGCAACTCAGACATGTTTGCATCCAAATCAGCACATCTAACATGCAATCTATCACAATTATCACAAATAGCAGCAGTGGGTTCATCGACACATACCTGACTTGATGAACTGTCGACATTAGCCATAAAGGCTGAATGGAGAGAAGACGAAGAATAGGCAGCTTGATCCACCAAAATAGATCTTCTTTGAATTCCTGCTGTAGCTTCTTCCAATAGTTCATCAATATCTGCATTAACTGACGCAGTTGATGTGTCATCTTCCTGATCATTCCCTGAACTCGAGGACTCTTCATCTGAACTTCCACTGTAACCGGAGCTGTCTTCATCTTCAGAAGATTCACCACCATTGGTGGAAGATTCTCCACCACTGGCGTGTTTAAGATCCTTGACAACTTCAGCAAAACAAGCTGTTCCATCTGGAGCATCATTTCCCAATTGGATTGACCAATCACAACCTTCATCTACTTGAACCACAAGTGCCTGGTTGGCATTAGATGGTCCTGCTTGACTCTGGTTGTTGACAGGCACCAATGTGCGCTCATTGTTCCTTACTTGGTTCTGATTTGCCCTGTTGCCTTGACCTCTGAAAGGATTTTGGTTTCCATGTTGAGATGGCCTCGTACATTCACGCTTGAAATGACCACGTTCACCACAATTGAAACACTTAACAGCCTGCTTATCAAACCCATACTTGGTGTCTTTCTTGCTCTCCAAGCTGGTTCTGCCAGTTCTTTCCATGAAATCCTTTGCTCGCCTAACAGCACTGGCAAAGGCCCACTTGATGTCCATCATCTCCATCTCCTCTTTATCGATCTGCTGATAGTCTTCTTGTGTCAGATTAATGTTACCAATCTGACCTTCGACTAATCCACAGTATGCGCTCACCAAAGTGTTTAGCAGCTCCATGTGTTCCTTTACTACTTCCACACTGACTTTAGAGAAGCTTGAGGTGTCGAGCCGTACTGTATTTGGCTTTGATTGTTGACCAGCAGATGATGTGCTTCCATAACACGCTTGCTGTTGAGGAGGAAGTGGATTCCCATACATGTCTGTTGGTCCGGTAGATTGAGGAGGAAGTGGATTCCCATACGTGTCTGTTTATCCGGTAGATCGAACAGGTAATGGATTTCCGAACATATCAGTTGCTCTGATAGGTCGTTGCTGTTGTGGTACTGGTTGAGGAACTGGTTCAAGCGGATTTCCATACATGTCTGTTGCAGGAGGCTTGACCGGAACTTGGATAGTATTGCCATACATATCAGTGCTAGACACAAACGCTGTTTGAATTGGAGCGTGTGAAGAAGGTTTTGTAGAAGTGCTAGAAGTTCCATAATACATTTCAGGATTTTGTGGCACGGGAACTCTTTTCGCCTTGAGAGTTTCTTCCTGATTCTTGTTTTCCAGGAGTTGAACAAAGTCATTGAAGCTCGTTGTAGCTAAAGTACCATTGTACTTCATGATTTCCAAGAAAGTATTCCATTGAGGTGGCAACGCATCTGCAAACCTTTTTACAATCTCTGCTGAAGTTGTAACAACCCCAAAATTTGCCAATTCAGTCAGCAAATGATTAAATCGACTTGTCAAATCTCCTAAAGATTCATTCTCCATACAAGCAAAACCATCAAACTCTTTCTTTAGCAGGTCTTTTCTCAATTGACGTGTCGCTTCATTTCCTACGCCCCTTGTCTTCAATGCGTCCCACAACCTCTTCGTTGTCTTGTAACTGACAAATTGATGATAAATATCTTTACTTAACGCCTGAGTAAGAATGGCATATGCCTTCTTTTCCAAGTCATAGACCTTCTTCTGATCTTCCGTAAGATCTGCAAACGTAGCAGCAGATGATGCGGCAACCTCTATTTATTTGATCGAAATCTGTGATGAACCGCAACCACAATTCTGTATTTTGACCAAGAACGTATGTATGAAATCTATCAATCCATCCTGGATATTCGTATAAGTGCATCAACTTTGGAGGCCGATTCAAACTTCCGGTTTCGCTCTCGCTTAAGAGAATGCTTTGAATACTTGGAGTTTGATTTGATACGAATGCCCATTGACCGGTAGAAATTGCATTAGCTTGAGAAGATACCGGTGCGGGAGACGGAGTACCAAAATACATGTCTGTATTTACCGGAGTACCCCATCTTGGATTCATTTTTGATCAAGAATAATAATACCTAACAAATCACAAACTTGTTAAACATAAACAGAATAAGGACGAAGGATCAAGACTTGTTCGAAGGATCAACAGTGTTCGAAAGATCACTGTTGAGTTTCGAACAATGATTTCGAGAGATTCTCCAAACGAAGGATCCTTATCTTTCGAAAAAGAACTGTAGACCGAAAGATGTATGCTTCGAAAAGATTCCTTGGATCGAAGGATAAAACACAGACTTCGAAGGATGTTCGAAGGATGATTATCTATCGAACCTCCTTTGATCGAAAGATGATCTTTCGACTTCGAAGGATATCCTTCGATCTGCACTGACACAGTTGACAAAAGATGACAGGTTGGTGAAAAAGGTGATGGGTTGGTGAAATCTTTCGGCAGAAGGTATGCTCAAACAGTCAGACCATACCTTTTACCAAAACCATGATTTGAAACATAAAATATAATAAACTTATCCAGAAAACCGGTCACCAGAGTAAGCCGGAGTTTGGCCGGAAATTACCAAACACCTCAAAAACAAGTTTTTAAGTTACCCAACCCGTTCCTTAACATACCCGGTTAGTTTAGAACACGTTTTAACAACTGGAAAAACGAGAAAAACAATAAAAAACGGGAGCTAAACCAAGTGAGTTTTTGTCCAAAACACTCCAAAATCTTGTATAAAACCCGGTTTTTAACAAGGAAAAGAGCCACGGCTCTGATACCACTTGTAGGTCCCTCGGAGGTTGAGGTTAAACCTATTCCTTGTTATGTCTAACATACTAGCAAGTGCGGAATCCAAGCTAGCATGCAAACCGAGATAGAACAAGCACAAGCACAAACACAACACACAATCTTCAACGATTAACACCTCTTGTATTAATACGTATGAAAGGTCTGTTACAATGCAATGTTTACAAATCTGTTTTGCAAACTCTCTCAGTGTGTGTGTGTTCCCTGTCTCACTCTTGTCTGTCTCTCTCTCTACGTCTCTTTTTCACTATGAAATGAACACAACACATGGGTATTTATACCCAACACAGATCGTCTGGTCGAAGGATCAGATAGACTGATCGAAGGATCATCTATCGACCATAAGCTCATCGAAGGATCACATAAACCTCGAAGGATGATATCCTTCGAAGTTCATCCATCGAAGGTTTATCTTTCGAGCTCATCGAAGGATATAAACAATCCTTCGATGACACATCCTTCGACACAGACATATTACAACCATTTTGTTAACTGTTTGGCCAAGTCAAACCGGAGGATGGTTGACTTGGTCAAACTTACAAGACTAACAAAGACATCGTTTGGTATCATGACAAAATACAGACAAAGTACAGACACAAGTGCACCAACATAATCAAAGTAAATAGGACTCCAGGAGAGGACCAGAATACACTTGGAAGATAAATATTTTTTTTATGCTAATGTAAATGTGGGTATGCGGCATTTTTTAAAATTTTTTTGCTGAAACAAGTGATTTTTTTATTACTTTTGAGAAAAAAGATTTGGAAAACCTTCTGGATGGCCTAGTTCTCACGGTTCTCACAACTCAAGGTGGTTATCATTGCAACTTTAGAGATAAACTAAAGGAAAACAAGTACAATGTTGTAAATTGTTATTATAACCTAACATAAAACCAAACAATTGATAAACTACGGAAACCGAGTAAAACTTTGTAATTTGTCGACTCCGCCATAACGCGCGGTTAGCCCAATGCTAGTGTTAGTAATCTTTAACACTAAATATAATTGATCATTCGATCAAATAAAAAATCATAATAAATTTGAATGAATAGATCATATCCTTGACCGTGTATGTAAATATGGAAAAAAAAACTTAATATCAATAAATGGAATAAATAAAAAAATTATCTAATGATATTAATGCATGATTAAAAGGAAATAAGCATATAGATCATAAAGCCACTAAACTGTCACATATTTTTTGATACAAGCTCATTTCCCTTCAACAATAGGGAAGATATCATTAGCAATATTCTTAGCATCATCTGAGGTTCCAAATAATCCAGCACTAGCAAATCCAACACAATAAAGACCATTTTCTCCTTTCCAATGGTTAGGGCTTTTGTGTTTTGGCATTCCTTTTTCATTGAACAGACCTCCATTTTCCTAGATTAGATAAACAAAAAAAGAACATTAAGATTAACGAAAAAAAAACACAAAAGGTTAAGCTATGACATAAAATGTAGTAACTTCAATTACCTTAAGCCATTTCCGTACGGTGCTTTTAAAACCAGTAGCAAAGACAATGGCATCAAATTGCCTCTCTTGACCATTTGTAAATTTGATAATATCACCTTGTATATCTTTAATAGACGTCATAACCTTAAGCACACAAAGAAGATTATGCAATCAGTATTTGTTGTTTAGAAGTCATTTGATTTGATATGAAAACATTATCACAATGTTTACCTTAATGTCTCCTGTTTTAATCTTTGAAATTGTTCCAACATCAATGACAGGTGATCTCCCTGTTTCTTTTTTAAGCAAGAATGGTCCTTTAAGTGGCCTTTGTATTCCAAATCTCCCAAGATCTCCATACAACAACTTACTTAACATTAAAACCATCTTATCCACAATTGTGCACCGAATATATTTTAAAAAATACATTCCAAGTTGCACTAACTCCTTGTTAAGCACATGTATCTGCCACAACAAAAAACAAAATGTTAAAATATACCAAATACATTTTTCTAAATTTAATACACCACTTTTTCAAATTCAAACAACACGCGGGAGAACATTTAGTTGTTTACCGGGCTACGAACAACAACTGATGTTTGCCAATTGCACAAATCATATGCAATTTCCATCCCAGAATTTCCGGCACCAACAACAAGCACATCCTTGTCTCCATATGTCTTTCCATTTTCATACTCACTTGAGTGGATGACTAACCCTTTGAAGGTATCCAAGCCATAAACATTTGGAATAAAGCCTTCGCTATTTTCACCGGTTGCCACCACAAGAAACTCACTTACATACTCCTCGACCAAACCCGAAACATTATTTTGGGCGGTAACCACCCATTTTTGTGCACTCTTTTCATACCATGCACTCTCGACACTACGTTGGTACAATGGGTCTACATTAAAATGATAAACATAGTTTTTCAAGTATTGCATAAACATATTTTTTGGTACAAATGTGGGTGCAGACAAAGTAAATGGCATATGAGGAAGTTGACAAAAGTTTTTGGCTAAGTGAAGCTTTAAACGATCATAAGCCTTCTTTTGCCATAAAGATGCATAACAATCTTCCCTTTCAAGAACAATATTTGGGATTAAAAGAAGATTGAGACATGCTGATGTTGCAATGCCAGCAGGTCCTGCTCCAACTATCACAACAATGGTTTCTTGCTTCATTGTCTCAAGCTCTTTGATTGGTTTTTAGTAGTGAGTATTGTATGTGTTTGGATGCATTATGCAATGTGTATACCCTTTATATAGGAATAGAAATTTAGATGAAGAGCGCAAAATATATTTTCTTAAAATCATTTTTGGTTATTCAAATGTCTTCCCGCGTAAATTTAAAAAATATCGGTTATTGTTCAATGAATTGTTCCATCTTTAATGGAAACAAAATTTGAAAATTTATGTTTCAATACTTTATTTAACCATTTTATGCATGTATCTTGCATAAATTACTACATCATGTTCACACTAGACTTATGATCATTTAGCAAATTGTTCCCTTTTTTGTTTGAAACTTCATCTGACTTGAATCTTAGTGTTCATAAGGTGCTAATTAATGTATCTTACACAAATTGTTAAATCTTATAATTACATTTTTTTTCTTTATATCAAAGACAAACATTAAACTCTTAAACATAGGAATTTTAATCACTAGTATTAATCGTTATTAAAAGTAAAGTATACTATTTTAAAATTAGAATTACTAAGTTATACATTGTATTCGAATGGTGCGTTTTATAAATAAAATTTTCAAATAGGAAATTATCTTGAAGAGGATATGATATATGTGAAGTAAAAAAATTATTAAGTGAGTTTTGCGTGTATAAAGCGTATGAACTATCCACGATGCGACTCGTGTATTTCAGGAAAATAATATATGTGTCGCTAAATTACAATTGGATTTTAGATGCAACTGGTGTGCGTCAGGTGTGTTATGATTTTATTTATATTTTCAGCCTAATTTACGCATTAGTCAAGTTTTAAATCTATAAAACACGATATTCTACTAACATTAAACACACATTTGGGCAAGTGCACCCATCGTGTGCGTAGTATAGCGTTGGTAAGATAACGAGGTCGTCCAAGGACACAAAAGCTTTTAATACCGGTTTATCTCAACGTCTAATCAATCTAAAATTTTTGAGAAAAGATTTTAAACATGAAAAATAAAACTAAAAATGCAGAAATAAAATAAAAACAGATAGACAAGATGAATCACTTGGATCCGACTCGCCTTTTAAGTATCCTTTGATGATTTTTGCACTTTTGAACTTTTTAAGAGATTATCTTAGTTATAGTAGTAGGCCCCTCTTTTGAAGGTGACGTTACCCTCGGCTAAATGGTTTGAGTCAGCAGGGATACAATCCCATGTAGCCGGTTTAATGTATTAATAATAGTTTACATATGGTGGTTCAAGCCATTCGGACCCCGCCATCCAATACCAGTGGGTATTAAAGGAGGTCCAAGTAAGCTTGAACCAGGTCCTTACAGGATCTATACACTGAACAAGGCAAGAACCTTACTAAACCATTCCCTTAACCCCCGACCAGGTAGCCAACACCCTTATTTATAGCCTGAACAGAAGCCCGGCCATGGCCCCGTGTCCAGCGAACACACCCCCGTGACCATCTCTTTCTCTTCCTTCATTAATTGCTTTTGTCAGCATAGGGCTCCACACGGCCCGTGGTCACTGGGCACGGCCCCGTGGGTAGAAGCGTACCTGTACTACCAAGATTTTGCGTATCTTAGCGTTGACCACGCCCCGTGCTAAGCTGGGCACGCCCCCGTGGTAGGCGTAGAAGCTTCCACAACTTTGTCCTTTCTGCAGACATCTGACCACGCCCCC
Source organism: Helianthus tuberosus (assembly GCA_030545235.1). Classification (NCBI taxonomy): domain Eukaryota; kingdom Viridiplantae; phylum Streptophyta; class Magnoliopsida; order Asterales; family Asteraceae; genus Helianthus; species Helianthus tuberosus. Next base: position 34,828,985 of record CM060353.1, read on the forward strand.
GTGTCCAGTGGGCACGGCCCGTGGTCAGTCTTCTGTTTCTTGTTTTTGCTCTTGGGGCTGCTGTCGAGGGGTCGGGCATGTCACGTTTATTCCTTTTCTTTGTATTTATGTTAGTTTTTACTGCATATTTGTTCCTTTTCCTCGTTTAAGCTCATTTGGTCCTGTAAATTCCAAAGGAAGACAAAAGCACGCTTTTTCCAACATTAGTACTAAAAATGGTTAGTTTTATGCCTCATTTGATGTAATTTATATGTTACATTTTGCACACATCAGCAATGTCAAAACAACTTGGATAGACCATTATATTCCTATAATTTATTCATGTCTCACACTACTTTGACAACTTTGACGCATTATTGTAACTAGGTTAGATGTACATATAATAACTTGCCTAGCACAATAAGGCAACAACCACAGCTGGGACCGTCTTAGGACAGATCAAAAAAACATTGGGAAAAAGGCGGTTTTTTCGAACAATAGAGGCTGCAGCCGCTGGAAAAAGTTGAACGAACCTTCACATGTATGTTAGTATGTGTAAATTCACTAAATTGTATGTCGCTACCGGAGGGTTACTCCGTTTTCAGAGTGGGGTGGTCTCATTGGTCCACGCCTCCATTTTTCGTTTTCTTTTTAACATAAAACAAAACCATTGATTGACCAAACACATCCAAGGGACATCTGATTAGAAACTGTAGGTGTTAGGTGGCGGTGATGGTTTCAGTTGCGGTGGGGACGTTTTTCCAGATAGAGACAGAGAGAGGTTGGGCATCGTAACATTGGTGGAAACATAATTGTGGCAGTCGGCGGGGGTGGCAACCGGTGAACGAAGGGTATTATTGGTTGAGTAGTTCCTAGATGTAATAACAGAGTACATAGAGTGTTTGGGTGGCCAGAAACGACAACGTAACGGTATTGCAGTGGTAGAATCCCCTTGGTCATGTGTTGTGTGGTGGTTGGCGATGACAAAGAGTTGAAGAAACTGATAGGGGTGAAATAGAGAAAGTGTGTACGTGTTTGTGTGTGTGTGTGTGTGTGTGTGTGAAAGAGTAGACGGTGGAGGTGGTGCTGGTTATGAAAAACCAGCGGCTGGATGTGAGTAGGAAAAAGGCTATGGCTGAAATGTGGATTCCATCATTATAATATCAATTTAATATAAACATAGTAATGTTATTATACATAATTTCTATTGTTATGACATGTTCATCCAAATGATAATATATTTTCTAAAATGTTACTATAAAATAATTCAAATCATTTTTTTTTTATTTTAATAACGTTTTTCTAAAGCTAACATAATATGTATTATTACCATTACTCGTTTCATTTTTAATGAACCGTAGAGAGAGAACAAAGCTGAATATATGGAAATTTAAGACGCACAGTCGGCTCTTGGATTTTCGTCTTTTTTATAGTTAAATAATAAAAAAAGTAATAAACCGAACACGTTTTGACATCCCTTTAGGTATATATAGATAAACTTTCAGGCACGTTATAGCTTTTATTTTATGAGTTCTCTCTTGCGTTAGTAACTAATACAGATTGTGTAATATGCATATTAAATATAGAAAATGTACTTTCAAAATATAAACAAACCGGTAAAAGAAAAGGGAACTCATATGGGTAGTATCAGTACTGATATTCCTTTCCACAAGTTTCTATGGATGTAAAACACGTATTCCCATTATTTTGGGCATATAATGACTTCACTCATATCGGTAGTATCAATACTGATATTCCTTTCTACAAGTTTCTATTGATATAAAACACGTATTCTCATTATTTTGGGCATATAATGACTTCATTTTCTGTGTTTTTCTTTTGGATGATGTTGCAATACTAATTGTCTATATCGTATTGATGTCGTAACAAAACAACCATTATCAAACGAAATTCCACCGCAACGCACAGACAGATTTTACTAGTGAAGTATAATACATATTATTAAAATTATAACCACATATAGAATTAAATATGAATATGTTAGTCACTGGGGCTTGGTTCAAACGAGAACCACCACGAATTGTGAGAACCGTGAGGACTTTTTCTTCCCACGTGAGTTGGGCCATTTTTTTTTGCACAAACCTAGATGAATATATTATAAACACATCTGTAAAAGAAAGTAAAAAAATTGTAGAGTCTGTAGTTTTGACTAATGCAAGTTTTTTTTACGCGCCGGTGTAAATTTTGTACGAAGATAAATATTTTTTATGCTAATATAAATGTGGGTATGCGGCATTTTTCAAATTTTTTTTTGCTGAAACAAGTGAGTTTTTTATTACTTTTGAGAAAAAAAATTCGGAAAGCCTTCTGAATGGCCTAGTTCTCACGGTTCTCACAACTCAAGGTGGTTCTCATTGCAACTTTAGAGATAAACAAAAGCAAAACAAGTACAATGTTGTAAATTGTTATTATAACCTAACATAAAACCAAACAATTGATAAACTATGGAAACTGAGTACAACTTTGTAATTTGTCGACTCCGCCATAACGCGCGGTTAGCCCAATGCTAGTGTTAGTAATGTTTAACACTAAATATTATTGATCATTCGATCAGATAAAAAAATCATAATAAATTTGAATGAATAGATCATATCCTTGACCGTATATGTAAATATGGAAAAAAAAACTTAATATCAATAAATGTAATAAATAAAAAAAGTATCTAATGATATTAATGCATGATTAAAAGGAAATAAGCATATAGATCATAAAGCCACTAAACTGTCACATATTTTTTGATACAAGCTCGTTTCCCATCAACAATACCGAAGATATCATTAGCAATATTCTTAGCATCATTTGAGATTCCAAATAATCCAGCACTAGCAAATCCAACACAATAAAGACCATTTTCTCCTTTCCAATGGTTAGGGCTTTTGTGTTTTGGCATTCCTTTTTCATTGAACAGACCTCCATCTTCCTAGATTAGACAAACAAAAAAGAACATTAAGATTAACGAAAAAAACACAAAAGGTTAAGCTATGACATAAAATGTAGTAACTTCAATTACCTTAAGCCATTTCCGTACGGTGCTTTTAAAACCAGTAGCAAAGACAATGGCATCAAATTGCCTCTCTTGACCATTTGTAAATTTGATAATATCACCTTGTATATCTTTAATAGACGTCATAACCTTAAGCACACAAAGAAGATTATGCAATCAGTATTTGTTGTTTAGAAGTCATTTGATTTGATATGAAAACATTATCACAATGTTTACCTTAATGTCTCCTGTTTTAATCTTTGAAATTGTTCCAACATCAATGACAGGTGATCTCCCTGTTTCTTTTTTAAGCAAGAATGGTCCTTTAAGTGGCCTTTGTATTCCAAATCTCCCAAGATCTCCATACAACAACTTACTTAACATTAAAACCATCTTATCCACAATTGTGCACCGAATATATTTTAAAAAATACATTCCAAGTTGCACTAACTCCTTGTTAAGCACATGTATCTGCCACAACAAAAAACAAAATGTTAAAATATACCAAATACATTTTTCTAAATTTAATACACCATTTTTTCAAATTCAAACAACACGCGGGAGAACATTTAGTTGTTTACCGGGCTACGAACAACAACTGATGTTTGAGCACCCCAATTGCACAAATCATATGCAATTTCCATCCCAGAATTTCCGGCACCAACAACAAGCACATCCTTGTCTCCATATGTCTTTCCATTTTCATACTCACTTGAGTGGATGACTAACCCTTTGAAGGTATCCAAGCCATAAACATTTGGAATAAAGCCTTCGCCGGTTGCCACCACAAGAAACTCACTTACATACTCCTCGACCAAACCCGAAACATTATTTTGGGCGGTAACCACCCATTTTTGTGCACTCTTTTCATACCATGCACTCTCGACACTACGTTGATACAATGGGTCTACATTAAAATGATAAACATAGTTTTTCAAGTATTGCACAAACATATTTTTTGGTACAAATGTGGGTGCAGACAAAGGAAATGGCATATGAGGAAGTTGACAAAAGTTTTTGGCTAAGTGAAGCTTTAAACGATCATAAGCCTTCTTTTGCCATAAAGATGCATAACAACCTTCCCTTTCAAGAACAATATTTGGGATTGAAAGAAGATTGAGACATGCTGATGTTGCAATGCCAGCAGGTCCTGCTCCAACTATCACAACAATGGTTTCTTGCTTCATTATCTCAAGCTCTTTGATTGGTTTTTAGTAGTGAGTATTGTATGTGTTTGGATGCATTATGCAATGTGTATACCCTTTATATAGGAATAGAAATTTAGATGAAGAGCGCAAAATATATTTTCTTAAAATCATTTTTGGTTATTCAAATGTCTTCCCGCGTAAATTTAAAAAATATCGGTAATTGTTCAATGAATTGTTCCATCTTTAATGGAAACAAAATTTGAAAATTTATGTTTCAATACTTTATTTAACCATTTTATGCATGTATCTTGCATAAATTACTACATCATGTTCACACTAGACTTATGATCATTTAGCAAATTGTTCCCTTTTTTGTTTGAAACTTCATCTGACTTGAATCTTAGTGTTCATAAGGTGCTAATTAATGTATCTTACACAGATTGTTAAATCTTATAATTACATTTTTTTTCTTTATATCAAAGACAAACATTAAACTCTTAAACATAGGAATTTTAATCACTAGTATTAATCGTTATTAAAAGTAAAGTATATTATTTTAAAATTAGAATTACTAAGTTATACATTGTATTCGAATGGTGCGTTTTATAAAGAAAATTTTCAAATAGGAAATTATCTTGAAGAGGATATGATATATGTGAAGTAAAAAAATTATTAAGTGAGTTTTGCGTGTATAAAACGTATGAACTATCCACGATGCGACTCGTGTATTTCAGGAAAATAATATATATGTCGCTAAATTACAATTGGATTTTAGATGCAACTGGTGTGCGTCAGGTGTGTTATGATTTTATTTATATTTTCAGCCTAATTTACGCATTAGTCAAGTTTTAAATTTATAAAACACGATATTCTACTAACACTAAACACACATTTGGGCAAGTGCACCCATCGTGTGCGTAGTATAGCGTTGGTAAGATAACGAGGTCGTCCAAGGACACAAGAGCTTTTAATACCGGTTTATCTCAACGTCTAATCAATCTAAAATTTTTGAGAAAAGGTTTTAAACATGAAAAATAAAACTAAAAATGCAGAAATAAAAATAAAATAAAAAAACAGATAGACAAGATGAATCACTTGGATCCAACTCGCCTTTTAAGTATCCTTTGATGATTTTTGCACTTTTGAACTTTTTAAGAGATTATCTTAGTTATAGTAGTAGGCCCCTCTTTTGAAGGTGACGTTACCCTCAGCCCAGTGGTTTGAGTCAGCAAGGATACAATCCCAAAGGGTCGGAATATTGAAAGATAATTAATTAAGTTATTAATGTGAAAAGTGGTAGGCCCCTCTTTTGAAGGTGATGTTGCCCTCGGCTAAGTGGTTTGAGTCAGCAGGATTACAATCCCAAGTAGCCGGTTTAATGTAGTAATAATAGTTTACATATGGGGGGTTCAAGCCATTCGGACTCCGGCCATCCAATACCAGTGGGTATTAAAGGAGGTCCTAGTAAGCTTGAACCAGATCCTTGCAGGATCTATACACTGAACAAGGAAAGAACCTTATTAACCATTCCCTTAACCCCCGACCAGGTAGCCAACACCCTTATTTATAGCCTGAACAGAAGCCCGGCCACGGCCCCGTGTCCAGCGGACACGCCCCCGTATCCATCTCTTTCTCTTCCATCATTAATTGCTTTTGTCAGCATAGGGCTCCACACGGCCTGTGGTCGCTGGGCACGGCCCCGTGGGTAGAAGCGTATCTGTACTACCAAGATTTTGCAAGATTTTGTGTATCTTAGCGTTGACCACGCCCTGTGCTGAGCTGGGCACGCCCCCCGTGGTGGGCGTAGAAGCTTCCACAACTTTGTCCTTTCTGCAGACATCTAACCACGCCCTCGTGCCCAGTGGGCACGGCCCGTGGTCAGTCTTCTGTTTCTTGTTTTTGCTCTTGGGGCTGCTGCCGTGGGGTCGGGCATGTGACGTTTATTCCTTTTCTTTGTATTTATGTTAGTTTTTACTGCATATTTGTTCCTTTTCCTCGTTTAAGCTCATTTGGTCCTGTAAATTCCAAAGGAAGACAAAAGCACGCTTTTTCCAACATTAGTACTAAAAATGGTTAGTTTTATGCCTCATTTGATGTAATTTATATGTTGCATTTTGCACACATCAGCAATGTCAAAACAACTTGGATAGACCATTATATTCCTATAATATATTCATGTCTCACACTACTTTGACAACTTTGACGCATTATTGTAACTAGGTTAGATGTACATATAATAACTTGCCTAGCACAATAAGGCAACAACCACAGCTGGGACCGTCTTAGGACAGATCAAAAAAACATTGGGAAAAAGGCGGTTTTTTCGAACAATTGAGGCCGCAGCCGCTGGAAAAAGTTGAACGAACCTTCACATGTATGTTAGTATGTGTAAATTCACTAAATTGTATGTCGCTACCGGAGGGTTACTCCGTTTTCAGAGTGGGGTGGTCTCATTGGTCCACGCCTCCATTTTTCGTTTTCTTTTTAACATAAAACAAAACCATTGATTGACCAAACACATCCAAGGGACATCTGATTAGAAACTGTAGGTGTTAGGTGGCGGTGATGGTTTCAGTTACGGTGGGGACGTTTTGCCAGATAGAGACAGAGAGAGGTTGGGCATCGTAACATTGGTGGAAACATAATTGTGGCAGTCGGCGGGGGTGGCAACCGGTGAACGAAGGGTGTTATTGGTTGAGTAGTTCCAAGATGTAATAACAGAGTACATACAGTGTTTGGGTGGCCAGAAACGACAACGTAACGGTATTGCAGTGGTAGAATCCCCTTGGTCATGTGTTGTGTGGTGGTTGGCGATGACAAAGAGTTGAAGAAACTGATAGGGGTGAAATAGAGAAAGTGTGTACGTGTTTGTGTGTGTGTGTGAAAGAGTAGACGGTGGAGGTGGTGCTGGTTATGAAAAACCAGCGGCCGGTTGTGAGTAGGCAAAAGGCTAAGGCTGAAATGTGGATTCCATCATTATAATATCAATTTAATATAAACATAGTAATGTTATTATATATAATTTCTATTGTTATGACATGTTCATCCAAATGATAATATATTTTCTAAAATGTTACTATAAAATAATTCAAATCATTTTTTTTATTTTAATAACGTTTTTCTAAAGCTACCATTACTCGTTTCATTTTTAATGAACCGTAGAGAGAGAACAAAGCTAAATATATGGAAATTTGAGACGCACAGTCGGCTCTTGGATTTTCGTCTTTTTTATAGTTAAATAATAAAAAAAGTAATAAACCGAACACGTTTTGACATCCCTTTAGGTATATATAGATAAACTTTCAGGCACGTTATAGCTTTTATTTTATGAGTTCTCTCTTGCATTAGTAACTAATACAGATTGTGTAATATGCATATTAAATATAGAAAATGTACTTTCAAAATATAAACAAACCGGTAAAAGAAAAGGGAACTCATATGGGTAGTATCAGTACTGATATTCCTTTCCACAAGTTTCTATCGATGTAAAACACGTATTCCCATTATTTTGGGCATATAATGACTTCACTCATATCGGTAGTATCAAGACTGATATTCCTTTCTACAAGTTTCTATTGATATAAAACACGTATTCTCATTATTTTGGGCATATAATGACTTCATTTTCTGTGTTTTTCTTTTGGATGATGTTGCAATACTAATTGTCTATATCGTATTGATGTCGTAACAAAACAACCATTATCAAAAGAAATTCCACCGCAACGCACAGACAGATTTTACTAGTGAAGTATAATACATATTATTAAAATTATAACCACATATAGAATTAAATATGAATATGTTAGTCACTGGGGATCGGTTCAAACGAGAACCACCACGAATTGTGAGAACCGTGAGGACTTTTTCTTCCCACGCGAGTTGGGCCAATTTTTTTTGCACAAACCTAGATGAATATATTATAAATACATCTGTAAAAGAAAGTAAAAAAATTGTAGAGTCTGTAGTTTTGACTAATGCAAGTTTTTTTTACGCGCCGGTGTAAATTTTGTACGAAGATAAATATTTTTTATGCTAATATAAATGTGGGTATGCGGCATTTTTCAAAAAATTTTTTGCTGAAACAAGTGATTTTTTTATTACTTTTGAGAAAAAAAATTCGGAAAACCTTCTGGATAGCCTAGTTCTCACGGTTCTCACAACTCAAGGTGGTTCTCATTGCAACTTTAGAGATAAACTAAAGCAAAACAAGTACAATGTTGTAAATTGTTATTATAACCTAACATAAAACCAAACAATTGATAAACTACGGAAACTAAGTACAACTTTGTAATTTGTCGACTCCGCCATAACGCGCGGTTAGCCCAATGCTAGTGTTAGTAATGTTTAACACTAAATATAATTGATCATTCGATCAGATAAAAAAATCATAATAAATTTGAATGAATAGATCATATCCTTGACCGTGTATGTAAATATGGAGAAAAAAACTTAATATCAATAAATGTAATAAATAAAAAAAGTATCTAATGATATTAATGCATGATTAAAAGGAAATAAGCATATAGATCATAAAGCCACTAAACGCTCACATATTTTTTGATACAAGCTCATTTCCCATCAACAATACGGAAGATATCATTAGCAATATTCTTAGCATCATTTGAGATTCCAAATAATCCAGCACTAGCAAATCCAACACAATAAAGACCATTTTCTCCTTTCCAATGGTTAGGGCTTTTGTGTTATGGCATTCCTTTTTCATTGAACGGACCTCCATCTTCCTAGATTAGACAAACAAAAAAGAACATTAAGATTAACGAAAAAAAACACAAAAGGTTAAGCTATGACATAAAATGTAGTAACTTCAATTACCTTAAGCCATTTCCGTACGGTGCTTTTAAAACCAGTAGAAAAGACAATGGCATCAAATTGACTCTCTTGACCATTTGTAAATTTGATAATATCACCTTGTATATCTTTAATAGACGTCATAACCTTAAGCACACAAAGAAGATTATGCAATCAGTATTTGTTGTTTAGAAGTCATTTGATTTGATATGAAAACATTATCACAATGTTTACCTTAATGTCTCCTGTTTTAATCTTTGAAATTGTTCCAACATCAATGACAGGTGATCTCCCTGTTTCTTTTTTAAGCAAGAATGGTCCTTTAAGTGGCCTTTGTATTCCAAATCTCCCAAGATCTCCATACAACAACTTACTTAACATTAAAACCATCTTATCCACAATTGTGCACCGAATATATTTTAAAAAATACATTCCAAGTTGCACTAACTCCTTGTTAAGCACATGTATCTGCCACAACAAAAAACAAAATGTTAAAATATACCAAATACATTTTTCTAAATTTAATACACCACTTTTTCAAATTCAAACAACACGCGGGAGAACATTTAGTTGTTTACCGGGCTACGAACAACAAGTGATGTTTGAGCACCCCAATTGCACAAATCATATGCAATTTCCATCCCAGGATTTCCGGCACCAACAACAAGCACATCCTTGTCTCCATATGTCTTTCCATTTTCATACTCACTTGAGTGGATGACTAACCCTTTGAAGGTATCCAAGCCATAAACATTTGGAATAATGCCTTCGCTATTTTCACCGGTTGCCACCACAAGAAACTCACTTACATACTCCTCGACCAAACCCGAAACATTATTTTGGGCGGTAACCACCCATTTTTGTGCACTCTTTTCATACCATGCACTCTCGACACTACGTTGGTACAATGGGTCTACATTAAAATGATAAACATAGTTTTTCAAGTATTGCATAAACATATTTTTTGGTACAAATGTGGGTGCAGACAAAGGAAATGGCATATGGGGAAGTTGACAAAAGTTTTTGGCTAAGTGAAGCTTTAAACGATCATAAGCCTTCTTTTGCCATAAAGATGCATAACAATCTTCCCTTTAAAGAACAATATTTGGGATTGAAAGAAGATTGAGACATGCTGATGTTGCAATGCCAGCAGGTCCTGCTCCAACTATCACAACAATGGTTTCTTGCTTCATTGTCTCAAGCTCTTTGATTGGTTTTTAGTAGTGAGTATTGTGTGTGTTTCGATGCATTATGCAATGTGTATACCCTTTATATAGGAATAGAAATTTAGATGAAGAGCGCAAAATATATTTTCTTAAAATCATTTTTGGTTATTCAAATGTCTTCACGCGTAAATTTAAAAAATATCGGTTATTGTTCAATGAATTGTTCCATCTTTAATGGAAACAAAATTTGAAAATTTATGTTTCAATACTTTATTTAACCATTTTATGCATGTATCTTGCATAAATTACTACATCATGTTCACACTAGACTTATGATCATTTAGCAAATTGTTCCCTTTTTTGTTTGAAACTTCATCTGACTTGAATCTTAGTGTTCATAAGGTGCTAATTAATGTATCTTACACAAATTGTTAAATCTTATAATTACATTTTTTTTCTTTATATCAAAGACAAACATTAAACTCTTAAACATAGGAATTTTAATCACTAGTATTAATCGTTATTAAAAGTAAAGTATACTATTTTAAAATTAGAATTACTAAGTTATACATTGTATTCGAATGGTGCGTTTTATAAAGAAAATTTTCAAATAGGAAATTATCTTGAAGAGGATATGATATATGTGAAGTAAAAAAATTATTAAGTGAGTTTTGCGTGTATAAAACGTATGAACTATCCACGATGCGACTCGTGTATTTCAGGAAAATAATATATGTGTCTCTAAATTACAATTGGATTTTAGATGTGTTGATACATATTTTGTGGACGCGACTCGGCTCGGCTCGACTTGGTTCGGTTCGACCCGGTTAGGTTCGGCTCAAGCCCGACGTCACGACATTCCTCCGTCGTGCGCCCCAGAGTTCGACATGCGAAGCACGAAGCGCCGCGAGCCGTTCCCGCCGCCACATCATCATGACATCATCATGATGATGTCATGATGATGTCACTATGTTGACTAACTTTGCAATTGGATTTTATGAATTCATGAACGTGGAATTCATGAACGTACATGGATTTTGGGCCAATCAGAATGCAGTTTGGGCCTCAACTGTTTTAAGCCCATTGGCGACGAAACAAATGTACAGTTGACGAAACAAGCATGTTTCGTCAACATCACCTCAGTTTCGCCAATGATGTTGTGATTCGCCAAGGTCTGATTCGCCAAAGATCTGTTTCGTGGTACTGGTGCTATAAATAGACAGTCTCAAGTCTGAAAATGGGAGACACAAGAACAGAGCACACACACACGAGAGTTAGAGAGAGTTTGCAGAATAGATTTGTAAACCTTGTGCTTGTAACCGAACCTTTCATTCGTATTAATACAGTGGTGTTAAACGGTGAACTTTGTGTGTCGTGTATTTGCGTGTTCTATCTCGGTTTGCATCTCCGGTTGGATTCCGCACAACCGGGTGTGTTTGACAACAAGGATTAGGCGACTAGATCCTCCCCTAGCCGGACCTACAAGTGGTATCAGAGCCTTGGCTCTTCTCCTTGTTAAAACCGAGGTGTTTTCGGGTTGTTTTTCGGGTTTTCAAAATTCATATTTTCTGGAAAAACTCTTTAAATCTGGTTAAATCTTGATGTTTTGCTGATTAGTTCATACAAAACCTTGTTAGATCTCTGATTATCCATGTTATGTTGAGGTTTTTATTGAAGTTTTCTTGCGAAATTGTGTTCGAAAAATTTTCCGCTGGCCGGTAAACTCGTATTTTTCACCGGCAAACTCATAAACTCATCTAGTTCATAAGTTGTTCTTCATTGTTCATCATTTAATCTGGGTATTTGAGTTAAAGTCTGCATTGTTGTTTTTGATGAATTATTGTAATTGATTATTAAAACAATTGTTGACTATTGTGTACATTGAAATGATGATGTTTAAATTGAAAAGTGTGAGCCAGTAAAGTGGGTAAGACAGGTTGTAAAGGTAAGGTAATTGTTTGAAAATAGAGACTTTGTGTCTGGATAAGTTTTATAATATAAAATATTGTGAAAATATCTTTGAAGTTACTTGGTCACCTTAGTCAACACAACCAGTCTCGTCGACTTTTTGTTTCGTGGGAGACAAAATACATTTTTCTGTTTCGTCATTAACAAAAGGTGGGCCTGTGTTTCGTGATTCACCATTGGGCCTTAAGTAAATTTGAGCCCATTTCGTCAAACAACAAGGACCCAACAAACTGATTTGGGTTTCGTCGTTCATTGGGCCCTAAATTGAATTTGGGCCAGTTTCGTGGAACGTTGGGATTAGTCTTGTTTCGTCAACGATCATTCAAATTTTTCGGTTTCGTCGATCTTGAATTGGGCTTCTGTGGAACCTTTGTTTGGGCTCCAGCCGCACAAGAATTGCATGATCACACAAACATTTCAGTCGCACAACTCATATCAGTCGCACAACAGTTAATCAGATCGTACAAGAATTGGGCTTCCAGAATTGGGCCTTATATTGAACTGGGCTGTTTGACTTGATCGCACAAGATTATTGGTTGCATATTATATTGTTTCAGTCGCACAAGACATCCCAATCATACAAGTTTTGGATCGTACAAGAAGTGTCCAATCGCACAAGACTTGTTTAATCGTACAAGATAGTGGGCTTTTACAGTGGGCTTCTGATTACTATTGGGCTGCCGTTTTGAATCACACAAGATTTGTTTAATTTGGATTTATTGGATCGCACAAGTTATTAAGATCATTGTTCGAAACACTGTTGATCCTTCGAACAAGTATTGATCCTTCGATCCTAGTCTGTTTAAGTTTAACAAGTTTGTGTTTTTCAGGTCTTTCGATCAGAGATCCTTCGGCTGGTTGTTATCATTCGAGATATTAACATAGTTTGTGAAAATTAAATTTTAAAAAGGGAAAACTTGTTTTTCAAATTTTTAAATCATTTTCACTTAATATATTAATTTTTATAAAATGGGAACAAACGATCAGTGGGATCCAACCGCGTGGACTCTAACATCTTCACGATCATCAGTTACACAACCTGAGCCAGAATTCGACAAATCTGCATGGATGCGAGCTATTGCACCAACTCAAGCTGCAATGATTACTGCAAATCAATGGGCATTGGTCACAAATCAAAACAGCAGCATTCAATCTATGATGCAGAACGACAGTGAAACTGGTACAAGTACAAAACCGCCAAAGCTAAATCACATCAATGATTGGGGATGGTGGAAAGAAAGGTTGAGAACTTATGTTCAGGGGCAAGGTCAAGATCTATGGATGTGTTTCTTCACTCCATTTGAAAACGAGTTGGAAATTGCAGGATCAAATCCAGAAACTTACAGCACTCTGACTGATGCAGATAAGAAGAAGATTGAATTAGAAAAGAAAGCATTCATGATTCTCACACAAGCTCTTAACAGAGACATTTACCACCAGTTTGTTTATTGCACTACTACTAAAAGCTTGTGGGATATGCTCACGTTAAGATGTGAAGGAAATGCTCAATCAAGAAAGATCAAGCAAGATTTGCTGAAGAAAGAGTTTGAAGGATTCACGTGTATGGAGAATGAGACTTTGGCAGATTTATCTACAAGGTTTCATCACTTGTTGAGCGAGATGTTTGCATTCAAAGTCAATGCCACTCCACAAGAAATGACAAAGAGATTTGCTAATAGCTTACCAGCAAAGTGGAGCAGTTATCTTGAGATTCTCAAAGAAAACGGTGTTTTAGACACAATCACCGTTTATGATTTAATTCAAAAACTGGAGAACAAGGATGTGGAAGAAAAACTGAAGGCAAAAAGAACACTTACTCCTCAAAGTCCAGAGATGTATTTTGGGATTGCAGGGGGTATCAGTGGAGAAAAACCAGCTTCTCAACACGCAAAGCTTCAAACAGCTTTCATCTCAAACACTGGTCCATCAACAACAGATCAGTTTGATCCTTCAGCATACTTGATGTATCCAAGACCAGATGTGAAACCGACAGCTCCTCAGCAGCAACAACCGCAACAGCAAGGGTTTTATGGAAGCTCTTCAAACATTCATGCCACTTCCAATCCAAACACTGTCAGATTAGACACTTCCAACTTTTCCAAAGTCAGTGTCGAAATAGCCAAGGAGCATATGGAGATGTTGAATACCTTGGTTAGTGCTTATTGTGGATTGATCGCAGGTCAGATTGGGAATATCAATCTAACCAATGAAGATTATCAGCAAGTGGATAAAGATGAGTTTGAGATGATGGATATCAAGTGGGCTCTTGCTAGTGCAATTCGAAGAGCAAAGGAGTTTATGGAAAGGACCGGGAGAACCAACTTGGAAAGCAAGAAAGACACCAAGTATGGGTTCGACAAGCAAGCTGTAACATGCTTTAACTGTGGTGAACGTGGTCATTTTAAAAGGGAATGCACAAGACCAGCTCAGCATGGAAACCAAAATCCCTTCAGAAATCAAGGCCAGAACAGGAACAATGTTCGTACGTTGGTACCTGTCAACAACCAAAGCCAACCAGGGTCATCAAATGCCAACCGGGGACTCGTGGTTCAAATGGATGAAGGTTGTGATTGGTCGCTTCAGCTTGGAGAAGGAGGAAATGGTGGAACAGCTTGTTATGCTAAAGTAACAGAGAAGGTAGTAGAACCCGTGTCTGCTGGTGAATCTTCAGAAGATGAAGATAGTTCGGGTTACAGTGGAAGCACAGATGGAGAATCACTTGATGTTGGTGATTTATCAAGTGATGCTTTAGATTTGAAGGTTGATGAACTTTTGGCTGAAGCTGAATTATTATGCAAGAGGAGATCTATTCTATGCCAGAAATCTGCTGGAACTTCCGAGAAGCTTGCTAAGTTCTTCTCTGAAGATGGATCTTTTTCTTTCCATTCAGCCTTTACGGCTAATGTCGACAGTTCATCAGGTCAGGTAAGTGTCGATGAACCCACTGTAGTTAGCTGTAAAAATTGTGATAGCTTAAAGGTTAAATATGCTGAACAGGAAAGTAAATTTGAAGTCACACACAAACACAATCAAGAATTGATTGTTGATCTTTCGAAAGCAACTGAAGCTAACTTGTTTTTAACCAGAAATGAAAAGGAGTTTAAAGCAACAATTGCGTCATTAAAACATGATGTTTCTGAATTACAAAGGGCTGTTTTGAGAAAACAACATGTTAACAATGATTTAATTGACACAATTGAAAAGCAAATGGTTGAGTTAGCAACAGCTAGATGTGAATGTGAGACAATTAAGCAGAAATTGGAAAGCTATTCCAATTCCCGCTATGTTTTGGATCACATTATTGATGTTCAAAAGAAAAAGGGGGATAGGAAGTGTAATGGATTCAAATCATGTCCTCCCCCAATGAATCACAATTACTCCAAATTGCCAGATGACGAGGATATGCCCCGTTTTGAACCTACTGTGCCACTCAATCTAGATGATTTTGTAGCAGGCCTCGGGTTCACAACTGGTACATCATCCTCGGGTCAATCAGAATCTGAGTCTGAGATTGTGACAGAATCATCGTGTGTTAAGGAACAGAGTCCTATCATTGTTGAGGATACTGATTCTTCGGACGATGAGTCTGAAGTAATTGTGAACCAACAGTCTAACTCGGTTACAATAGATATTCCTATCGAGAATCACATCTTATGTGATCCACCAGTGGAACCGAGTAAGACTGAAATGTCAAAAGGAATGGAGTCCCTTGTTTCTAGTTGTGAAGGGAATAACTTGTTGTACACGCTCAAAGGAGATGACAAAATCTACTCTAACAAAGATTTTCCAATTAAAAATGTAAATCAAGATTTAATTGAGCAAATTTTTGAAGGATGTATTGAAAAGTTTTTGGGGAACAAAAGTGGCAAAGTTACCGTCACTCAATGTGATCCAATTCCGTGTGAACAAATTAGAAAACAATACGGAAACCAAAAACAACCAATTGAGCGAAAACAACAAGTGAACTCCGGAAAAGGTAAGACACAGGGAAAGAAGGCTCAGAACAAGAATGTTCAAGCACCTAAAGTTCAACAACAAAAGGTGCAAAACAAAAGAGCTCCTGTTAAGAAACGAGAACAGAAAGTGAACTTTGTTGGATCCAAGGGTACAGATAAACTTGAAACATTTCAGGATAAATCTAACATTGATTTTATAAAACAAGTTAGAATTTTAAAACGAAATGATCAGAATAATTACACCCAACACTCCAACGGATGTGATTTAGGTCCAAGTACATCTAGATCACAAAGTTCATCGTCTGGTTCTCAGTCTGGTCATCAACATGTTTCTCCGAGGTTTGTAGAGCGGAGAATGTGTTTTGAATGTGGCACAATTGGGCATATTGTAAGATACTGCCCATACCTGCAAAAGTTGAAGGCTCCCCAAGAAACCAATTACCAAAAACGATCAGTTTCCCCGAAACAAGACCCACGTGTCTCGAAAGAAAGGGAAAAGAAGTTGAAACAAAAGAATCAAAAGGTAATTGAAAAGGCCTTAAAATCAGAGGTCAAAGAAGAAAAACCTGTTCAAGCAAAACCTAAAACTGTAAAACCAGTAAATGCAAAAACAATTAATACAAATACTGGTAAAGGACAAGCAGCTTGGAAACCAAAGCAGGTAACTCAGTCAGGGGGAGCACCACAGGTTCTTTTTCCCAATCATCAAGTGATTGAAATCACTTTTCTTGATGATCAAGGACGACCCAAGTCCACAAAGGCTTGGGTCCCCCTCTCCGTCTAATCTTTGAATGAGTGTGTAGGATATTCCAGGAGGAACTTTCGACAGTCGTAAGATTGTTGATAGTGGAGTGTCCATGCACAAAATAGGCGACAGAAGAAATTGTTGCCTTTGATGGAGAGAAGAGAAGAAAAGGAAAAGAGAAACAGAAGTGTCTGTTGAATGAGTTTAAAAAGCTTCGACAAAAATGCAAAGCCTTTTACAATCAAGCTTTGATCGGGTCCCCAGGATAGATTCAATCAAAATGTACGCACCTGCAGCACGTTTGAAGTTCAAAATCAACAAGATGAACGTGCAGTGTACATTTCTTCGCGGTGTGATTGAAGAAAATGTGTTTGTTGAACAAACCAACCGGGTGTGCGGATGCCTTGGCATGGGATGAACAACCGCACACTACTTCTGAAAGAGAAAGACAAAGACCTTCGCTGGTGAAATGTGGAAGACCAGCCGGACCCAAAGGTTTATGATCTTGTTGCTGTCAAGAGACTTCTCAGTAGCTACAAAGAATCGACTTTGAAATCCACACCGGGTGGATATCCAGTTTGGGAGAGCACTCAGATTCCTTGCAATGCACGAAGCAGTTGCAGGATACGGTTTTAAAATTTCTAATCTCTCCTTTACTTGTCGATATTTAAGCTGCTTTATAAATTGTTATCCTCTCGCAGCACTCTTTGGCCAGACAATGTTGTCATGGTCAGCACCGCAAACCGACATGCCAACTGATTTTTCCAAAATTCGATAAATCTTTTCTGATTAAAACTTAATTTTGGTAAACGGCATTGAGGTAAAACAAGAGTAAAACCAACATCGGAAAATCATTTTTGTAAATATCTTTGTTTTTTTAATTTTACCTTAGTTTGTTGATTTTAGGGGGAGTAAATCCAACTTTGAAAAATCCAAAAACATTGAAAAATTTCAACAACACAAAAACAATAGAAAAACATAAATGAGTTTCCTGGCGAGAAAAAGAGAAAATGATAGTACATCGGTGGTCTATCCAAACCTCTTTAAACCTTAAATTGAAAAACGATAAGCAGCTCTATATAAGATGTATCGGTAGGCTCACAATCATTTTAAAGTGTGCAGGGTGATATAAACTTAAATCGACTGAAGACCAGGTGGGAACCACTCATTGGCATATGGTCTTGGTACCGAAATTTCGTTTGATAGATTGCCGAGGTTCTGAGATATTCGGTCTTTATGCTGCTTATCATCTGGGTATCATGGTTGTATCTTTTACCGAAAAATAACGGGGACGCAAGTCTAGATCTTCCATGATACTATACATACGTGTACATATTGCATTCGACCTCAATAAGTGATCAACAATCACATGTCCAAACAAATAAGTGATAATATATCACATTTATCCGGGAGTCAAGTTCGTCTCTCTGCTGTACGAAAGTACTGACCTGTTCACGGACTTGCTCTTGTGCCCTCATGCATCGAAAATCAAGTTCCTCATCAATAAGTGATTCTATCACATAGGGCTTGTTTTCAAATCAAAATAAGTGAGAATCTCACATCATATACGGTCAAACAGATGATAATCGGTATACTCACCGGTAAGATGAACCCTCGTGCATACCTTGATACGGGAATGTGTCGTGATGTGGATGAACACCGGTCGGTAAGTATAAATCATACCTTAACGTATCCCCTCGCCATGATTACAAATGATAAGTTTGAGTTTAAGTGGACAACAATACCGATAATTGTTATAGGATGCTTATCTTAATGTTAACTAATTGAACAAAAAGAGCGTTTTGGCATGACCATACACTGATATGATTCTCTTACCCTCGAAACTCACAAAAAGATTGTCTGTAAATACTTATTTACTGCGTTCAGTTTCTGTATCTTTGTATATATTTATTTATTGCTTTCCGTCTTTACATTTGAAAAATGAAAAATTCCAAAAAGATTTTAGGTGTGTTTTAATATAAACTTTATAAAAGCCAAAAAGATTTTGCTTCTATTTATTTTTGATTGACTGATGTTGGAACTCGAGTCTATCCTACCCAAAATCCTGATCGTAAGCCGAAAAACAATTGCACCTTCATAAACTGTCGAAGTTAACAAGTTTTGAAAGTTAAAGGACTAAAATTGTACATTTTCTAAACTTTCAAACTGTTGTCGGTTGGTGTTTGATTGAGATTTGATCTCATATGTGTCATTTGTTTAAATGTTAACTATATTCCAAGCAGTTGTTCTCATTACGCGTTTAGATTTCTTGCATGTGCAGATTCTAAAGGCAAGGAGAACATGGTCGATGACAAGCTTCGGAATGAAGACACGACGTAAAGGCACTCAAGTGATGAAGATGATCGAGTTGCCGTTGACCATCATCAATACCACAAGGATCTCAAGCTATAAAGATCAAGTCATTCACGAGCATAACTCAAGGGGGAGCTTATGTTAAGGGGGAGTTTGTCAACACACTTCCTACATGAAACGGGGAGTTTGTTGATACACTTTCTGCTTACAAGACGTGAAGACTTTGAAGATCCTCCGACTTAGAAGACATGAAAGGCGAATCTCGCGAGTAGCGTCCAAGGGGGAGTTTGTTGATACATATTTTGTGGACGCGACTCGGCTCGGCTCGACTTGGTTCGGTTCGACCCGGTTAGGTTCGGCTCAAGCCCGACGTCACGACATTCCTCCGTCGTGCGCCCCAGAGTTCGACATGCGAAGCACGAAGCGCCGCGAGCCGTTCCCGCCGCCACATCATCATGACATCATCATGATGATGTCATGATGATGTCACTATGTTGACTAACTTTGCAATTGGATTTTATAAATTCATGAACGTGGAATTCATGAACGTACATGGATTTTGGGCCAATCAGAATGCAGTTTGGGCCTCAACTGTTTTAAGCCCATTGGCGACGAAACAAATGTACAGTTGACGAAACAAGCATGTTTCGTCAACATCACCTCAGTTTCGCCAATGATGTTGTGATTCGCCAAGGTCTGATTCGCCAAAGATCTGTTTCGTGGTACTGGTGCTATAAATAGACAGTCTCAAGTCTGAAAATGGGAGACACAAGAACAGAGCACACACACACGAGAGTTAGAGAGAGTTTGCAGAATAGATTTGTAAACCTTGTGCTTGTAACCGAACCTTTCATTCGTATTAATACAGTGGTGTTAAACGGTGAACTTTGTGTGTCGTGTATTTGCGTGTTCTATCTCGGTTTGCATCTCCGGTTGGATTCCGCACAACCGGGTGTGTTTGACAACAAGGATTAGGCGACTAGATCCTCCCCTAGCCGGACCTACAAGATGCAAGTGGTGTGCGTCAGGTGTGTTATGATTTTATTTATATTTTCAGCCTAATTTACGCATTAGTCAAATTTTAAATTTATAAAACACGATATTCTACTAACATTAAACACACATTTGGGCAATGGCACCCATCGTGTGCGTAGTATAGCGTTGGTAAGATAACGAGGTCGTCCAAGGACACAAGAGCTTTTAATACCGGTTTATCTCAACGTCTAATCAATCTAAAATTTTTGAGAAAAGATTTTAAACATGAAAAATAAAACTAAAAATGCAGAAATAAAATAAAAACAGATAGACAAGATGAATCACTTGGATCCGACTCGCCTTTTAAGTATCCTTTGATGATTTTTGCACTTTTGAACTTTTTAAGAGATTATCTTAGTTATAGTAGTAGGCCCCTCTTTTGAATGTGACGTTACCCTCGGCTAAATGGTTTGAGTCAGCAGGGATACAATCCCAAGTAGCCGGTTTAATGTATTAATAATAGTTTACATATGGTGGTTCAAGCCATTCGGACCCCGCCATCCAATACCAGTGGGTATTAAAGGAGGTCCAAGTAAGCTTGAACCAGGTCCTTACAGGATCTATACACTGAACAAGGCAAGAACCTTACTAAACCATTCCCTTAACCCTCGACCAGGTAGCCAACACCCTTATTTATAGCCTGAACAGAAGCCCGACCATGGCCCCGTGTCCAGCGGACACACCCCCGTGACCATCTCTTTCTCTTCCTTCATTAATTGCTTTTGTCAGCATAGGGCTCCACACGGCCCGTGGTCACTGGGCACGCCCCCGTGGGTAGAAGCGTACCTGTACTACCAAGATTTTGCGTATCTTAGCGTTGACCACGCCCCGTGCTAAGCTGGGCACGCCCCCGTGGTGGGCGTAGAAGCTTCCACAACTTTGTCCTTTCTGCAGACATCTGACCACGCCCCCGTGTCCAGTGGGCACGGCCCGTGGTCAGTCTTCGGTTTCTTCTTTTTGCTCTTGGGGCTGCTGTCGAGGGGTCGGGCATGTCACGTTTATTCCTTTTCTTTGTATTTATGTTAGTTTTTACTGCATATTTGTTCCTTTTCCTCGTTTAAGCTCATTTGGTCCTGTAAATTATAAAGGAAGACAAAAGCACGTTTTTTCCAACATTAGTACTAAAAATGGTTAGTTTTATGCCTCAATTGATGTAATTTATATGTTGCATTTTGCACACATCAGCAATGTCAAAACAACTTGGATAGACCATTATATTCCTATAATTTATTCATGTCTCACACTACTTTGACAACTTTGACGCATTATTGTAACTAGGTTAGATGTACATATAATAACTTGCCTAGCACAATAAGGTAACAACCACAGCTGGGACCGTCTTAGGACAGATCAAAAAAACATTAGGAAAAAGGCGGTTTTTTCGAACAATAGAGGCTGCAGCCGCTGGAAAAAGTTGAACGAACCTTCACATGTATGTTAGTATGTGTAAATTCACTAAATTGTATGTCGCTACCGGAGGGTTACTCCGTTTTCAGAGTGGGGTGGTCTCATCGGTCCACGCCTCCATTTTTCGTTTTCTTTTTAACATAAAACAAAACCATTGATTGACCAAACACATCCAAGGGACATCTGATTAGAAACTGTAGGTGTTAGGTGGCGGTGATGGTTTCAGTTGCGGTGGGGACGTTTTGCCAGATAGAGACAGAGAGAGGTTGGGCATCGTAACATTGGTGGAAACATAATTGTGGCAGTCGGCGGGGGTGGCAACCGGTGAACGAAGGGTGTTATTGGTTGAGTAGTTCCTAGATGTAATAACAGAGTACATAGAGTGTTTGGGTGGCCAGAAACGACAACGTAACGGTATTGCAGTGGTAGAATCCCCTTGGTCATGTGTTGTGTGGTGGTTGGCGATGACAAAGAGTTGAAGAAACTGATAGGGGTGAAATAGAGAAAGTGTGTACGTGTTTGTGTGTGTGTGTGTGAAAGAGTAGACGGTGGAGGTGGTGCTGGTTATGAAAAACCAGTGGCTGGATGTGAGTAGGCAAAAGGCTAAGGCTGAAATGTGGATTCCATCATTATAATATCAATTTAATATAAACATAGTAATGTTATTATACATAATTTCTATTGTTATGACATGTTCATCCAAATGATAATATATTTTCTAAAATGTTACTATAAAATAATTCAAATCATTTTTTTTATTTTAATAACGTTTTTCTAAAGCTAACATAATATGTATTATTACCATTACTCGTTTCATTTTTAATGAACCGTAGAGAGAGAACAAAGCTGAATATATGGAAATTTGAGACGCACAGTCGGCTCTTGGATTTTCGTCTTTTTTATAGTTAAATAATAAAAAAAGTAATAAACCGAACACGTTTTGACATCCCTTTAGGTATATATAGATAAACTTTCAGGCACGTTATAGCTTTTATTTTATGAGTTCTCTCTTGCGTTAGTAACTAATACAGATTGTGTAATATGCATATTAAATATAGAAAATGTACTTTCAAAATATAAACAAACCGGCAAAAGAAAAGGGAACTCATATGGGTAGTATCAGTACTTATATTCCTTTCCACAAGTTTCTATCGATGTAAAACACGTATTCCCATTATTTTGGGCATATAATGACTTCACTCATATCGGTAGTATCAATACTGATATTCCTTTCTACAAGTTTCTATTGATATATAACACGTATTCTCA
Source organism: Helianthus tuberosus (assembly GCA_030545235.1). Classification (NCBI taxonomy): domain Eukaryota; kingdom Viridiplantae; phylum Streptophyta; class Magnoliopsida; order Asterales; family Asteraceae; genus Helianthus; species Helianthus tuberosus. Next base: position 34,851,784 of record CM060353.1, read on the forward strand.
TTATTTTGGGCATATAATGACTTCATTTTCTGTGTTTTTCTTTTGGATGATGTTGCAATACTAATTGTCTATATCGTATTGATGTCGTAACAAAACAACCATTATCAAACGAAATTCCACCGCAACGCACAGGCAGATTTTACTAGTGAAATATAATACATATTATTAAAATTATAACCACATATAGAATTAAATATGAATATGTTAGTCACTGGGGCTCGGTTCAAACGAGAACCACCACGAATTGTGAGAACCGTGAGGACTTTTTCTTCCCACGCGAGTTGGGCCATTTTTTTTTGCACAAACCTAGATGAATATATTATAAACACATCTGTAAAAGAAAGTAAAAAAATTGTAGAGTCTGTAGTTTTGACTAATGCAAGTTTTTTTTACTCGCCGGTGTAAATTTTGTACCAAGATAAATATTTTTTATGCTAATATAAATGTGGGTATGCGGCATTTTTAAAATTTTTTTTTGCCGAAACAAGTGATTTTTTTATTACTTTTGAGAAAAAAAATTCGGAAAACCTTCTGGATGGCCTAGTTCTCACGGTTCTCACAACTCAAGGTGGTTCTCATTGCAACTTTAGAGATAAACTAAAGCAAAACAAGTACAATGTTGTAAATTGTTATTATAACCTAACATAAAACCAAACAATTGATAAACTACGGAAACTGAGTACAACTTTGTAATTTGTCGACTCAGCCATAACGCGCGGTTAGCCCAATGCTAGTGTTAGTAATGTTTAACACTAAATATTATTGATCATTCGATCAGATAAAAAATCATAATAAATTTGAATGAATAGATCATATCCTTGACCGTATATGTAAATATGGAAAAAAAAACTTAATATCAATAAATGTAATAAATAAAAAAAGTATCTAATGATATTAATGCATGATTAAAAGGAAATAAGCATATAGATCATAAAGCCACTAAACTGTCACATATTTTTTGATACAAGCTCGTTTCCCATCAACAATACCGAAGATATCATTAGCAATATTCTTAGCATCATTTGAGATTCCAAATAATCCAGCACTAGCAAATCCAACACAATAAAGACCATTTTCTCCTTTCCAATGGTTAGGGCTTTTGTGTTTTGGCATTCCTTTTTCATTGAACAGACCTCTATCTTCCTAGATTAGACAAACAAAAAAGAACATTAAGATTAACGAAAAAAACACAAAAGGTTAAGCTATGACATAAAATGTAGTAACTTCAATTAGCTTAAGCCATTTCCGTACGGTGCTTTTAAAACCAGTAGCAAAGACAATGGCATCAAATTGCCTCTCTTGACCATTTGTAAATTTGATAATATCACCTTGTATATCTTTAATAGACGTCATAACCTTAAGCACACAAAGAAGATTATGCAATCAGTATTTGTTGTTTAGAAGTCATTTGATTTGATATGAAAACATTATCACAATGTTTACCTTAATGTCTCCTGTTTTAATCTTTGAAATTGTTCCAACATCAATGACAGGTGATCTCCCTGTTTCTTTTTTAAGCAAGAATGGTCCTTTAAGTGGCCTTTGTATTCCAAATCTCCCAAGATCTCCATACAACAACTTACTTAACATTAAAACCATCTTATCCACAATTGTGCACCGAATATATTTTAAAAAATACATTCCAAGTTGCACTAACTCCTTGTTAAGCACATGTATCTGTGTTGATACATATTTATGGACGCGACTCGACGCGACGTGATTCGATTAGTGGACGCGACTCGACGCGACTCAGCACGGCTTATATTGTGACGACTTTCCTCCGTCGTGTACAAGACTTCAAGCCATCAAAGGAGACAGACAAGGACTGGGCTCAACAATACAGTCCTTGGGCTAATAGATGATGGCGAAACACAGTTTGGGCCTCAACTGATTGGACCGAAGCCCACTATCGACGAATCAGCCCAGAAGTCGACGAAACACATCTGTTTCGTCGACCATGATCTATTTCGTCGCCTGTCTTTCTGTTTCGTCATATGTAGTGTGTCTGTTAGTATAAATAGCATGTTATGTTTCTGTTTCGGTGGGCAGAACAGAGAGAGCACACAGAACATACACGAGAGCTTTGAGAGAGTTTGCAAAATACATTTGTAAACATTGCTTTGTAACAGAACCTTTCATAGTATTAATACAGTGGTGTTAATCGTTGAAATCTCGTGTCCATATTATTTACGTGTTCGCTCTCGGTTTGCTATCTCGGTTGGATTCCGCACAACCGGGTTGGTTCGTACACAAGGATTAGGCGACTAGATCCTCCCCTAGCCGGACCTACAAGTGGTATCAGAGCCTTGGCTCTTCTCCTTGTTAAAACCGAGGTGTTTTCGGGTTTGAAAAGTTGAACTTTCTGGAAAATTATCTTAAAATCGGGTTAAGTGTTGTTGTTTTTGCTTTATGTTTTGTTAAAAACCTTGTAAAATTAATGTTCACAGATTAGTTATTGGTTTTTATTAAACATTTTGGCAAAGTCGGGTTTCGGAAAGTTGTCGTTTTACCGGAAAATTCATATTTTCTGGGTTGTGTTCTTCATATCTTCAAAATATATTCAAAGTGTTCTTGTTGTTTGAACTTTTAGATCTTTAAAAATTTAAATTATAAAGTGTTTGTGGATTGGGAATTGAAATTTGATTAAAATAATTCACACCTTACCGGGTTAGTGGTCTCACCATGTTGGTTGTTTGAAAAAGTTGTACCGTGTCAGGCAGATCTCACCAACCCAGCTACATCTTCGACGAATCATCGTTCAGACGAAACAGACTCCCTCTCGTCAAGCACCTTCACGACGAAACAGAAGTCCTGTTTCGTCGACATCCTTGCTGTTGGGCTTATATTTTGGGCCTGTGATTCATTTCGTCGACTTGGACTGGACTTCTTGTTTCGTAAAATTGGGAGCCCAATATCAGTTTCGCCGAACCCTTTGTTTCGTCAAACCCAATACACAAATCTGTTTCGCCACTCATAAAGAAACTGTGTTTCGTCACACATCTGTTTCGTGAATCTGTGTTTCGTCTAAACACTTGTCAGTTTTTAACAGAGGGTTTGCAAGTGTGTCTTAACAGTTTGTTTTGAGTGTGTTTCACAGGTACTTGTCATCCTATATCAAACATGAATCCAAGGTGGAATACTCTGGTAAATACAGATATGTATTTTGGTACTCCGTCATCTTCCGCACCGGTATCTTCCCAAGCTAATGCAATGTCTACCGGTCAATGGGCATTCGTATCAAATCAAGTTCCAAGTGTTCAAAGCATTCTCTTAAGCGAGAGTGAAACGGGAAGTTTGACTCGGCCTCCAAAGTTGAATCATTTATACGAATATCCAGGATGGATTGATAGATTTCATACATACGTTCTTGGTCAGAATACAGAGTTGTGGTTGCGGTTCATCACAGATTTTGATCAAACAATAGAAGTTGCTGCATCATCTGCCGCTACATTTGCAGATCTGACGGAAGATCAGAAGAAGGTCTATGACTTGGAAAAGAAAGCATATGCCATTCTTACTCAGGCGTTGAGTAAAGATATTTATCATCAGTTTGTTAGTCACAAGACGACAAAAAGGTTGTGGGATGCGTTGAAGACAAGGGGCGTGGGAAATGAAGCGACACGTCAATTAAGAAAAGAACTGCTCAAGAAAGAGTTTGATGGTTTTACTTGTATGGAGAATGAGTCGTTAGGTGATTTGACAAGTCGATTTAATCATTTGTTGACTGAATTGACAAATTTTGGGGTAGTTACAACTCCTGCAGAGATTGTGAAAAGGTTTGCAGATTCGTTGCCACCTCAATGGAACACCTTCTTGGAAATCATGAAGTACAATGGTACTTTAGCTACAACGAGCTTCAACGACTTTGTTCAAATCCTGGAAAACAAGAATCAGGAAGAAACTCTGAAGGCAAAAAGAATTCCTGTGCCTCAAAATCCTGAAATGTATTTTGGAACGTCTAGCAGTTCTACAAAACCGTCTTCACATGCTCCAATTCAAACAGCCTTTGTGACTAGCACAGACATGTATGGCAATACTATCCAAGTTCCGGTGCCTCCAAAGACAGACATGTATGGAAATCTACTGGAACCAGTTCCTCAACAGCAACAGCAAAGCCAACGACCTCCCAGACCAACTGATATGTTCGGAAATCCTTTACCAACAACAGACATGTATGGAAATCTGCTTGATCCAGTTCCTCAATCAGCACCACAACAGCAACGACCTCTCAGACCAACTGATATGTTCGGAAATCCTTTACCAACAACAGACATGTACGGGAATCCGCTTCCTCCTCAACAGCAAGCATGTTATGGAAGCACATCATCTGCTGGTCAGCAATCAAAGCCAAATACAGTACGGCTCGACACCTCAAGCTTTTCTAAAGTCAGTGTGGAAGTAGCTAAGGAACACATGGAGCTGCTAAACACTATGGTGAGCGCATACTGTGGATTAGTGGAAGGTCAGATTGGTAATATTAATCTGACACAAGAAGACTATCAGCAGATTGATAAAGAGGAGATGGAGATGATGGACATCAAGTGGGCCCTTGCCAGTGCTGTTAGGCGAGCAAAGGATTTCATGGAAAGAACTGGCAGAACCAGCTTGGAAGGCAAGAAAGACACCAAGTATGGGTTTGATAAACAGGCCGTTAGATGCTTCAATTGTGGTGAACGTGGTCATTTCAAGCGTGAGTGTACGAGGCCATCTCAACATGGAAACCAGAATCCTTTTAGAGGCCAAGGCAACCAACAGAACCAGAACAGGAACAATGTTCGCACATTGGTGCCTGTCAACAACCAGACTCAAGCAGGACCATCAAATGCCAACCAGGCACTTGTGGTTCAAGTAGATGAAGGCTGTGATTGGTCAATCCAGTTGGGAAATGATGCTCCGGATGGAACAGCATGTTTTGCTGAGATTGTCAAAGATCTAAATCACGCCAGTGGTGGAGAATCTTCCGCCAATGGTGGTGAATCTTCTGAGGATGAAAACAGCTCAGGTTATAGTGGTAGTTCGGATGAAGAATCCTCGGGTTCAGGGAATGATCAGGAAGATGACACATCAAGTGTGTCAGTCGATGCAGTTATTGATGAACTATTGGATGAAGCTGCAGCAGAAATTGAAAGAAGATCTATTCTGGTGGATCAAGCTGCTTATTCTTTGTCTTCTCTCCATTCTGCCTTTATGGCGAATGTCGACAGTTCATCAAGTCAGGTATGTGTCGACGAACCCACTTCTGTTAGCTGTGATAATTGTGATAGTTTGAATGTTAGATGTGCTGATTTGGTTGCAAACATGTCTGAGTTGCAAGGCAAACACGATGCATTACAAGCTAGTTTGTTTGAATTGCAAGACAAACATGTCTTAGTGAATGATAAGTGGTGTGAATTGCAAAGCAAGCATGAGGCTTTGCAAGAGAAATATGATGTGACTTTTATTCATAATCAGAAATTGACAGTTGATCTTTCAAAATGCACTGAAGCCAATATGTTTTATGAAAACCATGAAAAGGAATTTAAAAGGATGATTGAAACATTAAAGAAAGATAAAACCGAGCTGACAAAAATGGTTTCCAGAAAACAAACTGACATTAATTTGTATATAACTCGTCTTGAGGTAATGCAAAAAGAAATGGCTTGTGTTAAAACCGAAAGTGAGGCGATCCGACTTAAGTTAGACAGTTATTTGAGCTCTAGCTATGTGTTGGATCACATCATTGATGTTCAGAAAGAGAAAAAGGATGTCACATGCATAGGTTATAAGCAATGTCCACCACCTGTCAGACACAACTATGATGCACTGCCTGATGAGGAGTATAGAACTCATTTTGAACCATCTGTCCCTCTAGATGTTAAGGAATTTGCAACAGAATTTGCAGCTGGACTCGGATACAAGAAAGAGGAATCATCAGATTCAGATGTGTCAGCAGATACATGTGTGTCATCTGCTGAACTGAAACAGAATCCTCCAGTTGTGATATACAGTGAGGCTTCTGATTCTTCTGATGATGAGTCCGATGATTCTGATTCGGAAAAGTCTGATGCGATAATCAAAGAAGAGGACATACCTCTTGAGAATCATATTTTATGTGATCCTCCCGTAAAACCTGCTAAGACTGTTCCAACCGAGTCCACATCAGCTAAAGAGTCGGAGAGTGTGGATTTGCTGTACACTCTTGTTGGTGATGATAAAGTCTATTCAGACAAAGATTTTCCTATTAAAAATGTTAATCAATCTTTAATCAGTAAAGTCTTTGAAAATTCTACAAGTAAGTTTTTGGGAAAGACAGGACCACATGTTACAGTCACACAGTGTCCTCCTATCCCAAAGGCTGAAGTTAGAAAACAATTTGGGAACAAGAAATTACCAACAGTGGAAAAACAGCAAAATCATGCCAAACCCAAAGGTAAAGCACCGACTCAGAATCAAAAGAAGCCGAATCAGAAGAAGAAGAAGAATGTGAACTTTGTGAAATCGAAGGGAACGGACAAAATTGCAAAGTTTGAAAATCAATCTAATTTAGATTTTGTCCAAAAAGCAACTGTGATGAAAAGGAATGAATCAAGTAGTTCAAAACCTAGTACCTCGGGATCACAAAGTTCATCATCGGCAAGACGACCACATGATACTTCGGGGTTTGTTGAACGAAGATCATGTTTTGAATGTGGTACAATTGGGCATATCGTTCGAAATTGCCCGTATCTTCATAAACAAAAAGGCATAGTTGATGTTCCCCGTGACCACATTGACCGCAAGCGATCTGTTTCATCAAAACAAGATCCCCGACTCATAAGAGAAAGGGAAAAGAAACAGAAACGCCAACAGGTCAAGAAAATTGAAAAGGCAATTAAAACCGATGTGATTCACAAACCATCTGTTTCAGTTAAACCAGATAATTCAAAGTTTTCAAAAACTTCAAACAATCAAACTGGTAAAACTCAACAGACCTGGAAACCAAAAACGGTTACTGAGTCAGGGGGACCATCTCAATTCTCGAATCATCAAAGAATAGAGGTTATTGTGATTGATGAAAATGGAAGACCCAAGACCACAATGGCTTGGGTCCCCATCTCCAACTAATTGTGTGAGTTCATGTGCAGGGTGTTCCAGGAGGAACTATCAGTAGTCATTGGATTGTTGATAGTGGGGCATCCAGGCACATGACAGGCGACATGAAGCTTCTCTACGACGTCAAATCTATTAGAGGAGGTTATGTTGCTTTTGCTGGAGATAAGGGCGGATACATTACGGGTGAAGGAATGATTTCCAACGGGGTTGTTAGTTTTGACAAGATCAACTTCGTACAACAACTTGATCACAATCTTCTTAGCGTTTCTCAAATTTGTGATAAGCAGTTCTCAGTACACTTTGATGCAAATGGATGTTATGTGCTGAAACCCGGCTTCAAAATTCCAAAAGAATGGATTCTCTTGTCGGCTCCAAGGATAAATGATTTGTATGTCCTTGATATGAGCCAAGCTATTACTACGTCTGCACAAGCAACTTGTTTCGTTTCCAAAGCCACAGAAAAAGACACAATCTCTTGGCACAGACGAATGGGTCACATTCACTTACGCAAAATGAATCATTTGGTGTCAAATGAATTGGTGAATGGTGTTCCTCTTAAAAATTTCCATCTTCAAGACGTCTGTGTCTCGTGCCAAAAAGGAAAACAAACGAAGAAGCGGCACCCTACAAAGAAAGTCAACACGGTGGCTGTTCCTCTTGAACGTTTGCACATGGATTTGTTCGGTCCTGTCAAACACAAAAGCATTAGGAATGATCAATTTTGCCTCGTGATTACTGATGATTATTCAAGATTTTCTTGGGTGGCGTTCATGGCACACAAGAGTGAAACCTTCGGTATTATCAAAAACTTGATCATTCAGATTGAGAATCTTTACAACTTGAAGGTTAGGCGGATACGTAGCGACAATGGTACTGAATTCAAAAATCATGCCATGGCGGAGTTTTGCACTTCAAAAGGTATTCTTCACGAATTTAGTGCAGCTTATACTCCTCAACAGAATGGCGTCGCTGAACGTAAGAACCGCACATTGATCGAGACTGCTAGGACTATGTTGGTAGAATCGCAGCTACCCATTCCATTCTGGACTGAAGCTGTGTCCTCTGCATGCTACACGTTGAACCGAGTCCTTACAGTCAAAAGGCACAACAAGACCTGCTTTGAGCTTATCAACAAACGGAAACCAGACTTGTCATATCTTGAACCGTTTGGAGCTCCTTGCACAATTATCGATCCTAATGGAAAGTTTGGGGCAAGAGCAATTGAGGGATACTTTCTTGGGTATTCCACCCCGAACTTAAGAGTCTGGAATCTCGAGACTAAAAGGGTCGAGGAATGGTCTGAAGTCAGAGTACAAAGGCACACTTTGCCAGTTAGAAATCCTGGTCAGCCTTGGATGTTTGAGTACGATGACTTTTTCAATTCGATCAATGTTGAAGCAGTTGAAGAAAGTGCTGCGGCAAGGATGTTTTTCGAGAGTGACAATGCAGCAGATTCACCGTTGGTTCGTCCCATTATTGTCAATCAAGAACCATCGTCAGTGAACAATAATGCTCTCGACAATGAGGATTTTCAAGATGCTACCGAATTGAACGAATCTTCAGAGGATGATGAATTTCTCGATGCAGATCAAGAAGCTCCAACAGCAGTACATGGTATTTCAGAGGGTACACCTCCAGTGGATGTCCCTAGAACAGCTGAAACTTCTGCATCATCCTCTTCGTCAATTCCGGGCCTTGAATTGATTGTTGATCTGAATCTCAACAATCTGGGTACAAATATTCCAGTTCAAGAAAATCCAGAAACAAGGATTCATAATACCCATCCTCAACAAAACATCATAGGAAATGTTCAAAGTGGCGTTCAAACAAGAAACATGTTGCGAAACAACAACAATGCAGGCTTGTATGCAACTATCCGAGAATCTGGTCAACAGAATGATTGGTCTTTCGCGTGTTATGTCTCACAGGAAGAACCAAGAACTTGGAAAGAAGCTTTGAAAGATAGCTCTTGGGTTGAAGCAATGCAGGAAGAACTGCAACAATTCCAGAAGCTTGGTGTCTGGAAACTCGTAGAGAAACCTGCTGGTTATAAGAAGATTGGTACCCGTTGGGTGTTTAAATGCAAGAAGGATGACCGTGGAATCGTTATCCGGAACAAAGCAAGGCTAGTCGTTCAAGGTTTTCGTCAGATTGAAGGAATCGACTACAACGAAGTCTATGCACCTGTTGCACGTCTAGAAGCAATTCGGATCTTTCTGGCTTATGCCTCATTCAAAGGTTTCAAGGTATACCAGATGGACGTGAAAAGTGCATTCTTACATGGTGTGGTGGAAGAAGAGGTGTATGTCGAACAACCTCCAGGTTTTGAAGATCCTATTCATCCCGATCGGGTTTGGTTGCTCAACAAAGCTCTCTATGGTCTTCATCAAGCACCGCGAGCTTGGTATGCAACCTTATCTAATTATCTGCTGGAGAATGGTTTTCGAAGAGGTCTTATCGATTGTACTCTTTTCATCAAAGAACAAGATGGAGATCTTCTACTGGTACAGGTATACGTTGATGATATTATTTTTGGTTCTACTAATGATGATTTGTGTAGGGATTTCGAGCGTGTTATGCAGGATAAATTCGAGATGAGTGCTATGGGGGAAATGACTTTCTTTTTGGGCCTACAAGTACAACAAACGGAGTCTGGGATATTCATCCATCAGACTAAATATGTTGGTGACATCTTGAGCCGGTTCCAGATGTCTGATGCAACGCCCATTGGTACCCCATTGCCACAAAATCACGGAATTACTCCAGACTTGAAGGGTCAAGATGTTAGCCCCTCATACTATCGCGCGATGATCGGATCCCTTATGTACCTCACAGCATCAAGACCAGATATAATGTACCCAACGTGCCTGCTTGCCAGATATCAAGTCAACCCGAAGGCCTCACATCTTGCAGCTGTAAAAAGGATTTTTCGTTATTTGAAGGGTTGCCCTGACACCGGTCTATGGTACCCTAGGGATAATAACTTTGACTTGATCGCATTCAGTGATTCTGATTTTGGCGGATGCAAAATCGACGGCAAATCCACAACGGCTGGATGTCAGTTTTTGGGAAATCGCCTAGTCACATGGCAGTGCAAGAAGCAGACGTGCGTCGCTACATCAACATGCGAAGCTGAATACATTGCTGCCTCAAGTTGTTGCTCCCAAGTCCTATGGATCCAACAACAAATGCGTGATTACGGTTTTGAATTCCTAACTACTCCTATTTACGTTGATAATTCTGCCGCCTTACAGATCACTAAAAATCCTGTGCAGCATTCAAAGACTAAGCACATCGACATTAAGTATCACTTCATACGTGATTGCTTTGAGAAAAGGCTAATCGATGTTGCTTACGTCCACACCGATGACCAACGTGCCGACCTTTTTACCAAAGCTTTTGACAAATCAAGATTTGACTACTTATTATTGGCAAACGGCATTAAGGTCAAGCAAGAGTAAAACCAACATCGGAAAATCATTTTTGTAAATACCTTTGTGTTTTAAATTTGTCTTAGTTTATTGATTTTAGGGGGAGTAAATCCAAAATTTGAAAATCCAAAAACATCGAAAAATTTCAAAAACACAAAAACAATAGAAAAGCAAAAATGAGTTTCCTGGCGAGCAAAAGAGAAAATGATAGTACATCAGTGGTCTGTCTAAACCTCTTTAAACCTAAAATGAAAAACGATAAGCAGCTCTATATAAGATGTATCGGTAGGCTCACAATCATTTTAAAGTGTGCAGGGTGATATAAACTTAAATCGACTGAAGACTGGGTGGGAACCATTCATTGGCATATGGTCTTAGTACCGAAATTTCGTTTGAGAGATTGCCGAGGTTCTGAGATATTCGGTCTTTATGCTGCTTATCATCTGGGTATCATGGTTGTTTCTTTTTCCGAAAAATAACGGGGACGCAAGTCTAGATCTTCCATGATACCATACATACGTGTACATACTGCATTCGACCTCAATAAGTGATCAACAATCACATGTCCCACAAAATAAGTGATAATATATCACAAATTCTTTCCGGGTGTCAAGTTCGTCTCTCTGCTGTACGAAAGTACTGACCTGTTCACGGACTTGCTCCTGTGCCCTCATGCATCGCAAATCAAGTTCCTCATCAATAAGTGATTCTATCACATAGGGCTTGTTTTCAAATCAAAATAAGTGAGAATCTCACATCATATACGGTCAAACAGATGATAATCGGTATACTCACCGGTAAGATGAACCCTCGTGCATACCTTGATACGGGAATGTGTCGTGATGTGGATGAACACCGGTCGGTAAGTATAAATCATACCTTAACGTATCCTCTCGCCATGATTACATCTGATAAGTTGAGCTTATGTGGACAACAATACCGATAATCGTTATAGGATGCTTATCTTAATGTTAACTAAATGAACAACAAGAGCGTTTTGGCATGACCGTAAACTGATATGATTCTCTTACCCTCGAAACTCACAAAAAGAATGTTTGTATATATTTATTTACTGCTTTCAGTCTTTACATTTGAAATATTCAAAAATACCAAAAAGATTTTAAGTTTGTTTTAATATAAACTTTATAAAATCCAAAAAGATTTTATTTCTATTTTATTTTCGATCGTACGATGTTGGAACTCGAGTCTTCGTTACCTAAAACCTGAACGAAAACCGAAAATGACTAAATCTTCATAAACGGTCGAAATTTGCAAAGTTTTGAAAGTTAAAATTGAAATTGATAAAATACTTTAAACTTTCAAACTGTCGGACGGCGTTTGCTTGAACAATGGTCTCACGTGTGTCGGTTGGTTATGTTATGATATTCCAAGCGGTTGTTCTCATTACGCGTTTAGATTTCTTGCATGTGCAGATTCTAAAGGCTAGGAGAACATGGTCGATGACAAGCTTCGGAATGAAGACACGACGTGAAGGCACTCAAAAGACAAAGATGATGGAGTTGCCGCTGACCTTCAACACCACAAGGATCTCACTTCATAAAGATAAAGACTTTCACGAGCATAACTCAAGGGGGAGCTTATGTTAAGGGGGAGTTTGTCAACACACTTCTTACATGAAACAAGGAGCTTGTTGATACACTTTCTGCCTACAAGACGTGAAGACTTTGAAGATCCTCCGACATAGAAGAAATGAGAAGAGAATCTCTCGAGTAGCGTCCAAGGGGGAGTTTGTTGATACATATTTATGGACGCGACTCGACGCGACGTGATTCGATTAGTGGACGCGACTCGACGCGACTCAGCACGGCTTATATTGTGACGACTTTCCTCCGTCGTGTACAAGACTTCAAGCCATCAAAGGAGACAGACAAGGACTGGGCTCAACAATACAGTCCTTGGGCTAATAGATGATGGCGAAACACAGTTTGGGCCTCAACTGATTGGACCGAAGCCCACTATCGACGAATCAGCCCAGAAGTCGACGAAACACATCTGTTTCGTCGACCATGATCTATTTCGTCGCCTGTCTTTCTGTTTCGTCATATGTAGTGTGTCTGTTAGTATAAATAGCATGTTATGTTTCTGTTTCGGTGGGCAGAACAGAGAGAGCACACAGAACATACACGAGAGCTTTGAGAGAGTTTGCAAAATACATTTGTAAACATTGCTTTGTAACAGAACCTTTCATAGTATTAATACAGTGGTGTTAATCGTTGAAATCTCGTGTCCATATTATTTACGTGTTCGCTCTCGGTTTGCTATCTCGGTTGGATTCCGCACAACCGGGTTGGTTCGTACACAAGGATTAGGCGACTAGATCCTCCCCTAGCCGGACCTACAATCTGCCACAACAAAAAACAAAATGTTAAAATATACCAAATACATTTTTCTAAATTTAATACACCACTTTTTCAAATTCAAACAACACGCGGGAGAACATTTAGTTGTTTACCGGGTTTACGAACAACAACTGATGTTTGAGCACCCCAATTGGACAAATCATATGCAATTTCCATCCCAGAATTTCCGGCACCAACAACAAGCACTTCCTTGTCTCCATATGTCTTTCCATTTTCATACTCACTTGAGTGGATGACTAACCCTTTGAAGGTATCCAAGCCATAAACATTTGGAATAAAGCCTTCGCTATTTTCACCGGTTGCCACCACAAGAAACTCACTTACATACTCCTCGACCAAACCCGAAACATTATTTTGGGCGGTAACCACCCATTTTTGTGCACTCTTTTCATACCATGCACTCTCGACACTACGTTGGTACAATGGGTCTACATTAAAATGATAAACATAGTTTTTCAAGTATTGCACAAACATATTTTTTGGTACAAATGTGGGTGCAGACAAAGGAAATGGCATATGAGGAAGTTGACAAAAGTTTTTGGCTAAGTGAAGCTTTAAACGATCATAAGCCTTCTTTTGCCATAAAGATGCATAACAACCTTCCCTTTCAAGAACAATATTTGGGATTGAAAGAAGATTGAGACATGCTGATGTTGCAATGCCAGCAGGTCCTGCTCCAACTATCACAACAATGGTTTCTTGCTTCATTGTCTCAAGCTCTTTGATTGGTTTTTAGTAGTGAGTATTGTATGTGTTTGGATGCATTATGCAATGTGTATACCCTTTATATAGGAATAGAAATTTAGATGAAGAGCGCAAAATATATTTTCTTAAAATCATTTTTGGTTATTCAAATGTCTTCCCGCGTAAATTTAAAAAATATCGGTTATTGTTCAATGAATTGTTCCATCTTTAATGGAAACAAAATTTGAAAATTTATGTTTCAATACTTTATTTAACCATTTTATGCATGTATCTTGCATAAATTACTACATCATGTTCACACTAGACTTATGATCATTTAGCAAATTGTTCCCTTTTTTGTTTGAAACTTCATCTGACTTGAATCTTAGTGTTCATAAGGTGCTAATTAATGTATCTTACACAAATTGTTAAATCTTATAATTACATTTTTTTTCTTTATATCAAAGACAAACATTAAACTCTTAAACATAGGAATTTTAATCACTACTATTAATCGTTATTAAAAGTAAAGTAAAGTATACTATTTTAAAATTAGAATTACTAAGTTATACATTGTATTCGAATGGTGCGTTTTATAAAGAAAATTTTCAAATAGGAAATTATCTTAAAGAGGATATGATATATGTGAAGTAAAAAAATTATTAAGTGAGTTTTGCGTGTATAAAGCGTATGAACTATCCACGATGCGACTCGTGTATTTCAGGAAAATAATATATGTGTCGCTAAATTACAATTGGATTTTAGATGCAACTGGTGTGCGTCAGGTGTGTTATGATTTTATTTATATTTTCAGCCTAATTTACGCATTAGTCAAGTTTTAAATTTATAAAAACGATATTCTACTAACACTAAACACACATTTGGGCAAGTGCACCCATCGTGTGCGTAGTATAGCGTTGGTAAGATAACGAGGTCGTCCAAGGACACAAGAGCTTTTAATACCGGTTTATCTCAACGTCTAATCAATCTAAAATTTTTGAGAAAAAGGTTTTAAACATGAAAAATAAAACTAAAAATGCAGAAATAAAAATAAAATAAAATAACAGATAGACAAGATGAATCACTTGGATCCAACTCGCCTTTTAAGTATCCTTTGATGATTTTTGCACTTTTGAACTTTTTAAGAGATTATCTTAGTTATAGTAGTAGGCCCCTCTTTTGAAGGTGACGTTACCCTCAACCCAGTGGTTTGAGTCAGCAAGGATACAATCCCAAAGGGTCGGAATATTGAAAGATAATTAATTAAGTTATTAATGTGAAAAGTGGTAGGCCCCTCTTTTGAAGGTGATGTTACCCTCGGCTAAGTGGTTTGAGTCAGCAGGATTACAATCCCAAGTAGCCGGTTTAATGTATTAATAATAGTTTACATATGGGGGTTCAAGCCATTCGGACCCCGGCCATCCAATACCAGTGGGTATTAAAGGAGGTCCTAGTAAGCTTGAACCAGATCCTTGCAGGATCTATACACTGAACAAGGAAAGAACCTTATTAACCATTCCCTTAACCCCCGACCAGGTAGCCAACACCCTTATTTATAGCCTGAACAGAAGCCCGGCCACGGCCCCGTGTCCAGCGGACACGCCCCCGTGGCCATCTCTTTCTCTTCCATCATTAATTGCTTTTGTCAGCATAGGGCTCCACACGGCCTGTGGTCGCTGGGCACGGCCCCGTGGGTAGAAGCGTATCTGTACTACCAAGATTTTGCAAGATTTTGCGTATCTTACCGTTGACCACGCCCTGTGCTGAGCTGGGCACACCCCCGTGGTGGGCGTAGAAACTTCCACAACTTTGTCCTTTCTGCAGACATCTGACCACGCCCCCGTGTCCAGTGGGCACGGCCCGTCGTCAGTCTTCTGTTTCTTGTTTTTGCTCTTGGGGCTGCTGCCGAGGGGTCGGGCATGTCACGTTTATTCCTTTTCTTTGTATTTATGTTAGTTTTTACTGCATATTTGTTCCTTTGCCTCGTTTAAGCTCATTTGGTCCTGTAAATTCCAAAGGAAGACAAAAGCACGTTTTTTCCAACATTAGTACTAAAAATGGTTAGTTTTATGCCTCATTTGATGTAATTTATATGTTGCATTTTGCACACATCAGCAATGTCAAAACAACTTGGATAGACCATTATATTCCTATAATTTATTCACGTCTCACACTACTTTGACAACTTTGACGCATTATTGTAACTAGGTTAGATGTACATATAATAACTTGCCTGGCACAATAAGGCAACAACCACAGCTGGGACCGTCTTAGGACAGATCAAAAAAAATTCGGAAAAAGGCGGTTTTTTCGAACAATTGAGGCTGCAGCCGCTGGAAAAAGTTGAACGAACCTTCACATGTATGTTAGTATGTGTAAATTCACTAAATTGTATGTCGCTACCGGAGGGTTACTCCGTTTTCAGAGTGGGGTGGTCTCATTGGTCCACGCCTCCATTTTTCGTTTTCTTTTTAACATAAAACAAAACCATTGATTGACCAAACACATCCAAGGGACATCTGATTAGAAACTGTAGGTGTTAGGTGGCGGTGATGGTTTCAGTTGCGGTGGGGACGTTTTGCCAGATAGAGACAGAGAGAGGTTGGGCATCGTAACATTGGTGGAAACATAATTGTGGCAGTCGGCGGGGGTGGCAACCGGTGAACGAAGGGTGTTATTGGTTGAGTAGTTCCAAGATGTAATAACAGAGTACATAGAGTGTTTGGGTGGCCAGAAACGACAACGTAACGGTATTGCAGTGGTAGAATCCCCTTGGTCATGTGTTGTGTGGTGGTTGGCGATGACAAAGAGTTGAAGAAACTGATAGGGGTGAAATAGAGAAAGTGTGTACGTGTTTGTGTGTGTGTGTGTGTGTGTGTGTGAAAGAGTAGACGGTGGAGGTGGTGCTGGTTATGAAAAACCAGCGGCTGGATGTGAGTAGGCAAAAGGCTAAGGCTGAAATGTGGATTCCATCATTATAATATCAATTTAATATAAACATAGTAATGTTATTATATATAATTTCTATTGTTATGACATGTTCATCCAAATGATAATATATTTTCTAAAATGTTACTATAAAATAATTCAAATCATTTTTTTTATTTTAATAACGTTTTTCTAAAGCTACCATAATATGTATTATTACCATTACTCGTTTCATTTTTAATGAACCGTAGAGAGAGAACAAAGCTGAATATATGGAAATTTGAGACGCACAGTCGGCTCTTGGATTTTCGTCTTTTTTATAGTTAAATAATAAAAAAAGTAATAAACCGAACACGTTTTGACATCCCTTTAGGTATATATAGATAAACTTTCAGGCACGTTATAGCTTTTATTTTATGAGTTCTCTCTTGCGTTAGTAACTAATACAGATTGTGTAATATGCATATTAAATATAGAAAATGTACTTTCAAAATATAAACAAACCGGTAAAAGAAAAGGGAACTCATATGGGTAGTATCAGTACTGATATTCCTTTCCACAAGTTTCTATCGATGTAAAACACGTATTCCCATTATTTTGGGCATATAATGAATTCACTCATATCGGTAGTATCAATACTGATATTCCTTTCTACAAGTTTCTATTGATATAAAACACGTATTCTCATTATTTTGGGCATATAATGACTTCATTTTCTGTGTTTTTCTTTTGGATGATGTTGCAATACTAACTGTCTATATCGTATTGATGTCGTAACAAAACAACCATTATCAAACGAAATTCCACCGCAACGCACAGACAGATTTTACTAGTGAAGTATAATACATATTATTAAAATTATAACCACATATAGAATTAAATATGAATATGTTAGTCACTGGGGCTCGGTTCAAACGAGAACCACCACGAATTGTGAGAACCGTGAGGACTTTTTTTCCCACGCGAGTTGGGCCAATTTTTTTTGCACAAACCTAGATGAATATATTATAAACACATCTGTAAAAGAAAGTAAAAAAATTGTAGAGTCTGTAGTTTTGACTAATGCAAGTTTTTTTTACGCGCCGGTGTAAATTTTGTACGAAGATAAATATTTTTTATGCTAATATAAATGTGGGTATGCGGCATTTTAAAATTTTTTTTTTGCTGAAACAAGTGATTTTTTTATTACTTTTGAGAAAAAAAATTCGGAAAACCTTCTGGATGGCCTAGTTCTCACGGTTCTCACAACTCAAGGTGGTTCTCATTGCAACTTTAGAGATAAACTAAAGCAAAACAAGTACAATGTTGTAAATTGTTATTATAACCTAACATAAAACCAAACAATTGATAAACTACGGAAACTAAGTACATATTTGTAATTTGTCGACTCCGCCATAACGCGCGGTTAGCCCAATGCTAGTGTTAGTAATGTTTAACACTAAATATAATTGATCATTCGATCAGATAAAAAAATCATAATAAATTTGAAAGAATAGATCATATCCTTGACCGTGTATGTAAATATGGAAAAAAAACTTAATATCCATAAATGTAATAAATAAAAAAAGTATCTAATGATATTAATGCATGATTAAAAGGAAATAAGCATATAGATCATAAAGCCACTAAACTGTCACATATTTTTTGATACAAGCTCATTTCCCATCAACAATACGGAAGATATCATTAGCAATATTCTTAGCATCATTTGAGATTCCAAATAATCCAGCACTAGCAAATCCAACACAATAAAGACCATTTTCTCCTTTCCAATGGTTAGGGCTTTTGTGTTTTGGCATTCCTTTTTCATTGAACGGACCTCCATCTTCCTAGATTAGACAAACAAAAAAGAACATTAAGATTAACGAAAAAAAACACAAAAGGTTAAGCTATGACATAAAATGTAGTAACTTTAAATACCTTAAGCCATTTCCGTACGGTGCTTTTAAAACCAGTAGCAAAGACAATGGCATCAAATTGCCTCTCTTGACCATTTGTAAATTTGATAATATCACCTTGTATATCTTTAATAGATGTCATAACCTTAAGCACACAAAGAAGATTATGCAATCTGTATTTGTTGTTTAGAAGTCATTTGATTTGATATGAAAACATTATCACAATGTTTACCTTAATGTCTCCTGTTTTAATCTTTGAAATTGTTCCAACATCAATGACAGGTGATCTCCCTGTTTCTTTTTTAAGCAAGAATGGTCCTTTAAGTGGCCTTTGTATTCCATATCTCCCAAGATCTCCATACAACAACTTACTTAACATTAAAACCATCTTATCCACAATTGTGCACCGAATATATTTTAAAAAATACATTCCAAGTTGCACTAACTCCTTGTTAAGCACATGTATCTGCCACAACAAAAAACAAAATGTTAAAATATACCAAATACATTTTTCTAAATTTAATACACCACTTTTTCAAATTCAAACAACACGCGGGAGAACATTTAGTTGTTTACCGGGCTACGAACAACAACTGATGTTTGAGCACCCCAATTGCACAAATCATATGCAATTTCCATCCCAGAATTTCCGGCACCAACAACAAGCACATCCTTGTCTCCATATGTCTTTCCATTTTCATACTCACTTGAGTGGATGACTAACCCTTTGAAGGTATCCAAGCCAAAAACATTTGGAATAAAGCCTTCGCTATTTTCACCGGTTGCCACCACAAGAAACTCACTTACATACTCCTCGACCAATCCTGAAACATTATTTTGGGCGGTAACCCCCATTTTTGTGCACTCTTTTCATACCATGCACTCTCGACACTACATTGGTACAATGGGTCTACATTAAAATGATAAACATAGTTTTTCAAGTATTGCACAAACATATTTTTTGGTACAAATGTGGGTGCAGACAAAGGAAATGGCATATGAGGAAGTTGACAAAAGTTTTTGGCTAAGTGAAGCTTTAAACGATCATAAGCCTTCTTTTGCCATAAAGATGCATAACAATCTTCCCTTTCAAGAACAATATTTGGGATTGAAAGAAGATTGAGACATGCTGATGTTGCAATGCCAGCAGGTCCTGCTCCAACTATCACAACAATGGTTTCTTGCTTCATTGTCTCAAGCTCTTTGATTGGTTTTTAGTAGTGAGTATTGTATGTGTTTGGATGCATTATGCAATGTGTATACCCTTTATATAGGAATAGAAATGTAGATGAAGAGCGCAAAATATATTTTCTTAAAATCAGTTTTGGTTATTCAAATGTCTTCCCGCGTAAATTTAAAAAATATCGGTTATTGTTCAATGAATTGTTCCATCTTTAATGGAAACAAAATTTGAAAATTAATGTTTCAATACATTATTTAACCATTTTATGCATGTATCTTGCATAAATTACTACATCATGTTCACACTAGACTTATGATCATTTAGCAAATTGTTCCCTTTTTTGTTTGAAACTTCATCTGACTTGAATCTTAGTGTTCATAAGGTGCTAATTAATGTATCTTACACAAATTGTTAAATCTTATAATTACATTTTTTTTCTTTATATCAAAGACAAACATTAAACTCTTAAACATAGGAATTTTAATCACTACTATTAATCGTTATTAAAAGTAAAGTAAAGTATACTATTTTAAAATTAGAATTACTAAGTTATACATTGTATTCGAATGGTGCGTTTTATAAAGAAAATTTTCAAATAGGAAATTATCTTTTAAGAGGATATGATATATGTGAAGTAAAAAAATTATTAAGTGAGTTTTGCGTGTATAAAGCGTATGAACTATCCACGATGCGACTCGTGTATTTCAGGAAAATAATATATGTGTCGCTAAATTACAATTGGATTTTAGATGCAACTGGTGTGCGTCAGGTGTGTTATGATTTTATTTATATTTTCAGCCTAATTTACGCATTAGTCAAGTTTTAAATTTATAAAACACGATATTCTACTAACATTAAACACACATTTGGGCAAGTGCACCCATCGTGTGCGTAGTATAGCGTTGGTAAGATAACGAGGTCGTCCAAGGACACAAGAGCTTTTAATACCGGTTTATCTCAACGTCTAATCAATCTAAAATTTTTGAGAAAAGGTTTTAAACATGAAAAATAAAACAAAAAATGCAGAAATAAAATAAAAACAGATAGACAAGATGAATCACTTGGATCCGACTCGCCTTTTAAGTATCCTTTGATGATTTTTGCACTTTTGAACTTTTTAAGAGATTATCTTAGTTATAGTAGTAGGCCCCTCTTTTGAAGGTGACGTTACCCTCGGCTAAGTGGTTTGAGTCAGCAGGGATACAATCCCAAGTAGCCGGTTTAATGTATTAATAATAGTTTACATATGGGGGTTCAAGCCATTCGGACCCCGCCATCCAATACCAGTGGGTATTAAAGGAGGTCCTAGTAAGCTTGAACCAGGTCCTTACAGGATCTATACACTGAACAAGGCAAGAACCTTACTAAACCATTCCCTTAACCCCCGACCAGGTAGCCAACACCCTTATTTATAGCCTGAACAGAAGCCCGGCCATGGCCCCGTGTCCAGCGGACACGCCCCCGTGACCATCTCTTTCTCTTCCTTCATTAATTGCTTTTGTCAGCATAGGGCTCCACACGGCCCGTGGTCACTGGGCACGGCCCCGTGGGTAGAAGCGTATCTGTACTACCAAGATTTTGCGTATCTTAGCGTTGACCACGCCCCGTGCTAAGCTGGGCACGCCCCCGTGGTGGGCGTAGAAGCTTCCACAACTTTGTCCTTTCTGCAGACATCTGACCACGCCCCCATGTCCAGTGGGCACGGCCCGTGGTCAGTCTTCTGTTTCTTGTTTTTGCTCTTGGGGCTACTGCCGAGGGGTCGGGCATGTCACGTTTATTCCTTTTCTTTGTATTTATGTTAGTTTTTACTGCATATTTGTTCTTTTTGCTCATTTAAGCTCATTTGGTCCTGTAAATGCAAAAGGAAGACAAAAGCACGCTTTTTCCAACATTAGTACTAAAAATGTTAGCTTTATGACTCATTTGATGTAATTTATATGTTGCATTTTGCACACATCAGCAACGTCAAAACAACTTGGATAGACCATTATATTCCTATAATTTATTCATGTCACACACTACTTTGACAAGTTTGACGCATTATTGTAACTAGGTTAGATGTACATCTAATAACTTGCCTAGCGCAATAAGGTAACAACCACAGCTGGGACCGTCTTAGGAAAGATCAAAGAACATTGGGAAAAAGGCGGTTTTTCGATCAATTGAGGATGCTGCCGCTGGACAAAGTTGATCGAACCTACACATTTATGTTGGTATGTGTAAATTCACTAAATTGTATGTCGCTACCGGAGGGTTACTCCGTTTTCAGAGTGGGGTGGTCTCATTGGTCCACGCCTCCTTTTTTCGTTTACTTTTTAACATAAAACAAAACCATTGATTGACCAAACACAACCAAGGGACATCTGATAAGAAACTGTAGGTGTTAGGTGGCGGTGATGGTTTCAGTTGCGGTGGGGACATTTTGCCAGATAGAGACAGAAAGAGGTTGGGCATTGTAACATTGGTGGAAACATAATTGTGGCAGTCGGCGGGGGTGGCAATCGGTGAACGAAGGGTGTTATTGCTTGAGTAGTTCTTAGATGTAATAACAGAGTACATAGAGTGTTTGGGTGGCCAGAAACGACAACGTAACGGTATTGCAGTGGTAGAATCCCCTTGGTCATGTGTTGTGTGGTGGTTGGCGACGACAAAGAGTTGAAGAAACTGATAGGGGTGAAATAGAGAAAGTGTGTACGTGTTTGTGTGTGTGTGTGTGTGAAAGAGTAGACGGTGGAGGTGGTGCTGGTTATAAAAAACCAGTGGCTGGATGTGAGTAGGCAAAAGGCTAAGGCTGAAATGTGGATTCCATCATTATAATATCAATTTAATATAAACATAGTAATGTTATTATATATAATTTCTATTGTTATGACATGTTCATCCAAATGATAATATATTTTCTAAAATGTTACTATAAAATAATTCAAATCATTTTTTTTATTTTAATAACGTTTTTCTAAAGCTAACATAATATGTATTATTACCATTACTCGTTTCATTTTTAATGAACCGTAGAGAGAGAACAAAGTTGAATATATGGAAATTTGAGACCCACAATCGGCTCTTGGATTTTCGTCTTTTTTATAGTTAAATAATAAAAAAAGTAATAAACCGAACATGTTTTGACATCCCTTTAGGTATATATAGATAAACTTTCAGGCACGTTATAGCTTTTATTTTATGAGTTCTCTCTTGCGTTAGTAACTAATACAGATTGTGTAATATGCATATTAAATATAGAAAATGTACTTTCAAAATATAAACAAACCGGTAAAAGAAAAGGGAACTCATATGGGTAGTATCAGTACTGATATTCCTTTCCACAAGTTTCTATCGATGTAAAACACGTATTCCCATTATTTTGGGCATATAATGACTTCACTCATATCGGTAGTATCAATACTGATATTCCTTTCTACAAGTTTCTATTGATATAACACACGTATTCTCATTATTTTGGGCATATAATGACTTCATTTTCTGTGTTTTTCTTTTGGATGATGTTGCAATACTAATTGTCTATATCGTATTGATGTCGTAACAAAACAACCATTATCAAACGAAATTCCACCGCAACGCACAGACAGATTTTACTAGTGAAGTATAATACATATTATTAAAATTATAACCACATATAGAATTAAATATGAATATGTTAGTCACTGGGGCTCGGTTCAAACGAGAACCACCACGAATTGTGAGAACCGTGAGGACTTTTTCTTCCCACGCGAGTTGGGCCAATTTTTTTTGCACAAACCTAGATGAATATATTATAAACACATCTGTAAAAGAAAGTAAAAAAATTGTAGAGTCTGTAGTTTTGACTAATGCAAGTTTTTTTTACGCGCCGGTGTAAATTTTGTACGAAGATAAATATTTTTTATGCTAATATAAATGTGGGTATGCGGCATTTTTCAATTTTTTTTTGCTGAAACAAGTGATTTTTTTATTACTTTTGAGAAAAAAAAATTCGGAAAACCTTCTGGATGGCCTAGTTCTCACGGTTCTCACAACTCAAGGTGGTTCTCATTGCAACTTTAGAGATAAACTAAAGCAAAACAAGTACAATGTTGTAAATTGTTATTATAACCTAACATAAAACCAAACAATTGATAAACTACGGAAACTGAGTACAACTTTGTAATTTGTCGACTCCGCCATAACGCGCGGTTAGCCCAATGCTAGTGTTAGTAATGTTTAACACTAAATATTATTGATCATTCGATCAGATAAAAAAATCATAATAAATTTGAATGAATAGATCATATCCTTGACCGTATATGTAAATATGGAAAAAAAAAAAACTTAATATCAATAAATGTAATAAATAAAAAAAGTATCTAATGATATTAATGCATGATTAAAAGGAAATAAGCATATAGATCATAAAGCCACTAAACTGTCACATATTTTTTGATACAAGCTCGTTTCCCATCAACAATACCGAAGATATCATTAGCAATATTCTTAGCATCATTTGAGATTCCAAATAATCCAGCACTAGCAAATCCAACACAATAAAGACCATTTTCTCCTTTCCAATGGTTAGGGCTTTTGTGTTTTGGCATTCCTTTTTCATTGAACAGACCTCCATCTTCCTAGATTAGACAAACAAAAAAGAACATTAAGATTAACGAAAAAAACACAAAAGGTTAAGCTATGACATAAAATGTAGTAACTTCAATTACCTTAAGCCATTTCCGTACGGTGCTTTTAAAACCAGTAGCAAAGACAATGGCATCAAATTGCCTCTCTTGACCATTTGTAAATTTGATAATATCACCTTGTATATCTTTAATAGACGTCATAACCTTAAGCACACAAAGAAGATTATGCAATCAGTATTTGTTGTTTAGAAGTCATTTGATTTGATATGAAAACATTATCACAATGTTTACCTTAATGTCTCCTGTTTTAATCTTTGAAATTGTTCCAACATCAATGACAGGTGATCTCCCTGTTTCTTTTTTAAGCAAGAATGGTCCTTTAAGTGGCCTTTGTATTCCAAATCTCCCAAGATCTCCATACAACAACTTACTTAACATTAAAACCATCTTATCCACAATTGTGCACCGAATATATTTTAAAAAATACATTCCAAGTTGCACTAACTCCTTGTTAAGCACATGTATCTGCCACAACAAAAAACAAAATGTTAAAATATACCAAATACATTTTTCTAAATTTAATACACCACTTTTTCAAATTCAAACAACACGCGGGAGAACATTTAGTTGTTTACCGGGCTACGGACAACAACTGATGTTTGAGCACCCCAATTGCACAAATCATATGCAATTTCCATCCCAGAATTTCCGGCACCAACAACAAGCACATCCTTGTCTCCATATGTCTTTCCATTTTCATACTCACTTGAGTGGATGACTAACCCTTTGAAGGTATCCAAGCCATAAACATTTGGAATAAAGCCTTCGCTATTTTCACCGGTTGCCACCACAAGAAACTCACTTACATACTCCTCGACCAAACCCGAAACATTATTTTGGGCGGTAACCACCCATTTTTGTGCACTCTTTTCATACCATGCACTCTCGACACTACGTTGGTACAATGGGTCTACATTAAAATGATAAACATAGTTTTTCAAGTATTGCACAAACATATTTTTTGGTACAAATGTGGGTGCAGACAAAGGAAATGGCATATGAGGAAGTTGACAAAAGTTTTTGGCTAAGTGAAGCTTTAAACGATCATAAGCCTTCTTTTGCCATAAAGATGCATAACAATCTTCCCTTTCAAGAACAATATTTGGGATTGAAAGAAGATTGAGACATGCTGATGTTGCAATGCCAGCAGGTCCTGCTCCAACTATCACAACAATGGTTTCTTGCTTCATTGTCTCAAGCTCTTTGATTGGTTTTTAGTAGTGAGTATTGTATGTGTTTGGATGCACTATGCAATGTGTATACCCTTTATATAGGAATAGAAATTTAGATGAAGAGCGCAAAATATATTTTCTTAAAATCATTTTTGGTTATTCAAATGTCTTCCCGCGTAAATTTAAAAAATATCGGTTATTGTTCAATGAATTGTTCCATCTTTAATGGAAACAAAATTTGAAAATTTATGTTTCAATACTTTATTTAACCATTTTATGCATGTATCTTGCATAAATTACTACATCATGTTCACACTAGACTTATGATCATTTAGCAAATTGTTCCCTTTTTTGTTTGAAACTTCATCTGACTTGAATCTTAGTGTTCATAAGGTGCTAATTAATGTATCTTACACAAATTGTTAAATCTTATAATTACATTTTTTTTCTTTATATCAAAGACAAACATTAAACTCTTAAACATAGGAATTTTAATCACTAGTATTAATCGTTATTAAAAGTAAAGTATACTATTTTAAAATTAGAATTACTAAGTTATACATTGTATTCGAATGGTGCGTTTTATAAAGAAAATTTTCAAATAGGAAATTATCTTGAAGAGGATATGATATATGTGAAGTAAAAAAATTATTAAGTGAGTTTTGCGTGTATAAAACGTATGAACTATCCACGATGCGACTCGTGTATTTCAGGAAAATAATATATGTGTCGCAAAATTACAATTGGATTTTAGATGCAACTGGTGTTCGTCAGGTGTGTTATGATTTTATAAATATTTTCAGCCTAATTTACGCATTAGTCAAGTTTTAAATTTATAAAACACGATATTCTACTAACATTAAACACACATTTGGGCAAGTGCACCCATCGTGTGCGTAGTATAGCGTTGGTAAGATAACGAGGTCGTCCAAGGACACAAGAGCTTTTAATACCGGTTTATCTCAACGTCTAATCAATCTAAAATTTTTGAGAAAAGGTTTTAAACATGAAAAATAAAACTAAAAATGCAGAAATAAAATAAAAACAGATAGACAAGATGAATCACTTGGATCCGACTCGCCTTTTAAGTATCCTTTGATGATTTTTGCACTTTTGAACTTTTTAAGAGATTATCTTAGTTATAGTAGTAGGCCCCTCTTTTGAAGGTGACGTTACCCTCGGCTAAATGGTTTGAGTCAGCAGGGATACAATCCCAAGTAGCCGGTTTAATGTATTAATAATAGTTTACATATGGGGGTTCAAGCCATTCGGACCCCGCCATCCAATACCAGTGGGTATTAAAGGAGGTCCTAGTAAGCTTGAACCAGGTCCTTACAGGATCTATACACTGAACAAGGCAAGAACCTTACTAAACCATTCCCTTAACCCCCCGACCAGGTAGCCAACACCCTTATTTATAGCCTGAACAGAAGCCCGGCCATGGCCCCGTGTCCAGCGGACACACCCCCGTGACCATCTCTTTCTCTTCCTTCATTAATTGCTTTTGTCAGCATAGGGCTCCACACGGCCCGTGGTCACTGGGCACGGCCCCGTGGGTAGAAGCGTACCTGTACTACCAAGATTTTGCGTATCTTAGCATTGACCACGCCCCGTGCTAAGCTGGGCACGCCCCCGTGGTGGGCGTAGAAGCTTCCACAACTTTTTCCTTTCTGCAGACATCTGACCACGCCCCCGTGTCCAGTGGGCACGGCCCGTGGTCAGTCTTCTGTTTCTTGTTTTTGCTCTTGGGGCTGCTGTCGAGGGGTCGGGCATGTCACGTTTATTCCTTTTCTTTGTATTTATGTTAGTTTTTACTGCATATTTGTTCCTTTTCCTCGTTTAAGCTCATTTGGTCCTGTAAACTCTAAAGGAAGACAAAAGCACGCTTTTTCCAACATTAGTACTAAAAATGGTTAGTTTTATGCCTCATTTGATGTAATTTATATGTTGCATTTTGCACACATCAGCAATGTCAAAACAACTTGGATAGACCATTATATTCCTATAATTTATTCATGTCTCACACTACTTTGACAACTTTAACGCATTATTGTAACTAGGTTAGATGTACATATAATAACTTGCCTAGCACAATAAGGCAACAACCACAGCTGGGACCGTCTTAGGACAGATCAAAAAAACATTGGGAAAAAGGCGGTTTTTTCGAACAATTGAGGCTGCAGCCGCTGGAAAAAGTTGAACGAACCTTCACATGTATGTTAGTATGTGTAAATTCACTAAATTGTATGTCGCTACCGGAGGGTTACTCCATTTTCAGAGTGGGGTGCTCTCATTGGTCCACGCCTCCATTTTTCGTTTCTTTTTAACATAAAACATGTAGGATCGAATTCGGACCTAAACGAGTCGCGTAGAATAGTTTATCTCAGTTTGAATGGCGGAAACAGACAAACCGAGTACATTTCAGCGAGATTTCACTTTAATATGTTGATTCTATTAATCTGAATGACGTTTACAATCCGATCAACACTTCGGCAGCACTTCGTGGCTCACCGGAAGAACATACCTCTATCCTCTTATGTGATTTCGCTTATGTGTCTATATATAGGGTATGACATAAAAGCGAAACCTCCTAACTGACATAAAAGCGAAATCACCTATTGACATAAAAGCAAAAACAGAACTTGACATATAAGCGGAATCATATTTTGACCGAAATCCAACTTTCACATTCTAATCCTTTTGTCTTATATGTAGTGATGTCATTGATGATGTCACTTTGATGATGTTATCATGACATCATGCTTGAACAACTTCGCAACGAACCCGAGACTCGACATAAGACGAAGACGACAGATGAATGCACCAACAGATTCCCCCTCAGATGTTGACGAGTCTTAAGTGTCGAGTCTTCGCATCTTCAGTCTTTATCAGTCTCTTTTCTTTCTTAGCATATACCAAGATCTTCTCTTTGGCTCTAACCTCGTCAGACTCCCCCTTTCATCATGATGGGATTGCCGTCTGGAATTAGCTATCACCTTGAGATTAATTCCTGGCTTTATCTCTGATCAGCTCAACTCCTGCACACATTTTCTCACCACCACATAAGTTTTTACTTAAAACAATAAGAAAAACTTACTGGAAATAGTTACATCAAGTTCAAATTAATGACCCTGATTAACTAATCTCACTTTCTTTTTCAAAATAAATTTCTCAATTCAATACACACACTCCCAAACCAGTTCATCTTGTTTAGCACTTGGAATTTTGAAAATCTGCTCTTCAACAATAGTTGTCGAAAATCTTTTTGTATTTTTCAAAATTTATGCTAAAACACACTAAAATCTTTTTGGGTCTTTTAATAACAAAGGAATGCAGTAAAGAAATATTTACAGACAATATTTTTGTGAGTTTGTGCAAGAGAATCATATCAGTTTTTGAGACCAATCACCAACACCGTTAAGCTTGATTTCATTTTAAGCTCTAAACAATTCACATAGATTGACGATATTGTTATCCACTTAAACTCAATCTAAAAACTTTTGAAATGCTTACCGATACGTTAAGGTATATTAATATGCACTAAATTCTTATGGACCCCACGATCTCAGCATATCCCCTCATCATGTAAAACACTATCTCAAGCAATGCCTTTAAACTTTTATCAACTGTGATTTGTGCGAAAACAAAGCAGAATGTTTAAACATTAACAATCAGGTCGATACTTCCGTATACGCAGAGAAAGTCAATTGTTTAAACAAAATAAGAAAAATAAAACAAGTTGAAGTTATTTAGGCTTTAACCACCAGGTCGATACTTCCGTATACGCAGAGGTGATCCAAAGCTTAAACGAAACACCAAAGAAAATAAAGCAGAACGTTTAGGCAACAACATCCAGGTCGATACTCACGTATACGCAGAGGATGTCCGATGCTTAAACAAAATAAAGAAATAAAACAAGTTTAAATCTTTGCAAAATGAAATGCACAATCACAGCGACTTTTCAGCAAAGTTGTGAAATTTCACACACTTAACCAGTTTTATGTCTTTCGACAATCAGCGATTACTGAGTAGGCACACAATCAAGAAGGACAAAACCAAGTACTACACTTTCAACCGTGTTTCCCACTAGAACTAGGCTTTTTTCTTTAGGTTTGTATCGTTTTCGCAAATCTACTAGTCTAGCTGAGCCTATCGTCACATCGTTAGTGAGATCATTTATCACATTTTAACTTTACATTTCTCTAGCGTGCTGTGACAGTCCAACTAATCTACTATCATTTCCTCTTTTTTGACAACAAAACTCATTTTGAATTTTTTCAATGTTTTTGACATTTTCAAATTTTCTAATTTTTTAAAATTTTTACTCCCCCTAAAATCAAAATATGTCTCAATTTTGATTTTCTGGGAAAATTTGAAAACAAGCTGTACAAGAAATGTGACAACATGATGAGAATCACTTCAATTCTCCATTCACTTGGCTTGAACAATCAGAACTCCCCCTGACAACAAACTATTTTCCCATTATGATTTCAAAACACTTAAGTTTGTTTTAATCAAAATGGTTTTTCCAGAAAATTAGTTTTGCGTGTCATTTCACAAATATGGGGATCTTCATCACCTTGATTTCTTCAATCACTTGTAAAAACTAACATTTTTAAGAACAATCCACAAAAATCACTTGTAGAAAATCAAGTACAACTTAATGTCCCTGATTTACCACTTGTAAGACGAAATATCACTTTCGTGAATTTCTCAAGAAATATGCCGATTCATGTTCCACGCTTACCAACCTGGGAACTCCGGCAAGTCAGGTTTTTCATTTAAACAGATTCACCCAAGCCTGACGGTCCTTGGGTGATTTTGAATTCTTGTTCAACAATGGTGGAAAATTTGCATCATCCATTGTTAGACCAGAATTCTCAATTTTTACCTCAACACATGGCTCCTCTGGCTTTACCACACCAGATTCATTGCCTGAACGTGGCTTGTCTGACTTTGATGAGCCAGATTCATCGCCGACATGTGGCTCCTTTGTTTCCGAAGAAACAGATTCATTGCCACAAACTTTCTTCTTCTTCTTTTCCTCTTTCGTCCTCAGATTTGTATCTGATGAATGCGTTTTGCTAGATTTGTTGTTCTTTGGAGAGCAAGACGATTTATCAGAACTTTTATCTGTTTTGCCAGCTGTATCCGAGGACAAGATCTTCTCGAGATACTCTCTCGCCTTCTTTCTCTTCTTCCTCAGTCTGTCTTTCTGCCCCTGAGAAAGTTTCACTTTCGTTTCTTGAACTTTAGGTTCTTGAACCTTCTGTTCTTTGGGCTTGACATTGACTGATTTCTTTGCCATCTTCTGAGAATTAACCCTCAATCTTTCATTTGATCTCCTTGGGCAATCTCTGGCAATGTGACCTCTGATGTTGCAGTTAAAACATCTCCTCGTCTCATAACTCCAACCTTGGCAGTTAACAGCAATGTGTCCTTGATAACCACATCGGTAACACACTCTGTTATCGTACCAATCACCATTTTCAGTCCAAACATTCAGATCATAACACTGTTTGGCTTGGTGATAATCCTTGCTCCTCTTGTTTGCTGGATTTGACTTTTGAGCACTGTGGTCCGACCTGCACCACTTATTACCAACAATTTTTGAATTTTCATTTTTTACTTTTTGTAATTTTTGATTGCGATTGGATGATTGATCTGATGAATTTTTATTTTCTTTTTG
This sequence comes from Helianthus tuberosus, assembly GCA_030545235.1. Classification (NCBI taxonomy): domain Eukaryota; kingdom Viridiplantae; phylum Streptophyta; class Magnoliopsida; order Asterales; family Asteraceae; genus Helianthus; species Helianthus tuberosus. Next base: position 34,882,888 of record CM060353.1, read on the forward strand.
AACATTTTTCAAAATTTTCTCTTTTTGTTTTTGTTCCACTTTCTTCTTCAAAGGTTTTTGCTTAAAGCATTCTCCCCTTTCAGTTGATTTTGGAACAGTTTCTTGAAATTTTTCTTTTAACTTCAAAAATAAATTCTTTTTCTTTATTTTTTCATTTTCATCATCAGATTTCTCATCGCAATCTTCAACTTTGACATTGTCAAAGTTTGTGACATTGTCACTTATTGGAACAGAATTAACAGGTTTTGGCAGGGAATAGCTGAAGTATTCACAAAAACCTTCAACTTTTCTTCCCATTCCCTGATTTTACCTTCTAACTCTTTGATTTTCTTTTGAGCACACTCTGCTTCCTTTTCAAGTCGAATAATCTTTTCAAGATGAGAATTAATTGCAATTTGTTTTTCAAGATTGTTTTTACCAAACAAATCTCTCTCATCTTCTAAAATTTTTATTTGACTTTGAAAATCTTTTTCAATCTTTACCTTTTCATTTTCAAAATTGTGTATCTGATTTTTCAAAATATTTTCTGATTTTTTAAGATTTTTGTTTTCTAATGACAAACTCTCAACATCCTTCAAGAGTTTGTCATTAACAAATGTCAATATCTCACAATTTTTCAGCAAAACAAAAATATGTTTATCATCAGCTTTTGTCTCAACCTTTAAAGCTGAAATATTTTCAACCTGTTTCTTTTCCTCATGAACACTTTCATCCTTACTCTCTTCTTCTGATGAATGATCAAAGATAGGTGCGTCTTCTGCAACCTCTTTCTTTAACTCTGGTTCAGGATTCACAGATACAGGTTTTTCAGATTCTCCTTTCTCAATTTTTACCGATGGAACTTGTTCAATCTGCTCAGCTCTGATCTCTTCTTTAACAATAACTGCTTTTTGATTCTTTCTTTTTGCATCTTGTTTTCCTTTCAATTTTTCAATTTTATCGGCATAAAATAATTTTCCACTGCGTTGATCAGATGAAAGTTGTTGTTTAAGATTTTCAAATCTTTGGATTTCTTCTTCATAATTGTCACCCTCTTCATCAGACGAATGATCAAAAACCAGAACTTTTTCAACAACTTCTTTTGCTGAGACTGTTTCTTCTTCTTGCTTTATCGGAAAATACTGTTGAGATTCATGATACACATATGCCAACACTTCTTCAAAATCCATGTTTCAATTTCTAGAGTTCACAAAAACACAAGTTTCAAACAAGCTGGACACCAATTCGTTTCGAATCAACTTATAAAAATCACGATTGAACTTGATATTGATCAATATTTGATTGATCAATATTTGAACTTGAATAATCTCAAAAGCTAATTGGGTCGATGTAATGTATTGTATGCCTTGGGCTGATTTAAAACTTGGGCCTTGAACTTTAATCAAACAATGGGCCGTGAACTTTGACTGTTGATTAATGAGGCTGATTAATGATTGGGCCGAATGAAATGTGGTTCACATGGGCTACTGACAAACCCACTTAAACTATTATAACACCTTTTATATATGTAATTGCAAGAGCCGACAACTATCAATGAACTATTTAATATGATTGGACCTCCTTAACCCTCACTAGGCTGACATCACATAACTACCAAGCCGACCATTCTTACCAATACAAATCCATTAGATCACTGAATTAACTTGGATTTTTAATTTTTCAATTCATGTTGACCAACAATCTAGATTTTCATTGGACCTACACTTTGAAAGTGGCCGACACATCATTAATACACAACAACAATTTCCAATAACATGAATGAATCGGTGCACCAGATCATGTGATTCCACTGTTCGATGACCTTAGTTGTCACAAAAGCGAAATCTACCTGTCACTATAAGCGAAATCACTAGTGGTCACAAAAGAGAAATCTAAGTGTCACAAGAGCGAAATCTGCTTGTTCAGATAAGCGAAATCAGAATTGTTCAAATGAGCGGAATCAACTAAAAGATGACCGTAAGAGCGAAATCAGAAGTAAACCTGCTGATGATGTCACTTTTTCACAAGTCCGTAAAAGCGAAATCACAAAATTACAGAGTTTTAAGTCGAGTTTAGCTTTCAAACTTTCAAGGATTTGTCACTACAAGATTCCGAACACACTGTGTGAATTTAAACCGATTCTGACCGTAAAAAGTTTTGATTTTCGAAAAAGAATGGTGTAGAAACAGAATTATCGGCTGAATTGTATAGAACTCTTCATCACTGGCTCTGATACCAATTGTAGGATCGAATTCGGACCTAAACGAGTCGCGTAGAAGAGTTTATCTCAGTTTGAACGGCGGAAACAGACAAACCGAGTACATTTCAGCGAGAATTCACTTTAATATGTTGATTCTATTAATCTGAATGACGTTTACAATCCGATCAACACTTCGGCAGCACTTCGTGGCTCACCGGAAGAACATACCTCTATCCTCTTATGTGATTTCGCTTATGTGTCTATATATAGGGTATGACATAAAAGCGAAACCTCCTAACTGACATAAAAGCGAAATCACCTATTCACATAAAAGCAAAAACAGAACTTGACATATAAGCGGAATCATATTTTGACCGAAATCCAACTTTCACATTCTAATCCTTTTGTCTTATATGTAGTGATGTCATTGATGATGTCACTTTGATGATGTTATCATGACATCATGCTTGAACAACTTCGCATAGAACCCAAGACTCGACATAAGACGACGACGACAGATGAATGCACCAACAAAACAAAACCATTGATTGACCAAACACATCCAAGGGACATCTGATTAGAAACTGTAGGTATTAGGTGGCGGTGATGGTTTCAGTTGCGGTGGGGACGTTTTGCCAGATAGAGACAGAGAGAGGTTGGGCATCGTAACATTGGTGGAAACATAATTGTGGCAGTCGGCGGGGGTGGCAACCGGTGAACGAAGGGTGTTATTGGTTGAGTAGTTCCTAGATGTAATAACAGAGTACATAGAGTGTTTGGGTGGCCAGAAACGACAACGTAACGGTATTGCAGTGGTAGAATCCCCTTGGTCATGTGTTGTGTGGTGGTTGGCGATGACAAAGAGTTGAAGAAACTGATAGGGGTGAAATAGAGAAAGTGTGTACGTGTTTGTGTGTGTATGTGTGTGTGTGAAAGAGTAGACGGTGGAGGTGGTGCTGGTTATGAAAAACCAGCGGCTGGATGTGAGTAGGCAAAAGGCTAAGGCTGAAATGTGGATTCCATCATTATAATATCAATTTAATATAAACATAGTAATGTTATTATACATAATTTCTATTGTTATGACATGTTCATCCAAACGATAATATATTTTCTAAAATGTTACTATAAAATAATTCAAATCATTTTTTTTTATTTTAATAACGTTTTTCTAAAGCTAACATAATATGTATTATTACCATTACTCGTTTCATTTTTAATGAACCGTACAGAGAGAACAAAGCTGAATATATGGAAATTTGAGACGCACAGTCGGCTCTTGGATTTTCGTCTTTTTTATAGTTAAATAATAAAAAAAGTAATAAACCGAACACGTTTTGACATCCCTTTAGGTATATATAGATAAACTTTCAGGCACGTTATAGCTTTTATTTTATGAGTTCTCTCTTGCGTTAGTAACTAATACAGATTGTGTAATATGCATATTAAATATAGAAAATGTACTTTCAAAATATAAACAAACCGGTAAAAGAAAAGGGAACTCATATGGGTAGTATCAGTACTGATATTCCTTTCCACAAGTTTCTATCGATGTAAAACACGTATTCCCATTATTTTGGGCATATAATGACTTCACTCATATCGGTAGTATCAATACTGATATTCCTTTCTACAAGTTTCTATTGATATAAAACACGTATTCTCATTATTTTGGGCATATAATGACTTCATTTTCTGTGTTTTTCTTTTGGATGATGTTGCAATACTAATTGTCTATATCGTATTGATGTCGTAACAAAACAACCATTATCAAACGAAATTCTACCGCAACGCACAGACAGATTTTACTAGTGAAGTATAATACATATTATTAAAATTATAACCACATATAGAATTAAATATGAATATGTTAGTCACTGGGGCTCGGTTCAAACGAGAACCACCACGAATTGTGAGAACCGTGAGGACTTTTTCTTCCCACGCGAGTTGGGCCAATTTTTTTTGCACAAACCTAGATGAATATATTATAAACACATCTGTAAAAGAAAGTAAAAAAATTGTAGAGTCTGTAGTTTTGACTAATGAAAGTTTTTTTTACGCGCCGGTGTAAATTTTGTACGAATATAAATATTTTTTATGCTAATATAAATGTGGGTATGCGGCATTTTAAAATTTTTTTTTTGCTGAAACAAGTGATTTTTTTATTACTTTTGAGAAAAAAAAAATCGGAAAACCTTCTGGATGGCCTAGTTCTCACGGTTCTCACAACTCAAGGTGGTTCTCATTGCAACTTTAGAGATAAACTAAAGCAAAACAAGTACAATGTTGTAAATTGTTATTATAACCTAACATAAAACCAAACAATTGATAAACTACGGAAAACTGAGTACAACATTGTAATTTGTCGACTCCGCCATAACGCGCGGTTAGCCCAATGCTAGTGTTAGTAATGTTTAACACTAAATATTATTGATCATTCGATCAGATAAAAAAATCATAATAAATTTGAATGAATAGATCATATCCTTGACCGTATATGTAAATATGGAAAAAAACTTAATATCAATAAATGTAATAAATAAAAAAAGTATCTAATGATATTAATGCATGATTAAAAGGAAATAAGCATATAGATCATAAAGCCACTAAACTGTCACATATTTTTTGATACAAGCTCGTTTCCCATCAACAATACCGAAGATATCATTAGCAATATTCTTAGCATCGTTTGAGATTCCAAATAATCCAGCACTAGCAAATCCAACACAATAAAGACCATTTTCTCCTTTCCAATGGTTAGGGCTTTTGTGTTTTGGCATTCCTTTTTCATTGAACAGACCTCCATCTTCCTAGATTAGACAAACAAAAAAGAACATTAAGATTAATGAAAAAAAACACAAAAGGTTAAGCTATGACATAAAATGTAGTAACTTCAATTACCTTAAGCCATTTCCGTACGGTGCTTTTAAAACCAGTAGCAAAGACAATGGCATCAAATTGCCTCTCTTGCCCATTTGTAAATTTGATAATATCACCTTGTATATCTTTAATAGACGTCATAACCTTAAGCACTCAAAGAAGATTATGCAATCAGTATTTGTTGTTTAGAAGTCATTTGATTTGATATGAAAACATTATCACAATGTTTACCTTAATGTCTCCTGTTTTAATCTTGTAAATTGTTCCAACATCAATGACAGGTGATCTCCCTGTTTCTTTTTTAAGCAAGAATGGTCCTTTAAGTGGCCTTTGTATTCCAAATCTCCCAAGATCTCCATACAACAACTTACTTAACATTAAAACCATCTTATCCACAATTGTGCACCGAATATATTTTAAAAAATACATTCCAAGTTGCACTAACTCCTTGTTAAGCACATGTATCTGCCACAACAAAAAACAAAATGTTAAAATATACCAAATACATTTTTCTAAATTTAATACACCACTTTTTCAAATTCAAACAACACGCGGGAGAACATTTAGTTGTTTACCGGGCTACGAACAACAACTGATGTTTGAGCACCCCAATTGCACAAATCATATGCAATTTCCATCCCAGAATTTCCGGCACCAACAACAAGCACATCCTTGTCTCCATATGTCTTTCCATTTTCATACTCACTTGAGTGGATGACTAACCCTTTGAAGGTATCCAAGCCATAAACATTTGGAATAAAGCCTTCGCTATTTTCACCGGTTGCCACCACAAGAAACTCACTTACATACTCCTCGACCAAACCCGAAACATTATTTTGGGCGGTAACCACCCATTTTTGTGCACTCTTTTAATACCATGCACTCTCGACACTACGTTGGTACAATGGGTCTACATTAAAATGATAAACATAGTTTTTCAAGTATTGCACAAACATATTTTTTGGTACAAATGTGGGTGCAGACAAAGGAAATGGCATATGAGGAAGTTGACAAAAGTTTTTGGCTAAGTGAAGCTTTAAACGATCATAAGCCTTCTTTTGCCATAAAGATGCATAACAATCTTCCCTTTCAAGAACAATATTTGGGATTGAAAGAAGATTGAGACATGCTGATGTTGCAATGCCAGCAGGTCCTGCTCCAACTATCACAACAATGGTTTCTTGCTTCATTGTCTCAAGCTCTTTGATTGGTTTTTAGTAGTGAGTATTGTATGTGTTTGGATGCATTATGCAATGTGTATACCCTTTATATAGGAATAGAAATTTAGATGAAGAGCGCAAAATATATTTTCTTAAAATCATTTTTGGTTATTCAAATGTCTTCCCGCGTAAATTTAAAAAATATCGGTTATTGTTCAATGAATTGTTCCATCTTTAATGGAAACAAAATTTGAAAATTTATGTTTCAATACTTTATTTAACCATTTTATGCATGTATCTTGCATAAATTACTACATCATGTTCACACTAGACTTATGATCATTTAGCAAATTGTTCCCTTTTTTGTTTGAAACTTCATCTGACTTGAATCTTAGTGTTCATAAGGTGCTAATTAATGTATCTTACACAAATTGTTAAATCTTATAATTACATTTTTTTTCTTTATATCAAAGACAAACATTAAACTCTTAAACATAGGAATTTTAATTACTAGTATTAATCGTTATTAAAAGTAAAGTATACTATTTTAAAATTAGAATTACTAAGTTATACATTGTATTCGAATGGTGCGTTTTATAAAGAAAATTTTCAAATAGGAAATTATCTTGAAGAGGATATGATATATGTGAAGTAAAAAAATTATTAAGTGAGTTTTGCATGTATAAAACGTATGAACTATCCACGATGCGACTCGTGTATTTCAGGAAAATAATATATGTGTCGCTAAATTACAATTGGATTTTAGATGCAACTGGTGTGCGTCAGGTGTGTTATGATTTTATTTATATTTTCAGCCTAATTTACGCATTAGTCAAGTTTTAAATTTATAAAACACGATATTCTACTAACACTAAACACACATTTGGGCAAGTGCACCCATCGTGTGCGTAGTATAGCGTTGGTAAGATAACGAGGTCGTCCAAGGACACAAGAGCTTTTAATACCGGTTTATCTCAATGTCTAATCAATCTAAAATTTTTGAGAAAAGGTTTTAAACATGAAAAATAAAACTAAAAATGCATAAATAAAAATAAAATAAAAAAGCAGATAGACATGATGAATCACTTGGATCCAACTCGCCTTTTAAGTATCCTTTGATGATTTTTGCACTTTTGAACTTTTTAAGAGATTATCTTAGTTATAGTAGTAGGCCTCTCTTTTGAAGGTGACGTTACCCTCAACCCAGTGGTTTGAGTCAGCAAGGATACAATCCCAAAGGGTCGGAATATTGAAAGATAATTAATTAAGTTATTAATGTGAAAAGTGGAAGGCCCCTCTTTTGAAGGTGATGTTACCCTCGGCTAAGTGGTTTGAGTCAGCAGGGTTACAATCCCAAGTAGCCGGTTTAATGTATTAATAATAGTTTACATATGGGGGTTCAAGCCATTCGGACCCCGGCCATCCAATACCAGTGGGTATTAAAGGAGGTCCTAGTAAGCTTGAACCAGATCCTTGCAGGATCTATACACTGAACAAGGAAAGAACCTTATTAACCATTCCCTTAACCCCCGACCAGGTAGCCAACACCCTTATTTATAGCCTGAACAGAAGCCCGGCCACGGCCCCGTGTCCAGCGGACACGCCCCCGTGGCCATCTCTTTCTCTTCCATCATTAATTGCTTTTGTCAGCATAGGGCTCCACACGGCCTGTGGTCGCTGGGCACGGCCCCGTGGGTAGAAGCGTATCTGTACTACCAAGATTTTGCAAGATTTTGCGTATCTTAGCGTTGACCACGCCCTGTGCTGAGCTGGGCACGCCCCCGTGGTGGGCGTAGAAGCTTCCACAACTTTGTCCTTTCTGCAGACATCTGACCACGCCCCCGTGCCCAGTGGGCACGGCCCGTGGTCAGTCTTCTGTTTCTTGTTTTTGCTCTTGGGGCTGCTGCCGAGGGGTCGGGCATGTCACGTTTATTCCTTTTCTTTGTATTTATGTTAGTTTTTACTGCATATTTGTTCATTTTCCTCGTTTAAGCTCATTTGGTCCTGTAAATTCCAAAGGAAGACAAAAGCACGCTTTTTCCAACATTAGTACTAAAAATGGTTAGTTTTATGCCTCATTTGATGTAATTTATATGTTGCATTTTGCACACATCAGCAATGTCAAAACAACTTGGATAGACCATTATATTCCTATAATTTATTCATGTCTCACACTACTTTGACAACTGTAGGTCCCTCTTCGGATGATGAGATCAAACCTTATCCTTGTTATATTAACACACTAGCGAGTGCGGAATCCAAGCTAGCATGCTAACCGAGTTGAGACAAGTATAAACACAAAACACACAAGGTTCAACGATTAACACCACTTGTATTAATGCGTATGAAAGGTCCGGTTACAAGCTCAATGTTTACAGATGTACTCTATAAACTCTCTCTCTCGTGTGTGTGTGTTTTCAGCAGAATGCTCTCTAAGTGTTCTGCTATGGTGTCTCTCCTGAAATGAACACAACACTTGGGTATTTATACCCGACACAGCTAACATGCTCGAAGGATCAGGTAGTCTGGTCGAAGGATCATCTATCGACCAGAAATTCTACCGAAAGATCCATACATACCTCGAAGGATGATATCCTTCGAGGTCCATCTGTATCTATCGAATGACATTATCTTTCGAGGTCATCGAAGGATCTAAACTATCCTTCGATGCCTCATCCTTCGACACAAGCATGTTTCAACCAATGTGCTAACTGTTTGGCCAAGTCAAACCGGAGGATGGTTGACTTGGTCAAACTTACATCGAACGCACATGTAAACAAATCTAACATAAGACATCGTTTGGTATCATGACACAATACAGACAAAGTACAGACACAAGTCGCTTTGTCTTGATCTTCGTGTCTTCGAGTCGAAACCAAGTCAAACTGAGCTGAGTTGAACCGAGCCGAGTCGTGTCCACAAAATATGCATCAACAAACTCCCCCTTGGACGCTACTCGTGAGGTTCAACTTCGATGTCTTCCACGTCGGAGGATCTTCAAAGTCTTCACGCGTGTAAGTAGAAAGTGTATCAACAAACTCCCCCTTGTCATTTAGGTAGTGTGTCAATAAACTCCCCCTTAGATTGAACTCTCCATTGAGTCATGCTCGTGAATCTTTTGACTTGTCAATTCTTCAGATCCTTGTGGTGTTGATGAAGGGTCAGCGGCAACTCGATCATTTTATCCTTTGAGTGCCTCCACTTCGTGTCTTCATTCCAAAGCTTTTCATCGAACATGTTCTCCTCGCCTTTAGCATCTGCACATGCAAGAAAGCTAAACGCATAATGAGAACACCGCTTGGAATATAGTTAACATTTAAACAAATGACACATATGAGATTGAATCTCAATCAAACACCAACCGACAACATTTTGAAAGTTTAGAAAAATATTCAATTTTAATCCTTTAACTTTCAAAATTTGTTAACTTCGACAGTTTATGAAGATGCAAATGTTTTCCGGCTTACGATCAGGATTTTGGGTAGGATAGACTCGAGTTCCAACATCAGTCAATCAAAAATAAACTAGAAGCAAAATCTTTTTGGATTTTATAAAGTTTATATTAAAACACACCTAAAATCTTTTTGTAATTTTTCATTTTTCAAAAGTAAAGATGGAAAACAATAAATAAATATATACAAGACATTCTTTTTGCGAGTTTCGAGGGTAAGAGAATCATATCAGTGTACGGTCATGTCAAAACGCTCTTTTTTGTTCAATTAGTTAGCATTAAGATAAGCATCCTATAACAATTATCGGTATTGTTGTCCACATAAACTCAACTTATCATTTGTAATCATGGCGAGGGGATACGTTAAGGTATGATTTATACTTACCGACCGGTGTTCATCCACATCACGACACATTCCCGTATCAAGGTATGCACGAGGGTCCATCTTACCGGTGAGTATACCGATTATCATCTGTTTGACCGTATATAATGTGAGATTCTCACTTATTTTGATTGAAAACAAGCCCTATGTGATAGAATCACTTATTGATGAGGAACTTGATTTTCGATGCATGAGGGCATAGGAGCAAGTCCGTGAACAGGTCAGTACTTTCGTACAGCAGAGAGACGAACTTGACTCCCGGAAAGAATGTGATATTTTATCACTTATTTTGTGTGGACATGTGATTGTTGATCACTTATTGAGGTCGTATGCAGTATGAAATATGTACACGTATGTATAGTATCATGGAAGATCTAGACTTGCGTCCCCGTTATATTTCGGTAAAAGATACAACCATGATACCCAGATGATAAGCAGCATAAAGACCGAATATCTCAGAACCTCGGCAATCTCTCAAACGAAATTTCGGTACTAAGACCATATGCCAATGAATGGTTCCCACCCAGTCTTCAGTCGATTTTAAGTTTATATCACCCTGCACACTTTAAAATGATTGTGAGCCTACCGATACATCTTATATAGAGCTGCTTATCGCTTTTCATTTTGCATTTTAGTTTAAAGAGGATTCAACAGACCACTGATCTACTATCATTTTCTCTTTTTCTCGCCAGGAAACTCATTTTTGTTTTTCTATTGTTTTTGTGCTTTTGAAATTTTTCGATGTTTTTGGTTTTTCAAATTTGGATTTACTCCCCCTAAAATCAACAAACTAAGATAAAATTTAAAAACACAAAGGTATTTACAAAATTGACTTTCCGATGTTGGTGAACTCATGTTTTACCTCAATGCCGTTTACCAAAATTAATTTTTAATCTGAAAAGATTTATCGAATTTTTGAAAAAAAAAAAACAGTTGGCATGTCGGTTTGCGGTGTGGACCATGACAGCATTGTCTGGCCAAAGAGTGCTGTACGAGATAATACAAATTCATAAAGCAGCTTAAATATCGACAAGTAAAGGAGAGATTAGAATTTTAAAAACCGTATCCTGCAACTGCTTTGTGCATTGCAAGGAATCTGAGTGCTCTCCCAAACTGGATATCCACCCGGTGTGGATTTCAAAGTCGATTCTTTGTAGCTACTGAGAAGTCTCTTGACAGCAACAAGATCATAAACCTTTGGGTCCGGCTGGTCTTCCACATTGCACCAGCGAAGGTTTTTGTCTTTCTCTTTCAGAAGTAGTGTGCGGTTGTTTAATCCAAGCCAAGGCATCCGCACACCCGGTTGGTTTGTTCAACAAACACTTTTTCTTCAATCACACCACGAAGAAATGTACACTGCACGTTCATCTTGTTGATTTTGAACCTCAAACGTGCTGCAGGTGCGTACATTTTGATTTGAATCTACCCTGGGGACCCTGATCAAAGCTTGATTGTAAAAGGCTTTGCATTTTTGTCGAAGCTTTTCAAACTCTTTCAACAGACAATTCTGTTTCTCTTTTCCTTTTCTTTTCTTCTCTCCATCAAAGGCAACAATTTCTTCTGTCGCCTATTTTGTGCATGGACACTCCACTATCAACAATCTTACGACTATTGAAAGTTCCTCCTGGAATATCCTACACACTCATTCAAAGATTAGACGGAGAGGGGGACCCAAGCCTTTGTGGACTTGGGTCGTCCTTGATCATCAAGAAAAGTGATTTCAATCACTTGATGATTAGGAAAAAGAACCTCAGGTGCTCCCCCTGATTGAATTACCTGCTTTGGCTTCCAAGCTGTTTGTCCTTTACCAGTATTTGTATTAATTGTTTTTGCATTTACTGGTTTTACCGTTTTAGGTTTTGCTTGAACAGGTTTTTCTTCTTTGACCTCTGATTTTAAGGCCTTTTCAATTACCTTTTGATTCTTTTGTTTTAATTTCTTTTCCCTTTCTTTCAAGACACGGGGGTCTTGTTTCGGGGAAACAGGTCGTTTTTGGTAATTGGTTTCTTGGGGAGCCTTCAACTTTTGCAGGTATGGGCAGTATCTTACAATATGCCCAATTGTGCCACACTCAAAACACATTCTCCGCTCTACAAACCTCGGAGAAACATGTTGATGACCAGACGGAGAACCAGACCATGAACTTTGTGATCTAGATGTACTTGAACCTATATCACATCCGTTGGTGTGTTGGGTGTAATTATTCTGATCATTTCGTTTTAAAATTCTAACTTGTTTTATAAAATCAATGTTAGATTTATCCTGAAATGTTTCAAGTTTATCTGTACCCTTGGATCCAACAAAGTTCACTTTCGGTTCTCTTTTCTTAACAGAAGCTCTTTTGTTTTGCACCTTTTTCTGCTGAACTTTAGGTGCTTGAACATTCTTGTTCTGAGCCTTCTTTCCCTGTACTTTCCCTTTTCCGGAATTAACTTGTTGTTTTCGCTCAATTGGCAGTTTTTGGTTTCCGTATTGTTTTCTAATTTGTTCACACGGAATTTGATCACATTGAGTGACAGTAACTTTGCCACTTTTGTTCCCCAAAAACTTATCAGTACATCCTTCAAAAATTTGCTCAATTAAATCTTGATTTACATTTTTAATTGGAAAATCTTTGTTAGAGTAGATTTTGTCATCTCCTTTGAGCGTGTACAACAAGTTATTCCCTTCACAACTAGATACAAGGGACTCCATTCCTTTTGACATTTCAGTCTTACTCGGTTCCACTGGTGGATCACACAAGATGTGATTCTCGATTGGAATATCTGTTGTAACCGAGTTAGACTGTTGGTTCACAATTACTTCAGATTCATCATCCGAAGAATCAGCATCCTCAACAATTGGAGGATTCTGTTCCTTATCACACGATGAATCTGTCACATTCTCAGATTCAGATTCTGATTGACCCGAGGATGGTGTACCAGTTGTGAACCCGAGGCCTGCTGCAAAGTCATCTAGACCGAGTGGCACAGTAGGTTCAAAACGGGGCATATACTCGTCATCAGGCAATTTGGAGTAATTGTGATTCATTGGGGGAGGACATGATTTGAATCCATTACACTTCCTATCCCCCTTTTTCTTTTGAACATCAATAATGTGATCCAAAACATAGCGGGAATTGGAATAGCTTTCCAATTTCTGCTTAATTGTCTCACATTCACATCTAGCTGTTGCTAACTCTACCATTTGCTTTTCAATTGTGTCAATTAAATCATTGTTAGCATGTTGTTTTCTCAAAACAGCCCTTTGTAATTCAGAAACATCATGTTTTAATGACGCAATTGTAGCTTTAAATTCCTTTTCATTTCTGGTTAAAAACAAGTTAGCTTCAGTTGCTTTAGAAAGATCAACAATCAATTCTTGATTGTGTTTGTTTGTGACTTCAAACTTCTTTTCCTGTTCAGCATATTTAACCTTTAAACTATCACAATTTTCACAGCTAACTACAGTGGGTTCATCGACACTTACCTGACCTGATGAACTGTCGACATTAGCCGTAAAGGCTGAATGGAAAGAAAAAGATCCATCTTCAGAGAAGAACTTAGCAAGCTTCTCGGAAGTTCCAGCAGATTTCTGGCAGAGAATAGATCTCCTCTTGCATAATACTTCAGCTTCAGCCAAAAGTTCATCAACCTTCAAATCTAAAGCATCACTGGATAAATCACCAGCATCAGGCTCATCAACCTTCAAATCACTTGATAAATCACCAGTATCAAGTGATTCTCCATCCATGCTCCCACTATAACCCGAACTATCTTCATCTTCTGAAGATTCACCAGCAGACGCGGGTTCTACAACCTTCTCAGTCACCTTAGCATAACATGCTGTTCCACCATTTCCTCCTTCTCCAAGCTGAAGCGACCAATCACAACCTTCATCTATTTGAACCACGAGTCCCCGGTTGACATTTGATGACCCTGGTTGGCTTTGGTTGTTGACAGGTACCAACGTACGAACATTGTTCCTGTTCTGGTTCTGCTGGTGGCCTTGATTTCTGAAGGGATTTTGGTTTCCATGCTGAGCTGGTCTTGTGCATTCCCTTTTGAAATGACCGCGTTCACCACAGTTAAAGCAGGTCACAGCTTGCTTGTCGAACCCATACTTGGTGTCTTTCTTGCTTTCCAAGTTGGTTCTCCCGGTCCTTTCCATAAACTCCTTTGCTCTTCGAATTGCACTAGCAAGAGCCCATTTAATATCCATCATTTCAAACTCATCTCTATCCACTTGCTGATAATCTTCATTAGTTAGATTGATATTCCCAATCTGACCTGCGATCAATCCACAATAAGCACTAACCAAGGTATTCAACATCTCCATATGCTCCTTGGCTATTTCGACACTGACTTTGGAAAAGTTGGAAGTGTCTAATCTGACTGTGTTTGGATTGGAAGTGGCTTGAAAGTTTGAAGAGCTTCCATAAAACCCTTGCTGTTGCGGTTGTTGCTGAGGAGCTGTCGGTTTTACATCTTGTCTTGGATACATCAAGTATGCTGAAGGATCAAACTGATCTGTTGTTGATGGTCCAGTGTTTGAGATGAAAGCTGTTTGAAGCTTCGCGTGTTGAGAAGCTGGTTTTTCTCCACCAATACCTCCAGCAATCCCAAAATACATCTCTGGACTTTGAGGAGTGAGTGTTCTTTTTGCCTTAAGTTTTTCTTCCACATCCTTGTTCTCCAATTTTTGAATTAAATCATAAATGGTGATTGTGTCTAAAGCACCAGTTTCTTTGAGAATTTCAAGATAACTGCTCCACTTTGCTGGTAAGCTATCAGCAAATCTCTTCACTATTTCTTGTTGAGCGGCAGTGATTTTAAAAGCAAACATCTCACTCAACAAGTGATGGAACCTTGTAGATAAATCTGCCAAAGTCTCATTCTCCATACACGTGAAACCTTCAAACTCTTTCTTCAGTAAATCTTGCTTAATCTTTCTTGATTGAGCATTACCTTCACATCGTAACGTGAGCATATCCCACAAGCTTTTAGTTGTCGTGCAGTAAACAAACTGGTGGTAAATGTCTCTGTGAAGAGCTTGTGTGAGAATCATGAATGCTTTCTTTTCTAACTCAATTTTCTTCTTATCATCATCAGACAGAGTGCTGTAAGTTTGTGGATTAGATCCTGCAACTTCCAAATCATTTTCAAATGGAGTGAAGAAACACATCCATAGATCTTGACCTTGCCCCTGAACATAAGTTCTCAGCCTTTCTTTCCACCATCCCCAATCATTTATGTGATTTAGCTTTGGCGGCTTTGTGCTTGTACCAGTTTCACTGTCGTTCTGCATCATAGATTGAATGCTGCTGCTTTGATTTGTGACCAATGCCCATTGATTTGCAGTTATCATTGCAGCTTGAGTTGGGGCAATGGCTCGCAAGAATGCATTTTTATCGAATTCTGGCTCAGGTTGTGTAGCTGATGATTGTGAAGTCGAAATCAATTGATTCCACCACTCACCGTTTGTTCCCATTTTTAAAAATTAATATATTAAGTGAAAATTGATTTAAAATTAATTTTCACAGACTATATTAAAATTTCGAATGATAATTTCGAATGATAATCAAACAGCCGAAGGATCCTTGATCGAAAGTCCTGAAAAACACAAACTGTTAAGCTTAAACAGATTAGGATCGAAAGATGCACACAGGTTCGAAAAACAGACACTTGTTCGAAGGATCAACAGTGTTCGAAAGATCACTGTTGAGTCTCGAACAATGGTTTCGAAAGATTCACTAATTCGAAAGATTCACTAACTCGAAAGATTCACAGTTTGACAGATCCTTATCTTTCGAATATATATCCTTATCTTTCGAATAACTATCTTTCGAAAAGATTCCCTTGATCGAAGGATATGTCTCTGACTTCGAATGATGGGTCGAAAGATGATTATCTATCGAGCCTTCCTTGATCGTAAGATGATCTTTCGATGTCGAAAGATATCCTTCGATTGCAACTGACACAACTGACACAAAGTTGACAGGTTGGTGAGAAAGGTGACAGGTTGGTGCACAACTTTCGGCAGAAGGTATGTTCAGACCCTTCTTTTCTGCCAAAACAGATTTGGGTACCTTCCCAAAGCAAACAACTTTCGAAAATAGTCAAACAAGATCAAAATACATAAATGTTTTGAAGAACACTTGAAAATTTGATGAAGATACCAAGAACAAACCCAGAAAATTTGAATTTTCCAGAAAACCGACACTGCCAAACACGAGTTTTGGCCGAAACTTCAATAAAAACCAACTTTTAACAATGTGAAAATGAAGAATAAACCGGTTTTTATAACAACTTTTAGCAACATGCAATGATTTTCGAAGTTTTAAAACAGAAAATTTCAGAAAATATAAACTTCAAAAACCCGAAACACTCTAAAACACTCGGTTTTAACAAGGAAAAGAGCCAAGGCTCTGATACCACTTGTAGGTCCCTCTTCGGATGATGAGATCAAACCTTATCCTTGTTATATTAACACACTAGCGAGTGCGGAATCCAAGCTAGCATGCAAACCGAGTTGAGACAAGTATAAACACAAAACACACAAGGTTCAACGATTAACACCACTTGTATTAATGCGTATGAAAGGTCCGGTTACAAGCTCAATGTTTACAGATGTACTCTATAAACTCTCTCTCTCGTGTGTGTGTGTTTTCAGCAGAATGCTCTCTAAGTGTTCTGCTATGGTGTCTCTCCTGAAATGAACACAACACTTGGGTATTTATACCCGACACAGCTAACATGCTCGAAGGATCAGGTAGTCTGGTCGAAGGATCATCTATCGACCAGAAATTCTACCGAAAGATCCATACATACCTCGAAGGATGATATCCTTCGAGGTCCATCTGTATCTATCGAATGACATTATCTTTCGAGGTCATCGAAGGATCTAAACTATCCTTCGATGCCTCATCCTTCGACACAAGCATGTTTCAACCAATGTGCTAACTGTTTGGCCAAGTCAAACCGGAGGATGGTTGACTTGGTCAAACTTACATCGAACGCACATGTAAACAAATCTAACATAAGACATCGTTTGGTATCATGACACAATACAGACAAAGTACAGACACAAGTCGCTTTGTCTTGATCTTCGTGTCTTCGAGTCGAAACCAAGTCAAACTGAGCTGAGTTGAACCGAGCCGAGTCGTGTCCACAAAATATGCATCAACAACAACTTTGACGCATTATTGTAACTAGGTTAGATGTACATATAATAACTTGCCTAGCACAATAAGGCAACAACCACAGCTGGGACCGTCTTAGGACAGATCAAAAAAACATTGGGAAAAAGGCGGTTTTTTCGAACAATTGAGGCTGCAGCCGCTGGAAAAAGTTGAACGAACCTTCACATGTATGTTAGTATGTGTAAATTCACTAAATTGTATGTCGCTACCGGAGGGTTACTCCGTTTTCAGAGTGGGGTGGTCTCATTGGTCCACGCCTCCATTTTTCGTTTTCTTTTTAACATAAAACAAAACCATTGATTGACCAAACACATCCAAGGGACATCTGATTAGAAACTGTAGGTGTTAGGTGGCGGTGATGGTTTCAGTTGCGGTGGGGACGTTTTGCCAGATAGAGACAGAGAGAGGTTGGGCATCGTAACATTGGTGGAAACATAATTGTGGCAGTCGGCGGGGGTGGCAACCGGTGAACGAAGGGTGTTATTGGTTGAGTAGTTCCAAGATGTAATAACAGAGTACATAGAGTGTTTGGGTGGCCAGAAACGACAACGTAACGGTATTGCAGTGGTAGAATCCCCTTGGTCATGTGTTGTGTGGTGGTTGGCGATGACAAAGAGTTTAAGAAACTGATAGGGGTGAAATAGAGAAAGTGTGTACGTGTTTGTGTGTGTGTGTGTGTGTGTGTGTGAAACAGTAGACGGTGGAGGTGGTGCTGGTTATGAAAAAACAGCGGCTGGATGTGAGTAGGCAAAAGGCTAAGGCTGAAATGTGGATTCCATCATTATAATATCAATTTAATATAAACATAGTAATGTTATTATATATAATTTCTATTGTTATGACATGTTCATCCAAATGATAATATATTTTCTAAAATGTTACTATAAAATAATTCAAATCATTTTTTTTTATTTTAATAACGTTTTTCTAAAGCTAACATAATATGTATTATTACCATTACTCGTTTCATTTTTAATGAACCGTAGAGAGAGAACAAAGCTGAATATATGGAAATTTGAGACGCACAGTCGGCTCTTGGATTTTCGTCTTTTTTATAGTTAAATAATAAAAAAAGTAATAAACCGAACACGTTTTGACATCCCTTTAGGTATATATAGATAAACTTTCAGGCACGTTATAGCTTTTATTTTATGAGTTCTCTCTTGCGTTAGTAACTAATACAGATTGTGTAATATGTATATTAAATATAGAAAATGTACTTTCAAAATATAAACAAACCGGTAAAAGAAAAGGGAACTCATATGGGTAGTATCAGTACTGATATTCCTTTCCACAAGTTTCTATCGATGTAAAACATGTATTCCCATTATTTTGGGCATATAATGACTTCACTCATATCGGTAGTATCAATACTGATATTCCTTTCTACAAGTTTCTATTGATATAAAACACGTATTCTCATAATTTTGGGCATATAATGACTTCATTTTCTGTGTTTTTCTTTTGGATGATGTTGCAATACTAATTGTCTATATCGTATTGATGTCGTAACAAAACAACCATTATCAAACGAAATTCCACCGCAACGCACAGACAGATTTTACTAGTGAAGTATAATACATATTATTAAAATTATAACCACATATAGAATTAAATATGAATATGTTAGTCACTGGGGCTCGGTTCAAACGAGAACCACCACGAATTGTGAGAACCGTGAGGACTTTTTCTTCCCACGCGAGTTGGGCCAATTTTTTTTTGCACAAACCTAGATGAATATATTATAAACACATCTGTAAAAGAAAGTAAAAAAATTGTAGAGTCTGTAGCTTTGACTAATGCAAGTTTTTTTTACGCGCCGGTGTAAATTTTGTACGAAGATAAATATTTTTTATGCTAATATAAATGTGGGAATGCGGCATTTTTCAAATTTTTTTTTTTGCTGAAACAAGTGATTTTTTTATTACTTTTGAGAAAAAAAATTCGGAAAACCTTCTGGATGGCCTAGTTCTCACGGTTCTCACAACTCAAGGTGGTTCTCATTGCAACTTTAGAGATAAACTAAAGCAAAACAAGTACAATGTTGTAAATTGTTATTATAACCTAACATAAAACCAAACAATTGATAAACTACGGAAACTAAGTACAACTTTGTAATTTGTCGACTCCGCCATAACGCGCGGTTAGCCCAATGCTAGTGTTAGTAATGTTTAACACTAAATATAATTGATCATTCGATCAGATAAAAAAATCATAATAAATTTGAATGAATAGATCATATCCTTGACCGTGTATGTAAATATGGAAAAAAAAACTTAATATCAATAAATGTAATAAATAAAAAAAGTATCTAATGATATTAATGCATGATTAAAAGGAAATAAGCATATAGATCATAAAGCCACTAAACTGTCACATATTTTTTGATACAAGCTCATTTCCCATCAACAATACGGAAGATATCATTAGCAATATTCTTAGCATCATTTGAGATTCCAAATAATCCAGCACTAGCAAATCCAACACAATAAAGACCATTTTCTCCTTTCCAATGGTTAGGGCTTTTGTGTTTTGGCATTCCTTTTTCATTGAACAGACCTCCATCTTCCTAGATTAGACAAACAAAAAAGAACATTAAGATTAATGAAAAAAAACACAAAAGGTTAAGCTATGACATAAAATGTAGTAACTTCAATTACCTTAAGCCATTTCCGTACGGTGCTTTTAAAACCAGTAGCAAAGACAATGGCATCAAATTGCCTCTCTTGCCCATTTGTAAATTTGATAATATCACCTTGTATATCTTTAATAGACGTCATAACCTTAAGCACACAAAGAAGATTATGCAATCAGTATTTGTTGTTTAGAAGTCATTTGATTTGATATGAAAACATTATCACAATGTTTACCTTAATGTCTCCTGTTTTAATCTTTGAAATTGTTCCAACATCAATGACAGGTGATCTCCCTGTTTCTTTTTTAAGCAAGAATGGTCCTTTAAGTGGCCTTTGTATTCCAAATCTCCCAAGATCTCCATACAACAACTTACTTAACATTAAAACCATCTTATCCACAATTGTGCACCGAATATATTTTAAAAAATACATTCCAAGTTGCACTAACTCCTTGTTAAGCACATGTATCTGCCACAACAAAAAACAAAATGTTAAAATATACCAAATACATTTTTCTAAATTTAATACACCACTTTTTCAAATTCAAACAACACGCGGGAGAACATTTAGTTGTTTACCGGGCTACGAACAACAACTGATGTTTGAGCACCCCAATTGCACAAATCATATGCAATTTCCATCCCAGAATTTCCGGCACCAACAACAAGCACATCCTTGTCTCCATATGTCTTTCCATTTTCATACTCACTTGAGTGGATGACTAACCCTTTGAAGGTATCCAAGCCATAAACATTTGGAATAAAGCCTTCGCTATTTTCACCGGTTGCCACCACAAGAAACTCACTTACATACTCCTCGACCAAACCCGAAACATTATTTTGGGCGGTAACCACCCATTTTTGTGCACTCTTTTAATACCATGCACTCTCGACACTACGTTGGTACAATGGGTCTACATTAAAATGATAAACATAGTTTTTCAAGTATTGCACAAACATATTTTTTGGTACAAATGTGGGTGCAGACAAAGGAAATGGCATATGAGGAAGTTGACAAAAGTTTTTGGCTAAGTGAAGCTTTAAACGATCATAAGCCTTCTTTTGCCATAAAGATGCATAACAATCTTCCCTTTCAAGAACAATATTTGGGATTGAAAGAAGATTGAGACATGCTGATGTTGCAATGCCAGCAGGTCCTGCTCCAACTATCACAACAATGGTTTCTTGCTTCATTGTCTCAAGCTCTTTGATTGGTTTTTAGTAGTGAGTATTGTATGTGTTTGGATGCATTATGCAATGTGTATACCCTTTATATAGGAATAGAAATTTAGATGAAGAGCGCAAAATATATTTTCTTAAAATCATTTTTGGTTATTCAAATGTCTTCCCGCGTAAATTTAAAAAATATCGGTTATTGTTCAATGAATTGTTCCATCTTTAATGGAAACAAAATTTGAAAATTTATGTTTCAATACTTTATTTAACCATTTTATGCATGTATCTTGCATAAATTACTACATCATGTTCACACTAGACTTATGATCATTTAGCAAATTGTTCCCTTTTTTGTTTGAAACTTCATCTGACTTGAATCTTAGTGTTCATAAGGTGCTAATTAATGTATCTTACACAAATTGTTAAATCTTATAATTACATTTTTTTTCTTTATATCAAAGACAAACATTAAACTCTTAAACATAGGAATTTTAATTACTAGTATTAATCGTTATTAAAAGTAAAGTATACTATTTTAAAATTAGAATTACTAAGTTATACATTGTATTCGAATGGTGCGTTTTATAAAGAAAATTTTCAAATAGGAAATTATCTTGAAGAGGATATGATATATGTGAAGTAAAAAAATTATTAAGTGAGTTTTGCATGTATAAAACGTATGAACTATCCACGATGCGACTCGTGTATTTCAGGAAAATAATATATGTGTCGCTAAATTACAATTGGATTTTAGATGCAACTGGTGTGCGTCAGGTGTGTTATGATTTTATTTATATTTTCAGCCTAATTTACGCATTAGTCAAGTTTTAAATTTATAAAACACGATATTCTACTAACACTAAACACACATTTGGGCAAGTGCACCCATCGTGTGCGTAGTATAGCGTTGGTAAGATAACGAGGTCGTCCAAGGACACAAGAGCTTTTAATACCGGTTTATCTCAATGTCTAATCAATCTAAAATTTTTGAGAAAAGGTTTTAAACATGAAAAATAAAACTAAAAATGCATAAATAAAAATAAAATAAAAAAGCAGATAGACATGATGAATCACTTGGATCCAACTCGCCTTTTAAGTATCCTTTGATGATTTTTGCACTTTTGAACTTTTTAAGAGATTATCTTAGTTATAGTAGTAGGCCTCTCTTTTGAAGGTGACGTTACCCTCAACCCAGTGGTTTGAGTCAGCAAGGATACAATCCCAAAGGGTCGGAATATTGAAAGATAATTAATTAAGTTATTAATGTGAAAAGTGGAAGGCCCCTCTTTTGAAGGTGATGTTACCCTCGGCTAAGTGGTTTGAGTCAGCAGGGTTACAATCCCAAGTAGCCGGTTTAATGTATTAATAATAGTTTACATATGGGGGTTCAAGCCATTCGGACCCCGGCCATCCAATACCAGTGGGTATTAAAGGAGGTCCTAGTAAGCTTGAACCAGATCCTTGCAGGATCTATACACTGAACAAGGAAAGAACCTTATTAACCATTCCCTTAACCCCCGACCAGGTAGCCAACACCCTTATTTATAGCCTGAACAGAAGCCCGGCCACGGCCCCGTGTCCAGCGGACACGCCCCCGTGGCCATCTCTTTCTCTTCCATCATTAATTGCTTTTGTCAGCATAGGGCTCCACACGGCCTGTGGTCGCTGGGCACGGCCCCGTGGGTAGAAGCGTATCTGTACTACCAAGATTTTGCGTATCTTAGCGTTGACCACGCCCTGTGCTGAGCTGGGCACGCCCCCGTGGTGGGCGTAGAAGCTTCCACAACTTTGTCCTTTCTGCAGACATCTGACCACGCCCCCGTGCCCAGTGGGCACGGCCCGTGGTCAGTCTTCTGTTTCTTGTTTTTGCTCTTGGGGCTGCTGCCGAGGGGTCGGGCATGTCACGTTTATTCCTTTTCTTTGTATTTATGTTAGTTTTTACTGCATATTTGTTCATTTTCCTCGTTTAAGCTCATTTGGTCCGGTAAATTCCAAAGGAAGACAAAAGCACGCTTTTTCCAACATTAGTACTAAAAATGGTTAGTTTTATGCCTCATTTGATGTAATTTATATGTTGCATTTTGCACACATCAGCAATGTCAAAACAACTTGGATAGACCATTATATTCCTATAATTTATTCATGTCTCACACTACTTTGACAACTTTGACGCATTATTGTAACTAGGTTAGATGTACATATAATAACTTGCCTAGCACAATAAGGCAACAACCACAGCTGGGACCGTCTTAGGACAGATCAAAAAAACATTGGGAAAAAGGCGGTTTTTTCGAACAATTGAGGCTGCAGCCGCTGGAAAAAGTTGAACGAACCTTCACATGTATGTTAGTATGTGTAAATTCACTAAATTGTATGTCGCTACCGGAGGGTTACTCCGTTTTCAGAGTGGGGTGGTCTCATTGGTCCACGCCTCCATTTTTCGTTTTCTTTTTAACATAAAACAAAACCATTGATTGACCAAACACATCCAAGGGACATCTGATTAGAAACTGTAGGTGTTAGGTGGCGGTGATGGTTTCAGTTGCGGTGGGGACGTTTTGCCAGATAGAGACAGAGAGAGGTTGGGCATCGTAACATTGGTGGAAACATAATTGTGGCAGTCGGCGGGGGTGGCAACCGGTGAACGAAGGGTGTTATTGGTTGAGTAGTTCCAAGATGTAATAACAGAGTACATAGAGTGTTTGGGTGGCCAGAAACGACAACGTAACGGTATTGCAGTGGTAGAATCCCCTTGGTCATGTGTTGTGTGGTGGTTGGCGATGACAAAGAGTTTAAGAAACTGATAGGGGTGAAATAGAGAAAGTGTGTACGTGTTTGTGTGTGTGTGTGTGTGTGTGTGTGAAACAGTAGACGGTGGAGGTGGTGCTGGTTATGAAAAAACAGCGGCTGGATGTGAGTAGGCAAAAGGCTAAGGCTGAAATGTGGATTCCATCATTATAATATCAATTTAATATAAACATAGTAGTGTTATTATATATAATTTCTATTGTTATGACATGTTCATCCAAATGATAATATATTTTCTAAAATGTTACTATAAAATAATTCAAATCATTTTTTTTTTATTTTAATAACGTTTTTCTAAAGCTAACATAATATGTATTATTACCATTACTCGTTTCATTTTTAATGAACCGTAGAGAGAGAACAAAGCTGAATATATGGAAATTTGAGACGCACAGTCGGCTCTTGGATTTTCGTCTTTTTTATAGTTAAATAATAAAAAAAGTAATAAACCGAACACGTTTTGACATCCCTTTAGGTATATATAGATAAACTTTCAGGCACGTTATAGCTTTTATTTTATGAGTTCTCTCTTGCGTTAGTAACTAATACAGATTGTGTAATATGCATATTAAATATAGAAAATGTACTTTCAAAATATAAACAAACCGGTAAAAGAAAAGGGAACTCATATGGGTAGTATCAGTACTGATATTCCTTTCCACAAGTTTCTATCGATGTAAAACATGTATTCCCATTATTTTGGGCATATAATGACTTCACTCATATCGGTAGTATCAATACTGATATTCCTTTCTACAAGTTTCTATTGATATAAAACACGTATTCTCATTATTTTGGGCATATAATGACTTCATTTTCTGTGTTTTTCTTTTGGATGATGTTGCAATACTAATTGTCTATATCGTATTGATGTCGTAACAAAACAACCATTATCAAACGAAATTCCACCGCAACGCACAGACAGATTTTACTAGTGAAGTATAATACATATTATTAAAATTATAACCACATATAGAATTAAATATGAATATGTTAGTCACTGGGGCTCGGTTCAAACGAGAACCACCACGAATTGTGAGAACCGTGAGGACTTTTTCTTCCCACGCGAGTTGGGCCAATTTTTTTTTGCACAAACCTAGATGAATATATTATAAACACATCTGTAAAAGAAAGTAAAAAAATTGTAGAGTCTGTAGCTTTGACTAATGCAAGTTTTTTTTACGCGCCGGTGTAAATTTTGTACGAAGATAAATATTTTTTATGCTAATATAAATGTGGGAATGCGGCATTTTTCAAATTTTTTTTTTTGCTGAAACAAGTGATTTTTTTATTACTTTTGAGAAAAAAAATTCGGAAAACCTTCTGGATGGCCTAGTTCTCACGGTTCTCACAACTCAAGGTGGTTCTCATTGCAACTTTAGAGATAAACTAAAGCAAAACAAGTACAATGTTGTAAATTGTTATTATAACCTAACATAAAACCAAACAATTGATAAACTACGGAAACTAAGTACAACTTTGTAATTTGTCGACTCCGCCATAACGCGCGGTTAGCCCAATGCTAGTGTTAGTAATGTTTAACACTAAATATAATTGATCATTCGATCAGATAAAAAAATCATAATAAATTTGAATGAATAGATCATATCCTTGACCGTGTATGTAAATATGGAAAAAAAAACTTAATATCAATAAATGTAATAAATAAAAAAAGTATCTAATGATATTAATGCATGATTAAAAGGAAATAAGCATATAGATCATAAAGCCACTAAACTGTCACATATTTTTTGATACAAGCTCATTTCCCATCAACAATACGGAAGATATCATTAGCAATATTCTTAGCATCATTTGAGATTCCAAATAATCCAGCACTAGCAAATCCAACACAATAAAGACCATTTTCTCCTTTCCAATGGTTAGGGCTTTTGTGTTTTGGCATTCCTTTTTCATTGAACAGACCTCCATCTTCCTAGATTAGACAAACAAAAAAGAACATTAAGATTAATGAAAAAAAACAAAAAAGGTTAAGCTATGACATAAAATGTAGTAACTTCAATTACCTTAAGCCATTTCCGTACGGTGCTTTTAAAACCAGTAGCAAAGACAATGGCATCAAATTGCCTCTCTTGCCCATTTGTAAATTTGATAATATCACCTTGTATATCTTTAATAGACGTCATAACCTTAAGCACACAAAGAAGATTATGCAATCAGTATTTGTTGTTTAGAAGTCATTTGATTTGATATGAAAACATTATCACAATGTTTACCTTAATGTCTCCTGTTTTAATCTTTGAAATTGTTCCAACATCAATGACAGGTGATCTCCCTGTTTCTTTTTTAAGCAAGAATGGTCCTTTAAGTGGCCTTTGTATTCCAAATCTCCCAAGATCTCCATACAACAACTTACTTAACATTAAAACCATCTTATCCACAATTGTGCACCGAATATATTTTAAAAAATACATTCCAAGTTGCACTAACTCCTTGTTAAGCACATGTATCTGCCACAACAAAAAACAAAATGTTAAAATATACCAAATACATTTTTCTAAATTTAATACACCACTTTTTCAAATTCAAACAACACGCGGGAGAACATTTAGTTGTTTACCGGGCTACGAACAACAACTGATGTTTGAGCACCCCAATTGCACAAATCATATGCAATTTCCATCCCAGAATTTCCGGCACCAACAACAAGCACATCCTTGTCTCCATATGTCTTTCCATTTTCATACTCACTTGAGTGGATGACTAACCCTTTGAAGGTATCCAAGCCATAAACATTTGGAATAAAGCCTTCGCTATTTTCACCGGTTGCCACCACAAGAAACTCACTTACATACTCCTCGACCAAACCCGAAACATTATTTTGGGCGGTAACCACCCAATTTTTGTGCACTCTTTTCATACCATGCACTCTCGACACTACGTTGGTACAATGGGTCTACATTAAAATGATAAACATAGTTTTTCAAGTATTGCACAAACATATTTTTTGGTACAAATGTGGGTGCAGACAAAGGAAATGGCATATGAGGAAGTTGACAAAAGTTTTTGGCTAAGTGAAGCTTTAAACGATCATAAGCCTTCTTTTGCCATAAAGATGCATAACAATCTTCCCTTTCAAGAACAATATTTGGGATTGAAAGAAGATTGAGACATGCTGATGTTGCAATGCCAGCAGGTCCTGCTCCAACTATCACAACAATGGTTTCTTGCTTCATTGTCTCAAGATCTTTGATTGGTTTTTAGTAGTGAGTATTGTATGTGTTTGGATGCATTATGCAATGTGTATACCCTTTATATAGGAATAGAAATTTAGATGAAGAGCGCAAAATATATTTTCTTAAAATCATTTTTGGTTATTCAAATGTCTTCCCGCGTAAATTTAAAAAATATCGGTTATTGTTCAATGAATTGTTCCATCTTTAATGGAAACAAAATTTGAAAATTTATGTTTCAATACTTTATTTAACCATTTTATGCATGTATCTTGCATAAATTACTACATCATGTTCACACTAGACTTATGATCATTTAGCAAATTGTTCCCTTTTTTGTTTGAAACTTCATCTGACTTGAATCTTAGTGTTCATAAGGTGCTAATTAATGTATCTTAAACAAATTGTTAAATCTTATAATTATATTTTTTTTCTTTATATCAAAGACAAACATTAAACTCTTAAACATAGGAATTTTAATCACTAGTATTAATCGTTATTAAAAGTTGTTGGTGCACTTGTGTCTGTACTTTGTCTGTATTATGTCATGATACAAAACGATGTCTTATGTTAGTCTGAGTTACGTCTTAGGTTCGTTATTATGTGTGTGCTCGATGTAAGTTTGACCAAGTCAACCATCCTCCTGGTTTGACTTGGCCAAACAGTTAGCACTTTGTTATGTAAGGTGTTGTGTCGAAGGTTGGGTCATCGAAGGATTGGTCATATCCTTCGATGAGCTCGAAGGATAAACCTTCGAAGGATATAGATGGACCTCGAAGGATATCATCCTTCGAGGTATATGTGGATCCTTCGATAGATTTCAGATCGATAGATGATCTTTCGATCAGTCTATCTGATCCTTCGACCAGACGAGCTGTGATGGATATAAATATCCATGTAATGTGTTCACTTCATTTTAGACTTCAAAAAGAGAGAAAAGAGTAGAAGAGATAAGTGTGTGAGATTGGAGTGAACTGCTGTAACCGTGTTCACTGGAATACAAGCGAAAACTTTGATATCTCGTGTGTCTACCCTTTCTCTTTGTGGCTTCTCTTCTCATATAAACTACGGGTTTGCATTCTAGCTTGGATTCCGCACTTGCTAGTGTGTTAAATATAACAAGGATAAGGTTTGACCTCATCCTCCGAGGGACCTACAAGTGGTATCGGAGCCGTGGCTCTTCCTTGTTAAAAACCGGGTTTATACAAGATTTTGGAGTGTTTTGGACAAAAACTCACTTGGTTTAGCACCCGTTTTTAGTGTTTTTCTCGCTTTTCTTGACGTAAAAACGTGTTCTAAACTAACCAGGTGTGTTAAAGGACGGGTTGGGTAACTTAAAAACTTGTTTTTAAGAAGTTTGGCAATTTCCGGCCAAACTCCGGCTTACTCCGGTGACCGGTTTCTGGATAAAATCAGTCCTTTTTGGGTAATATTTTATTGTTCAAATGTTGTTTTTGGCAAAAGTATGGTCTGACCATACCTTTCTGCCGAAAGATTTCTACCAACCCATCACCTTTTCACCAACCTGTCACTTTTGTCAACTGTGTCAGTGCAGGTCGAAGGATATCCTTCGAAGTCGAAAGATCATCTTTCGATCAAAGGAAGTTCGATAGATAATCATCCTTCGAACATCCTTCGAAGTCTGTGTCTTATCCTTCGATCCAAGGAATCTTTTCGAAGGATACATTTTTCGATTTACAGTTCTGGTTCGAAAGATAAGGATCCTTCGATTGGAGAATCTTTCGAACACTTTTGATCCTTCGATCCTAGTCTGTTTAAGTTTAACAGTTTGTGTTTTTCTTGTCTTTCGTAAGGGATCCTTCGATTGGTTGGTTCTTCATCAAAAATGAATTCGATGTGGGGTGTTCCGATAAATACAGAAATGTATTATGGCACTCCGACTCCGGATTCGGGAAAATATACAAATACCAGGTTATCTCCTGCATGGGCCGAATCTCCCGTACCTGTATCTTCGCAAGCTGATGCTATATCTACCGGTCAATGGGCATTCGTATCAAATCAAACTCCAAGTATTCAAAGCATTTTGTTAAGCGAGAGCGAAACCGGAAGTTTGAATCGGCCTCCAAAGTTGATGCACTTAAGCGAATATCCAGGATGGTTTGGCAGATTTCATACATACGTCCTTGGTCAAAATACAGAATTGTGGTTGCGTTTCATCACAGATTTTGATGAACTAATAGAGGTTGCCGCTTCATCTGCTGCTACGTTTGCCGATCTTATGGAAGATCAGAAGAAGGTCTATGACTTAGAGAAGAAAGCGTATGCCATTCTTACTCAGGCGTTAAGTAAAGATATTTATCATCAATTTGTCAGTTTCAAGACAACGAAGAAGTTGTGGGACGCATTGAAGATAAGGGGCGTAGGAAATGAAGCGACACGTCAATTGAGAAAAGACCTACTAAAGAAAGAGTTTGATGGTTTTACTTGTATGGAGAATGAATCTTTAGGAGATTTGACAAGTCGATTTAATCATTTGCTGACTGAATTGGCAAATATTGGGGTTGTAACAGCTTCAGCAGAGGTAGTGAAAAAGTTTGCAGATGCACTGCCACCTCAATGGAATACTTTATTGGAAATCATGAAGTACAATGGCACTTTAGCTACAACAAACTTCAATGACTTTGCTCAACTCCTGGAAAACAAGAATCAGGAAGAAACTCTCAAGGCGAAAAGAGTTCCAGTGCCACAAAATCCTTAAATGTATTATGGAACTTCTAGCACTTCTACAAAACCTTCTTCACACGCTCCAATTCAAACAGCGTTTGTGTCTAGCACTAACTTGTATGGCATTCCTCCTCCAACAACAGACATGTATGGAAATCCGCTTCAACCAGTTCCTCAACCAGTGCCACAACAGCAAAGCCAACAACCTATCAGAGCAACTGATATGTTCGGAAATCCATTACCTGTTCGATCTACCGGACCAACAGATTTATACGGGAATCCACTTCCTCCTCAACAGCAAGCGTGTTATGGAAGCACATCATCTGCTGGTCAGCAATCAAAGCCAAATACAGTACGGCTCGACACCTCAAGCTTTTCTAAAGTCAGTGTTGAAGTAGCAAAAGAACATATGGAGCTGCTAAACACTTTGGTGAGCGCATACTGTGGATTAGTGGAAGGTCAGATTGGCAACATTAATCTGACACAAGAAGACTATCAGCAGATCGATAAAGAGGAGATGGAGATGATGGACATCAAGTGGGCCTTTGCCAGTGCTGTTAGGCGAGCAAAGGATTTCATGGAAAGAACTGGCAGAACCAGCTTGGAAAGCAAGAAAGACACCAAGTATGGGTTTGATAAGCAAGCTGTTAAGTGCTTCAATTGTGGTGAACGTGGTCATTTCAAACGTGAATGTACGAGGCCATCTCAACATGGAAACCAAAATCCTTTCAGTGGTCAAGGCAACAGGGCAAATCAGAACCAAGTAAGGAACAATGAGCGCACTTTGGTGCCTGTCAACAACCAGAGTCAAGCAGGACCATCTAATGCCAACCAGGCACTTGTGGTTCAAGTAGATGAAGGCTGTGATTGGTCAATCCAGTTGGGAAATGATGCTCCAGATGGAACAGCTTGTTTTGCTGAGGTCGTGAAGGATTTAAATCACGCGAGTGGTGGAGAATCTTCCGCCAATGGTGGTGACTCTTCTGAGGATGAAGACTCTTCTGGTTATAGTAGAAGTTCAGATGAAGAATCCTCGAGTTCAGGTGATGATCATGTGGATGAGACATCAAGTGCGTCAGTCGATGCAAATATTGATGAGCTTTTGGAGGAAGCTGCAGCAGGAACTGATAGAAGATCTATTTTGGTGGATCAAGCTGCTTATTCTTTGTCTTCTCTCCATTCAGCCTTTATGGCTAATGTCGACAGTTCATCAAGTCAGGTATGTGTCAATGAACCCACTGCTATTATTTGTGATAATTGTGATAGTTTGAGTATTAAATGTGCTGATTTAGAGACAAGCATGTCTGAGTTGCAAGGCAAACATGATGCTTTACAAGCTAGTTTGTTTGACTTGCAAGACAAACATGTTTCATTGAATGATGAGTGGTGTGAGTTGCAAAGCAAACACGAGGCTTTGCGAGAGAAATATGATGTGACATTCATCCACAATCAGAAGTTAACCGTGGATCTTTCGAAGTGCACTGAAGCCAACATGTTTTATGAAAACCATGAAAGGGAGTTTAAATCGGTAATTGAAAAATTAAAGAAAGATAAAACCGAGTTAACTAAAATGGTTTCTAGAAAACAAACTGACATTAATTTGTATATAACTCGTCTTGAGGTAATGCAAAAGGAAATGGCTTGTGTAAAAACTGAAAGTGAGGCGATCCAACTTAAGCTAGACAGTTATTTGAGCTCTAGCTATGTGTTGGATCACATCATTGACGTACAGAAAGAGATACGGGATGTCACATGCATTGGATACAAGAAATGTCCACCACCTGTGAGACACAATTATGATGCCATGCCTGACGAGGAGGATAGACCTTTCTTTGAACCATCTGTTCCTCTAGATGTTAATGAATTTGCAACAGGGCTCGGATACAAGAAGGAAGTATCATCAGAATCGGATGTGTCAGCAGATACAAGTGTGTCTTCTGCTGAACCGAATCAGGATCCTCCAGTTGTTGTTGAGGATGCTGATTCTTCTGATGATGAGTCTGATGATACTGATTCAGCAAAGTCTGATGTGGTGATCAAAGAAGAGGACATACCTCTTGAGAATCACATTCTTTGTGATCCATCTGCAAAACCGTTTGTGACTGCTACAGCCAAGACTGTTGAATCCTCATCTGGAAGCTGTGAAAGCGTAAACTTGCTTTACACGTTGATTGGATCTGACAAAATATATTCAGACAAGGACTTCCCTATCAAAAATGTCAATCAATCTTTGATTGATAAAGTTTTCGAAGATTCTACCAGTAAGTTTTTGGGAAAGTCGAGCCCAGGAGTTATAGTAACTCAGTGTGCTCCTATCCCAAAATCTGAAGTTAGAAAGAAATATGGGAATCAAAAATTGCAAAAACAAACCAATCAACGAAAGCAAAATCACGCTGCCCAAGGAAATGGAAAAGGTAAACAGAGCCAAAACAAGAAAAAGGACAAGAAGGTAAACTTTGTGAAATCAAAGGGAACGGACAAAATTGAAACGTTTGAAAACAAATCTAACTTAGATTTTGTTAAACAAGCAACAGTGTTGAAAAGAAATGAACCAAACTGTTCGAAACCTAGTACCTCGAGATCACAAAGTTCATCATCATCGGCAAGACGATCACATGATACTTCGGGGTTTGTTGAACGAAGATCATGTTTTGAATGTGGCACAATTGGACATATCATTCGAAATTGTCCGTATCTTCATAAGTTGAAAGCAAAAGTTGATGCCCCCCATGGTAACAATTACCATAAAAGATTTGTTTCACCAAAACAGGACCCTCGTCTTGTTAAACAACAAGAAGTGAAACAGAGAAAGAAACAACGGAAAAATGTTGAAAAGATTTTAAACCGGAGGTTGTCCAAACACAGTCTGTTAAGTTAGAAGTTAAAAATGAAAAACAAAAACAGATTTGGAAACCAAAATTGGAAACTGTTTCAAGGGGGGCTACATCAATTCCGAATCATCGGGAAATGGATGTCACAATCCTCGATGATGACGGACGACCCAAGTCTGTGAAGGCTTGGGTCCCCCTCTCCAACTAATCTTTGAACGAGTGTGCAGGATGTTCCAGGAGGAACTATTGATAGTCTTAGGATTGTTGATAGTGGAGCGTCCATGCACAAGATCGGCGACATTAGGCTCCGAAACATTGTTGTAACCAAGGAGAATATTGTTGCCTTTGATGGAGAGAGGAGAAAAGAAGACAAAAATGTCTGATGAAAGAATGTGGTTGAATGTAGTTGAAAAATTCGACCAGATGAAATATGTGCAAAATATTCGGTTGTTATGGTTTTTGATCGGGTCAAGATGAAAGATTCCAATGAAAAGTACACGCCTGAAGCACGTCTGAAGCTTTTCGAAGATTCATGGTTTTTTTTTTCTTCCACAAGAAGTTCAAAGTCCACAAGATGAACGTGCAGTGTACATTTCTCCACGGTGTGATTGAAGAAAATGTGTTTGTTGAACAAACCAACCGGGTGTGCGGATGCCTTGGCATGGATTGAACAACCGCACACTACTTCTCAAGAGAAAGACAAAAACCTTCGCTGGTGCAACGTGGAAGACCAGCCGGACCCAAAAGTTTCTGATCTTATTGCTGTCAAGAGATTTCTCGGTAGCTACAAAAATCGACTTTGAAATCCACACCGGGTGGATATCCAGTTTGGGAGAGCGCTCAGATTCCTGGCAATGCACGAAGCAGTTGCGGGATACAGTTTTACATTTCTAATCTCTCCTATACTTGTCGATACTTAAGCTGCTTTATTAATTATTGTCATCTCATACAACACTCTTTGACCAGACACGTTGAACTCGAATATCACCTCACACGTGATAGTTTCACTATGAAACTCATCAATGTTGTCATGGTCCACACCGATGATCAACGTGCCGATCTTTTTACCAAAGCATTTGACAAATCAAGATTTGACTATTTATTATTGGTAAACGGCATTAAGGTCAAGCAAGAGTAAAACCAACATCGGAAAATCATTTTTGTAAATACCTTTGTTTTTTAAATTTATCTTAGTTTATTGATTTTAGGGGGAGTAAATCCAAAATTTGAAAATCTAAAAACATCGAAAAATTTCAAAAACACAAAAACAATAGAAAAACAAATATGAGTTTCCTGGCGAGAAAAAGAGAAAATGATAGTACATCAGTGGTCTGTCTAAACCTCTTTATACCTTAAATGAAAAACGATAAGCAGCTCTATATAAGATGTATCGGTAGGCTCACAATCATTTTAAAGTGTGCAGGGTGATATAAATCTTAAATCGACTGAAGACCAGGTGGGAACCATTCATTGGCATATGGTCTTAGTACCGAAATTTCGTTTGAGAGATTGCCGAGGTTCTGAGATATTCGGTCTTTATGCTGCTTATCATCTGGGTATCATGGTTGTATCTTTTACCGAAAAATAACGGGGACGCAAGTCTAGATCTTCCATGATACCATACATACGTGTACATATTGCATACGACATCAATAAGTGATCAACAATCACATGTCCAAACAAATAAGTGATAATATATCACATTTATCCGGGAGTCAAGTTCGTCTCTTTGCTGTACGAAAGTACTGGCCTGTTCACGGACTTGCTCTTGTGCCCCTCATGCATCGAAAATCAAGTTCCTCATCAATAAGTGATTCTATCACATAGGGCTTGTTTTCAAATCAAAATAAGTGAGAATCTCACATCATATACGGTCAAACAGATGATAATCGGTATACTCACCGGTAAGATGAACCCTCGTGCATACCTTGATACGGGAATGTGTCGTGATGTGGATGAACACCGGTCGGTAAGTATAAATCATACCTTAACGTATCCCCTCGCCATGATTACATCTGATAAGTTGAGCTTATGTGGACAACAATACCGATAATTGTTATAGGATGCTTATCTTAATGTTAACTAATTGAACAAAGAGAGTGTTTTGACATGACCGTACACTGATATGATTCTCTTACCCTCGAAACTCGCAAAAAGAATGTCTGTGAATATTTATTTACTTTTCTTAGTTTCTGCAACTCTGTATATATTTATTTACTGCTTTCAGTCTTTACTTTCGAAATATTAAAAAAAAATACCAAAAAGATTTTAGGTGTGTTTTAATATAAATTTTCTAAAAGCCAAAAAGATTTTATTTCTATTTTATTTTCAATCGTACGATGTTGGATCTCGAGTTTTCGTTACCTGAAACCTGATTGAAAACCGAAACGACTAAATCTTCATAAACGGTCGAAATTTGCAAAGTGTTGAAAGTTAAAATTTAAAACGGATAAAATTTGTTAAACTTTCAAACTGTCGGACGGTAGTTGTTTGAACAATGGTCACATGTGTGTCGTTTGCTTATGATATTCCAGGCAGTTGTTCTCATTACGCGTTTAGATTTCTTGCATGTGCAGATTCTAAAGGCAAGGAGAACATGGTCGATGACAAGCTTCGGAATGAAGACACGACGTGAAAGGCACTCAAAAGACAAATATGATCGAGTTGCCGCTGACCATCATCAACACCACAAGGTTCTCAAGTTCTAAAGATCAAGACATTCACGAGCATAACTCAAGGGGGAGCTTATGTTAAGGGGGAGTTTGTCAACACACTTCCTACATGAAACGGGGAGTTTGTTGGTACACTTTCTGCTTTCAAGACGTGAAGACTTTAAAGATCCTCCGACATTGAAGACTTGAAAGGACGTCAAAGACTTGAAGACACGAAGATCGAGACAAAGCTACAGCCAAGGGGGAGTTTGTTGGTGCACTTGTGTCTGTACTTTGTCTGTATTCTGTCATGATACAAAACGATGTCTTATGTTAGTCTGAGTTACGTCTTAGGTTCGTTATTATGTGTGTGCTCGATGTAAGTTTGACCAAGTCAACCATCCTCCTGGTTTGAGTTGGCCAAACAGTTAGCACTTTGTTATGTAAGGTGTTGTGTCGAAGGTTGGGTCATCGAAGGATTGGTCATCTCCTTCGATGAGCTCGAAGGATAAACCTTCGAAGGATATAGATGGACCTCGAAGGATATCATCCTTCGAGGTATATGTGGATCCTTCGATAGATTTCAGATCGATAGATGATATTTCGATCAGTCTATCTGATCCTTCGACCAGACGAGCTGTGATGGATATAAATATCCATGTAATGTGTTCACTTCATTTTAGACTTCAAAAAGAGAGAAAAGAGTAGAAGAGATAAGTGTGTGAGATTGGAGTGAACTGCTGTAACCGTGTTCACTGGAATACAAGCGAAAACTTTGATATCTCGTGTGTCTACCCTTTCTCTTTGTGGCTTCTCGTCTCATATAAACTACCGGTTTGCATTCTAGCTTGGATTCCGCACTTGCTAGTGTGTTAAACATAACAAGGATAAGGTTTGACCTCATCCTCCAAGGGACCTACAAAAGTAAAGTAAAGTATACTATTTTAAAATTAGAATTACTAAGTTATACATTGTATTCGAATGGTGCGTTTTATAAAGAAAATTTTCAAATAGGAAATTATCTTGAAGAGGATATGATATATGTGAAGAAAAAAATTATTAAGTGAGTTTTGCGTGTATAAAGCGTATGAACTATCCACGATGCGACTCGTGTATTTCAGGAAAATAATATATGTGTCGCTAAATTACAATTGGATTTTAGATGCAACTGGTGTGCGTCAGGTGTGTTATGATTTTATTTATATTTTCAGCCTAATTTACGCATTAGTCAAGTTTTAAATTTATAAAACACGATACTCTACTAACATTAAACACACATTTGGGCAAGTGCACCCATCGTGTGCGTAGTATAGCGTTGGTAAGATAACGAGGTCGTCCAAGGACAAAAGAGCTTTTAATACCGGTTTATCTCAACGTCTAATCAATCTAAAATTTTTGAGAAAAGGTTTTAAACATGAAAAATAAAACTAAAAATGCAGAAATAAAATAAAAACAGATAGACAAGATGAATCACTTGGATCCGACTCGCCTTTTAAGTATCCTTTGATGATTTTTGCACTTTTGAACTTTTTAAGAGATTATCTTAGTTATAGTAGTAGGCCCCTCTTTTGAAGGTGACGTTACCCTCGGCTAAGTGGTTTGAGTCAGCAGGGATACAATCCCAAGTAGCCGGTTTAATGTATTAATAATAGTTTACATATGGGGGGTTCAAGCCATTCGGACCCCGCCATCCAATACCAGTGGGTATTAAAGGAGGTCCTAGTAAGCTTGAACCAGGTCCTTACAGGATCTATACACTGAACAAGGCAAGAACCTTACTAAACCATTCCCTTAACCCCCGACCAGGTAGCCAACACCCTTATTTATAGCCTGAACAGAAGCCCGGCCATGGCCCCGTATCCAGCGGACACGCCCCCGTGACCATCTCTTTCTCTTCCTTCATTAATTGCTTTTGTCAGCATAGGGCTCCACACGGCCCGTGGTCACTGGGCACGGCCCCGTGGGTAGAAGCGTATCTGTACTACCAAGATTTTGCAAGATTTTGCGTATCTTAGCGTTGACCACGCCCTGTGCTGAGCTGGGCACGCCCCCGTGGTGGGCGTAGAAGCTTCCACAACTTTGTCCTTTCTGCAGACATCTGACCACGCCCCCGTGCCCAGTGGGCACGCCCGTGGTCAGTCTTCTGTTTCTTGTTTTTGCTCTTGGGGCTGCTGCTGAGGGGTCAGGCATGTCACGTTTATTCCTTTTCTTTGTATTTATGTTAGTTTTTACTACATATTTGTTCCTTTTCCTCGTTTAAGCTCATTTGGTCCTGTAAATTCCAAAGGAAGACAAAAGCACGCTTTTTCCAACATTAGTACTAAAAATGGTTAGTTTTATGCCTCATTTGATGTAATTTATATGTTGCATTTTGCACACATCAGCAATGTCAAAACAACTTGGATAGACCATTATATTCGTATAATTTATTCATGTCTCACACTACTTTGACAACTTTGACGCATTATTGTAACTAGGTTAGATGTACATATAATAAATTGCCTAGCACAATAAGGCAACAACCACAGCTGGGACCGTCTTAGGACAGATAAAAAAACATTGGGAAAAAGGCGGTTTTTTCGAACAATTGAGGCTGCAGCCGCTGGAAAAAGTTGATCGAACCTTCACATGTATGTTAGTATGTGTAAATTCACTAAATTGTATGTCGCTACCGGAGGGTTACTCCGTTTTCAGAGTGGGGTGGTCTCATTGGTCCACGCCTCCATTTTTCGTTTTCTTTTTAACATAAAAAAAACCATTGATTGACCAAACACATCCAACGGACATCTGATTAGAAACTGTAGGTGTTAGGTGGCGGTGATGGTTTCAGTTGCGGTGGGGACGTTTTGCCAGATAGAGACAGAGAGAGGTTGGGCATCGTAACATTGGTGGAAACATAATTGTGGCAGTCGGCGGGGGTGGCAACCGGTGAACGAAGGGTGTTATTGCTTGAGTAGTTCCTAGATGTAATAACAGAGTACATAGAGTGTTTGGGTGGCCAGAAATGACAACGTAACGGTATTGCAGTGGTAGTTGGCGATGACAAAGAGTTGAAGAAACTGATAGGGGTGAAATAGAGAAAGTGTGTACGTGTTTGTGTGTGTGTGTGTGTGTGAAAGAGTAGACGGTGGAGGTGGTGCTGGTTATGAAAAACCAGCGGCTGGATGTGAGTAGGCAAAAGGCTAAGGCTGAAATGTGGATTCCATCATTATAATATCAATTTAATATAAACATAGTAATGTTATTATATATAATTTCTATTGTTATGACATGTTCATCCAAATGATAATATATTTTCTAAAATGTTACTATAAAATAATTCAAATCATTTTTTTTTATTTTAATAACGTTTTTCTAAAGCTAACATAATATGTATTATTACCATTACTCGTTTCATTTTTAATGAACCGTAGAGAGAGAACAAAGCTGAATATATGGAAATTTGAGACGCACAGTCGGCTCTTGGATTTTCGTCTTTTTTATAGTTAAATAATAAAAAAAGTAATAAACCGAACACGTTTTGACATCCCTTTAGGTATATATAGATAAACTTTCAGGCACGTTATAGCTTTTATTTTATGAGTTCTCTCTTGCGTTAGTAACTAATACAGATTGTGTAATATGCATATTAAATATAGAAAATGTACTTTCAAAATATAAACAAACCGGTAAAAGAAAAGGGAACTCATATGGGTAGTATCAGTACTGATATTCCTTTCCACAAGTTTCTATCGATGTAAAACACGTATTCCCATTATTTTGGGCATATAATGACTTCATTTTCTGTGTTTTTCTTTTGGATGATGTTGCAATACTAATTGTCTATAGCGTATTGATGTCGTAACAAAACAACCATTATCAAAAGAAATTCCACCGCAACGCACAGACAGATTTTACTAGTGAAGTATAATACATATTATTAAAATTATAACCACATATAGAATTAAATATGAATATGTTAGTCACTGGGGCTCGGTTCAAACGAGAACCACCACGAATTGTGAGAACCGTGAGGACTTTTTCTTCCCACGCGAGTTGGGCCAATTTTTTTTGCACAAACCTAGATGAATATATTATAAACACATCTGTAAAAGAAAGTAAAAAAATTGTAGAGTCTGTAGTTTTGACTAATGCAAGTTTTTTTTACGCGCCGGTGTAAATTTTGTACGAAGATAAATATTTTTTATGCTAATATAAATGTGGGTATGCGGCATTTTTCAAATTTTTTTTTGCTGAAACAAGTGATTTTTTTATTACTTTTGAGAAAAAAAATTCGGAAAACCTTCTGGATGGCCTAGTTCTCACGGTTCTCACAACTCAAGGTGGTTTTCATTGCAACTTTAGAGATAAACTAAAGCAAAACAAGTACAATGTTGTAAATTGTTATTATAACCTAACATAAAACCAAACAATTGATAAACTACGGAAACTAAGTACAACTTTGTAATTTGTCGACTCCGCCATAACGCGCGGTTAGCCCAATGCTAGTGTTAGTAATGTTTAACACTAAATATAATTGATCATTCGATCAGATAAAAAAATCATAATAAATTTGAATGAATAGATCATATCCTTGACCGTGTATGTAAATATGGATAAAAAAACTTAATATCAATAAATGTAATAAATAAAAAAAGTATCTAATGATATTAATGCATGATTAAAAGGAAATAAGCATATAGATCATAAAGCCACTAAACTGTCACATATTTTTTGATACAAGCTCATTTCCCATCAACAATACGGAAGATATCATTAGCAATATTCTTAGCATCATTTGAGATTCCAAATAATCCAGCACAAGCAAATCCAACACAATAAAGACCATTTTCTCCTTTCCAATGATTAGGGCTTTTGTGTTTTGGCATTCCTTTTTCATTGAACAGACCTCCATCTTCCTAGATTAGACAAACAAAAAAGAACATTAAGATTAACGAAAAAAAACACAAAAGGTTAAGCTATGACATAAAATGTAGTAACTTCAATTACCTTAAGCCATTTCCGTACGGTGCTTTTAAAACCAGTAGCAAAGACAATGGCATCAAATTGCCTCTCTTGACCATTTGTAAATTTGATAATATCACCTTGTATATCATTAATAGACGTCATAACCTTAAGCACACAAAGAAGATTATGCAATCAGTATTTGTTGTTTAGAAGTCATTTGATTTGATATGAAAACATTATCACAATGTTTACCTTAATGTCTCCTGTTTTAATCTTTGAAATTGTTCCAACATCAATGACAGGTGATCTCCCTGTTTCTTTTTTAAGCAAGAATGGTCCTTTAAGTGGCCTTTGTATTCCAAATCTCCCAAGCTCTCCATACAACAACTTACTTAACATTAAAACCATCTTATCCACAATTGTGCACCGAATATATTTTAAAAAATACAATCCAAGTTGCACTAACTCCTTGTTAAGCACATGTATCTGCCACAACAAAAAACAAAATGTTAAAATATACCA
Organism: Helianthus tuberosus; assembly: GCA_030545235.1. Lineage (NCBI taxonomy): Eukaryota > Viridiplantae > Streptophyta > Magnoliopsida > Asterales > Asteraceae > Helianthus > Helianthus tuberosus. The sequence goes on from CM060353.1 coordinate 34,923,569, forward strand.
AATACATTTTTCTAAATTTAATACACCACTTTTTCAAATTCAAACAACACGCGGGAGAACATTTAGTTGTTTACCGGGCTACGAACAACAACTGATGTTTGAGCACCCCAATTGCAAAAATCATATGCAATTTCCATCCCAAAATTTCCGGCACCAACAACAAGCACATCCTTGTCTCCATATGTCTTTCCATTTTCATACTCACTTGAGTGGATGACTAACCCTTTGAAGGTATCCAAGCCATAAACATTTGGAATAAAGCCTTCGCTATTTTCACCGGTTGCCACCACAAGAAACTCAATTACATACTCCTCGACCAAACCCGAAACATTATTTTGGGCGGTAACCACCCATTTTTGTGCACTCTTTTCATACCATGCACTCTCGACACTACGTTGGTACAATGGGTCTACATTAAAATGATAAACATAGTTTTTCAAGTATTGCACAAACATATTTTTTGGTACAAATGTGGGTGCAGACAAAGGAAATGGCATATGAGGAAGACAAAAGTTTTTGGCTAAGTGAAGCTTTAAACGATCATAAGCCTTCTTTTGCCATAAAGATGCATAACAATCTTCCTTTTCAAGAACAATATTTGGGATTGAAAGAAGATTGAGACATGCTGATGTTGCAATGCCAGCAGGTCCTGCTCCAACTATCACAACAATGGTTTCTTGCTTCATTGTCTCAAGCTCTTTGATTGGTTTTTAGTAGTGAGTATTGTATGTTTTTGGATGCATTATGCAATGTGTATACCCTTTATATAGGAATAGAAATTTAGATGAAGAGCGCAAAATATATTTTCTTAAAATCATTTTTGGTTATTCAAATGTCTTCCCGCGTAAATTTAAAAAATATCGGTTATTGTTCAATGAATTGTTCCATCTTTAATGGAAACAAAATTTGAAAATTTATGTTTCAATACTTTATTTAACCATTTTATGCATGTATCTTGCATAAATTACTACATCATGTTCACACTAGACTTATGATCATTTAGCAAATTGTTCCCTTTTTTGTTTGAAACTTCATCTGACTTGAATCTTAGTGTTCATAAGGTGCTAATTAATGTATCTTACACAAATTGTTAAATCTTATAATTACATTTTTTTTTATATCAAAGACAAACATTAAACTCTTAAACATAGGAATTTTAATCACTAGTATTAATCGTTATTAAAAGTAAAGTATACTATTTTAAAATTAGAATTACTAAGTTATACATTGTATTCGAATGGTGCGTTTTATAAAGAAAATTTTCAAATAGGAAATTATCTTGAAGAGGATATGATATATGTGAAGTAAAAAAATTATTAAGTGAGTTTTGCGTGTATAAAACGTATGAACTATCCACGATGCGACTCGTGTATTTCAGGAAAATAATATATGTGTCGCTAAATTACAATTGGATTTTAGATGCAACTGGTGTGCGTCAGGTGTGTTATGATTTTATTTATATTTTCAGCCTAATTTACGCATTAGTCAAGTTTTAAATTTATAAAACACGATATTCTACTAACACTAAACACACATTTCGGCAAGTGCACCCATCGTGTGCGTAGTATAGCGTTGGTAAGATAACGAGGTCGTCCAAGGACACAAGAGCTTTTAATACCGGTTTATCTCAACGTCTAATCAATCTAAAATTTTTGAGAAAAGGTTTTAAACATGAAAAATAAAACTAAAAATGCAGAAATAAAAATAAAATAAAAAAACAGATAGACAAGATGAATCACTTGGATCCAACTCGCCTTTTAAGTATCCTTTGATGATTTTTGCACTTTTGAACTTTTTAAGAGATTATCTTAGTTATAGTAGTAGGCCTCTCTTTTGAAGGTGACGTTACCCTCAACCCAGTGGTTTGAGTCAGCAAGGATACAATCTCAAAGGGTCGGAATAGTGAAAGATAATTAATTAAGTTATTAATGTGAAAAGTGGTAGGCCCCTCTTTTGAAGGTGATGTTACCCTCGGCTAAGTGGTTTGAGTCAGCAGGGTTACAATCCCAAGTAGCTGGTTTAATGTATTAATAATAGTTTACATATGGGGGGTTCAAGCCATTCGGACCCGGCCATCCAATACCAGTGGGTATTAAAGGAGGTCCTAGTAAGCTTGAACCAGATCCTTGCAGGATCTATACACTGAACAAGGAAAGAACCTTATTAACCATTCCCTTAACCCCCGACCAGGTAGCCAACACCCTTATTTATAGCCTGAACAGAAGCCCGGCCACGGCCCCGTGTCCAGCGGACACGCCCCCGTGGCCATCTCTTTCTCTTCCATCATTAATTGCTTTTGTCAGCATAGGGCTCCACACGGCCTGTGGTCGCTGGGCACGGCCCCGTGGGTAGAAGCGTATCTGTACTACCAAGATTTTGCAAGACTTTGCGTATCTTAGCGTTGACCACGCCCTGTGCTGAGCTGGGCACGCCCCCGTGGTGGGCGTAGAAGCTTCCACAACTTTGTCCTTTCTGCAGACATCTGACCACGCCCCCGTGCCCAGTGGGCACGGCCCGTGGTCAGTCTTCTGTTTCTTGTTTTTGCTCTTGGGGCTGCTGCCGAGGGGTCGGGCATGTCACGTTTATTCCTTTTCTTTGTATTTATGTTAGTTTTTACTGCATATTTGTTCCTTTTCCTCATTTAAGCTCATTTGGTCCTGTAAATGCATATTTGTTCCTTTTCCTCATTTAAGCTCATTTAAGCTCATTTAAGTATACTATTTTAAAATTAGAATTACTAAGTTATACATTGTATTCGAATGGTGTGTTTTATAAAGAAAATTTTCAAATAGGAAATTATCTTGAAGAGGATATGATATATGTGAAGTAAAAAAATTATTAAGTGAGTTTTGCGTGTATAAAGCGTATGAACTATCCACGATGCGACTCGTGTATTTCAGGAAAATAATATATGTGTCGCTAAATTACAATTGGATTTTAGATGCAACTGGTGTGCGTCAGGTGTGTTATGATTTTATTTATATTTTCAGCCTAATTTACGCATTAGTCAAGTTTTAAATTTATAAAACACGATATTCTACCAACATTAAACACACATTTGGGCAAGTGCACCCATCGTGTGCGTAGTATAGCATTGGTAAGATAACGAGGTCGTCCAAGGACACAAGAGCTTTTAATACCGGTTTATCTCAACGTCTAATCAATCTAAAATTTTTGAGAAAAGGTTTTAAACATGAAAAATAAAACTAAAAATGCAGAAATAAAATAAAAACAGATAGACAAGATGAATCACTTGCATCCGACTCACCTTTTAAGTATCCTTTGATGATTTTTGCACTTTTGAACTTTTTAAGAGATTATCTTAGTTATAGTAGTAGTCCCCTCTTTTGAAGGTGACGTTACCCTCGGCTAAGTGGTTTGAGTCAGCAGGGATACAATCCCAAGTAGCCGGTTTAATGTAATAATAATAGTTTACATATGGGGGGTTCAAGCCATTCGGACCCGCCATCCAATACCAGTGGGTATTAAAGGAGGTCCTAGTAAGCTTGAACCAGGTCCTTACAGGATCTATACACTGAACAAGTCAAGAACCTTACTAAACCATTCCCTTAACCCCCGACCAGGTAGCCAACACCCTTATTTATAGCCTGAACAGAAGCCCGGCCATGGCCCCGTGTCCAGCGGACACGCCCCCGTGACCATCTCTTTCTCTTCCTTCATTAATTGCTTTTGTCAGCATAGGGCTCCACACGGCCCGTGGTCACTGTGCACGGCCCCGTGGGTAGAAGCGAATCTGAACTACCAAGATTTTGCGTATCTTAGCGTTGACCACGCCCCGTGCTAAGCTGGGCACGCCCCCGTGGTGGGCGTAGAAGCTTCCACAACTTTGTCCTTTCTGCAGACATCTGACCACGCCCCCGTGTCCAGTGGGCACGGCCCGTGGTCAGTCTTCTGTTTCTTGTTTTTGCTCTTGGGGCTACTGCCGAGGGGTCGGGCATGTCACGTTTATTCCTTTTCTTTGTATTTATGTTAGTTTTTACTGCATATTTGTTCTTTTTTCTCATTTAAGCTCATTTGGTCCTGTAAATGCAAATGGAAGACAAAAGCACGCTTTTTCCAACATTAGTACTAAAAAGGTTAGCTTTATGCCTCATTTGATGTAATTTATATGTTGCATTTTGCACACATCAGCAACGTCAAAACAACTTGGATAGACCATTATATTCCTATAATTTATTCATGTCACACACTACTTTGACAAGTTTGACGCATTTTTGTAACTAGGTTAGATGTACATATAATAACTTGCCTAGCGCAATAAGGTAACAACCACAGCTGGGACCGTCTTAGGACAGATCAAAGAACATTGGGAAAAGGCGGTTTTTCGATCAATTGAGGATGCTGCCGCTGGACAAAGTTGATCGAACCTTCACATTTATGTTGGTATGTGTAAATTCACTAAATTGTATGTCGCTACCGGAGGGTTACTCCGTTTTCAGAGTGGGGTGGTCTCATTGGTCCACGCCTCCTTTTTTCGTTTACTTTTTAACATAAAACAAAACCATTGATTGACCAAACACAACCAAGGGACATCTGATAAGAAACTGTAGGTGTTAGGTGGCGGTGATGGTTTCAGTTGCGGTGGGGACGTTTTGCCAGATAGAGACAGAAAGAGGTTGGGCATTGTAACATTGGTGGAAACATAATTGTGGCAGTCGGCGGGGGTGGCAATCGGTGAACGAAGGGTGTTATTGCTTGAGTAGTTCTTAGATGTAATAACAGAGTACATAGAGTGTTTGGGTGGCCAGAAACGACAACGTACCGGTATTGCAGTGGTAGAATCCCCTTGGTCATGTGTTGTGTGGTGGTTGGCGACGACAAAGAGTTGAAGAAACTGATAGGGGTGAAATAGAGAAAGTGTGTACGTGTTTGTGTGTGTGTGTGTGTGTGTGAAAGAGTAGACGGTGGAGGTGGTGCTGGTTATAAAAAACCAGCGGCTGGATGTGAGTAGGCAAAAGGCTAAGGCTGAAATGTGGATTCCAACATTATAATATCAATTTAATATAAACATAGTAATGTTATTATATATAATTTCTATTGTTATGACATGTTCATCCAAATGATAATATATTTTCTAAAATGTTACTATAAAATAATTCAAATCATTTTTTTTATTTTAATAATGTTTTTCTAAAGCTAACATAATATGTATTATTACCATTACTCGTATCATTTTTAATGAACCGTAGAGAGAGAACAAAGTTGAATATATGGAAATTTGAGACGCACAGTCGGCTCTTGGATTTTCGTCTTTTTTATAGTTAAATAATAAAAAAGTAATAAACCGAACACGTTTTGACATCCCTTTAGGTATATATAGATAAACTTTCAGGCACGTTATAGCTTTTATTTTATGAGTTCTCTCTTGCGTTAGTAACTAATACAGATTGTGTAATATGCATATTAAATATAGAAAATGTACTTTCAAAATATAAACAAACCGGTAAAAGAAAAGGGAACTCATATGGGTAGTATCAGTACTGATATTCCTTTCCACAAGTTTCTATTGATGTAAAACACGTATTCCCATTATTTTGGGCATATAATGACTTCACTCATATCGGTAGTATCAATACTGATATTCCTTTCTACAAGTTTCTATTGATATAAAACACGTATTCTCATTATTTTGGGCATATAATGACTTCATTTTCTGTGTTTTTCTTTTGGATGATGTTGCAATACTAATTGTCTATATCGTATTGATGTCGTAACAAAACAACCATTATCAAACGAAATTCCACCGCAACGCACAGACAGATTTTACTAGTGAAGTATAATACATATTATTAATATTATAACCACATATAGAATTAAATATGAATATGTTAGTCACTGGGGCTCGGTTCAAACGAGAACCACCACGAATTGTGAGAACCGTGAGGACTTTTTCTTCCCACGTGAGTTGGGCCAATTTTTTTTGCACAAACCTAGATGAATATATTATAAACACATCTGTAAAAGAAAGTAAAAAAATTGTAGAGTCTGTAGTTTTGACTAATGCAAGTTTTTTTTACGCGCCGGTGTAAATTTTGTACGAAGATAAATATTTTTTTATGCTAATATAAATGTGGGTATGCGGCATTTTTCAAATTTTTTTTTGCTGAAACAAGTGAGCTTTTTATTACTTTTGAGAAAAAAAATTCGGAAAACCTTCTGGATGGCCTAGTTCTCACGGTTCTTACAACTCAAGGTGGTTCTCATTGCAACTTTAGAGATAAACAAAAGCAAAACAAGTACAATGTTGTAAATTGTTATTATAACCTAACATAAAACCAAAGAATTGATAAACTACGGAAACTGACTACAACTTTGTAATTTGTCGACTCCGCCATAACGCGCGGTTAGCCCAATGCTAGTGTTAGTAATGTTTAACACTAAATATTATTGATCATTCGATCAGATAAAAAAATCATAAAAAATTTGAATGAATAGATCATATCCTTGACCGTATATGTAAATATGGAAAAAAAACTTAATATCAATAAATGTAATAAATAAAAAAAGTATCTAATGATATTAATGCATGATTAAAAGGAAATAAGCATATAGATCATAAAGCCACTAAACTGTCACATATTTTTTGATACAAGCTCGTTTCCCATCAACAATACCGAAGATATCATTAGCAATATTCTTAGCATCATTTGAGATTCCAAATAATCCAGCACTAGCAAATCCAACACAATAAAGACCATTTTCTCCTTTCCAATGGTTAGGGCTTTTGTGTTTTGGCATTCCTTTTTCATTGAACAGACCTCCATCTTCCTAGATTAGACAAACAAAAAAGAACATTAAGATTAACGAAAAAAACACAAAAGGTTAAGCTATGACATAAAATGTAGTAACTTCAATTACCTTAAGCCATTTCGGTACGGTGCTTTTAAAACCAGTAGCAAAGACAATGGCATCAAATTGCCTCTCTTGACCATTTGTAAATTTGATAATATCACCTTGTATATCTTTAATAGACGTCATAACCTTAAGCACACAAAGAAGATTATGCAATCAGTATTTGTTGTTTAGAAGTCATTTGATTTGATATGAAAACATTATCACAATGTTTACCTTAATGTCTCCTGTTTTAATCTTTGAAATTGTTCCAACATCAATGACAGGTGATCTCCCTGTTTCTTTTTTAAGCAAGAATGGTCCTTTAAGTGGCCTTTGTATTCCAAATCTCCCAAGATCTCCATACAACAACTTACTTAACATTAAAACCATCTTATCCACAATTGTGCACCGAATATATTTTAAAAAATACATTCCAAGTTGCACTAACTCCTTGTTAAGCACATGTATCTGCCACAACAAAAAACAAAATGTTAAACTATACCAAATACATTTTTCTAAATTTAATACACCACTTTTTCAAATTCAAACAACACGAGGGAGAACATTTAGTTGTTTACCGGGCTACGAACAACAACTGATGTTTGAGCACCCCAATTGCACAAATCATATGCAATTTCCATCCCAGAATTTCCGGCACCAACAACAAGCACATCCTTGTCTCCATATGTCTTTCCATTTTCATACTCACTTGAGTGGATGACTAACCCTTTGAAGGTATCCAAGCCATAAACATTTGGAATAAAGCCTTCGCTATTTTCACCGGTTGCCACCACAAGAAACTCACTTACATACTCCTCGACAAAACCCGAAACATTATTTTGGGCGGTAACCACCCATTTTTGTGCACTCTTTTCATACCATGCACTCTCGACACTACGTTGGTACAATGGGTCTACATTAAAATGATAAACATAGTTTTTCAAGTATTGCACAAACATATTTTTTGGTACAAATGTGGGTGCAGACAAAGGAAATGGCATATGAGGAAGTTGACAAAAGTTTTTGGCTAAGTGAAGCTTTAAACGATCATAAGCCTTCTTTTGCCATAAAGATGCATAACAATCTTCCCTTTCAAGAACAATATTTGGGATTGAAAGAAGATTGAGACATGCTGATGTTGCAATGCCAGCAGGTCCTGCTCCAACTATCACAACAATGGTTTCTTGCTTCATTGTCTCAAGCTCTTTGATTGGTTTTTAGTAGTGAGTATTGTATGTGTTTGGATGCATTATGCAATGTGTATACCCTTTATATAGGAATAGAAATTTAGATGAAGAGCGCAAAATATATTTTCTTAAAATCATTTTTGGTTATTCAAATGTCTTCCCGCGTAAATTTAAAAAATATCGGTTATTGTTCAATGAATTGTTCCATCTTTAATGGAAACAAAATTTGAAAATTTATGTTTCAATACTTTATTTAACCATTTTATGCATGTATCTTGCATAAATTACTACATCATGTTCACACTAGACTTATGATCATTTAGCAAATTGTTCCCTTTTTTGTTTGAAACTTCATCTGACTTGAATCTTAGTGTTCATAAGGTGCTAATTAATGTATCTTACACAAATTGTTAAATCTTATAATTACATTTTTTTTCTTTATATCAAAGACAAACATTAATCTCTTAAACATAGGAATTTTAATCACTAGTATTAATCGTTACTAAAAGTAAAGTAAAGTATACTATTTTAAAATTAGAATTACTAAGTTATACATTGTATTCGAATGGTGCGTTTTATAAAGAAAATTTTCAAATAGGAAATTATCTTGAAGAGGATATGATATATGTGAAGTAAAAAAATTATTAAGTGAGTTTTGCGTGTATAAAACGTATGAACTATCCACGATGCGACTCGTGTATTTCAGGAAAATAATATATGTGTCGCTAAATTACAATTGGATTTTAGATGCAACTGGTGCGTCAGGTGTGTTATGATTTTATTTATATTTTCAGCCTAATTTACGCATTAGTCAAGTCTTAAATTTATAAAACACGATATTCTACTAACATTAAACACACATTTGGGCAAGTGCACCCATCGTGTGCGTAGTATAGCGTTGGTAAGATAACGAGGTCGTCCAAGGACACAAGAGCTTTTAATACCGGTTTATCTCAACGTCTAATCAATCTAAAATTTTTGAGAAAAGGTTTTAAACATGAAAAATAAAACTAAAAATGCAGAAATAAAAATAAAATAAAAAAACAGATAGACAAGATGAATCACTTGGATCCAACTCGCCTTTTAAGTATCCTTTGATGATTTTTGCACTTTTGAACTTTTTAAGAGATTATCTTAGTTATAGTAGTAGGCCCCTCTTTTGAATGTGACGTTACCCTCAACCCAGTGGTTTGAGTCAGCAAGGATACAATCCCAAAGGGTCGGAATATTGAAAGATAATGAATTAAGTTATTAATGTGAAAAGTGGTAGGCCCCTCTTTTGAAGGTGATTGTTGGTGCACTTGTGTCTGTACTTTGTCTGTATTTTGTCTTGATACAAAACGATGTCTTTGTTAGTCCTGTAAGTTTGACCAAGTCAACCATCCTCCGGTTTGACTTGGCCAAACAGTTAGATATTTGTTTGAAAGATGGCTGTGTCGAAAGATGTATCATCGAAGGATAGTTTAGATCCTTCGATGAGCCCGAAAGATAACCTTCGATGGATGGACCTCGAAAGATCTCATCCTTCGAGGTACAGGTTGATCCTTCGATGGGTTTCTAGTCGATAGATGATCCTTCGATCATCTATCTGATCCTTCGACCAGACCATGCTGTGTTCGGGTATATATACCCAAGTGTTGTGTTCATTTCAGTAGAGAGTGGGACACAAGAGACAGAAAAATAGATAGACAAAAGAGAGAAGCATTCTGCTGAGAGCATTCTGTCAAAACACACACACACACTTAGAGAGTTTGCAAAACACTTTTGTAAACATTGTGCTTGTAACCGGAACCTTTCATACGTTTAATACAAGTGGTGTTAATCGGTGAATATTGTGTGTCTTGTGTTTGTGCTTGTTTCTACTCCCGGTTTGCATGCTAGCTTGGATTCCGCACTCGCTAGTGTGTTAGATATATCAAGGAATAGGTTAAACCTCAACCTCCGAGGGACCTACAAGTGGTATCAGAGCCGTGGCTCTTTTCCTTGTTAAAAACCGGGTTTTTACGAGACTTTGGAGTGTTTTGGATAAAAACTCTCTTGGTTTTGAACTCGTTTTTACTGTTTTTCTCGCCTTTTCAGTTGTTAAAACGTGTCTAAACTAACCGGGTGTGTTGCATGACGGGTTGGGTAACTTAGAAACTTGTTTTTAAGAATTTTGGTGATTTCCGGTCAATATTCCGGCTTCTCCGGTGACCGGTTGTTCTGGATAGATTTATTATATTTTATGTTTCAAATCTTGGTTTTGGTAAAAATCATGGTCTGACCATATCTTCCGCAGAAAGTTTCTACCAACCCATCACCTTTTTCACCAACCTGTCACTCTTTGTCAACTGTGTCAGAGCAGTTCGAAAGATATCCTTCGAAGTCGAAAGATCATCTTTCGATCAGTGGAGGTTCGATAGATCTTCATCCTTCGAACCAAGGAAACATTTCGAAAGACCATCTTTCGATCAGTGGAGGTTCGATAGATCTTCATCCTTCGAACCAAGGAATACTTTCGAAAGATACATCTTTCGTTTTACTACTCTTATTCGAAAGACCAGGATCCTTCGATTGGGGAGTCTTTCGAAAACAAGTGTTCGAAACTCAACAATGATCTTTCGAACACTGTTGATCCTTCGAACAAGTCTTGATCCTTCGATCCCAGGTTGTTTAAGTTTAACAAGTTTGTGTTTTTCAGTGTCTTTCGATCTCAGATCCTTTGGCTGGTTAGTGTAACAATTTTTCTTGATCAAAAATGAATTCGATGTGGGGTATTCCCTTACCTCCATCTCCTGCATGGGCCGAATCTCCCGTACCTGTATCTTCGCAAGCTAATGCTACATCTACCGGTCAATGGGCATTCGTATCAAATCAAGCTCCAAGTGTTCAAAGCATTTTGCTAAGCGAAAGTGAAACGGGAAGTTTGAATAGGCCTCCAAAGTTGATGCACTTAAGTGAATATCCGGGATGGTTTGGTAGATTTCATACATACGTCCTTGGTCAAAATACAGAATTGTGGTTGCGTTTCATCACAGATTTTGATCAAACAATAGAGGTTGCCGCTTCATCTGCTGCTACGTTTGCCGATCTTACGGAAGATCAGAAGAAGGTGTATGACTTAGAGAAGAAAGCGTATGCCATTCTTACTCAGGCGTTAAGCAAAGATATTTATCATCAATTTGTCAGTCACAAGACAACGAAGAGGTTGTGGGACGCATTGAAAACAAGGGGCGTAGGAAATGAAGCGACACGTCAATTAAGAAAAGACCTGCTAAAGAAAGAGTTTGATGGTTTTACTTGTATGCAGAATGAATCTTTAGGAGATTTGACAAGTCGATTTACTCATTTGCTGACTGAATTGGGAAATATTGGGGTTGTAACAACTTCAGCAGAGATAGTGAAGAAGTTTGCAGATGCACTGCCACCTCAATGGAATAATTTCTTAGAAATCCTGAAGTACAATGGCACTTTGGATACAACAAACTTCGGTGACTTTGCTCAACTCCTGGAAAACAAGAATCAGGAAGAAACTCTCAAGGCTAAAAGAGTTTCAGTGCCACAAAATCCTGAAATGTATTATGGAGCTTCTAGCACTTCTACAAAACCGTCTTCACACGCTCCAATTCAAACAGCATTTGTGTCTAGCACTAGCTTGTATGGCACTCCTCCTCCAACAACAGACATATATGGAAATCCGCTTAATCCAGTTCCTCAACCAGTGCCACAACAGCAAAGCCAACAACCTATCAGAGCAACTGATATATTCGGAAATCCACTTCCTCCTCCTCCTCAACAGCAAGCGTGTTATGGAAGCACATCATCTGCTGGTCAACAATCAAAGCCAAATACAGTACGGCTCGACACCTCAAGTTTTTCTAAAGTTAGTGTGGAAGTAGCAAAGGAACACATGGAGCTGCTAAACACTTTGGTGAGCGCATACTGTGGATTAGTTGAAGGTCAGATTGGTAACATTAATCTGACACAAGAAGACTACCAGCAGATCGATAAAGAGTAGATGGAGATGATGGATATCAAGTGGGCCTTTGCCAGTGCTGTTAGGCGAGCAAAGGATTTTATGGAAAGAACGGGCAGAACCAGCTTGGAAAGCAAGAAAGACACCAAGTATGGGTTTGACAAGCAAGCTGTTAAATGCTTCAATTGTGGGGAACGTGGTCATTTCAAGCGTGAATGTACGAGGCCATCTCAACATGGAAACCAGAATCCTTTTAGAGGTCAAGGCAACCAGCAGAACCAGAACAGGAACAATGTTCGCACATTGGTGCCTGTCAACAACCAGACTCAAGCAGGACCATCAAATGCCAACCAGGCACTTGTGGTTCAAGTAGATGAAGGATGTGATTGGTCAATCCAGCTGGGAAATGATGCTCCAGATGGAACAGCTTGCTTTGCTGAAATTGTCAAGGATCTTAAACATGCCAGTGGTGGAGAATCTTCCACCAATGGTGATGAATCTTCTGAGGATGAAAACAGCTCAGGTTACAGTGGAAGTTCGGATGAAGAGTCCTCGGGTTCAGGGAATGATCAGGAAGATGACACATCAAGTGTGTCAGTCGATGCAGTTATTGATGAACTATTGGATGAAGCTGCAGCAGGAATTGAAAGAAGATCTATTCTGGTGGATCAAGCTGCTTATTCTTTGTCTTCTCTCCATTCAGCCTTTATGGCGAATGTCGACAGTTCATCGAGTCAGGTATGTGTCGATGAACCCACTTCTGTTAGCTGTGATAACTGTGATAGTTTGCATGGTAAATGTGCTGATTTAGAAGCAAACATGTCTGAGTTGCAAGGCAAACATGATGCTGTACAAGCTAGTTTGTTTGACTTGCAAGACAAACATGTTTCATTGAATGATAAGTGGTGTGAATTGCAAAGCAAACACGAGGCTTTGCAAGAGAAATATGATGTGACATTCATTCACAACCAGAAGTTGACCGTTGATCTTTCCAAGTGCACAGAAGCCAACATGTTTTATGAAAACCATGAAAAGGAGTTTAAATCGATGATTGAAAAATTAAAGAAAGATAAAACCGAGCTAACAAAAATGGTTTCCAGAAAACAAACTGACATTAATTTGTATATAACTCGCCTTGAGGTAATGCAAAAGGAAATGGCTTGTGTGAAAACCGAAAGTGAGGCGATCCGACTCAAGTTAGACAGTTATTTGAGCTCTAGCTATGTGTTGGATCACATCATTGACGTACAAAAAGAGAAAAAGGATGTCACATGCATTGGATACAAACAATGTCCACCACCTGTTAGACACAATTATGATGCACTGCCTGATGAGGAATATAGAACTCACTTTGAACCATCTGTTCCTCTAGATGTTAATGAATTTGCAACAGGACTAGGATACAAGAAGGAAGTATCATCAGATTCGGATGTGTCAGCAGATACATTTGTAACTGCTGAACCGAATCAGGATCCTCCAGTTGTGATTGAGGATACTGATTCTTCTGATGATGAATCCGAGGATACTAACTCTGAACAGTCAGAAACGGTAACAAAAGAAGAGGACATACCTCTTGAGAATCACATTCTTTGTGATCCACCTGCAAAACCGTCTGTGACTGCTACAACCAAGTCTGTTGAATCCTCATCTGGAAGCTGTGAAAGCGTGAACTTGCTTTACACGTTGATTGGATCTGATAAAATATATTCAGACAAGGATTTCCCTATCAAAAATGTCAATCAATCTTTGATTGATAAAGTTTTCGAAGATTCTACCAGTAAGTTTTTGGGAAAGTCGAGCCCAGGAGTTGTAGTAACTCAGTGTGCTCCTATCCCAAAATCCGAAGTTAGAAAGAAATATGGGAATCAAAAATTGCAAAAACAAAAAAATCAACGAAAGCAAAATCACGCTGCCCAAGGAAATGGAAAAGGTCAAAAGAAACAGACCAAGAAAAAGGACAAGAAGATAAACTTTGTGAAATCTAAGGGAACGGACAAAATTGAAAAGTTTGAAAACCAATCTAACTTAGATTTTGTTAAACAAGCAACAGTGTTGAAAAGAAATGAATCAAACTGTTCGAAACCTAGTACCTCGAGATCACAAAGTTCATCATCATTGGCAAGGCGATCACATGATACTTCGAGGTTTGTTGAACGAAGATCATGTTTTGAATGTGGTACAATTGGACACATAATTCGAAACTGTCCGTATCTTCATAAGTTGAAAGCAAAAGTTGATGCCCCCCATGGTAACAATTACCATAAAAGATTTGTTTCACCAAAACAGGACCCTCGTCTTGTTAAACAACAAGAAGTGAAACAGAGAACGAAACAACGGAAAAATGTTGAAAAGGTTTTAAAACCAGAGGTTATCCAAACACAGTCTGTTAAGTTAGAAGTTAAAAATGAAAAACAAACACAGATTTGGAAACCAAAACCAGTAATTGTTTCAGGGGGAGCTACATCAATTCCGAATCATCGGGAAATGGATGTCACAATCCTCGATGATGACGGACGACCCAAGTCTGTGAAGGCTTGGGTCCCCCTCTCCAACTAATCTCTGAATGAGTGTGCAGGATGTTCCAGGAGGAACTATTGATAGTCTTAGGATTGTTGATAGTGGAGCGTCCATGCACAAGATCGGCGACATAAGACTCCGAAACATCATTATATCTAGGAGTTGTTGCCTTTGATGGAGAGAAATGAGAAAAGAAAGGAAAAAGATAAGAAGACAAACATTCCGATGAAGGAATGATGGTGAAAGAATGTTGTTGAATGAAGTTGAAAAATTCGACATGATGAGATATGTGCCAAAATGTGGTTGTTATGGTTTTTGATCGGGTCAACATGAACGATTCAATGAAAAGTACGCGCATGCAGCACGTTTGAAGTTCAAATCCAACAAGATGAACGTGCAGTGTACTTTTCTCCACGGTGTGAATGAAGAAAATGTGTTTGTTGATCAAACCAACCGGGTGTGCGGATGCCTTGGCATGGGTTGAACAACCGCACACTATTTCTCAAGAGAAAGATAAAGACCTTCGCTGGTACAATGTGGAAGACCAGCCGGACCCAGAGGTTTTTGATCTTGTTGCTGTCAAGAGACTTCTCAGTAGCTACAAAGAATCGACTTTGAAGTCCACACCGGGTGGATATCCAGTTTGGGAGAGCACTCAGATTCCTTGCAATGCATGAAGCAGTTGCAGGATACGGTTTTAAAATTTCTAATCTCTCCTTTATTTGTCGTTATTTAAGCTACTTTATAAATTGTTGTCCTCTCGCAGCATTCTTTGGCCAGACAATGTTGTCATGGTCCACACCGCTTACCGACGTGCCAACTCATTTTTTCCAAAATTCGAGAAATCTTTTCTGATTAAAAATTAATTTTGGTAAACGGCATTGAGGTAAAACATGAGTTAAAACCAACATCGGAAAATCATTTTTGTAAATACCTTTGTGTTTTTAAATTTGTCTTAGTTTATTGATTTTAGGGGGAGTAAATCCAAAAAAATTTGAAAATCCAAAAACATTGAAAAATTTCAAAAACACAAAAACAATAGAAAAGCAAAAATGAGTTTCCTGGCGAGAAAAAGAGAAAATGATAGTACATCAGTGGTCTGTCTAAACCTCTTTAAACCTAAAATGAAAAATGTTAAGCAGCTCTATATAAGATGTATCGGTAGGCTCACAATCATTTTAAAGTGTGCAGGGTGATATAAACTTAAATCGACTGAAGACTGGGTGGGAACCATTCATTGGCATATGGTCTTGGTACCGAAATTTCGTTTGAGAGATTGCCGAGGTTCTGAGATATTCGGTCTTTATGCTGCTTATCATCTGGGTATCATGGTTGTATCTTTTACCGAAAAATAACGGGGACGCAAGTCTAGATCTTCCATGATACCATACATACGTGTACATATTGCATACGACCTCAATAAGTGATAAACATCACATGTCCAAACAAAATAAGTGATAATATATCACAAATTCTTTATCCGGGAGTCAAGTTCGTCTCTCTGCTGTACGAAAGTACTGACCTGTTCACGGACTTGCTCCTGTGCCCTCATGCATATGAAAATCAAGTTCCTCATCAATAAGTGATTCTATCACATAGGGCTTGTTTTCAATCAAAATAAGTGAGAATCTCACATCATATACGGTCAAACAAATGATAATCGGTATACTCACCGGTAAGATGAACCCTCGTGCATACCTTGATACGGGAATGTGTCGTGATGTGGATGAACACCGGTCGGTAAGTATAAATCATACCTTAACGTATCCCCTCGCCATGATTACATCTGATAAGTTGAGCTTATGTGGACAACAATACCGATAATTGTTATAGGATGCTTATCTTAATGTTAATTAACTGAACAACAAGAGCGTTTTGGCATGACCGTACACTGATATGATTCTCTTACCCTCGAAACTCACAAAAAGAATGTCTGTAAATATTTATTTAATGCTTTCAGTTTCTGCATCTTTGTATATATTTATTTACTGCTTTCGGTCTTTACATTTGAAATATTCAAAAATTCCAAAAAGATTTTAAGAGTGTTTTAATATAAACTTTATAAAAGCCAAAAAGATTTTATTTCTATCTTATTTTCGATCGTACGATGTTGGAGCTCGAGTCTTCGTTACCTGAAACCTGAACGAAAACCGAAACGACTAAATCTTCATAAACGGTCGAAATTTGCAAGTTTTGAAAGTTAAAAACCTGAAATTGATAAATTTTATTGAACTTTCAAACTGTCGGACGGTGTTTGATTGAACAATGGTCACATGTGTGTCGTTTGCTTATGATATTCCAAGCAGTTGTTCTCATTACGCGTTTAGATTTCTTGCATGTGCAGATTCTAAAGGCAAGGAGAACATGGTCGATGACAAAGCCTCGGAATGAAGACACGACGTGAAGGCACTCAAGAGATGAAGATGATCGAGTTGCCGCTGACCATCATCAATACCACAAGGATCTCACTTCATAACGAACAAGTATTTCACGAGCATAACTCAAGGGGGAGCTTATGTTAAGGGGGAGTTTGTCAACACACTTCCTACATGAAACGGGGAGTTTGTTGATACACTTTCTGCTTTCAAGACGTGAAGACTTTAAAGATCCTCCGACATTGAAGACATGAAAGGACATCAAAGTTGAAGACACAAAGATCGAGACAAAGTTTTAAAGATAAAGACAAAGCTACAGCCAGACAAAGCTACAACCAAGGGGGAGTTTGTTGGTGCACTTGTGTCTGTACTTTGTCTGTATTTTGTCTTGATACAAAACGATGTCTTTGTTAGTCCTGTAAGTTTGACCAAGTCAACCATCCTCCGGTTTGACTTGGCCAAACAGTTAGATATTTGTTTGAAAGATGGCTGTGTCGAAAGATGTATCATCGAAGGATAGTTTAGATCCTTCGATGAGCCCGAAAGATAACCTTCGATGGATGGACCTCGAAAGATCTCATCCTTCGAGGTACAGGTTGATCCTTCGATGGGTTTCTAGTCGATAGATGATCCTTCGATCATCTATCTGATCCTTCGACCAGACCATGCTGTGTTCGGGTATATATACCCAAGTGTTGTGTTCATTTCAGTAGAGAGTGGGACACAAGAGACAGAAAAATAGATAGACAAAAGAGAGAAGCATTCTGCTGAGAGCATTCTGTCAAAACACACACACACTTAGAGAGTTTGCAAAACACTTTTGTAAACATTGTGCTTGTAACCGGAACCTTTCATACGTTTAATACAAGTGGTGTTAATCGGTGAATATTGTGTGTCTTGTGTTTGTGCTTGTTTCTACTCCCGGTTTGCATGCTAGCTTGGATTCCGCACTCGCTAGTGTGTTAGATATATCAAGGAATAGGTTAAACCTCAACCTCCGAGGGACCTACAGTGATGTTACCCTCGGCTAAGTGGTTTGAGTCAGCAGGGTTACAATCCCAAGTAGCCGGTTTAATGTATTAATAATAGTTTACATATGGGGGGTTCAACCCATTCGGACCCCGGCCATCCAATACCAGTGGGTATTAAAGGAGGTCCTAGTAAGCTTGAACCAGATCCTTGCAGGATCTATACACTGAACAAGGAAAGAACCTTATTAACCATTCCCTTAACCCCCGACCAGGTAGCCAACACCCTTATTTATAGCCTGAACAGAAGCCCGGCCACGGCCCCGTGTCCAGCGGACACGCCCCCGTGGCCATCTCTTTCTGTTCCATCATTAATTGCTTTTGTCAGCATAGGGCTCCACACGGCCCGTGGTCGCTGGGCACGGCCTCGTGGGTAGAAGCGTATCTGTACTACCAAGATTTTGCAAGATTTTGCGTATCTTAGCGTTGACCACGCCCTGTGCTGAGCTGGGCACACCCCCGTGGTGGGCGTAGAAGCTTCCACAACTTTGTCCTTTCTGCAGACATCTGACCACGCCCCCGTGCCCAGTGGGCACGGCCCGTGGTCAGTCTTCTGTTTCTTGTTTTTGCTCTTGGGGCTGCTGCCGAGGGGTCGGGCATGTCACGTTTATTCCTTTTCTTTGTATTTATGTTAGTTTTTACTGCATATTTGTTCCTTTTCCTCGTTTAAGCTCATTTGGTCCTGTAAATTCCAAAGGAAGACAAAAGCACGCTTTTTCCAACATTAGTACTAAAAATGGTTAGTTTTATGCCTCATTTGATGTAGTTTATATGTTGCATTTTGCACACATCAGCAATGTCAAAACAACTTGGATAGACCATTATATTCATATAATTTATTCATGTCTCACACTACTTTGACAACTTTGACGCATTATTGTAACTAGGTTAGATGTACATATAATAACTTGCCTAGCACAATAAGGCAACAACCACAGCTGGGACCGTCTTAGGACAGATAAAAAAACATTGGGAAAAAAGGCGGTTTTTTCGAACAATTGAGGCTGCAGCCGCTGGAAAAAGTTGATCGAACCTTCACATGTATGTTAGTATGTGTAAATTCACTAAATTGTATGTCGCTACCGGAGGGTTACTCCGTTTTCAGAGTGGGGTGGTCTCATTGGTCCACGCCTCCATTTTTCGTTTTCTTTTTAACATAAAACAAAACCATTGATTGACCAAACACATCCAACGGACATCTGATTAGAAACTGTAGGTGTTAGGTGGCGGTGATGGTTTCAGTTGCGGTGGGGACGTTTTGCCAGATAGAGACAGAGAGAGGTTGGGCATCGTAACATTGGTGGAAACATAATTGTGGCAGTCGGTGGGGGTGGCAACCGGTGAACGAAGGGTGTTATTGCTTGAGTAGTTCCTAGATGTAATAACAGAGTACATAGAGTGTTTGGGTGGCCAGAAACAACAACGTAACGGTAATGCAGTGGTAGAATCCCCTTGGTCATGTGTTGTGTGGTGGTTGGCGATGACAAAGAGTTGAAGAAACTGATAGGGGTGAAATAGAGAAAGTGTGTACGTGTTTGTGTGTGTGTGTGTGTGTGTGTGAAAGAGTAGACGGTGGAGGTGGTGCTGGTTATGAAAAACCAGCGGCTGGATGTGAGTAGGCAAAAGGCTAAGGCTGAAATGTGGATTCCATCATTATAATATCAATTTAATATAAACATAGTAATGTTATTATATATAATTTCTATTGTTATGACATGTTCATCCAAATGATAATATATTTTCTAAAATGTTACTATAAAATAATTCAAATCATTTTTTTTATTTTAATAATGTTTTTCTAAAGCTAACATAATATGTATTATTACCATTACTCGTTTCATTTTTAATGAACCGTAGAGAGAGAACAAAGCTGAATATATGGAAATTTGAGACGCACAGTCGGCTCTTGGATTTTCGTCTTTTTTATAGTTAAATAATAAAAAAAGTAATAAACCGAACACGTTTTGATATCCCTTTAGGTATATATAGATAAACTTTCAGGCACGTTATAGCTTTTATTTTATGAGTTCTCTCTTGCGTTAGTAACTAATACAGATTGTGTAATATGCATATTAAATATAGAAAATGTACTTTCAAAATATAAACAAACCGGTAAAAGAAAAGGGAACTCATATGGGTAGTATCAGTACTGATATTCCTTTCCACAAGTTTCTATCGATGTAAAACACGTTTTCCCATTATTTTGGGCATATAATGACTTCACTCATATCGGTAGTATCAATACTGATATTCCTTTCTATAAGTTTCTATTGATATAAAACACGTATTCTCATTATTTTGGGCATATAATGACTTCATTTTCTGTGTTTTTCTTTTGGATGATGTTGCAATACTAATTGTCTATATCGTATTGATGTCGTAACAAAACAACCATTATCAAAAGAAATTCCACCGCAACGCACAGACAGATTTTACTAGTGAAGTATAATACATATTATTAAAATTATAACCACATATAGAATTAAATATGAATATGTTAGTCACTGGGGCTCGGTTCAAACGAGAACCACCACGAATTGTGAGAACCGTGAGGACTTTTTCTTCCCACGCGAGTTGGGCCAATTTTTTTTGCACAAACCTAGATGAATATATTATAAACACATCTGTAAAAGAAAGTAAAAAAATTGTAGAGTCTGTAGTTTTGACTAATGCAAGTTTTTTTTACGCGCCGGTGTAAATTTTGTACGAAGATAAATATTTTTTTATGCTAATATAAATGTGGGTATGCGGCATCTTTCAAATTTTTTTTTTGCTGAAACAAGTGATTTTTTTATTACTTTTGAGAAAAAAAAAATCGGAAAACCTTCTGGATGGCCTAGTTCTCACGGTTCTCACAACTCAAGGTGGTTCTCATTGCAACTTTAGAGATAAACTAAAGCAAAACAAGTACAATGTTGTAAATTGTTATTATAACCTAACATAAAACCAAACAATTGATAAACTACGGAAACTAAGTACAACTTTGTAATTTGTCGACTCCGCCATAACGCGCGGTTAGCCCAATGCTAGTGTTAGTAATGTTTAACACTAAATATAATTGATCATTCGATCAGATAAAAAAATCATAATAAATTTGAATGAATAGATCATATCCTTGACCGTGTATGTAAATATGGAGAAAAAAACTTAATATCAATAAATGTAATAAATAAAAAAAGTATCTAATGATATTAATGCATGATTAAAAGGAAATAAGCATATAGATCATAAAGCCACTAAACTGTCACATATTTTTTGATACAAGCTCATTTCCCATCAACAATACGGAAGATATCATTAGCAATATTCTTAGCATCATTTGAGATTCCAAATAATCCAGCACTAGCAAATCCAACACAATAAAGACCATTTTCTCCTTTCCAATGGTTAGGGCTTTTGTGTTTTGGCATTCCTTTTTCATTGAACAGACCTCCATCTTCCTAGATTAGACAAACAAAAAAGAACATTAAGATTAACGAAAAAAAACACAAAAGGTTAAGCTATGACATAAAATGTAGTAACTTCAATTACCTTAAGCCATTTCCGTACGGTGCTTTTAAAACCAGTAGCAAAGACAATGGCATCAAATTGCCTCTCTTGCCCATTTGTAAATTTGATAATATCACCTTGTATATCTTTAATAGACGTCATAACCTTAAGCACACAAAGAAGATTAGGCAATCAGTATTTGTTGTTTAGAAGTCATTTGATTTGATATGAAAACATTATCACAATGTTTACCTTAATGTCTCCTGTTTTAATCTTTGAAATTGTTCCAACATCAATGACAGGTGATCTCCCTGTTTCTTTTTTAAGCAAGAATGGTCCTTTAAGTGGCCTTTGTATTCCAAATCTCCCAAGATCTCCATACAACAACTTACTTAACATTAAAACCATCTTATCCACAATTGTGCACCGAATATATTTTAAAAAATACATTCCAAGTTGCACTAACTCCTTGTTAAGCACATGTATCTGCCACAACAAAAAACAAAATGTTAAAATATACCAAATACATTTTTCTAAATTTAATACACCACTTTTTCAAATTCAAACAACACGCGGGAGAACATTTAGTTGTTTACCGGGCTACGAACAACAACTGATGTTTGAGCACCCCAATTGCACAAATCATATGCAATTTCCATCCCAGAATTTCCGGCACCAACAACAAGCACATCCTTGTCTCCATATGTCTTTCCATTTTCATACTCACTTGAGTGGATGACTAACCCTTTGAAGGTATCCAAGCCATAAATATTTGGAATAAAGCCTTCGCTATTTTCACCGGTTGCCACCACAAGAAACTCACTTACATACTCCTCGACCAAACCCGAAACATTATTTTGGGTGGTAACCACCCATTTTTGTGCACTCTTTTCATACCATGCACTCTCGACACTACGTTGGTACAATGGGTCTACATTAAAATGATAAACATAGTTTTTCAAGTATTGCACAAACATATTTTTTGGTACAAATGTGGGTGCAGACAAAGGAAATGGCATATGAGGAAGTTGACAAAAGTTTTTGGCTAAGTGAAGCTTTAAACGATCATAAGCCTTCTTTTGCCATAAAGATGCATAACAATCTTCCCTTTCAAGAACAATATTTGGGATTGAAAGAAGATTGAGACATGCTGATGTTGCAATGCCAACAGGTCCAGCTCCAACTATCACAACAATGGTTTCTTGCTTCATTGTCTCAAGCTCTTTGATTGGTTTTTAGTAGTGAGTATTGTATGTATTTGGATGCATTATGCAATGTGTATACCCTTTATATAGGAATAGAAATTTAGATGAAGAGCGCAAAATATATTTTCTTAAAATCATTTTTGGTTATTCAAATGTCTTCCCGCGTAAATTTAAAAAATATCGGTTATTGTTCAATGAATTGTTCCATCTTTAATGGAAACAAAATTTGAAAATTTATGTTTCAATACTTTATTTAACCATTTTATGCATGTATCTTGCATAAATTACTACATCATGTTCACACTAGACTTATGATCATTTAGCAAATTGTTCCCTTTTTTGTTTGAAACTTCATCTGACTTGAATCTTAGTGTTCATAAGGTGCTAATTAATGTATCTTACACAAATTGTTAAATCTTATAATTACATTTTTTTTTCTTTATATCAAAGACAAACATTAAACTCTTAATCATAGGAATTTTAATCACTAGTATTAATCGTTATTAAAAGTAAAGTAAAGTATACTATTTTAAAATTAGAATTACTAAGTTATACATTGTATTCGAATGGTGCGTTTTATAAAGAAATTTTTCAAATAGGAAATTATCTTTGAAGAGGATATGATATATGTGAAGTAAAAAAATTATTAAGTGAGTTTTGCGTGTATAAAGCGTATGAACTATCCACGATGCGACTCGTGTATTTCAGGAAAATAATATATGTGTCGCTAAATTACAATTGGATTTTAGATGCAACTGGTGTGCGTCAGGTGTGTTATGATTTTATTTATATTTTCAGCCTAATTTACGCATTAGTCAAGTTTTAAATTTATAAAACACGATATTCTACTAACATTAAACACACATTTGGACAAGTGCACCCATCGTGTGCGTAGTATAGCGTTGGTAAGATAACGAGGTCGTCCAAGGACACAAGAGCTTTTAATACCGGTTTATCTCAACGTCTAATCAATCTAAAATTTTTGAGAAAAGGTTTTAAACATGAAAAATAAAACTAAAAATGCAGAAATAAAATAAAAACAGATAGACAAGATGAATCATTTGGATCCGACTCCCCTTTTAAGTATCCTTTGATGATTTTTGCACTTTTGAACTTTTTAAGAGATTATCTTAGTTATAGTAGTAGGCCCCTCTTTTGGAGGTGACGTTACCCTCGGCTAAGTGGTTTGAGTCAGCAGGGATACAATCCCAAGTAGCCGATTTAATGTATTAATAATAGTTTACATATGGGGGGTTCAAGCCATTCGGACCCCGCCATCCAATACCAGTGGGTATTAAAGGAGGTCCTAGTAAGCTTGAACCAGGTCGTTACAGGATCTATACACTAAACAAGGCAAGAACCATACTAAACCATTCCCTTAACCCCCGACCGGGTAGCCAACACCCTTATTTATAGCCTGAACAGAAGCCCGGCCATGGCCCCGTGTCCAGCGGACACGCCCCCGTGACCATCTCTTTCTCTTACTTCATTAATTGCTTTTGTCAGCATAGGGCTCCACACGGCCCGTGGTCACTGGGCACGGCCCCGTGGGTAGAAGCGTATCTGTACTACCAAGATTTTGCGTATCTTAGCGTTGACCACGCCCCGTGCTGAGCTGGGCACGCCCCCGTGGTGGGCGTAGAAGCTTCCACAACTTTGTCCTTTCTGCAGACATCTGACCACGCCCCCGTGCCCATTGGGCACGACCCGTGGTCAGTCTTCTGTTTCTTGTTTTTGCTCTTGGGGCTGCTGTCGAGGGGTCGGGCATGTCACGTTTATTCCTTTTCTTTGTATTTATGTTAGTTTTTACTGCATATTTGTTCCTTTTCCTCGTTTAAGCTCATTTGGTCCTGTAAATTCAAAAGGAAGACAAAAGCACGCTTTTTCCAACATTAGCACTAAAAAAGGTTAGTTTTATGCCTCATTTGATGTAATTTATATGTTGCATTTTGCACACATCAGCAATGTCAAAACAACTTGGATAGACCATTATATTCCTATAATTTATTCATGTCTCACACTACTTTGACAACTTTGACGCATTATTGTAACTAGGTTAGATGTACATATAATAACTTTCCTAGCGCAATAAGGCAACAACCACAGCTGAGGTTGCTGCCGCTGGACAAAGTTGAAATGTGGATTCCATCATTATATTATCAATTTAATATAAACATAGTAATGTTATTATATATAATTTCTATTGTTATGACATGTTCATCCAAATGATAATATATTTTCTAAAGGGAAAAATTACAAGTTTTGTCCTTTATCTTTATACCACTTTTCAGGTGGTGTCCTTTTTAAAGAATGTTGACAGGCGGTGTCCTTTACTAGGTATTTTGTTACAAGTTTAGTCCTTTACACCCAACCTAGTTAAAAAACCCTGTTATTTGTTGACAGGCGGTGCCCTTTACTAGGTATTTTGTTTCATGTTTAGTCATTTACCTTGGTATTTTGTTGCAAGTTTAGTCCTTTACACCCAACAATTAACAGGGTTTTTTAACTGGGTTGGGTGTAAAGGACTAAACTTGCAACAAAATACCTAGTAAAGGACACCGGCTGTCAACATTCGTTAAAAAGGACACCGTCTGAAAAGTGGTATAAAGATAAAGGACAAAACTTGTAATTTTTCCTTTTCTAAAGGGTGAGGGTATTGACACCCCCCCCCCCTTTTTGTGTGCACCCCCCCCCCCCCCAGAGGTGGCATATAGGGCAA
This sequence comes from Helianthus tuberosus, assembly GCA_030545235.1. Classification (NCBI taxonomy): domain Eukaryota; kingdom Viridiplantae; phylum Streptophyta; class Magnoliopsida; order Asterales; family Asteraceae; genus Helianthus; species Helianthus tuberosus. Next base: position 34,948,899 of record CM060353.1, read on the forward strand.
TAAGGGGCGTATATAGTGTGAAAGCATTTAATGTGCCAGAAAAAGTGTTTTGATAAGCCTCTCATTGCCCTATGAGAGGTATATAAGGTTGTGGTAGTTGGAGCATTTATCCCTATATGCCTCTCATTGAGCAATGAGAGGCTTATCGGCATGACTTTTGATGAATTTAAGGTATAATTACTGACATGAAATGAGTTCAGTCTGAAAAAGCGTGAAAGTGACCCATATGACCCTTATCGACCTATAAGACCCTTATCGACCAAGAATGTTTATTTACCCAAGCATACATGATTTATTTGATTCAAAATTTTTCAAAATCATAATAATAATAATAAGAATACTTAATAAAAATAACACATGCACATTTAAAAAAAACGATGATATAACTAGACCCGGCAAACGGTTCGGGTCGGGGGTCGGGTAGGGTCATGGGTCAAAGACCCTACCCGACCCCCGGCCCGACCCGTCTGCCGGGACTAGTTATAACATTGTTTTTTAAATATGCATATGTTTTTTTTATTAAGTATTATTATTATTATTATTTTTTTTATTATTATTATTTAAAACTTCATATTTTATTAAATGAATTATGTGTATTTTAAAATGTCAATTTTTTTATTTATCAAACTTACTTCCCATTTGTTCGATGGTCCGGAGGTTTACCCGAACCATTCCATTTTATCGATCGCTTATGTCGAATGTGTTTATTTCATCGTGGCTAAGTTAACGGGATGATTGCATGATTCCGGTACGAAATGGCCTTTGAAATACCTCACCGAAGTATAGAAAAAAACCCAAAATTTTTAAAAAACCCGCCTCTACACCCGGATCGAACTTGTGATATGTCCCTTAAATACACCCGTCCCTTCCACTGGGACAAGTGTCTCACCCATTATTATTATTACTATTATTACTATTATTACTATTAGTACTATTACTATTAGTACTATTACTATTATTACTATTATTGCTATTATTGCTATTATTGCTATTATTGCTATTATTACTATTATTATTATTATTATTATTATTATTATTATTATTAGTTGACATGACATTTATGACAACTTTTCCTGAAAAGTTGACATGACATTTATGATACACCACTTTCATATGCGTCTTATTGACCCATACGGGTCTCATTGAACTTCAGTTTCTTTTCTTTTTGTGGTTTTATTTTGGCCGTTTGTGGTGGTGTTGGGGTTGTGGTTGTGGTGGGTAGGTTGTGGTGGTGATGTTGGTGGGTCGGCTATGGTGGTGGTGGTGGTGGTGTGTCGGCTGGGGTGGTGGTGGTGGGTCGGCTGGGGTGGTGGTGGTGGTGGGTCGGCTATGGTGCTGGTGGTGGGTGGTTGTGGAGGTGGTGGATCGACTGTGGTGGTGGTGGTGGTGGGTCTGCTGTGGTGGTGGTGGTGGTGGGTCGGCTGTGGTGGTGATGGTGGTGGGTCGGCTATGGTGGTGGTGGTGGGTCGGTTGTGGTGTGTCGGCTGGGGTGGTTGTGGTGGTGGTGGGTCGGCTGGGGTGGTGGTGGTGGGTCGGCTATGGTGGTGGTGGTGGTGGGCCAGCTGGGGTGGTTCTGGTGGTGGTGGGTCGGCTATAATAATAATAATAATAAACAATAATAATAACAATAATAAATAATAACAATAATAAATAATAACAATAATAATAATAATAACAATAATAATAATAATAAATAATAATAATAATAACAATAATAAATAATAATAATATTAATAACAATAATAATAATAATAAACAATAATATTAACAGTAATAAATAATAATAATAATAACAATAACAATAATAAATAATAGTAATAATAATAAACAATAATAATAACAATAATAAATAATAATAATAATAACAATATTAATAATAATAAACAATAATAATAACAATAATAAATAATAATAATAACAATAACAATAATAAATAATAATAATAATAATAATAAAAAATAATAATAACAATAATAAATAATAACAATAATAATAATAATAAACAATAACAATAACAATAATAATAATAATAGTAAATAATAATAATAACAATAATAAATAATAATAATAATAATAATAATAATAAATAATAACAATAATAATAATAATAACAATAATAATAATAATAAATAATAATAATAATAATAATAACAATAATAAATAATAATAATAACA